>HG992158.1:1485556-2956112 GCA_905220505.1 Laothoe populi | reverse complement strand
AAAACATTTTTAATGTAAATTATACTGCTATGATTACATTAAGTGAATAAGTTTACTGTTACTAGAATAAATCCATTTCTACATATATTCACAAACTGAGTTTTTGTTCAAATCTTCAAATCTTACTCATGAAATTATGACATTAATAATCAAGACTGCTTGCTGAGTACAAAATTGTTATTTATTTAAAATAGAATATTTGGTATTGTCACACAGGGAAAGCATAATGTATGTACTAAATACAGTGTTACCTGTCTTTAAGTTTTTTTTTTTTTAGTTAAAGGGTTTTCATTATACAAAAAAATATATACCAACACCCATTCTGATAAAAAGATTTGTTTTGGGACCTCTTAAACAACAAGATGTCTTTGAAATAAACTAACCAAACATAAGTAATGTCTATGATAAGGGTACAGATACACTGTAATGAAGATTGTTATAAAGGTGAAACTGTATCTTAAAATTTTAATACCATGTCGACCCCACACGATGTTTATAACATGGATAATCAAATAGGTTATAACACAAATACTATATGTATAAGACTTGTTTCTATTTCTATTTATAGTTACCCTATTCTGAAATCTCGCATAAATATTCGATAGCGGAAGCTGCGGCGGGTCTTATATCGTGTAAATAATACAATATATGGAGTTCTTTTAAAGGTGAAAGGTGAAGAATCAGTTACCTTCTTACTCACTCCAGCGGCTTTCTTCGATCCAGGCGGCATCATTTTACAAGCAATCGGCGGCAAAGGGCGCTTAATAAGCGGGTCCTTTATGATCTTTCGCCGTCTAGAAACGGCCGTCGAGGAAGTATTGCTAACTTGTGAGTTAGCCCAGCGTCTGGCCAAAAGTATGGTCAGGCAGCCGACAAGTGCTGGTAAGAAGACAACGACAAAAGGGCCACTTTCATTTTCCGTACAACTCATCACTCACATGTTAAAATGTTTTATTAAGTATCACAATAATTATTTATTTCGATTTCGATTCTTGACTCACTCACACACGTCTTGCCTGACGAAATCAACAACTGTCACATATTTTTTTAAATTATTATGGTCCAGGAAATTGAAACTATAAAATACATAATTATCGCATATTGTCTTTCATACACAAATATAATGTTAAAAATACGCACTTCGTTTTATAAAATATGACATAATAAAATAATTAATAAACACAATTTAGCAAATCTTGAATATTTAATTCAAGATTTGCTAAATCTGTTTAATTAGCAAATTGAATTATTTACGCGATCAAATTTATGTTAAAAATGTAAGGTTGACATAGTAAGAAACCTGGAATGAAATCAATATTGCAATACAGTAGCTATGCAGAACTATCGATAGTTGCGCTATCGGTAGTTGACATTAATAATCTGCGATCAGCGTAAGTTTCACTTTTTGTAAACTTATCATAACAGTAGCAATACTATTGACCTTATCGATAGTTTTGCGATCGATGCTTATAAATATATTTTTGTTTAAAGTGAGCCGTCGCAGTAGGCATGGCAGATATGAAACTTGTAAATTATTTTGTACACATAATATATTTTAAAGGAGAGTTTATGAAAGGAAATTATCCTCATTATATAATATATGGCTTCATCTAAAATAAAGTGTTCAGTATATATTATATGTAAATATAATAAGACACAGGTTACAAGTACCGTAGTAAAAAACACTATCACCGTATTAGATGTTTCATACTATCATAAAGCGTGGCGAAGCGTGCGACGCCAAAAGTCGATCTGAATCTGTAATGGATAAATTTTTTCTTGCTTCCAACATTTGTTTATGTTCATCACCTCTTGCATCCCATTTTTTAAATGCTAATCTATATGAAATATGAATAAGGTACTTCATACAATTAATTTCAGCATGTAATGATGATAAACTGAATTTATATAGCTCTGTGCATACGCTCTTGGATATTACTGCTTCTAGATTGTACATTTCGGTTAGTTTCGCTAAGCAGAGGTAGCACGATGCGCTTGATTTGGCTTTTTTTGATGATTTAAAAAATAACTTCCTTAGCTTTCCCGTTATTTTAAGTATACCAAAAAATCATAAATAATTAGTACTATATCCGTATGCACGGATATTACGGAAAACCGTGTGGTTGCCGATATATATATATCCGCTCCATACATTTCTTCGTTTGGATGTTTGTTAGAAGTAAACTCAGAAACGGCTGAACAGTTTTGGATGAAATTTGGTACACGTATAGACCATGTCCTGGAGTTACATATAGGCTACTTAATTTTTTGATTAAAATTTTCAAATAAATGGCGCTGGCATCGTACAGATTGCGCAATGGCACTCTACAGTGATTTATTATTTTGTAGCGGGGGGATACTTTTCAGATGGATGAAGCCGTGTTAACACCCAGTATTAAATAATTGATAAATATTTTTTAAAATTTTTGATGATTTTTTTAAGAATCTTTTGCAGTGATTCTCGTAATTCTGAGTATACCAAAAAATAATCAATACTAAAATCGTACGGAAGGATATTACGGGACACCTTGCGGTTCTCGAGATATCTTAATTTTTTTTACCTGCTCCATACATTTTTTTCGTAAATAAATTATAACTCCTTAATTTTCAAGCCAAATTATTTCATGTGACTTATTCGAGCATAAATAAAAAGAAGCCATTCCAACCATCAAATATTACATTTTAACATTGGATTCCTAAGTCTTCGAAAGCCGATTTTCGATCCACAATGCGCCGCGCATGACATGTTCCACATGTAATGTTAACTTAGAGTAGGCAACCAAATGGAGTCGGCATTACGCACGAATCTTGAACAAAAAATTCAGCAATGTCGGTGGGGGGCTTCGTACAACTACAAATAAACATGTGCACACAAATGCAAAATGTAATCACGTCGCTACGCATGCACACTACACCATTTCATAGAACACTGGCAAATTTATGCACACAGTTACAAATTTATCTAGGTGTGTAATGTATTTACAGTGTCATATATTGACAACTGTGTAAAAACAGTAGAGCGTAGAAATGTCGACACGAGGTATAGATAGCGTTGTCCTTATCTATCGATAGATAAAATAAAACAATTATAATTTATGAAATGTTTTAAGATTATTTTTTATGTGTATCATCTTTTCTATCGCTTTCTTGCAATCTCTGGGTGTGATTTCGTGAAAAGGGACGGAAGTAGAGAGGTATAGTTAAAAATAGTGTAAATTAATATTTTTAATTTAATCGAATGTAAAGATAATAAAGGTAATGAGTACTGAGAAAAATGCAAGCCAAATAAGCAAAAATAAAAACTTTATTTTTTAGAAAATGAATTTTAAATAATACGCCTTTAATTTATTTAAAATGGATATCCAGCTGTTGTTACATTACTTAGGACTAAGTTATAATGAGGTCACAATAATCTTACTATTAATGAACAACATTTTAAGGATACCACGACATGCGTTGAGAAAAAAAAGTAACACCAGTATTCAATAAAAGTAAAAGGTTAATTAAATTTTCAAAAATAACAATGAGTATGACCAAATGAGAATTTCATTAATAATAAAATATATATATATATATATATATTATATCTAAGTATAACAATATTATAGAATTGTAGCTATAAGAAAAAATGGTTAGCTGTATGTACAGCTAACCATTTTGCCACAACAGCTTTTTTGAATTTTGGCAATTTCATAATCAACAAATACATCATACATACATCGTTTCACAAATAGAGTTATAGGATTTGGACAAACGGGATATGGCAGAGAATTGTTTTAGGTCGGTTCTGGTCTCTTGATTTCTTATATAAGTAAACTCGTCTTCTTCTGTTTTCCTAATGAAAACACGACCTTGCTTAATCTACACGAATTTGTACTATTTATCTTTGGCGATCTGGCGGGCCGCTGCGTGTAATTTGTTTTTAGGTGATAGGTGCTCAACAATGTAAAGCGGCGATCTATTACCTCCAATGCCTATGTGAGCAGTACTGAGCTTGTCGTTTGGATTTGCCTTATTAAAATTTATTGTTTCCGCTAAAAATGTATCCCGAAGCCTAGGGGTAGCCAATTTAACAATGATTGAGCGAGGTCTCTTGTCGTCTCTGTTACTTTTTACCACACGAGTGCAGTGGTGAATGTCGGATTCTTTCAAGTCGCAGGATACCTTAGACAGCTGAGTAATCATAGATAGCAAGTTTTACTGTTTGTGCTCGGGGACACACTCTATCTCAAGATTGTTAGAACGGTTATGCTGCTCAGCAACCTGAAGCCTGATTTGCAGATCCTGTAACGTATTTGTTAACTGGACGTTCTCTTTCTTTAGCTCTCCCAGTGTGTCTTGGTATTTGGCGATGGCGGATTTGGTGGTTTCGTAATTTTCATTCAGAAACAAACATTATTCTCCAAAGCAGTTATTTCCTGTTTTATGGATTGAAATTCGGTTCTCACCATCTTCTTTGATGATTACTCACTCGTTTTGAGGTATTCCGATTCAGCAAATATACCACCGGAAAGTACACAGCACGATCTTTCCAATGGTATATAGTTTGTGAGAAAATGTTCTGTTATTCCATAAAATTTCAAATTAAATAAGCGGAGCCAAGAAATACAGTGTTACTGGTAACGAATGCGATTAGCGAATGAAATTATTGTAGGTCATTGAGAGCGATTATCGCCTGTTTTGGTGTGGTAGCCGGCTAACGGCTATCTATTATGAAGAGCATATAAAAAGGGCTTGAGATCTCGACATGAATACAGGGTGCCCCAAAAGTCGACGTCAAGCCGGAACCGGGTGAAAGGGCAAGTCATACCGGTTTTCAAAAAAATATAAAAAATCTAAGTTGCATGTTTTTAAAATTATAGGCATGGCCCGCGCTTTTTCAAAGTATAATCCTAACTTTGCGCATTTGTGTGATCTTACGTAAGAACTATTAAGACTCCCTCCCCTTATAAGAAAAATTAAGACATGATCGACTCCCCCCCTACATACTCTTACGTAATAAATGAATGGCGCCAAAATTCATACCTAAATATTTTTTAAATATACCGGATACATTTTTAGGATCACATTTTTTTGACAAATACTTTATTTTGGTTTTGGTATATTTTGTTACATTCCTAGTGTGTTAGAACTATTTACATTAAAAGTATGTGTTTAGAAGACAGTCCAGATGGATTAGTAATATTATCGATAACCTTTATAAGTTTATCTACAACACTATTTGAGTCTTGCATAAACGACAGTGTTACCACATAAACCACCCAAAATGCCAGTGTAATAAAGTTTATGAAATTGTAAACTTAATCGATATGTCAACTCTCCTAATATTTTTCAATTATAAATTAAGTTAAGAAAGCATAAATAAAGTAATCCTACTAATATTATAAATGCGTATGTTTGGATGGATGCATGGTTGTTTGATATCCAATCACGCTACAACGGCTGGACGAATCTATTTAAAATTTGGCACAGAAATAAATTATAGTCTGGAAAAGTACATAGGCTACTTTTTATCCCGGAGAAATATTGTACAGTTCCCATGGGATAGTTTAGTTTTTCACAGAGCAAGGGATCGACATGATTTTTTGCATAGTGGCAGTTTAGGGATCAGAAAATGACAAAGACCACTTTTATCTCGAAAAAATGCATGCTTCCTATGGGATAGCAAAATATAAAAGGTTAAAATGCTCCAAGACCTAAACGCGGGCGGAGCCGCGGGCAATATCTAGTTAAAAATGAATATAAAAAAAACAACTTGCGTTTAAGATATTGAATGCAAATAAATTTTGCACTACTGTGGCTAAAAGTTTAACCTGGCAACATTTATTACCCGATGATAATTTTTAGAAATTATATGTTTTTTTGCTTTTAAGGATAATATTACTTTAAAAAAATACGCCCAGGTGAAAAATAATGTTGTATTTTTGTAAGTTTGATATGTCATATCTATTTTTCCAGTCAGGAAGGATATTAAAAAAAAAGTCGGGAGTAAAGCAACAAGCTTTTATTTCAATAGCATTAAAGTTAAAAATTGCATGCAAGAACGGCGAGTGTTGCTAGTGTACGCGCCGCCGGCGTGTCTATCCGTCATGACAGTTTAATACCGCTACAGGCGGGCTTTTTCACGGAGCTCAATTCGCACCTGAAGTCACTTTTTTAGTGGCGGATCACGAAGCGCAACTAGTTTTATAGAACGTGTATGAGCACCGTGCTCTTACATTTGTCAAACGGGGTAAGCGCTCAATGGCGTCTCTAGTGTTAAATACTCTAAGAATGTTAACTATTGACATCATCGATAAAATTATGAGTAATTGATAGTATCGATATTAAGTTCAACTTTCAACAACACGATATTATCGATAGCCTGTAACAAATGAAGTAACAACACTAAATTGCAGCATAATTTCGACAATTTCATAGCCGGCTTCCAAAACGCATTGTTTTTAAAATGTTTAATGAATATCTTGTTGAAAACTACAATAAATAATAACAAGATGTCTTTCGCAATTCTGTGCACTTTTGTATTGACGTTTTATGTAGTGATATGGTTTTTTGACTCAGTTTTCAAGGTACAATCGATCGATTTGTTTACCTTGCAGTGTTATTGAATATATTCTATCAAGAAATTCCTTTTCAGAGTTGTATGCACTACCCGTACTTCGCTTTCCTAGAAGGGACTGGTCTTAAAGTGGGAATCCTCAATTTTTCATGGACTACAACTGCATTTAACCGGTTCATATACAGATGGAGCAAAAACTTAACCCGGGTTTTACGAAAATGGTTCACATGCGGATATCTGTTCACTATATGGGTGTTTTTACCGTTCTCATTATGGACACTTCTCACATTCATTTTTGAACATTTCTATGAGACTATTCAGCTGAACAATATGCCTGAGGTAAAGGCTATGTTACCTGGTATAAATATTCCTGCTTCAGATTTCTGGGTGTATTTCTTAGCGATAGGATTTAGCACTGTCTTCCATGAACTTGGCCATGCCCTGGCTGCAGCTCAGGAGGACGTGCAATTACTATCTATTGGTATTTACGTATTTACAATAATTCCCATGGCATTTGTCCAGATGAATACAGAGCACTTGAATAGCTTAGTTGTCACTAAAAGACTGAAAATATACTGTGCTGGAGTGTGGCACAATATTGCTACAGCTTTAGTAGCACTGTTACTATTTTTCTCTGCACCAATACTATTTAGTTTAGCATATGAGACAGGTATCGGTGTGAGGGTTGTTGACTTTTCAAATGATTCTCCATTAAAAAGTGCTAGAGGTCTTGCTAAAGACAATATCATCACATCAGTGAATGGTTGTGATATAAAATCATCTAGTGATTGGATGTATTGTCTTCAAATGGCACATGAACGGTATGGATTATGCACCAGTGCCGAATTTGTTGCTCAAAACGATGAAATCATGATGGAGACAGTGAAAGAAAATGATGTTGTGGAATGTTGCAGAAAGGATGATCTCTCCAGTTTCTGCTTTGAGTATATGGAGCCTAAAGTGGTGGCAGATTCAGTACTGCCTGGTCAATATTCATGCCTAAAACCTAGAGATATGGTAAAAGAGCACACCATAAAATGCACCGAAGCCAGTGGCTACAGTTGCCCAAGATCCATGCATTGTTTAAAACCTTCTTTGAATAATCATACATATTTCTTAATTATTGAAAGGAAGGATGACAATGCTGTCTTATATTTAGGAGTTCCATATGACCTACACAAGACTGTTTTCATAGACCAGTATTTTCCGAGAATTAAACTATTCTCATTCTTCTCTCCAGCTCAATTTGAAAAGCTCCTTAGATACATATTTATATTTTCAATGGGAATAGCATTTTTGAATGTTGTACCGTGTTACGGAATGGATGGACACCATATTACTAGAAACTTAATACAGATTTTAGCAAAATATTTAAATAAGAATGGTGACTTTATAACCTTCTTCACTGTATTTACTATTGTAGTTGGAACTGGTGTTACGGTGCCTATATTAGTATATTTGTTTTACAAAGCAATCTATTTTGAAAATTAGGTAATTATTTACTTTTATGTTCGTAATTAAATTGTAAATTAAATATTATCTCAAGTCTGACATGCTGTTGTGTAGAAATTTGATTGTGAGTAACAAGCCTTTATACGTTAGATTTAACAAGATAGTTAAATTTGAAGTAGCTTTATGGCCATATCTTCTTAGTTGGCATTTTTGACTTAACACCAGACTCACAGGGTGGAAATCTGTGCTTCCATTGTCAAAAGTGCCCTCTGCGGGTTGTATTATTAGATTTAATAGTAATTTGGAGCTATAAGCTTTTAGTTTACACATAAAAATAAAATAAAAAGTCAACTTGTATAAATATATAATAACCCATAATACCTTGATTAAATAATAATAATACACCCAACTGTTCCACATATAGTCCTGACCCCCACATTAGGTCAAATCTTTATTATGGGTATCAAGAACAATGAGTGACTACAGTTCCACAATGCCCAGACCTGAAACAAATATCTATTTGTCACACAAAGATTTGTCTTGGTGCGGTAATTGAACCCACAGCCTTTCCATTCGCAGCCGGCTACTCGCTCCCGCGCCAAGGAGGCTGTCAAATAATGAAAAAGTGTATATGGTATATGCTAATTAAATTAAAATTAATTATATCAACATTACTAATATCACTGATCATGATTTTTTCTACCCTATATGCAAACATAAGAATGTGCATATTATACCATACTGACTGACTAAATTACTGTTTTTTCAATCAACTCGAAATTAGATGAAGGTATAGATGTATCGATTTTCCAGTGTGTTTTAAGATACATGTCAAGAGTTTTCATTTTTCTACTGAGTTGTGTAGACTATATGTGAGTTTCTTCAGGGAATCGCATTGATTGATGTTTTCAATTAAATTCCCTTGTATATATTTACTATTAATATTAATATTTATTAATCTAGTCACTTAAGGTATATAAGATATACTAACAAGTGTAAATCAAACTTATCAATAAATATTTGTACCGTGTATGATGGTTTTATTATATGAAATTTTTGTAAGGCTGATATTACATCTGTATTTACAAATAATAAATACACCCAACACACACCCATAGTTCTTACCCCCCACTAGGTAAAAACTGTATTGTGGGTATCAAGTACTACGAGGGACTACGGTCTCGACAACACCCAGACCCGAAACAAATATCTGTCTATCACAGTTGCCTCGATGCAGGAATGGAACCCACAGCCTCACATTTCACAGCCTGCTACTCCACAGAGGCTGCAAATAAATATACAATGTTCTGACTATAGTTGTGATACATAGTTATGGATGTGTATAAAGGAAGTAGTGGGATATCTTATCACCATATAAATGGTGAATAACTCATCATAGACACATTTTGGCACATACTGTTCCAGGTTTAGAATACAGTTATTTAAGAATTCCATAATTTTAGCAACCAAATATACCAATAGTAAAAAGTCATAACTTTTTGATGATAAACATTTTATCTGGATTACCATCAGGTAGTCACCATGCTATACCAAGGTTAAAAAAGTAATACTGGGTTGTAACCATTCTCTCTAATTTATTTACAATGTTTTGTACATTTGCTAACTTTTGCTAAGTGCTAAAGAGTGCTGCAAGTCTTTCAATGATTTCCTGCCATAGTGCAGCATAGACTTTATAGCTGTCTCGTCTGTATGGTGCATGTTGTTTCTGAAATCAGCTCTCGTCCATTGCCTAAGTTCTGTTTTTGTTGCTTCATCTGGTACATGCCTTATGGTACGGAATATTTCTCTGTATAATTTTAGTACCTCTTGTCTCAGGAGAAACTGAAAAGTGAAAAATTATATTTGAATTTGATGTTTTAATTTACGAGAGGCAATTTTGAGAACTTAACTTTAAAAACATTGAGTTTAATAATTTATTATAATTGTTGAGTATAAAATGTATAATTATTAGGAATATCAGGCCACATTTTCATTAAAATGAAATGGAAATCCATAATACAGCCAACCATAAGTAAACAAGAATTACCTGTTTAAGATTAAGAGCAGTTTTTGGTAGTTTGGAAGACATCTTTAATTAAATATCTATTTTTAACAAATTTAAGTTAATTACATTATAAATAAAAAGTGCATATTACTATAGAGAAATTGTATGAGCGGAACTATTTACATTTATGATGCTGCGAGCATTTTTAAAACTGTTTTGACAGAATCAGCTGTTTGTGACAATGACACCAAATTTTACTTTTTTTAATTTAGAAAACCGACAGAATAGAAGTTCATACAGGCCTATTGCCTACAGAACAATATACGTACTTTACCGTATTTTTAAAATGTCACTGAGGTAAAAATGGAATTATTACATCATTAATTGACGGTTCCAAACAAAAATTTGTAAGTTTATATTTATCCCTATACATACGCACTGACGCTTGTAACCTAAGTACACTTACATTTCGCCGAGCTTATTACCGTGCCATGTCGTGATAGAGGGCGAGTCTATACACTGGGTACAATACCAGACGTCGGGCTGATACTGAGTATTTCCATGTAGAAAACCTAATATCTCTTTTACCCGACCCGACCGACCGTGTGATCGAACCCTGTACCTCAGCACAGCAGTCGTACGCAATGACAACTGCGTCACCGAGGCAGTGAGTGAATATATTCTTCTTTTATTATTCTATTCCGACTACCTCGGTGGCGCAGTTGTAATTGCGCATGCGTTACGGCTGCTGTGCTGAGGTCTCGGGTTCGATCCCCGGTTCGGGCAAAGTGATATTGGGTTTATTCTATCCAGAAATACTCAGTATTAGCCCGGAGGATTACAGGCGTGAGTGTATAATATGTCTTCTATTATTGATGCCCTTAAACCTGCTTATATTCTACTATACTATATTGGTGTCGATTTTTCTCGACCGGTCCGACTCTAGAAACTCTCGTAGAAATATAATATAATAAAAGCTTATTGGTAATGTAAAAGTTATTCAGAAAATTGGATAATTAGGGAAAAACTAAAAGCGTATTTTTTTATAGAATTTTCATCCCTGCGGTACCAATAAACGTATTCAAGCATCTAAAGCTACGGGCAAATGCTAGTATTATCTGTATATATAAAAGAAGAAACTGACTGACTGACTGACTGACTGACTGACTGACTGACTGATCGATCAACGCACAGCCTAAACGGCTGGGGTTAGAGACTTGAAATTTTGACAGTAGGTACCTTTTATCACGTAGGCATCCACTAAGGAAGGGTTTTTGGAAATACCCCCCCTAAGGGGGTAAAATAGGGGATGAAAGTTTGTATGAAAATCCGTCATTTTTGAAGTTAAATTCATGAAAATTAGTATTTGGCATTTTAGTTAAAAATAAAAAATATATGTTTCAGGATTTTTGGAAATTCCGCCCCTAAGGGGGTAAAATAGGGAATAAAAGTTTGTATGAAAATCCGTCATTTTTAAGTTAAACGCATGAATATTGGTATTTTGTATTGTATACTTTTTCTCCCAAACATGACCTCCACGCGGGCGGAGCCGCGAGCAACAACTAGTCTGTATATATAAAAGAAGAAACTGACTGACTGACTGACTGACTGACTGACTGACTGATCGATCAACGCACAGCCTAAACGGCTGGGGTTAGAGACTTGAAATTTTGACAGTAGGTACCTTTTATCACGCAGGCATCCACTAAGGAAGGGTTTTTGGAAATACCACCCCTAAGGGGGTAAAATAGGGGATGAAATTTTGTATGAAAATCCGTCATTTTTGAAGTTAAATTCATGAAAATTTGTATTTGGCATTTTAGTTAAAAATAAAAAATATATGTTTCAGGATTTTTGGAAATTCCGCCCCTAAGGGGGTAAAATAGGGAACAAAAGTTTGTATGAAAATCCGTCATTTTTAAGTTAAACGCATGAATATTGGTATTTTGTATTGTATACTTTTTCTCCCAAACATGACCTCCACGCGGGCGGAGCCGCGAGCAACAGCTAGTTATACATATTCGATTGTACAAAGGAGGTTCTTGCTATAGCCAGTTATGACTGCGCCGCGGACCGTCTCGAGTGAGGGGTCCTACTTGGTCACAGAATACCAAAGCAGAAAACCGACGTAACTTGGAAGCTTTGCATTGTCTATACCAGGGGTGACCAAGCTCTTTAATAGTGGAGCCATTTTCAAAATTTGTAATTTTTCGCGAGCCGCATTTAAATACGTATTTAGAAGTACAAACACTTAGTATTTCATATTTTTTGTCAGTAATTTAAAATTCATTTTAAAACACATACGGAATGATAATATTTTTTTAAAATATAGCACAAAATGTAAAGGAAACTCGGGTACATTTATCGAGAGCCACTAATAATCCTTCAAAGAGCCGCATGTGGCTTTGAAGGATTATTCGTGGCGCAGTAGGTGAGTAGCTGGCTGTGAAACGAGAGGCCGTGGGTTCGATTCCCACACCGGGACAAATGTTTGTGTGACAGAAAGACATTTGTGTCCGGGGCCTGGGTGTTGTGAGACCGAAAGTCTCTCGTACCTGATTCCTGATACCCACAACACAAGGCTCGTATCTTAGTGTGGGACCGGGGTTATGTGTGTGACTGTTGGGTGTTATATATTTATTGTGCTTTTCTATTTAGAAATACTCCGTATCAGCCCGGAGTCTGGAATTTTGCCCGGTATGGCGATAGGCTCGCCCCTTATCATATTATGGGACCATAATAAATTTGGCGAGAATTCGGTGTAGATACTGGTTACACCTCTGCCTACCCCTTCGGGGGCTACAGGCGTGAGTGTATATGTAAAAAAATCTTTAATAAACATAAGGGTGACTTGTCTTTATTTACAAAGTTGCATTTGTCGCTGTGCACGCACAACGAAGTAAGAAGAAGATATTTGTAAACAAAATGACTAAGTTCAAGCAAAAGTTATCCGCCCATGCGTCACTCGTAAGCTCCGCCCAGAGGCGCATAAGCGAGCGCGGGAAAATTACTTTTTTCCCGCGAGCCACTGAAAGAACCAATCATGGCGGCTACCAGTCGCGCTGCGATCGCCGCGCCGTACGGTACTCGTGTATTGTATGATTAGTCGACGTTGATACACGCGTGCGAAATGTTTACGATATTTATAATAAAACTTTTGCAATTTCCGTATTGAAGCTATTGTGCAAGAGTTATTTGAAAATAGTGTTGCACCTAGTTGAATATGGACAATAAGACGAGTTCAAAGTCGCCTCCGGGAGCTCCCGTAAAAAAAGAGAACGAAGAAGAAATTAAGGTAAGAAATTAAGAAAAAAAAATAGTTTTTAATTTTTCCATAAATAATACTAGTTTCCGTTGGAAAACCATTATCGTGTTTCAGTTTCGTGTTATTGGCAAGCGGCCTGTGCAAGCTCGCCTCGTAACAGGAGATGTGGAGTTGTATTTTTAAATTCGATATTCACGCCGATCTGCGAGGGGTCCTCGACAAGACCGCGAGTCGTGCCGGGATTGCGTTGAATAAATTATCCGGTGTACGATTACAATATTAATTACATTTCGCGATGTACAATAAAACCCGTGTAATATAACGTTTTCGAGGCCTTTTCCAGCCATTAAAGTGTGTAACGCGATACGCGAAGCGCGCTCGGATCGCTGTAACCAGAGTCGCTGGATGTTTTGATAATAGATATAGGCGGGTCGCTTGTGTGCGGTGTGTCGGTGTGTAGGGACGCGGCGGCGCGGGAGTGTGCGTGCTGGGTAATTTTAGACGTTCCTTTGCTCAAAACGTAATACGAGAACGTCCCAGGCTTCAAGTCAACGTTTCAATTTATTGTTTTCATCTGTTTGTCGTAATCGCCAATGGTAGTTGTCGCTTGTGTTGAGATGCGACCGCGGCCGGCGACACCGTTGTAGTTTCGCGCGCACATTTTGGCGCCACGCAAATAGTTTGACATGTCAATAACCCCATTGGCGTTGTCCACACGGTGACGTCACGGGACACCCGCGGAGAAAACGAAAATTTTGAGGTCGCTTTAATTTATATTACAGCCAGCCTGCTTGTCCTAGATAGTTGGACATGTAATGGTTTTATTTCTGGTGTTTATAGTGCTGTGGTGATATTTATGCGTATTATTTTACCGCGCTTGGCTGCCTATCGCTCGCCACAGCTGACAAAATACTTATTTTTGATGTGAACGTGTCAGAGGAAATAAAATGGACATCTATGAGTACAAAGAAATTCTTAATAACACGAGAGTGGAGAGGACCTAGACAAAGGTCGCATATTCTAGCTAAGACATACCTCTAAGCAGAACAGACAGCCGAGGGGAAACCCGCGGGTTTGAACCCAGCACCCAGAATATAACTCTGATTTCAGATTTATGTGTCTTTTCATTGTTAAATATCTAATAAAATGACGTAAAAGAAAACATACATACACACTCACGCCTGTAATCCCTGAAGGGGTATGCAGAGGTGTAACCATTATACCTATTTTTCGCCGAATATTCGTCCCATAATGTGATAGGTGGCGAGCCTATCGCCATACCGGCCACAGGTTCCAGACTCCGGGCTAATACTGAGAATTTCTAGATGAAAAACCCAATATCACTTCACCTGACCCGGGGATCGAACCCGAGACCTCAGCACAGCAGTTGTAACGCATGCGCAATTACAAGTGCACCACCGAGGTAGTCAAAGTATAAGAAAACATCGTAAAAAAAAATGTCTAAATGTTCTAGCCACAAGGCCAGATGATTAACGACTCAGACCCGTCTCATTATTACAGGAGACCTGGAGGGTTACTCTTGACACTCGATTCCAATTTAAAATTGGGATTCGGTTCGAAAACTGCACAATTGGCACTCTTGAACGGAACACCAGCGCACGATTTAACTGAATACGGCGGAATTTTTAGTAACTAAATGGAATAGAATATTTACAATCGCTAGTTCATAAATATTTTTATTATATAATATTTTATTGATTTCAAGAGTAGGCCTACTGTGCACAGCAGTGGGACTGTATACAGAACTGATAAAAAAATACTAAGTAATATAGGTGACGATCACGTCCTGCCTAATTATTTTGTGATATACTGATTTACTCTGAACTAAATCATACATTTTCACCCATTTTAAGTATTTAATTACATGAATATAAAAATGTATGCTCAAAGTAGTGATATTAAAAACTCATCGATAACTGTACCGGGATGTCGCCTTTTTTTTAACGACATAAATTCTTAAAGTTAAATATACTATCTAATAACCGCTTGCGCTATTATTATGCAATCGTAAACACCGATTGATGCCTTTCAGTATAAGATAATATTAACTACAGTTTTATTACCTTGCCTATATTAATATTCATTGTCATTGAAGTGAAAACTTCTTTAGGCACGTTGGGCACTTTTTGGGAGCACTTCGTGTGATCGTCACGCTTAGATTATTCCACCTTTGACATAAGCACGCCTATGAAGTTCTATACCTAATTATTGTAAAGAAGAAACTGACTGACTGACTGACTGATCGATCAACGCACAGCCAAAACGGCTGGGGTTAGAGACTTGAAATTTTGACAGTAGGTACCTTTTATGACGTAGGCATCCACTGACGAAGGGTTTTTGCAAATACCACCCCTATGGAGGTAACATAGGGGATGAAAGTTTGTATAAAAATCCGTCATTTTTGAAGTTAAACGCATGAAAATTGGTATTTTGTATTGTATTGTGCGGAGCCGCGAGCAACAGCTACTGTATAATAAACAAAAAAGTTACTACATCATGGACGCTGTTTCAAAAAAGAACACAATAATTCCAAAGTTTTACGTTTTCACTTCTGTCGGTAGTGCCCATGACTGCCTATGTTTCTTTTTTTATCTTGGCATGGCAAAGAGTCTGCACCAGAATGCTAAGTATAGTCTAAATATACATAATATTGACCGTTCCGAGTTAATTATCAGCCCTCATCTATCCATTGCAACTTCTTTCAACCCACGTCAAATGATCCTGTGTATTCCAAAATTGCCTGGCTTACAGTATCGTAGTGTTAAGAAGCTACTCAGCCATAATTGTATCATATATATATGTAGACAACTATCCCTCGCTACTTGATATTCTACCTGAATGGCACTGCCCTTACCATAAACCTCAGTGTTGTCACTTTGCCGTGCTAGTATAGAAAAAAAAATCGGATTAACGGACTCTGTCTACATGAATTTTGTTTCGGCTACAATTTCGCAAATTTCTTACATCATCTTCTATCCCTCCCAAAAAATCTTTTAGCTCCAATAGTCTTCAACGTTGACCATGTGGATAGACTTGGGTCTCAAAGAAAAATTATATTAAATCTTTTTCTGGGTTTTATCTATTCAATACACCTTACAATGCAACGCTGTATTAGGTATAGGCTTTTTCCATTTTTATCCTGGCACCGCAGAATAACACTGCACCTGATGGTAAGCGCAGTGCCGTCCAATTAGAATATCGAGTAGTGAGAGACAATCTATCTTTTGCTACTCAAAACAATCATGCCGGCTTGCTTCACACTACGCCATACGTTTCATATGTTTGCGTGTCCACAACCATTTTACAACAAATCGACCAATTTGCATCGCGTACATCAGCGTACGATTGCTTTCCGTGCGGCATCGACTCGTTTTGCAAATGCATTAGCATTTAGAACGAAAATACTACTTTCAAATGAATATGGTAGGCAGCGGCTTTGCTGTGCCCTGGTATTGCAGAAGTCTATGGGCGGCGGTGACTACTTACCATCAGGTGGCCGTCTGCTCGTCTGCCTATCGAGGAACTTAAAAAAAAAATAATAATTCATACAAATATCAGGCTCTGGTTATTGTGATGATATGATAGGCGTACATTTTTAAGGCAATCTGATAAGATTAGGAGTGATTGTCTAGCAAGATGTAAAGCCGAGTACCGGAGACAGCGGTCTGGGGTTTAATCTCAGCGACCAAGAGACACACCTCTGAATATTTAAAGCTTACGTATGATAACACAGTGGCTTAGCAAGTGAGTAGCCGGCTGTGAAACGAGAGGCGGCAGGTACGATTCGAGTCATTTGATTTATGTGATTTAAAAATAATTATTTCGGGTATGGGTGTTATGGGAGTGTAGTTCCCTGTAGTTGTGATACACACGATATAAGTTTGCCCCAGTGTGGGGTCAGGACTATGTGCGTGCCTCTTATGTGATAGGCTTTTTAAATTGCTTCAAGGCAGTCATGTCAAAAAACAATCAAAAATGGCTACGATTATGAAAGCGCTTAAAGTTTACACCTCCCCTCGTGACCTATCGTAAACGTAACAATCTGATGAGTGTTTGCTCAGATTTAAACTTGTTTCGGTTATTAATTATATGAAAACCCAAACAAATATAACAACAATCTATAAGCCAACTGTATGACAGAATGAGTCCCAGAATATTCAACAATAATGCTGTGGACTAAAAAATTCACCTAAATCAAGAGGCTTTATACTCATAAATTTCCCTTTCTATTATATTGCTTTTTAGCCAAAGATCATGAGATTTCATAATTAGAACAAAACATTATAACCCACGTGACATGCCCTAGAAACTTTTCCGCAAATCGCTTACGAAATGCACTTGCTGCAAATGCGCGCGCGCATTATTGGAGCAAGGTCGCCACGCTACCATCTCTACATTATATCATACACTACTTTTACAACCTTACACCTCGGCAATAAGATTTAAAATTTACTGACAGTTTAGACACACTCAGTGTATTATATTTTCGACTTTATGTCTTGGTGATAAAGTCGATATTTGGGAGATTTGGTGTGTTTAGCGAACCGTGTCAACGCATCTCGTTATTCATGTGCAGTTGGGGCGTTGCATTTGTGACCGTTTCGAAAGGTCAGAGCTGACATGGTCAAGGAGCTGCTTTTGTCTCATTGTCATTTGATGTACGAGTGTTAGCTATAGACCGAATGGTGCTTTGTCATTTTGATGGGACAAACATTTGGCTTTGACTAACAAACATGATTGCAGATTGATTGAATGTTGAAAAAAATTAATAAATAAATAAAATGTTTGTGAGCGCAAAATTGAGCTTTCACTATTATAATACTTTGTATGAAGCAAAAGATAAAAAAACACACACCGGAAACCTTTACTCAAACGCATATAAAATCAATTAATAAAAAAAACAAGTGAAAGCTCAAAAAAGAACACAGTAATTCCAAAATTTTAACTTCTAAAACAGCGTCTATGAAGTAGTAACTGGTTTGTGATTGCTTGTCAATAATAATAGAACTTCATAGGCGTGCTTATGTCAAAAGTTAAATAAATGGTTGGACGAAGTATAGCATGTCGGTGACTCGAACCCATAAGCTTTGGAACGGTCAACGCGGCTAAAGATTTCACTTCAACAAAGCTTGAATTTCGCTGTGACGTCATGACGTCACTACACGCCTACGCTAATATAATAATTACAACAATATAAGGTGACACGCGCAAACAAAGAAAGTTGACACGGGTGTGATGGGGTAACATGATAGCTCGGTAACTGACACCCGCTGTGCGATGCCTCTGCAGTACATCTTCGGACGATTGATAGAGCGCACGGCCTATTATGCCTAAGGACGTTTGCCTTCTTAGAGACTATTCACTTTAGTTTCGATTTCGCACAGTCATGTTATGACGTCATAGCACGCTCAGGCTTATGTAAAAAATCAAGTTCTTTTATAAAAATATTTAAATATATTTATAATATAAAAATATTTATAATAGGTGAAAATAAAACAAATTTGTTCCGTTGGTTATTAAGTGCTATTTTTGAAGTGAGTAAAACAGAGGCAATTTATAGGTATTTTGCTCTTATTGAAATCAGATTTCAGGACATTTCCTTGCTGTTGCATACATAAAAAATTAATTAACATATTACTATTATAGTTCAAGCATACTTGAAGATGTTGTCAATGTCACTATATTGACAGAATGTTTAAACAAAATTAAATACTGTTCGTTAATCGTTGGAAAGGTTGGAAAGCAATAAGAATATAACTTTAAAACAGCTGGGTCGATTTAGATTTTTTTAAATCGTAATTGTCATATAACGTTTTTCTGGAAAGAAGACTTTGAAGAAGAAATGTAGAATTACTAAAGCTTTTGATATCTATGAGATTTTAGTCTCCTACAATATCAAGTAGGAAAAAGCTAGAATGTTTGTCAAGTAAGCTAGAATTACAAATGATAATTACCTAATGATTATTCAGTTAGTTTATTTATAAAATCGTAGGTAAAAAGCACATTATTATATCATTACTAGCTGTTGCTCGCGGCTCCGCCGGCGTGGAGGTTATATTCGGGATCAGAAGTATACAATCCAAGGAGTTGTCTTCTGCACTTAGGCACCTGTAGCAATTTTCCAGCCTCTCAGGTGTTGTACCTGAATCTTGAGATTGCATCTAAAGAATACCCCATAAGTTTAACCTCACTTTGCCCCTTTTAGGGATGATTTTTCAAAAACGTTGAAACACGTATTTCTTTATTTCCTACCAAAAGCCTCAATATGAATTTACAGATCCCTAAGTCGAGAAATTATGGATTTCCCATACAAATTTTGAACTCCTATTTGACCCCTTTTAAGGTTGTTTTTTGAGAAAAAAGATAGCCTATGTCCTTCTCCAGTATATAATCTATTCCCTTACCACATTTCACTACAATCCGTTCAGCCGTTTAGTCGTGAAGAGGTAACAAACAAACAGAGTTACTTTCGCATTTATAGTATTAGTATGGATACAGTGTCTTATCTGAAGGTGGACATTCTATTACGTCAGGGGGTGAATTAACACTATCTAGCAGCACCGGAGCTCCGCGTGAGCGTATCATGTCCGAGCCAACGTGTCCTAACTAACCTCGCTCTTATACCTTCATGTTAAGGTACAAAATCCTTCAACCAAGTTCAATCAAGGACACAAACTCCTATAAATCTAGTTCGCAGCTTAGATTTCTGAATCTCTTTCATCTTTGTTTATTCTAGAAAGTTTTGTTTAGTTTTATATGACCAGTTTAGATGTTCGTTAGCTACTGATTTTATACAACTTATAATTTGAGGGTTGGAATTGAAAGCCAACGACTTGTGTCAAGGATGATAAACCATTGGTAGAGCACAACTAATCAGCACGTTACAAAAAACTTTCGGCTTTCGGAATGCGAATATATCTGGTCAATTATCAACGTATACTAAAAATAAGATCTATATTAAACATTGTCCCACGGCTGGGCAATGAGAGGGGTAAGCCCTTAATCCACCACGCTGACCTAATGTGGGTTGGTAGACTTCACATACCTTTGTAATTCGTTCAAATAGTGGAAATAAATAAACAAGTAATAATAAATAAATAATACCCAACAGTCACATATACTCCTAACCTTAGACTAAGATACGAGTCTTGTGTCGTCTAACTACGAGGGACTTTCGGTCTCACAACAGCCGGACACGAAACAAATATTTGTGAGTTACACAAACATTTGGCTCGTCGGATCGAACCAGCGGCCTTGCGTTTCACAGTTGACTACTCACCCACTGGGCTACCGAGACTGACGATTTACACATTTCAGCAATTGTACCGACTTCTTAGGAATATCTTATAACTCATCGTATTTACAAATTATCTCAGGATCGGCAACGCTTAGACGATCCGTAAGGATTTTCATTCACCAATTTGTAGCTCAACTGAGTTTATGTCAAAAAGTTACGATAGGTAAACGAAGTAGCTAGCGTTGTAACGAGGTTTTTAAATATGGAATGTTTCGTTCTTATAGCACCAATTTTAGTATCTCACGTAACCGCTAGAGACGCTGTAAAATTTTTCACAGTTGTTGTTTGTTTACATGAGAAAAACTCTTGGTTGAGCTACAAGATCGGCTTCCGAGTATACTCGTTAGAATATCCAATAACAATTTACTAATATTATAATATCGAATGTTTGGATGGATGAATGGATGTCTGTTCCTCAATCACGCTACAAAGACTGGACGAGTCTGGTTGAAATTTGGCACAGAGATAGATTACAGTCTGGAATAGCACTTATCTCGGAAAAATGTACGGTTTCCATGGAATAGCAAAATATAGAAAGATGTAATAGCTTAAGATGTCTCCATGGATTTTATACCTTTTCTTTCAAAAAATAACGTCCACGCGGGCGGAGCCGCGGGCAACAGCTAGTATGACATACAAACATAAACTTTCCCATTTTTTATTAGCATTAATGTTATTCCAATATGTTTAGGTACCGGATAAGTTTACAAGTATCAATTTCTTATGATTAATGTGTTATTTAAAATTTAATTTATGACACTTCCGCAACGATGCAGTCATGTTTATTAAATGAGTAATTTGAGGTGTGGCTTGTAAATATGGCAGTCATAAGATGTAATATGATATTAGTAAACTAAATTCAAGAGAGTGACTATTTTATTTGCAATTATCTAACTGTATATCGGACTGAATTATATAGCATTAACGTTCTCCCGCAGCTTCGCTTATATGATTACGTTTAGCGGTCCCCAAGAAATAGCACTTTCAGTTTCAGCGGGTAATTTTTATAATTTTTTCCCCTAAAGAAACTTACGGTAATTCAATAAATACATCCAAAAGTCATACACATAGCTCTGACGTCACACTAGGTAAACCATGTATCGTGGGTGCCAAGAACAACGAGGGACTACAGTTCACAACACACAGACCCGAAACAAATATCTGCCTGTTACACAAATATTAGTCTCTATACAATAATCGAACACACGGCCTCTCGTTTCACAGCCACAGCGCTGCACAGATACTGACATTTCTTATTTCTATATATTTCTTTAAAATATTGACCTGCTTACTTACGCAACATATTAGGCTTTCTGTCTGCTGACTATGGAAGAATATTAGAACATTTATTTTAACATCAACGACTACAATTGCTACTTACAACTTTAAAAGAACGCAGGAACCGGGGAGATGTAATTGAAACCTATAAGATTATAAATGAACATTAGAAAATTAAAAGTGTTGACAGATTGTTATACATAGTCTTAATGTTCATTTCGAGGTCACCGTCAACTATGTACCACTGTGTCAAACAACCGCACAAACATTTTATCAGCAGACAGAACACGTAGTCTCGGGCCAAAATATAATTCTGTTCAAGAATTGTATTGATAATTATCTCAAATGTAAAACCATCTACTTGGGAACTTCATTACTGTAGTGTAATACTGGATACAGGCATTATCAGTTGCCTGAAAACTGCATGCCGGAATAAAAAAAAATGCGCGCGCTTGCTCAACTTCCTGTTACATACTTCCGTCCCTTTTCACGAAATCACTCCCAGAGAGCGATAGTAAAGACATAATATAAGGCAAACAGTCGCCACGACAAAATTCATTACGGTATAGACAAGATATAAACACAAATGAAGCAATAAATAACACATGTAAAAATATTCATTTTAACGTGTTTACCTAATATAGTGTGACATAAAAAACTGCGTCCGCATCGCATTACAATTATTCGACTCCGCTCACTAATATAGGATGTTGGCGTTTTAAAATACATTTCGTTTTGATATAGTTTATTTGAGAGACTTGGGAGTACGGACTCAAAGACCAAAGTCGTGTGTTTGAAATCAGCTCCAATGTCATACACCTCTGAATTTTCTAAAGTTACGTGTGTAATCAATGTTAACTGTCGCTTACTTTCACGGTGAAGGAAAATATCGTAAGGAAACTTGCATACTTAGGTGAGAATTTCAAAGGTATGTGAAGTCTGCCAATTCGCATTAGGCCAGCGTGGTTAGTACAGGGAGGCCCGTGCTCAGCCGTGGGTCAATGTATAATACAGGGCTGTGATTTTTAAATATTTAATATAATTTAATTGTACTAGGTGTAATTTTACAATTACAAAATAAAATTCAAAACAGGTTACAGCGAAACTCTGTTTTCCAAACTAAGCTAAAATGACTCTCAAGAGACATTTTTGTAAACACTTAAAAACAATTATTTAACTAATGAAGGCATTATGTTCTGTTTTGGGATTTTACAACAAAGAAATTAGAAAATCCATAAATAGGTAAAATGTTATTAAATAAGAAATGGTTTTAGGTTGTTAAACGGTTCAAAATTAAAATTCTTGACATGATAGTTTGGTTGAAAACATTGTAACCTGTAGAGTTCTGTGTTTCATTCATTTCATGATTAATGAATAACACGAAGAATCCTGGAACAACTTCTAGAAGTAAATGTGTAAATATATGTACACAGTAAATATAAGTTAAGTAAAACATCCTAAACGACAAAATTAAAGAAATATTCTAGTCTTATTTAATTAGTTTGATATTAAATGTATCTATAATAATTTATGTTTCATGCTATAAATGTTTATATTTTCCGGATTTAAATGAAGAAAGGTAATCTAATGTTATAAACGTACCACCGGTACGCATTGTTAATAGAGCCACGAACACCCCATATCCGGCCGATCCGGAATTTAGCGGTCTCCGGGATCTGACCCGATAAAAAAGCAATTTAATGTTGCTGGTTCATAGGTGCACGGAGTGATTCAGCATGTTATTCAATTAAAGCAGAAGTCGCAAGCTATTATAACACTCGACGTTCTTGATCTAAGCTTAGTATTAAACGATTTTTTATTTATATATCGGTTCGGTTGTCTTTTATAAAAGTGGAACGATTAAAACTACACAGTCTATTTTTTCGAATATACTTGACAGAAATAATTGAAATTCTTACGTGACCCAATTACCGGCATATTACGTATTTTGGAATTTTATTTTAAAGGGGAAGAAACAAAATTTCATTTTCATTTCATGCAAGGAAAACCTAAACGAGAATTTTAAATCTATAATTTTTCCGGGAAACGATATCTATAGTACAGAACCCTTCAACGCTATCTGGAACGCAATTGATGACTTTTTTATGTCAGATATCTTCGCATAATTCATACCAATTTAAATCACCGTTTTGTAGCCTATACAGTTTATCTCAATGATTATCACATGTCAGATCAAACACACGGCCTCTCGATTTAAATCTGGCTATGCCTCACTGCGCCACCGAGGGTGTCAAATTGAATTATGTGACATCACATCTGATGAACTACGAAAAGATAATTTAAAAGCTCATACTTAGAAGATTTGTAAGAGCTCATCTCACTTACATACAAGCTTATGATTAAAATTCATGGCATTAACAATCACCCTTTAATTACAAATTCCAAATATGCGTGTAATACAATCACTTTGAATGATGTATCTGCTTTTGGACGGGTCGCTTTTAGTGCGGTGTTGTGTTTCGGCGTGTCGGGTTACAATCCGAACGGGCTATGGCCCTGTATTCAAACTAGTTGCCTAAGAATACTTTGAAACTTGTTTTTAGTACAATTGGATCGAAATTAGGGTAACATTTTTGATTTAAGAATTTGATAGATTTATTGCTTATATGTTATATTTTTATCGTATTTGTAACTATGCATAAAATGAGATGATGAGAAGAAAATGTTCGATGCTTTTTGCTTTATCCTGCACCCTAACTCTACTTTTATAAACAACTACCAATGAGCTACTTGTAACATTTGGTGTCAAGCACCCACGTTTTTTTTACAATCAATATATCGAATTATTTTCTACTTTTTGGCTCATCTGGCTATTATTAAAGCGTGTATCATTATTTTTTTTATCCTGGCACGGCAAAGTGACTACACTGTACCTAATGGTAAGCGCAGTGCGGTCCAATTACAGTATCGAGTAGCGAGAGAGGATCTATCCCTCGCTACTCAACACAATCACGCCGGCCTGCTTCTTTAGTCTACGCTATGGGCAAGAAAGTGAAGAAGCGGTCGGGTGTCTTTTGACAGACTACTCAAATTTTATTATCATCGAAAGATTGACTGGCAGATAGTGCTTCAGGCGATAAGTTAAATTAAACTATCGTGGCTTCCGACATGATTGCCCTTTTCGTTTATTTTAAGGGTGTGTTCCGACCATCAGTGCACGGACCGCACCCGCCACTCTCCCGGCGTGGCGCGGCGGCGGCGGCGGCGGCTCACCGGGTGCTTATAAAATAATTTGAGTCTTATGACCCATTAATAAATATAATATTACATTGTCTCGTTTACTTAGCGCCGGACCGTACTGTGTAATATAATATTTTGTAATGAGTCATAAGGCTCAAATTATAATGTACACGCATGGCGAGCCGTCGCGATAGGAACCTGGACGCGGTTCGTATGCGGGTCGGGAACCGCCCTTATGTGTAGTTAAATTCAAATACAAATATAATATTGCTGATAAAATAAATCTTCTCAATTAGATACATACAAATACACTCATGTCTGTAATCCCCGAAGGGGTAGGCAGAAGTGTAACCAGTACACCCACTTTGCGCGCAATTTATTACGCTCCCATAATGTGATAGGGGGCGAGGCTATCGCCATACCGGGCAATTCCAGACTTCAGGCTGATACTGAGTATATATAAATCGGTAAGATATATATATTGATTATTTATTTATAAGCGATAATTAACATTAAATACACGCGTAACTTTAGAAAAGTCAGAGGGGAATGCCATTTGGGTTTTGAACATACGACTTTCGTCTTCATAGTCCGTACTGCAACCAACAAGGCTATCGCTGCTTATAAATAGAAAAACCAAATATCACTACCCGACACGGGGATCGAACCCGAGTGCTCAGCACAGCAGTCGTACCGGGCGGATATGAATATCCTGCCACCAGCAAATATAGTTTTGAATTACCTCAATTAGCAGTAGTGATTTAGCGACGGCAAGCAAAAATCGTATCAAACTAAATATGTATAGATAGTGTTATTCTAAATCACGCACACTGCCATTCTATTCCATGAAGGTAGAATATAATAGATTTTTTTTTCTATGATCTATTCAGTTTTTTTTATTTTATTTTTTTAGTGCCTTGATAGGCAGACGAGCAGACGGGCTACCTGATGGTAAGTAGTCACCGCCGCCCATAGACTTCTGCAATGCCAGGGCACAGCAAAGCAGCTGCCTACCGTTGAAGGACTACTCTTTTAGAATTGCGTAGTCAATTGAGATAAGATCTCAAATTGTAATTAAAAATACGATTGACTATTTCAATCCTTGTCACTAATCAAGCCTTGAACACCGACGTAAAGTTGCCAGTTTATCGGTTTTTTACCGGATGCATTTAATTCCCCCATCCCCTTTCCATCATCGGACGACAAGAGACTCGGCGAAGCGTCATCGATGCATGGTTGATATTCCACCAGTGCGCAAGAAGCGTCTCGCTAGTACATTTATCATGCGCACCGCTAGAGAGTGGAACTCTATATTTCCCGAAAATTATAACCTGGGTATCTTTAAGTCAAGAGTGAATAGGTATCTTCTAGGCAAGCGTGCTCCACCGTAGACCACATCATCATTTACCATCAGGCGAGATAGTGGTCAAACGCAAGCCTATTTCGATAAAAAAAAGATTATAACCCAGTGATTGCAACTCAGCAGGTGATCTCATTACCCACTATAAATATTTGTATATGTTATAGTTAAACGTTCGACGAAAGAAGAAAACACGCCTTAATTAAACATGTAAGAAAATACCATGTACCGTCGACACGGTAAAATACTTGATCAAAACTTAAAGAGAATCCTCTGTAAATTTAATTTTCTCATAGACAACGTATTGTTTTTGCATGTAAAAAAGCGGAGGCTGCGGCACACGGCGTCTCGGCTTACATTAAAATTAACGGCGATAATATCATCGGCGGCGTCGGATATCGGCTACACAACTTACAATAATTAAAACGCGATTGAAACCCACCTAACACCGGCGTTCTCAAATTATGTAATTAAAAATATTTTAATTACACACCGGTTTCATGTAATGTTACTATAGATAGCGTTCGATTTTCAAAAAATATATTTTTTTAAATTAAAAGTCTTTGCGTTAGTGTTTTTAGCTGAAGAGATTTTTCAACCCTTTTCTTTATTAATTTAGAATACGGGATCTTTAAATGAACTATTTATTAACCCTTGAATAAAAAAAGATTGTTCTCTAGACGACTAGTATTTTTTAATCCTGTTTTTTTTGTATGAAATTATATGACCCTTCGATCAGTTGTATTGTTGATCTAAGATATGACCACATGACTATACGTAGGTACATTTTTTTATCTAAATAGGCTCGATTTTGTTGACTCATACAATTCAAATTAGGTACGCCGACTTCAAAATCATTAAATTAGGAGATTTTTTTGTTACCTTTCTTCTTTAATATCTTTTCTTTGAATATATCGAAAGATGACAACATACTAAACTGATTACAAAAATGACGATATTTTAAACTTTTCGTAATCTGTATCCATACTAATACTATAAATGCGAAAGTAACTCTGTTTGTTTGTTTGTTTGTTTGTTACCTCTTCACGACTAAACGGCTGAACGGATTGTAATGAAATTTGGTAAGGGAATAGATTATATCTTGGAGAAGGACATAGGCTATATTTTTTCTCTAAAAACAACCTTGAAAGGGACCAAATAAGAGGTCAAAATTTGTATGGGAAATCCACAATTCCTCGACTTAGGGGTCTGTAAATTCATATTTAGGCTTTTGGTAGGAAATAAAGAAATACGTGTTTCACATTTTTAGACGAAGTTAAATAGTGAGAGAGTGAGAGAGTGAGAGAGTGAGAGCGAGAGCGAGTCCGTCAGTCCGTCAGTCCGTCAGTCCGTCAGTCCGTCAGTCCGTCAGTCCGTCAGTCCGTCAGTCCGTCAGTCCGTCAGTCCGTCAGTCCGTCAGTCCGTCAGTCCGTCAGTCCGTCAGTCCGTCAGTCCGTCAGTCCGTCAGTCCGTCAGTCCGTCAGTCCGTCAGTCCGTCAGTCCGTCAGTCCGTCAGTCCGTCAGTCCGTCAGTCCGTCAGTCCGTCAGTCCGTCACTCCGTCCGTCCGTCCGTTTGTTTGTTTGTTTGTTAGCTTTTCACGACTAAACGGCTGACCGGATTATGATGAAATTTGGCAAGGAGATAGATTATATCCTGTAGAAGGACATAGGCTATCTTTTTCTCAAAACACAACTTTGGAAGGGGTCAAATAAGAGTTCAATATTTGTATGGGAAATCTATCATTCCTCAAGTTAGGGATCTGAAAATTATATTAGGGCTTTTGGTAGGAAATAGAGAAATACGTGTTTCAACGTTTTTAAAAATCATCCCTGAAGGGGCCAAAGTGAGGTTAAACTTATGAGGTATTCTTTAGATGCAATCTTAAGATTCAGTCACAACAACTGAGAGGCTGGACAATCGCTACAGGTGCCTCAGTGCAGAGGATAACTCTTTGGATTGTATACTTCTGCTCCCGAAAATAACCTCCACGCGGGCGGAGCCGCGAGCAACAGCTAGTATATTTATAAATGAAGAAACTGACTGACTCACTGACTGACATATCAACGCATATACTAAACGGCTGGGGCTAGAGACTTGAAATTTTGACAGTAGGTACCTTTTATGACGTAGACATCCACTAAGTAAGGATTTTTGAAAATACCACCCCTAAGGGGTGAATATAGGGGATGAAAGTTTGTATGAAAATCCGTAATTTTTGAAGTTAAACGCATGAAAATTGGTATTTTGTATTGTTTACTTTTTGTCCTAAACACGACCACGCGGGCGGAGTCGCGAGCAACAGCTAGTAATTTTATAATTGCTTGACAGACGGAAAACTTTTAAGCCATGAATAAATACAAATATGAAACAATTTGAAATAAATTATAAATTTAAAACTATAAAGTTCTAAATAAATAATGAGTTTTTCAAACCATACATAATCGTTAGAATGTCCCGTGATGCATTAACTTATTGATCAACTCATATTTATGTACGATATTTCACATAAATTGTTAAAAAAAAGTTGAAATTGTTTTTTTTATAAATATTTATCGTTATTCGTATACGCTACTGGTGTTGAATGTCATCGACTCTTAACGTAACCTTACTACGCATCTAGTTTGAAACGTAAAAAATAATAATAGTGGATGAACAAACGGTGATATCGGAACCGGGGGTAGAACGCGATCCGTGATAATTAATGCTCGTCTCAACCGACCCGCGCTGGCGTCATCTGACTCCATTTTGCGTCACAGCGCCCGTCAGCCTGACGTTAATTTTCGTGTAACACGAAACGTCTGGTTCTACTGCTTTTTATTTACATCTATTATGTATGACATGGTGCATAGGCTACTTTTCTTACGCGTATTGATATTGTAAGAGGATTTGCTTATATTACGCCCGAATACTCAAACTCAAGCAATTAAGATCGTGTTAAACATTTGAGAAAATCTGGCATAGAGGAATCAGTACGAGCACCAAATGCAAACTGATGAGAAATTTGGTCTTCTCTATATTCCTGGACTCTAATGGCACGCATTCAGAGCAGGCTTGACGCATTCGAAATGAAGTGCTGGCGCAAAATGTTGGGTATTCCGTGGACAGCGCGCCGCACCAATGTGTCTATTCTCTCGGAATTGAAGATCAAGTGCCGCCTATCGACCATCGTGTCTCTAACGGGTTCTCAAGTGCTTCGGACACATAGCTAGACGAGAACCCGATAACCTTGAAAAGCTTATTGTGGTAGGACACGTGGAGGGAAAGAAGAGCACCGAACAGATGGACCGAAACTGTAAAAGAAGTCTCTAAATGCAGTATTCAGACTTTCATCCAGATGGCCGAAACCGTGCGTCCTGGAGAGCCTTGATGCACAAAGTGACGACGTCAGATAGTCACGACCCTCAGTCATGAGGAGGCGACGAAGATGAAGAAACATTTGAGAACCTCTTATATAGCAGAGTCGTATGGCGAGTAACAAAATATGTAGCCGTTAGACGATCGGCCAGTTGAGTAGACTTTGTCAATTAGAATGTAGTGACGGATTTAAATAAAATAATATCTCAGCCCTCATTTTGATAATGCAAAATGTATTTAGAAGATAAATAAAAAATAATAATACTAATACTGTAGTATACATTGTCCCACTACTGGGCACTTCCTCTACTAATGAGAGAGGTTAGGATTTAGTCCAATACGCTGGCTCTCTACTGGTTGGGAGACTTCTCAATCTTCAAAATTCTTATTTAGAATTCTCAGACATGAATTATTTTTATAATGTAATAACAATTTACAAAAGACCTACGGTTGAGTTTCTTGGTGCTTCTTCTCAGACCAATGGGCATTTCCGAAGCACCAACAGACTTTTACATTATTATAACATGTAAAAATTATGATAAGTAGTTTAGAAGTTATGAGGGAACAGATGAACATACATACATACTTAGATACCGGTCAAAAACATATCACTCCCTTTTGCTTCGCCGTATTCGGGTAAAAAAATGTCCTCCGTGGCCTAATTTACGAAATAAATGATTTGATTTGTTAATGGTCCATTACTGACTCAGTTTGGTCAGAGTCGAAAGTATTAAACACTTTGCATACCATCAAAATTGCAACTTTTTATAAATATAAAATCCAGTGTCGCCGCGGCCGTCCTGTGTAACTCGATACGACAGTACATGAGACCTCGCGTCACAGTTTCATACCGACATCCGACACCCGGTGGGCGGTGGCGGTGCATCGTGGATCCTCTGTGTGGGTTAACAATGTATCTCTTATTAGAATATAAAATTGATCTTCGATTTTTAGATATTCAACTTTATTATTTGGGTACTAGGCGTTCGGCATCGCTCCCGTTTAATATGATGTAATATAGCCTATAAACCTTCCATTATAAATAGGTAATAAAGTACAAAAATAATGTATCAAGATATAGGTAAGGACATTTTAAAATTAAGATACAGATCAAATGAACATTAAAGTTAAAAGCGAGTTTACAATGAATTAATAAGAGTTAATTTTTTTGTGCAAAGATTGAAAACACCAACTATAAAGGGACTAAACCTTAGTGCAGCTAGTTGACTTCGGAAATATTATAAATTCTTGTAGATAATTCTTAGGTATGAAGGTTACAATTTTTTCACAACTTCATTCTAAAGCGATCATGAATAATGAATATATATACTTCATAAATTTGCGAGGTGAGTAATTGACATCATACATCTCGACAGTCCGTTTCACTTCCCACTAAGCTATCACCGCGACTTCCTCCGCGTTGAATTAATTTAGGGAATTAATTTGCCTGTAGGGAAAATATGACAAAAAAAAACCAAAAAAACTGCTGTACCGATCGCTACCAGACTTCGTCACCCGCTGGGCCAATCTAAAGATGAAAATTTCATCACAATCGCTTCAGCTGATTTCGAATCCATAGCAAACATACATATTGCCCACTGCCACTGTACACATTGGGCCAAGGTGTTGGGCCAGTATGTTGTGCCAAAATATGGTCGTCGTTTACACATTGGCGTATTGATCATTCACCATTGGCGGTTTGATAAATGCCCGGTGTACACATTGGGCCAAGGTGCTGGGCCAGTATGTTGGACCAACGTTAGCCCAATGTGTAACGCGGGCACTACATACACACACGGATGTTTGTATATATTTTGTTAAATATATTTATGACTTTACTGTGTAATACTCGGAGTTATAATATAATAATGTTGGCACGCAAGAACAAGCGGAACTTTCATGTCCCGATCTTTCATATGAAACATTTAGCGTTCGGCCTTGAGAACTTACAAAGCATTTAAATTACATTCAATATTATATTTTTTCATGGTCGGCAGTGTGATATTTAGGGTTGCTAGCCTTTGCAAAAATCCCCTTATTTTACATAATTACCAATAAATATATATACCTATAACCGTAATTATTTAATTGTTTCTGAGATACAACATAAAGTATCTACATTAATAAAGTCATATTATTAGTAGTAAGTAACATAATATATTTTGTGGCACAGCGGGCGAGTATCCAGTTGTGAAACGAGAGGTCGCAAGTTTGATCTCCGCACCGAAAAAAATATTTTCTAACATACAATGTTGTTTCACATCTGTAATTGGTGAGTAGACTAGTCCTTAGATTTAACTGAATTACAACTGCGACACCGAAGCAGCCGAGTATATTTAATAACAAATACTTTTTTATTAAATATACTCGTAATTTCTGATACAGGGGAGGACTACGTGTTACTGTATTTTTTTTTAGTGCCTGGATAGGCAGACGAGCAGACGGGCCACCTGATGGTAAGTAGTCACCGCCGCCCATAGACTTCTGCAATACCAGGGCACAGCAAAGCCGCTGCCTACCGTAGCAAAGCCGCTGCCTACCGTTTATTTATTTAATTACCCATTAGTATTGGCAACGAAAGATTAAAAGACGCATTTATTTCGCTCGTTTGATTCAATCACTTTCTGTATACCAAAATTTTGGAACTTTTTGCTTAAATAATATTGTAACACAACACCATTGGTAGCAATGAGCAGTATTTTCGGAAATTGCGCGTTTTAACAGTTATTTGTAAGGTTGAGAAAATACGTTTAAAGGCCTTTAGATTAACATACTGTGGCCTTATAACTGTCAATTTTATCGTATGTGGAATCCAAGAAATTCCTGGATATATGCAATCGATGCATGAAAAAATATGTAAAATAGGTCCCTACAAAAAAATATTATGTAGTATGATAAAAATGTATAGTATTTTAATTATTGTTATTTTTGATTCATTATTAAAATCATATCATTGAATCGAAACGCATCCTAATTGAAGAATCCGTTTGATCGAGTAAAAAATGATGTTATTTTTACAATCGTTTTTAAACTACTATTGAAAACTATTAAAAACTCCGCTGCCACAACCGTACGATACCTAAAACGTGGGAATGTTTTTTTGTATCTGAGAACAGCGCTTAAAGTCCCTTGGCGCGGACTAAAACCTTATGGCTCCAGGCTAAAAAAACATTTAACTTGCAACCAAAACAAAGCGTACAAGCGTTCATATTTGCCACTACTGTTTAAAAACAACATTTATAACCCAATTAATTTCGAATTTATATTGGTTAAATACTAAAAGGAAAAAGAAGTATAGTTAATGTATTTTGATTACGGCAGATTACGGCTATTAATAAAAAGTTTAAATATCACCAATCAATCGCTGTGGGTTCGTCCCAAGACTCCCAAGTAACATCATTTAGCAGTATACAATTTATTTTATAAAAAATAATGAAGTAGTAAATTACTAAGGTTGATAAATGCTCATTAGTTTGACAGAAGTAACCACAAAGTGTCGGTCTACCATGACCTACCTCATTTCGTTCAAGATTTTTTTTTTTTTTTATATTGATTCAATTTTTAAAAACTTTCTTGGCGTTGTCGGGTTTATGAATAATATGGTATATAAAAATACATAAAGGTAAATGTCACAATAATTATTACCCTAACGAGCGAGGCATTATTTTACAAAGGCGGTATCAGAATGCAGGTCTTGTAGCGCGGCCGGTGTTGCCTGCTCAAACAAGTCTTCCCCGAAAGTGGGGGCTTCTCGTATGACCAAAACAGTCGGGTGCCACAGGCTCAGGTTGCCCTGAGAGTAATGCACGGCAACCCGATACTCTCTTTGTTTCGCACTCAGACGTTATAATGAGAAACATGTGAAACATAACCGATCGGTGGATATCGGAGACGTAACACTACGCCGCGGTTTTTGTTCGAGCACTATGTTCGCGCCTTTGTTTGGTATTAGGGATTTATTTTGAGCTATGTGGGAACGTGCAAGGGGTTGTGACTGTGACTTGTGACCCGTCATAAAATATAAGTGTTGGACATATTTTTTATTGTTAACAGAACTGCGTCAATCGCCAGTATCTCTCTAATCCTACGTTAACGTCTGTGTGAATTTTTAAATTAAGAACATGTATAAACCGCTTCATTGATCTATTGCTAGCGTACTTGGATTGTAAAACCAATTAGGTACTGTGTCTGATCCTCAGAATGGGAAATTCAAATTTAAAAGTTCAAATAAGGAATGACTGCTCGATATCCAAGGTAAGCCCGGTAATTAAAGCAAGGAACTTGTTGATTTAAGCGCAAACAGCTCCATACAAAAACAGGTTGAAGCAGGGGTTTCGGACGTTCAAGATGCATAGTTTTTCCATTGTATTTATCTGAATATGAAGCTGTGAGCGAAAGCGAGTACCGTAACAAAATTTAAAAACCATTTTTTTTGTGTTCATGAGTTCTAATAGATGTATCTGGGAAAGTACGGACTAAGCGAACTATGCAGCACTCTACCCCGCAACCCTAGAAGTCTAGAACACACGGTGTCTAGTTGCAAACTTGTAAAGCGATTGTCTTGATTTACATACCTTAAACTCCTTGGAAATTACGCATGCGTCGTAAAACAAAACGCTTGCGTCATTCTGGAGATTCTCTGACGACATGGCATCGGTTATCATGTCTGAATACTGGTTGAAATGGCTTCCATGGAACTTCCATCCTTGGTATTGTTCATGTCATAGAAACTATAAAGTCTATTCGAATTCCAACAAATTGTTATGACTTAATAAAAAACTGGTTTAGCTACTTTCAACTTTCCTAACAAAGTATAACAAATAATAAAACACATTAACTTTCAAAGCAATTTATAATAATAATAAATATAACCCATAGTCATACTCCAGACACGTGTCATAGATATTAGAAACTATGAGAGCCTCGACCTCACAGACGCGAAAAAAGTATTTGTGGATTACATAACTCAGTACGGGAATCGAACCCGCGAACTCTCATTTCACAGCCTCAGCCTCTACAACACTTTGGCTGTTGAATTCTAACTTTATTGTAGTATTATACATTAACTGGACAGAAAACATGAGTCTTCCAAGAGTTGAACTATATAATACATTATGAATTTTACCTGCTGATCATTCCCATGTAATCTCACAAATATCAGCCCAACTAATTATATTTTGTTAGGAATTTGCTGAAGAGTCTGAAAAACATAATGACGTCTTTGTAATCGAATCGAATTTTAATCACTCAGCAAAGCACGGGTCTTCCCCGGGGCTCGTTCAAAGTATTCTAAGAAATAATGTTGCCAACTGTATAGTTTTCAGACATACAGGCGCTTTAACAGACGCAGTGCAAGGAGGTTTTTATTTCAATACATGTATTTTTGATACTTTTATTTTATTTACCACGGATATTTTTGATAACATCATTTCATCAAAGATGCTTGGTATTTTTGTATAAGATTTGGAGTGCACTTACACTTGTAAAAGCACATTTACCATACTGCTTGATACTAGATCTCATGTATGCGAGATGTTGTCAGGGAGGTATCACCCGAGGTCCTGGTGCGCGGTTGCCCACTTCTGCGTAAGAGTGCCGAGAGGGATCGGGAACGATTTGAGGCGCCGGGTGGACGACGTTTGGAGAATTCCACCACGGTAATCCTGTCTGTCTTACAAGGCGACTAATTAGGGCCATCGGGGTCGCGGGTGCGCAGCGGGGAGGCTGTTAGCTCTTAGCACGATGCACTTCCAATTTCAGTGCAACGTGCGATCCCGAGATGGACGACAGCACGGGTGGTAAGGTCTCGTTCGCTGTCGTTGTTTGGTGCGCGCGGGCTCCTAAGCCTCCCATGGATATGGGCTGCTACGCGGTACCGCGCAGGAGCGGTTCGGGCAGCAATTTTAGCCTCCTTAGAATACCCCGGGATCACTCCGTAAGCCCAGAAGAAGGCCACCGCAAGGTTTCAGCTGGTAGTGTCGGGTGGGGTGCACATAGGGGGTACGAACTCGGCCCTGAGGCTGCCCGGAGAGCCATAACCGGGCGAGGGCGTGCTGGGTCGTAATCTTTTGTAAGTCGAAATATTTATGAATAAACTAAATTGAGTAAGTTAGATCGTGAGAAACTAAGACAGGTATAGATAGTCAAGACACTTAAGACGATTTCAGAATACGAAACATAGTTTGAAACATACTCAATGTTCAAAGAAGGGGCCAATCTGCGCTAACTTTAGCTACACTATTTATTATAACGTAACAGAAATAAAGCTATAAGCAATATTTTGATTTTTTTTATTTTATTAATAAAAAACGTTATTACCACGCTTTTGCTACATAGTTCTTGGAATAGAACATTTATTTTAGCTAAGGACTGCATGACCAGATTCCTTTCAGTTTTAAACAGAAACTTTTTATATCAATGAAATAAATGCTTCCAAACATCTATTTATTATTTAGATTATTGGCATTAATACAAAACCAGCATCGCACAATGCCGAGTCGCACGATTCCCGAAGTACGTCCATATTTGTCGGACACATTAGCAGAACGATCGTTTTACACAGCATTAGGCAAATTATAAGCTCCACTAGTCGACACCCGATATGTTTGCCTCGCCGCCAGCGCCGCTGCTCCCATCTATACACTGCAGTAGCGCAATTAAACTCATTTATATTGTTTCAAACGGTGTATTGTTACTGTCTACCTACCTACGATACGATATTAGAGTTTCTGTTTAAGACTATGACTAAAATTCAGAAGTTATTTTTTTATCATGGAATTTAAAGTACCTACCACACAGCACCTGATGGTAAGCGCAGTGCTGTCCAATTAGAGTATCGAGTAGCAAAATACAATTTTTCCCACACACACAATCATGCCGGCCTGCCTTCACACTACGCCATGAGCAAGAAGGTAAAAAATCGGTCAAGAGTATACTGTCGGAGTACTCTTCTGAGTAAACCGCAAGCATCAAACATCGTACCCCAACTTTAGACCCCCGAGAAAAACCGGATGTACACTGGCTGATCCCGGAACGCGACACACTTGCGTGTGCCACTATGGCTGGTTTTACACCCTGTGTTCGGTGGCCGCTATCCGGGCGGATATGAATATCCTACCACCAGCATTAAATGCTGTACGTTGGTAATCGAATCAAATGAAATGAACTAGTTGGGCTATTTTTATATGTAAGATATTAAGCAAAAAAAAGCGGAAAATTCGGGGAAAAATCAAAGGGTTTTTTTTATTTTTCTATTGTTAAGTTCCAAGGGCGTTATTGACATTTTTCACAATAAAGACATAAAAACATTCAAAAAACATGTATTCAATTTCAACTTTAATTTAATTTAAATATTTAGGATTTTAATTTTGTATTATTTAGAATTTTTTGCTTCATGTAATTAAATTAAATAATTTGTGCATATCAAGACTGACATTATTGTATTAATCAGTAATAAGTGATTAGTTATAGTATTAATGTTAAATGTATGTATACTTTTTTTTTTCTTTCGTGTAATCTGATTTGTTTTTTCCAATTCTAGCTCTGAAACTTTTAATTGCTGTATACACCTGTAAAGGCATTTCACATTGTAAAATTTCCTAACTACTTATATAAATATTATTGTATTGTGTTGTGACATGTCGTTGGTGTAACAAATAAATAAATTTTAAACACCTACGGTGCCAATAAACGTAATCACGAGAGCGAAGCTATTGGCAAATGCCACAAATAATATTAAAATAATACACCCAACAGTTATATCAGATAGTTCTGACCCCACACTAGGTCAAACCTGTATCGTGGGTATCAAGAATTACCAGGGACACAGAACACTCAAATTAGGAATAAGTATTTTTGAAACACATAAACATTTGTCTCAGTGGGATCGAACGCGTGGTTTTTTTTTCGTGACTTCATAGCCGGCTAGGGCTACTCGCTGGGCCATGGAGCTTATCATTTAGTCAGCATAGACATAGAGAATGAACTAAGCAATATCCCCAAAAAAATGTACCCCTTTATAGAAAGAGACAAAACGACTGTGCGATCAATACCTAATTCTTTTCGCTCCTGCAAGTCTGACGTAAACCAATCAAAATTTTAGAATAAGACAACTGCTGGCCGCATCTTCGGTTTATAGCTCTCCAATTTTTCTGCCCGTATTCACTTAATAGCTGGGAAGAGACGATCAGAGGTCATGTCTATGTTTCATAGTAAATAAGGGTCTACTCTATCTGTCTCCGACTCTACTGAAATTAAATAACACCCAACAGTCACACACGTCACAGTCACACATAGCCCCAATCGCACACAATCAGGGAATACGAGAGACTTTCGGTCTCACAACACCCAGACCTGACACAAATTCTGTCTGTCACACAAACATTTGTCCCGGTGTGGGAATCGAACCCACGGCACCTCGTTTCGCAGCCGGATACTCGGCTACTGCGCCACGGAGGCTGTCAAATCTTGAGTGATTGCAGGTTACAAGATGGGCTACTACTATAGTGTAAACATTTTTAGCTGGACTATGTTTATTGTCAAATAAGATATTTGTGTATTTTCAACTTTGACTATTGGGCTTTAAGTTTTAGGTTAACTTACTTATAACTGACATCAAAAGCTTCTCAATTTGTCTGCATAACATTTTAATTGTATTAATTATATTGTATTAATAATACACACATGTAATTACCACAAATGCGATGTAGAGTTCGTTAATATTTGGTATTTAATAACTTGCTCGTGATTTCAGCAATCTGATCAACTAGCTCAATTATATATGAATTTGCAAATAAATTTAATATAGGTATGTAATCGATCTACATGTTTTATGTTACAGCGTTTAAAGGGCTTTCGTTGTGGGCTATGACTGTATTTATTATCACCTTATATTGAATTTTACCTTTCATATAGAGATATGAAACTGGCTGTTGCTCACGGCTAGACCCCATGACAGCCATTTGCTCCACCCCCGTTGGTCAGATCTTGATGTTAAGTTCCTATAACCTTACTCAATAATAGATTGAATAAGAAAAAAAAATTGAAATCTGACTGACAGTTCCGGAGATTAGCGCTTTCAAAAAAACATTTTCAAATAAGTAACATCTTCAGCTTTGTATTAATTGTATAAATATGATAATAACTATGCCGGTGGGCTGTGACATAAATAATTAACATAACTAAATCTATATTTACTTCAAAAGAAAAGGCTAGCTTATCTCATGGTACAGAGTTACATTACTAAGTAAACGTGAACTGTGTATGTCTGCCCGTGACGCGTGACACACCATGTCAGGACGTGAGTGACATGATCGCCTCATTGTGCTCCCGAGACACCGGTCACTGGGTCAAGGAGCTCAGTACCCTTTATTGTGGATAATTATATGTCACAGCGATCACTGGACACAATATCGATATTCGTCAGAAGAACAAAGAATGTGACAGGTAGATAATTTAGCTATATGTATGTACAATTTATGTAGTGTATGTCCTTGTCTAAATATAGTTGCGTAAGAAAGATTTAGTTTAATTCATTTATAGCCATTATTCTTCTAGTAATATAATAAACAAGTCATACAATTATATGTGAATTCAAACAAATTTTGACGTTCTCGATTCAAATACTCGTGGAGTACTGTTCTCATCTCTGGGCAGGAGCCCCGAAATACTCGCTAGACCCACTTGACTCCTTAAAGAGGCGGGCTGTTCGAATTGTCGGAGATCCTGATATCACGGATAGCCTGGTACCGTTGGGACTGCGAAGAGACTTCGGGTCTCTCTGCTTGTTTTATCGGTTGTTCCACGGGGAGTGCTCCGAGGAATTGTTTAAAATGGTGCCTACATCACCATTTTATCATCGCACCACCTGACATCGCAACAGAGTTAGCCGGAGTCTAGCACGGTTCGTTTTCAGCGTTCATTCTTACCACGTACGTGCAAGCTCTGGAATGAACTCCCTGCAGCGGTGTTCCCTGAGCGCTATGACATGTCCTTCTTTAAACGAGGCTTAAGAAGAGTAGTCCTTAAACGGTAGGCAGCGGCTCTGCTGTGCTCTGGCTTTGCAGAAGTCTATGGGCGGCGGTGACTACTTACCATCAGGTGGCCCGTCTGCTAGTCTGCCTATCCAGGCACAAAAAAAAAATACTTATTCAAATGATGTCTGTGCTAGCAGTGGAGTAGCTGGCCTTAGACAGGCTTATCAAAATATTTTGGGATGCCCAAATTAGGGGTAATTTTTTTTTGTAAATACGTTGTGGCCTCTGTAGTCCGAGGGCCCAGTATTATTGAAACGGCTGATACGGCGGTAGCTGTAGCCCTGTAGTGCTAGTTATCCAGGTGAAAATTGAGCGATTTCAGGAAAACACCAACATGGATTTGGTGTTTTTTTTTTCATCAATTTTTTAGAAAGGGAATGGAAAAGGCTGTAATGTTTGGAACTCTGGAAATCTCACTCATTGACCGAAACGCAAGAGCAAGCTGTCGCTTTATATCGGTTTTCCATGATGTAGACAATCTGGTTGGCTACTGGCTCTATCACTAAAAATAGAGCATTTCATTCACCCGAATTAAACTAACGTATATGCTTGCTTACAGAGGCTTTGAACCAGAATTTTAGAATTTTCATTTTCTTTACATTTGTAGGTAAAGTCGCCACTATGTTTTGGAAAACCCTAGGCTCGAGTAGTAATTCCTTATGCTTAAGTACAACCAACAGTCACATATATATTACTGACTCTACATTAAGATATGAGAGTTGTGTAATAGGTATGGGTAATAGGACCAGTTTCTCCCGGTCTAACACAAAGACTCAATACAAAATGCATCATACAAACATTCACCAAACAATCGAAACGAATCGGAAGAAACATACTGTATTATATTTTTATATCCAAAAAAATCAACACTATAAAATCAAAATCCTCTACCCAGTTCGTAGTAACTGTAGTTTTTATTACAAAATACTTTAAAGAGCGTCTCATTTTTTCTGCACTAGCAACACTGACGGGAACTGATCGTGGGTGTCATGTTACGAACGCTCCTAAATTTACCTTAGCCGAGCTACTGCCATTAAAAGCATTTATGTTATAATATTCGATATCACAATATTATAGTTGGGTTGTGTTGCTTTGACCGGGCGTCTTTGTGCTGGTGACAAGGTCGCAAGCACTATGATTCACATTATTAAGACGGGAGAGATCTTGATAGACACATGTATCGTGTTGCAGTTAAAATGTGATCAAACATCAAACAAGTATCTACATACTGTTTACTCGTCTGTAAATGATATTCGAGACTAATTGTTTCTCAAATTGTACGGGGTTGTTCGTTGATGACTTTAAATTATAGATTTACTAGATGTTGCCCGCGGCTCCGCGCGCGTGGAGTTTATTTTTGGAAGAAAACGTATATAATCCATGGAGGCGTCTTAAGCTATTACACCTTTCTATATTAAGCTATCCCATAGGAAGTGTGCATTTTCCGTGATAAAAAGTAGCCTATGTCATTTTCTGATCCCTGAAAAAAAAAACTATCCCGCGGGAACCTTACATTTTTCCGGGATAAAAAGTAGCCTATATGCTATTCCAGACTATAATCTATCTCTGTGCCAAATTTCCGCCAGATCCGTCCAGCCGTTGTAGCGTGATTGAGTAACAAACATCCATCCATCCAAACATTCGCATTTATAATAGTAGTAAGATTACTGAGAAGTTCCAATTACATTTTGTGGATTTCAGATATATGGAATTCTTGTTAGAATTCTATAAGTAACCCAAAGATAATCTTGATCAAATATCCATGACTCATAATTCTATTTAAACTTGAACTTTACAAGATCAAATCCATATTTAAACGTCAGTGTTGCCATGCTCAATAATAACTTTAAATGAAATTACGTATTCACCGACAGTTCATGATCGTTTGTTAAAAATATCGTGACACAATTCTGTTATTTTAAGCCGCTATGTGGTCGGTGGTCCAGCTGTGCGTATAGCTTCGATCTATACTGTAAACTAATTTTAGTGGATTGATTATAGATATTACAAGATCAACAAACGTAATGCGCGCTAACAGTTCGTTCACCCTGTCTGGTAGATTTTATTTTTAATGCGGTAAACACTGCTCGGGTTTAAAAAAGTTGCTGCATTGTTTATATTCTGAGGAATCATTGGCTATGCTGTCTTTCAATTAGATCATCATTTTACTTACGAACAGGCTTGCCAACTTCGTAATGTTGGGCTAACGGGTATTCAGAATTAGGTATATTCATCTACATTTCTACTGATATTTAGAAGTAAATTTGAATGGGTGATCTATGGATCTAATGATCTGATTCTTTAGTCACAAGAAAACTACATTACCCCTGAGTGCTTTAAGCTATTTTTCATTGTGATAAAAGGGTTTAGTATAAATTATTTTAAGTGGGAGGGACAGTGAGCAAAACTCATTATAAGATTTATGAATGTTTTCTAATTAATTCAATGTTGTCATTGTTGTATTCAATTCAGATTCAAATTAGAAATCAGACAGTTTTACAATTATAACATTTAATGACACGTATATCAAGTCTAGTAAAATAACACAAGCACGAATAATTATTTGGCGTCGGCTGCATGATTTTGGCGAGGTAAAAGCAGTATAATGGGGATCGAGTTTAATATTACTGGCTCGTTCGTTTCCGCTGATGTGCGTGAGATATCGTGTGTTACAAAGTGATAATTATTACAAATTCAACACTGTGATACCCTTAATATGTACTAGGCTACATAGTACGTCAAAACTAGGATATTTTCTTGGCTAGAAGGCGATCTAACATCATTGTAGAGTTATAGAGTCATACTGTACGTGTATTACATAGTACGTCGAAACTAAGATATTTTGGGAGTTGTAGGATCGTAGTCCCTCGTATTTCTTGATACCCACGATACAGGATACTATATGTGAGATTGTTGGGTGTATGTATTTATTTCTTGGCTGGGTGGTTAAGGGGTACACTACATAAATACGAAAATCTTTATTCCGAAAATCACAAATACGAATTTCAAGTACCCATTTTCATAATTCCGAATGGTTCAAAATTCCTAATATAACAACTCCGATTTATCATTCATCCTATTTTTATAATTCCGACATTTCAATATTCCTAACGTTTATAATTACTTTTATCAAAATACCGAATTTCAATACATCGAATAATCATTTTGATTGATAACCAACAATAGAGGAGATCTGGCGCTCGGCGGCCGCTCCCGCGGCACCCCTACGCGCTTTTATGGTCACTGTTCTAATATAACCTAACCCAAAGGATCCAATAACAGTAGATGTCGTTTTTCGGACCGAGAACCCATCGAGTATTTTATTCTTCGGACTTATGAAATCGGAAAACAAACAAATCGGATTTACGACTTTTGGTAAAATAAATTTCGTGGTTTTTAATAATAAACATTATAATTCTTAGGTATTGTGAAATTCGGACCTTTGAAAGTCGTATTATCGAAATTCGAAGTTTTTGAGTGTTCCCGCGGTTACGTTGCCAAATTAAAAATGCATGAAGAAGCCGGCTTTTTTGTGTTATAATATATATATTTTATGTTATATAGTGAAAGTGAGTCCAGTCAGGAAGGTGTTATGCCTGACCGGCAGCAGTCCCTCCGATATTCGGAGCTTCTATACATGTGAAGTGTCGCGCAAACTTTACTATCGCGATTCAGGATTGCTTGACGTTGACAACCGTGCGGTGCGCGCTCTGTGCCGCCACAGTGTCAAAGAATATTGATGTGAAGAACAGTCTCGGTTCCTCATCCAGTCTGATATTAAGAGTTTGTCGCATTTATTTGAATGGATTGGATTGGAGAGATCTAAGGATATAATTGCAAGTGCTTCATTTGCAAAAGTAAAAGATATATAACATTTTAAAGCTAATAAAGCAGGCATAATATAAAACTATCTGGGAATCGGACGTTACAAAGTTTTTATTTCAATAACGGTCGGTTAGCGCTCTATCAAGACGTGTAGGTATATTTAACTTGAAAGACTGCGCGCACCGTAACTCCGCTGTACTGTGGTTAGTGGTTACCAATAAACTTTAAATACACACGAAAAGAAGAACTTATCGTACTTATACAGAGCTTATTTCTTTTACATACGCACTCACGCTTGTAATCCCCGGAGGCGTAGGCAGAGGTTTACATATCTGGTTACTCAGTGCATATTTCTACGTGCTCATTACCGTCTCGTGATGTGATAGGAGGTGAGCCTATCGCCATACCAGACACAATTCCAGACCTCCGGGTGATGCTAAGTATTTGTGATAGCCAGTTACCGTGTTTCCTGGTTCCTTTAGGCGTAGTGTGAAGAAGTTACACAGCAGACCGGCATGATTGTGTTGAGTAGCGAGAGATAGCTTGTCTTTCTCTACCTGGACAGCACTGCACTTACCAACAGGTGCAATGTGGTCAAATTGCCGTGCCAGGAAAAAAATGAACCAATATAACTTTTACCCGACCCGGTACCGAAGATCTATCCTTAGAACTCAGCTCAGCATTGCTTGGTTATTTTGCCCGTAAATGTCTCTAAACATGGTAATGCAGCAACAATAATTATGACATATATGTATTAGCCATCATCTATTAAACACAAACTAAACTGAAAACAACTGTACGCACACTGATTAAAACCGAGCAACACTTCCGGTAGTTTCGTATAGACTGCTCCGCGAGCGTTCAGGCTTTCCCTTTTATAACAAATCTTCCCCACCGAGTATCCAATCTACCCACAAATATTCCGTAAGTGACCCCCAATATTTCCATAAAAATCTAAAGTACCCTTACAGCTCGGCCATCCTGTTTCAAGCGAGTCCCTTCGCTTTGTATATCAGCATCAACATTATCACTCGATGAATCACCAGATTCGTTATCAATTTCAGTCCCTATATCTTTAATGCACAAGCCCTTAAGCCCGGGCACATCCATCGACAAGCCCTTAACCCCGGGCACATCCATCCACAAGCCCTTAAGCCCGGGCACATCCATCGACAAGCCCTTAACCCCGGGCACATCCATCCACAAGCCCTTAACCCCGGGCACATCCATCCACAAGCCCTTAACCCCGGGCACATCCATCGACAAGCCCTTAACCCCGGGCACATCCATCGACAAGCCCTTAACCCCGGGCACATCCATCGACAAGCCCTTAACCCCGGGCACATCCATCCACAAGCCCTTTACCCCGGGCACACTCATCCACAAGCCCTTAACCCCGGGCACACTCATCCCCAAGCCCTTAACCCCGGGCACACTCATCCCCAAGCCCTTAACCCCGGGCACACTCATCCACAAGCCGTTAACCTCAGGCATATGCATTCATAAGCGCTTATCATCGGGCGTATCCAACCAAATGCTCTTCATCTCAAGCACATTCAATCGCAAGTCATTCACTCCGTTCATCCTGCCGACTTCCAATTGACCTATTCATCCATTCATCCGATTTCCATTAATCATATTCATTGTCGATCTTTGCATTCAAATCAAGTTCAATTCGCTTAAACATTATCAACATATAACAATACCATCCATCAATCCATTGTGTTTCAGCATACTCCATAATTGGGTTATCGCCCTCCTGTGTATGCAAACACTCCAATCCGTGTAACCATCAGATACTTCGCAAGTTGACCATCACACACATCTTCACAATGACCATAAGACACTCCTCCGACAATGGCCTATTGGCCTCCTGCGCTTCCGAAATACAATCAATGATACTCGTCAATTCAATACTCAAATAATTACGAAACACTAACAAATTATCAAAGAATTCATTATATCAAATCAAATTAATTATTAACATTTTTATCCATAATTAGATTTTTCAATATCGAGAACATTTTCTTTGTTACTTCGTCCTACAGCCAAATCATTATTTATTTATTTATTTATTTTTGATTTACCAACGTTTTGTATACATTAATACATTGACAAATAAAAACACAGAAAACAGGACAAATGTAACGAAACATTTACAGGTAAATACATCATTATATATTATTACGCATAGAAAGGTCATCATCGCTATCAATCACTTTATACATATACACTCACCTACAATACCCGAAGGGGTAGGCAAAGGTGCAACCAGCACACCCACCCCTCGGCGAACCCATCACGATCCCATACTGCGATAGGGGCGAGCCCATCACCACACCGGGCCAGCTCCAGACCCTGCGCTGACCATGCACTTACAAATTTTCCTAAGTAATTCCCGAATAACAATAATAATCGTAAAGCGTAAAGCTTTACAGTAGGCAAACTAGGCCACTTGGCCTAATCGCATGTTTCCACACTAATTGCGTCTTTCCAGATATAAACCAAAGCTAGGGTAGTTATTCACAAATAATAGCAATATCATTTACTGAGGATAACAACATGATAAAACTTTCAGTTACAACTAAGGGTAGTTGCAAATTACGATTCCTTACATTGGAACTTGAAACAATTTTAAAACGTTTCGCGGTCACAGTAACACAAAATCTCTGCAATAATATTTTCCCACCTATTAATATCACAACGTAGATAAAAGTTAAGCAAAACATGATCTCGATCAAATCACTATCAAATTTAATTTATGACAACTATGTATCCCTTGCAATCCCTTTAAAGTAACCAAGTTATGTTCAAGTTTACAACAACACTTGGATCTACCCCTTTCTTTAATCAATAAAAACTAACTGAATATATTCGGATTAATTACGTATTATTAATTTATCACAATCGCTTAAGTTTCTCATATAGCCTAAGCACGGACTGCTAACTCACAGTCAACCGAAAGACCTTGAGTATACAAGAAACACCACGGACAATCTTATGAACCATTGGCATAGATCCTAACTTTGATCTAAACAGGTTATTCAATAAGATGGGACACACACAACCTCATATTCTCACCTTGACTAATTGCACAGTTTAACTTAACTGTTATAAAATTCATTAAATACTGGGTAGAACGAATTAAAACTCAAACTCTAATATATAATTATCACCCGCACAAATATCGATATTCCTTACAGACTGGAATCGAACCAGAGCCAATTCAATTTTATCAAGAAATCCTACGCATTATGCGTTACACATTTTCACTACCAACTAATATTGGTATCTTTATTCAAAGGTACAAAAATAAAACCAGAAGCGACTCACCGAATTTCCAATAAATCAATACAGCATCGTTGTTCCAAACATCGGGTTTTCTTATTATTCACTATTGTGGGTGTTGATTCACTATCCCACTTCTGAACTATTAGCCATCATCTATTAAACACAAACTAAACTGAAAACAACTGTACGCACACTGATTAAAACCGAGCAACACTTCCGGTAGTTTCGTATAGACTGCTCCGCGAGCGTTCAGGCTTTCCCTTTTATAACAAATCTTCCCCACCGAGTATCCAATCTACCCACAAATATTCCGTAAGTGACCCCCAATATTTCCATAAAAATCTAAAGTACCCTTACATATGCTTCATATGCACACGTTTTTATGCAAGTTATGACGGAAACATAAATTTGTAGCTTTTATTGGCAAACTAAAATTTGTAAAAAGTAAACGGGCGTAATGAAAATACTGTTCCTTAGAAAAGATATTTAGAAAATACTTAAACCCACGTAGTATTTTACATTCAAACTTAATAATACTAGCCCTGTAAACATTGTTCCACTGCTGGGCACGGGCCTCCTCTACTAATGAGAGGGGTTAAGCCTTAGGCCACGCTGGCCTAATGCGGGTTGTTAGACTTCACATACTTTCGAAAATCTTATTAGAATTTTCAGGTATACAGGTTTCCTCACTATGTTTTCCTTCACCGTTAAAGCAAGCGATAATTAACATTTAATACACACGTAACTTTTAGAAAAGTCAGAGGTGTATGCCACTTGGGTTTCGAACATACGACTTTCGTCTTGACAGTCCAACTAGGCTATCGCTGCATTTTTTTGCTTTTTTTACATTCAAACTTATATGAAGGTTATTTACTTGCAGACATTCAATAACGTCAGATAAGGTTTTATTTTTTACGGTTTTATGATTGTTGGTCTGTCGGTCATGGTTAGGTATAACTATGGATATGTCATCTGCGAATAAAATACATTCTACATTATTAGGAAGATCATTTACATAAAGAAACAATAAGAGAGGTCCCATTACACTACCCTGGGGAACTCCGCTTGTATTTTCTCCTGTAAGCTGTGAGTAGGTATTGAGTTTTTTTAAGTCGGTTTATTTCAACACAAAAATACAATATTAAAAATACATTTTTAATAAAGATTAAACTATTTTTCAATTACACTATTGATGCCTAACTAAGCTTTAAAGTTTTGTAATAATTCGTTTAATAAGACAAGCCATATCGAAAGCAATTTTGGCTCTATATGAGTCATGTCTTTGTACATAATCAAGCATGATATAAAAGCCTCAATCGATTCAATTAAGCATCCTCAAATATCTCATTTACATCGGTCGCGTCGCAAAGTTCTTTCTGTAATTGGAGACCAATTATCTTAGCTTGGTCATCTTGTCTGAAATATTAACTGTAGGGACACTGGCGTCGCAAACTCCTGTCTGCCGATTAATTAACACCATGTTGTTTTGATAGCCGTGTGTCAAACGGATCCTGTTACAACACATAATGAAGCTTGGTTCACGTTTAATATTATAGTTTATTATTATTTCACTTTGCAACATTGATATGGCTGTAGGCTTAGTGAGCTGAACTTTCTAGATAGTATGAGGTGATTATTAGTTGACATACATACATATACACTCACGCCTGTAATCCCCGAAGTGGTAGGCAGTGGTGTAACCTATACACCCATTTTCGCCGAATTTGTTACCCATAATGTGATAGAGGGCGAGCCTATAGCTATAACGGGCTCAATTCCAGACTCCGAGCTGATACTGAGTATTTCTAAATAGAAAAACCCAATACCACTTTACCCGACCCGGGATCGAACCCGAGACCTCAGCACAGTAGTAACAATAGCAATTACAACTGCGCCACCGAGGCATTGTTAGTTGAATATGGAGCAAATAATTTCTAATTCCTTAATTTGCTGTGTCGTAAGTCTTTTGTGTAAGAGATTTTGGCTAACTAAATTTTTATTCCTGCCGCCAAAACAGTGTGCCATGCGCTGTTGTGTACAGATTTGGAGTTTATTGAATTATTTCAGAGAACATCACTAATGTCAAAATACTGGCCATCATGAAACTTTAGATGTTATGTATTAACATCTTATAATAATAATACTAGCCCTGTATTAAACATTGTCCCACTGCTGGGCACGGGCCTCCTCTACTAGTGAGAGGGGTCAGGATTTAGTCCACCACGCTGGCCTAATGCGGGTTGGTCGACTTTACACACCTTTGAAATTCGTATAAGAATTCTTAGGTATGCAGGTTTCCTCACGATGTTTTCCATCACCGTTAAAGCAAGCGATAATTAACAATGAATATACATGTAACTTTGGAAAAGTCAGAGGTGTATGCCATTTAGACTGGATTGGAACATACAACTTTCGTCTGGACAGTCCGCAGTTCACGCAATAGTGTGTTTTATAGTGATTTTTTCCGAAAATAAAAAAACTTAAAACCTGTCTCCTGTAAAATTTCAAAAATGGCGCTTAATTCGAACAGACCGCCAACCGTCGATTTCTTTGCACACAGATTGAAGCTCCCACGCTTTGCCAATTTAGGTGTGCATGGCATTGATCACTTACCATCAGGCGACCTAGATTCTCATTTCCCACCTCAGCTAAAAAAAAACTGAATAACATACAATACCCGTTCAAAATGACTTGTTTGACACAAATATCTGTTGAATTACGCGATGTTCACGACATAATATGTTGTTTACGCAATTTATTAAAGCTCACGTCGGCGATAAATACACGTAAGGGGGTCGTTCGCGACACCATCCATTTTGTATAAAGCCAACTTTTATTTACGGTATATTAAAATTAGCCGGATTATTTGCGCGCGACATATCTGGTTCGTTGAAATGATTTGAGAGTAAAGCGGGAGTCTTTTTAATGCTATAGGTCGAGCAAGCGGTAATGGTCACTGCCTCTTAGAGATCGAGAGTACCAGGGTCACTGCCTACCGTTTCTGTAAGCTTTTGCTCGGCATGTCTTTTCAATACTTTCATCGCAACGATAACTTAGTCGGATACATATTAGCACTTATACCTCCAGGAGCCTAGAAAGGACTTCTAAATCCAACTGGTTTAGTCTCCTCATAAAACCCCAAGATTCAGAAAATTTGTAGATTGTTCGGATCATTGTAGGCAAGAGTTTGTAGGGTTTTGATTCGTACAATGAGGTGTCAATCGTATGTACTATATATACGCATCTATTGCTAACATCATTAGAACTATATTGACCAAATATTGTCCCACTTCTGGACGCGAGCCTCCTATTATGAGGACACGCTTTAGTCCACCACATTGGTCTAAAATAGACAGATATTTTCGAAATTCCTATAGAAAATTTCTCCTCCTTTAAAGGGAGCGATTATTAAGAACTAGCTGTTGCTCGCGGCTCCGCCTGCGTGGAGTTTATATTCGGGAGCAGAAGTATACAATCCAAGGAGTTGTCTTCTGCACTGAGGCACCTGTAGCGATTGTCCAGCCTCTCAGGTGTTGTGCCTGAATCTTGAGATTGCATCTAAAGAATACCCCATAAGTTTAACCTCACTTTGCCCCTTTTAGGGATGATTTTTCACAAACGTTGAAACACGTATTTCTTTATTTCTTACCAAAAGCCTAAATATGAATTTACAGATCCCTAAGTCGAGGAATTATGGATATCCCATACAAATTTTGAACTCCTATTTAACCCCTTTCAAGGTTGTTTTATGAGAAAGCAGCTAGCCTATGTCCTTCTCCAGGATATAATCTATTCCCTTACCAAATTTCATTACAATCCGTTCAGCCGTTTAGCCGTGAAGAGGTAACAAACAAACAAACAGAGTTACTTTCGCATTTATAGTATTAGTATAGATGAATGCACATTAATCTATAAGTATGTATTTTATAATATTTTCAACGTGTTTTCATAAATTTCCAGGAGTTTGCGGAGACTGCAATGAACGAGCTTTTGGGTTGGTACGGGTACGAGAGGCTGGAGTTGAGGAGATGGGCTGCGTCCAGAGCTAGGGATGCCTCCAGTCCAGAGCAGGCTAGCGAACAGAGAAATAAAGGTAGGTCATTAAGACATACTTAAAACGAGTATCAAAAGACAGCTTTAGGACTTCATAGCACGTGGATCGATGCAGTTGTATGAGAGAATTTGATCGTCAATATATTTTAAACAAACCCAACAGTCACACACATAGTCCTGACTCCACATTAAGATATGAATCTTGTGCCCTGAGTATCAGGAACTACGAGACATTTTCAGCCTCACAAAAGACTCGAAATAAAATATATGTGGACCACACATTAGTCTTGGTGCAGTGATCTAACCTGTGGCCTCTCGTTTGCCAGCGCCAGAAGCTAGCCACAGAAGCTATAACATAAAATATGGACTGTCTTATCTAAGACAACATCTTGTCATCGACAATGAAAGGTCAATTCGTTGATACTATTCCTGGTATTCGAATACAAAATTTCGGGTCAGTCAGTAGCTCAACCAGTAGCTTTCCTAAAGTTTATTCGCTAGCGACATCATAAGATATTTTTATAACAAAACTAGCTGTTGCTCGCGGCTCCGCCCGCGTGGAGGTTATTTTCGGGAGCAGAAGTATACAATCCAAGGAGTTGTCCTCTGCCCTGAGGCACCTGTAGCGATTGTCCAGCCTCTCAGTTGTTGTGCCTGAATCTTGAGATTGCATCTAAAGAATACCTCATAAGTTTAATTTCACTTTGCCCCTTTCAGGGATGATTTTTCAAAAACGTTGAAACACGTATTTCTCTATTTCCTACCAAAAGCCTAACCTACCTAACTTGAGGAATGAGAGATTTCCCATACAAATATTGAATTCTTATTTGACCCCTTTCAAAGTTGTGTTTTGAGAAAAAAGATAGCCTATGTCCTTCTACAGGATAGGAATCTATCTCCTTGACAAATTTCATCACAATCCGGTCAGCCGTTTAGTCGTGAAAAGGTAACAAACAAACTGACGGACTGACGGACTGACTCTCTCTCTCACTTTCTCACTCTCTCACTCTCACACTCTCTCACTCTCTCACTCTCTCACTCTCTCACTCTCTCACTCTCTCACTCCCTCACTCTCTCACTCCCTCACTCTCTCACTCTCTCACTCTCGCACACTCGCACACTCGCTCACTCTCACACTCGCACACTCTCACTCTCTCACACTCTCACACTCTCACTCTCTCACACTCTCACTCTCTCACACTCTCACACTCTCACTCTCTCACTCACTCTCTCACTCTCCCTCTCACCCACTCTCTCACTTCTCTCACTATTTAATTTCGTGTAAAAATTTGAAACACGTATTTCTTTATTTCCTACCAAAAGCCTAAATATGAATTTACAGACCCCTAAGTCGAGGAATTATGGATTTCCCATACAAATGTTGACCTCCTATTTGACCCCTTTCAAGGTGGTTTTTTGAGAAAAAATATAGCCAATGTCCTTCTCCAAGATATAATCTATTCCCTTACCAAATTTCATTACAATCCGTTCAGCCGTTTAGTCGTGAAGAGGTAACAAACAAACAAACAGAGTTACTTTCGCATTTATAGTATTAGTATGGATATACAGCGCCTCTAGCGGTTACGTGAGAAACTATATTTTGTACTATAAGAACGAAACATTCCATATTTAAAACAACGCTGCAACGCTAGCAACTTCGTTTACCTATCGTAACTTTTTGACATAAAACTATACAATTTATCTATAATTAAAAAAATGTTAAATGTCTTCTGGCATTATAGTACAAGTATTTAATATCCATTTTTTTATAACAATCACCGCAAAAAGCAATATCAAAATATATTTAATCGGATATCACTGAAATAATAACATAAATTAATACAATTTTTTACCAAACAATTCTGAGAAAGACACCCTTCACAACCACAGCTGCGGTTCTATGAAACGGATTTGCCCAGACTGCCCCAACATTTCTCCCGCGCCTAAATTGAAATAATGGTGCGCTGATGGTATCTTCTTGTTATGACTTATTTTCTCCGAACTTCATAATGTTAAGTAACTTTTAACGGATCGTACTTGGAATTCTGACTTGGTAAATTGGTAGTATGATCGAATACGAAGGTGTATAGGTGAAGGATGAATTCAGGGAGGTACATATTTCATGTACATATCACCTATATCTACACTATCTATATGTATAAAAATGGATCCCTATTTCCCTAGGTCACGACATCACGCGAGAACGGCTGGATTTCGCTAATTATTTTTTTGTTCCGTTTGTATCAGGAGAAGGTTCTTATGAAAGAAAAAATAAGAAAGTAGCCCGAAAAATTTGAAAATTTAAGAAAACTTAACGACCATATTAACTTTTCTAATGTAAGCTTAGCGCGTTGGACATAACTCAGTCGTTTGACAGTTCGCAAAAGGGATTTTATACATTTTCTAGTTTGTATATAGAGGTAAAGTTTCTGAGAATGGATGTAGGGATTCTGGAATTACTGATAATATTCTGATGATATGCAAAAGCATTATCCTTGAGAGCTACGAGCTTTTTATAATTCTGATTAGAGTTGCCAACCGTCCTGTTTTCCCAGGTCATGTCCGGGTTTTTAGAGTATCCTGGATAGTTTTAGCAGCGTCCTGGGATTTTAAAGCGCCCTTTGCAATCCTGACGTTATGGGTAGCCACACAGCACGCGAGTGTTCGCGCTGTTTTAAACCAAAGACATGTCGTGTTTTTTCAGACTTCAACCAGAGTTGATGCCCTGGTATTTAACGAGTAATTTCCATACAAAAATACAAACATCAAATACCGTGGAGCCAATCAGTTGCATTTATTTATTTATAAAGCCAACGAGATTTACGGCTACCTACATTTTGCGGTTGCGTCTAGCTAGACAGAAGTTTGTGTCGCGTCGAACATACTATGGCCGTGCAACGCTCACCTCCCGTTTCAATACCTCAGCTTAATACTCCTACTCCTATAATACACTATAATTCAGATTCAGCTATCAACATATCAAATACGACACAAACGGGTGACAGCTATTTCAACATAAATAAGCGTCAAAAACGAACCTATGATACACTTAACACACAACCTGGGTTTTCTTCCGAAATTAAGAGCATGCTTGATTATCTCACCTCTCAACAAGAACTCAAGTTTGAGGCTTTGAATGATACTCTGGCTTCCATATTGGCTCAAAACCAGGAAATACAATTATCGGTTGATACCTTGACTGCTAAACACGATAATCTAATAACAAAAATTAATTATTTGGAACAAGAGAATAACGAGTACAAAAAGAGAGTAACTACCTTGGAAAATAGACTAGACCATCTGGAAAAGAGTGTGCGTTGTTCTACAATTGAAATACGAAATTTACCTAAACAGGACCCCGAGAATAAGACAACATTGACAGGCACCATTCAACAGCTTGGCTTGACTCTGGGGCTTGAAACCCCTATACAACAGTCGGAGATTAGAGACATTTATCGTTACAATTCTAAAGCTCTAGTTGTGGACTTCACCACCGCTCTAAGAAAGGAGTCACTGATATCTAAATATATTACTTATAATAAAACCAGACGCGCAAACAAGGAACCACAGCTGAATTCAGAGCACATTAATCTACCGGGCGCGCCGTGTCCAATTTACATCTCTGAGTATCTGACCAGCAAAACAAGACGTCTTTTTTACATAGCGCGCGAATATGTCAAAAACAATAAGCTTGCTGCTGCATGGACAAGATACGGGAAGGTCTATGTTAAAAAAGATGAAAGTTCAATCCCGGTCCGTATTGACGAAGAATCAGACATGTCTAAAATTACTATGTGACTAGTTTTAGTACCATTTTGTTTATTCATATTAGCATGTTCTTGTACGATTTATCTATTTTTATTAATTATTTTTTCTAGACTGCTTTATTCTGTATTACGTAGCGTTTATTGGAATTGCAGAGTTTCATACACACATACTATACTCACACATTTCACTCACCACTCACAAATACATCACAACATTCATTACACCTTACCAGAGCGAGTCAATACCCTAAATAGTAATAGAATCCAAGTTCACTATCACCATCACAATTTTGCATTACGTCTATCCACTGTCATCAAAGCTATCTTGTACCAGACCAAAGTTTATTTAAGATCACACACATATCTACGTCACGTAATAGACGTGACGCCTTATTCATAGATATTTTCTATGCAAGATATTGAAATACTAAACTTAGGTCTGGACTCTCTGCAGGTAGCTAAAACTATCACTTGTGACATAGAAAATGCAAAAAATTATATACCCAACAATAATTCAAGTATCAATATCCTTCTCAAAATATACGTAGCATCGTTTGTAATATGCCAAACTTCACTACGCTTCTACAAAGGTCCAAGGTATCATGGGATATTTTAGTTTTATCAGAATGCTGGCTGCCGTCAGCTAAGTTTATACCCACTATACACAACTATAGTCATGCGGCGACAAATTTACATCATTCGCAAAATGAAGGAGTGGTCATCTATTATAATAATCACTTAAATGTAATATGCGAAGAGCCTGTAGTAACCGACGCTAATTGCCTAGTATTAAAATTAGGTCAAGATATTTGTATCGTAGGAATATATCGCCCACCAAGTCAATCTAATACGACAAGTTTTTTTTACTCTTTGGACGTACTTCTAACTAGCCTAAAAAGTTTCAAAAATGTTTTCCTCTGTGGAGATATAAATATCAACATAGTTCCAAATAGTACTGATAAACGATCATACGATTATTTGAACATCCTAGCAAGTCATGGTATGCTCCCGGGCCATACTTTGCCAACGCATGGACGTACATGTCTAGATCACATGATGCTTAAGACTAAGATGGAAGCTTTATGTTTCGTATTCGAAACATCTATTACTGACCACGAGAGTATTGCTATTAGCTGTAGAGTTAATTCTAGCTATAAATCTGCTAAACATTCATATTGTAGGCTTGACTTTGAAAATCTTGATAAGTATATGCATAGTTTAAATTTCCAGTCTGTCCTTAACTGTCAAGACCCGAACACTTCTACTGATCTTCTCGTGTCATATTTATCTTCAGCCATCAAAAATAATACTAGTTTGATCAAAACTCCTAGAAGAAAATTTATCTCTAAACCATGGGTAACTAAAGGGCTACTTCGTTGTATGAGAAACCGTGATAACTTGTTTAAAAAACTAAAACGAAATCCTGATAATGACACCATTAAGACCACCTATAGAAGGTACCGAAATTTTTGCAACACTTTGCTCAAGAAAGCGAAAAGAAGCTACGAAAGAAAGGAGATTGAGAATACTAAGGGTAATAAAAAACAGCTATGGGAAGTTATTAAAAGGATCAGTGGCTCAAATAAGAAAAGAGATGGATCAGCGTCACTTCTGTCAACTGCCAGCCCAGACACGGATATAAATGCAGTTAACAGTTTCTTTGCCAATGTTGGGACTAAACTGGCTGAAAAGATCTATACCTCACAACGAAATTATATTTTACCCTCCAATGACCACCTGTCTATAACACCCCTTAACTCACTTGTCATTCTCCCCGCCAATGAGATAGAAATTTTCAACCTTATTTTAGGATTGAAAGAGAATTGTGCTGTCGGAATTGATATTATTAGTAACAAAATAATTAAGAGATATGCGTACCTCCTCACTTCTCCCATCACACACATTTGCAACCTAGCCATATTAAACGGGGTTTTTCCGAGGGCATTCAAAATAGCACTCATTAAACCTATCCATAAGAATGGAAGAAAGGATAGTGTAAATAACTACCGACCCATCTCTATTTTACCGGCTCTTTCCAAGGTCCTGGAACGTTTTATTAATCAGCGTCTCATAAAATTCTTGGAGACTAATGATCTCCTTTCTCATGCACAGTTTGGCTTTCGAACTGGTAAAAGTACCAGTGACGCAGTGCTTGAGCTGGTAAACTCTGGCGTAGTCAACTTAGATAGGAGAAAGAAATGTTTGTCGTTGTTCCTTGACCTTGCAAAAGCGTTCGACACAGTTTCTATTCCGCATCTTTTAAATAAGTTAGATCGGATCGGTGTAAGAGGACTTCCCCTTAAACTATTGGAATCTTATCTTACGGATAGGAAACAACGTGTATCTATAGAAAATAGATTGAGTGAGGAAGTTGCTAACAATTTTGGTGTACCTCAAGGTAGCATTCTTGGCCCGACACTCTTCTTAGTGTATATTAACGACCTTTGCCAACTTTCCCTCAACAAAGGCAAAATTATCACCTTCGCAGACGACACTGCCCTGTTCTTTAGTGGTGATAGTTGGAAAGCAGTATTCCAAGATGCCCAATTAGGCCTTAACAAGGTTCTCGACTGGCTGCAAAGTAATGTATTGACACTAAATGTGTCTAAAACCAAATACATAACCTTTGCACATAGATCGAACCTACTCCCACCGACGTCTCTGACTTTATCAGTGCATGCCTGTAACACAAAAACGATATGTTCATGTCCCAATCTTGAAAGAGCGGAGAATATTAAATACCTCGGTGTTATTATTGATCAATATCTATCATTCAAACCACACATAGAGACCCTTGTTACAAGACTTCGTAAACTTATATTTATATTTCAGGCATTAAGGCATTCTGCAGATCGAAAGACTATTATGATGGTCTATTATGCACTATGCCAATCGCTTATCGATTACTGTATCACATCTTGGGGTGGTGTCGCTAAAACACACCTACTTGAGTTAGAGAGAGTGCAGCGCGCGATATTGAAGGTTGGTGCTGGTCTCCCTTTCCGGTTCCCTACACTAGACCTTTATAAAGAATGCAATGTTTTAACGGTCAGACAAACTTTTGTATTGCGTACTGTGCTTAAAAAACACTCTCAGCTGCAGTATGATGTTGATCTATTAAGAGATAAGCGTCGTAAAGGCAAGGTATGTCCCACTCTTCAACTCAAATCATCACTATCACGCAAATTTTATTGTTTCCTTGGACCATATCTCTACAACAAATTTAATAGTTCTTTCAGCATATATCCGAAAACAAAATCAAAATGTAACCTTATAATTAACACGTTTCTAAAAACCCTAGATTACCAACAAACAGAGGACTTATTAATAGTTCCGGAATAGTTCTAAGAATCAATCCATCCCATCCTTTTCCAATCATAGCTATTCACTATTTCAAACTCGCTACACAATCATATTCATTCATAAACACTCTTTCCTACACAATTCTAAAATTTTCATCGGCAAACAAACACATACATACACACATACATACACACACACACACACACACACACACACACACACACACATACACACACACACACACACACACACACACACATAACACACACACACACACACACACACACACACACACACACACACACACAGTACACACTCTGAGTCGTAATTTTATCCTAATGTTAATCATATATTTTAGTACAGTTTGTTTATAAATAATTGTTCTCATTATATTCTTATGGCCTGTTATTAGCACTAATTATATCCACGGGTGGGGCCCTGGTGACCTGTAAAACAGGTTTTCTTGGAAAACCTACATCGGGCACCAGTCTCTCACAAAGGTGAAATATAGTTAGAATAATATTTGTTACTTTAAGGCAACCTTTTGTGAAGAGAGAATAAATGAAATTATTATTATTATTATTATTAAACTGAATTGTCGTTGTTTGTCCATTTTCAAATCCTAGTTTTTGACATTCGGGGTTGGCAACCCTACATTAAATTGAGTTTTCAATAAGAATTTACCTTTCTCGCTGGTAGTTATGACAAAAAAAGTTGTAACTTGAGATGAAGAAAAAACCATAAACTACATGCATTAAGTTTTAAAAAATGTCCTTAATTCTGTATCGAGTGGCAAATAAGGACTATTGACTAATATTGTACATCAGGTCGAGCCTTGATGGAAAGAACGCAATCTTCGGCCAGATACTGCTTTCGAATCCACGTTCCACCAACTAAAGACTAAAGTTTTACTGCGATTTCGATATTTCATTGATTTATGTGATTTTGCTGGTGGTAGGATATTCATATCGTCCCGGATAGCGACCACCGTACACAGTGATAGATCAGCTAGTGTACCTACATGCGGTTTTTGTCGGGGGTCTAGAGTTGGGGTACGATGTTTTGCCATTTTGCGGCCTTCTGAGTACTCTGACACTAGACTCTCGACCACTTCTTCACCTTCTTGCCCATGGCGTAGAGGATGCAGGCCGGCATGATTGTGTTGAGTAGAGGGAGATAGATTATCTCGCTATTCGATACACTAATGGGACGGAATTGCGCTTACCATCAGGTGAAGTGAGGTCACTTTGCCGTGTTGGATAAAAAAAAAGTAATTGATGTGCCGATAACGGTTTTTGCTAAATTGCAACATGGATGCGTTATAGCAAACCAAAATGTTTTCGACATATCAGATGGGTATATCATTTAGGCTGGTATCGAATCTACGACTTTCGTCTTGGCAGTCCGTAACAGACTAATGAATTTTGAAATCACGAGCATAGGAAATATAACTCGTTAAAAACACGCATATGTGTAAAATCTGGAAGTATATACTTGAAACAATACATAGGCACGCGTTCGATATCAGACTAACATTATTTACGAATTTGATACCGCTAAGCCGGTTTACTATTCCTAATGAACGCGTTGCGAATTTGCGTACTGAATGCTCGCGTCCACTTAGTTCGCTACGCTATAAACGGGCTTAGCTATAAATAGCAGCCTTTGTGGCGTATGCGAGAGCTAACTATGATACGAGAGATCGCGAATTAGATTCACGCATCAAGATAAATTTTTGTAATTAACAAATATTTGTTTCGGGTCTGGGTGTTGTGAGACCGAAAGTCTCTCGTAATTCCAGTAACTCACGACACAAGATAAATAACACCCAACAGTCACATATACATATAGCCCCGATCCCACACTAAGATACGAATGTATGTGAGTGTTGTGGGTATCAGGGACTGCAAGAGACTTTTGGTCTAACAACGCCCAGACCACGGACACAAATATCTGTCTTTCACACAAACATTGGTCCCGGTGTGGGAATCGAACCTACGGCCTCTTGTTTCATAGCCGCACAAATATCTGTCTGTCTCTTGTTTCATAGCCGGCTACTCGCCTACTGCGCCACGGAGGCTGTCAGACTATTGGGTGTTATTTATTTTATGAATTACTTCACGTTGGTTTACTGTGAGAAAGCGCTAATAACGCGTTATAGGGTAGAGAAAAATTGACATTAATACAATGGATTTTGAATAGTCAGATGTGTGACTGGGGACTTTGATCGAACCTGCCGTATTCATGCCAGAAGATTCACTTCGCTTGGTTATCGTTGCTTTCGTTTAGCTAAATAATTATAATAATCATTTTGTTTCGGATGTAAGCTATCATAGGTTGTGGTCACATTGGCAAATCAAATCTATGGGAATTTTCTTATTATGAACTTCTTTTCTACTAATTGGCTAAAGCTAATTATATTTAAGCGTGCTTAGTGGACTCATAATAATAAGTTATACCCATATACTTGTGTCAGTTATGTATGGCCCCGTGGGATATCTTATATGGTGGAAATTCCCCCATCAATTATTTAGTTTGCATATTACATCGGAAAATGTATCTTATTACCAGCTTTTGCTAGTTCAGATTGGTATTAGTGACGTGTATCTGTAACCTAAGAAACTGAAATCCTATAGAAGACTTTCAACTATTTTAAAGGGAATATTTTTAAGTTTTTCTTTAACTAGACTATTAAGAACATATAAAAGTAAAGCCAAATCGGTGTAATGTTCTTAGGTGTTACACTTACGAAAGAACAACATTTATTTTTTATTTTTATGAAGACAAAATAAAATCACACACTATTTCCTCCAATCTCCCGTCCTGTGGAAGCCATTCTTTACGCTATATGGTATAAATATGCGTCAAGTGAAAATTTATTTAGGTATTTGTATTGTAATGATTGAAATTGTTTCACGTTACCGCCTTATGTTACACTGATTATATACATATTCACCGTGTACTTTGTTTATAATACATACATATACACTCACGCCTGATATCTTCGAAGGGGTAGGCAGAGGTGTAACCAGTACACCCACTTTTCGCCGAATTTCGGTCCCATAATGTGATAGGGGGCGAGCCTATCGCCATACCGGGCACAGACTCCGGGCTATTTATAAATAGAAAAACCCAAAATTGATCGTTTACAATACTAATACAGGGTGTTCTAACATCATCTAATTACTTTTGTATCACCGAAGTGTTTCTTCTTCTCTGTCAAAACTATGTAGACACTGGTACAGTTAAAAATAATAGAGGAAGAGCCCGTGAACCCCAGACCTACGTTATTTTATAAAAGCTGAAAGTTTGTCAGCGCATGCTCCCAACACAGGTAAGAACGATGGACCATTATGAAGTTTGGGTTACAGTGGCTTTGGCAGGTAAGAGTCACTAAAGGTGTGTAAAATACCGATCTAAATACATCAAATAATAAAGTGCGATTTTTTGGTATTACCTTTAGAATATTATTAAAAATCACGTTATTCATCGCCAGACACTTAGCATCGTGGCAACCCCTTGCCAGACACCCTTAATGGTCATGAAATTATAATTTTACTTACGTTATAGTATAAAAGCTGATTTTTATAAATAATACTTGGGTAATAAATAGATGATGTTTCCTCATTAGCCAGACACTTTTGATAGTTCCAACCCCTTGCCAGACAAGCATGTAGGGTAGCTGTAGGAGAGCGCGAGTATGGATTGTACAGTCTTACTATTTTGTAGATTATGATAGTATCAACCAGTCAACAAAGACAGGCCAATAACTGATTTAAAATTCACAATTATTTTCAGTTTAATTATTAATTGTCAGTTTATGATCTAGGAACACATAAGTACTAACAATCACAATGTTATTGAAATAAACTATTATTTAAACTGCAATATAATTTACAAAGTGTTACAACAAAATTAACTTTCTGTATTGACTAAGAGTAGTTATTAAGATTTGTTTAATATTGTAAATTTGAGAAAATTTTAAACTTTTTTGTGGTTACAGCAACACTTAATCTCTTACCATAATATCACTGCCTAATTAGCAGTTAAACAAAAACTTCAAATATTAATTAAAGTACCATCAGTTTTAATAAAACTAAAAGATGAATTACCATCAGATTTTAACACCAGAAATTAAAACAAAAATCAATAAGGTAGGAAATAGAACATGGTATTTTTAACTTAATGAATTGTTTAGTTTATCAGAATGAACAAAATTAAAACTCATGCTGTAAATTTTAAAACCAGAAGCGACTCACCAAATTTTAAATATATCCATAGGAACATGACCTATGTAGGTAGGCAGGCAAACAACCAGCTATCTCAGTACTTGCACTACCAGAGAACCGCCTCAACAACTCAACAGCGCCAGGGGACACCATCCACAGCAAATGGAATTTTAACACCAAAATCATTAACAGTAAACATTGACACTTAATTTTGATTATCGTTTAAACGATTTAGTTTGGAACATAAAATAAATCAAAATGATTTACAAAACTTAAGGGACTTACTATAATTTATAAACATAGCACATCCAAATGATTCTCAACATTCGCAACCTAGAAATTTACTGGAGACTAGCAAATTTACAGTACCATTGAGCACATTTTACCACGTGTAAAGCGGTAGCATATTACACTTTACCATCACTATTTTATTTCGGATGATAGAATTTCATTAATATATAAATTTTTGCACAACCTTTTGTTTTATGCACTTTTTTGCACAACCCAAAAAAGTGCATAAAACTAATGATTAATGTTTTCCGAACTCTCAAACAACAAAAATAACATGTTACGAGACTGTAGGATTTGCATCACCTGATTTACGATAGTGGATGTCGAGTTCAATCCCACTTCTGATATCCGGGTTCTATGTGTTGTGGTCAGAATGGCTGAGGTCATGACGTTATCATAGGTCATGACTATGAGAGTTATTTATCCTTCTTTGATCTTCAGATAACCAGGATGCATAGCGTACGATAGTTCAGTAGAAATAACACACTTTCTGTTCATTGTTTATTAAGCTACACCGGTTCGGAATGCAGTTATCCACTAGGAAAGAAGCCGGCAATAAAACCTGTAGTTGCTCTTTTAAACATATCACTTTTACATCAGTTGACAATTACACTTTTTACTTATTCAGTCCAATAATTAACAAAAACGACAACCGGCCTTCAATAATAATATTTTTACATTGTATTTTAACCTGTTATTGACATAATAATTTTTTTTTTAACAATTTAAGGTAGTTGTAGCATCGAATGTATTTTCTTAAAATGTTTTTAAAATTTACATAGACTATCAGTAGAAATAACAACTGCGCAGTGAGGGACCGTGGTAGACTTAACTCGCTATCTCACCCATATGCATACTGCCTCGCGCTCTCCTACAGCTACCCTACATGCTTGTCTGGCAAGGGGTTGGAACTATCAAAAGTGTCTGGCTAATGAGGAAACATCATCTATTTATTACCCAAGTATTATTTATAAAAATCAGCTTTTATACTATAACGTAAGTAAAATTATAATTTCATGACCATTAAGGGTGTCTGGCAAGGGGTTGCCACGATGCTAAGTGTCTGGCGATGAATAACGTGATTATTAATAATATTCTAAAGGTAATACCAAAAAATCGCACTTTATTATTTGATGTATTTAGATCGGTATTTTACACACCTTTAGTGACGTTTACCTGCCAAAGCCACTGTAACCCAAACTTCATAATGGTCCATCGTTCTTACCTGTGTTGGGAGCATGCGCTGACAAACTTTCAGCTTTTATAAAATAACGTAGGTCTGGGGTGCACGGGCTCTTAGACCATAACGTTATAATTTTGTGGATTCAATAAATATTTTTATCTTTGAATGTTACTTAAAATCTTTTAACAGTTGGAACTCTTTATGAAGGTTTTTATGTATAATAGAAGTCATTGTATTAGGTATGGTCAATGCTTATGCAAAAGAGTCTAACAATAAAAAATACACAGAAAACGAAATTATGATCTAACTTTTTAAAGATAATGATGAAGATAGGGAAAATTCTATTTCCAGCTCTATTTCCAACGTTTCGCTCGGGACAATCGTATTGTTTGTTTCGACAGCGGGATGTCCCGCCAAAATCGGGATATCAGACATCGCCGTTCATATTCATTATTTTCTTTCATATAACGTTGCAAAAATTCGAATTAATAAAGTTGGTAACGAGCTATCGTTTACCTATAGACCAAACAGTAATGAGAAAGTACCCAAGTATTTTGTTTCACTACGTTCTTTTCCAATATCATTCGCAAATTAATTGGAGACGGTTATTTGAGAACGAATCTCGATTCAATGTAATATTTATTTTAACTCAATATTTCACATACATTAAAATGTATTGTTGATTTTGTGGAACTAGTTTTTTCCTTTTGTTTTATAGGATATAATTGATAATAATGTTGCTCCGGTCGAGGCTTTAATTCAATGGATATGTTAATGTATATTTTTCAACATTCTCGGCATTTAATTTGTTATCATGAATAGTTTTGGGAGTTATGCTAGGAATTAGCATATTGTAAGTTACTTAAGTTGACGGGATTAAAAATTTTTGTTGGCAACGCTGCACAAAAGCATACTACCTATATGCAAACTAAATCTTATATCGAGCCATTAGGACATGTTTCGGTAAGTCTCCAAGTCTAACGCCTGAATACTAACGTAACTCAAGCATTTAAGACCCTCTTATTCGTCATAATAGTATGGTGTGTTACAACATAAGTAGCCGTTAGGCAGCCGGCCAATTGAGCATTTCAGTATTTTTGGAAAAAGGGTAGACTGAAATGCAACTTATGCAGCTAAACTGGCCGTGCATAAACCCCATGGTACAATAGTGCCGAGCCATTTACCATATCAGGCACTCCTGAATAACATACGTTTGTTATTTTTAACGAAAAAGTCACATATAAAGACGTCGCTTGTATAAACAATTAATAAACTACCTCGAAATTAATATACAAAATGGTAGGTACATATATTTGAAGAAGACAATTTTTTATTTTATTTCGTAATCGATATCTGGGGAGCCAGGCAATCACAAAGACTGTAAATGCAATTGCATATGTAAAATGTTAGTACTATATAGGGTGGCCAACCCCGCACTTCAAATACTACGATTTGAATTTGGAAGAACAATGCAAAAATGATCATGTCCTGGTAAAACGGGTCAGTTGGCAACTCTAGTGCTATATAAAGTAGTGTAAACCACCATATCATTGCAGATGAATGTTCCTGGTGCAACAAGAGTATCACAAGCGAGAGTGGTGCTCTGCAACAAGCCGGCGCGACGTTCTGCTCGGAGCTGTGCTTCAGTCAGTCGCGTCGAGCCAACTTCAAGCGCGCGAAGACTTGCGACTGGTGCCGGCATGTCAGGCACACTGTCGCTTATGTGGACTTTCAGGTAAGAAGAGCGATTATACTGCCACGGCAAAGTGACCACACTGCCCTGATGATAAGCGCAGTGCCGTCCAGTTCGAGTATCAAGTAGCCAGAGACATACTATCCCTCGCTACTAAATGTAATCATGCCTGCCTGCTGTGTAGCTTCTTCCCACTACTGTTTGTTATAGTTCTAGTTTAATGTCAAAAAAGTTCTTACTTCGGAACGTACTAAGTCATGCAACTATACGTTATAATTTCAAATCATAATTTTATCTAATTGGCAAAAAATATAGAGTATCCACTCACATACTTAATCGTAGTAATCTATTGTCATTGTAGTTGATGTGCGAAAAGCGAAAGAAATACCAGAAACCAAGACAATATGGACGGTTAGCGGGTTATTTGATTTAATCGTCATTTTTGCGATATCGGGTTATAGATATACATATTCGAAATTAGCAAATTTTCCTGCATCTTTTGAGTCCAGTTTAAATTTCCATTAACTAGAATTAATATTCTAGTAACTTTTCAAAAATGTCGCTTAAATCAAACCGCCAACCGTCGATGTGTATAGTTATATTGGGCGAATTGTGCACCTGACGCGAAACAATATTGAGGATTTCAATTTACGTATCAGGATAAATAATTCATCATTTTATAAATTATTCTTTTAGCTTACTCCATTTACCTAACCGATTGAGACTAAATTATTCTAATAAGTAATATGAATTGAAATAAAACGAAGTTCACGGATTATATCGCAGTTTATTTTACTTTTTTAAACCCGACGTTTCGAAGACTTTACAGCCTTCATGGTCACGGGAGAGACTGAGTTGTATGTCATCTCGAAAGTGTAGTGCAATGTTTCTACCCTCCATGTAGTTGATAATAATAATAATACTAGCCCTGTATTAAACATTGTCCCACTGCTGGGCACCGGCCTCCTCTACTAATGAGAGGGGTTAGGCCTTAGTCCACCACGCTGGCCTAATGCGGGTTGGCAGACTTCTCATACCTTCGGAAAATTCTCAGGTATGCAGGTTCCCTCACGATGTTTTCCTTCACCGTTAAAGCAAGCGATAATTAACATTTTACACACACACATAACTTAAGAAAAGTCAGAGGTGTATGCCAGTTGTGTTTCGAACCTACGACTTTCGTCTTGGCAGTCCGTACCGCAACCAACTAGGCTATCGCTGCTATATGCTAGTTGATATTACATTTTTATTTTGATGTAGTCCGATCTACGCAGAAAGAGCTCACAGTGCTTAGAGTATTTAACATTGCCTACTCTAAGTCACAGTGTCATGAGGTTGGTCTTTTGGGTTCCGATTTAATTAAATGTATAATTGGATCCCAGGCTGGAGCTAGCTTCCAACCATCTTCTCTATTGAAATAAGGTGTTTTTTAATTTCAATAGCCTCGCGAATCATCCTAGGTAGGAATCGGTGTTCTTTGGAAAGGATTTGTGGATTATCAAATCGAAGATAATGTTTGGAGCCTTTTTCTGAATGTTCAGCAACTGCAGACTTCGTAGAGCGTCGGTGTTTCACGTCAGCTATATGTTCTTTTACGCGGGTCCCTACATTTCTTTTTGTTTGACCTATATAGGAGAGAGCACAGTCGCCATCTATTTTATATATGCCCGGTTCCCGTATATAGTAGATCGGACTACATCAAAATAAAAATGTAATATCAACTACATTGAGGGTAGAAACATTGCACTACACTTTCGAGATGACATACAACTCAGTCTCCCCCGTGACCATGAAGGCTGTAAAGTCTTCGAAACGTCGGGTTTAAAAAAGTAAAATAAACCGCGATATAATCCGTAAACTTCGTTTTCAATGTATAATATTCGCGTAAATATAAGAAACCAGTAAGTAATATGAACATTATCGTATATTTTTCTTATAAACATAATATTTAAATGTTTCAGGACGGTGCCACGCAGCTACAGTTCTGTTCAGACAAATGCCTTAACCAATACAAGATGCACATATTCTGCCGGGAGACCCAGGCACACCTTGATCTCAACCCACACTTGGTGAACGCTTCGTCTTCCTCAAATCTCATTACTCCGGATCTCTGGCTCAAGAATTGCAAAAGCCGCTCTGTCTCACCGGCCTCCGAAAGATCTGGCTCACCGCACCCAGAAAATATGACGAACAAACCACCCAACCCAGAAAAGACAGAAGCACAAAAGACACAAAGAAAATCTCCATTACCATTAATAACAATAGCTCCCACCGCCAAATTGATGAAACAAAAACGCAGTGAAGAGACTGTGACAGTCCAGAAGTCCCCTGAACCGAAAAAAGACCTTAGAAGTAATAAAATGAATTTACGGAAGCGCAGGACGTCGAAGTGTTCTGCGACCGTCACGTCCCAGGTTGTGAGGCAGAGGACGACAACACCCAAGGCACAAGATCTCCGCATGTGTAGTTCTGAGGGATCTTCACCGACTTCAACAATCACAAACGCTATTAATTCTCCTCCCCACACGATAAACCACCCCCCACCGCCGCCCTACACGAATCCAATATTTGGAATGCCACCTTCAATGTTCATGGAAAATCAACATGATCCACGGTATCCGAATATGTTTCCACCACGGAACTTCATGCCGAGGCCTGGTATGCCGATGCACCAGGAGCGACCGCGATTACCCCCACCACTGAACTTCCCGCAGCCCTTAGGACAACCACCACCGGTTACAGTATTAGTACCATACCCCGTGATACTTCCAATACCACTGCCAATACCGATTCCCATACCATTCACATCGTTTCTGCAAGCACATTGTGCTAGCAAGGTGAAGACAGAACCAAGGTCTGAAGATACTGAAGGACCTTTAGACTTTACTATGAATAATGATAGGAAAAGAAACGAGGAAGCAGAAGTTTATGCTGAAGTAAACATTAACACAGTGGAGAGTAACGCTATTAGTGAACCAAATGAAGAACTAAATGAAAGGATAGAAGATGACAAAGCAGAATGTGAGGGCAACGAAACGGGAAATCCAGAACAGACGTTACCAAAATTTAAAATAACAAGACTAGGTAATAAAATGGCGAAGATAGTTGCTAAGACAAGGGACGCTAACGATTCGGCCAGACCTTTGAGGAAACGACGGCGAATAGTTGAAGTAGTGCCAGACGACGAAGCTCTCATTCCGAAAACAAGAAAAATAGTTCAAGTCTAACCATTCTTCATTTATAATTCATCCATACATATCACAAACGCATGATAATCCGAACAGAGTTCAATATTGATTCACTAGTCTTAGTTTTAAGATACGTTTAACTTTCATCGTAGTTTTAATGTAGGGCGCACTGTACATGTGATATTAGTAACTTATTGCAAATCTTTTACGTGAATAAATAAAAAAACATTATTATACGTATCTCTAAGAAAACAGTTTTTCTTTTATCCCTTGTAGTCGGTTTCTCCTTGAAGCATTGTTACGCCGGGTAGCTGAGGGTTGAAATATCCAAAAGGAGCACATATATTTTGGTGAATTTATTTGTTCTAGGCTTCAAATTGAATGATATGAGTCGTATAGAATAAAAACCGGCAAAGTAGGGTAGTTTATATTTTGGCAATTAAAAAAAACCATCACTTTTGTTTAAGTCGAAACAATTATTATGCGGAATATTTTACTTTAATCTGTAAAAGGTATTTTAATGAAGCAATGACAACAACATTGAAAAAAATGTAAACTTAACGTTGTAAAATCTAATTTAATTTACTAGTTGCCGACTTTGGTTTTGAGTATTACAAAATTGCCATCTTTGAACCCAACTAAGGCTAAGATGGACGCCTTTGTTACTATACTATATGGACGCTTGTGATTGGTAGATGGCAAAAGATTGCCGAGTATGATTTTAAGGTTTGGCAAATGCCACCGTTGGTTCTAAAACAACTTTTGTTCTGGGTTTCTGATCGTCTTTGATAATAACAAGTTCCACTAGTCATTATTTAATTTTCGTTTTTTTATTTTTGACTAAAACCTACTTTGCCGACTTTGGTTTTGTACGACTCATATGCAAGACATGTTTTTAAAAGGTCACAAAATCAAACATCAAGACATTATAATATAATTTTTATCTACCTACATACTCTTGAAGCATTTGCTTAATAATCAAGTAATGCCCAACTGAAAAATATCAACCAGGCATATATTACAGACAGCCTCCGTGGCACAGTTGGCGAGTAGCCGGCTGTGAAACGAGAGGCCGTGGGTTCGATTCCCACATCGGGACAAATGTTTCGGACAGATATTTGTGTCCGAGGTTAGGGGTTGTGAGAGGGTGCGTCTCTCGTAGTCCCTGATCCCCACAACACAAGACTTGTATCTTAGTGTGGGGTCGGGGTTATGTGTGTGACTGTTGGGTGGGTGGGTGTTATATTTTTTTAACCTTGTACGCCAAAGTGAGCATACCTGATGGTAAGCGCAGTGTCGTCCAGTTAGACTATCAAGTAACGAGAGCCAACTATATATTACTCTACACTGTTTTAACTATTTTTGTTTGATCTGTCGACTGTGACAAAGAAGTTTATATCTTTAGTAGTTTTGTGTTGTATATTCAAGGAACACAGTACTTTCTGCCGAGAGGTATATTGGTTACTTTGGCATCGAAGACTTTCGCACCCCGTACCCCGTTTTGACTTGGTGGATGGTCAGGATCATTCCATTGTCCTAAACGTCAATACAGTTTTAATATTGTTGAAGGTAAAGTTATTATTAATGGATGATGATTCTGACGCTACCATATCGTATAATGTTCGAAGCGGTGTTTTTATAGTGCCATGTATAGCTCAAATAACCGAGTACACGAAATTTTGATGTCACAGCTAATTAAACTGTGTGTATATTATTCAAAAATGTACATAAAGCCATACAATGTCAATAAACAGGTCCAATTGTAGAAATAAAACTCGACTTATAGAAACACTTGTGCAATCAAATTGAATCAGTCAGTCGCGTTACACAGCCACAAACAATTCTTCTTATATATCCTAATGCATTTTGGTGTACGTCCACTGTAAGCTTATGATGCTACTCTAAAAATAAAAAAAGAATCCTTGTTAAAATTCATAGTATTTATTGTTTCGTTCGAAAATAATTAAAAACTGTTTGAAAATATCAATTACTATCAACAACAATCTATCTTAATACTAACAGCTCGATCAAACAAGACGGATATGGCTTACGAAGCTGTTGATTTTGTTGAAATTTGTACATTACAATAATTGAGATCGAAACTTTGATAGTATAACACAGCATTACAAGATAATCTAATACTTTAAAGCATCTCTGGTTTACAACATTAAATGCAAGAGAGGCTGTCTGGAAGATTCTGAGAATTGCCAGATAATCATTTTAGCAGCAACTTATCACAACAGGGACTGTAATCCTAATACTAGTTATTGCTTATTGTTGTACAAGTCCCATAGAGTTATAGCACCATCGAGTCCACCAGCTGCCATTATATGAGCATTCCAGAGGGACACCTTCTCACTGGAATAAGCAATGTCCTGTATAGCTTGCTTATGCTCTGTAAGCACAACCAATGGTCTCAAAGAAAACCAAGAAAATATACGGATATGTCCATCCCAACCCCCAGACGCAAAGACTTTACCGTCTTTACGAGTTTGGACTCGGTTGATACCCGGATTTTTAATTGTCACATCCATCTTGTGAGCAAGGCTTAAGTCTTTTTTTCCTAAATTAAATATCTGTATCACATTTGATGCATTGCCGATGATTCCTTTCTGTTGGTCGACGAGGTAGTCCACGGACATGGGGCACTCTTGTGTCTTCAGTTTACTGATGCATTGACTAGTGTTGAGATCCCACAGAAGGAGCCACCCTGCTTCATACCCAGCTAGCAGCACTGGTCTGTCGCAAGGAAACTCCACATACTTCAAACACATCGGTTCTCCGAGCTTCAGAGTGTTATCATCCATCTCCAAACATCCCATTTTCTCTCCGGAAAAATTATAAATGTGTATTTTCGAATCGTTGTCAGGTACATATAGAGTTTCGAGTTTTGTGTTGGCTTCGAATCTGCAGAACCCAGGATAATCAATGTTGATGACAACATCTTCTTCATAACCGTGGTTTGTTAATTCAAATATTTTGTATATGCCACCTTTTTCTTGGGTGATGAGTTGAGTGTCGGTGTGAATGAGGTGCAGAATTGGAGCTTGACCAACTTTTATCTTTTGCTGCACTCGATTAGTCTGTAACGTACAAGTTTTACAAATTAATGAATCACTCAATTTAAACATGAAACTCCTAAATAAATATATACCAGAGGCAAGATGTTAATGAATACTTAATTATTTGTATAATATGAATAATTAGTATTACTGTATTTAAAAGTAACTTGTTGTAATTTGCTACCCTCATATTATAGAAAAACGACAAGTTATGGAAAGGTTTTTAAAATATTCTTTGGATAGTGGAATAAATTTTATATTCCTTAAATATTATAATGGGGGTACTTTCAGATTTAAAATTAATATGAAAAATATTATTGTCGTGATTTTACATTGATTTTAAATAAGTTATAAATAAATGCTTCTATAATAATTGGAATTGTGAACTAATTATAAACATATTACCAGTTCAAAAATAATTTGGTCAGCTCAAAAATTATGTGTAGGTAGTAACCAAATGCGTCATTACAAACGAATCATAAGTTGATAAACAGTTCGACATTATTTTCGTTTTGGTTGAGCGGGCGATCTAATTCTTTTTAGGTCACATACCAAACATCAGTGGTAAACATACGGCGTAGTAATGCAGTCTACCGATGACTATGCGCGATAGATATACGCACTTCGATATGTTAAATAAAGTATTCCGAATAATGTGATCTCACCTGAAGGTTGAATGCATAAACATAGCCATTTTTCGAGCCGGCTAGTAACCTCTCTAGACCCCCGGGCAAAAAGTTAAACGCCAACGAATATACGGGAACGTTATCCACGTTTCTTATTGTGTACACAGGATCTGGAGGTAGTAGTGCCATCGTTGGTCAAGCTCAAACCGAAATATTACCTCGAAATTGGAAATTAAAATAAATAACAAAATTAATCAAGCCATCAGAAACACAACCACAACTACGCACAACACAAAACTGACAGCAAAACAAAAAAATTCAAAAACAACTATTCACGTCGTAGTCACTAGGGAGTGGCACTTTCCATACGATTGCTGAGAATCAACTAAATATCGCCTGGATTGTTTTAACAATGCAATTTAAATCTCTTATTCATTATTGAATTTATTTAGATACAATTTTAATAATAATAGACGTAACAGTTAAGGTATTATCAAATATTTTTTTAGTAAATCAGTCCGAAACACTAAAATAATTTTTGTTTATCTTATTTCTAAAATTCTAATCTATTATTGTTCATTAGTTAATTAAGCATTGTTAAAAGTCCAGTTTAGAAATTTATATCTTGACCCTGGATGTAGACTTAGGATTTAGTGTGCTATTTATTGGTCATAAAATCAACATTTATGTATATTTTTTTAAAACGAAAAAGTCTATCGACTATAGTAAGTATATTCAGCACTCTGGACAGCTCTAGTGTCAATTTAAGACAGATCAATGAGCCCGTTTTTTTATTTATTTATTTATAGCCATGGACACATGTCCTTCAGCCGACAATGAGCTCTCTCATAACTGGGATGCCAGCCGTACAAGGTTCTTTGTAGAAATACTACCATGTGACATATGAAGGTATTTTCATCATTACGCAGATTTACGCGTAATTTTTATATAGAAATAAGGATATCCTCTTTTGCATAGGTCTTTGCTAATAACAAAAAATTAAAAAGAAAGTGCTTAAAATCTCGTCCAAATCTGTAAAATGTATACAGAACTTTGACCAAAAAACCTTGTTTATTCACATATTTATTTTTATCACACTTTCATGGCATAATTCTAAGTACTAGGATAAAGATCCAATATCTGAGTTTCAATTTTTTTTATCCTGGCAGAGCAAAAGGAACTGCACTGCACCTGATCGTAAGCGCAGTGCGGTCCAATTAGAGTATTGAGTCGCGAGAGACGGTCTATCCCCCGCTATTCAACATAATCACGCCGGCCTGCTTCTTCACACTACGCCATGGGCAAAAAGGTGAAGAAGCGGTCGGGTCGGGTCTAGTGTCAGATTACTCTGAAGGCCGCAAAACGGCCAAATATCGTAACCAAACTCTAGACCCCCAACAAAAACCGGATGTACACTGGCTGATCCTGGAACGCGATACACTTGCGTGTGCCACTATGGCGGATTGTACACCCTGTGTACGGTGGTCGCTATCCGGGCGGATATGAATATCCTACCACCAGGCAAACCTGACTTTGTACAAGGAGAAAAGTTTTACGTTTGGCAACTCTGTCGCATACTTTCATTCGTTCAAATTCATTCTTTATCATTAGCTCTGTGGACTGTGATCTGTCAGTGGATGCGTCAATTTCCTAATCACAGTAGTATTATCGTGTTTTGCAATTTATCAAATTTTTGAATGGGAATAGTTTGTTTATATGAAAATGGGTGCTACACGTAAAATGAGAGGGTTATATTAATCGTTGCAATCACAAATGGCTGCGGAGTCGCTCTTGAAAACTGGAAGGCACTCTAAATACTCGTCGTATAGGAAAATTTTGTATCATAGATTTTTTGTGGGCCTACTTTTGTTTATAGTAGTATCTCTAGTATTTACTGTGGTGTTCAACGCGTTCAGTAGCAGTGCGCCTCGGACTAACGTGTTTTTCCCAGTGAATTTAGAATCTAGAAGTGAAGTACAGACGTTGGGAGATGACGCGCCTTATTCTAAAGCCCGTCTCAGGAATTGTACATATTGGGAGTGCTTCGACGTATACAAATGCGGCCGAGGAGGCCACGACAAGATAACCATTTATATATATCCATTGAAAAACTATCAGACTGCAAAAGGGAATTCTGTATCACATTTTTCTAGAGAATTTTATATGATATTAGATACAATTAAACGTAGTAAATATTATACGCCGAACGCCGAGGAGGCGTGCCTGCTAGTCCCCAGTATAGATACGTTAAATCAAGCTAGTTTTTCTAGTGCTCAGGTGTCACAAGCACTCCAGTCACTTGAATAGTAAGTATTACTTTATATTATATTAATACAGTTATTTAGTTTATGATTACTCTAGCAGATAAACAATAATTCATTTATATCATAAACTGACTGACTGTCATAAAGAGATCAAAAAACATTTATTGTTTTTTTTCCTAAATAAAATCTAGTAGCAATTTGAATATACTTTTGTTTTGTTATAATAAAATAAAACAAATGAAAGTTAATTATTTTAAAAGGATTTATGGATAACAGTAGTCATGTAACAATACATCATTATGAAACTGCTATTGTTTACTGTTTTAATTCAGACAATCACAACAAGTGGCCTAAGTCTAATATAAAAAAAATATATATATTTCAATTTACTTGTCAATATTTAATATTATACCTTATTGTAATATATGAAAAAGAAAATTAGTACAAATTCCATAAGAGTTGCTTGAGATGCGGATTTGTCCTTGATATGGTGATAACCTGAGATATTTATAAGCTATGATATAATATCTGACACATTTAAGGTACAGAGAATTTTATAACAGAGTTCCCAGTTTTGTGTTGTAACTTGTCAATATTACTTTTACAAAAACAACTTATGGGGACTGAGCCCATCACTCACTTAGAAAACTATGTTTTTGTAATTTCAATGGGAATTTATGTCATTTAATTAATATATACGTTGTGTACCTTACATTTGCACACTATTATAGTATTGAGGTCAATTTTATTTTTTCTAAATACTTTGAACATTATTAATTACTGTAGTCTAAGGTAAAGTTGTAATAGTTTATAAATATACATATTTTTGTTATTTTTTTCATATTTTTATAATTTAGTTTGTTATTCTTTTTAGTTTCTGATATAGTGCTAAACATTTAAACTAGGTACCTACGTTCCTTCAATAGACAATTTATCAGCTGGCAGAATAAATCCAATTCTGGATAAAGAAAAAAAACACAATATATTGAGGAGTCCAAATCTGAATATCTCAGAGTTTTTGTTTACTTCCCTTATATTCTTGTTTAATATACACGTGATTTTATCTGGAAAACTCCAATATGCTTTGTTTTGGAGATTTTTTAGGAATTTAGTATAATATTACCCAGTTGGTATATTTTCTGTAACATTATCATTATTTACAACTCCTTTCATTCTATAACTAGAAATCATAATTTATTATATTGCTTCATAATCTGTATAGTCTTTACCATTTGGGCGTGTGTTTAAAAATATGGTTTATCATATTTTGTTTGGTAATATTTAATAATAAGAAACAAGAGCACTGTCAGTAATACAAATACTTCAGACATATGGATTTGTTAAAAAAAAATATGACAATTATAAAATAGACTAGCTGTTGCTCGCGACGCCGCCACTGCGCACGTTTCCTCACTTAGTTTCCTCCAGGGTTAATGTAGACGATAATTAACAATGAATACACACTAAAACTTTAGAAATGTCAAGAGGTCATTTGAGCTAGTTCCGAAGGCTATCGCTGCATACAAATACTTCAGACATATAGATTTGTTAAAAAAAAATGACAATTATAAAATAGACTAGCTGTTGCTCGCGACGCCGCCACTGCACTGCACTCGATCTCGACTGCAGCGCCATCTATCGGGTCCAAAAATATCTTATCTTTGATGTTTGAACCCCAACAAACACACACACACATTCACAAAATTTAATCAAAATCAATTGGGCGGTTTCGGAGATCAGGATGTACGAACACCCGTGATTTATATAATAAGTTATTATTACAAATCGTGAATAAAATCATTCTAAATGTTCACAAAGTTTAATGAGATATCCCTGCGTTTGAATTTCTTTCATAATTTTACATTCATCACAAGCCGTATCTAGAATAACATAACGAAATCCTCCAACAGTTGGAACAATGGCGAGAACCACCTCATCTTCAACATGCTGCCGGGAACTGCGCCAAATTTCAACACAGTCGTCGACCTTAACACATCCAAAGCTATTATAGCAGGAGCCGGGTTTAACACGTGGACGTTTCGCTACGGCTTTGACGTCTCAATACCAGTGTATAGTCGTACAGCTCAGAAGATAGACAACACTCAGCCAGAACAAAAGAAATACTTGATTGTATCAGCGCAGCTAAACATACCGCCCAACTATCTCGAGGATTTACAAAACATAGCCTCGTCCTCCAATGATCTTTTATTATTGGATAAGTGTAAAGAGGATGATAGAACAGATCATAGTAAGCGATGCGAGTATACCACAGAAAGAGAGTTTAAATACCCAGATGTGCTCAAAGAAGGTCTATTTTGCTTGATTATACGAAGCGCCAGACTAACTCAGGCAATGCTTATGGATATAATAGCATCGCAATGCATACCCATAGTGATTGCCGATTCTGTGATAATGCCCTACAACTCTCACATCGACTGGCATCGGATAGCGATGTTCATTCCTGAAGATAATATAAGGAATTTATTGAAAATAGTCCATTCAGTGAGTAAAGAGAGACGGGGGGAGTTGTATTGGCAGCTGCGGTGGGTGTATGAGAGGTACTTCTCAAGTATAGAGAAGATCACGTTGACTACACTGGAGATTATTAATGAGAAGGTGTTCCCTTTGGCAGCGAGGATGTACGAGGATTGGAATATGCCTGAACATTTGGTAAGTGATGTCATTTAAAATTACGATTAAGATTATCCCAATGCTAAGCACTCACAGTTCACTAGACTTTACATACCTTTGAAATTCTTATGGAGAACTCTCGGGTATGCAGGTTTCCTCACTTTGTTTCCTTCAGGGTTAATGTAGACAATAATTAACAATGAATACACACTAAAACTTTAGAAATGTCAAGAGGTCATTTGAGCTAGTTCCGAACGTCTGACTTTCTTCTCGATAGTCCGTACTACTCTCAAATAGGCTATCGCTGCTTTTTCGTGGGAAAATGGATTTTAAATTGAATTGAATTTAGTATCTGGGCAAGATTGGGTGAAATTCAAGTCTATTCGTAGATTTATGAGGGTTATGTCCATGTTATTGTAACAAAAATTCTTCGTAATTTAACATAAATAGATAAATTACTGGAAATTATTCAGAACTAGGTTAACTAACTACAATTAAGGAAAGGAAGTTCACAAGATCTCGTTACTTAACTGTAAAAGCAAATGTTTTCTCTTCAAAATGATTTTGATTCGTATAAGACTCACGAAACGCGGCAATCTTTAGTACCTATAGCCGACGGCGGCCATAAAATATTTTTACTTTTATGGCTATCTGTTTGAGATTCACAAATTTCGTTAGAGATGGTATGACTCAATGTTCCCTTTTATAGTTTATGGCTATAAGCCCAGGCTTCAATTCTTTATGGTATATTTTGATACTGAATCCACGATCTTAATATATGTTTGAGGTACACCACTCGTTTTACTGTAATGTGCCGAGAGTGCGTGGAAAAATGTTTAGACGACACCTGTTTCGGAATCCGGAGTTATTGTGTATTGGTCTCCAATAGGCTAGTTGACTGTTTTTGGGAAACCATTTTATTTTATTCTTCATGGTCTGTATTCTTAAAATGTTATCTTCATTAATATACATAAAACATGAATTTTCAAGATTTCATTTGCATTTATATAAACCAACTGTATTTTTCCCTCCAAAACGCTACCAACTGTCATGACCATCCGCAATACTAATATACGTTTGGCTCAGCGTTTAATAGATGTTTGGAACGGTGACGTCAAGCATGACTGATTTGTGTTTCATGTCACGTGACAAATGCTTTATTTTTACATATTAGTTTCTTGAAAATATTAAATAATCACATATAAATTAACAAATTGGTTTAATTTTCGAAATTTTCAGACTAAATATAAAAAACAAAATTCTATCAGATTTTCACTTACTGACGTGTTAGCAACATCAACAAATCTATACAAAATGGATATTTAAAAGGCACAAATACAATATTTATAATTTATTGATTGATTTACACGACACTGTTACACATCTCAGTGCTTAATATCAACACACACGCATGTCAGGATTCACTTTAAGGCTTCTCTTTATAATTAATCTACTAGCATTACCCTTTTAAACTGAACAACGCCATTGAACTGATTACCATTATAATTACCATTTACCCTTACTACACCGAACCACGAATATACTGGCAATCGTCTTGTCTTCCACTCAACTAAACTGAACTGAACCAACTGAACCCCGGAGCGCGAAAGGCACTCTGTTTTATATTAAACATTTACTACTCCTACTTTAGTTGTCATTATTAACTACCCCCAACTAGTCTCCTAAATACCTCAGTTATACCTTCGGTATTTCTAATAATAGTAAATACGCTAATAGACGACTACCCTATTATACAGACTGCCTCGGTGGCACAGTTGTAATTACGCATTCATCACGACTGCTGTGCTGAGGTCTCGGGTTTGATCCCCGGATCGGGTAAAGTGATATCGGGTTTTTCTATTTAGAAATACTCAGTATCAGCCCGGAGTCTGGAACTGTGCCCGGTATGGTGATAGGCTCGCCGCCGATCACATTATGGGACGATAAGAAACTCTGCGAAAAGTGGGTGTACTGGTTACATCTCTGTCTACCCCTTCGGGGATTCCTTCGAGTACAATGTACACACATGTTACATACATAAACTACGGTTTGTTTCACCCCTCGACGATACATCTTTGATCACGATGGCTATACTATATAAAGTGCGACAAAAACAACTGAAGTGGCCTTCATTTATCATTATAACAAAATAATGTGATAAAGGCATAATAAAATGACGGCTGGCTGTTGCATAAGTTATTCCTGAAAAGCCGGCAACGCATTTGCAAGCCCTCCAGTGTTGCAGATGTTCATGGACGGCGATGATCGCCTTTCATCAGGTGAGCCGCCTGCTCGATTGCTCCCTTTTTCCATAAAAAAATCATAAGTAAATGAGAAATTGCACATATACTACTCTGACTCTCGCGACTTGCATTTTAAAATTGCTCGTAATAATTTTCTTTGTGTATTGTTAAAATAACCCTTCCTTTCTGAAACACAATTTGACGCCAGAGAACTAGTTAAATATCACTTAACATCAATTGTCTGATGTCTTGCAATAGCTTTTAAGTTTGGCTCTTTCCATCAGGCATGTCTGCACGTCATTAAGTTGTGCTAAAATAATTAGGTCATAATTTTGATACCTCTTTTTTGCATCATGCTGTATACGTTAATACAGTATGGATTCATAATTTAATTACTCCGAACAATTTGAGATTGAATTTGGAAAGTAGAGCAGAGGTCAGGTTAAACAGTATAATTGATATAACCGGTGCATTCAGCTTTTTGTTGCTGAAAATGTTTTACAATACCAGCTTTATTCCATTTGTTATTTTAAATTATATTACTGCCTCGTTGGCGCAGTTGTAATTGCGCATGCGTTACTACTGCTGTGCTGAGGTCGCGGGTTCGATCCCCGGGTCGGGTAAAGTGATATTGGGTTTTTCTGTCTAGAAATTATCAGTATTAGCCCGGAGTCTGGAACATGTGCCCGGTATGGCGATAGGCTCGCCTCCTGTCACATTATGGGACCGAAATTCGGCGAAAAGTGGGTGTACTGGTTACACCTCTGCCTACCCCTTAGGGGATTACAGGCGTGAGTGTATATGTATATGTATGTAAATTATATTACTGATACGAAAATGAGAGTGAATGGGGACTCAATTTGTTTGCAGACCTGTTCCTTACAGATGCTATGATTAATTAGCACAATTCATATCTCGGGGCGATTGTTTCCAAAACTGGAAACTGGTTTATTAAATATACTGTGGGAACCTAATGATGGCATTTTTTTTTATCCTGGCACTGCAAGGTTACCACACTGCACCTGATGGTAAGCGCAGTGCCGTCCAATTAGAGTGTCAAGTAGCGAGAAACAATCTATCCCTGGCTACTTAACACAATTATGCCGGCCTACTGTGTGGCTTCTTCACACTTTCGAACAGCGGCATGGGTGCCGTGACACGGAGTGAAGTTTTTTTTTTTTATCCTAGCATGGCAAAGTGACCGCACCTCACCTGATGGTAAGCGCAGTACGGTCCAATTAGAGTATCGAGTAGCGAGAGACGATCTATCCCTCGCTACTCAACACAATCATGCCGGCCTGCTCCTTCACACTACGCCATGGGCAAGAAGGTGAAGAAGCGGTCGAGGGATATCCTACCACCAGCGTAATAAATTATTTAATAAACGCCCTTTTGGTAGTACGGTTTAAAAAAAATCACAAGAAAACCAGAACTCTTGTTAGAGACATCAGACGTGTTGCAATGGCGCCAATCAAAATGAAATATTTATTGAATCCATGAAATGTTATACATCATTTAGATTCAGTCAATTGTTTACTCTACCACCAGTTCGGAATGCAGTTTCGCTAAAGAAGAACGGGCAAGAAACTCTAGCATCGTCTACAACTCTCAACTGTGACAACTCTAGCTGTCACAATCGACCGTATATTGTGACAATATTATGACGCTTAAGCTTTAGCTAGCGTACCATTTTCATACATCATGATACAAGAAACATTCATAATATCCTGCTAAGATGACAGATATAAGCAGTCTTTATGCACCCATCCCATGCTACCTTCATGTCGCGTAAGTAGCGCAAAGTTTTTTAGGCCGTTGCGTCGCTATGCGTTGTTTGATTTTGTTGCGGGATGTTGAAAGGCTGCATACTGGTAGCAAGGAACCTCCGATACGGAAGCTTTTGGTATAAAGCCCACGGTACTAAAATCTTCAGTCAATAGACGTGAGCCTTCATTTAATACAGTTTAAATCCATGCTACATAAATCAAACCATAAAGAGTAATTAATCTTAATTAGTATTAGCCCTTAATAATGTCGTCGTTAGCAGATTTACGTCCGTCATTTCTAGTTCGCAATTTTAAATAAGGAAATGAAACAGATTGCGTGTTAGATCGTGTTATTTAAACTGTAGTCAAGTTGTGACTATTAAAGTTAAAAATTAAAAACATATCATTTATTAACATTACGTTATATAGCTCTTATGACAAGTCAGTACATTAAAACAAGAAATATAACAGAAAGCATCGTATGTATCAATAAATAGCAATTTGCTTATTTATTTAAAATGCATTTATAATAATTATCGTTTATTAAACTTAGTGTAGTGTAGTAGTAAGTAAGTGTAAGTAGTGTTATTAAATTTTAAGCTGGTGGTAGGATATTCATATCCGCCCGGATAGCGGCCACCGTACACAGGGTGAAAAACCCGCCATAGTGGCACACGCAAGTGTGTCGCGTTCCGGGATCAGCCAGTGTAAAATATGAAATGGAATGGAATGAACGGGAGATGAAAATCCGTCATTTATGAAGTTAAACGCATGAAAATTGGTATTTTGTATTATATACTTTTTCTCCCAAACACAACTTCCACGCAACTGTTCTCGCGACCTCTCATATTACTGAGACCAACGCCCAATCCTCAACCTGTACCAACGTCAATCCTATAATTGACTCGGTCACAATCCTCCCGATTAAGGGAAAGAAACTAGCGCCTCGTCCTACTCCTACAAAGACGGCGCCGATTATCCATAGAGAACAATGTCCAACTACTTCTCCCCTGACACCCAACCCAACGGCGGAAATGGACATAGATCCTGAAGTAATATCATGCTAGGAGTCGTCGTCATCTACTTCGGAAGATGAGGAATTTACCTTAGTACAGGGAAAACGCAAGAAACGCCATCCAAAATCCGCGTCACAGCCGGCTAAAACAATCTGCCCCGGAATTGATGCACTCCCTAAGAGGCTCACGCCACCGCCCAACCCACAGCCACAAGCCTCGACTTCCAATCCCACGGTACCCAAACCCCACACTCCTCCGCCTGTAATATTGCAGGAAAAATCTGCGTGGCATAATTTGTCTAAGCGTTTAAACGAAAAACGCATTAATTACACTCGAGCTTCAAATACAGCCATAGGGATAAGAATTACGGTCCCCACGCCCCCCGATCACAGGGCCTTAACTACTCTTCTAAAGAATGAAGGCATAGGCTACCACACCTACGCCCTCGAAGTGGAACGTGCCCTCAGAGTTGTCATCAGAGGAGTTCCCAAAGAACTCTCTGCCGATGTTGTCAGCGAGGATCTGGCAAATCAAAATCTCCCTGTGCGTGAAGTACATAGGATGTACAATGGGCGTACAAAAACCCCCTACGACATGGTTCTAGTCATTTTAGATCGAACCCCTGATGGAAAGAAAATCTTTAACATCAGAACGATCGCCAATCTGTCCGGTGTTATAGTAGAGACACCTTACAAAAATAAAAAGCCCTCCCAGTGTCATCGTTGCCAACTCTATGGTCACTCGGCCAGAAATTGTTTCGCCCGTCCTCGTTGCGTTAAGTGTCGTGATGATCATCATACAACAGACTGCTCACGTAATCCGGAATCTACTGATCCACCTGGATGTGTCCTCTGTGGTGCGGATGGTCACACCGCAAATTACGGGGGTTGCCCAAAAGCCCCACACCACTAAGAAACGGGCGGTAAGCCACCAAATCGTCCCAACTCAAAATATTAACTCTACCGAACGTCCACTCGAAACTACCAATATCACATCAGCGCTCGCTACAGCAACAAAAGTCACTGTCAACACGTCACTGTACCACAAAAATAACACACACAGTAACACAGCCAAACCCAAAGACCAAACCGGTACTATCCCTAAACAAAATACTGTATCCGTTCGGTCATATCTACCCCAAGAGAGGAGCATACCTATCCCTGAAACCAAACGTATAGCCGAAAATGACATCGCGGCTGATTTCGCTCTGGTGAGCGACTTTATCAACATGATAAATATCGAAGAGATGCGTATACTTGCAGCAAAGTTACGCCGGACAGATAATACCCCCAGTGACCGCCTCATAGTGGCGATGGAACATGCGAGTCTTATTATCGCCATCCAAGCCTTTAAGGCCTCTAATTAAAGATCCCAAATGGCTGCCACAACCCAAAGAACCAAGCCTCGCGCACTCAGCCTCGCGCACTCAGCCTCGCGCACTCAGCCTCGCGCACTCAGCCTCGCATTTTTCAATGCCAATGGTATCAGATCCCAACGCGAAGTGATTTCTGAGTTTCTCAAAGATCACCAACTAGATATATTTCTAGTTCAAGAAACGTTCCTTAAACCCAGCATGCGCGATCCTATAATTGAAAATTTTAATGTCATTAGAAATGATAGATTAACTTCTAGAGGTGGTGGTACGTTAGTATATTATAGAAGATCTCTTCACTGTATTCCCATAGAAACACCACCCTTGACCAATATAGAGGCCACCGTGTGCCGCATCGCCATGACAGGCCATCAAGCTATTACCGTGGCTTCTGTCTACCTTCCCCCAGACAAAAGTTTACTTAGAAGCGACATCGAAATGCTTCTTAATCTTGGAAACGGCGTCATATTAGCTGGTGATTTTAATTGCAAACATCAACGCTGGAACTCCCATACCACTACAACTAACGGGAAACTACTAGATCTGTTAACTGACATGTTAAATTTTGAAGTTATCGCCCCAATGCACCCAACGCGTTATCCCTCTAATCCTAACTTCAGACCAGACGTGCTTGATATAGCGCTTCTAAAGAACGTGACACTCAGATTACGCTCAATAGAAACGTTACACGAACTTGACTCGGACCACCGTCCAGTGCTTTTGCGATTGGGCGATCCAACAAATGACTCCCCCACAACAAAAAGGGTTGTAAACTGGAAGAAACTCAAGTCAATCCTTGAATTGAAAAGTCCACCTGAGCTAGATAACATACCCAATTCTATCTCTAGCTTAGAAGTCGCCAATAGGACAGCTCAGGCCTTCACTAATTATCTTCAGTCTGTAGTTGAAAAATCATCTAGTGAGACCCCAGTAGCAAACGACCGCCGCTGGGAACTCACTAGAGACATGAAGGAGCTAGTCAGGACCAAAAATGCTGCAACTAGGGCCTATGACTCGGCCCCTACGGACGCAAACAAACATAGGCTACAAACTTTGCGAAGAGAATTCAGAACTCGTATAAAAGAAATCCGCGACGAGAAATGGCAAACCCGACTGGCCGACATATCGCCATCACATCAGGCCTATTGGAAACTAGCCCGATCCCTCAAGCTAGACTCCACTTCTGGAACGCCACCTCTTGAAAGACCTGGTGTGCCTTCAGCATTCGATGACGATGACAAAGCCGAATACTTGGGTACCACTCCAGAGTCCCAATGTTCGCCAAGTCACGAGGGTACAGATCCAACTCACTTCGACACCGTAACCAAGGAAACAGAGCGTAGCTCGTCTATGACACCATCCGATACCCTTACTCAAACATCTACCGAAGAAATTGACGCCATCATAAGAGGTCTTAAAGATAGAAAAGCTCCTGGATACGATGGCATTAGCAATAAAGTCATCAAATATCTCCCGGCCCATTTCACTCTTTTACTAGCGAATATATTCAATGTATTTATTTTACATCACTCCTTCCCCGATATATGGAAGAAAGCCATAGTGATAGGTATTCTAAAACCAGGCAAATCTGCCTCAAATCCTACCAGCTACAGACCTATAAGTCTTCTTAGTAGTCTTGGTAAAATCTACGAACGGGTCCTTTTAAACCGTCTTAGCAGTCATGTTGAAGCCCACAAACTCCTCCCCGATGAACAATTTGGCTTTCGAGCCGGTCATTCATGCGTTTATCAGGTTCACCGTGTTAAATACTCTAAGGGTTCACCGCATAACGGAGCACGTCTTATCAAACCTAAATAAATCAAAACCTATTCGTACCGGGGCTTTATTCTTTGACGTGGCAAAAGCATTCGACAAAGTCTGGCACGACGGCTTGATATACAAGCTCTTCCAGCTAGGAGTGCCAGACAGGCTCGTACTCATAATACGGGACTTTCTTACAAATCGAAGCTTCCAGTACCGCGTAGAAGGATCGCTTTCCACCTACCATTTCCTGAAAGCAGGTGTACCTCAAGGTTCTGCTTTATCGCCTCTTCTGTTTTCACTCTATACTAGTGACATCCCCAAACACCCCAAAGTTAATCTTGTTTTTTTTGCTGACGATACAGCACTATACGTATCAGGCGTAAACAGAAGACTTATTAGGATTTACCTCCTACAGGCCACAGATTCTTTAGGAAAATGGTTTCGCAAATGGCGAATTGACGTTAATCCTGAGAAAAGTGCCGCCATTTTCTTTTCTCGGGGCAGCCCTCGAGTTCCAAACGAAATCCGACTATTCAACCGCCCAATTCCTTGGGAAAAAACTGTTAGGTATCTAGGCGTAGTTCTCGATAGTCGTATGACATTCAAAGATCACATTACCCGCGTCCGAAACAAAGCGGCTTTTATTCTTGGCCGGCTTTATCCCATGATTAGAAGTAAAATGTCTCTGCGTAACAAAGTAACTCTATATAAAACCTGTATTCTTCCAATTATGACCTATGCCTGTGTTGTATTCGCGCACTCGTCTCCTTCTAACATACATAGAATTCAAACAATTCAAAATAGATTTATGCGTAAAGCCACCGGTGCTCCGAGGTATTTGCGGAACTCAGACCTCCGGCTACTCACCATAGCCAGGTATATGAAAAACTGTGTCCAACAGTACTTTCATAAAGCAATCCGACACAGAAATCCTCTTATTGTGGCAGCTGCCAACTATACCATAACCGGTGAAGCAATCTCCCTCCGTCGTCGCCCTAAACATGTTTTGGGAGATCCAAACGATCCCATCACGGTCGCTGTCGAGGCAGCACTGTCCCTGCCCAATCGCAATCATAATCATACTCTGAATGCACGTCGACGTAGGACTCGCCGGCGAGTCCAAGGAGCCCGGCCGAGGCTCAGATCTTCGATACAATAGTATATCGAGACGGCCCTAAACCTATTCCAAGCGACGCGACGGCTTAATTGAAGGCCTTTTAGAAAGCGTCTTTCAGCTTAGCTGTTGACAAATGTTGCGTTTTCTGGCTGGAGCGCCATAAGCGCCGGCTACAATGTTCGGTGAAGCTGTAAAAGCAACTATGAGCTAACAGCACAAATCCATACGAAAAAAAAAACAACTTCCACGCGGGCGGAGCCGCGAGCAACAGCTAGTTTGTTATAAAAATAGGTAGCAATCAGGTCTGATTAGTGCTGAAACAAAGCTATGGCTTTATATCATAACTTGACTACGGTTGAACGAAAAGAACCGTAGACTATTAATATAACCGCCGTTTATATGGCTCGAGTGGGATTTAGAAATAAAACTTGAAGACTGAATGTGTGTTCCGCAGTCATAAAAGATACTGGCATAAACACAAAACGAAGAAAATGAAATGTTAAAAGATTTTTATTTTTTAGTGAACAGTTACAAATTGCAGTTTAAAGTACGAAAGTAAAACCTCCTACTTTACAAAGCAGATAATAAACTGTGTATAAACGATGTGAAACCAAAAAAGATTCTATATCTATTCATAAATATACACTGACGCCTGTAAACCGCTGGGTAGGCAGAGGTGTAACCAGCACACCCACTTATCGCCGAGTTTATTAAGGTCCCATAATGTGATAGGAGGCGAGCCTATCGCCATTCCGGGCACAAACTCCAGACTCCGGACTAATACTGTGATTTTCTAGATAGAAAAACCCAGTATCACTTTACCGGACCCGGGGATCGAACCCGAGACTTCTGCACAGCAGTCATAACGCATACGCAATTACAACTGCGCCACGGAGGTAGTCCGTAATATCCATTTGTCTCAAACCAATAAATACCATACAAAGAAATAACATTTATAAATTCAAATCATTATCTATTTAACTGAGCAAAGTTATAAACTAGGAATTGTAGACTAGAACTATCCTGGCCGTCAGATCCCGTCTAGCCGTGCGCGTACGTTCGCCATAATAAGGTCCTTTGAAGATTACATCCACGGCTGTCCTTACCTTTTATGACTCAACGCAGCACAGTGCAATGTCTGGCCCTTAAAAGGAGCTGGTTTATTCAACCCGTTGGAAAGTGAATCTTACAAAAGTTACTCCAACTCTAAACCAATATTTGTGCGGGTTTCGTAGTATGAATTGTTTTATTAAGCTCGTAGGTCGTCGACCTCGCGTATCAGGTCAAAGGTAGCGTTGCTTGAATAAAATATACGAGACTGTTAGATGAGAGCGTCAAGGGACAATTGTAGAGAATGCAAGATAAAAGCAAGAATCACAGTGTCAAGAAAATAATTTGTAGAGGAACGTGCTAGGTAAATCGTGTAGTAATTATAAACCAATATTTAAAAATTCTGGGTACTCTGACACTAGACCCTTGACCGCTTTTTCACCTTCTTGCCCATGGCGTAGTGTGAAGAAGTAGGCCGGCATGATTGTGTTGAGTAGCAGGGGATAGATTGTCTCGCTACTTCATACTTTAAATGGACGGCACTGCGCTTACGAGTTTCTTTTGCGTATTACAATCGGTTGTATATCGAATAATGTACAAAATTAAACACAGGAAACTAACCCTATTGCGTATAATATCTTGATCCAGTGGCCGCAGATAGGAGCTTTTATAGCGGCCAATCTACTCATTTCGTGCACTGTCATTGTCAGTTCCAATTCTGCGAATTCGAAATTTAAAAATATTGGTTGAGTCAGGCATTATTTTTTCCACGACCGAAAAGTTCTAATCCCACGTAAGATACCACTTATGTATCTTGTGATGTGGGGAATAAAATCTATTAGAGACTTTGGATCTAATATTAATACTGTAAAAATATTTGACACACATCTTAAAAAATATAAAAATATATTGTTACTAACTCATTTTAATGGCTACGTACTGTTATCAATGCCGTGATATCATTTACATCAAATTGAGGTTATCGAGCTTATCAGAAAGCACGGTGGCCGTGATTTGCAAATTATCTTACACTGTAAAACATAAACTGCCTCGGTGGCGTAGTAATTGGGTTCGCGGTTACGACTGCTGTACTGAGGTCTCGGGTTCGATCCCCGGGTCGGGAAAAGTGATATTGAGTTTTCCTATCACAAAATGCTCAGTAATCAGCCTGGAGTCTGTAATTGTGCTCGGTTAGCGATAGGTTCGCCCTCTATCACATTATGAGACCGAAATTCGGTGAAAAGTAGGTGTACTGGTTACACCTCTGCCTACGCTTTCGGGGATTACAGGCGTATGTAAAACATATTCATGTAATAATTGGACCCAACTGAAATTAGAGGCCGCGGGTTGGATACCACAGTCTCACAGGAATACCTATTCTAATACGGTGGACTGTAAATGTATATTCGCTTTATACCATAGTGCCAAGTACCCATTGCATGCATTAAGCATTTTTGCCTAGGGGAAACTATACAGCAGATGGCTTGGTATTGCTTGGATAATGTCTTACACCAAGATTTCGAAGCATTGAAATAAACAGGATTTTCAGAGTCTATAAAATTAAACAATGTTCTCCAAATATCCATGATATCTTCATTGTTAGAATACGGTAGTTTCCTGTGTTTAATTTTGTACATTGTTCGATATGTAACCGAATATAATATGCAAAAGAAACCCTTTTGCGAAAACAGAATCAAAATTACTTGAAAACTAAGGTTAAAATATTTATTTTTAATATTAGTATGAGCAAAAATGGCTGCGTAGTGGGAATATATCACTATCTCCCTCGCACAATGGCACGGTAATGTCCATTCTGAGAACCGTGACGTCACGGGACATATGCATCCTTTTACTGACTTTTGACAATCAACCCTTCCAGCAGTTTTTTTTATACTGAATGGCGTCTTTACTTATTTTTGTTAGGATTAATAAAATTCTTTCGATAATAGGTTTTAGGTAATGTAACTTTATTAAAATAATAAAAAAAATCGTTCCAACTACTATATCTGACAGCCTCCGTGGCGTAGTTGGCGAGTAGCCGGCTATTAAATGAGAGGATGTGGGTTCGATTCCCACACCGGGACAAATGTTTGTGTGACAGACAGATGTTAGTCCGGGGTCTGGGTGTTGTGAGACCGAAACTCTCTCGTAGTCCCTGATCCCCACAACACAAGACTCGTATCTTAGTGTGGGGTCGGGCTATGTGTGTGACTGTTGGGAGCTATTTATTTACTATATTCGCTAGCTTCTTGGTTAATATCTTGCGAATGTTAACATCCATATTTGTTGACAGTACGGTCCAGTGAACCCCCTGTTCCTGCCGGTGACTGCATCCAAGTCGCCAGGTTTCACGGCGGTCATCCTGACGTACGACCGAGTGGAGAGCCTGTTCACCCTGATCCGCAAGTTGGTGAGGACACCTAGCCTCGCCAAGATACTGGTGGTGTGGAACAATCAGATGAAAGCACCGCCGCCATGTAAGTAACTGATATTTTTTTTATACTGGCACGGCAAAGTGACCACACTGCACCTGATGGTAAGCGCAGTGCGGTCTTATTAGAGTGTCGAGTAGCGAAAGACAATCTATCCCCCGCTACTCAACACAATCATGCCGGCCTGCTTCTTCACACTACGCCATGGGCAAGAAGGTGAAGAAGCGGTCGAGGGCCTAGTGTCAAAGTACTCAGAAGGCCGCAAAACGGCCAAATATCGTACCCCAACTCGACCCCCGACAAAAACCGGATGTACACTGGGTGCTCCCGGAACGCGACACACTTGCGTGTGCCACTATGGCGGGTTTTTGCACCCTGTGTACGGTGGTCGCTATCCGGGCGGATATGAATATCCTACCACCAGCAAATTATACCATAGGTACCAATATTACCATAGACACAGATCCGGTAGACGCCGCAAGAACTAAGAATTAGAAGAAATGGAATCCTGGGTAAAGTCATGAGCTATTTTGATTTAGTTTTATTTTATCGTAAATGCATTGTCTGTTGGAAAGTTTTTTAATAACTACAAATTCCGTTGAAGATTTTTTTATTTCTGGTTTAAAAAACAGTAAAATCACAGTAGGTACAGAACTAGAATTAGAATTCTTTCTTTATATAAAAAAGTATAAATGAAACCATTATAATAACTCTTCTATTAGTTGAAAGTAGAACAAAAACACGTAAAATGAACTCAAAGCTTCATATTTGAATGTTGTATTATCATGTCTTAGTTCAATAAAGCGTAAGTTAAAATTGAATACCGTTATTAGTTTTAAGCAAGTTAGTTCTGCAGATATTCTCTGCAAAGTCACCTGTGGCAACACGTTGCAATGTTAAAAGGATACAGACAGAATATAATTTAATTTTCTATGTAAATGAAAATTTATATTAAAATTTTCTTTACTCTTCTTAGCTGACTGTGAACGAACTAAGAAATAAGAATGCACTTATGGTAGAGTTGCCAACCGTCCTGTTTTCCCAGGACGTGTCCTGGTTTTTATTGAGTCCTGGGACGTCCTGGATAGTTTTTAAGCAGCGTCCTAGGTTTTTAAGCAGCAGCGTCCTGGGTTTTTAGGCAGCGTCCAGGGTTTTTAAAGCGCCCTGATAAGGTCCCGTATTTTAAAATTTGCACTTAGAAATCCTGGAGAGGGGGGGGGGGGGGGGAGGTGCATCTCGGCTCGCAAAAGATGCGTCCTGTTGTTAAATTGATTTGTCCTGGTTTTTCTAACATCAAAAAATAAAAATCCTGGTATTTGAATTTCGGGGTTGGCAGTGTATGACAGTTTGTGATAGTAAACGATTTGTTATCCGCGCACCATAGCTTGGTAGGTGAGTAGATGAATGTCAAATGAAAACCCACGGGTTCGATTCCAGTACCGGGACAAATGTTTAATTTACAAATATATGCTTCGGGTCTGGATGTAGGACTGTAATTGTTGATACCCATGATAAGTTTGACCCAGTGTGGGATCAGTATGTACTATGTGTGTGTGACTGTTGTTGACTGGTTCATCGCGAATCGTGTCATAAAACGGGGCGAATAGATGTGAAGGGGTGAATATAAGTTAAAGTTATATTGAAATTATTAAACGGATTGATAGACAGATTATTATCATATAATTAATTACTGTTTTTTTTATCCTGGCACGGCAAAGTGACCATACTGCATCTGATGGTAAGCTCAGTGCCGCCCCATTAGAGTAGCGAGAGACAATCTATCCCCCGAACCCAATAATGCCGGCCCGCTTCTTCACACTACGCTATGGCCAAGCAGTTGAAAAAGCGGTCGAGGGTCTAGTGTCAGAGTACTCAGACCGCAATACGGCCAAAGATCGTACCCCATCTCTAGACCCCCGACAAACATCGGATGTACACTGGCTGATCCCGGAACGCGACACACTTATGTGTGCCACTATGGCGGGTTTTACACCCTGTGTACGGTGGTCGCTATCCGGGCGGATATGAATATCCTACCACCAGCAAAAATATTTGTATCCGGTCTAAGTGTTGTGGGACAGAAGTCTTTTGTAGTTCTTTATGCTTGATACAGCTTTAACATAGTGTAGGGTCAGGACTAAGTCTGTGAATGTTGGGTATATATATATATATATATTTTTTTATCCTAGCACGGCAAAGTGACCGCACTTCACCTGATGGTAAGCGCAGTACGGTCCAATTAGAGTATCGAGTAGCGAGAGACGATCTATCCCCCGCTACTCAACACAATCATGCCGGCCTGCTCCTTCACACTACGCCATGGGCAAGAAGGTGAAGAAGGGGTCGAGTGTCTATTGTCAGAGTACTTAGAAGGCCGCAAAATGGCCAACATTGTACCCCAACTCTATGCCCCAAAAAAAAAAACCGGATGTACACTGGCTGATCCCGGAACGCGACACACTTGCGTATATTTATTGCGTACATATATTTATTGATGCTGACGATTTAAGTAATGTTTCATAACTTCGGTTGCATCAAAGAAATTGGTAGTTCACTGGTTGAGGCAATATGAATAGACTGCCCATTCATTGTCCAGTTTATAGAAGTTTCTATCTGTATATATAAAAGAAGAAACTGACTGACTGACTGACTGACTGACTGACTGACTGACTGACTGATCGATCAACGCACAGCCTAAACGGCTGGGGTTAGAGACTTGAAATTTTGACAGTAGGTACCTTTTATCACGTAGGCATCCACTAAGGAAGGGTTTTTGGAAATACCACCCCTAAGGGGGTCAAATAGGGGATGAAAGTTTGTATGAAAATCCGTCATTTTTGAAGTTAAATTCATGAAAATTAGTATTTGGCATTTTAGTTAAAAATAAAAAATATATGTTTCAGGATTTTTGGAAATTACGCCCCTAAGGGGGTAAAATAGGGAATGAAAGTTTGTATGAAAATCCGTCATTTTTAAGTTAAACGCATGAATATTGGTATTTTGTATTGTATACTTTTTCTCCCAAACATGACCTCCACGCGGGCGGAGCCGCGAGCAACATCTAGTATTTTATAATGTTTATGAAGAAGTTATATGCGTAACAACTATTTTAATTCGTAACCGGTTTTTTTTTATAGAAATTGGATCAGTCAATATCATAAAGCTGCAATTTATAAATACAATAAATTTACTTATTTAAATCAAATCATATAATGCCTGACTTCTCGAGTAAAGGCGTTTTTAAGGTTAGATACTGACAATGACCACGAAACTAATAAACTCCATCCACGTAGGTTTTATGGATTAGAATAAACAGTATACAATTTTTTGTACTGCACATCCCGCATCTACAATGTAAGGAAAGCGAATAAACTACATTTCAGTTCTTACGAGTCAGGCACTTAGAGACGATTTGTAGAATTCAGAGGGATTTGTCAGCGTCAGGAGAGACAAAGAACAACGCGTGGAAAATAAGGATATAAATGCAAATAAAAATAACTTTGCTGTTAACATTTAAATGTGGAGACAGGCTATCCATACCATTGAACGTTTAACATTATTATTTACAGCGCATTGTTGTGATTAGAAATACCTACTTATGGTAGCAAATTATTAGTAATATTAACTGCAAAACAAGAAGTATTATGATCAGCGATCTATATGTACTACGTACTAGATGCGGCGACCAGAACAAACATTATGTTCCACCGAGTCGCGGTGTATACACTGCACCGACCGCGACGTTAGTATTCTTCATGCCACCTACGAATGCACACCAAGTAATTTTAGTTATTTGTAGCGACATTCCCGAACAAATCTGCCTTAAATTGTTTTACAGTGAAACTGTTAATAGTATATAAGGTAAATAACATAATTTCATAACGTTTAGAACGTAATATCAATAAATATTTATTAATTTCAATTCTGAATACGGGAAGTCTATATTTCATATCAAAATTCATTATATAGTTTGTCCCGTTTTGGCGCGCGGAAAGTCCCGTTCGAGAAAAAGTGACGGAGTTATAACTTCCAAATAGCTTTTGTTAAAGTGAAACTCACACGTTATGAATTGAGTGTAAAGTTTTTTAAGCGACGTTTGATAAAAAGAAAAAAATATGTAAGAAAGATAAAAATGCTAGCTTGGCCAGTGAGGCAGAAAAATAATTAATTATGCTGTACCTGTTGGTGGGTTCTTTTTTAAAAATCATAATTGATTATTGTTGCCAGTATGTTAAGGTATCATGAAAGACCTAAATTATATTTTGTTTTACTTCTTAGAGTAAAGTTTGTATAGTTTCGACTAAAAGGCAACAGCCATTCGAAAATAGAACATTCAACTAATCAAGTTTTTATTCCACCTTCGTGAAGTGTATTGAGCTGCGCGGGCTAAGTTTGTTTCTTTGTTTGTTGATCGTTGATTTACAAACAAAACAACAATAATTAGACTAATTGAACAATAAAAAACATTAGAAAAACGCCATAGAAAGTTATGTGTAGCATTTACAAATGGCCTCGAGGGTTTGCGTTTCAAGACATCATACATCATAAATAATTGCAATGTGTAATTATACAGTGCGCTAAATGGAATATTTTTTTACCATTGTTGCAAACACAGCATTAGTAAATGACTTTGTCTATTATTAGTAAACAACAGCTTAAAAAAAGTGTATTTAAGTTATTCGTTCCAAATTTAAATTTAAAAAAATATATGTCCCACTTGTCATTTGTTCCTCGTTCAGTGGAATTACTGGCCGTTTTGAGACTTAACATCGTATATCTCGAGGTGACGAACGCGGTGCAGTGCCATGCAGTATATTGAACTTCAAATTCCGATTAGTATTGCTATTTGGGAAGGCGTAATGCTACAATCAGGACTGCTGTTGGCCACAATAAAATATGAGCATATGCACACGCACGTTTTTGGCGCTAAAGGCAAGGGAAATCCTTGTTTAGAGCCTATATTGTCTATGGTATTGTCTGGCATTAAAACGTTTCGTATTTGGATTGTACTGCGTGCCAGAATAATATGTTTATTTTCGATCTAGTGTCTAGCTTCGTATTTTGTAATTCATATTTTTTATTCACGTAGTTAGGAATTGCGTAATATATATGTTAAAAACATTGTGAGAATCTTTTTTTATCCTGGCAAAGTGACGACACTGCACCTGATGGTAGGCGCAGTGCCATCCAGTTAGAGTATCAGGTAGAGATAATTAATCTATCCCTCGCTACTTAACACAGAATCTGATATTTCTTGAAGACTGTTAAAAAAGGCATCCTATTTTAAAAACTACTACGTACAGTTTTGAACCAAATAAATACATAATACCTGGTCAAATATTGATACATAAATTACAACATGTACACACTGTGCGCCTAATGCGACTTTTCGATAATTATTGCGTCATATTTACAAAAATATGTATGCAGATTCGTACAGCGCCCCTAACGGATCCTGTTGTAAAATAATTAATTCCATACATTACTTTTCGATCACAGATAATGATCGGTGTGTCAGTTTTAAAATAAATTAAAGATATGCTACTAAGGGTAGGTTAAGGTTAGGTTAGGTTTTGCTAGATTTTGTCAACCGTGAAAATTATGTAGAGTTTTAAGAGGTTCCTTAGTAGTCTAATCAAATAAATTTATGCATAATATGTGTTATGGTTTAATAATTTTTTTCACTAGCAATAAAATTTCTGTAAGTGTTCTCAAAATAAGGCACAAAAATATTAAAAAAGTAAATACTTCATAAAAATTGTTTGGAAATCTACTATATCTACGCGTATACCATATTATAAGAAGTGTTATGGTATCCTCAAAACGAGACTCGTCACATTTTCAAACTTCTTAATAAAGTTAACTAATAAAACCATACAAAACGCCGCATCTCGGGTGCTCGAAACTTCCGCCTTAACTGGTGTTCGTATGGGGTAATAAGCAAATTGTCAATGTCATTAGCGAGGGATACTGCCTTAATAAAACATGCTACTGATGTTGTAACTTTGGTGTATTAATTGGTTTTAATATAAATAAAGTTGTTTCGTTATTGCCACTCGAAAGCTGTTTTCGGCATCATTCATTATTATTAAATAACGTGTGATATTAATATATTATGAGAGTCGATTGGTCTGAGTGTGCTGATCTCACATAATATTAATACCAAGTGGAAGATTATTTTGATTGAGGATTAGCTAATTATATACTGTCCAGCTGCTGGTTTAGGTCTTACGCAATAGGTTTATTTTCGGCACCAAATAAGAACTGATTAATCACGAATTCAGAATCAACGTATAAAAGAGGTCGCTTAAGTGTTTTTCTTATATACGGGCCTTAGCCTTCCAAACTGGTCTAAACTGGGTTCATAGAATTTTAAAGGTTTTAAATTATATAGATCAAATCCATTCACTTCTTTAGTATTTTTTTTAAACATTCAAACACATCATTCTGACCCCACACTAGGTAAAACTTGTATCGTCGGTATCGAGAACTACGAGGGACTACGGTCCCGTAACACTCAGACCCGTTACAAAATCTGTCTGTCACACAAACATTTGGATCGGTGCGGGAATCGAACCCATTTTTATACATGTCAGTATTATATTTTAAATCTACCAGTGCTTCGAAAATGACGGTAGCACATAGCGTGCACCGTTGACCGTACGATCAATCCTAAATCGCGTTAGCAAAGTTTGAACGACTCTTCACTTTATAGAAGCTCTGAATATCAATGGTTGGAGGGGCCACGGTCAGGTGTAAAACCCGCCTGACTAAAAATCTTCCCCTTCTCTGGAGGAATACTGTCATCCGTTCCTCTACAGCCCACTGGTCTGAGACGAAGCAACAAAATCGGGTGTAGATGTATTGTATTTGTCTTATGAATTCTCAGGTATTTGGATTTCCTCACAATATTTTCTTTCATTTTTCTTTCGCATGAGGAATAGTGTGATAAGAAATCGTTGTGAGTTGAAGAATGATGTGGTGACTAAGATAGAAAGAGGTATGCTGAGATGGTTTGGCCACATGGAGAGGATGGATGAAAGGCGATTTACGAAAGCTATTTATCGTGCAAATGTGACTGGAAGAGTGGGTAGAGGGCGCCCAAGGAGAACGTTTACGAATCAGATAAACGATCTTCTCCTAAAAGGGCAAATCAGAAGTACCTCCAACCGTCGTAAATGTATGAGAAGATGTATGAATGTGGAAGAGGCGAAAGAAGTGTGTCAGGATCGTACATCGTACGTAGCTTGTGGCACTCAATAGTCTCTGCCTACCCCCATGGAATACGGGCGTGAGTGTATATTTTCTTTCACGCTATGATACAGGATCCGATCCCGTGTCTTAGCAAATTATTCAGCTGTCGTAGGGTTTATCGATGTTTAATAGAAGTAAATCCCTTCACACTAAATGCCATGGGTTTGATCCCCGAATTTGTAAATTACTTAGCTGTGATAAGGTTATAGATATTTAATAGAAGTAAACTGTATTCTAGTGATTTATATATATTATATCGATGTATAAATATGTATATAATACGTAAATAGAAATAGTACTGCGCATCAATTAAAACCTCTATGAATATGCACACAGCACACGTGTAGAGACAAGATCAACCGGATTATCTCAACACGCAACAGTGGACCATACTGTCCTCACCAACTACAATAAACAATATCTACCTTATCCCATCAGAATAGAGTCTTATTTCCAATATAAGTACAAATCGTGATAAAATAACAGAGTCTTGCCAAACGAATTTGAGATTTTATTGTGTGGTTTTAAGAGCAGTTTTTATGTGTATTAGTGGTTAATTAAAAGCTATCGATGGCATGTAAACTCGACGCGTGTTTTTCGAATTAATTTTTCTTTTCACTTTTCTGCGTAAACGAAATGTTTTGAGTTAATTATTGCACTGTTTTTACAATCGTGTGTTGACTAGTTATGATGTACCTATGGCTTTACTCACGTGATATGAATTCTATCTTAGTACTTACAGAATGTCTTTGACAGCTTTCGAAGCGCGTTGCAGAGTTGCTGTGTAACTACTGTTTTTTTTTCACCCAACAGTCACACACACAACCCAAGTATACTGTGTGTTGCCGATGTACACAGGGTGTAAAACCCACCATAGCGGCACACGCAAGTGTATCCGTTCCGGGGTCAGCCAGTGTACATCGGTTTTTGTCCGGGGTCTAGAGTTGGGGTACGGTGTATGGCCGTGATGCGGCCTTCTGAGTACTCTGCCACTAGACCCTCGACCGCTTCTTCATGTACCTACGATATCTATCTTGATACCTACGATACATGTGACCCGTAGTGGGGACTATCTGTCAAGACAACATATGTCTGTTGGGTGTATTATATTTAATATTCAACCAGTTATCTTTGTTGAGGCGTTTTTATACTTACACTTAATTTAAGATTATATGAATATTTTAAAATTGATTATACATTAAAATAAGATTAAAAGTTGAGAAACCGGTGGGTTTTATTAAAAAAAATAATAGATAAGAACATTACCGCCATCTGGTGACACTTTTATATTATATCTATATGCCTTCATGTTTATTAATAATAAGAAGATATTGAAGTCAGCCTGTCCAAAGCCGTGACTGCGTATAACAATATTTTATCAAGTCTTGGGTTCCAATCCTTGGCCAAAAAATCAACAATTTGTGATTGATCAAAACCACACTTACTCGGGATTTTAATGTCGTGATGTAGAGATAGCCTCGACACTTATCATACGAAAATAAACTCGGCGAGGTAGATGAATTAGTTGTATCTCTGCCTACCCCTTTGGAAGATACACGCTTATAAGTGAACAGTACGCTTTGGTCTAATAAGTATACAGACGCCGTAAAAGAGAGGTGACTCACACAGCCAGGTTATGTGGATAACTTTAGTTGTTATTCTGGTCGTAAAGTTACCGAGTCTCGCGACTGTAAAGACCATTTGTATGATAAGTTGAAGAAACTTATCAACTTACACTTGTAGTTATCCCTGCGGCTCCGCTTGCGACATTTTACAGGCGTTTTAGAAGTATAAAGTGCTGTCTTAATGGAACTAATTTTACAGATTTGACAGCCTCCGTGGCGCAGCGGGTGAGTAGTCGGTTGTGAAACGAGAGGCCGTGGGTTCGCACCGAGACAAATATTTGTGTGACAGACAGATATTTGTTTCAGGTCCAGGTGTTGTGAGACCGTAGTCCCTCGTAGTTCTTGATATCCACGATACAGCTTTTACCTAGTGTGGGGCAAGAACTATGTGTGTGACTGTTGGGTGTATTTAAAATATATATATATATTCTATCTCGGTTTATTTAACTTTTTTAACCTCGACGTTTCGAAAGCTTTACAGCCTTCATGATCACGGGGCGGACTGTTAAGTTTCATTTCAATGTATAATATTCACATAAACATAAGAAACTATTATATAAAGTGCTAGCTAGAATAATAATATCAGCTCTGTATTAAACATTGTCCCACTGGTGAGCACGGGCCTCGTCTACTGATGAGAATGGTTAGATTTTAGTGCACCACGCTGGATTTTACTGCCGACTTTACCAATATTGAGAATTGAGACTGAAAACTCGAATATATAAAAAATATATAGCCTATATATAATCTTTCTCTAGGTGTATAAGAAACCTAATGTTTAATTTCAATAAGTAAGGGTCTTATTTTAAATTTCATATTAAAAAAAAAAATATTCAAATTTTTTATTTTTGTTTTTGCTTAGATATCCCGGCTGTTTTTATTTATTCTTGTTATTAAATTGAGTATCTTAGTTCGCACATTAACATTAATATTATAACTTGTAAGGATCTGTTATGTATCTTAAATAAATAAAATAAATAAATAAAAATAAATATTAATCAGAGATAGTGCAGCATTATATGAGGTAATATAAGGATTTTTAGAATCGGTTTAGTGGTTCCAGAGATTACCTTTACGTACAAACAAACTAAGTGTACATCTTTATATAATATGGATATGCTTAATGTAGTCAATATCCGATGCAGATTACTAGACGAGTAATACTAGTGTCAAATGCATAACATGTAGGCGAATGAGGTGCATACAAAATGAACCTAGATCTATTGGAATAAAGTTAGAAATCACTGGCTCTGCATAATGTACTTGAACAGGATTTAATTACCATACATGGCGGCCAATGAAATAAGATACTTGACAATATATTTTTTATTACTTTAATAAATGAGTTACTTTATTTTAAATCGATTATTAACATTATTTTATAAAATCAAGTACATTAGAAGGCATTTAAATCTATTGGAAGGAGAATTTGTCAAATGTGAAAAAAGGATGCACGATGTGATTCATGACGTCACCGCTCGGAATGGTTATTACTGTACAGTCGTGCGAAGGAGATAGTGAGATTGTCCCCACTACGCGTCAACTTTTGTTATACCTACCAATGTTGAAAATAATTATACTGGCCCCATTTTTAAATCAATTTAGATTCTGTTTTTTAAAGGTCGTGTTGTTTTCGGATGCATATTATATAATTCATCTGTATTTATACACACAGATTACCTATGGAGTCCAAAACGGCTGGAGCGATTTTGGATTTTGATCTGGAGTGGCACACGCAAGTGTGTCACGTTCCGGGATCAGCCAGTGTACATGCGGATTTTGTCGGGGTCTAGAGTTGGGGTACGATATTTGGCCGTTTTGCGGCCTTCTGAGTACTCTGACACATGACCCTTGACCGATTCTTGCCAATGGCGTAGTGTGAAGAAGCAGGCCGGCATGATTATGTTGACTAGCGGGGGATATATTGTCTATCGCTACTCGATACTCTTATTGGACGGCACTGCGCTTACCATCAGGTGTAGTGTGGTCTCTTTGCCGTGCCAGGATAAAATAAAAATGTCTGTAAAACTTAAGTTATAGTATAAGATGTTTTAAAGCCTGGATAGGCAGACGTGCAGACGGGCCACCTGATGGTAAGTAGACACCGCCTCCCATAGGCTTCTGCAATGCCAGGACACAGCAAAGCCGCTGCTTACCGTTTTACCGACTATTCAATAGTTAGATATAAATAAATAAACTGGCAGTCTCCAAAATAACTCTAATAAAATAATTTTTCCAACAGCGTCCGATTGGCCGGTCATAAACAAACCGCTGAAAGTGATACGAACTAAAGAGAACAAGCTGTCAAACAGATTCTACCCGTACGACGACATAGAAACGGAGTGCCAGCTGACCATAGACGACGACATCGTTATGCTCACGCCTGACGAGTTGGAATTTGGGTGAGTAGCATTCATTAATAGGCTATCGGACTGATCATGTGCTTGCTGAAAAAGTATCCATATTTTTGATTTATTTTGATCCGATATATCGATACAAAATATCTAGTATCGAAAATTGTATCAAAAACGATATTTCTTTTTATTTTTGTTGTAACTAAAGCCGCTAGAATCCACAACCGTTAAAGTTAGGAACGAACGAAAAAAATATCTGTATTGTCTATGACTAGTATTTAAATACTGGTTTGCTTGATATATAGGTATAATAAATAGGTCATAAAAATATTATCTATAGTGTGGCTTTACCATATGTACATGAGTCTATGAGTAGAAACAATTAGGTGAGTTCTGAAATGGATGGCATGTTTTAATGGTCGTGATTCTCATACGATTGGCTTGTTAACGTTTCATTGATGTAATAGATATGATACTCAGTATTTTCGTCTTTATTATTCTTGGGAATATTTCATGGTAAATAATATAACGTTAAGCAGCGGCTTTGCTGTGCCCTGGCATTGCAGAAGTCTATGGACGACGGTGACTACTTACCATGATGTGGCCCGTCTGCTCGTCTGCCTATCGAGGCATTAAAACAATATAATACTAGCCCTGTATTAAACATTGTCCCACTGCTGGGCACGGGCCTCCTCTACTAGTGAGAGGGGTTAGGCCTTAGTCCACCACGCTGGCCTAATGCGGGTTGGTAGACTTCACATACCTTCGAAATTCGTATAAGAATTCTCAGATATGCAGGTTTCCTTCACCGTTAAAGCAAGCGACAATTAACATTTAATACACACATAACTTTAGAAAAGTCAGAGGTGTATGCCACTTGGGTTTCGAACCTACGACTTTCGTCTTGACAGTCCGTACCGCAACCAACTAGGCTATCGCTGCTCTCAATATACGAGGAATTAATTTCTGGCTGATTGAATAAAATCTTGGACAGCATTAGTAGTGTCGTAGGCAGGTGAAACGAGAGTGTGATTCCTGAACCAGTATGTGTTATGGCCGAGAGTCTTTCGTAATTACTGATGCCTGTGACACAAAACTCTTATGATCACACATACGACTCCATGCTAAGGACGTATGAGATCCATGGGACAACTTAGATTCGAGACAAATGTTTTTGTGCGAGAATCGAACCTGCGATCTCCCGTTTCGCAGGCGGCTACTCGTCCACGGTATCACGCAAGCTGATAGACATTCAATATAATAGTTCCTAAATAAAATATTAGTACTTAGCTTATATTTAAAGATATTTTTTTTATTCGTCCAGAAGACAGGCTGTAGTCTAAATCGACCATACTGCCTAGTCTTATGTGATTTGAAGTTTCTTTTGTGTTAAAAATGATATTTGACAGCTGCTCTCTCAGTCAAGATTGACACATTTTACCAAATATAATAAAAAAAGTCAGAATGTTTAGATTACCGAAAGACGCACGACTCCGGCATACATATGTGGGTGATTATGTAAATATGCGCCACATGTAAGCACTGCTTACGTCGAGCGTATGTACCGGCGATCCATCACACTTGCCTTAGGTTATTGGGGGAAATAAAAAAACAAAGAAAAATAAAATCAGTTGTCGTTTTTTAGACTACCTCAGTGACGCAGTTGTAATTGCGCATGTGTTACGACTGTGCTGAGGTCTCGGGTTCTATCCCCGGGTCGGGTAAAGTGATAGGGTGCTAGAGTTTTTCTATCTAGAAATTCTCAGTATTAGCCCGGAGTCTGGAACCTGTGCCCGGTATGGCGATAGGCTCGCCCCCAACACATTATGGGGCCGAAATTCTGCGAAAAGTGGGTGTACTGGTTACACTTCTGCCTACCCATTCGTCGAATAAATCGTTTCGGCGTATTACTGTGTTGTACACTAACCAAGGAATCAAAGTTACGTCTTCCCAGATGTAAGTAGTTTAGTCTGTACAAAGATGAACTAAGCCAATTTTTGATAATCAGACTGATTTTCACCAGTCTAACTCGGTAGCGCAGTTGTAATTGCGCATGCGTCACGACTGCTATGCTGAGGTCTCGAGTTCGATCCCCGGATAGTTTAATAAAAATAATAACATACTCCAATGTGCCGATATTGGAAAATTACTTCTTGGAAATTTGGATTGTAAGCATGAATGAGTTGAATTGGGTTTATCCTGTAATAACTGTGTGTGTTGAATTAAGAATAAATAAATAAATAATAAATACACCCAACAGTCACACATAGTCCTGATACCAAGATACGAGTTTGGATGTTGTCCCAGGATTACACGACGATCGGCCTCGTAACGTACATTAAATATATGTACGACATCAAACCCGCGACCTTTCTTTACAATCACCGTTCCATCCGCTATACCACGAAGCTATCTAATTAATATATAACGCAATAACATTCCATAAATCACTTACACTGTTGAAATGTAGGATACTATTCATCTCGCCGCGAAGAAATGAGGCCGAGTTATAAAATAACAGATTTCACTTGCGCTGCGTTCAACGATGCATTCAGAGTGCAGGAATGCGTGGATCCGCACAAGATAAATACCATTTATTAACCGACTTCAAAAAAAGGGGGAGGTTCCCGATTCGTCGGAATCTTTTTTTATGTATGTTCTCCGATTACTCGAAGACGCCTGGACCGATTCGAGAAATTCCTTTTTTGTTTGGGATACTTCCCAGGTGGTCCCATTGGCACCTAGTCAGGATCTGATGATGGGATCTCAGAAGGAAGAAGAAAAATCGAGGGCAACCCTCAAATTTTATAGGGACCCATAATGTGTTTTTTATTGATGTCGGTGTACTTTTTGAGGCTATCATAATGGAAAAAAAAACATTAATCAGATACTTAATGATCTTGTCTACGTATGATATAGAAATAACAGCGATATAACACCCGTACACAGGGTGTAAAACCTGCCATATCGTCTCTTGCTACTCGATACTCTAATTCGACGGCACTGCGCTTACCATCAGGTACCAAAAACCACAACAAACGCTGCATATTCATCGCTCTAAACCTAAGCTCAGCTCAAAATAAGCTGAAAAATCGGTGGTTGTATGGACCTGTGAGCGTTCAAATCATTAAAATCATTGGCTTGGGGTATAAGTAAGTACATAAACGCATTCCCGAGGGGTAGGCAGAAGTGCCATTGATACACCCACGGGTCGCTGGGTTCACACATAGCAAAATATATTCAAATTAGACTAAGCAATTAATCTATATATAAAACACAAAAATTGTTACTACCTATGTCCGTTATAGAATTTAAACCACTCAACCGATTGCAATGAAGTTTTGTGTATGTGTGGTTGGGTTCAACTTAATAGATATGATAGTTTTTGATTCGATGGGGGACGCTGTTGTCGAGATCTGAATTTATAATTTTTTCAATGAAAATTCGGTCCACAGAGATGGCGGTTTATGGCAGGCCAACTTCTGCCCGGGACCAATACTTTGACTTATTAAATTTATCTTTCATTTGAAAGGGCTTGAAATTCTTGCAACCCGAAATTGAAAACGAAAATTACACACGAACAAATAATGTAGATTCTCAACTAGTTACACAATAGGTTTTCATTTATTGTGGGGGTCGGAAAATAAGAGGGACCTCAGTCAATACACCGATGTGGAACCAATGTTTGCGGATCACGCACACTATCGGAAAACTCGTTATATTAAATTCAACCATATGGGGTTCATCTTGTTCAACAGACAATACGGACTATAGAGAAATCCTATCGAAGTGTTTTTTTTATCATGGCATGGCAAAGTGACCACACTGCACCTGATGGTAAGCGCAGTGCAGTTCAGTCGGAGTATCAAGTAGCGAGAAATAATCTATCCCTCCTGTGTAGCTTTTTCACACTACACCATGGGGCAAGGAGGTAAAGAAGCGGTCGAGGGTCTAGTGTCAGAGAACTCAGAAGGCCGCAAAATAGCCAAACATCGTACCCCAACTCTATAGTTGGGTCTATACCCCCGACAAAAACCTGATATACACTGGCTGACCCCGGAACGCGACACAATGTGTGCCAATATGGCGGGTTTTACACCCTGCGTACGGTGGTCGCTATCCGAACGGATATGAATATCCTACCACCTCGATACTCTAATTGGACGTCACTGCGCTTACCATTGGGCGCAGTGTGTCACTCTGCCGTGCCAAATGTTACGTAGGTGTTTTGTGAGACAATGACCCAGCACCCCGGTCGAACTGTCCCTGTAGACAATGCTGCCAGAAATTGGCAGTACGGTACTATTCTGATTGGCCTTACCATTGCTTGCAAGGCTTGGCGTTTAGCAGATAAGCGAGGCTATCTCCTTATTCGGGAGAATGGGATTATTTACTTATTTAAAAGCGATTATCGAAATAATTTTTATTTTTTTTGTGCCTCGATAGGCAGACGATCACACGGGCCACCTGATGGTAAGTAGTCACCGCCGCCCATAGACTTCTGCAATGTCAAGACACAGCAAAGCCACTGCCTACCGTTACAAAGCCGCTGCCTACCGTTCCGTACCTACTGAATTGTAATTACTGCTCAGAAATAAGTAACTTTGAAGCAGAGTTTGTTTCGGAATTTATTCTCAGTGTTAGTCAGATAGAAATCCATTCAACTCAACGCACTCTGACTTAAAAAAATAATTGTCATGGAAACGTGATACTCAATGATCCTATTTACGCATAAAGGTTTTAATTTGCCTATAGCGTGCGCTCATCACTGAATTAATACTGCATAATAATGAAAACAGAGCATTCAACATCAATTGTTTAATTAAAACGAAACCTGACTACGCGATGGCGTATCACGTGACGTTGCAGTACCAAATATAACGAAATGACGACGAAAATTAACGTTACGATGATAGTCTCCGCGCAGTAGGCGAGTATCTGGCTGGATAACGAAAGAGATTCGATTCCGCAAGAGAAAGAGAAACGAGAGAGAAAGGTTTTGTGCTGGTGGTAAGATATTCATATCCGCCCGGATAGCGACCAACGTACACAGGGTGTAAAACCCGCCATAGTGGCACACGCAAGTGCGTCGCGTTCCGGGATCAGCCAGTGTACATCCGGTTTTGTCGGGGGTCTAGAGTCGGGGTACGATGTTTGGCCCTTTGGCGGCTTCTGAGTGCTCTGACACTAGACCCTCGACCGTTTCTTCACCTTCTTGCCCATGGCGTAGTATGAGGAAGCAAGCAGGTATGATTGTGTTGAGTAGGGGGGATAGATCGTCTCTCGCTACTCGATACTCTAATTGCACCGCACTGAGCTTACCATCAGGTGCAGTGCGGTCAATTTGCCGTGCCAGGATAAAAAAAGATGACGAAAGAAACGTTACGATCAGGATAGCCTCCGCACAATAGGAACACTGGCTGGAAAACGAAAAAGCGTGGATTTGATTCTCCAGGAGACATGTTTGTGTGGTCTCGAAATATTTGTATTATAGGTATAGTAGGAACGCAAGTCCCTTGTAGTCCTATACTCTATGACCTAGTAGAGAAGTGTGTCTATTGAGTGTTTTATACTGGATGTTAACAGACGCGCTATCATAATAGCTTTTGAAAGCACAATCGACGTCAATGATGATAGGTGAACCATCTCTACAATAGACGTCGGACAATACGGTCCAAAACTGCGGACATTATTGTAAATGAAATGTTTCTTCCAGACACGTTGTAATAAATAAAAAATATATTTTGCTAGGCTTTTCTGGTATACATTAACTTTTATGAGTGTTGTTTACTATAGCACGGTTGTGTCAGCATCATCCAAGCGGTACTTCTGTGTGCATCTGACAGCATAAAGTATGTTGATCTCTAACTAATAAACTTGAATACAAAATATAATTTCCCGATCTCAAAGAACCCAGTTCCTCACTGGTTTACTTTAGACTATCTATGCTGGCACTAATGTCATATTCATGAGTTTTGTCTACAATTTTTAAAAATTCCGGTATGTATGCCTTTTAATTAGTACATATCCGCGTAAATCCGGACGCTTGGCCACTCTCGCTGTCACTGCAGGCACTCCTCAAGATTGATTCACTTTTGTTAGCGACCGCGACGGAAGAAACTAGAAAGTGTGGCGTAGATAGCTATGTTTATTGCAGATAATATCGTGTCGTGTTTTGTCTGAAAACTGTATTATACGATAATATTATTCAGAATACAGATTTTAGTATAGCTTGTTTGTACAATCAATGACTATCCTACAGTATTTTAAATAATGCTAGCCCTGTATTATACATTGTCCCACTGCTGGCACGGGCCTTCTCTACTAAGAGGGGTTAGACCTTAGTCTACCAACCCGCAGTAAGCCAGCGTGGTTATAATATCGTGTCGTGTTTTGTCTGAAAACTGTATTATACGATAATATTATTCAGAATACAGATTTTAGTATAGCTTGTTTGTACAATCAATGACTATCCTACAGTATTTTAAATAATGCTAGCCCTGTATTATACATTGTCCCACTGCTGGCACGGGCCTTCTCTACTAAGAGGGGTTAGACATTAGTCTACCAACCACGCTGGCTTACTGCGGGTTGGTAGACATACCATCAAAATTCTTTAGAATTCTAATGTATGTAGGTTTCCTAACGATGTATTCCTACACCGTTACAGCAAGCAATGAATACACACGTAGCTTTAAAAAAGTCAGAGGTGAATGCATTTGGGTTTCGAATCAACGACTGTCTTTGCAGTCCATACCACAAATAGGCTGTTTTTTTACTAGCTTGAGGGGTTAGGCCTTAGTCTCCACCATGCTGTCCTAATGCAGGTTGGTAGACTTCACATTTCTTCGAAATACTTATGAGAATTCTCAGGTATGCAGGTTTCGTCACAATGTCTTCACCATTAAAGCAAGCTATAATTAACAATTAATAGTAATACACACGTCACTTTAGAAAAGTCAGAGGTGTATGCCACTTGGGTTTCGAACATACGACTTTCGTCTTGACAGTCCGTACCGCAACCAACTAGGCTATCGTTGCTTCTTACATTATTATTATTATTTTATTTTTCAGTTTCGACGTGTGGCGCGAATTTCCCGACCGAATAGTGGGGTTTCCGTCCAGACTGCACGTTTGGGACAATGTGACCAACTCGTGGCGATACCACAGCGAGTGGACTAACCAGATATCTATGGTGAGTAATTATTATGACATCATCCGTGACGCAGTTGGCGAGTATCAATATCAGCCGGCTGTGAAACGAGAGGCCGTGGGAACGGTTCCCACACCGGGACAAATGTTTGTGTGACAGACAGATATTTGTGCTCGGGGTCTGGGTGGTGTGAGACCGTGCATCTCTCGTAGTCCCTGATACCCACAACACAAGACTCGTATCTTAGTGTGGGGTCGGGACTATATGTGTGACTGTTGGGTGTTATTTATTGATTATTATAGAGTAGACCGGTCAATGGTCAGAAAATTATTTTCATACTTAATCATTGTGTCTTTTCCTACCTTGAATTTGGCATGTCGCACATCGATGGATAAATAAATATACCCAAGAGTCACAAAAATAGTCCTGACCCCACTCTCAGTCAAACCTGCATCGTGGGTATCAAGAACTACAAGGGACTACGGTCCCACAACACCCAGACCCGAAACAACTATCTGTCTGCCACACATACATTTGTTTCGGTGTAGGAATCGAAGCCGCCGTCTCTTGTTTCACAGCCGGCTATGCGATGGAGGGATGGATCATATATAAAAAAAATTGAGAATTTTCTGAAGAATTTGCACCAATATAATTGTTAACATATATTCTGAATTCAAGGACTAAGCAATGATGAATTGCAGTACAATGGACATTAAAAGCAAAAAAATTACAATATAGTGAATGATTTGACTAGAAGTTTTTGTTAGTACTAGACGCTTATTGTGACACTTTTTTTCAGCTAAAACGAAGTTTACCCTTGCCAGTATCTTTATGAATTGTTAGGTATTTGTTGATTTTACGAAATAAATATACCTATATTTTAGACCTTAAGGCATAGTGTGAAGAAGCTACACAGCAGGCCGGCATGATTGTGTTGAGTAACAAGGTTAGATTTTTTCTAGTTACTTGATACTCTAACTGGACGACACTGCGCTTATCATCAGGTGCAGTGTCAGTATAAAAAATAAATCGCACAAACAAATATATGACAGCCAATATAATAAACCCATACTCTGAGAGTTTGTTGAGAAGGAGCTATTAAATCGAGATAAAACGAACGCGCGACCAGCAGTTGTCCCTTTCTAGAATTTTGTTTGGTCTACTTCACAGACTAGCAAACATTTGCTGGAGCGGAAAGGAAATAGATATTAGCCGCACATTCGCTTTGTCTCTTTCTACAAAGTGGTCAATTTCATGAGGATATTGCTGTCCATTCTCTTTGTCCATGGTCAGCCGCCACATGCTCTATATGTGTCAAATATATCTTTGGATTAAGTAAGCTTTAAAATGCAGTAGCTCCAGAAATTAGCACCTACATATTACCAAACTGTTATATTAGTATAGATAAAACAAGTGAAGCCGAGATACCTATGCTCATCTTTGCAAAACAAAGTGACAGACTGTCCGAGAGTCATTAATGGTGACAGTTACAGCCGCGTGTCTGCATTAATAGCCACGCTGATTGACTTGAATATAAATGGTACACTGTTACCAACTATATAAATCATTTATAAACGGCGATAACCACACGGGTATATAGTTCATGTATTTATATTAATTTACAAATCTGTACACTTGAGTATTTACTCGATTTTCCGGGAAATAACTGTTTTATTACTCAATAATACCGATTATGCATTTTTTTTAATTTTGTATGTCTGTCCCGCGAGAGCAAGGGATCGACATGATTTGCATAGTGGTAGTTTAGGGGTCAGAGAATGATATAGGCTACTTTTAAATATATTAAGAATCCAATGAAGCTTCCACAGTAAATTATGGGACTAATGATTCCTTAACTTTAGGTGACCCCTAACGCACAACTCGTATTCAGTTACAACGACGCACCGGCGAAAATATTGTCTGCCCTTATACTCCGAGTCGAGGCTGAAATAGCGATTTGTGGATTTTATCATTAATCAAGTGGCACCAGTCAAATAGGTCACCTCTGTGTTTGAGGACGATAGTTAAGTTTAAGGTCAAATACGTAGATATAAATGTATAGACATCGCAAGTTCATAGTTTCCCTACTATGACCACCCATTACTTTTGTTTATATTCAAATCGAATCCATCTAAAGGTTGTCTGGAAGAGATCGCAGTTAGCGATAAGGCCGCCGTTTGTACATTCTATTTTAAGTTTATTGCAATGTACTGTTAATATCTGTATTCTGGTGTACAATAAAGCATAAATAAATAGTCATCTTTAAGTACGTAAAGACTCTACACTGATAATCTTGAAGATTTAAGGTGATAAATAAAGCTCTGAAGTGGTTTTTTTGGGCATTGAGATGCAGCGTTATTGATTTGTTGGATTTTGTTGAATATTTTTAAAGTTATTTACGTACCTATTTTAACAATACGTGGCAATATGAAATGGCTTTTTGTCTTTTGACGTTATAACCGTCAGATTACGCATGCACTTGATCTCATATAGCACGCGAACTAGCAGAAGAAATACATTTGTGGTGTCTAGTTTTATCTATGTCTATGGTGCAGGCTGAATGGAAAGTCAACTAGAACAGACGTCTCTTGACGTGCCTTGACAGGCGGTAGAATTATGCGGGCCTTGCTTATCTGGATATAAACTGGCTGACCCGTCACGCAATTCACCGGAACAAGCCATTATGCCCGGTTTTATACTATGTTTATGATGGTCAGTATCCAGTCTGGTATAAATATGTGTATACAATCTATGCGGAGAAATTAAAGTTAATAATATACAAGAGTAATATTGCGATAATTGCAATTAGTGAGTAAATACAAATTCACAATAAACAGCCCATTCCAGGAACAAAGGTTGAATGTACCGGTTGAATGGCATCTAATCTCGCTAATGATTTCGCGATAAAGGCCATGCCACATGCGATACTTTGAACATCAGCGACCTATAATAAATTTATATCCTATGTTTAATGTTATACATTGGATATGCAACTAAAAGCTATACGAAAAGAAACCCTCGAGAGGTAATAATCAATTATGGCATGAGGCAGCGCTTTCTATTTTAAAAATTCATGTGAGTGAAATTGGATGCGTAGTGGGAGCATCTCGCCATCTCCCTCTCACGAAGGCTAAATAATGGCTTATCCGAACGGTGACGTCAAGATTTACATGTGCGTCATTTTTATTAATTTAAAGTTACCACTTCCAAAAGATTTGCGTGGCTTCCAATTTATTTATAAGCGGATTTATAAAATTGTTTCGATAATCAATTATTTTTAACATAACCTATTGACTAAAACAATAAAACGTATCTTGTCAAATCTTTATATATAAAAATTCAGTTTCCATAAGTTTGTGGCCGTAAAACTCGAAAAGTACCTGATAGATCGACTTGATCTTTTTACATAACGTTGCTAGGAGTGTTATTATATAATTTTCATCCCGAAGATCCCACAGGGTACAGGAAATCCGAAGCATACAATCACGGAAGCTCTATATTGTTTGATTTTTCCAAAGCTCAACGTTGGCTGGGTTTAACTAGTACTCTATAAAAAAGTCGCCTAATCGCAATTCGGAAAAAAACGTTGATCTTTGTATTAGGGTATTTTCTTTTATTAGAAATACCGAAGGGATATGGAAGGTATTTTAAAAAGTAACTGTGGGTATATTAATAATTACAACCTAAGTTGGAGTAGTAAATGTTTGGCCTCGAACGGAGCGCCTCTGCGTTCCGGGGAACTGTTGTGTAGACGAGTTGATAGTCAGTACATTTGTGGTACATTCACCGTGCGGTAAGGGTAATCAATTCAGTTGGGCGCGTAGTTCAGCTTGGAGGGTAATGTTGTCCGTACACATAAGATATTATTTATAAAGAGAAGCCTGTAGTAAATCCTGACATGCGGTTGTGTTTATATTAAGCACTGAGATGTGTAACAGAGATAAAATTAAACCAATCAATAAAGTGGTAATCATTGAATTTGTGCCTCTTAAAATATCCATCTTACATAGTTTTGTTGTTTGTTTTTTTTTTGTATGGATTTGTGCTGTTAGCTCATAGTTGCTTTTACAGCTTCACCGAAAGTTTTGTTGTGTTGCTATTGCTAACATGTGGTGTAAAGTATCGCGTGTGTTCGTCCCCTAACGCGTTGTTTGCACGCTGTAACAGATTTCCATGTGAAACCAAATATTGGCATAAGTACCTCGCATAATTGTAAATCTGATAAGCGGTTTTGTTTGTGCGCAACATATTTTGTGGCGGGAATGTTTGTAACATTTAGTTGTTAGTAATTGGGTTACTCTAAATAATATCAGTTCTATATTCAATTGTCCTGGACTCGGGCCTACTCTACTAATAAATAAATACACACACTGTCCTACACTAGGTCAAACCTGTATCGTGGGTATCAACAACTACGTGGGACTATAGTTAAACACCCAGACCTGAAATCTCTGTCTGTCACACAAGCATTTGTCTCGGTGTGGGTAACGAACCCACGGTCCCTCGTTTCCGGTGACTCGCCCACTGTGCCACGGAGGCTGTATAATGACAAGAGCTAAGTCTTTCGCTCCCCATGCTGGCCTACTGTGTCACATTAGACTTTCATATCAGTTCTATATAAAATTGCTCCAGTGCTAGAAAAGAGCTGAATCTAATGAGAGGAGATAAGATTTAGTCTACCATGCGGTCAAATGTAACATACTAGACCTCCCATACCTTTGAAATTCCTATGGATGTTTTTTCCTATGGATTCCTATTCCTTCGTAATTTCGAAAAGTCAGACGTGTCCTGGCATCACGAACCAATATTCTAGTGTTAGTGGAACGAATTCCAGAGACCTATATAGTTCTCAGGTTTGATTCTCGGGCACTTATCCTGGTAATGAAAGTTATTTGTGCGTTGATTTTATACTGTACGTATAAAAATTTACGTTTTTATTCAAAAAACATTAATGAAATTTCTAAATGCGAAAATTGCTACATTAAAAATTTGATTATTCTGTAAAATATTCCGGACTTTCAAAGAAAGAAGAACCTGTTTGTTTCGGCGCTTAAAAATAATTAACATGTCAAAAACGAAATACGATCCTATTAACAGAATAAATGTTTTTCTTAAGTGAATGTGCTGATATTTTGCTAATGGAACAACACCATAATCTGATAGGTAACGTATTGCTATAACAAGCACGGAACTAACCTTGAAAGAACCGTATTTTTCACGAAATTTGACACGATGAATTGTTTGAGTTGTGACTCAGTAAATAACGATTGTACGATGTATTTGATTTCCGGAAGCCAAAATCTCTCGCACCTTTCCTTTCCTCTAAGCCCGGAAAGACATCCATGATTCTTCTGGTATTTGAACATGGCTACGAACAAATTTAATAATAAATATTCTGGCATTGTGGATGTTCCTGGCCGGTAGACATCACTTCCCAACTTGCTATAGTTTGCTATAGATCAAATTGCTTTCTTGCCTGCCAGTGTTAAAAAAATCATAGAACATAACAATAACCAAATGCTCTATCTCTTAATTGTTATTGTTTTTAGTAAATTTTAGTATAGTTAAGTTAGTCATTTGTTTATTTTATTTTTAAAAACATATTTCTTTTCTTGTTGGCTTTCTCTCACGTGTGAATATGTAACAATTGTATGTATTCTGTGAAGAACGTCGTAGGTTGTACATTTGTATTTTTTAGATATATAATTATTTTAATATTATCACAATATATAACTGTTTGTTTTTCCTAAATAAATAAAAAATAAATAACCGTGTTCCGATTTTAAAAATTACACATAATAAAGAAATACATATTTCGATGATTAACTATCCATCTCTGTTATTTCATACGTTTTGTTTGTTTTCATTTCACGGAGAGTTTGTTGGCCGATATTTATTTAGGCCAGTAATATACTAGCACCCAGATACTATGCCAGTAAACAATTCAATCATAGTTTAATAGAGCGAATCATTGGTGATTCGATGGTGGTATTCAAGGTCGTCAATCTTCGACCTTCAAATGATTATTTTGTTTGTGGGCTAAAATACGCTCTACACTAAAAGTAGTATTTTGACTATTCGACAGCCTCCGTGGCGCTGGGGGCGAGTAGCCGGCTGTGTAACGAGAGGCCGTGGGTTCGATTCCCGCACCGAGAAAAATGTTGTGTGACAGACAGATATTTGTTTTGGGGTTTGGGTGTTGTGGGACCGCAGTCCCTCTTTGTTCTTGATACCCACGATACAGATTTTACCTAGTGTGGGGTCAGAAGTATATGTGTGACTGTTGGGTGAATTATAAAAATAAACAGAACACCAACATACACACAGCTGCTCGGCGGCAGAAATCGACATTCCTTTAAGGTTAATGGGTTGTATAAGGTGACCCAGTTACTCGTTTGATATATAGAGGAACGGGTGATAGTGTTCCTCTCGCGAAGGGGGAGAATCTCCAGTCAGGCAGGTGTTATGCCCGACCGGCCGCGGCCCCTCCAACCGTTGATACTTGTATCTTGTATATATCCAATGTGCTGCGTAATTTTAACTACCGCGATCGAGCCTGGCGTCTTTGCTATCTCGTCGGTGTGAGGCGCTTGTGTGCCGTCACAGATCTTATGAAACCACCATTATCTCCAGGTGTTGACTGGCGCGGCGTTCCACCACAAGATATGGTCGTGGTACTACACGCATCGTATGCCCGCCGCGGTCCGCGAGTGGGTCGACGATGCCTTCAACTGCGAAGACATCGCGATGAACTTCCTGGTCGCCAACATCACCAGGAAACCACCTATCAAGGTCTGTACTATTTATATAAGAAAGTTATTGTTAGTTGTGCTCTCTTCTTGTTACCGTCAAGAAGAGAGCACATTCTTTCCTGAAGGCCGGCAACGTATTTGCAAGAACTCTGGTTTTGCAGATGTTTAGGGTGGCGGTGATTACTTTCCACCAGGTGGGCCTCCTGCCCGTTTGTTCCCTTTTTTCATAAAAAAAACTTTTACATGTAAAAAGTGCCCCTAGTGACCTTACAATTTATTTACAAAATAAATGATTTGATTTTATTTGTTAGTTATGCTCTCTTCTTGTTACCGTCAAGAAGTTTAGTTTTATTTCGCATTGGTTTATTTTTAATATTTACTCCTAAAGTATAACGCGATTAAATCCATAAAATAAGTTTTATTCTCAATGTTTAATATTTATCTGAATAATAATAAGAGTTACTCTTAAACTAACAAAGTTTAATAAGTTTTCCGATAATAAATCATACAAATAAAACAAAATTATAGTAATTCACACAATATGTCTAAATTCCAGGTGACGCCGCGGAAGAAATTCAAATGTCCCGAATGCACGAACACTGAGATGCTATCCGCGGATGCGCGCCACATGTCCCAGAGGTCCGCTTGTATAGACCGCTTTACCTCCATCTACGGGCACATGGCACTACAGGCCGTTGAGTTCCGGGCGGACCCCCTGCAGTACCGGGAAACCGGGTCTGGTGTGCCTCACGCTTTCCCGGATATTGGCGCTTTGTAATGGTTTGAGGGTAGTTTTGGGGCTCTCTTATTCGTTAAGGGATCTTTAAGTATGGAAGATTTGTGTTAAATTTTATTCACGGACACCCAACAATCACACACATAGTTCTGACTCCACACCAGGTCACCTCTATCGTGGGTTTCAACTACAAGTGACTACGGTCCCACAATAGACCCGAAACAAATAAGTATTTGTTACACGAATATTTGTCTCGGTGCGGGAATCGAACCCACGGCCTCTCGTTTCATAAGGCTACTCGCTCGCTGCGCCACGGAGGCCAAATACTAATAATATTAGTTGTGTTATAAAATTTATGACGAATTTTCTATTTAGATTGTAATGTCAATTTTTGAAATAATGTAGAGCCTAGGAGGGTCCCAAAAATGGAGCTGAAAGTAAAGGCATGGACAATAACAATATAGAACGAAGGCTGTCGATAGCGATGGGTATAGCGTCCCCAATACCAGGGTATGTAGACTTAAAGCCATTGATAATCATATATAAAAATATTCATTGGTTGTGTGGATTTTTATGGAGGACATATTTAAAAAAAATGAGATTTAATAGACAAGGAATCGATGAGCATACCTTTAACCATAACCTTTTTGTATAATTAATGTATTATTATATCTTTTAAAAATAAAACATTATACGTTTATTTTCTGAATTAAAACATGCATAGATTAACAAAAATCTGTTACAGTTCTATTTAATGTAATTTTAAATTAATTTGAATGAACAAATTAAATTTAAACGTACTAAAAACTGGAGTACAGTCATTAAAACAATTTTAATTTATTGATATTTTGTGTCATATAATTTTATATGTGATCCGTAAAATGCGAACGAAAAGTACACTCACGCCATAAAAATTCACACAATTCAATCAAACGTTTTAAACCTCAAGTATTTGCCACCACATTACAGTCACGAAAAGATCCCCATACACTCTCGAAACTAGATCTCACTTTATTTAACTGTGCCATTTTATACACACTCGATATAGAAATAGTTATTTTAAAGGGCTTTTTACGTGACTGTATGCTTAAAGCATAAACGTCGCTTAGCTAAGCATACTGCATAATTAATACTTCATAAAATTTCGGGGTAAAAGGTAAGTATATATTCTGTTATCAATTCACACGAAAATCTAAAAATAATAATATTTGTAATTTAATTTTTAAAGGAAATCTAAGAAGTATTTCGTCTTCTAAATTCGGTATGATTAGCTAAGCGACGAAAGTGCTAATCTAAAGAAGATTAATAAACCTAAAGACGCAAATTTTTTAAGTATATTGTCATGGGGTAAAGTAGTGAATGTTTTAATAGATCATTCCAAAAAAAGTTAAGTCAATACAAGTATCGAGAAAGTAAATTAAGTAAATGTGTTTTAGGTACTGACTGTACTTAAGCTTAATAGCAAAATAACCCCTAATACAAGCGTTTTAGGTTTATTTTTCTCTGTCTATATATACCCAGATATTACGTTTCTGAGCTTAGGAATGCCTTGGGGAATTATACTATTTTATATATAATCGTTCTGAACGATTGTTTGACTGATGTTTGCTTGATGTACCCACACTTATATCTATAAGTAAGTACCTTCCAAAAGTTGTTTTTGTACCCAAACATATCTGTTAACCCTCTTAATCGTAGCAGTCGGTGGTAACGTTGGATATAAGCAAATATAATTGTGTGTTGTAATATAAATTACGTAAATTATGACGGGTAAACGACGATAGTGTGTAAGTTACGACGTGGCACAGTGTTGCCATTTTAAATCGATTTTATTCGATTAATGTGTAATGCAGTCTAAAAATCATACAGTTTGTTAAGTGTCTGAAGTGATTGTGCGACATACGTGCAAGCGGGTCACCTAATGATAAATAATAACCGTTCGGAAACATCTACTAAAGAATCATGTGTGAGTTGTTTTAAAGGAAAGGAATGGGGATTGGGAAGGGCCTCTCCTTTTTGCTTTTTGGGCTTCTGGAATCCGTTACGAAACGAAACACAACACCGAATTGTCAGATCATCAGTTTTCTGTGAGAAATTATACTGCCTCGGTCCAGCTGGATGTAGACAAAACTGTCTACAACATGGCTCTACCACTTTCATCAACTATTATTCGAGTCAGTATAATCCTCTCGAACCACATTTTTTATTTTGGCTCGGCAAAGTGATACTGCATCTGGTAGTAAGGGTAGTACCGTCCAGTAGTATTCGACATAATTATGCCTACTTAATGGCTTCTTATTGACCGACATCTATTTTGTCAACAAACATTTTGACAGACTGTATGTTTCCAGGACTGTGGCCTCGCCGAAGGGGTATAAATGCGATCAAACTGGTAATTTCTCAATTCGATGAACTAGCTCAAACGTGTTAATCGAGGCTTATATACGGTTAGTTTTAAGTTATACTACGCGTGGTATATGAACTTAAACAGAATTGTTTACTTGCCATTCCCACGTAGATATTATTTCTACTGAAGTTGTAGTTAAGGACCCTGATTACTTTCGTGTCAATTCTTATCTAAAATCTGATATCGATTTTTAACAAAAAATGTACAGTAGGCGTCATATTCTTGTATACATTATTAAGTATAATTTGTCATGAAATTGCCATTTAACTTTTGATTCTACGGCACACATCTAAGCTTTCGATTCTGAAGTTATTTTAATAAATTTAGATCGAGAATAGTTTAGTCCCTATCCAGTGTCTTGTGCTACTGTATAATTGTACTAGGACACACCATATTTTAACATTTGAACATATACAATACATTTCGTTTGCGTTTTACGGACATTTAAACGAGTAAAACAAATAGTTACACTTCAAAGTATGACACTGAACTACAATTGTTATTCTGAGGCAAGATGTTAAATCCCACAATTCCCAGTGATTTTCTTGGCTCCAATATTCTTCGTATTGTATATAATTATATTTATTTGTCTATTATTTAATCGCGTTAAAATATACGCGACTGTACACTATTTGTTCATAAAATGGATATGGATTTTTTATATGTACCTAATAATGATGCCATCTGTCCCTAGACGTGTAAAGCAATTATATTCTAAAGTGTTAGTGAACATATTAAATAAGTTCTAGTGAATTAGCTCGCGCAGATTCGGCCGCGGCGATGCTTGGAAATATTGACTAATATTTAATAGTTGTTGTATGTGTGTTTGTTTATGTATTTTATAGTCCCCAAATAGTAAAACAAAGTGATTGACTTTTCGTAAGTACTTATTTTGGTTTTTCTTTTTTGTTATGTAAATGCAGTTTTTCAGTAAATCTTTCTCCATATATACTACGCTTTATTTTATGGGTAGTAATTTTTAATTAATTAAAAATATATTTTTTTACTTATTTTTAACATTACTGAATGCGTCAAATCGTGTCTTTAACATAGAAAAATAACTGTCAGCATTATGGTGATATTCTAATATTGAATTAGCTCAACGGTAGGCAGCGGCTTTGCTGTGCCGTGGCATTGCAAGAGTCTATGGGCGGCGATGACTTCCCATTAGGTGGCCCGTCTGCTCGTTTGCTTATAGAGGCAATAAAAAAAAATGAAATCACAAACATAACCTCTATAATAAATATACCATTTTCACATTAAAGTTTTCTGAATATTTCCACGCATCGACTCGCAGGCAATGCGCCAGCTTCATAGTCCATCACGACATATCGGTGCTTGAGCAACATTAAAACATAATTCCTAATATAACATAACTTGTAGATATACATATGTATAGATAAACGCATTTGCGACGTAGTGAGATATAGACATAGATTGATGTGTTGATGTCGTTAGTAGTCCGATGGAAAAATATTGGCAGTATGGGAGACAAAAGTATTTGCAAGAAGTTCTGAAGGATAGACAGGAATTCCTTTACATCTATTCTTAAAATAAAAAAAGTTAAAGAAACACCACAGATTAAATAAATATTTTTTTTTCATTGTGTAAGTTTTTAATAACGGCAAAGGATTTAAAAATACAAGTCCTATTTTTGGCATTGGTTTTTATATAAAATTTTAAATATTGTTTTTGATAATAGGTCGTATGTCACCATCAGAGGTACTTAATTTATAAGCGCGTAGTATTACATCAAGTCTATAGAGTTTATTTTTATTTTGTTGAGAGTTTATAGAGAGTTGGCTGTAATATAACCTCCTTGGATAAAGTATTAAGTTTATTTTGATTTTGTCCCAGTATTTTTCCTTCGGACGCTAGTATTTAGTATAGTAGCAGTATAATCATATTTTAATCGTATTCCCCCGCGTCTAAATGGTCAATGGATGGACTTCTGTCTCAACTGTAGTTTAGGATATTAGGTGTAGAGTTGTTGTAAGACGCGGGGGAGTTTGATTAGCGCTTAGTGTAATTTTTGTAAGGTCCATTGCCCCATTTAAGGTATTCACACATTGACGGTAAAATTTAACATTGTTTTAACGACATAAGTGGATAAAAACATATTGAATATTTGAATATAGAATAAGAATAAATTCATTGAGGAAAAAATAGGACTCGTCAAATATTTTTTTGCTGTATTGAAATGTTTGCATCATTTAAACTAGGTTACCAAGCGTAATATTTTGAAGAGTTTTATTTAACATATTTTAATTGACGAATTGACTTGGTACCGAAAAATGTGTGAATTTACTTTAATAAATCCAGTGCCGATATTATTTTCACGTGAATGTAGGTACTTGTTTATATTCTTGGAATTAAGTACTCGTTTTAGTATAAAACTATCATCGTTTTGGTTTTGAAATTATTGTAAAATCGGTATTTTTTTCGCCACATGGTAATAAACATCGTCCTTCACTTTTATTATATAGCAAATTTGTGTCGCTTTTATCTTCAAATACGAGCATAGAAAATAAAAATGTTAATGTTTACGTAGAATAATTCCCACTTAGAAAAACCTTGGGAAAAGTAAATATACTATTACATTATATTATAAAAAAAAGTATAAGGATCCCGGACAGACCAGAAATATTAATTCAAAATATTTTTTCATGCTCGTAATTTAATTTCTTAGCATGTTTCCATTTCTCGTTTTCAAGTTTACTAATGACTGCACCACGTTTCTGTAAAAACATCTTTATAATTCCTTTTTCAAATATTAATTAAAAAACTTATTTTTAAATGATGACAATAATGGACGTGTGCTTTATTTTAGTGTTGCCAGCATTCTAGCGCGTTAATTATACCATGGCAGTAGTTTATTCGGTTTTTATTTTGTCGTCGTTTGTGAAGCAATAGCGTATTAGTTTCCGAGTTGTAACACTTAATAAGTAAAAAAATAACCAAACTAGAAGCATTTAACCTCTCACGTATCAGAAGTGTTCGGAAAAAGGTAATAAGTAGGGAATAAAAATACAAGCCAAAATCAACTTTATTTCCATAATGTTAACGTTACAAATACGATATGTACGTCAATAAGGGCGAGTATTGCCAGTTTACCCAAATATGTTTAGCCAAATGATACTTAAGTGGTGAAGTTTTGTTTAGGAAATTAATAATCCGCCTTGTATCAAATTGTTTACATTTTGCGCTGTTGTTTCACAAATTATCGATGCGTATTTAATTAAGTCGTAGCCAAAGACTCGAATGACTAGTCTCGGTGGGTTGAAGTATATTTTATTCGCATTTAATTATATGTAAGGGACAGTTTCGGACGGATGTTACCAAATCTTTATCAACACAGACTGACGTATGCACGTTGTAATATTATTTATGTTAGATTGTAGGCGCGGGACATGAGATAGAAATTATGTGGAATAACTTTGTATATAGCTGATATGTTGACGTCTCTTGACATATTTTTAAGTTATGTTATGTATTTTATAAAATATTAACAGTTATATCATTGCTACTTATATATTGTCCCACTGCTGAGCGAGGGTCTCCTTTATTACAACTTTGTATTAAAAGTTTTTTTTTGTGTTTATATATCATAGACGCCAAATGAAAATCAATACTTTTTATTATGTGCCTATTTGGAATCCTCAGAACAAATATTTTTTACCTGAATTTAATCGTGCAAAGTTTTATTAAAAAAAAAAGATTCCATGTAATTTCTATCTCGTGTCCAATTTTATATAATTAAATCCGTATTGGCCTAGATAAGGTGAAATGTAAAGTTTCAATCGTCTCGCAGGTACCAAGTACAGTTTAGTTGTTGTATTTCAAGTCTTAAGTGAACTGTATAGAGTACATTTTCCATGTACAGTATCTGTTGTTTTTTAATATATTTTATACCTTTTTGAATGTTTATAGATTTATTTATATTTTAATAACCTGTGAGACTGTATGAGTATTACAGAGCAGCTATGGTAATTAAGCTTGTAATGATGTTTAGATTTTAAATAAATATCTGTAATATTGTGTTTTATATGTGGATTTACATTATGTGCATAAGATTATAAATGATATCTCGACGTGTTTTAACGTCGTTGCAATGAAATATATATTAATAAAAATATTATATCTATTCTCTTTCGCCCATCTTTAGCTATAGATTTTTAGTAAAATATTCCATTTAAGTTTTTAGCCATATTATCAGAGTCCTTGTATTTAATTTATAATTTCTTTTTTATAAAAAAAGAAGGTAAAGGTTCACCACCATTCAGCCTTGTCACATGTTAATGAAATAAAGCAAAATCAGAAAATAGTTTGAATTGAGTACTATCGATATAGGCACCTCCCTATTTATTTCAGTAGTAATAAAAGAATCATGATGTACACTTAACGCTCACAGTGCGAGGGATGTAGTTTAAATAAAACAAATATGCAGACAACTTCATCGTGATGAGTAACAAAGAGATAGCATGCAGTTTTGCACAACTTAAACCATTAAAATCTAGTTTTTTACAATATATAATTAAAATGAGATTTTTTTTATAGTATCACTTTTAAAAAAATCTGTGGGCATGTTTGAGATTTTGCGTTACAATTTTATTAAATTATGGTATGTTTACGGAGCACCAAATTATCGCTCCGTCACGAGAACTAAACTTGCGACTTATTTTCAATCAAGTTTTTACACTATCATAAAACATGAATTTTTAACACCTAAAAAATTGTGCACGTAATGTTTATATGTCAGTTGGTGTTGCAAGTGTGTTCGTTGTCCGTTTGTTTGTCACGTGTAGATAGATTAGATGTTTATATACTGTAAGTACTTAATATAGTTATTTAATGTTGCATTGTACAGCGTGTAAATAGTACACATATATTGTGAATAAAAGAAGACATATCAGTTTGTATGTGGTTGTTTTATTTTTTTGTGGATGTCCGCAAACGAAGGTCACCTCATATGATCTCACTACCCAATTTCGGGAATTTCCTCCCGCGAATGATTGTGGAATGAGCTCCCTGCCGAGGTTTACAGGTTTGCCGACTACAGTATGGGGTTCTTCAAGAAGGGTGAAAGTAAATATTATCATTAATAAACATAAAACGTAAGTTTCAAGATTTAATTTGCATTTTTATAAACCAAATTTATTTTGCCCATCAAAACGCTACCAACTGTCATGGCAAGTATTATAATGCTCTTTGTGTCATGGCCTCTCGTGTGACGTGACCATACGCAAAACTAATAGACGTTTGGTTCAGCGTTTAATTTATGTTTCGAACGGTGACATCATGCATGACTGTTTGTGTTTCATGTCACGTGACAAAATGATTTATTTTTACATATTTGTTTCATGAAAATATTAAATAATCACATATAAATCAACAAATTGGTTTATTTTTCGATATTTTTAGACTAAAATCGATTATATAAATCAGGTTTTCACTTACTGTCTACTACCCTATTGTGTCCGGTATGGTGATAGGCTCGCCCCATGTCACATTATGGGACCGTCATAAATTCGGCGGAAAGTGGGTGTATTACGCCTCTGCCTACAGTCGTGAGGGTATATATATAGTATATGTACGTATGTTATGTTTAGTATAATATAAATTACACCGTTTTTAATTAACGTGATAGCTTGTTACATTGTTTGCGATTTCATATGATTAATAACACTCAGCTGACTACAGTGATGTTGTTCTAATTTGTCTCTATTTTTTTAATTAATTCCGAATTTTACTGCATCCGATGCATATGAATATGATATATTACTTTAAAGAATTCGTTTTTTTAGTCGCCTGTTATGAAACGTGCGGCAATTTAGTTCCAATAGACATTCGGATATTTTATAGTTTAGTCCATTACTGTATTTATACATATATATTTCCTAGGGGCGCTAGCTGGGTGACAGATCTCAATAAAATGTTATTGTTTAGTATTAAAATATACAATAGCGCATTTACAATTAACAGCCTCTTCTAAAAAGTCCTAAAAAAATTGTACGTTTTTTCAAATTTAATCATGCTTAGCTAAAGTTTACAGGTTGCGATTTGTAGAAGGGCTAAAGAGATGGAGGTCATGGCGAAAAGTAGACGGCAGATAACCCACATAGTAATATTCGAAACGCAACCCCAAGCAGCTACTTAACGGATTTTCTTATGATCGTGACAGATGGTACTAACTCATTTTTTTTATCCTACAAAGTGATCACTCACCACACCTGATGGTAAGCGCAGTGCAGTACAGATAGAGTATCAAGTAGCCAGAAAAAATCTATCCCTCGCTACTCAACTCAATCATGTCAACCTGTTGTGTAGCTTCTTCACACTACGCCATGGGGCAGGAAGGTGAAGAAGCGGCCGAGGGTCTGGAGTCAGAGTACTCAGAAAGCCGCAACACGGCCATAGCCCATACATCGTACCCCAACTCTTGACCCTCGACAAAAACCTTTTATGCTGAAAACAATACAGTATATAGAGTGGCTCTACCATTGTAAATAATTATGTACAATACTCATACAGTTTATAAATTCCCTCGTATCTATTTTTTAGCTACTCTTTTCATGGGATAAATATCTTCGAAATTTAACATAAGTATCCTTATAAGTACAAGTAAAAGCAATAAGTAAAAAAAAAACAAGTAAAGCAAGTAAAAGTTGCTGGTTCATACAATGTACTCTGTGTGCTGTATAGGTCGCAGACGTAATATGTCTACAAAACAAAAGTGTATTACATCCACACTACGATCAAAGTAATCATTTATATGGGCTGCTCCCATTATCTGCTCTATTCACAAGAATTACCCACTAATAATAGATTTTGTGCTATTTCTCTCTCGGCGAATTTCATTTCATCGACAACTTGATTTTCGGTTCATATATACTTTTATTTATGTTTTTCTTATTTCTCTCTTATTTTTCCCCACCGTCTTTTCTACTTCCATTTCTGTCCATCCAAAGGTTTTCTGGTAGAGATTGCTTTTAGCGATAAGACCGACCATTTTAGGATCAATTAGTCCTTTTATGGTTATACAATAAAGAGTTGTATTGTATATTCTTGTTTAGGTACTAACGCCACTGTATTATAGATCCTAAAATACTTTTTAACTGAAGACTAACGAAATACTGCTCATTTGTATACAAAAACAAATGAACATTTATTCACCATCTTTTATGAACATATATATTTTTTAAACCCTCTTTTATTTGTGAAGGTTTAGTACTGCTGTGGCTGCAATGTGAACACGGCCATTTTTGTCAGTAGCTACATGTTCCCTGTCGATTGTCGCGACATATTGTGTCGCGCTCGCACGTCGTGTTTCACGCATACCGCCTTTACCAGATTTATTTTATATTTGCTTTAATTGTAAATTAGAATGGACTGTATGTGGCATTAATTTAACTTGAATAAATTGCATATTGGATATAAAAGAGGTACACTAATAATAAACAATGATAATAGGTACTTTGGTCACAATTAGGACGTCTTCAGCCACATGAAAGATAACTAAATTAAATATGTGATTTATTTTTCAGTTGATCTCAGTTGATTATTTGTCCACAGTAGGTACATGTTTTTTGTTTATCTTAGTCATAATAAATTAATAAAGAATTAGCATTTATATAACTTGTTACCTCGAGACAGAAGATGTTCGGGCACATAATGTCCAGAAAATACAATGGTTTCTTTTACTGGATGAAATATTCAAATTTCATCGCATATCCTCTGACCGCCCAATGTATGAATTGCTGACACTTTTCCAGGCGACATAAATGCACAATTTATTTAATATGGCAATTTAATACCATATGTTTGAGTGAAAAGGGAATTTTGTTTATTGAATGTATGGGGAGATAGAACGCCACCGCGGGGTTTTAGCTAGTAAAGTCGGGTGGCGTGTGCATAGGGAGTAGTTCGATCCCAGCAGCTGCCCGGATAGCCATCGGCCGGATGAGGGACCGACGATACGATACGATCGTACGACGGACTAGTCAATCATAACTTTATTCTCATTCCACTTCCGCCCGGATAGGGCAGCAGTAAAAAAACACGACAAAAAAAGGTTTCTTCGTGATGTTTTCCTTCACCGTTAAAATGGTGATAGTATACTATAATTACAAGCGTAACGTCGTAAAGTTATATGTATGGCGTTTACGGCCGTAGCACTCCCATGTCCTTATTATATCTGGTACTTTGTTAATAACCATCAAATTACTTTTACTAGTTCTGTCAATAGCGTGAAGAGACTAGCTAGACCAAACCTCATTGTCATAGAGAAAAACCATGTGATGCCTCGCTAATTCGAAAATAGTAGCAGATTGTATCTACTTTGCTTCCAACCTCCTTCTTTGATCGTTATAAAATATTGCTCACTGTGGGATTCCTGGACGTGTTGGCCATCAACAACTGACCCTCTTTTTTTGCGCAGGGAAAGTATTTTATTACTGCCGCCCGCTCCGGTGAGAAGCGGAATGAGAATCAAACGGTTATGCTGGATTAGCCGTTCTTACGACCCAGCATCCCCCTAGCCCGGACTATGGCTGTCCGGGTAGCCACTGGGCCGAGTTCCTAACTCCTATGTACACCCCACCTGGTACTACCAGCTAATACCCCATCATCATCATCATCATGTCAGCCGAAAAACATCCACTGCTGGATATAGGCCTCCCCCAAAGAGTGCCACAATGCCCGGTCCTGCGCCACCCGCATCCAGCGGACTCCCGCGACCTTTACCAGGTCATCAGTCGAACTTGTGGGGGGTCTACCCACGCTGCGCCTTCCGGTACGTGGTCGCCATTCGAGAACCTTTCCGACATTTCCGATTTGACATGATCTTCGTCTTATTCATGTTCATCCTTAGACCAACTCGTTTCGAAGCTTTACTGAGGTCATCGAGCATTGTACTCAAGTCCTCCATGTTCTCAGCCACGACTACTATATCGTCAGCAAACCGTAGGTGAGTGATGTACTCGCCATTTATGTTGATGCCAAGCCAGTCCAGAGTCTTGAAAAAATCCTCCAGTGCAGCGGTAAATAGTTTAGAAGAAATAACATCTCCCTGCCTTACTCCCCGCTGCAACGGAATAGGTTTCGAGTTCCGGTCCTGGAGTCGGACTGACATAGTGGTGTTCTCGTACAAACACTTCAGCACTTCGATATAGCGGTAGTCCACTTGGCACCGCTGGAGAGATTGTAGTACAGCCCAGGTTTCGATCGAATCGAAGGCTTTCTCGTAGTCCACGAACGCCAAGCAGAGGGGCAGATTATACTCCTCAGTCAGGTATTAATGTGGTCTACGGTACTAAAGCCTCTTCGGAAACCGGCTTGTTCGGGAGGCTGGAAGTCATCTAGCCTGCGTGCGAGACGATTCGTAATGACTCTTGAAAACAACTTATAAACATGGCTCAAAAGTGTGATGGGTCGGTAGTTCTTCAGTAGGGTGTTGTCACCCTTTTTAAAGAACAGGACCACCACACCTCTGTTCCATGCCTTTGGCGTTGTCCCTTCCAGTAAGACGGAGTCGAACAACTTCTGAAGGGCCATAAGGACCGGTTTACCACCCGCCTTCAGGAGTTCAGCTGTGATTCCGGGTGTCTTGTTGTTTTTTAACTGTTTAAGAGCCATTCTAATCTCGCACCCTGAAACCCAGCGGTAGCCTTTCTAAGGCGCTTACGGAGCGATCCCGGGGTATTTTAAGGAGTGCTAGAATTGCTGCCGGAAATGCCCTTGCGCGGTGCCTTGTAGCGGCCCATCTCCATGGGGGGCTTAAAGCCCCTGCGCACCGAAAAACGACACCGAACGAGGCCTTACCACCCGTGCTGCCGTCCATCTCGTGGTCCCACGATTCAGTAAAATTGGGAGTGTATCGATAAGGGCTGTCAGCCCCCCGCAACAACTGACCCTGCTAGTCTACCTCCTGCTAAAGATTTATATGAGACATTTAGAACCCTTTACAACGCTATCCACGTCTTACTATCCCTGCTAACTATGTTACGGAAGTTATTAAGTATTGGGCATCCGGTAATGCACTCTACATTATTTATATAAGGTTTAATGACCCGCGTGTGCCTAAATTCGACTTTTCAATCAACACCCGCCATATGTGGAATATATTAGTGTGTGAGATGTACACTTATATATATGTTGTTATATTATGCTCTCTGATGTTTGCAATAGACAGCAACGGGTATAGTGAAGCTGATCATCGAAAAAATTAAAAAGTGTGCATGCGTTAAGGACTTGTTTCTCACTGGGATTGTCATCAAATATAAGAAAGATTCTGAATTATTTTATAGTAATCAATAAAATAATTTAACCCAAAACTGTGTCAGAACACTCAATTGAATTGTTTATGAATCCGATCGCGTGCTTTCGCATACACTATGACACTTTTAAGATTTATGAATACGACTGATAGCCATAGTACCTCTTTAAGTTCCATAATTATTTCTCTCAACATGACTAAATCTAAAAGATGAATTTACGTTGGCAGGAAAACTTATCTTGCACTTCCCCTTACAATAAGGGGGTAGGTATATTGGTATATTGACAGAGTTATATAAGAAGCACGTCATTTTTATTTTACTGTCTCATTGTATCGTTTAATTGTAAATGTCGTAATGATTTCGCGAATGTTACACATTGAAATAAAACAAATTATACGGAGTTTAACGCTATTCTATTACGAGGCGGTCCGCACTGTCATCATGAAGACTGTAAAGCCTACGAAGCGTCGGGTTAAAAAAGTAAAATAAATATGTATTTATTTAAATGAATTGCATTATGAATTATACAACGAACAGTCGCACATATATTCCTGACCCTAAACTAGATAAAACCTGTATTGTAGGTATCAAGAACTACGAGGGACTACGGTCCCACAACAGCCAGACCTGAAACAAATATCTTTCTGTCTCACAAACATTTGGCTCAGTGCGGGAATCGAACCAAACAACACAAAGTAGTGTGTAATATTATTATCAGACATTATTATTTATAGCGTGCGTTACGATTGCTGTGCTGAGGTCTCGGGTTCGATCCCCAGGTCTGGTAAAGTGATATTGGGTTTTTCTATTTAGAAATACTTAGTATTAGCCCGGAATCGTACCCGGTATGGCGATAGGCTCACCCCCTATAACATTATAGGACCATAAAAACTTCGTTGATAAAGGGTGTACTGATTACACCTCTGCCTACCGTTCGGGGATTGCAGGCATGAGTGTATATTTATATGTATGTACACATCATCATCATCATCATCATTTACCTGCCCTTATCCCACACTAAGTGGGGTCGGCACAATTGGTTTTAACTCTCCACGCAGCCCTATCATGTGTCAAATCTGCATTCACTCCTTTCACGCGCATGTCCTCATTCACGCAATCCATCCACCTCTTTTTGGGTCTCCCACGACTCTTTCGTCCATCCACATTCATATTGACAACTAGTCTTGTTACATGCCTTTCATCCCTCCTCATCACGTGCCCAAACCAAGCTAACCTAGCACTCCTCATCTTTTCTACAATTGGTGCTACTTTCAGACTTCCCCTTACATACTCATTCCTTATCCTATCTAACTTTGTGACCCCACACATCCATCTTAACATACGCATCTCAGTAGCATGCACTCTCCTCTCATCCGCATTTTTCATTGCCCAACATTCAGATTCAGATTATATGTATGTACACAATTTTAAAAATAAAAATATATCTATTGAATTCTACTATCACGCGATTTCTCCATTTTATCGCGAAACGCTCGGCAAATAATTTAGGGACAACAATCAAAACGGCTGTGCATTTACATTCGTATTCTATTGGGCGGAAAAGATGCGATCTGTTTCAAACAAAGCTGTGGCGCGTCCGTGCTTTAGTTACGCGCGTACTTTGTCCTACCGTGTCGTATATTAAACCCACGGTGGTCGCAAATCGCACCACTTGCCCCTTTGTACCGCCGACAACGCGCGCATTGTAAGCCCGAGGTGTTAATGTCGCTCGCGCACAAATATGCGGCTTTGGCAAACAAAACAAAAACCCACCAACAAGCACCCGAGACCCGATGGGATTTATTTCACGCTTTACAGCCAAGAAACAATTTTAATTAGCACAGTTTCCATTATAATGATAGAGACATAAACATCGGAGTGAGATTCCTGGGTGTGGACCGCCCTATTGCTGCGTTCTTCAATAATTGGGTACTAGATGAGGATATTCGTGGAACGTTCAGTATTCCGTCGTGCGATTGTTTAGCGTGTTCCATTATGCTCGTGCCCTTGTATTGAAATCGCCAGCCACATTAGGGATATGTTTTCTAACGGTTTCGATCGATATAAGACTTATTTGTTAATTAGACGGGAGTTCTCCTGTAGAGTAGGACAAGCCTACCCTCAACCCTACTGAGTAGAAGAATTTTTGTAATCAACAAAGCTATTATTTACCTGCACTAACTATACTTTATTAGTAGTCGTTCTTTCAGTGTTTAGAATAAGTCCAGTGCAGAAATTGCGTCAGGTGAAAATAACAATTCTAAATATATTACCATTTCCATACTTACTATATTAACTTTCTAGCATTGAGTAGCCAGCTTTGAAACGAGAGGCAGTGGGTTCGGTTTCTGCAGCGAGACAACATTTTGTGTCAGAAAGATATTTGTTTCTGGTCTGGGTGTTGTGGGACCGTTGTCCTTATAGTCCCTGTAGTCCGTGATACCCACGATACAGGTTTAACCTAGTGTGAAAACCTAGTAGCCTAGTGTGAGTGTGGGATTTCAGAAAAATCGAAGGCAACCTTCAAAATTTAAAGGGACACCTAATTTGTTTTTTATTGAAGTCGGTGCACTTTTTATGAATTACAAACTTACTTATAATTAAATTAAATTTGTCGTCTTATAAAGACACAAAGTAAAATTTAGATTAGCTTTGTAATTCGGAACAAGGAAAACTCTTCGACTGAAAAAACACCTCAAGGTCAAATAAAACGAAGCTCATTAAAACATATCGGCACAAGTGTAATTGATTCTCGGTATAAATCAGATATTAGTCAACAATGATGATGACGCAAAATGATTATTATAATACAGTACACTAGCCATATGAGGGGCAGAATCAAAGTCCATGGGTCATCGACTTGCTTCTACTATTCTCTGGAGTACGGTCGCCATTATGTCGGTCCATTTGGAGGATATTCAAGTGCAAGTGTGTCGCGTTCCGGGATCAGCGAGTATATCCGGTTTTTGTCGGGGGTCTAAAGTTGGGGTACGAGTTTTGGCCGTGTTGGGGCCTTCTGAGACTCTGATACTAAACCCTCGAGCGCTTCTTCACCTTCTTGCCCATGGCGTAGTGTGAGATAGATTGTCTCTCGCTACTTGATACTCTAATTGGACGGCACTGCGCTTACCATTAGGTACAGTGTGGTTACTTTGTCGTGCCAGGATAAAAAACATAGTTTTTGGTTTAAGATGATCAGAATTAACACAGGGATAGTTTAGTTACTATGTAGTATGGTAGAGATGCAGATGCTCAAAGTTCAGTGAGCGTGTAATGGGATTTAATATATTCGATTCTAAAAAGAGTAACGACCATATTCGAAGAGTATACCTTAAATAATTATTTTTTAGATTCACCAAAATATCTTGTAAATGCACAGATACATAAACTTCTAATAATGCGTCTGAATTTGATCCTTGGCTATGTCTGTATTCTTAAGGGAATTCTCAGAGGCGCAACATTAGCATAAACAGTTTGCCGAGCTTATTTTCGGCACATACCTAATGTGATAGGTGACTATCGCAATATCGAGCACCATACCTTTCCCAGGCAACTCATGTGTTAATCGACAACTCAAACATCAGTTATAATTTCCCGGTTTAGCATTTGAACCGTGGACTGTACTAGGCAATTAGGCAATTACTGACCGCGACACCTGATAAATTGAACTTTTACAGGTCATTTCATTAGAGCACGGATTATCAATATTAATGGCCAATCTTGTAGCACTATCTGCATCACTCTATAGCCTTACATTTCTGTGATGGGTAATAGGCGTGAACATTCAAAATAATAAAAGCTTTAACAAAATACATGTAAAATCCGACAAAATATGAAAAAAATAGCAACTACATTATAAATAATATTAATGTCAGCTCTGCATTATCTGATATCAGCGCTAGAGAACACAAATATACAACATAACTTAGAGTTTCTGCACCATCCAAAAGAAGCCATCGGCATGGGTTGGGATCCGAGTGAGGAACCTCCTCACAATACGAGTCGTTTCCAATAACAATGGCTTTTCTATCTAGCTTTCATCATTTTTTTTTATTTTTGACAGTTTCCCGACGGAATATTGCATCACAGCCAATAAGAACCTAAGCAGAGACAAAAGAAAATTATAAAATCAACATGCGTCCACGTCTAATCAGTGTGAATGAAGCGAACCCGGAAGGTATTAACTACAAAAGGTAATCGGAAGTGCATATTCCTTGAAGACAAATAATTTTCCTTTAGCAGTCGCTTGTCCCGTTATTACGGGCACAATCATACGGGCCCCACCAAGTGTGGCATATTGAATGGCATTGCGTCAACAGCCATCGGCGGCGGCCTGGCATCCGCCAGTTTTGGCAAGGTATGCGCCGACAGCCGAGTGCCAGGCTCAACGTGCGTACATGAGATTATTTATTTAGAAAGTTAGACTGGCATGATTTGTTTATTTTGTTTTTTTTAATAAATTTAATTTGCTTATTATTTTAATGAGGTGGTTTTTATGGTAAGTGGGCTCAATAAATTCAGACATAGCTTCTAATTAAACTAGTAGGTTATTAAAAATAGGTAATTTGTTTAAAATTTAATTATGTTTCTCATGGAGCCATTAAGAACCAAGTCCCGCCGGCGAATGTTCACGATCTGGAATTGAATCTGCCTTTCTGCAGTTGATTTTGACCAACGAAAAACAACTCTTACCCATATTAAGGGTGTTGTAATCCCCCTGTTACTCACTTTGGGGCAGCATTGTACATATATAGGTTGTGCGTCGTATATTCAACTCATATTTAATTAAGGTTTCTACTTTTCTTTACGTAGGTGTAGGTATATGACATGCTGGGGCGATTCCGGCTGCAATTCTAGCACTCCTTAGAATACCCCGGAATCGCTCCGCAAGCGCCGAAGAAGGCCACCGCGGGGTTTTAGCTGGTAGTGTCGGGTGGGGTGTACATAGGGGTTAGGGACTCGGCCCAGCGGCAGCACGGATAGCCATCATCCATGCGAGGGGGATGCTGGGTCGTAAGACCGGCTAGTCCAGCATACCCGTTTTATTCTTAATCCGCTTCCCTCCGGAGCGGGCGGCAGTAATAAAACGCTTTCCCCGCGACAACAAAAAAAAAAAGGTATATGACATCATTATGATGATTATTATAAATACTAGATTTTTCCTGGCAAAGCAAAATGACCTCACTGCACCTGAATGTAAGTGCAGTGCCGTCCAAGTGGAGCATCAAGTAGTGAGAGACAACCATCTCTTGCTACTCGACAAAAGCGGCTGAATAGCTAGTTTTCATGGTGTCACCTTTTGTTGTAATAAGAACACACAAATCAAAATTTTTCAAATAACTTTAGAGGTCGAAGTTAAATGGCTACAGCTGGTTGTTTACTGCTAGTTCCCTTACTTCTAAGTTGAACGCACCCAGAGTGAAGATAATAAAATCAACTGTAAATGGCGATTGGCGGCCACAAGTGGGCGGGAGCGGCACGACAAATTTCCCATATACAATAAAGCCATACTTACTGTTTTTGAATTGATTCGCCGTCAATTAGCGGCATTCGAATGTCAACTAGCATTTTATTTTATTAAACACATTCGGTATTGTCCTACAAGAAAATACATAGAAAAAAATAATTATCAAAAAGTTGTAAACAGAAGCGGTCTTATCACTATCTGCGATTTCTTAAAGATAAGCATTAAATATACGGGATAGACTAGGAAAGGGAGTGGGTTGTCGACAAATTGGAATAATATGAAAGATAATATTTCTTTAAATGATACATTTTGTAATATGAATTCAATTTTTTTACAGCTCGTGCAATTAGTGTATTTAGTCATTAGACTGAAATTATGTGCATTAGAATATAGTAAAATTATAATACATTATTTTTGAGGGCAGCGGCTTTATTGTGACCTGGCATTGCAGAAGTGGGCGGCGGTGACTACTTACCATCAGGTGGCCCGTGTGTTCACCTGCCTATCGAGGCACTAAAAAACAGTCAGTATGTTTTTTTTTCAATGAGTATTACCTTAATATCATATCCTACTAATACTATAAATGTGAATGTTTGGATGGATGGCCAGTACAGTACAGTTCTCGTTAGTTTTTCACAGAGCAAGGGATCGGCATAATTTTTTGCATTTTGGCAGTTTGGGGATCAGAAAATGACATAGGCCACATTTTATCCCGAAAAAATACACGCTTCCTATGGAATAGAAAAATATAGAAAGGTGTGATAGCTTAAGATGTCCCCATGGATTGTATACCTTTTCTCCCAATAATAGCCTACACGCGAGCCGAGCCGCGCGCAACATGTAGTTATAAATTTATTAAATAAAATACCGTTCACTTATCACGAAATCTCAGGAACAATAAAGGCCATAAACTTGAAATTCAGTTGTTTGTTTGAAGAGTCAAAATCAGTATATTGTAAGATCGTAACTAGGACGAACCAGGCCGTTTTGTTCCGTCCACACATGAGCGAGGAAGAGTATCCGCTGCACCGTTCAAACAAGTTCTATGTCTCGCAAAAATTTAGGAATAACGAATATCTTTGAGCCACTCGAGGGAATAGCTTAAAACATTTTGATATATCGTCTTACCGGGCTCAATTCCAGACTCCGGGCTGAGTAAATCTAAATAGCAAAAATCTATATAACTTTACCCAACCCGAGGATCGAACCCGAGACCTCAGCACAGCAGTCGTAACACATGCGCAATCACAACTGGGCCACTGAGGTAGTCTTAACCTTTTAATTCAATGAAGAATAATAAATAAAGTTTAAATTAGAATATATATGCGATTATATAATTTTAAGTTAACAGGCGTAGTTAGTTAGTTAAAAGTTTAGTGCATGTGACACTAACTGTAAAGGAAAACAGGAAATCCGGCTGCTATTCGAATATTAATGTTTGAACGTCTGTAGCGATATTATCGGACTGGGCCAAGTAGGCTACCAAAGAGACGTATAGGTGTTTTGAATTCTGTAGCTCAAGGATGAATTTATGTCAAAACGTTTTTTTTATACTGGCACAGCAAAGTGACCATAGTGCCTAATGGTTAGCGCAATGGGGTCCAATTAGAGTACCAAGTAGCGAGAGATAATCTATCCCCCGCCACTCCACACAATCATGCCGGTCACACTAAGTCATGGGCAAGAATGTGAAGAAGCGGTCGACGGTCTATGGTCAGAGTACTCAGAAGGCCGCAAAACGGCCAAACATCGTACCCCAATTCTAGACCCCCGACAAAAACCGTGTACACTTTCTGATCCTGGAACGCGACACACTTGCGTGTGCCACTATGGCGGGTTTTACATCCTGTGTACGGTGGTCGCTACCCAGGCGGATATGAATATCCAGCTAAGTTACGATAGGTAAACGAAGTCAGTCGTTGTATTGTTGTTTTTTATCTATAGAATATATCCGGGTCGGATAAAGTGATATTGTGTTTTTCTATTTAGAAATACTCAGTATCAGCCCTATCATCCCCCATCTCATAATGGCAAGATTGCCATTATGAGGAAACCTGCATACCTGAGAATTTCTGAAGTCTCAACCCGCATTAGGCCAGCGTGGTGGACTAAGGCCTAACCCCTCTCCTTAGTAGAGGAGGCCCGTGCCCAGCAGTGGGACCATGTCTAATACAGGGCTAGTATTATTATTATTATTCGATGATTATACCAAGCGCATTGTGACTATATAAAGTTCAACAGCTCGCAGCAGATTTCTTATAATAAAATATATTGTTTGGTAGAGTTTTTTTATTTCTTTATTTTAGTTTTTACTTGCATTGTTGTTTTTACTGAAATCTCTGTGTACTGGACTTCTTGTAACAAATAAATAATTTACATACATACATATACACTCACGCCTGTAATCCCCGAAGGGGCAGGCAGAGTTGTAACCAGTACACCCACTTCTCGCCGAAGTGATTACGGTCCCATAATGTGATAGGCGAACTATCACCATACCGGGCACAATCCCAGACTCCGGGCTGATACTAAGTATTTATAAATAGAATATCTTATACACTTCTATCTTATGTACTTTACCCGACCCGGGGATCGAACCCGAGACATCAGCACAGCAGTCGTAACGCATGCGCCACCGAGGCAGTGATAGTAAGTAGCTTAAACGAGGTAAGGTCCCATAATATAATAGGGGGGCGAGCCTATCGCTATACCGGGCACAGGTTCCAGACTCCGGGATAATACTGGGAATTTCTACATAAAAAAAACCTATTTTTTTTTTATTTCATAGTCCGACAAACGAGCCAGTGGGTCACCTGATGTTAAGTGATCTCCACCGCCCATGAACATCCACAATACCGAAAGTATCATGTATGCGGCGCTGTCGGCCTTAAAGGACAGGAATAGGGATTAGGGAAGGGAAGGGGGAATCTGGGCCTCCGGATATCTCACTTACCATACGAAACGCGACAGTAAACTGTCACTTTACGTTGGTTTTCTGTGAGACAGTGGTAATACCCCTGTCGAGCCGGCCCATTCATGCTGTAGACAAATATGTCTACAGCGTGGCTCTGCCACTTACAATATGTATCACTAATATAAAAAAAAACTTTTTTTTTCATATATGACATAAAATAAAGCAAATAGAATTTGTCTTCAGCTGGGCTATATAATAAGGTTTGTTTGTTATATTTTTTAAAGGAGATAATATGTGCCTTTGGGTTACCCGATGATAAATGATCTCTGACCATAACACATAACTTTGTCTTATATTTATAATCTTTGTCTCTCGCTACTCGATACTCTTATGGGCGGCCGCGGCACTACGCTTACCATCAGGTGCAGTGTGGTCACTTTGCCGGGCCAGGATAAAAAAAAACTAAATCATTGCTACGTTATCTGAAGAACTGTCTCTGTCTATACTCTATTTTGACTAAAATCACCGTTGTTACAATTACGTAGGTATTTATTATTAGCAGTATTGTCATAAATTTCCCGTGCGTCATGATTAGCTTGAATAGCTTGGAACTGAAATTTTTGTATTGACTATATTACAGCGAATAGTACCTATAGATAACGGTAAAATAATTAGGAAAACGTTACTCAAATTTTTAAGCATACAAACTGACAATTGTCAAATACTTATACACTCACGCCTGTTATCCCCGAAGGGGTAGGCAGAGGAGTAACTGGAACACTTTTCGCCGAATCATCGGTCCCATAATGTGATAGAGGGCGAACCTATCGCCGTACCGGGCACAGGTTCCAGACTCCGGGCTAATATTGAGAATTTCTAGATAGAAAAACCCAATATAACTTTATCCGACCTGGGAATTGAGCCCAAGACGTCAGCACAGCAGTCCAGCGTCACAGCGCCACCGAGTCAGTCAACAATTGTCAAATATAATATATACCTGACTTTAATTAATTATTATTGTGTTATTTAACACAATTAGATCCGAAAACTATAATGCGTAGCTTTTCAGCCAAGTGCGACTCTTTCAATTATGTTAATTCTAGTCCCAGTGACGGTATAATGTTACAACTACAGAAACTCACTGATACTAGATATTGCCTTCGTGGCGCAGTAGACGAGAAGCCGGCTCTGAAACGAGAGGCCGTGGGTTCGATTCCCACACCGGGACAATTTGTGTGACAGGCAGACATTTATTTCAAGTTAGTAGTTCTTCTCTCGTTGTCCCTGATGCCCACGACACAATACTAGTGAGGGATCGGGGCTATGTTTGTGGCTGTGGGGTGTTTTTATTTATTGCTAGCGCTCCGCCTCGTGAAGTATTTTCCGGCTTAAATGTGGTTGAAATATGCCTATTCTATTTTACACAGAAGATGTAGCTTCCTAAAGATGTAATATTAGTTTTGAATAAATACTCATTGAAGAAGCCTCCTATACTAATGAGCGGAGTAAGACTTTAATCCACCTGGTCAATGTGGGTTTGTTCATAGATGTATGAAAATCTTGTTTCAAATCTAAGGTATACATGTTTCCTCATGATGTTATCCTTCACCGTTAAAATAAGCGATAGTTAAAAATGATATATCTACGCATAAATTTAAAAGATAGATGTGCTGTAGCATTTGGGATCGAACCTACGATATCTGTCTCGGCAGTACGTCGCTCTCTCCGCTAGGCTATCGCCGCGTTTTTTCTAAATGTGGAAGTATTTCTAGAATCGGTTAGTAGCTCCGGAAATTACTTTCTACTTAGATTAATTTTACATGAAATAAATTTCACAAAATCTTATATTTATTATCTCTTCTTGACGCCAGGCAATAAGAACGTGCATAACCTAAATGTGTTGCCAAGGTAACACGTGCTGCTCTTATGAATGAATCAACGTATCATAAACAAAATATACTTTTCGATGAAAATTGTGACTGATGCCGAAACTACACTCCTGCTCCTTCACACAATATTAGGTAGGTAGGTGGACAGAGGCGAGTGGCACGGCTATGTACCTCTGAAATATGTACGTGTGGTACTCGAGGTGACGTGACAAAGTTTTTAATTATTAGACGTGAAAATCGCCAGGTGCAGGTAGGAGGGATTTCAGTGGCCCCCATTTGACCGTCGCATGCCATATTTGGCACGGCTCGCGTCTAAATATGGCTCCGGCACTGCCCACCGCCCGCCGCGCCCGGCCCGCTCCACTTCCGACTCTATTATTTCTATTTACGAAATAAACTCAAAATAAAAGCTCTATTTTCATACGGATTTCGGGCACTGAAAACGCTCGCGATCTCCCGGTGAACGCAGTGTTTTCCTACGGATGTGTCGGGTTACTTAGCGCGCGGTGGCGTGGCGGTGCGGCGGCTGTCTCTGTCGCGGGCGGCGCGGGGAGGCGTGCGCGAGCGGGACGGCTAGCGGTAGAGGCGCGCGGGACGCAGCCACGCGAAGTCAGTTGCGGTCCGAGCGGCCGAGTCGGCAGTCCCGCCCTCGCTGCTTTCGCGCGTTTGCTCAGTCTCCGTTCGACGTTCGGACGGTGAGGTGTCCTAGCGCGTGCGCGCACCGGTTACTGTGGCGTACTGCGAGGTGATCATGGACGCGCCCGGCGGAGCGCGGGAGCCCCGCTTCGGGTCGCCGTACAACATGGGCCTGTTGGGCGAGATGCCGGACATGTACGGCGCGGGACGAGCTGGAGCACTGGGTGCTGGCCCTGGGCCTCTGCGGCCTGGCATGCAGCCGTGCCCTATGCCGCGTCAGGCGGTCAAACGTCCCTCCGACCAGTGCTACGACGAGCGGCCCTCGCAAAGTGTGCCACTAGACCACTGCCCCATGCCCGACATCGCAGACGACGGCTATGCCTCGCTGCAGCCCAAGAAGTCGCCGCCCTCCAATGGCAAGAAGACAAAGGGCCGCGTCAAGATCAAAATGGAGTATATAGACAACAAACTGCGCCGGTACACCACCTTCTCCAAGAGGAAGACCGGCATTATGAAGAAGGTGGGTCGGCCGGACTGCTTTTGGCAATATTCCATATGGGTCGCTGACAAATTTGGCTGCATATGTGTCAAAGTGCATAAAATTTTCATAAGTTTACAACATTCATAAAGTGGAAATAGGTTTATTGGTGATATTAAAGTTGTTGATGGCGAGGGAACATGTGATTAAAGTTTTAATATTAGTTTATGTGCCGGCCGGCTGTTCATTCTCAACTAATTGCAATTGAAAATTAAACTTTCAAGTCTATACTGGGCTTCTGATATGATGTTTAGTATCAGAGTACTAAATTCTCAAAACAATAATCTTTTTATAGATGTTGATTGTGCTCTATATGGCAATACATTTAGCAAGCGCCACTGTTGTACAAAGTCAATATTAACAGTATGTGACAGATGGTTATAACCAATACATATTAACATTAAATGGGTGATCTTAAATATATTTCTGCTCATAATTATTTCAATACCTGCAGAAATAATAAATACTATTCTGAAAATGTCCAAACTCAATATTGTATAAAAGTATTCTTCTATACTCCAGATCTAATACAATAAAATTGAGTTCCAATGATGAAGCTCGTTAAAATGTCTGAAGAGCACGAGTTTTCTTCAATTATTTGGGGATTTATTTAAGTTAAATGCAATAATAATTTGGTAATATCGCCTTTGTAGGTTATGTTTTTATATTGAAAGGAACTGTACGGAATATTGCTAAAAACGAGTCTATATTTAATTTTTCTTCTTTGAAAAGGTATTTTTTCGTATGCCGACACAGGAAATATGTGTTTTGCGTTTATTTATCGTGTTTTTGTGAACATTTGTGACGAAAGTTTTGACAGGTGTCAGCTGTTGCTACGTTTCTTTACGTGAGTATTTTACGTTGTCTACGCATATATACGGTACAAAAATCTCTGAGAATACTAAAATATAGTGATATAAATGCAGGTTATGTCGGTTAAGGGGTTTCTTAAAGGTTTTTTGCACCTTTATTTTCGTAAATAGAAGTGACATCTGTCACGCTGTGTTTTAGAAAATAGGCGATAGATGGCGCTAGATGATGTAAATGGTTTAGTAGTGTATTATTACTTCTATTTCAAGGTGCGATTTCATTTAGTTCATTGAAAATATTTTACAATTTGTTCAGAAATTGGCTATTTTTCAACACGCTTTTTCCTTTTTACTATTAAGCAGTAAAAACGGCAATTATGTAAAACGCTACGTCTTACAATGCCTAATCATTATAATTAATTATTAGATTTCCTTATTATTTTTATAAATATCCGGCTTTCAATTGCGCACTAAAAACCTATTTATATATTTTTGGCACGTTCTTTTATTCTAAGAAGAGTAATTTCTGTTAACTCAACCTAAATTCTTTACGCAGTTCGTAAAAGATAGATCTTATTAGGTGAACCGAATTTAGTGCTTTGATGTCTAATTCTACAACTCTTATCTGCGTTTTATGATATACCGGGAAACAAAGCACGCTTATAAATTCTTAGAATGTTAGTAAAAATATACACTAGTATATCAAGCGTTCATACAACAATGTTTTTTTTATCAATCGTAAAAATTATGTATTTAGATAAATCAGGAATTGCTTTTTGTATAAATACGCTAGAATGATTAATTTTAAATTGCCTCAATGGTCTGGCAGCGTATTTAGTCCGGAGATATTCGTGAGGTCCTGGGTTCAAATGTCAGCATAGCAAAATTAAATGTCATTACAGTTACATTTGCTCATATTTGTGCCCGTTATGGCCACAATGTCGCCATATCACGGAATGGAAATAAACTTTTGCTGGTGGTAGGATATTCATATCCGCCCGGATAGTGATCACCGTACACAGGGTGTAAAACCCACCATAGTGGCACGCGCAAGTGTGTCGCGGTCCGGGGTCAGCCAGTGTACATCTGATTGTCGGCGGTCTCGAGTTGGTATACGATGTTTGGCCGAGTTGCGGCTTTCTGACACTTGACCCTTGACCGCGTCCACCTCCTTGCCCCATAGTGTAGTGTGAAGTTACACAGAAGGCCGGCATAATTGTCTTGGGAAGCGAGAGATAGATCCTTATTCGATACTGTAATTGGACGGCACTGCGCTTACCATCAGGTGCAGTGTGGTCACTTTGCTGTGTCAGAATAAAACAATAAAAAAATCTGGTTAAAGCGAGTGTACTAGTGTTACTTCTGTCATCCTCATTGAGGATATATAAATGAAATCATGTATAAATATTTAAAATCCGTTAAGCGTCAATGAGAAGTAAAAGCACATACTTTTAATATACCTAAGCAATAATCAGTACTAAAATAATGCAGAAGTATGAAATGTACCACTGCTTTTATAAGTATGTACCCAATGCCTTAGGGCAATCCACTTCAAACGTTGTAGACATTACCATAATGAATAATTATATGTGTAATGGTTACCATGCTAACTATTATTACTTCAATAATAATAAATAAATAACACCCAACAGTCACACACGTAGCCCCGACCCCACACTAAGATACGAGTCTTGTGTTGTGGGTATCAGGGACTACGAGAGACTTGCGGTCTCACAACACCCAGACCCCGGAAACAAATATCTGTCTGTCACAAAAACATTTGTCCCGGTGTGGGAATCGAACCCACGGCCTCTCGTTTCACAGCCGGCTACTCGCCAACTGCGCCACGGAGGCTGTCAAATAATCATTTCTATTTATGGTAATTTTGCCATTTCAATTACGTTTTCTCAACGATATTAGCTCATAATGGGTCGCCGTCGCGGGTGTGAATACCTGGTCTACATGGATGTGTCTATTGCCTAATAGTAAATATATTTAGCAGAATCCTTACGGTACTTATTTTGCATATATGTATATGTTTATGCAATGAAACAAAATTAAACGAAGAATATTATAAGTATTATGATAAATAGGATTAATGATACAAAATCTTAATGTGATTTATAAAAGATTTAAATCTTTCACGATATTATTCAAACTGTGAAATTGTTGATTTGTTAATTTATGGGTAAATATTATTTTAAGGGTCGGCAACGCGCATGTGATGCTCCTGGTGTTGCAAGCGTCCATTGACTAAGGTAGCCGCTTAGCGGGCCGTAAGCTTGTTTGCCACTATAGTGGTATAAAAAATATATCTCGTCAAAATTCTATTCGTAAATATCTTTTGATTGTTTTCAAATAAATACAAGTTACGTAAACAAACAGTTTGCATTACAAACGACAAACAAATTAAATCATTATATGTATCGACATTAACATTCAGTATGCGTATATTTGCATATATGCAACAGTAAAAATAACACCGATTTCCTGTGTATCTCTGGTAAATAGTACGAAGTCCGGTAGCTTCATTAAACGCGTGCGGACATTGTCAATCTATGCGTGTAGACGTCTGGGCGGCTCGTATGCGCGTGTCCATCAAAACTAACCATTAAACGACGATGCAAATGGCAAGCGTAGGGCGAATCGCATGCACACTTCATGTCCATTTCATCAGAGGTTTGGAATATGTGTATACAGTGTATTTTTTTTATAATAACGCCTAACTGTCAAACACATAGTCCCAGCACTAAGATACGAATATTGTGTGGTGGGTATCAGGGACTACGAGAGACTTTCGGTCTCACAACACCCAGACCCCCTACACAAATATCCGTCTGTCACGCAAACATTTGTCCCGGTGGGGGAATCGAACCCACGGCCTCTTGTTTCACAGCCGGCTACTCGCCAACTGCGCCACGGGGGCTGTCAATTAGAACTATTGTCAGCTGTAGATAAGATTTTAAAGCAATAAGCAGTCAAAAATTTGCGGAAAATAGCAGTTCAAACAATTCCCCAGAACGACCAATGATATTGTTACAACGTAAATATATTCCCTTGAAATCGATTATTTACCCTACTAGAGTAAACTTTGTTGGAATTGGTATTACATGTGTCCGGTGTATACCAAAGATTTCAAAAATTATACTGATTAAACTTTTAATTAAAAAATCGTGATATTATAAGTGTCCGTTACCAGCTAAAGACAGGTATTAATAAACCCCATTTATCTGTCTTAAATCCTTTGTTTTATAATCAGTTTGTAACCATTATTAACTAATTAATTGGGTTATTTGTTGGTGCGGTTGGTAACAGATCGCCTTAATCTTGCACCGCGGCGGCGGGGTCGAGTAGTGTGCACGCAAGCGGGCCTGTCGCGCAGCGGGTATCAAAGTCGCCGCTCGCCCTGTTGTTAGTTGCAAGCTGAACGGCTCGTGCATCCATCCAACTCGTTATGCCGCCAATGTAGAAGCTGTGCATTTTTACTTTTATCTGTGTGCTTGTAATTAAATGCACGTGATATGCACTTCCGCCACACTAAATGTAATTTTGAATAAAATTAATATTCCAGCCATAAAAATTATACGTGGCCCAGTAGGCTAGTAGCCGGCTGTGAAACGAGAGGCCGTGGGCTCGATTCCCACACCGGGACAAATGTATGTGACAGACAGATCTTTGTATCCGGGGTCTGGGTGTTGTGAGACCGTGCGGCTCTCGTAATCCCCATGACACAAGACTCGTATCTTATTGTGGGATCGGGGTTATGTGACTGTTGGGTGATATTTATTCCAAATTTTAAAACTATAGACATAAAACAATCGATGCAAACACTGACTCAGAGCGTGTAGGTTTGTTGCTATGTTAAACCAGTTTAGTTTCCTTGGCCGTTATCGCAAATCTATTGTGGTTTGTTGCATATCTTTTCAATGGTATCTATCTAGAGCTCATCAGTCCGGTGAACTGATCACCTCGTGTAGCCGGGACTTTAATTGCGACGCCGCAGGGGCCGTCCGGCCAACACGACGGCATTTCGTTGTCGGCGTGCCGCATTGTGCCGACTTTGTCATGAAAATTGCCGACAATATGTTGTTTAGATGGTTTACCGTTTTGTCTGATCGTTTAATGTTTACTCAATTTATGTTTGTATAGTGTAAACAGAGCCTATCGGACTCAGGGTGGTATTTCTCAGGCTATCAATTCCAACCAATATATCAACATTGTCATAATCTGATGATTGAGCTGATGCTTATCCTACTAATATAAATGTGAATGTTTGGATGGATGTTTGTTACTCAATCACGCTACAACGGCTGGACGGATTTGGTTGAAATTTGGCACAGAGATAGAATATAGTCTGGAATAGCACATACTTTCTATCCCGGAAAAATGTATAGTTTCCGTGGGATAGTTTAGCTTTTCACAGAGCAAGGGATCAACATGATTTTTTGCATAGTGGCAGTTTAGGGATCAGAAAATTACATAGGCTACTTTTTATCCCGGAAAAATGCACGCTTCCTATAGATCCAGAAAGGTGTAATAGCTTAAGATGCCACCATGGACTGTATAACTTTTCCTCAAAAAATAACGCCTACGCGGGCGGAACCGCGGGCATCATCTAGTGTCTTATATCGATAATGAAATCACAATAAATTGATTAGAATATCAAGGTAATATCAAAGTGTATTGGTGCAATAATTAGAATTTAAATCGTAACATAATTACGATATAAAGTCATTCTATACAAAGCTCATCTCGTTCCAAAGGTCTTGCCAGTGTTTTTCTCGAAGATAGTCAGTCACCCGGCGGTATATTTATAAATCAAAACGTGCTCTTTTAGGAATGATAATAGCTCTCATTGTTTAGCGCTCGCGTCCAGTGGAAGAATAAATTATACAATCCGATATAGGCGTTCCGATATAGTCCTTAAAGAGGACATTTTAATAAATTTAAAATAACGATTATCGTTGTCTCGCGGAGTCGTGATTTCGTTAGGCTCGTGGTTGGGTCTAGCGCCGGAATAAGTCGTCACGAACGATTACTAAATTAATTAGGACCTAGCTCGGATGTAGATTGCGCTCGAGATTATTTTCCCACACGACCTGACGATGTTTAGATCCATAGATTTTGTATTGTTTTATGTTAGTACGTTAAAGTGGACGTTTTAGTACCACACGTGAATCGAATAATTATACACATATACATACATACACATACATACACATACATACACATACACTCACGCCTGTAATCGCCGTAGGGGTAGGCGGAGGTGTAACCAGTATACCGACTTTTCGCCGAATTTATTACAATCCCACATAATATGATTGCGGGAGGGCCTATCGCCATACCGGGCACAAATTCCATTCTCTGGGCTAATACTTGGTATTTCTAAAGAGAAAGACCCACCATCACTTTACCCGACCCGGGGATCGAACCCGAGACCTCAGCACAGCAGTCATAACGCACGCGCAATTACAACTGCGCCACCGAGGCAGTCAGGCATAAATATTGTCAAATTTGAATAATATTAATGTCAGTTATTACGGCATCACATCATTAGATCACATATTGATATCACGATGAAGTCCTATACTTTGGAATAGAATATTAAATTCGCGAACAATTCGCCCAAAACGTCGAGAAATGAGACGATTATATGTTGCGTACAGTAATGGCGGTTAGCGGCGCGGGCATCTGCGACCCATATCTCACGGCCCGCGGTTTTGTAATGTTAATGCGGTGTAAGACGACGTGGCCGATGCTATTTTGTGTTTCGGTGGTTGCAACGCCACTGGCCGCGGCACCTTGGGACCGTTCGGCGTACGTGTAATTGAGCCAAATCTGTATCAGGGCTTGAACTCGTTTCGTGGTAATGGGTTTCTACGGTCGGAAGATTACTTTGATAGTTTTCATTTATTTTAGTTAACTTTATTTCGTATGCTCATAATCATGTTGCAATAATGGCGCAGATTTAATATAATAATAGTTTTATCATACATATTTTTTTATTATTAATTTTTGTTAATAGAATTTATTGCTATATTTATCATTAATTTCCGATTCCGTCCAAAATTAAATAAAAGCGGTACGCAAGCACCGCTCGCTAGCTAACAAGACAAGGCACAAACGTGCCAAATATGGTCCCTGATAGTACCAGGGAGGCATCAAGTATTAAGAAGTGCGCATTCCCGATCCCGAGCCCTCTGGCGGTGATATTATGAATTATTTGACTACCAAAAAAAATTATGATGTTTCAATAGGTGGCGCTTTTAGCTTAGACTAAATAGATTTGAGAAATATAAACTTAGTTTAAAACACAGTAGGCACTGTGTTGCTTATCAAATAAATTGCAGAGCTTTAAAAGCTGTCTCGACAAACGCTACTTCTGTGGTTGCGCTCTGCGGAACGGCGCTCGTTTACCAGGGCACCAGGTATGCTAAAGAGTTAACGTCCAGTAACGCAGATCCTTCTATACACGCTGTGTTCCTCCCCGTTGGGTTAGAATGCGTTAGCGCGCGGGAGGCAGGGGAGGTCAGTGCTGCTGGGCGGTGGGAAGGGAATGTCTGGCGGGTCGGCCCGCCTCCCAGCGACACCTAACGTTACCGCCTTGTTGTTATGCGCGCCTGGTACATACGGGTGCCATTACGAAGTGAAACTCGGCGCACCGACCTCTGCTACACTACTTTATTATAAAATTATATCAAATTGCTTGAAAAATACTTTAAATGCCACCATCAAGGTAGTCCATGTATAAGTATAAAAAAATATGTCGTCATGAACAACAAAAGAAAACATGAATAATTAACATCTCTGTCTAGACAAGCTGAGGGGTGAAATCGTTGTCTTGTCTAGACTATCAGAGGGATACATAATCTGGCAGTAGAAGTCTCTTTTGAAGTCTCTTGTTTAAAATATGGATGAATTACTCAGTTTTAACTAGTAACTAGTTCCAATTATTATTTTATAAACAAGTTTGTAATATTGTTTGAATACAAAAAAAGCAGAAAATCAGAAAAGCAAATCGAGTTTCAAATGTAAAATAACGATCAATTTATAAACTATTGAGAATCAATTAATTACGTCAAAAAAAGGTTTTTAACTTTAATAAAACACATAAAATGGTGATATTGGGTTAGTCGCCGTGGTTTATTATTTATTACAACCAATGTTAAAGAATACATTTTAATTGTCTACAACCTCTTATTTTAATATATTATTTATTCATTTACGTATAGCACATAATAAATTAGTTTTTTTATAAAATAAAAAATGAATCTTCGATTTTAGCAATTCATATTATCATCATTGTTGAAGTCATCCCGTCATCATGCGTGACATATGTACTGAGGTATTCGGACAGCGTCGGTAACATTCGTTGTTCTGTCGGCGCGACATCAAAAGGGTTTTCGGGCACGAGCGCGGCTCGATTTTCTCGAAAATCGTAAGTTATGCGCACGAATATGAGATGTGTTTATGTCGGTCATGATGTGGGACACGAGCGGCCATTGTGATGCACAGGGCTAGACCAAGTGGGAGCTTGAGGGAGACACTGGCCCCCAATATCTTAATGATATGATTCGTAGAATGGTTAAAATATTCTGTATTAAATGGTTAAAAGTAAAACATCTAGGAAATCGAAAAATACTAGAAAATTCTTATAAGATTTTCGAAGATATGTGAAATCTACCAAATCGCATTAGTCCAGCGAAATTGGATAAGTCCCTTCCAGTACACAGCTAATATTATAATAACTTCATCTGCCATCAATATCATTAAGAAAGACGGTTTACTATCCACCCAATACATTAAAACACGGTAGAGCTGAATTAAACTTAAATACAAATTAGCGTTTAAGAGCATTCAATTCTCACTTTATAGATTTTTATCAGTCCACATTGAAAGGTGATTTTCAAATAAAATATACGATATATAAAAAGCGTGAAGATCTAACAGTAAAGTGGTTAAAGAAACGAATATAAGTGTTGCATTTTATTCGAATGAATAATTAATTGGACGAGCTACCTGTTTGAAATTAATAGAGTACCGAGTATGTGGGTGTACTGCCTTGAACCACTTGAGATAATTCATTTAAAACTAGATTTAATGCTAAACGATTATAAAAACTATCGATTTTAATCAGTCACGTAGGTTGTTGCCGGTTCGTTACGGTTTAAACTGTTCACTTCGTTTACGGTTTTGCGTTTCGAATTCTATTTTTAATTAATATTATACATACATACATATACACTCACGCCTGTAATCCCTGAAGGGGTAGGCAGAGGTGTAACCAGTACACCCAGTTTTCGCCGAATTTCGGTCCCATAATGTGATACACACCGGGCACCATTCCAGGCTCCTGGTTAATACTGAGTATTTCTAGGTAGAAAAACCCAATATCACTTTACCCGACCCGGGGATCGAACCCGAGACCTCAGCACAGCAATCGTAACGCATGCACAATTACAACTACGCCACCGAGGCAGTCAATTAATATTATGAAATTTAAATACAAGTCTGAAAATGTGTTAAGATATCTATTTTTGTCTGTGTATTTTTAAAATAGACAGCAATTTAAAAATACATTTATAATGTATGTAATACATTATGTAGTCATTAAAATAAACATATTTTTACAAAGTGATTTAAAACTTTATAAATTGGGTGTCATTATAGCTGTATTTTAAGTAACTGTAAATTAATTAGATAAATAGAAAGTTTAGTAGAGTTACTCAAAATTACTCATAAGAAATAGCAGTTAAGGATAATATAATAATTGAGCTGGTTTTGATTAATTATATCACTGTCCCACTACTGGGCACAGGCGTCCTCTTTTAATAAGAGATGTTTAGACTCTGGCCGAAGTCGTAGCCACGCTGAACACGTTTTTAATTTCGCGCGAAGATATTAAATATTTTCGAGAATTAATGACATGGTTTTATCTAGCTGCATATTAAGCAGTCGTTACACTCAAAGCCGTATAAACTTACCTTAGCATTAACTCAGCAGTCCGGCATTGTGTCGGGTCTGAAGAAATGGTCGACTCTCGCTACTTGATACTCTGGACGGCACTGCGCTTACCATCAAATGCAGTGTCACGATAAAAAAATAAACTATATAAGTATGTATAATTGATCCTGTTTTGGCCTAGGCAGAATACCAGGCAGCACTTTACTACCTGGCAAATGCTGAGCCTATGGCCTTTTTGGTCATATTTTGGACACAGGTGTTCCGAATTGAGCAGTAGCGACGGTACTTAGGGTCTATAGTTGTTTTTTTTTGTTGTATTTCTCCTTGTGTTTTTTAATCTGTATGTAATCTAAAGTGTTGATGTGTGACCAAATAAAAAAAAAAATCATTCTTTCTTTCTGTTTTCATAAAATTATATACAAGAAAAAACTCTGGTGCGTAATAGAGTAGGTACATTTTGTCTAGATTTAGTAGAAGTTTCCATGCCACGCCTACGAGTGACATTGTGCGAATGGTTTATTTCTTGGTTCGATCTGGAAATGCGGATTGAGATTGCTCATTGAAATTGGCCATTAGGAACCACGTTATCGAAACGAAGGCAGAACTGAAGGTGTATAGCACGTATGGTGATTGTGGTGCGAGTGTAAGTGACACACAATGCGTTCCTATCGTATTACATTTGCAGATAGATCCACTCATTATCGCGTGTAATGAGCGGCCGCGTATAAACAAACCCCGCGGGATACCGGGGATAGGCGGGGGCGATTTTAGAGTTTTTGTATGAGAGTACACGTAATACAATAAATGGAAATGATTATAAAACCACTGACTACCTCAGTGGTGCAGTGGTAATTGCTCATGAGTTACGACTGCTGTGTCAGCGCAGGGTAGTGACATAAGTATTTTAAACATACAGATTAATAATGTTAAGGTTAGCGTGTAGGTCTGCTATTAATGTCTTATCAGTTTTTATTGAATTACATTAGTTATTATTGACAGCATCCGTGGGGTTGCGAGAAGCCGACTGAAATGATAGGGCCGAGGGTTCGATTCACGCACCGAGACAAATGTTTGTGTGGCAGACAGATGTTTGTTTCGGGTCTAGGTGTTGTGGACCGTAGTCCCTCGTAGTTCCTGATACCCATATACAAGTTTTACCTAGTGTGGGGTCAGGACTAGAGATGTTATGGATTTGAAATTTCGGATCTGGATGTGGATACGGATATGTGAATAATATTATATCGGTTTCGGATACGGTTACGGATATGAAATTATTTCGGATTATCCGTCAGTTTCGGATAGTTTCGGTTATGGATATTAGGTTTTGAAGAAATTGTAAAATTAAAAAATAAATAGCTTTATTTTTAGTATTTCATTTGGTACTATTTTATGTAAGTAAATGTAATCCCACAAGAGTAAATGACTGACAGGCTGTGTTTAAGCAATAGAACTAAATATAATAAATGCATTAAAATACGCGCGCGGTTCGTGTGTCGGTTCGGCCAGGCAAAAACAAAAACCAGTCCTAACGTGTCTCAATTAATAATAATAATAATACTAGCCCTGTATTTAACATTGTCCCACTGCTGGGCACGGGCCTCCTCTACTAATGAGAGGGGTAAGGCCTTAGTCGACCACGCTGGCCTAATGCGGGTTGGCAGACTTCTCATACCTTTGAAAAAATTCTCAGATATGCAGGTTTCCTCACGATGTTTTCCTTCACCGTTAAAGCAAGCGATAATTAACATTTTTAATACACACATAACTTTAGAAAAGTCAGAGGTGTATGCCACTTGGGTTTCGAACCTACGACTTTCGTCTTGGCAGTCCGTACCGCAACCAACTAGGCTATCGCTGCTATCTTAATGTCTAAATCTATGTCTCAATTAGAAAATCCGAAATTATTTAAAACTTTTATATCAGATTCGGTTACGGTTACGGATAGAATTTTATTTCGGATATCCGATAGTTTCGGTTACGGTTACGGAGCTCCATAACATCCCTGGTCAGGACTATATGTGTGACTGTTGGGTGTATTTATTTATTGACATTACATTATTTAGTTATTTTGTTAAGGTCAAGTAGTTTGGCTGTATTATAGACAGAATTTTAAGAATCGGTTTAGTGGAATCTCGAGATTACAACCTACATACAAATACATTTTATTTCTTGGTATAATATGTATAGTATAATTGTTTATAGTGTAATTGGTAGAAATATTTGTTTATAAAGACAATGAGTAAGCATTATTCTGCACATTTTTTAAGCTCAATCGCGGCGTCTCCTTCTTTGCGCCAACCACATGGTCATATTAAAGCGTGTGTGACTAAACCGGTCGGTGGACATAGGTCCCGTGGGATAGACTAGTATAGTTGAGGTAGTCCTTTTCTTTCACCCTATTTTTTTTTATCATACGGTTTGCATACTGTCGGACTATTTTTAAGTGATAGAAAATATGAGCTTTTGGGCTAAAGATATGTTTACCAATAATGTTATGCTGATCAGTTATAAAAAGAATAAATTATAGCTAACGCCTGTAATCCCCGAAGGGGTAGGCAGTGGTGTAACCATTACACCCACTTTTCGCCGAATTTCGGTCCCATAAAGTGATAGTGGGCGAGCCTATCGCCATACCGGCACAGGTTCCAGACTCCGGGCTGAGAATTTCTAGATAGAAAAACCCAATATCATTTTACCCGACCCGGGGATCGAACCCGAGACCTCAGCACCGCAGTCGTAACGCATGCGCAATTATAACTTCGCCACCGAGGCAGTCAAAGAGCAGTTGTATATTCATATTAAGGACATATTTGTATATACTTCAATGGGTAGAATGCTTCTTGAAACACGATGTGACGAAAGATTTTAGCTGCTAAATATTTTCGTTCCTAGACACGATTCTGTTTTGCGCAGTTTGCTATTCTTATTATAACATCTGTATCCGATCATAAATCTAACAAATGAACCACTACAATTTCAAATTTGTTCTTCCTAAGCAGCTGCATTGTATATTTTCATACATACATAATGTCTTTTAACACCCGTGTAGTGTGTAGGGTGGCCAATTAGTAGCGGTCGTCGGTGCACATTCATTTTCATCTAATGCGTTAGCGCACGCACCTGCGTGGCAACAATGTTCTACTATGACTGAGGAAAATAATATACAGGTGTCCTGTATTCGAAGTGATGTGTGGTTACCGTTTAACGATGATTACAGATTATTGTGACATAGTCGTACTGATTCTGGTACATCTTACTATATTAAATATTCTATTTTTGTTTAGAGATTTCTTTTAAGCCATGCATTTTGGCGTAGTGTGAAGAAGCTACACAGCAGGCCGGCATGATAGTTTTGAGTAGCGAGGTATAGTTGTCTCTCGCTACTTAATACTCTAATTGGACGGCACTGCGCTTACCATCAGATGCAGTGTGGTAATTTTGCCATGCCAGGAAAAAAATCTGTTGCACCGGAGTAAACATTGACTTAAAATGGCCTAAATTTGATTCGGATATTACGAAAATTTGCTTAGGCTGTGTCACCTGTACTTGAGGTATTTAATAATAAAGAACGAGTGTTACAAATATAAAAAACATTCACAAGAGATTTTTCTTGAATAACTGAGATCTTGCCAGTCTAAAATAAGTTTAATCCAGTCACTTTGGATGATTTCAGAATACGTCGTGTAACAGGAATAAACTTAATATTAATGATTTTTGAATCCGACTATCCGAATTATCTGACTACCCAAAACCATACTCTAATAGTTGATTTTTATGGAATAATACTGAGCAGGTCATCCCAAGAGGATTGTCAGAAATAGTTGAGGGGTTCCAAATTGGCATCTGCTTAATGTTTTGGTGCTGCTCTTTTTCAATAAACATTGTTAGCTACGCTAACATCACCCACTATTACTTCTGCTTAGTGAAAACTTCATGACCTCAACGATAATTTTATTAAATAAAATAGAAACTCAAATATAAAACTTTTTAAATAAATTGTTTTAAAAAAAAACACATTTTCCGAAAAACATCATATTAAATCTGATTTTTTTAAACCATATGTAATATTATTTATAAGACACATTGACATACATTATAAACAAATCAATTAAATCAATCACAATCTTACTAATTGTTTGATGGCTACAGATTCCTAAAACTTATATCTCAAATCGTTCAAATTCAAACTTAAATGATTCACTAAATCGGATATTAGACTCTAACACTTCAATTAACTGGTTATATTTGAAATTTACCTGTGCCTGGAAAATGACTAGTCCGAGAAGAAGCACCAAGAAACTCAATCCCCAAATGAACTCAACCATTGAATGCAACATTCCACACATTGATTACAATAGAAGCTGTACAAAAAGATCGCATAACAAGCTCTCCAGTGGAGTTGTGACGTTGCACGTGCAGTAACTCCAAAGCGTGGCACCACTGTAATAAATCGCCAAGCTAACGTGTTAACATCATGTTGTGCACCTCATTAAGTTTATGTCACTTTGTTGTATCTCTTTAATGGTTTCCTAAACATAAGTTTGTCTGGATTTTCATTATAGGTTTGTTGACTTTGGGTAGGTACTGCTTCATCTTTTCTGCCGTCAAGCAGCAGTGTTTAAACATCGTTGTGGTCTAGTTTGTTGGTAGCTTAACTAACTACAGCATCACTCTATCACTGTAAACCTTTGCAGTGGTTATAACTGTATTATTGTAAACAATTTGATATGTATATCAATTCAAGAGTAGTTTTAACGAAATACTTTCTCCTTACAGTAGTTAATGAGCTTAGGACAAAACTAATTTCTGTCTGGTACTAGTATTATCTGGTATCAGCGATAGCCTAGTTGGTTGCGGTACGGACTGCCAAGACGAAAGTCGTAGGTTCGAAACCCAAGTGGCATACACCTCTGACTTTTCTAAAGTTATGTGTGTATTAAAATGTTAATTATCGCTTGCTTTAACGGTGAAGGAAAACATCGTGAGGAAACCTGCATATCTGAGAATATTTCGAAGGTGTGAGAAGTCTGCCAACCCGCATTAGGCCAGCGTTGTGGACGAAGGCCTAACCCCTCTCATTAGTAGAGGAGGCCCGTGCCCAGCAGTGGGACAATGTTTAATACAGGGCTAGTATTATTATATATTTATTGTTACTAGTATTATAACTTGTACTTGGAACTGTTAGTGTATAATTCAGATCATTTACTGTGCCTGATGAAGTGGTCCTGTTGTTACAAATGGCTATTTTATTGGTAATCTTTATTTGACTGAATTTAAAATTTATAAGTGTCTGGCAGTAGTAGAATGTTTTGCATGAGTATCTTTATTCTATTTAATAATAGCAAAAATAATGGGCTGATACCAAAGAGCCTCGACCAGTATCTCCGAATGAATTGGTTGTTGGCTCAAAAGCTGGGTACAAAAGTATAATGCCGTCTCCGGCATGTATTGTAAATAGGTTACTCAATTTGAGGTCCTAACCCCGGTAGCTTGGGTCTTAGGCCTCGCCATTGGAGTGTGCAGTTTATTATATATTTAAAATTTATTCAAATTTTTATTCAAAAATGTAAAATCTACCTTTTACAATATAGAGTATTTACTGTAATAATGTAATTTAATACATCCAACAGTCTCACACATAAAGTCCTGACTCCTGACCCCACACATGGTAAAACCTGTATAGTTGGTATTAGAACTTCAAGAGACTACACCCAGACCCGAAACAAATATTTCTGGATCTAACGTTTGTCTTGGTGTTGGGATCGAATCTGCGTCCTCTCGTTTAACTGTGGGCTTCTCAACTTTTACGCCACGGAAGCAAATGCTTCATATTTTACAATGTTTGAATTTTGTGTGGTTGGTTTTCCGATCTTTCATGCAACGACGGATAGAGATGATATTTACACAGTTCATGGATTGAAATTGGCTGCTTGTTATCCCGGAAACGCGGTTCCTGTGGGACTATTTTGTGTTTAGTGTCATGCAAATGCAAAGGATTTCGACGGTATGTGAAGTCTACCAACCCGCATTAGGCCAGCGTGGTGGACAAAAGCCTAATCCCTCTGATTAATAGAGGAGGCCCGTGCCCAGCAGTTGGACAATGTTTAATACAGGGCTCGTATTATTATATCATGCAAATACAGTTGCGATCAAAACAAGTTGTTATATAAATCAAAATTCGTCCCAGCTGCCACAAATATGCACATTGCACATACTGGCGTCAGCAAGTGATGCAATCAAAGTACAATCTTGGCTCCACGTCTTGACAACGACCAAAATTTCCTTTACATTTATAAATATAAATAACTTAAATCAAGTAGATTTTCAGCCATTTCAATATGCAATGACGTCGGCTGATCTTATCTCGGAAGCAGAGACGCCAAAAAACATCCGCGCCCGTACCATAGAGTTCTGATCAGCGCACTGTCAAAATATCTGAGCGCGACCAGCGGGGCTCCATGCATAATGTATCATACTCGAGAAATTTCATACATAAAACATTAACTAGTAAGGTTTTTATTTGATTGCCATACGACAGGGCAATGGTGGGGTTTAAAAAATCCATATATTCCACTATTTCGATCGGAAAATGCGAGCACGGTGTCGAATAGGTTTTTATAGTTTGAAGTATGTTTTGTTGTGTGTCGTAAATTTAATTTGTTCGACCTCGATCGATTGTGAGCGGTACATTTTGAAATGGTTGAGGAGGTGGACAAGAGTCGGTCAAGATTAAAATATGTTTTTAAGACTTATTTCTTACCAATTAATACGTTCGGATATTCGATATCATGGAAATAACACGTGCGCTTGTTTTCCTGTGACTCACGTAAGATGCGTTCTTACGTTATGTATTGCTTTGCTCGTAATAGCACGTGTTCGTTTAAAAATATCTTAATTTCAGCAGCGGCGTATTTAGATGTCGAGTTTTCGACTCATCGCGTCGATGTTGGACTTTCTTAGATTCTTCTTTTGTCTTTCGGAAGCTTTATTAATGTACTCGTGCGCTTCTTCATTGTACCATGATGGTAGGCAGCGGCTCTGCTGTGCCCTGGCATTGCAGAAGTCTATGGGCGGCGGTGACTACTTACCATCAGGTGGCCCGTCTGCTCGTCTGCCTATCCAGGCACTAAAAAAAAACATGTAACGCGCCCATTGCCCATGATAAGTAGATAAGTGTTAGTGTGCCGCCGGCCGCCCACGCGTGCGGTCGTGTGCGGCGTCACCGGCGCGTCACGTGCGCGCCCACGTCACGCCTTCGCATATAGTTGCGAAAAAAACAAATCTCCACGTAGCTCCCGAGCCCGCTCCAACCTTGAGATTTAATGCCTTCGTTAAACTGCCGCATGTGGGCTACCGGTCGCCATAGCCTCTCATGAGTTCCTCTCAGATTCTTTTGTTCATTGCACACAATGGCACTTTAAATTTTCCTACATTGAATTGAATTGGAAGAGGTCCAGCGACGATAATTGATATTGCCATTCGCTAGAGCGCATCCTACGAGGCTGAAAAATTTTAATTAATCGCAGGAGAGTGCGCGTCCAGTGAACGCGTCGCCGCATCGCTCCCGTTCCCCTCGGGATTATCTCAATAATTCGCGTGTCGGCTGTTAGTCGTTAATTAAGCTATTTGTCAGCGGCGCGGACAATTTACATTTCTCCCGGAGTCCCGGGGATTCTGCGCGGCTCGCCAGCTTCGCAACGACGTATTATTATCCTTTTAGGGAGGGCGGCATCCTCACACGGCGGTCGAACCTTTTATTGGACCACCTGTGTTTGTTCGCCGCGACGTATGAATTGTCCAGTAAATAAGGTTAGCGGAATAATCGCGTGTACGTTCTTAACGCTATTTAGTGGCGCTGTCGTTCATTTGCATAGGATCGAGGGAGGAATTAGCATCGCACCCGGTGCATATATATCTCCGCGCCATGCAGCCCCATCAATTGACGTGGCAATAAACATAGTGATCGGACAAGTTGTACTGTAGTATAAACATGCCTGGACAATTCATGGGAACTGGTCGCGGGGCCATCAGAGCGCGGCCGGTTCGCAGGTGAACATATCAACTGGTCTTCCTTGATCCGTATCGTGATGGTATCATACGACGGTGCTTCAGTCGGCTCCTGTGCCTTGCTGCATTGCGCGGATAGGAGATACCGCTTGTTTATTTAGCGTTCACATTTATTCAGTCATGAGGATCCATTACATACATATACACACGCCTGTAATCCCCGAAGGGGTAGGCCGAGGTGTAACCAGTACACCCAGTTTTCGCCGAATTTTGGTCCCATAATGTGATAGGGGGCGAGCCTATAGCCATACCGGGCACAGATTCCAGACTACGGGCTAATACTGAGAATTTCTAAATAGAAAAACTCAATATCACTTCACCCGACCCGGGGATCGAACCCGAGACCTCAGCAGCCGTAACGCATGCGCAATTACAACTGCGCCACCGAGGCAGTCGGAGTCGGCAGAGGAGCCATTAAGAAAAGAATTATTAGCTGATGGACGAGTTTCGTTCGCAATCCTGATGCGTTTTATTTTCTACTCAGCATGAGTTTTACGTTATCGTCTATGAATGAATGAATACGTGATTGTATATTTTTATTGTTTTTAATGTAGCGGAAAACGGCATTCTTTTGTTATGTCCATGGGCTACTTATGAGTCTATTTCGGTGATTTTGCATTTGAATAACTTAATCTTTGTAAGATAGAAGAAATATTTATATTACAAAGCGTGGCAGTGATAACTTATTTAATTCTAATAGAGTTAACCCAATAATTATGCAACAAAGTTGCACTTGCAATATATAAAGAAATATCCTTTTTCCATACTTGACTTGAATTTAATAAATACGCCTATTTTACTTATTACATTGATGCAAATCTTATATTTGTTAAAGTTTATATTAGTGAATATCACTTTCTATAGACCCATTCTATTTAGCTTAGTAGGATAGCTAAGTATAAAGAGAGAGATGAAGAATTTCCTTCTTGGATCGCCTTGCAACATTTATTTGGTTGGTCCAATTCTACAACGACGATGTAAACCGAGACATAAAAGTGATCTTCTCTCACAAATGTTTTATCACGAATCACCTTCTCAGTGTAGTAGCAGCGTATCTATGAAGAGACACCAGTGAAGTTCTGTAGCTAAATCGCTAGTTGAGCAATCACAATTTGTGTATGAGTACTCGATACGAAAAATCACACATAATTTGCCGAGATTGGACTTGTGTTTTTTTTATCCTGCCACGGAAAAGTGACCACACTGCACATGATGGTAAGCGCAGTGCGGGCCAATTAGAGTATCGAGTAGCGAGAGACTATGTATCCCCCGTTACTCAACACAATCATGCCGGCCTGCTTCTTCACACTATGCCATGGGCAAGAAGGTGAAGAAGCGGTCGAGGGGCTATTGTCAGAGTACCCAGAAGGCTGCAAAACGGCCAAACATCGTACCCCAACTCTAGACCCCCACAAAAACCGGATGAACACTGGCTGATCCCGGAACGCGACACACTTGCGTGTGCCACTATGGCGGGTTTTACCCCTGTGTACGGTGGTCGCTATCCGGGCGGATATTTATATCCCACCACCAGCAAATCAAGTGTCATTTCATTAAAGGAGATAAAGTCCACCTTAGATTTACTAGTTGCACAACTGCCTACCTTCTCGGTAATACAGGTGTGAGCTTATTACGACACACAACGCATCCAACACCCAACTCACGAAATCATTCCTACCTACAACTGTTCACTTTGCTTGAAAAAATCTATGCCTTTATCCGACCAACATTATGTGCTAGATTTCAGTTATACCAACTATAATCGTATAAGGCATGCTACCGTGTCGCCTATATAATTGGACTTTATTATTCTTGTTACATTTCAGTCAAGCAAGGTCTTTTTAGAAACTTTGCCGAGACAATAAATTAAGGAGCCACGTCGGTCATTCATAATGCGTAGGTAACTTGTTTATGAATGAGCGTCTAGGGATGTTGCTGTCGGAATCGGATGCAGTAAAATCGATTAATATTTTACGAATACAATTATTAGACAAGGTTTTTTGTGAGGTTACAACCTTTGTGGTAAATGTTAGAATAAATATTATAAACTAATATCAGAGATCCCTAGGCTTATTATAGGTGAATTCGTAAAACTGACTATTTCAAGAGAATTTTTCTACGTGTGGGTAAATATACTGAGTTTGAATAAATTTAACAGCCTCCGTGGCGCAGTTGGCGAGTAGCCGGCTGTGAAACGAGAGGCCGTGGGTTTGATTCCCACACCGGGACAAATGTTTGTGTGACAGACAGATATTTGTGTCGAGTCTGGGTGTTGTGAGATCGAAAGCCTCTCGTAGTACCTTATACCCACAACACAAGACTCGTATCTTAGTGTGGGGTCGGGGATATGTGTGTGAATGTTGGGTGTTACTTTATTATTAAATATATTGTGCTATCAGCGAATCATTGTTACTTACCTTGTTTTTTTGTCAAAGATCTAATCAGATCGAATCCGATGACGGTCCCCGTTGTCCGAGTAGCCGGCTGTGAAATAAGATGTCGCAGATTCGATATCTGTACCGAGACAAATGTATGTGTTATTCGCAAATATTTACCTCGGGTTTGTGTGTTGTGAGAAAAGTCCCCCACAGATTCTGAAGCTCTTCAGATAACCTAATCTTACTGTGGACTCAGGAATATCGTGCGTCTATTGGGTGTTCTTACTTTATAAAAGCTTTATTGTTTATTCCTTTGAAATTCAATATAGGTTCCGTCCCTAGTCCAACTGTATAATTATAGTGCGAGCGCAGTCGGCGCCACATTTGCATCTCGTTTTATATAGCACACTTTACATGGATATTATGATTGTCTATTGTTACGCCTATTGGTCAGCGGTACGCTTAATTCGCTTTATTCCACATTGATTTTGAAGCGCTTTAAGCATAGACCACCCTGGCTATATTGATGGTGTGATCGGTAATCGATGTCTGGAATCTGTACCTTAGAAGTCTAAATTAATTTTGATTTTGTATCATACTCAGACACATATAATGATTTTAGCAAGTTATCACGAATATTAATTCCATATTAATTTCGAAGGTATAAAGCAACCCCAAAATGTTCTTATTATTAAAGCTGCTTCATATAGTGGCCAAGTGGGGCAGTGATATGGACTGGCGAGACGTATGGGGATCCTAAATCAGATTCAAAGCACGCATCTATAAATTTTCGAAGTTGTGTCCATTGATTGTTAATAATTATTATCGATCAATTTAATGGTAAAGGAGAATTTCAGTTACGCTGACGTTGACTTCAGTCTACAAATTCGCATTATGCCAGCGTGGTAGACTAAGGCCGTACCTTTCTGGTTAGTTGAGGAGGCCCGTTTTAAAAGTGGGCTCCTATATAATACAAACCTATATTGTCATTATTATTAAATCCGCCCTTTACTCATTTGAGATTTGACTTTACCATGCGTGAAGTAATTATTAACGGTTAATCAATTAAAGTATTGGAAACACAAAAATTTGATAAAAGTATTATCTGGTTCGGCTTGGTAGCATTTTCTCCCTTCTAAAGTGGGTATATTTTACTGGTACTAACCAAATCCACTATCTTTTCAAACGTTCTATTTATACGATGATGCTTATTATTAGCTGCGATACGAGGTGGTAGCTTACCTGATATTGAGCTCACACCACACAGAACTTTAAATTACATATTACGGTATGGTACTGCACTGCATTGGGTTCCTGAGACATAATATATAATGTTCTTTAATCTGTGTGCTACAAGTGCTCGGTGGCAGGAATAGGCTAATCTAACCAGAAGGACTCACGGCTACAAGATACCATCTTTTCCTGCTGTTTTATTTATGACATTGATTTTCACATTTCGAATCTTTCTGCCTATCGTTTTCAATCAATCTATATATCTAAGAATTTCTCCGACGTCACCTCCGGGGGTGATAGTGAAGTTACGTGTGAGGATAACTGCATTCATCGAGTGCAACAGTGTTGCCAACATTTCAACTTAATGAACATGTCTAGCAACATTCACTCGGTAATTATCGTTATAAGTTTTCATTAACAGTCGTTTTGAAGGCGTCCTTTCGCAATTTGCTCCCGTTTTGCGCAATATTTTCGAGATGTAATATATGAGCATTTAATTTAATAATTACATATTACGTATGAATAAGGACTTGTCGGTTGTACATTACTATTCGATAATTATAAATTAAATTATTCTTCAAGAAGTCGATTACTCGTTTTTTTATTGATAAATTTTTTGTTTGTATTAACTTTCTGATTTTCATTCCGTAAACAAAAATCTTCCAAATTACACCGGCCCACCGTTTTGAGTATCATAAGTTATATTGGTGATAATCTTTGGTTTTGAATCATTGATCTCACCATCAGATTTTATCATAATCTGTTCGTGAACATTAAATATATTGAATCGGCATTTCAACAACATCCAAACATTAAATCATCCACAAATTAAATGCCGATATGTTTATACAGATTTCAGCGCGCTCGTATCATCCCCGAAACGATTTACATATTGTCCCGCTATTCAAGGAAACTGTTCGGCGACTGGTTTGTCGGCCGAATCATTATCGTTTTTTTGTATAATCAACTCGCCGAACGAATCTGACGGGCTCTCAAAACAAACACGCCGCGTACACTTTATGTTTGCTGGAGGAATGAAGTTATTGAGTCGTGGTACCCATGGGAAAGTCTCCAATGTTTTTGGGTGCCCGTAATTTCCCATACATTTGAAACATTTGTCTTGAAAAACCAAAATAATTGGGGACAACTTTTAGTTGCAAGGTTGACTTGTGTGACTTGGTCATAACTTTTCATTGGATTCGGCTGTACATGAAATTAGTTAATTATATGTATGATAAGTGTGACAGTTTGCACGTTCTTAAACAAGGCTAGTCTGATATAGTCTACACTACATCCCTGTTTCTTTAAGTTCTGATATTAGAAAACATAGATTTTATATTATAATATTAAGGTGCGGGTCTTAATAAGGTCTTAAGTCAGACTTTATGCCTTGATGAAATCTATGAAAGCAAAAATAACAGCATGATCAAAATTATCAGTTAGCCTTTTTATTTACCTTTTTTTTTATAAAAGATGCTAGTTAAATATGTACTTACCTCCATTAAGCCAGCCATAGGATGTGCCATTCGAAAGTTAAGTAGTAACAATAATTTCGTCAAGTGTGTGTGCAGCTTAATCGTCTTCGCGTCGCTTCCGATCGATTTGGATAATTAATGCTTTCACTTTTAGCTCATTACGATCGCTGATGTCGCTTTATTAAGCACTGAAGATTCGCCGCGGGATTTTCATATTAACGCTTATAAACTTAATGCGAAACCCTTTTAAGTTTACTGTTAAAATGGTTGTTTTATTAAAATTTTGCACAGTTTCTCTTGCTACGTACTTCAATGTTCCCATTTTAAGCTGCTTATTATGAACACCCTATATTATTGGTGTTTCATTTCAGAATTTAATACATTAGATATCAACGTTATTAGCATATTATTAGCACTTCTTAGTAATTACTATAAACCCAATCATGCATCGCAAAAAACTGTCGACCCAGAAACAGTGAGCATTTCTTGCGACTGACAAAATATCCTTGATAATTAAATTTTTGTTCAACAGCAAAAAATCATACAAAAAATGACACATAAAAAATTGGCAAGATTGACAGCCCTACTTTCGAAGCACATCTTGACCCAAAACAACGTGGTAAAGGGTTAACGCGAATGTAAAAGTGCCGTGGGTACATTCAACCGTACTGTCACTGACGTCCTTATTATGAATATGTCGTGAATATCCATATGGGCGCAGCACGTGGCAGCGCGGATGGACAGACGCCTTATACGACTCAGTTGGAACGCAAATATGGTGCGCCATTTCGCAACCTGTTTTCGGCGCTTCCTACCCTTGCACGTGCCTTTCGTTCTGCATAGACGCTGGTTGATCAATAACCCTTGAATGCTGTTTAGTAATATCAAATGAAGCTTTGAAGTGACACACTTGATCTTCCGAATTCGGATTGAAGAGCCTCTAGTCTTCTTTTCTTAACGACGATGCGAGACTATTTGATTTGGTTTCTAAAAGTCACGTTGTATTTTAACGATCATAATGATATTATTATCTTTGTTAGAAGTAAGGTCAAAGATTAACACTGGACGGAATTTGAAGAGTTCAGAAACGAAGAACCTTCTTACTTATCTAACACAACGGCTGGCTGTTCTGTTGGGTACAGCCGGTTCAAATTTTAGAACTACAAGAGTCTTAATATATTATGAAATCAAATAACCGGTGTATTCTGAAAAGGTTATGGATGTAAATGTGGTCAGTTAAACGCGGGAAGGTATTGCTCATTACCATACGAAATGTCTACCCACCTCGCACCGGAGCGGTCATGATAGCTCACACTGGATTAAAGGGGCTGGAGCATATAATACAAATTATGATGATGATGGATGGATAGATTATGATGGTTTTTTTTAAGTTGTTGCTATATTTATGATCTCGTACAGTAGACCATTGATGTAAATATACATAATAGTCACACTCATAGTCTTGAGCCCCCACTAGGTTAGCCTATATTGTGGGTATTTGAACTAAAAAGGTTTTACACCACCACTCAGATTAAAACAAATATTGCATAACATGAAGATTTTGCGATGAAGATTTTTGATTTTGGGTCCGAGGATTAAATTTGGAGTCTCGTGGTCTAGTTGCTATATACTTAGGCTGAGAAACAGTTGAGGTCATGGCTTCAAATCCCAGATCGGTTACTGACAATCGGTGAGTTTTTATATTTATAATCAATAAAATTAATGGTGATAGGCTTACCACCTGTTTACGAGTCGGGACGACGAATTACGGAACCATTAATTTGCAGACATTATGACATCATGCATGCAGACATTTCAACATCAAAGGGGATACAGTCATATCTATGTTTTGCGGTTTTTCATAATATAATTAGTGGGAGTACGTATAAAGTAATACTGAAAATTCCCACGATATTCAATATTTAAATATTCTCGTAATCAAAGTTAAGTAACAAATAAGCTCTATTTAAGCAAAAAAATTATTCACTATAAAGATCAATGCTATTTCGATCAACAGAATCGGTTTTTATGTTCAAGGTTTCCTCCATTAATATCGGATACATGTTTTATTATTATAATAATTATAGAAATAGCGGTGTCGCGTTACTTCAATAATAATAGTTATTATTTAAAATTATAACTGTATATCCTTCCTGTAATGAATATTAATGTATATTGTAGCTAAGGTATTAGATATGATTCTATATTAACTCTAGACTCTATTTAAATTCAAATTGTTGAAACTCCACAACCTAGTGGCGCTACAGCTGCGAAGGATTATTTCCTCGCTTAGCGTGTTCTGCCGTCTGTATCACGGCGAATGTTGTGAAGAATTATTTAATCTTATTCCATCCTCTCCCTACCACAGCAGAACCACGCGTACTGGCTTGCGTAGCTATAACTATATTATTATTTGTAGATATAATATTTTCAATTAATTCCAAAATTAGCACGTTACGGTTCATAGGTGTTTTAAACACTATGTAAAACATTTAAACAATGTCTTAAGCATGTTTAATTCAAAACAACAAAATAAAATGTATTTGTAATACACGTGTTCAAAATGTATTTAATTTTGTAATAAGACGTTAACTTAACTCATGGTGTATCGTTATGAGAGAAAAACGTAGTCATTCCCACGAAGTTTTTTAGCACAAGTGCCATCGTTTATTGTATCCACAAGGCATCGCACACTATAGTTACGTACACATAATACAATATATTTTAACGCCATTTTATATCCAAGTGTACAGTAAGAAGATCTTCATCCAACCATATGAAGCTATCATTTTCCAAATTAGCCAATACAATCGGCGAAACAGCATTAACCGGTCAAATTAATATGTCATTGTTCATAAATCGACAAGTAAATCTCAGGGTGCGTTCGTAATGTAGCATTATAATGTTTATGGGGTTTTTATGAGTTCCGTGCTCTTTGATTTCTCGGAACGTCGCGATCGGTGTGACGCGGTCGCCGCGTTTAACAAGGCTTGCAATTAAGGACTCTTTACCGGGCATTAATTTTTGGCAATAAAAGAGGAGCATGCCTGAAATGTTCGGTACGCTCTGGCACGGTCGGTGATGGCCCCGTGAGAAAAGCGGTGGCTTTGTGTCCATTGTAGACGCAATTAGGCGGTTTTTTTGCTCCTCGAACAGCACTTGTCGCTTAACTGCGTAATGTTCCGAATGTTTTCCCGTTTAATTTGTGACACGACTTATTTTCAATTTTTTCAAGTTGGGACAAATTTTTATCGTTTTTCGTCGATGGGTTTTCGTTTCGGTGGTTTGAGTGATGTCGTCGGAGGCATTCCACTTGATTGCTTAATTGGTTGTGGTGTTTTTGAAAATCGATGTACTGATTATTAATTGCTTTACGTTTTTGTCTTATATGCCCATTTCAATTTATATTAATTTTGTATTAACACTGATATACAAATTATTAGACTTTATTTTAAACTAAATACAACAAATCACTGTTTTTTTTTATTAAACGTGAAAGTACCTCGATTTCTTGAACCAAGCTGCCGCATTGATAACGCATTATATCTCCCGAAGCGTATCGACAAAACAATACACACACGTACGTTATTTACACACAAATGTTTTTGCTCGTCTCGTCAGCGCCAATTATCGTGACGCACCGACACACGTTCCCAACTTTCATATAAAGTTTTTCGTTGCGTTTCATAAATCGCCGGCGAGGCGCACTGGCAGCGCTAACTAGCCGATTATCTTGTTTATAGAGCTATTAGTTGCCGTGTTATCGTATTCTGTATCTGATATCGACAAAAAGTGCCGTTTTCATCGCAGCGCTAGCGTGGCACAACACTAGCGCCGGGACAAGATGCTAGGGTTGAACAAGATTTTTGCGCTTTTAGTTACTGAACTATTCTCGAATTTTCTCAAACGTCACAGTCGAGTGTAGTTTTTAACAGTTTATCTGTTACGAAGAAGTTGTCCATTGGTTTGTAAGATGTTTCAAATCACTAGCCAAAGCCAGTGTTGTACCAGACCTATACTATCATATTTTATCGATATTTCAATAAATTAACCCTTATTTGACAACATTGGAGGAGCTTGTTGTATTTGTATCAAAAACAATTACTTTAAAGCAGTCTACAGAATCCAAACTGTCGTTTTCTGTATATTTGTTCTAACTTCATAAAATATTTCAACTGCTGCTGGAACTTTCTCACACTAATTTCTTCTTCCTGGCTCTAACTAGACAAGCTGTTTACAACACTTCCTTATTATATATTTTCAGTAAACAAAGAGTCAATATGGACTCAATATATTAAAAACAATAGATGGTTTATTCAGTTTTTGACGTGAAGAATATGTTAGTGGAATTTTTGATTATCTGTTTTTCTAATTTTACGAAGTACTAGTGGGAATATGCTGTGCTGTTTTCTCATTTTGGGCTTTAAGGATTCTAATACTAGCCCTGTATTAAACATTGTCCCATTTCTAGGCACGGGTCTCGTCTAATAATGAGAGCCCGCCTTAGTCCACCAATCTGGCCTAATGCGGGTCGGTAGACTTCAAATACCTTAGAAATTATTATGAGAATTCTCAGGTATGCAGGTTTCCTCACAGTATTTTCCTTCACCGTTAAAGCAAGCGAAAATTAACATTGAATACACTGGTAACTTTTAGAAATATCGGAGGTGTATGACATTTGGGTTTCGAACATACGACTATCGCCTTAACAGTCCGTACCGTAACCAACTAGGCCATCGATGTTATTTTACAAGATTTTTTATATGTACAATATTTTTAACAAACTGTCAAAGTTTAAATAAGATTAAAATTTAATGATATATCTGTGTCTAAACACATTTTTATTACACTTTTATTCTTGATTATATGTATCAATCGTTTTTCATAACATTTTAACATTCCACGTGTTACGTATAAATTTCTTCATTTGCACGAAAATAATACTGATCATACGGATTTATGAGCGGTGGCGATGGTAAGATGGCGTTTTTTATTTTTATAAAGTGTCAATGACGTTAATGTGGTCAAAGTCGCGTGAGCGAGCACGCTTCACTTGCTCGGTCAAAATACTCGTGTTTTATGTCGAGTTTCACTTTATGTAATGCCATAAAATATGTTTAATGTTATTACTGATACGTGATCTATCTGGAGTACATCTCGCAGTGTCGTAATCACGCTCGTGTGTTCGGATATGTGGGAAGAGATAGAATGCAGGTTTAGATTTTGCCAACGTACCTCTTTAAATCTAGTCATGAGAAAATCAACTGCTTTGGACTACATGGAAATCAAATTAAGAACGCTTTATAATAACTTATAAGTTGGCGTTACTTGTAACGTATAAAACTTCAACGAAAATTCCATTTTGTGTGGAATTACACAAATATTTGAAAATGGAACATTGTGAACGTTGATGACGCGCGGCATGAGTCGTTCAAATTAAATTCACTAAATCTCTTTAATGTCGAATATTTCCTTCTTCATAAGTGCTATGAATTCTGTCATATGTCCACAACAAATCAAATATTTTTTAAATCACTGTCATATTGGATCTCATATTGCGTCGCCGACGTTTCGTTCTTTGCTGCAGAAATACCAATGTTTCTGAAACAAGTTTCTCGTATTTACGCACAACAATCACTTTGATATATCTGGAGCGGCTGTGTGATTTGCGACACCCGTATCGAATGTGTACGCGATCTGTCAATCGTATTTTTTAATTTACAACTCGTTGCTACGTCTTTTAATCTGTTTTGAATTGGGTGAAAGTGCTACCTTATTAAGCCGAAAATGTGCATCAGCCTGTAATTGATCACAGTTCTTTTTTTACACGCTTTATTTATATTGTTTTGTCCCTCTGGGGGCGAAGGACTTCTATTTTCTCTTTCTGACCTGTGCTATTTTTAGCTACGGGGTTTCTTAAGCGTCTGCTTCATCATGCCATATCCCTATGTCTACCACTCAGTGACAAGGAGCATATTCCCTTTCTTACTTAGGGTCAATAAATAATTTAAGTTCTAATTCAGATCTTCAAAAAAGATTAGAAGAGATAGAAAGAAAACGTATATTAATTGTACGACCAAATATTGTTAACCGGTGTGAAAAGAGCAACGCTAGAGTTTCTTGCCCGTTCTTCTCTAGCGAAACTGCATTCCGAACTGGTGGTAGAGTAAAAAAATTACTGAATCTAAATGATGTATAACATTCCATGGATTCAATAAATATTTGATTTTGATTATAACAAATAAAAACGTTTAGTTAGGTGTATATTGTCATAGACTTAATTGATGTTTGGATTTAATTTTGTCCCCAAACTTTCTGTAAAATTCTGCTGGTTTGCCAACCCTGTCCATGTCGTGGAGTCAAGCGGAGGTTAGCCAATTGTTTGCTTCGGCTAATAATATTTTAAACTAAGCTATTGGTTTAACATCGACAGTGTAATTTCACGGTTAACTGTAAACTGTTCGAATTATTTCTATGCAGCGATCGACGTTATTTATCACCGTAGTCAAAAGGATTGTAGAAAGGTTACTTATCTATAATTAATTTGTTAAATTAGTAATCAAAATAATAGTTAAATTAGGTGTTGAAGCTACATTATTTTCATTCATTTTATTAACCATAATGACAAATTGTTGCCTCTGAAGATATTAAGTGGATTGTATTGAACGATGTTGATGTTCATGAGTATTAAATTTGTATAAAATATACTGTCTCGTACGCAAGGAGGCATATTTACTGCAAAAATAACCGCTATGTTACCGCCACCTAGTGTGGATTAATTAAAAAAATAATTAATCTTTAAAAACTTAACCAGTTTTGAGATATATACACGTCCAAAAATATTATGCGGGTATTAAATGGAAGTTGCCATATTGCTTCAATCAACAAATTTAAAACGTGGCTTTTCAATAACTCTTTAAATAGTAAACTTTTTAGATATTGTTTACAACGGCCTTGCCATTAACTCTACCTTTATAAAATCATTATATTATTATGTAAGTGTTATAATTTAATTTTGGCAATAAAATACGTGCTCAACGCGCACCGTCGATTCTTATTACTCTAAACTACTTTTACTTACGTTTTTTTATAATTATATGTTATAAATACTTACTTACTTATATACGATTTGCGGGCTATATGAATTAAGCGACATTTTTTATCATTGTCAATTATCGCTTGCTTTAACCGTAAATGAAATATTGTGACGAAGCCTACATACTGAAAAATGTAGAAAAGTAAATATATATTACTATTCGGGTTAGACCAAAATTGTTGACTAGACCTAGGCTAAGACATCTCTCATAAGTTAGTATAAGTGGAAATAGAGTGTTCGATTCCCGCACCGAGACAAATATGTGTGTGACAGATAGATATTTATTTCGGGGCTGGGTGTTGTGGGACCGTAGTCCCTCGCAGTTCTTGATACCCACGATACAGGTTTGATCTGATGTGGGGTTAGGACTATGGGTGTGACTGTAGGGTGTATTTGCTATTGATTAATTTAATATGTACATGCATATGTATAGTATTCATCTAATTGGTTTATTTATCTAATTTTGCTGGTGGTAGGATATTCATATCCGCCCGGATAGCGACCACCGTACACAGGGTGAAAAACCCGCCATAGTGGCACACGCAAGTGTGTCGCGTTCCGGGATCAGCCAGTGTACATCCGGTTTTTTGGGGGTCTAGAGTTGGGGTACAATGTTGGCCATTTTGCGGCCTTCTAAGTACTCTGACAATAGACCCTCGACCGCTTCTTCACCTTCTTGCCCATGGCGTAGTGTGAAGGAGCAGGCCGGCATGATTGTGTTGAGTAGCGGGAGATAGATCGTCTCTCGCTACTCGATACTCTAATTGGACCGTACTGCGCTTACCATCAGGTGAAGTGCGGTCACTTTGCCGTGCTAGGATAAAAAAAAAAAAAAAAAAATTTACACATTCCTTATTTTCATCTATCGCCACTAGCAGTTAATGCAATGACAGGTTATGAAATCACCGTGTCAGAAACAAATTGTAATACCGCTCAATTGATGTGTGATTTTCGTATCGAAACGTCAAACACAATTGACATATTTATTTTAACATACTGTTATCTTGAAACGAGGTCACTTAAATTAACAAATTATCGAACTCAAATATGACTGTGAAAGTATGAATACATCAATGTATGAAAATAAGAATTTAATTTAAAAAGACAGCGCTCACTGAAAGCTCAAAGGTTCGGCAGTATTGATTTCTTTATTAATATTTAATGTCCAATTTATTCAGTTGTTTCGTTTAATGCCGCGACCGTGTCTTCTTCGATTTAACCTTTCCGCACGATTGTATCAACGGGCTGTTTAATGACTATTATTTTTTCGATTTTTTCAAAAGAAAGTGCCCGAGTCGTTTTTAAAAAGATAACATATGACCCTCGTTACGGCGAGAACACGACTGGCTTTTTGTTTATGTATTAACTTCGGCGTTCAAAATTTCGACTTTAGTTTCACTCGCCTCATTAATCACGTGACAACAAAGCTCATTAAAAGGGCATTTGTAATTGTCAATTTTGCGTGATCACTTTTTACCATAACGTTGTTGTATTTTGATCCAGTTTTGTTTGTGCTAGTATCTTATAAGGAGGTATATCGCGTTTCAATTTTAGCGGAAATCTATGTAGTGATTTCGGCCATCCGATGCCGCGTTTTTATGGATTTTTTATTAGCAAAGCTGAAAACGTAGCTAGCCTTGTTTTTTTGTATGCCAGCACGTTTGTTAGTCCACACAGTTGGAATTTGGATTAGAAACCAGTACCGCGTTTTTTTAGATTTTTTGCATTATTTGATACACTTATAGAAATTGTGACCATAAGTTCGTAATGAAGCCATAGAGACAAAGTATATAAGTATGGTAGACAGCGGCTTTGCTGTGCCCTGGCATTGCAGAAGTCTATGGGCGGCGGTGACTACTTACCATCAGGTGGCCCGTCTGCTCGTCTGCCTATCAAGGCACAAAAAAAAGTATAAAGCAATTGAGTCAACCAACATCTTAGGGACTTAGACTGCCTCGGTGGGGCTGTTGTAATTGCGCATGCGTTACGACTGCTGTGCTGAGGTCTCGGGTTCGATCCCCGGGTCGGGTAAAGTAATATTGGGTTTTTCTATTTAGAAATACTCAGCATCAGCCCGGTGTCTGGAATTGTGCCCGGTATGGTGATAGGCTCGTCCCCTATTACCTTATGGGACCGTGATAAATTCGGCAAAATGTTGGTGTATTGGTTACACACACACCTCTGCCTACCCCCTACTACTACCCCTTCGGGGATTACATGCGTGAGTTTAGTAATATCTTGGTGATATTTATGGTTCGCGCGACGTACATACGCCTTAAGGAACGGGTTGTTGATAATTACACCATTATAATCAATCATATCAATGAATGGGAAAGGGGATTGAAAGCTGTTGTTCTGATTGCGATTGATATTCGACTCTATTGTTGCGGTGCTGGGTCGAAATTTCTTTGGTTCAGGAATCAATTAATTTCAGTAGTGATTCAAATGTTACGGGTTAATTATTCTACTCTATTGAGATTGAAAGGTTATGTAGTGTAGTACGACTTTTCCTTATTTCAAGTGTCTGCAATTTTGCTTTACTGTGAGTGTGGCATACAGTTTATTGGCTAATTGGTCTAGTGGTATGTAGCACTGCAAATTAGTGTACTTGGCGTGCAGGGGCTGCACCCTGCTTTGAGTTCGATGAAGTTGGTGAACCGTATGAGAAGTATTTCTGTCTGCTCCTTCAGGTTTACAGGCGTTAGCTTATATTATACTACGTGTTTTTCTATAAACAAAGGCTCTTGGATCTTGTAATTTGTATTCGATATGGAGATAAATTCTTTTACTGTTATCCCTAATATCTATTCTTGTTTACCTTTATGTTGCCTAGATACGTGTTTTAGATCTAAATTTTTGTGTACCTTTTCTTTTTTGTTTTCTGGTGCCTCAAGTGTCGGCCAAAAAAAGTTCTTTTCTTACTTTCTATCAGATGAGACACAATTGAGCCCAATGAATCGTCTGTACACTAGTTGTATTTCTATGTCTTCAGGAATAGAGAATAATGCGTATACTGCGTATATTTGCTGGTGGTAGGATATCCATATCCGCCCGGATAGCGACCACCGTACACAGGGTGTAAAACCCGCCATAGTGGCACACGAAAGTGTGTCGCGTTCCGGAATCAGCCAGTGTACATCCGGTTTTTCTCGGGGGTCTAGAGTTGGAGTACAATGTTTGGCCATTTTGGGGCCTTCTGAGTACTCTTGACAATAGACCCTCGACCGCTTCTTCACCTTCTTGCCAATGGCGTAGTGTGTAGAAGCAGGCCGGCATGATTGTGTTGAGTAGCAGAGGATAGATCGTCTCGCACTACTCGATACTCTAATTGGACCGCACTGCGCTTACCATCAGGTGCAGTGCGGTCACTTTGCCGTGCCAGGATAAAAAAAAACTTTGTTATACGTATTTTGATTATAACTATTTGTAAGGTTATTAAATGTACTAGAGTTTCGTACGATTGAAATTACCTTCGCTTGTAAAGTCAAAGTTAAACAAAGGTACGTCTTTAACAGGATTTCCGGAGGAACAAACAAATTGTGAATATGCTTGTGTTTGAAATTGTTAATTGTGTTGTTTTGGTTTCTTTTCAAACAGATTATGGGAAAATAGAGTCGGTTAGTTAATGTTAATTGTTTGAATTTGTTCTTTGCCTGTTAATGGTGATATGCGTTATTGTTTGTTTTTCTATTTGAATGTATTCATAATTAATCTTACTCAATTATTCTTTACGAGCTTTGGAACGCAGGCTGTGAGTTCTGTATTTATATGAGTGACAGTGTTTCGAATGTATTCAACATAATTTCATTGGATTGTTTTCTAATTTGATAAGATTAGTGAATGTGGATAAGCTATGCTGTAGACAGTTTTGTCTTTATCATGAGTAGGCCGACGCAGCCGGGGTTTTTTATTTTCGGTTAGTTAGATTTTCGCGGGGTTAAATCCTGATGATTTCTTGTATTTACGTATTACATATTTAAATAAACTTAACTATGGAGATTTTATTGCGGTTTTTGTTTAGTCCCGGCGTCTCGAAAACTGTATAGCCTTCGTGGCCACTGGGCCGACGATATACAATTATTATTATATCGTGAACATACTTAGTTCGCCTCGTGTAAAATCCGTAATTTTTTTCAAGGCCCAATTCTCACCCTTCCCAGCACTCATTCCTTTCTTTAAGAACACACCCATGTTTTTCTGGTCTCCATATTACTTACCATCAAGTGACCCAGTTGCTTAGATTACCTAGTTGTATAACATGAAGACCAGTCCAATGATGCAATATGTTCATACATCGTGTAAGAATTATATATTGGCGAAAGCTTTGCACAATTGTTTATCCAATTGACTATTAAGAGAAATCATAAATATTTTCACATTTCTTGAAAATAATCAAAAATAATTATATTTGGCAACCGCAGTAACAGCAATTGCGGTTAATTTCCGTTGTAGTCTGCGAACAAAAATGTTTATGGCTTCATTAAAGGAAACCGACCCGGCAATTGTTAACCTGCACGTTTTCTGATTTTCGTGTACGAGTTCAGAAATGTTTGACCTTTTACGCAAGTTTCACTTATATACGTTGAATTTACGCCTTATTTATTTTGTGTTATTCAATTTTGAAGAGTTCGGCACTTTTTAAAACCTACCTACTTTACCATGGTAAAAGTAAATTTATGAACCATAAATGAAATTGATTATCTAATAAATAAAATGAATACACCCAAAGGTCACCGTGTGTGTTACTCCCAGGACCAGAAGTATTCCTGACTCCACACAAGATCAAACCTTTAGGGAGTATCAAGAACTATGAGACCCACATAACACCCAGACCCACTGACTTATATTCTATAGACACGAACTGTCGAACAAAAAAGATGTTCCGAGAACCTTGTCCACTAATGCCATCTATCATATCTATATTACTAAGAACTATTTGGAAGTAAAACTCCCGTCACTGTCTCTCGAAGGGGACTTTCCACGCGCTAAAACGGGACAAACTGTATAATGTTTTTTTTGAAATATAGACTTCCCGTATTCAAAATTGAAATTAATTAATATTTATTGATATTACGTTCTATGTAATTATGTTATTTACCTTATACTCTATTAACAGTTTCACTGTAAATCAATTTAAGGCAGATTTGTTCGGGAATGTCGCTACAAATAACTAAAATTAACTGGTGTGCATTCGTAGGTGGCATGAAGCATACGAACGTCGGTGTGGAGTATACACCTCAACTCGGTGGAACATAACGTTTTTTCTGGTCGCCGCATCTAGTACGTAGTACATATAGATCGCTGCCCAGACCCAAAATATTTGTTCACACAAACATTTGTCTCGGTGCGGGGATCGAACCTAGGGCTTCTGGTTTCATAGCCGGCTACTCGCGCGATGTCCCACAGAGGCTGTCAAACACTTAAAACATTCCATAACAAGAAGAAAGTCGCCCATTCCACGTAAAATTAACTAACACGCGTTCAATAAAACGTTCCCCAAATATTTACATTAAAAATTATAGACCTAGGTCAATACATATAATATCAAGCCCATTACCGCGTAACACCAGTAGGCGAGTAAACACCAATTTCGAGGACAACGCAATGCGTTCATCCATCGCTCGGTTAATAGGCGCGCGCGTGTTTAACGTCAATTTGCACCGTACATATAATGCAATGTACGTCGTATGTCGTGTAAGTGGTCGGAATTGGTACGTGTGGACGGTAAATATTGGTGGGCGGTGGTAAAGGGCGCCAGTAGCTAGTGGGTGTGATAATTCGTCACGCATACAATCCGAAGTGCCGTGAGAGAGTGACGTGTGGCGGGGTTGCTTTACACACGATTTAGTGGCGTGGGAGAGGTGAAAGGTCGAACTTTTTGTACTTAACTAGATTACAAATATCAACTTTGAAGCACCGATTTTGGGGTGGGAGATGCATTCCAACTTTTGGCCTTCAAAGAAGTGACTTCTGACAGAAGTGAAAACTTAAACTTTTGAATTACTGGGTTGGTTTTTGAAACAACGTCATTGAAGGATTTTTTTTTTATGATTGCTTATCATTAGTTAAACTAGATGTTGCTCGCGGCTCCGCCCGCGTGGAGGTTATTTTTGTAAGAAAAGGTGTACAATCCAGAAACCTGTAAATTCATCAGTGTTTCTCTACAATATTATGCATGTATCATACATATAAACCTTCCTCTTGAATCACTCTATGTATTTAAAAAAAGCGCTTCAAAATCCGTTGCGTAGTTTTGAAGATTTAAGCATACATAGGGACGGACAGCGACAGCGACTTTGTTTTATACTATGTTAAGATATGTCTTCTAAACAAGTTGAAGATAATGAAAATTATGTTTTAACCCAAATGATGGTGAATTATGTGTTAAACAACTATAATATTGAATTTATGTAAATTGTACAGATTAAGGTATAATTATAATTAGTAAAATACGGGAAATACAATTCGATTCAATTAATAGACGTGTAGGATTTAATTTAGTTTGTTTTTATAGACGTCTAATAGTGTGTTCATTTATTTAAATCGCATTAATAATTCGCAGAATCATTTTACGACTAATAAATGTAAATGCTCTGCAGTCACGCGATATTGGTAACGCATTTCTTTAATCTTTTAAAAGAACGCGATTAATTAAATTTCTTTTATTTTTATTTCGAATATTGTGACCGTGTTCATTTAAATCGTATCGTAAAATCATTAAATATTTTTATAATAAATACAAATGTTCGCAAAAACACGACCATACCACGGTAAAGTTTACAGATAACTTTACCCTGACTATTCTGTCAGATCGTGGCTTGATATACGTGTTTTTTTTATATGAAAAAATGGGCAAACGTGCAGGAGGCTCACCTGATGGAAAGTGATCACCGTTGCCCATGAACATCTGCAACACCAGGGAGCTTGCAAATGCGTTGCCGGCCTTTCAGGAAATAATATGCTCTCTTCTTGAAGGTTCTCAAGTCGTAACGGTTCGGAAAGACCGCCGCCGACAGCTGGTTCCACAGAGTGGTTGTGCGAGGCAGAAAATGCCGTAAAATCGCGGTGATGTGGAACGCTGGACATCGAGTGAAATATATTAACAAAATCAATGTTCTTTTGCAGGCGTACGAGTTATCAACGCTAACAGGCACACAAGTTATGTTACTGGTCGCCTCAGAAACGGGCCACGTGTACACATTCGCCACGAGGAAACTGCAGCCGATGATCACGTCAGATTCCGGCAAGCGCCTCATCCAAACCTGCCTGAACTCCCCGGACCCGCCCACCACCAGCGAGCAGCGCATGGCAGCCACCGGCTTCGAGGAAACCGAGCTCACATATAACGTAGTAGACGAGGATATGAAGGTGAGGCAATTGGCGTACGCTGGAACTGCCCAGTACCCCATAGAACACCACCCAGGGTTGGCTCCGTCGCCGCTGCAGCAGTACCACCAGCACCCGCCGTGCCCGTCTCCCCTGCCCCTCAGCTCGCTGGGCCAGCCCTACTCCCACGCCCATCTATCACACCCCCACATGTCTCATCACCCGCAACGGTAGTCGGATGGCGCTTAGATATAATGGGAGAGATCCCGTTCACGACTGTTTCAATAGTCACGTTGTAGTTAAGCTTTTATTGATTAGTATAAGAGAAAGAATAATATACAAATGCTAAAATATTATTGTTAATATATTTTTGTATATATATTTAGATTTTTTTTCATTTGCGGTTTTGGTTTTCGAGGATTCGAACCATTCCTTTTTTAGTCATGATAAATATTCTGTTATTAAGTCATAATTTTTTTTATGTGCATCATGTCCATTCAAGTATACATCAAAGTACGTTTCACATGCCAAGTTTTTCCTTATCTCCATAATGTTATACTTTCGTTTAAACTCGTCGTGTTTACATTGCCTGCTTTGTATTTCATCTTCTTTTAATATTCTCCCAGTGTACCGTTAAGGTATATTTTGAAAGTTGCCGTTTACGTAATTTTTCACGCTGTCGATTGATACCGAGTCCGAAAAACTGATCACGAATCAGGTTGACGGATCCTTTCAGATGGCCAGAGATACCACATCGCGTTTTTAATAAATTATATTTCAAAATTTCACACTTCCGTTATCTAGAGTTAACGTAAAAGTTTATGAAATTATTCTTTATAATCTTTATCCAGTTCTTAATTGGTTAATGGGTTTACTTTGTTTTTTGTATCGATAATTGTCGAAGGATATTTCCGTAGTATTTTTTACCTAGAAATCTTATCGTGTATAAAACTTACTCAAATTGTGATCTTGTATAATATGATCATTTAAATTTTACTATTATCTAAATTGTTTTGACTGTATTCCTAATTTAAAAGTATTATCATTGTAATATCATATCTGATTATTTAAATATTCCTGTTTATACACATTGTCCAATCCTCCATCTTTCTAGTTCCGGCCTCAATTCCAAATGATTCACTGATGCTTTATTACAATTTCAAATTCATGTCACACGTCCATACCTGTCAGTTAAAAACAATTTTCTCCCGTGGCTTAACATAATCACCTCTGTAAAAAATTCTATGATATTGATGAGATGTCGAAACACGGACCGTCGGTAGCGAAATAATCAGATTTAAGATCATGTTATAATTAACGCCAAAGACCGGTTGGCTTCAGAAGTGAGTTCTCATTACGAAGAGGCTTTGATGATAAAAAAATATAAACTAGGATCTAGGATGAATGTAGAGGTCTATTATGAATCCATACATGATGAAGTCTATATTGATAAGAAAGAATCACTTCTGATAGCTATTTTTAGTAATACGATTAATTCAAAAGTAGCCAGTAATTTACTACCTAAAGTAAGAAACACCTGGGAATTTGAAAACCGTGTCCCTATCAAATAATCTCCTGTGTCACCAAATGTATCAGAAGTCTACATAATTCATTGACCAGTTTATGTAAACCTTAAAAATCAATTTAAACTTTACTCCAGCTTTTACTACACACGAGAGAAAACAAAACGCAGGTGTAATATCCAATTATGAAGGGAGTTGTCGCCTCGGCTCCCCGTGATCCGGATTAACGAGAAACTTAATTGAAAATTACTTTCGGCGGGTAGGGCGTCATTAAACTCTACCGTCAAACTCGCAGCGACGCGCTCCGTTGTTGGGAAAATCAATTCGTGTAACTCCAGAGGCTTTCTGGTGCATCGCTTACGGAATACTTAGAAACGTTTGGTGATTGAAATTTGGGACTTAATATAGGATTTAGATTTTAGCTGATGTTTAATGTTATCATTAGGATCAACATCTCATTTATTTCTCTGTTGGATATAGTTTTTGTTAAGCCACCTGGCTTATCTTTAGCTTTATTCACCAATAGTAGTCACTACGTATTTGCCGTGTTTATTTTGATTAATTTACAAAAAAATATGTTATCATTGCTATCAATTTAAATAATTAAACAATTCGATCGCCGTACCGAGTGAAAATTTAATTGTTAAGGACAAAATAAATGAAGAGCTTGGTATTAAACAGCCGAATGTGGCGAGATTCGTTTCGATATATTACTAAACACCGAACTTCTTCCGCTAATATTATGTGGTTTTCTGTATGAGATAGTGGTCCATAATTCTATATAGCGGTAAATTTATTGAAGCAGTGTTAGTGACGTTAACAAATATTTTGTCTATCCGTTTATAATATGTTATGGTCTTTACCAGATTTAAACATGGCTTTAACTGAGATCATTTATGAAACTAACTTTAACCTTTTAACATGACGTAGTGCGTAGGTCGTAGTGTTTATGCTCGTGATTGAAGTTTCGAAAAATTTGTAATTTGAACGCTTAATCTAAGAATTATTAAAATATAAACACACAAACACTTTACAACGTAGTGGAGTAGTTTTTTTAGCCAGTAGCGGCCATCGTCGCGTCGGTCGCGTTCGACGATTAATTCCCCACCCTAATTTGCATATCGTTTTAATTTCGAACCCATCCGGCCGCGGCGTCTTCGGCACGGAATCGATTAGGGTCGCCGTCGATAAGTGTCCGCGTGGGACGTCACTACCGTCGACAAAACACAATGTACCAAGCGGCCCTAAAGTAATTTTGTGTGTAAAATTTTATGTAGCGTATTTTGACTTAAATGTTTAAAATACGGTAATTTCAACATACCTACACCTTACAAAATCTCGGTGCTCAACTTTTGTGTTAATGTTTGCGACTCGTATCGTCAAGTGTGTGTCATCACCCATCATTGTTCGCGCTTCGATAACTCGATTGATATTTTCACGCGGTAATTAAGATTGCCGAGATAGGCGCCCGTCCACATCGAGATACTGATCTCCACATTGTGCTCTCGTGTCGTATCGCGCCTTAACATTCTGAGTCGGCGTTTTTCTCTCTAGGAACCGTTTCACCTGTCATCGCGGTGATGTCGTTTACATAAATATAATGGTTTACGTATTCTGACCGCGTAGCGCTGTGGTCAGGGACGTAGTTAGGACCGAGATGGACGGCTCTAAATGATTTTGAAGGAAATTGACAGAATGGGCAACTAAAATTTAAATTAATTTAATTTAAAGTTACAAATACAGTTGGAATATGTATCAATGTATGTAGCGTTTTGTTAGATCCCACTCCCATGTAAAAATGCTCCGATATCTCTCCACTTTTTGGTTATAATTTTTTAAAAGTTTGTATCCGTGCGTATCGTTATTGTTGTTGCGAGCGTGCTAGTTCTAATGCATATTAAGTATTCTTTTGATATCTTTCATTGAGTTAAGTCGTAGTTTCGTCATCAATTTGGATATGGTAAGAGATGGCAAATATTAAATCAAATGAAAACAATATCTGTGAAACTGAGGGGTTTTTGGGTCCTGTCATCCCGACCTTTCCCCTCAATTCGCACCCATTTGCGTTTCAGTTCCGTGAATATAATCTGTGTTAGAGCCGTGCCGCGGCTGCCTGCAGATGCCCTCATACTCTTGCGCATGAATTAGCGGTGTAAATGTGGATGTCGGTCAATGCTCCCGTGTATCCCTTAATCGCGCGCCCGTTTCGTAATACACTCGAGATTTCCCTTTCCGTCTCGGTTGCATACCTTAAATTCTTTGGTGTTGGCCAAACATGTGTAGGCATTAATAAATTGCTAATTACGTAAATCAGCGTTGGCATGGTGTTAGTTGCACCATATGACTAATATTTTAATTAATTAAATAAACTTTTCCTCGTGATAAAACGTATTCATCGCCAAATAGGAAATTTTGAGTTAGTTACTATTTTACCTAGTAACAGACTTCGATAAGGTATTCCTGTTTTTTTTATCCTGGTATTGCAAATTGATCACACTGAACCTGATGGTAAGCGCAGTGCCGTCCAGTTAGAATATCGAGTAGCGAGAGACAATCTACCCCTGCTTCTCAACACCATCATGCCGGCCTGCTTCCTTATACTACGCTATGGGCAGGAAGGTGAAGAAGCGGTCGAGGGTCTAGTGTCAGGGTACTCCGAAGGCCGCAAAACGGCCAATCATGGTACCCCAACTCTAGACCTCCGACAAAAACCGAATGCATATTGGCTGATCCCGGAACGCGACACACGGGTTTTACACCCTGTGTACGGTGGTCGCTATCCAGGCGGATATGAATATCCTACCACCAGCACTGTTTCCACTGTACTTGTTTATGACGCATGAGTCACCCGGTCTCTGTCAGCAGTCTGCACCTCGCACACATCTCTATTAACTTATCAATACTATTGTTTTGATAACCGCGCAATTTGAGCTGAGTCATTGCATTGTGCCCCGTAATGTTCCCACATAATTGTCCGTCTGTAAGCCTCTAGCGGTTGTGCAACTCGTGCCAACAATAAAGCTAATTTGACTAATAGTTGACTTGTAATCGCCGCGTGTGGCTATAGGATTACTACGTCTATCCTGATTCTTAATGAACTCTGTTCTTGCTCTATTGTTTACGTATTATATTGTATTGAGATACCGTCGATTAACTAACATGTTACTTATCATTTTTAAGGAGATCGTGAGATTCATCGTTGGTTGATTCCAGCTTGTCATTCAAAATTATGTTAATATCCTCGTGGTTTATGTATTGTGTTAGGTTGTATGTTTTATTTACGTAAAGATATATATTAAACGCAACCTCATGAAATATACATACTAATTTCACGTTTATTAAGGCCCAAGTCATAATTGACCGATATTCGCGCGTGTCCGCCGCCTCCATTAATTTATTATTCCACACGTGAACGCACTGTCGATTCGATGGTTTAAAAATTGTTTAATGTTTGCAAAATTTTTAAACGATCGCCCCTCGGTGGTAATTAACATCGGCGACCACCCAACATATGGTGGTGCCACCCGGGACCAACGGTACGTCTGAATCGGTACGCCTTTATTATGTCGCACTGACGTACAAATGAAGAGATACCAACATCCTCGATGGCAATTTGGCGAAATTTCTGCGTGACCAATGGCCGTGATAAATTCGTTTCTCACCGACTTTTTGGTAGTAATTAATTAAAGGTTACACGTTTTGTGGTCGTTAATTTATGTGAATCTTCAAGGTGGAATTATCTCTACTATTCAATTGTTTATTTTTGGAACCCCGCAAGATAAAATCAATCAAGTCCTAATTCCAAATTTCCAAATGAATCTATCATCCGACACGTTGGTATTTAATCGTAGCTCTCCGGTCACTCCATAGCTATTGTGAGAGTTGTTCCCGTCTTCGGTCGGACCATCTTGTGGTGTTTTGGGCGCGGTCTGCAGAGGCGTCGCTATCTCCGCTGGTATTATTTTAGGCGTTGCGTCCACCGCACTATTACTGCGGGCCCGCGGCCCGCGGCCCGCGGCTCGCTGCTCGCTGCTCGCTGTTGCATAATTCAGACGCGAGCCCGCCGTTTGCATTCCGATACTTGATATGTGCTTTCACATGTATTTATGGACAAGATTTTGTGTCTCCGTAATGTTTGGCGAATAAATAAATCGCGTTTGAGGCATAAATACAATGGGCGAGACGGCGGCGCCCCTCGTTACGTCGGCGAGAGTAAAGCGCACTGGCTTCTTGTGCTGTCGCCGTGTCACCGCTGAGATATTTGAGATCGCCCGGCTTCCCGCCGGTTATATTGTTGTTTAGGAGCTTCGTTACCCGCCGGTTTATGTCGGCGTGTACAAATTGGCGCGTGCGGTGTCCTTCCATCATACATCATCTCGGGCTATAAGCTTGGACTGGGGGTCTATAGTTGGGGTACGATGGTTGGCCGTTTTGCGGCCTTCTGAGTACTCTGACACTCAATACTCTAATTGGATCGCACTGCGCTAAATAAAAGCTTGCCAAATCGAATTGATACTCCATTTAGGATACTGCACATCCATCGAGCGTATTGTTAACCGTCAATCTGAAAAGCTGTCTCGAAAACAAGTGTCGACTTGACCCAAAATGCTGAGCGTCCTAGTGTTGTGCCAACTAATCCTCAGTAAACGTGATTATCTTCTGCGGGCATCTCGCCTAACAATTCCGCTCACATCTCACTTACCGCAATCGTAATGATTTGCGGCGGAGGTCCGACTTTGTATGCGGTTGCCACGTCGATTCGTATGCACAGTACTCACTAGCCACTATCCCTGGCTGCATCGTTGCTTCCGCGACCGGACTGCTCTAATTGAAATTTATTCGCTTTTACACAACATAGGTTAGTCCATTTATTGTTTTAATGGGCTGGTCGAAAGTAATAAATGTCTCATTTTGAGGGATCAATTTTTAAAATCTGTAAGAACCCATCTATCGAATAAAAATATATATCGATAACTCTACTAATATTATTCTCGAATGTTCTCGAATATTAGAAATACAGGCTAATAATGCTGCAAAAATTATTAGATACTCCTTTTAAGTAACTACTACATACAATATATATGAAGTAGGTTTTATTACGAAAACTTCAGTCTCGATTCTCTAAGTGTTCTCAAATACTATAAAAAAATTATAACACTATCCATCCGTGTGTCCTATATTGAAAGAAGAAATATATCCTCAATGTTCTTGTTAAAAACATGGCCGAAGTGGCCGCGTGATTCCTTTACTTAGACTATTAAACAATCGCACAGTGTTTAAATCATCTAGATCCATTACAATACTGCATTACAATCTTAAGTAACACTAACTTTACATTCACATGAACCACCGTTCTCAAATTCGCAAATAATCTAAATTCACCAACGATCCGTATAACCAAACGAACTAGAAATATCAACCCTTAATGCATTAATGTATCGTTTAGTAATGCATGCGGATCTATGCGGGCCCTTCAGCCAGATGATGCCTCATCCATTATAGATCATCCATAAGACTGTGCGTCCTTTATATAATTGGAAGCGATGGAACCAATCATGCCTCATGCCATCATGCTTAATTCTGTTGCCAATTAAGTGTTTTGTTTGTATTCTAATATCCGTTTTTTTATCACTTCCTTTAGTGGATGTTGATAATAAACGTGTTGATTTTGACGCTTATTTTTTAGTGTTAAATTTTGGTAATAAAAATATAATTAGTAATTGGAGTCTTTTTTTGTTTTGGGTATGTAAGCATATAGTGTTTTCAGTACAGAGTAGTAAACATAAAATATAGTTGAATCTTAGCATCGATAAGTAACATTCTGGTAGTAAAATAAGAAAAAATACACGTTAAAGTTCAACAAGGTTTTATTGTTACATCAAAAAAACATCAGCAGCTTTCGAAAATCTGAAAATACATTACTAAATTATTGGCTTGGTTGGACTAAAAACATGTTTACAATTTCGCAATCGAAGAAACATGGCCGCTTCCTTATGTTACATGTCCATCTCTAATTAACCATGACCATAGGTGGTCAGAGGCATACAGTCCAATCAACCGGGACGGTGTAGTCAGTAACAGTAAGGCCTAGGCAGAATACCAGCACCAGGCAGTACGTTAGTACCTGGCAAATGCTGAGCCTATGGCCTTTTTGGTCATGCTTTAGACACAGGTGTTCCAAATTGAGGAGTAGCGGGTGTACTCAGGTTCTATAATTGTTTTTTTTTGTTGTATTACTACTTGTGTTTTTAATTTATATGTCTTCTAAAGTGTTGTTTGACCAATTAAATTTATTTTCTTTCTTTCGTTTCAATAGTACAGTTTTGATCAGTTGAAATGATGCCGGCCCACTTCCTAAAACTAGTCTGGGAGACGCACATGGTTAAAATTAGGTCCGCGCCAAGAATAGCGTAAACTGCGAGCTAGCCGCGTCAACGCATCGCCGTTCTCATATTGTGTTACATTACACCCATTACACTCCATGTTTATTTTCATACCATATTTACTGCGGTGTGATTCATAAATCAATAAATGTAAAAATACTCCGCATCGCTCGGTAATTGTTTCGGAAGTTTGTTGGTTGATATGTGATTTTTATTTGTTTGTTTGTCATTCATTTTTTTTTCGCCATCGGAATTGAACAAAATGTGTAGGACCAACTGCTGATTCACTATATAAAACTAATAAGAATCTTCAGTCATTCCATGCTCTAAGAAAAATTCAATGTCTATAAGAATAAATACTGATAAATACGCATTAACTTAAACACCTCCTATTTTTGACATACGTAATAGTTTCAATTTAATTTCTCGATCTGATATAGTTAATTTTCCGTTACTACTGCCTACTGTTAATTCAATTTCAACTGTGTTTAAAGCTTTCTCACGATGCTTTGTGGTAACTGTAACGCGATAAATATTAAGATTGTCATCGAATCATATATAAACATAACGGTGGCCACGAACCACCACAAATATGAGGACGTTATCACAATCAAAATAGCCAAGTTTTATCTCGATGATTTGTTAGAGTCAATCTACTCAGAATCACAAGGCGTGAGACACAATTTCGCAACGGCCACGATACATGACTGCGCATTTTTACAATTCAAACAATGTTTTCTCGTGTTATTGAAAGGAACTTATCGATGGTGGTTTTATCGGCGATCAGAATTGCGCGGGCGCGGTGCTGCGTCCGTTGTTTGTTCCGAGTTCATCAGTGGTCTATTGGGCAACATCTTCACTAGCGCAGCGGCGAGCGCGCGTTGGTAGTCGCTCTGCGCTTTAGTTCCGCGTCCATAAATTCAAACTAGCGTCTCTCGTCCGACCGTTACTGCGTGGGAAATGATTGGGCCGCGAGTACGTCGGCGGGGCTTTGTTACAGGACTGTCCACTACAGTATAGATGACACGATAGCCGGTGCGTAGTGCGCCCGCCAGGGCTACGTGGGAACCAGCGGGATTGTGTGTAAACTAGCTCTATTTGGTTGCCATTGTCATTTTCGTTCGTACGCTTATTGATAGTAACAATTTGTGTCGCATTAGAAGCTTAGCGACCGCGACGCACCGCGTCTGAGTAAACAATCTGGATGCGCCGCCATTGTCGCCGCGGATCGCCGCGCGCTAACGAACACCGACTTTGACACTTGTCAATTGCACCTTAAATGGTATGAGTTAATTAACTAAAGGTTATTTTTTGAAAGACATCAATGATATAAACAAGCACGCTCGTACACATTGTATTGCAACTTTTCCACTGAGCGGTTCAGCTCACTTTATGATAATGTATTCAACACGCGTCCGTCGCTAACTCAAAGGCAGGTTTGCTCTGAAAACAAATCCTTTTGTGACGGCGTCGATCCATCATACTTTTTCCATTGACAGATCAACGAGCTTACAAACAGACCGTTTTCACATGCTAATACGCGGTACGTGAGGAGGATTAGTTCCGCACCGGATGAGTTTACGTGGGAAATTTGGCGTTTTAAGCGTAAGCGTAGGTACGTGATCGGGTTTGAACATTAACCTTATAAGGCCACCTACATAAACGGTGATATAATCGCGGCGTCGGCCCGTGATTGCATTAGAATAAGGCGTGGGCGACGTCCTTCTCGACGGAGCGCCGGGCGTGCAGTGCGCACAGATTCACAGTGCTACAGTGCGCCACGCACTCAGCGCGCGACGCGTGCGCAGCTCTCGATTCTCCACTCCCGCGCATGATTTATGTATGACCGGTATACCTCGTGCCGGTTCATTTAACTAGATGTATTCCAGAATTATTGCGCTCACCGTACGGCTCTCGTATCATTGCGATCGTGTCGTGAATCTCAACGTCCAGTTGCGTCACAATGTAGCCCTGCTGCCTTGCGTCCCTGCCGCCCTACGCCTGCATACTCCGCGTATCATTTCCTGCTTACGTTTTAATACGTAATCGATGCCTGTCACCGTCTCTTTATTAGTCCAGTTACCGAAATTGCCTTCATTAACAAAGCGGGCCTTTCTTTTGAGTAAAAAACTGTAACGACCGGTTTTGTTTTTTCTCTATAATCGAATGTCCCTTTCAAAACTGTAGCAAAGTAAATTGGCCGTACGGACGGAAAGTAGTGTAACCGGAATCGATCACGAGGGAAACCCATATGTTTTGATGGTAAAAGGGTCACAGTAATTACACATTGAGTTTAATTGAGAGGGCCTTAGTAGTAAACACACTGGTTAGGATGTTTCGGATTCCTTACATATCACGGCGTGGCATAGGATCAGGCTCACCGCCCTGCAGATTGGCTCGTAAACTTGGGGCTATACACGCGTCGCACGAACCCACTCTGTCCAGCCCAAGTTACAAGAGAACGCGGGCTTAATCAATATTACAGTTCATTTGCATTTTTTTTATTTATTTAATCTAGCATAGGATCATAGTGCACATAAAATACAAAGTCGATGACTCTCAAACTAGGCGAGCCTGTATCTTGAGAGCATATAATTATTTAAATATTGGCAAATATGACATTTGAATACTGAGATCGCCACACATAGAAGATATTGCTCATATATGCATGATATAGTATTGGAGGAATTTCAGCATAGTTTTTTTACACCAATGACTTGTGCATTGCAATTTCTGGATTAAATTGCAAATTTAAAAGGGCGTGTTGTATTTACAAATACCAATAGTTAACACTTGACACATTACCACGAGGATTATGTAATGGTAACTTTCAAATTTATTATGATACAAGGATTTTAATCTTGTTCATCAAGCAAGATCAATATGGCTAAAATCATACAATAACTATATTGACGGTTAAAATCCCATAATACATTTATAATAGAAGTCAAGGTAGATAAAATCAGACGTACTACGCCTGTCCAATGACGTTAAATCTCAAGAAAATAAATACGTTTGCGACACGAAACGAAATATACCCGAAATTGACTAAAGATGTCGCTTCTCGCTATTAACTTGCACATTACACAAAAACAGAAGATAAACCGATGCGATCGCATTAGACACAGACGCACATTTTGACAAGCGGACAAGTCTTGTGTCTATTTTATTGCCACGTTGCGTCGTCGCTGCCTTTTGTTCGTGTGCCATCCAATATCCATCCATCCATCCAGTTTGAACTGTAAACTCTGCATTTAAATAGCTGTCGCTTGTTACTTAATACCTATTCAGATATGCGAAATCATAGCCAAGGATTGTTTTTAATTTATTTTCTTGACTACTTACCGCTTTAGCTTCATTTACTTTCATTCATCTCTTAATACATTCACAACGGTCTATAGTACTCGTAACCTTTATAAATTCGCCAATTTGGCTGACATATTTTCGGTGCGGACGTCTTCTGGCGACTCTACTATCCATACTATATATATACCATATTACATTTATTCAAGTATTATAGTTACCTGTGTTTAATTTTGTACATTATTCAATATGCAACCGAATATAATACGCGAAAGAAACCCTTTTGCGAAAACAGAATCTAAATAGCTAAAAAATTGTGGTCACAATATTTATTAGCAAAAATGGTTGCGTAGTGGGAACATACCACTATCTCCCTCGCACAACGGCACAGTAATGGCCATTATGAGGACCGTGACGTCACGGGTCATATCATGCATCCTTTTACTGTTATTTGACAGTCACCCCGTCCAGCAAATTTAAATTGCGTCTAATTTACTTTTTTTTTCGGATTTATAAAATTATTTCCATAATAGGTTCTAGGTAATGTAAATTTTGATTAAATTAATAAAAAAAACGTGTCAACTACCCTATTACACTTGTATGTAGTCCACTTAAAGCGTGCTTACTTGTCGCTTAGTGAGTTTAATGTAGTGATAAAAACATCTAGAATTATCATTATATTATTAGTCACATTTTGACTCTGATCTAGTCCAAACTAGTTTTTCTACATTTCCGTGCATTAACGACGTCGGATAGGTTTTTTATCGGAGATGCAAATGGCTAATGTTTTTAATTAGATATTATTAGCGACTGCACCCAAATGTCTTTCCGGAATATCATTTTATATGACATTAACATTTGTTATAAAAAGTAATACTTAGTTTTTGGAGTAGTGAAAGTCTAAAATTAGTCGAGCATTTGTTGAAGGATAACATTAATCCATACAACGACTTCGTGAGCAAAATGAGGATTTACTCTTTCAAGACTTAACTCCATAGGCGGTTAGTTCCATTTTGAGATCTTAAAATGTAATTGAGCTAGGACCCCATAACAAGAACTCGTGTAACTTACAGAGGCGTGTGGCCAGTTCGCAGTTTGAATACAAAAACAATATGAATACACAATTGCTTACAAATATTGGCGATAATTCGGTGTGTATGATTTTAAACTGATATTTATTGTGAATAACAACGACGTGAGGGGAATATTGCGCTCTCCGAAGTCCATATTTTGTGAACGAAAGGCGCTCGGCGCAGTTGCATCACTTAAACCGAAAGTGGTCGTAAAACCTTGGCACTCGTGTTCTGTGATCTGTGACACTGCGAAATTACACAGTCACCTGTCCCGCTTCCTCCTGCCTTTTTGATTGGCGTTAGACAAGGAGGCCGCCATCGGCTCTCACTTCCGCCCGCCCACGCGCCACCTACGCCCGAATTTGTTTTTTTAAACGCGACAATCGTGTCGCGAAATTTGTTTTTTGACCACGAGAGCCTCGATGTGATCTTTTGTTGTTTGTCGAATGGCTCCTTCGGTTAACATGGTTTTGGGTTACACGGTCTCTTATCGCTCTACTACTAAAATTGTAGGCCATAAAACTGTATTAATAGCCGTATTTTTATTATATTGCGGCAATGGTCAATAATAAATAATGTTTATTATGTGCATAATATCCATTGCGGTTGTTATTCTAACAGTTTGTGTTCTATATCGTACAACACCTAGTTGCAGGTACCACTTACAAATGACATCATCTCGTAGATTTGCATCTTGTTATTTGCTCTCAACTGTTTACCCTCCAATAAGAATAATTTTAAGTCGTGCCTATGTCACAACACCCGTGTTATCTGTGGGGATAAATGACGTCACCACGTGGGCTTCTCAATAAAATTCGTCCGCGATATCTGCTTGCACAACGTTGCGAAGTCGTCTTCTGTTGTAAATTATGACTTAATTCCGAACGCCTCCTTTTTGTACTTTATGTTGTGTCGCAACAACGGTACTGGACATCATTTTTGCTCGAAAGAAATCGTGATTTTTTATAACCTTCTATTTGGCAGCTTGATTGTGACTTCCTTTGGTGGATATTCAAATTATGTTGTTGTAAGGAATGTAACGGAGTTGCAGTCATAAACACAGTATGATCTTTTATTTTAGTATTTTTTGATCCAAAACCAAATCTTTATTATTCATCGTGATTTAAACGTTCAAATTCATATGTCGAATTCTCGAAAACCGAAACCAAAATGGCATAATAACAGAAAACTTCATAAAAATCTTGATGCATAGACGAGACGAGACAAACAAACTCACACGTGACTCGATTTACCAAATCATGTGAGACGCGAGGCTTAGCATAATAAACGTTTAATCGCTGTGTACATTTGTTTATACTTTTGCGCTACAGGGTGTTATTTAAATCGTAGTATACTCTATCGTTAAGTGTATACTTATAAGATCCTAGAACACATCAAACTCATTAAGTTAATTTGCCAGTAAGTGGTAAGTTGAATACTTATCAAGTATATACTTTACTAAGTTTTAGCGATACTATCATTTAAATAACAACCGTACGTGTAATAATTTAAGGTTTATACTCTAATGCATTTTATTCGTAAATTCTCAGGCCATTAATCGAGTGCCATCCTCTTCATAGTTTTGTAAGTGCAACGAATATCTGTTAACTCATTTATCTGATAGGATTATAAGATTTCCCTTATCAACTTCCCATTGGTGCTATTGTGGTGCTGCTGCAGTGAAAACGGAATCATTCTTAGGTGATCTCTATTTATAAATAATAATATATATGTTTTTGTTTTTATATTGTGGCGTTTTTACGTGAGAATTAAATAGTGACGTAACTACAGCGATTTGAGCGGCAACATGTGATTTTATTGCTAATTAAATTTAGCATTTATTTTATGTTGAATTTAATTGAACTGGATTTTTATGGTTGTTTTTACACTAAATTCATATCAACACTATTTAAAATTTAAATAACCACATTATCAAGAAGACAAAGTATTGGTTTTTAATCTCAAAGTAGACAAGTCGCTATTTAATTCCCACTGTACGAAGTGTGGTAGACACGATTCCAGACGGGACCAAGTCCTGTTATTGATACCTGTATACCGTAACATTCCAGTGTGAGCTTCAGTGTACGTTAACATGTTGTGAAGTTTGTGATCCATCCAATGTAACGAGTGTATTTAGTTTAAGGCATGATGTGTGTTTCGGCCCTTATCTGTCGCTGACGCTCTGTTGATTAGAAACTTTTCAGTAGAGGTGTGGTTGGAACGTTTTGAAAAGTATGAATGTTCCAAATTTAAAATTGTTAAGTCACTTTTGAATTGGATTCTATAAGAACGTTTTTTTCTGACTTTACCTCTGTATTACATAATTGAAACATAAGCATGTATGAAAGTATTTATTAAGATTCAAATAAATATATTACTATAACCATTAAAGTTTGATAGAGCGTCAGTCGATTGATAGTTCAATTTTACTAGTTTCAAGAAATTAATAATTTGGTGTAGTAAAAGCGCTAGTAAAATTGGATCTCGGTATTTTGACGTTTAAAATAAAATAATAATTAATTAATATAAAAGTAAACTAAGAGATGCAATATGTAAAACTATCGAGTGCCTTGAAACTAAAATTCATATTTTTATTAAAATCTAAAATTTATTACTATTAAGAACATGATATATTGTGTCTTTGAGTTTACATGTTTTTAAGTGTTAAGTAACGAATGTATCCTAACAAACGATGCGGCCGTATTATGAATTGCATTCGCGTTTAAATAAAAAACTCAAACGTAAATGCATTTTAAGGTTCGGCCGCACTTATGAAGACTTATCGGAAGTGTCTTATTTAGTGCCTTACGAACGAAGCGATAGCCGAAGATTGTACTTAAATTCAAAAGTGACTGTTTTTCAGTATTATTTTACGGTTGCAAGGCAATGGTAGATTTTGGTACTTAATTGACTTTGTAATTTATAGAGCATTTTTAAAGTTAATCAGTTTTGCGACGGGATTTGACGCATGTTAAAATTCAGATTTGCAACAACATATATAGCGTTAGTGAAAGTTCAGTGACTCATCGCTATAAACCATATACTGGGTCACTTTAAAAATGTCCCCTACATTTTGATTAATGTGATTTGGTTACTCTGTAGAAGCGTAGGTAGAGACAAAAAATACACAAACATATAAAGTGCTTAAAGTGGTGTCATCATTACAAAAACATAAATATGTTTACTGATTTTCTGATATAGCATCATAAAATAGCGTTTAAGTTTAGTTTTTTTCCTGATTAAAGTACTTCCTAGCCATTTGTGCGAGAGAGTCGTCAATCCCGTCGCATTAGAGTCGTCGCGCGTGCAACCAACAACGTTCGAAAACATATATTTAAATATGAAATTAAGTTTTTCGACGGCCACTCATTGCTTTTGAGGCGATTACTCATGTATGGCTGATAAATGTGCGACGTGCAATAATTCCATTCTCGTTTAAAAGCTGGCCGGTGTCGGTCTGTGCACACGCGCGCAAAGCACCTATATTGTATGTATATTTTTGTAAAAAATATTAAAACTCAAGTAATATTTATTGCGGCGTGTGTGCGTAGACTGGTTCCCATCGGAACTTGTAGAACATTAGATTTTTTTATATCAAAGTGGAAAATTTACTATCCATCCCGGTGCTTAAGCGCTATTTCGAAGTGTGACGTGAATTTTCCGTTTTGAATGTTGTCTTGCTGTTTCGTTTAATTTATTCTAAAACAATTAGTGTTGTGAACGTGTTAACACATCTGACGATGGTTGTGAGATGGTCGATAGGAGATGACGTCTGGTCAGGATAGCATGTGACATTACACGAAGGCAATGTGATAGAAACAATACCTAAAGATGCTAGATCATTGTTACTGTAAAATACATTTTGTAAATATGTACTATAAAGATAACTAAGCGAGAATAATTCTTTAATACTAGATGCAATGTTGTACAACTTTTTTTCTATTTAAATATTTTTTTTGAAAGATTTAATCTACTCTATTTTTAATAATGACTTATTTTATCGTTTCGGATAATTTATATGTGTTTGTACAATGTCATAGACGGAAAAGGAGGAGACATTAAAAAAATATAAAAAAATAAAACGTTGAAAAATTTGATCAGGTTTTGTATTGTGGTTATTACATTACACCTACCTTTACCCACCATCGGACAGGTCCCGGGATCTTGGTCCCGTGTTGTGTCCATTGCTAGGACTTGGGGTCTCAATCACTATTCACTTAAATTAATGTCAAGGTAAATTTACCTTTACTATTTTGTATAACGTCAGATATTTAAATTGAGTCCTCAGTCCAGGCAACGTTTTAACAATGTGGTTAGGGGCGGTGGCCAAGGGGCCCCTGTTGAGGCGCACCACTATTTTATCGATATTTGCCACATGACTTAAAGGCCTAAAGTGATGTGGTCGAAATCGATTGAATTCTGTTGCGCTTTAACTGGCCGCCGCCAAACGGACGACAAGGATCATGCTCCCGTAAATTGTAAATAATTTGAAATCGATTGAATAATCGATGATTAATACTCTCGAAATGAACACCGACACATCGGATTTAAAAGGGGTGTGTCCGATGGTGTTTCGTTTATATAACCCGGCCGCGATGAAATGCGCGTTCGAATATAACGTATCATTACGGGAGGTGCATTTTTGCCGCGGTCGATTAACATAAAGCTTGCGATGCTAAAAGGGACATGTGCCATACTTTCGCCTGAACACAAACAAGCGCATAATTGATATACCTACGGGTGAAAGCTTTCTTTTGGCATCGACAGCTATAGTTTTTAAGATTGGCCAATCTTTTTCGCTGTGAACCTGAAGAAAGAAGATACGAAACGAAGAGAAGAGTTCAAGGTACGTGGTTTCCTATTATATTGGGTGGGTTTAACTTTTAACCATTAACATATTGTGCATTTGTTTGTTTTCTATGTGATGTTTCAGATGTGTTTTTAGGTTTTTATATTTTAATTTATCTTTGCACGCTTGTTATGTGGGCGTGCGTTTTTATCGATAATGACAGTGTCCTGTCACTATTGATTTTAATGTACAGGGTGATGTAAATCGCGACACTGTGTCAGAATTCAAAATATATTACAATTACACAATATATATTTACAAACTCACATATAGCAAGACGTGCAAGGATAAACTGTTATAACTATATCAGTATCGACGTGATTGTTTTCTTTCAGGTTTTTTAGGAATATCATGATAGAAATTACAGTAAAAAGATTTGCTTTTAAAATTTTTAGAAGCTGTATTTATCTACATTTTTTCATTTTTGTTAGTCTATTTATGTTTAGATTTTATTTACAGCCATATGAAATATTTATTATATTTAAATCTTAAACAGTTTTCAGCCTATTATTCGCCTTTCGAAAAAACTATTTTATATCATTTTTACTATCTGCTCTGTCTACCGGAAATCATTTATATAGGTTTATTTTATGGACAAAAAGTCAATTGACGAGGCAATTTGTAATGTTTAAATTCATATTAAACATCGTAATATTGCATCGTTCTGCATAATAAACATATAAGGTTCTTAGACAATAAATTAAGTTTGACATCATTATCAGCGGGCTAGCAATTCAATGCCTTTTGAATTATAATGACTTTATTTCACAACCTAAGGACTTAGTTCCTAAAGACATATATCATTATCATATCTTACTGTATTTATATCACTATTATTAGACGTTACTATTATTATTTTTTTCATATGCGGATGATTTTGTCATCACAGCTACGATAACTGATATGCCAGTAACAAGTTTTAAACCCGGGATATAGAGCGATATATTTCTGAGTATATATTTTTATACCGGACTAGTCGTTTTATAGCGTTTTAAACAAAAATTGAAAATTATACTTTGAAGGAGACACCATGTATAATTAGATTAATATAATAATTAATAATAGGCTTTAATTATACTATTATGTGTCAAATATAGCATAGTATACTAAAACCTAATAACGTGACACCTCAGATGAATTTTATACAACTACCTTAAAACAAGACTCGCTTACACAGTGATAAAGACCACTTTACACTAGCGATTTGTAGGCGCGTATTCAACGAGGTAAGAAATTATTGCAATGCATACTTTAGCGGCGTTAAGTGAGGTAAACACGTGTATGGTGCGAAAGAAAAGCGGTGTTGAAATCGTGATATCATAAACCCATTATTATTCTGGCCCGGCAAAGGGACCACACTGCACCTGATGGTAAGCGCATTGCCATCCAGATAGAGTATCCAATGGCCAGAGACGAGTATCTCTAATCATTCGATACATGTTTGAAGTGAAAACTTCTTTAGGCACATTGCGCACTTTTAGGATCGGGAAAAAAACAATGAACTCGCGTGACCATAACGCTCAGGTTATTTTACTTTTGACATGAGCCTGTGAAGGTTTATAATAATTGAAAAGTAATCATAAACAAAAAAATTACTACTTCATGGACGCTGTTGCAAAAAAAGACATAGTAATTCAAAAGTTTATGTTTTCACTTCTGTCGGTAGTCCCAATGACTGCCTATGTCTTTTTTTTCTTTTGGCTCACCAACTTCGCCAAACTGCACCTGATGGTAAGCGTAGTGTCGTCCAGTTAGAGTATCAAGTAGCGAGAGACAACCATCGCTTGCTAACAATTATGCTGGGATGCTCAATTGCAGTTAGAACACGTGGGCCCGCAAACTGGGCCCGAAAGTTAGGAGGTTCAGGAAAAATGTGTTTACTATTGCAATCCTGCTGCTTTCTCTAATTCTGCTGCCAATTAGCTGTATCTAATCACGGTTTGTTTCAAAGCCAATCAAATAAATCGTAGTCATGAGACTTAACATCTTATGTCAGGATTGTGGGCGCAGTGTAATGTCATAAAGTACTATGTAAGTCAAAGTTCCGAGTGGTGTAATACTGTTTACACACAGAAATAGCACGTATTTCTTGTTTTATTTGTATGAAAAATGCCATTAAAGCATTCACCAAGTACTGGTATCAATGCGTAGAATATTTGTTGTAGTTTTGCAATTATTTAAATAGCTGGGCCTTCTGATTGCCAGTGTAAAGGAGTCTTAAGATTTTTTGTACAATTTATTAGATTTTTTAATAATACATCAATAACCCTGAACCAAACAAAAACTTTGACAATGCGTTTATAATATGAGCGGAGGTGTAACGTCTGCAAATATAACGAACTAATTGAAATATAACTAAAAACATTGCACTATACTTTACGACAACTCAATCCACCCCGTGACCATGAATACTGTAAACCCTTCGAAACGTCAGGTTAAAAAAAATCACATAAACCACGAGAAAATCAGTAAAAAATATTTCAATGTGTAATCCTACTAATATTATAAATGCGAAAGTTTAGATGAATGGATGGATGGATGGATGTTTATTACTCAATCACGCTACAACGGCTGGACGGATCTAGTTGAAATTTGGCACAGAGATAGATTATAGTCTGGAATAGCACATAGGCTACTTTTTATCTCGGAGAAATGTACAGTTCCCGTGGGATAGTTTAGTTACAGAGCAAGGGATCGACATGATTTTTTGCTTAGTGGTAGTTTAGGGATCAGAAAATGACATATGCCACTTTTAATCCCGGAAAAATGCACGCATCCTATGGGATAGCAAAATACAGAAAGGTGTAATAGCTTAAGTTGCCTCAATGGATTGTATACCTTTCCTTTCAAAAATAACCCTCACGCGGGCGGAGCCGCGAGCAACATCTAGTATTCACATAAATATAAGAAACAAATATACAACACTAATTGGCAAACTAATTAGATTTCCATTTCAATCTGGATTCTTTACTAAACCCATCAGCAAATCTGTCTCACCGGTCGGTTCCACCGTAGGAAGCAAAACATTGGTACTTAATACCTTCAATCAAATAGTTGCGGAGAATTTACATGTACTGAGTATTTCACTTACCCCGTCCGTTTGACGGTCAGTTGAATGGGTCATGTTTATTGCGACGGCGCAGTTTGCCGACTTTATTCCTTTCGTCCTGATTGTAATATGGTGATTAGGCCGCCATAATGGTACAATCGCCGATTCAATATTGCTTAGCGTGCAATGTGTAGATTATTGTGTTTTGTTTATGTTTCTTACATGATGATAATAATATCAGACCTATATTTACAGTCTCCGTGGCGCAGTGGGCTGTGAAACGAGAGGCCGTGGGTTCGATTCCCACACTGAGATAAATGTTTGTGTGAGAGACAGATATTTGTTTCGGGTCTGGGTGTGGAATGTCTACGCTGTTGGTATTAATTATTCAAAATTACATAAAATAAAACTTGTTACCGGGTCTATTACAGACCACTAGCCCTGTATTAAATGAGGTTTAGGCTTTGGTCCTTACGCTAGAATAATGCGTAATGGTAGACTTCACACACCTACGAAAATTATTTAGAATTCTCAGGCATGCTGGTTCCTCAGATTTTTTATGTAACAGTCCGACTAATGAGCAAATTGGTTACGGATGGTAAGTGATCATCGCCAATGTATAACTACAATACAAGATAAATCATAAGTGCTTTACCGGTCTTAAACGGGCAGAATATGGATTAGGATAGGTAAGGGAATTTAAGCTTGGTAGGTGAAAACGCTACACAGCAGGCCGGCATGATTGTGTTGAGTAGCTAGTGATTGATTGTCTCTTGCTACTTTAACTCTAACTGAACGGGACTGCGCTTACCATCAGGTGCAGTGTGGTCACTTTGTCGTGCCAGAATATAAAAAGCTTCCAGTAATCTTACCGTACGAAATGCAACGGTTGTTAGTTCACGTCAGTTTTCTGTAAGACACTGGTCAAGCTCACTAATGTTATTGACATGATTGTCTATATCGTACCTCTACTACCGAATATACATACTCTTCTGTATTTATAATTAAATCTTTGCAACAAAATGGCCATGAGGAATGTATGGGAGAAAATGCACTTACCAAACATAGACGCTCGTTCAAAAGTCAGCCATAATAAACCTTGGAGTCAATATACACTAATTTTAAATCAAAAGTTAGGTGTTAATTCTCCAAAGGCCAGCCAATATCATCAAACTACTAACAGATATCCCAGGAGGGATTTAGAGTTTCCCAAACTTAATACGGGAACTCGAGACCCGACGGATACTGAATATTGATGTAGTGGCCGGGATAACTTGCGTAGTTACGATAAGTATTGAATCAGCTATCTTAAATCTTATTTACTTCTTGATTTGGTATACTGTTTTGTCAGAGCTAGCTTTTGCCCGCAGCTTTGCTTGCGTGATAACGTCTATCGATCCCATAAAAAACAATATGAAGCAGTGTCTTCAGCTTAGATCCACAAGAGTGCTTTTCCACGGATCGCTGTCCATCCAAGTATCAAAAAAGTATCAGGGACACTCCTACCAAATATCAAACAGAAATTAAGTTTTCAGAATACAAAACACCAATGTATTGTTTGATACGAGACCGATAAAGACCTTCAGGACTATTGAATAATAATACGTGCCCACACTGGTTCAAACTTTGTATCAAGAACTACAGTTCCACAATACCCAGACCCGAATTAAATATTTGTGATATGATCACACACACATTTTGGAGCGGCGATCGAAGCCGCGCCCTTTGGTTGCAAGCCCGCTGCGCTACGGAAGCTATCAATCACGAAGCCACAAACATAGAGATCTCGATTGTCCGAGTAATTGTCGCTTTATGTAGATTCTGTGAGAGTGGGTAGTATGCTAATCGACCGCATTCACTCAATGAAACTCAGATCTGTTCTATGTGCACAAAAACTGTTGCAGATTCTTTGTGGAAATTATTTAATGATATGCGAATTATATTGTCTTTTAGTATCGTGTTCGGAACAGAAAATAATGCAGGCCGGCATGATTGTGTGCCAAGGGATAATTGACTCTCGCTACTTTATACTCTTACTGGTGAGTTTAGTGTAAAATTTGTGATGAATATGTAGATAATGGCCATCAACCTGTGGAGCAGTTTGCCAGCTACCGTGTTTCCTCCTTCCTATAATCCTGGGTCCTTTAGGCATAGTGTGAAGAAGCTACACAGCAGGCCGGCATGATTGTGTTGAGTAGCGAGGGATAGATTGTCTCTCGCTACTTGATACTATACTATAACACTTACCATCAGGTGCAGTGTGGTCACTTTGCCGTTCCAGGATAAAAAAAAAGGCAAAGTAGAGCTGATATGTTCGGTGCATTACTATAATGTTGAATAACAAAAGAATATCTCGGAAAAAAGAATTATACTAGTTGACGTCACTGAAGACATATTTTTTCCAGTGGTTATATTAGTGGGTGTACGCTATTGTTATCTTATCAACTTGAAAAAAAACACACACAATGTAACATGCAAATATAAATATATCGCCGTCAGCTTCTGGTCTTACTCGTATCACACAAAAAAAAACATTGAAAAATATTTCCCCAAAATTCGGGCATTAAGATTAATGCCCGAATCCACTTACGGCCAATTTAACGGGGCGCTTTCAAATATTTTATTGTGCCCCATACCGGCGCGACACATTGTGACAGTAACCGATGTGAGCACATACATTCATGAAACACTGTACGTGCATTTCTGACTACCACTTTGTCAAAAGTGTAAAAGCTTGTACGATGAATTTTTGACAAATTGTGGCGCTGCATCGAATGGTATTGTTGGAAAGTTGGGTAAATGATTCATAATGCGTTTGTGTCATAATGGAGGCCTATAAATCATTACCTATACACTTACGCCTGTAATCCCCGAAGGGTAGGCAGAAGTGTAACCAGAACACCCACTTTTCGCCGAATTAATTACGGCCCCACAATGTGATAGGGGGTGAGCCTATCGCCATTCCGGGCACAATTCCAGACTCCGGGCTGATATTGAGTATTTCTATATAGAAAAACCCAACATCACTTTACCCGACTCGGGAATCGAAGAATCAGCATCATCAGCAGCAATCAACCGAAACATCAGCACAGCATCCGTTACGGATGCGCAATAACAACTGCGCCACCCAAGGCAGTATCTAATAAAACTAATAATTTCTTAGTTGGCAATAACTAAGTTCTGAGTACTATGTATCATAATGTTATGACTGCTAGATATATCTATTCTGAGTGATATTGGGTTTTCCTATCTAGAAATTCTTAGTATTAGCCCAGAGTCTGGAACCTGTGCCCAGTATGGCGATAGGCTCGCCCCCTATCGCATTATGGGACCGAAATTCGGCGAAAAGTGGGTGTACTGGTTGCACCTGTGCTTACCCCTTCGGGGATTACAGGCGTGAGTGTATATGTATGTGTCTATTCTGAGTCTTCTTATATCAATTTAACGGAAGAATATATCTATGGTAATAGAAAGAACTTTTAAACTCATTGAACTGATCGGATCTTAGTATATAACAAGCTTCCAAACCAGTGGTTCCAAACTATACGATTTATTGAAGCAAAAACATTTTTTTAAAGTATATATAAAAGATCAACAGTAAAAATTGTGAGCAGGTATGAATTCTGTCACATAAGTTGATAAAGCTATTATAGTATTAAAGGCAATTGCTAACATCTGACGGTCATTGCGGCAGCTGCCAAGTGCTTATGTGTGCGAATGTAAAGCGGAGGTAAATAGCTCATAATCATTCAAACCTTATCGAATGCGACCTGTAAACGAATGCAATTGAAAATAAAAAGGATTAGATTGCATAATTTAGCAATTCGATTTGTAGATTATTTCATAAAGATGTGGAACTCCTGACTTATGTGATCTTTGTTTTCTACATCCATATAAACAAATATGAGTTGCTGTTTATTGTTACGCGCATCATTTGATGATGATTGGATTGTTTGTAATTTTAGTGTAATAATAGTAATAAATACACTCACGCCTGTAATCCCCGGGGGGGTAGGCAGAGGTGTAACCAGTATACCCATTTTCGCCGAATTTATGACGACCCCAAAATGTGATAGCTAAAACTGTTCTCCTATGGCATTGATATATGATTATGATGATGATATATAATATGATTATTTTTAATCGATGTAAGTCCTTTGCTTATCAAAATTCCTTCTTACCTACTTACTGTTCATTATTTTATGTTAATAAAAAGAAATTTAACTAAACAACTGAATCCATTTTCAAATTAAGTCACACTGGCCAACACTGTACGCGGCGCCGAACGCCAAACTTTAAATCAAACTGTCATAAGCCGAATCAACTCAAACTATCGGAACTAGAGTTTAAACGGCAATTTTTTGCTCATCCTTTGCATTTTCCCCGGTCGGGTGCAAACTCGTCGAGCTGTCGATATAGCGAGAACATATTAATGTAAATTGCACCGCATGTATGGTTATCGGGAATTTTATGACCACTAACAAAAATACATAAAATGGCCAGTGTAAATACGTGTGAAAATATCATTAAGCTTACATGTGTATAGTATATACTTACAATAGGCATTCACACATGTACTCGCCGAAGAGGTAGATCTGTCTACCTGTCTTTTATCCTGGCACGGCAATGCCGTCCAATTAGAGTATCGAGTAGCCAGAAACAATCTATCATCCGCTACTCAACACAATCATGCCGGCCTACTTCTTCACACTATGCCATGGGCAAGAAGGTGAATCAGTGGTCGAGTACTCAGAAGGCCGAAATACGGCAAAACGTAATACCCCACTCTAGACTCCCGACAAAAACCGGATGTACACTGGCTGATTCCGAAACGCGACACACTTGCGTGTGCCACTGTGGCGGGGTTTACACCATGTATGTGTACGGTGGTCGTTATCCGGGCGGATATAAATATCCTACCAGCAGCAAAACCTACACTGGTTACACTTCTGGGTGTAACCCGTACACCCACATTTTACCGTCCCATGATGTGATAGGAGGGCGAGCATTGCCATACCGGGCACAATTCCAGACTTCGGCCTGATTGAGTATTTCGTAATAAAAAAACTTGATGACACTTTTACACTACACGCGGATAGAACCTGAGACCTCAACACAGCAGTCGTACCGCATTCGCAATTACTACTGCGACACCGAGATACTCTAATATATATACATAGTCAGGTCATAAGTATTGTCACACAGTAAAAACTTTTATTTTAGAATGCTGGCCACAAAAAAGTTTATTGAATTCGAATTTCAAATTGTTCATGAAAATAAAAATGTATACTTTTTAGAATTTTACTCATTTTTAAATATGGAGTGGACGCTTAAAGAAGACCGTGTTGCAGTAATTGCGTTGCATCGTTGCGGTTACGCGCCAATTCAAGTTTTTGACATACTGAAAAATTTTAATATAACCAAAAGATTCGTTTAATGTACCATCAAACGATACAATGAAGACTCTAGTGTAGATGACAGGTCAAGAAGTGGTCGCCCTCGGTCTGTTAGGACTCCAGCAGTGATAAAAGCTGTGAAGGCGCGAATTCAAAGAAATCCCAAACGTAAGCAGAAACTGTTGGCCCTTCAGATGGGGTTAAGCAGAACCACGGTGGAAAGGGTGTTAAATGCAGACTTAGGGCTTCGGGCATATCGAAGAAAAACAGGACATCGTTTGAATGCTCGTCTAATGGACCTGAGACTGAAGAGATGCCGCGCTTTGTTGAAGCGGTACGCGGGAAAAAAATATCGGGAAATTCTTTTTTCAGATGAAAAATTTTTTACCGTAGAAGAGAGCTACAACAAACAAAATGATAAGGTGTACGCACACAGTAGTGAAGAAGCGAGCAACCGTATTCCGCGTGTCCAACGAGGTCATTTTCCATCCTCGATCATGGTATGGTTGGGAGTTTCTTATTGGGGCTTAACAGAGGTACATTTTTGTGAGAAAGGTGTAAAAACGAATGCAGTTGTGTATCAAAATACAGTCCTGACGAACCTTGTGGAACCTGTTTCTTATACCATGTTCAATAACAGGCACTGGGTATTCCAACAAGATTCGGTGCCAGCTCATAGAGCGAAGAGCACACAAGACTGGCTGGCGGCGCGTGAAATCGACTTCATCCGGCACGAAGACTGGCCCTCCTCCAGTCCAGATTTGAATCCGTTAGATTACAAGATATGGCAACACTTGGAGGAAAAGGCGTGCTCAAAGCCTCATCCCAATTTGGAGTCACTCAAGACATCCTTGATTAAGGCAGCCGCCGATATTGACATGGACCTCGTTCGTGCTGCGATAGACAACTGGCCGCGCAGATTGAAGGCCTGTATTCAAAATCACGGAGGTCATTTTGAATAAACTTTAGTGTCATAAGAATCTATGTTTTGTTAAGTTCATTTTGGTATATAAATGGTTACATAATAAATAAACTTGTTTCAATTATTTTATATTAAACATGTGACAGAATTTATGACCTGACTAGGTATGTGTTTCGGGTCTGGGTGTGGTGCGATCGTAGTGGTCTAGTCTATGTATATTTATATATATATCTGGGTGTTGTGGACCGTAGTTCCTTGTAGTTGTTGATACCCACGATACAGGTTTGACACAGTGTGGGGTCAAGACTGTGTGTGTGACTGTTGGGTGTATTATTATCTTGTATTTTGCTAAGCAGTTGTTAGCTTTGCCACAAATTATTCATATTCATATACCACTGGATTTATTTGGACTTGGGGAAGGGAGGAAATTTCACATGTGTAATAAGCCTCAAATATTGCGGTGACAATTATATTACATTTTAGTTTCCTCATTACAGGGAAGTTAGGCTACAATCAGTGTACTTTTTAATCATTATGCAGTATAATTTTCCTTGAAAATACTTGTGTAAATTATTTCTGTGAATAATATTATTAATTAATATACAAGTAAACATTATTGTATCGTATTTATTCCTATCGATTTCCAGAATGCCGATCAAGATTTCCCGCGAATAAAGACTCGAAATTACAAAGCTTCTTATATAATTAAATGTAAAGTATTTCTTATAATTATACAATATAATATTTATTAACCTTTACATACTGCGTACTCGTGTCTTCCTGCTATATCACCTAGTAATTTTGGAAAGTTTTTGCTCAAAACCAATACTTTTGCGTTTACACATTCAATTATCTTTCTGGGACTTTATTTCAATTATGAGTTCGGTAATTGACGGCCGCAGTCCATCATTTACGCGATAATTTTGGGTCTGCATCGGCCTCGGCGTATTTACTTTGCACCTCATTCTGGGGGAATCGACTTTATGTCGAACGACTGTTTGCTGTAAATATTTATTAGTGTAATTGGTTAATCAGTACTAATTATTAAAATTAATATACCCAACAGTCACACACATAGTTCTGACCCCACACTAGGTAAAACCTGTATCGTGGGTGTCGAGAACTACGAGGGACTACGGTCCCACAACACACAGACCGAAAACAAATATCTGTCTGTTACACAAACATTTGTCTCGGTGCGGGGATCGAACCCACTGCCTCTCATTTCACAGCCGGCTACTCACCCGCTGCGCCACGAAAGCTGTCATAAATAAATAAATGAAACAGTTAGAGTCAGTCAGAAGTTATTTGCGGACCACAAAGTCATTAATCACCAAAATCCAACTCCTGAAGTTACTCGACCACTGAAGCTGTCAGAAACAATGTTACATGTTAGGACTAGTTTAACTTTGTACAGGTGGCCTGTTAGTGAAAGTTTGGCAGTCCGCACTAAAAAGGGTTCGGTGAGCCGTCGATCCTGGCTGTTGTCAAACAACTTAATTTAGCTAGAGCTTTGGAAGTTTGACGTTTCAGAATTGGTATAGGTGAAGCATTGTTTAATTCTAACCATCATGCTATGTTTTATGCGTCTGATAATTACACTGGATTTTATTTCATGGTGAGTAATACTTAAAGTCTGAGGAAGACCAAATACTATTACAATGACATGTATTTATAATGTTCTTTCTACAATCAAACATGTAAATGTTTGATCTACCATTGACCATCATCGTTGTTAGAGTCTCTTTCCGTAGTCGAATATCATCACTTTGTTTCAATAAAAAAATTGTGAATTGGTTTAATATTAAGATTATAACCAAACCTGAAATTAAAAATTTCACTCGTACTCAATGTAACAGCAAGCTAAAAGTTCTTGTTGGTTTTCTGTAAAACAGTGGCATGACCCAGTTGAGCCCTTAACACTGTTAACACTATTCACTGCAGGTTTGTTGTGGGTTCTGTATATATATTTGTCAATTCTTTATTGTGAGCACTTAGTTATTCGTTATTTATAATGCTAAAAGACAGATTCATTGACTCTTGAAGTACTGGTTTCATATCTACGACGTTTCTAAGGCTATAAATTATGTACAGTATTCCATAAGTTGCTGCCAATTTAATTGATAAAAAGTAAATAAATAATTTACACTAATAGGTGACTGTTTGTAAAGTTTATTTTCCTTTTAAATTTATGTTGCGGATTAACGCGTCAATGGGGTTTCCATCTACTCACAAATGATATATGCAAATATACCTAATACCCAATTACCGTAATGCTTAATCGTTCCTTTCTACGTAAATTCTAAATTACTTTGGTGAATAATTCTGACTATTAACTACCTAATTTTAATATCTATTGAAATAATTTATACCAATATAATAGTTTGCTAATTAATTTTATATTGGTTGGAAGTAGAAACGTTTTCTGATTTGGACCAAAGCTACTCAATAAGGGCATCATCTAAAGTTTAGAAGAGAGGATGGATGAAAGGAGATGTACAAAGTTATTTATGATTCGAATCTGATTGGATAAATCGAAAAAGGTGCCCCAGGAGAACGAATCTAATAAAATGAATGATATTCAAAAATGACAAGATTTTTTGTAACCTGGCACGGCAAGGTGACCACACTGCACCTGATGGTAAGCGCAGTGCCGCCCAATTATATTATCAAGTAGCAAGAGACAATCTATTCTCCGGCTACTCAACACAATCATGCCGGCCTGGTGTGTAGCTTCTTCAAACTAAGCCATGGGCAAGAAGCGCTCGAGGGTCTAGTGTCAGAGTACTTAGAAGGCTGCAGAACGGCTAAACATCGTACCCCAACTCTAGAGCCCTGACAAAAACCGGATGTGCACTAGGTGACTCCAGAACGCGACACACTTGCATGTCGCAGGTGGTCGCTATCCTACGACCAGCAAAATAGCAAAACAGCAAAAGTTATACCATCGTCGAAGAGGCAAAACAGTAAGTATATGGTATGACTTGTGCTCTAGTAATTTCTGAATCTTTTAATTAGACTTTACAATGACCATGTTTAGGTACGATACAATTTAAATGTGGTTATTTTCAACAGGAATATTATATACATTTCCTGATATCAATTAATGACCAAAATGTGTATAATTAATCGAATTATATTCGTAATATAGAGTTATAAAATATAATTTTATCTTCTTACCACTTAGCCGCACATACATGGACATATTTAAATAATAATTATATACATGAATATTATTTTTTGTTATCTGGTACATTAACAGAAGAAATAAAAAGTGATTACTTAAAATGCTTAAAACCAGTAAAACAGATTCTTCAAAATAATAGTGTCAAAGATTTCAACTTCGTATCTGTATCCATGGATTAGTAAAGGTATTAAATGTGCAATATCTTTGTAATAAACAACGGCAATCATTTTTTTTATTCTGGCACGGTAAAGTGACCAAACTGCACCTGATGGTAAGCGCAGTGCCGACCAATTAGTGTATCAAGGAGGGAGAGACAATCTATCCCTCGCTATTCAACACAATCATCCCGGCCTGATATAATATTCTTTTTGTGATATAAGTGATATGTAGAAACAGCATAGTTGTGTATGTATATCTGATTCATCTGAAGAATAAACAGTGAATATGGGTCATTGTTTTAAAGGTCTAACGAATAAGCACCTCTTAAATCAAGTTTGTAGTAATATTTTTATAGAATGCAATAAAAAAATATAATTCGTCTGCTCTCGCTATTCACTAGTCACAGTAATAGCCACGTTCACTGCGTGGGCGGATTGCATAACTCAATGACCACAAATATATAAATGTAAGCTGTTTTTTTTAATTGGTGTGTCGAATTATGATCTGAATCGTTGGAAACATGAGTCTTTATTTTAATCCATTCGCCGTTATAGTCAACCGAATAGAAGAAAAATGCCTTCCTGCTTCCTTTAAAATTGTAAAAACTTTAAGTAATAAATAATGAAATAAAAATAGTTTATGGACTGACATTTATAAATACAATAAATGAAAATGATTGTATTATGAGGTCATAGGAGATATAATGTGGGACATATTATGTAGCATGGTTTTCATACAATACGTATTTAGATACTTATGTCATCTACATATCTATACTAATGTCGATTGACAAATGTCGAGCGATCGAGAATCACTAATGAAAGTGGACCGATCAAAAATCAGTAACGTATGTCGATCAATCGACAATTCCCTTTTTTAAGAGCTGCGCCGGCGCAAGCGCGATATTTCTCGATTGCGACTGAAAATTGCGTCTGTATCGTAAATTATTATTTTCGTAAGCTCATGAAAGTATCTGACAGTTAAAATCTCGCACAACGTCTGTGTGTTCAGTACTCACGTGCTTGGGGATATTCATTTATATTTTTTTGTATTCTGGGGTAGCAAAGTGACCACACTGCACCTGATAAGCGCAGTGCCGTCCACATAGAGTATCAAGTAGCGCGAGACAGTCTATCCCTCGCTACTCAACACAATCATGCCGGCCTGCTGTTTAGCTTCTTCACACTACGCTTAAAGGACCTAGGGTCATAGGAAGGAGGGAACACGGTAGCTGGCAAACTGTTTCACAGCTTGCGGTGATGGCAAAAATACGAATTTGCTCTGCTCTTGGTTCGGGCCGTGGTAGCAGACACTACGAAAGTACGAAGCTGTGGCTCTGCAAGCCAGTACGCGTGGTTCTGCGTACTGGCTTGCGGATAGGACATATGATGATAATGAATAAAAATAAAGAAATTTGACTGCCTTGGTGGCGCAGTTGTAGTTGCGTATGCGTTACCACTGCTGTGCTTAGATCTCGGACGGGATCCCCGGGTCGGGTAAAGTTATATTGAGTTTTTCTATCTAGAAATTCTCAGTATCAGCCCGGAGTGAATCTGTGCCCGTATGGCGATAAGCTCGCCCCCTATAACATTATGGGACCGAAATTCGGCGAAAAGTGAGTGTACCGGTTACACCTCTGCCTACCCGTTCGGGCATTACAGGCGTGAGTATATATTATGTATGTATAAAGAAATTTTTGACGCGTTTTTAGAACTTAACACAAAAAGCTATTTTGATTTCGTAAATTATTTACGGGTTTTTGCAACAAGAGTGGGCGGATTTTTATTAATTAGTTAATATAAACCTATTCAATTTCCACAAATTAGAATAAAGATTTCGTAAAATATAATTTAATGTTATTTTTGAAGGTTGAGATTTACATATGTTTTTATTAAATAAAATAAATAAACTAATAAAAAATACCCACTTATCTATACGGATGAATACACTCAACAGCCATACTCACTCAACAACATACTCTTGTTCCGCATTGTACGAGTCTAAAATATCAGGAGCTAAGGGGAACTATACAAAGTACCAATAAATAAATAAAAACACCCAACAGTCATTTCGTCAGTCAATCTTGTTAAGATTGGTGTTTTGAACAGTACTCGAATGCCTGGACTAGCTAACCACTATATCCTCAAAATAATAGTGAACAACATCACAACACACAGTCCTGATTCTACAATATGATATGAGTCTTATGTCGTGGGAATCAGGTACGACGAGATACTTACGGTCTCACAATACCCAGACCAAATCTCGGTCCGGGGATCGAAACCGTCGTCTTCCGTTTCACAGCGGGTTATTGGTTAATTTTTGACCATAATTGGTACCATAAGGGCCTTTAACCCAATTCAATGAAGCACTTACAGTATTTTTCTAAATGTATCTGGGAAGCTATTCCGCTTTTTCTTCCCCAAAAACCTTACACAGCTATAAATAATAAATATACGACTACGATACGAGTCTTATGTTGTGGGCATCAGGGACTATGAGAGACTTTCGGTCTCACAACACCCAGACCCCGGACACAAATATCTGTCTGTCACACAATCATTTCTCACTGTGTGTGAATCGAGTTTGACTGAACCCACGGCCTCTCGTTTCACAGCCGGCTACTCGCAAAATGCACCACGGAGGCTGTCACAGCTATATCGAGCATTTAAAAATACCTAAATCATTCTCAGGTAATGCGATTACCAAGGAACAGTATTTAAATTTTATTTCGATAGTCAGCTAGCTATAAAGCTCATTTATGAAGTTTGTAGATTTCAGCAAGGAATGCTTCATATCAGTTGTCCTAAACGATGATTGCTGATCTAGATCTCCTCAAAAACTTACTGCAAAACTGCGTGTTTATAAAACAACTCCCGATCGGAGGTAAGGTCTCTTTAATTACGTTTATACAAAATTAAAAGTTGATTAAATGGAAGAGAAACTACAAACAACTGCACGACATGCATTTTGTGTTGCCCAATAAATTAATGTCCGAAAGCTGATACTGGTGCGAATTAATTACTGAAATATTTGGTAACATTTTATTATTGACTTTTGACGCTTATTTACTAAACGTCTTCGATAAACGTGTGATAAAAATATTTACACAGATATTTGTTTCGGGTCTGGGTGCTGTGGGACCGTAGTCCCTCGTAGTTCTTGATACACGTTTTACCTAGTGTGGGGTCAGAACTGTGTGTATAGCTGTTGTGTATATTTATTTATTTAATATTTAGGAAAACAATAATAGTTTTGTGATATCTATATTCTAGATTATTATTCTTTGTAATAAAATTATTGTACACAAATTTGTATCAATGTCTTTAATTTGTAGAAAAGCAGCGATAGCCCTGTAATTAATGACATGAAAAATAGGCATTATGGCGTGTTTTAAACCGGTTCCCTAACTTGATAGACTGTGTACAGATGTTTAGATGTTTATTCTTTGTACATTTTTAAATTCAATATCTAATTACTGGTCTCCTTTACTTCACAAGTTTTCCAACCTGTGTTATACTTCATTCAATATAAAGCAGTCTATGCACCATGTTCAGAATAACTATTCAATTGCTCACAATAATGAGTCACTGGCGAAATTTTCAGGTGTACCGTTTATTACCAGGCATTTTAAGTATCCTTACCAAAAAGATTTAGCTATAACTCATCGGGGTTGGTAGCATATTAGCTAACTAAACTCATTAAGATAATGCAGCCAAACGTCAAAGAATTTCTATGACAGGGATAGTAAACATTTTATAGATCACTAGCTGTTGCCCGCGGTTCCGCCCGAATGGGAGTTATTGTTGGAAAAAAAAGGTACCTATACAATCCATGGACGCATCTTAACCTATTAAATCTTTCCATATCAGCTTAGCTGTGAATTTATAAAGAAACTAATATGTTTCTGGGTTAAATATATCCTATGGGTTAATCCAGCTAATAAACTATCTGTGTGTTCAATTTCATGCAAATCCGTTCTGCCGTTTTTGCGTGATTACATAACAAACATAACAAATTTCTCACTAATAATAGTATCTAGTAGAATAATTATTTACAAAAAAAGAATAAAAGGTGTTACGGCTGCTAAACACACATAAATAGATTGTGTATAATGAAAGTCGTAAAATAAATGATTAATTTTATCATTGAATTCCCAATCATGGGCTCCAACAAATGTACTCAAAAATATTGTCTCTAAAAACCATTTTGTTGCATTATCCGTGCCATTTCGAGAGCATGTGCCAAATGTTTGCCATCCCTGTAACACCGGTGCAACACCTGGCCGAGGCTAGTGCGTAGGCGAGTTACTGTTTGTATTTAGTCCATAAAAGGAAACTTATTAACCAAACAACAGATTGCCTAACTTAATTGTGCGTTTATGGTCTTGATTGGGTTATTATGAAATTATATTTATTTGTTCTAATAATTTGATTATGGACGATCTCGTGTGGCTCGTGGCATTGTTTTAGCATTTTTGTTTATTGATGTATATTAGTTGAGCTTTTTTAATGAACATAAATGGTTTAACCTTTTAAAATCTGTATTTTAAATATCATATTTCCGCACGAATAAATATATGTTTACAGATGTGAATATAAAAATACAAGATTTACAATAACCAAACAATGATATTTTTGTAAAGTACCCATGGTACTCCCACATAATCCGGCCCTGGCACACAACATCAACGCGAGCGTGCCTGCGATCGTCGATTTATTGAAATAATTACGGTGCGCGAGCGCATTGTGCGCGCGACGCGTTTGCATGCTAAACACCTAAACGTAGACAATTTACATTACCATCAATCTTACAGGGGCGTCACCAGTTTTGTACACGGGGGTTTTTAATGAATTTATAGATTTATTCGTATTATTTATTAGCATACATACAGTATTTTCTACATATACTTTTAAGTAGAACCGCGATAAATTCGAATTTTTTTTTGGTTCCTTCGCTTTAAGCCCCAAAACTTCTATTACTTGAAATTTCAACCCTCTATATGTCGAAATAATCAGTGAGTTCTCAAGCCATTTCGGAATATATTTTCCCACCATAACTCGAAAAATATTGAACCTCTGTATCTAGAACATAGCAATGTTTGAATTTACAATTCGATCATTTGAAACTACATAATATTTATGACTGTTATTCCCTTATCCTCGCCCCCTGCAAGCCATTTATTTTTTGTACTATTGAGTCGCCGTTGAACAAAATTCTATATTATCCATGAATGCTTGACTATAGGCCCATAAATTCTACGAGTTTTCAAATCCTGGTGCATAGAGTGGTGTGGACGGCAACTCATCCATCTTGCGGATAATGCCGGGTACTTGTCGATGTCATTAAATTGTGAGTCAAGTGATTGACCTGAGGAAATTTACTTAACGGGGCATATTGAATATTTATTCGTATTTATGTTGTTTTAGGGCAGATTTAGACGTATAGTATTTTAGTTTTCACGGGTTGTGTCCAGAAATAATTTAAACAATAAAAACTGCCCTTCAAGGTACAAGCTTAGTTTGAGGAACAGAGATCATTCATTATAACCTACAACCTGTAAGTTATGTTAGGAAAATCAACAAAACTATGCAAGATGGATATTAAAAAGGCACAAATACAATATTTATTAATTGATTTACACGACACTGTTACACATCTCAGTGCTTAATATTAACACACACGCATGTCAGGATTCACATAAGGCTTCACTTTATAATTAATCTACTAGCATTATTACCCTTTTAAACTGAACAACGCCATTGAACCATTTACAATTACTTACTGCCCCGCGAACGAACCACGAATGTTCTCACTAACAACTCACTGCTACACCACTAGTCTTCTGAACTGAACCCCGGAGCGCGGAAGGGACTCTGTTTTATATTAAACATTTACTACTCCCACTTTGGTTCTCATTATTAACTACCCCCAACTAGTCTCCTAAATACCTCCGTTATACCTTCGGTATTTCTAATAATAGTAAATACTCTAATAGTTATCACGTGCATCCTGTTTGTTTTTTTTAATGCCTGAATAGGCAGACGAGCATACGGGCCACCTGATAGTAAGTAGTCACCGCCGCCCATAGACTTCTGCAATGCCGGGGCACAGCAGAGCCGCTGCCTACCGTTTCTTACCGTTTATTCGAAGCTTATATATCAAATAAAAATTTATTATTATTATTAGTTTAGTTCGTAAATATTTATAGTTCACGTAGAACGACTATTTTATCTTAGTTGCGATATATTAACAATCTCTTTACATATTTGAAATTAATATACACTAGTATTGAGATTTATGTATTTCTTCTTATATTTGTCTAATTTCGAAAATGGCGTCATTGATCTACTGTAGCGTATTTAAGCTGAGAAACTGGTGAGATCTTGGGTTCAAATTCCAGGTGGTGGTCTAGCAGTAATTTGTGGAAGAAATTTAAATTTGTATTTGTAGGAATATGTATCACATTATAGGACAGTTATATAAAACCGCGTGAGCCGTTGTCATACTGGTGGCAACGCTATATATCCCTGGAAGAGGCGTGAGCTTATATTATGATATGGGTTTATAATATACTTGTTATTGCTAGAAAAACCCATAAGGGAGGTGCATGCATTCTCAGTTAATATAACAAGATCGATTTCTAATCTATAATTTTATACGTAGAGGGCCACTATGCCATTAAGGTCAGATTTCTATGTTTTCGAAATCATCCTGTGAATACTTGCCTCATTTCCATCAGATTTTTGAATTCAACGTATTCGCTGTTCGAATTTAAACTGAAAGAAGTTCAGCACAATTTAGTAATACAAATTGCGATGCAGCCGACTAGCTAAAGGAGATATACTTAATACATTGTTTAATAACATTGTTTGCATTTAAACACAGTGTGGCAATGCACCTAACTCGAGTTTTCTATTAAAAATGAATCAACCTGTATAATTACTAGTGTAGAACACAAACAATTATGGTCCCATTCATCTGACGCTTCACTTATTTATCATCTACACAATCAACTTGTCCTGTTGATCGAACGCACCGAAGGCAGGTGCCGGCACCCAGTGCTGCCCCACCGACACAATTATCGATGCAACCGCGATTATCGATAAGATAAAATTAAATTACCGGTTGTGTTGCCAATGCGAAACGCTAGCCGTTGACAAATTTATATTTTCAAAGTGAGTGCACTGTGACTAATGGGTTTTTGTGTGGTTAATAAATCAATTAATGTCGATGGACAGGTGATGTGTAATAATATGTTAGGCGATTGAATATGAAATTGTGATGCGACCGACTACTGGCATTTGGTTGTGTCTTTGCGTGGGTTTTTGAATGAATAGTTAAAACGCGTCCGGTTTTGGCGTCCTTCACTTTTCAATAATGTAAGGCGCCAGTAATTAAGTACACATAACTTAAGTATATTTCTTATAAATTATGTGATAATACTTGGATTTTGAAACTTGATGGATAAAGCCAAGGTTGTAGTGCAATGTTAAGCAATGTAAATGTTTTAATTTATTTGGATGAAGTTAATACATTTACTAAGAACACAACTATATAATTAAATCGGTTTTATAGTAACAAAAAATATCTTTCGTTTAAAATCGATATGCACTTATTTACCTCAATTATAATCGATTGTAGGACTCACTTGACGTCACTAATAACATAGCTAAATGAAATAACATATATTATATGCACAATACCAAAACTACGCTTGAGCATTGTTTTGTATTTTTATAGTTATTATAGGTGTCTCGGACACTGACTGATTGCATTTTTTCCCTTTTGACATTTAATTTGGAAACTCTTGATACCATCTGCTTTTGCACAGCATTATGACCCTTATGACTATATTTATAAAGTCGGTGATCTCATTGTGTCACATTTCGAGAGACCTTTCCGTCGTTATTACTGTAATTGTAGGAATTATCGATGTTTTTAAGGTAGATGATTTTTAACGCAATTCGATTGTTTGGTTCAGAACTTTCGGATGTGAAGTAGATATAAATTCTTATGACCTTTTGTTCATGGAGACATTACGAAATTAATGTATACGAGTAGGCATTCTGCATGGTCACTATATAAAACCGAATTATGAATTCCTTTATGTAAGTTACTGTCAACCCGCCCAGCTTCGTACATCTATTTTAGAAAATTTAATCGCTCGAAAATACTACCTATACTTACCCGTAACGACACTATTAAAAACAATTTTTTTCTACAATTTATAAGTATAATATGTATAAACCTTGAGGAACTTGAAGAACCTTGCGTGTGCCACTATGGCGGGTTTTACACCCTGTTTACGGTGGTCGCTATCCAGGCAGATATGAATATCCTACCACCAGCAGTTGCACCTCTGCATACCACCTATGACTTTTCTAAAGTTATGTGTGTATTTAAATGTTAATTATCGCTTGCTTTAACGGTGAAGGAAAACATCGTGAGGAAACCTGCATATCTGAGAGTTTTTCGAAGGTATGAGAAGTCTGCCAACCCGCATTAGGCCAGCGTGGTGGACTAAGGCCTAACCCCTCTCATTAGTAGAGGAGGCCCGTGCCCAGCAGTGGGACAATGTTTAATACAGGGCAAGTATTATTATTTTTTATACCCCTTTGTGGTTACAGCCGTAAACATAAGTTTACGGCTTCATGCATAAGCATGATATAACTTATTTTTACTTAGTGTCATGACATCAGACAGTCTCCGTGGCACAGTGGCCGAGTAGCCGGCTGTGAAACGAGAACTCGATCCCCGCCACGAGACAAATGGTTTTTTTATTATTTTGGTAGTTTATTTTACGGTAAAGTGACTACACTGCACCTGATAAGCGCATTGCAGTCCAATTTCAGTTTCAAGTAGCGAAAGAAAGTCTATCCCTCTCTATTCAATACAACCATGCCGGCCTGCTGTGTATCTTCTTCACACTACGCCTAAAGGACCCAGGATCCACAAGTGTTTGTTTCGGGTCTCGGTGTTGAGTGACCGGTCGTTGACGACCTTTATCCCTCGTGGTTCTTGATACCCATGATACAGGTTTGACCAAGTGTTTGATCAGGACTGTGTGTCTGTTGGGTGTATATCTTATATCACAACAAGTCTATTGAAGTTTTACCATCTGTTAAGGCCATTTAATGAAAGTTTTCTAAAACTTTGATTTATTATGTTATGATTTCCATATACGTCCAAAACAAGAGCTTTAGTGTGTAGGTAAGCCGTAAGCGGCATATCACGTCGTTTATAATGTTTGTAACATGATCGACACGTCATAAGTTTTAGGCGTAGGCGATTCACTTAATTGACTGATGGTTGGTGTGTGGCTTAAGTCATGAGAGATACAGATTTCTTTTTTATTTCTGTCGCCTTTGTATAAAAATAAATGTAGATCTGCTTCTAAATTAAATAGCCTACAAAGTAGTTAAGAAATGTTTGATAATCATACCCGCTCTACACAATACGCGAGATATGCTGAGAGTTGCCGAGCAAGAAAGCGCGAAGGACAGTCACCGCGTCCAGTTTATTTGTCATATTATGCAATCTATGTTATATTTATTCTCATATTTATTGAATAACCAAACTAATTTAACGGATTTTATCACAGTTTATTTCACTTTTTTAATCCGAAGTTTCGAAAGCTTTATAGCCTTTGTGATTACTGGGCGGACAGAGTTGTATGTCGTCACGAATGGTCTAGTGCAACGTTTCTACTTTTTATTAGATATATATCAGATTTGCTATTGAAGCTATTTAATCGCCCACATCAATAAACGAATTTGATTTCATTCCATGTCTTGCCAGATATTCGACGGCATGTCTTGCCGTATTTAGAGTAGGTATAAAACATTTGCCCGCTTAAGTCTATCACTTGTACAACGAAATCCATCTCAAGTGGGCGACTCAAACAAGCTGGATGACAAATATTGTTGTAATAACAATTTCGCTAGCTGTCACATTTGACTACTAATTTTTACGAGATGAAGGCGTTGTAGTTAACGTTTTTATTGCCAATTTCTAGTTTTATTTATTTTGCACACCTCATATAGCTCGTGTTAATGAGAATTAAGAAGTCGTGGATAATGACTGACTTTTTGGGAAGTGTGGGTTTTATGTTTGATTGGATAGAGAAATAATATTAAGACTTTTTTTAAAGTTATTTTTTTAATGAAAGATCCTATGATATGGATAGGCGATGTGAGCTTTAAACAGAAGATTTATGTGACCTAAATTATTAGTGAATTGACTAATTCATTGGTTAAGTTTACGTGTATATAACGCATTGTCAAAAAACTAATTTTATGGATTTACATTATCTTTTCGTTACATCAACGATCTCAGTCCACCCCATGAAAGCTGTACTTTGGGACTAAATATAAAATAAACCGTGATTAAAACAGTAAATTTATTTCAATAATTGATGGCTGATTCATGATGATTTTGATATCATCTCTTAGTCTGCCTGTTCCTATTATTATTAAATATTATTCAGAAAGTATTTTACGAGCTTTAGAATATAATCTCAGTTGAAGATCAAATAATGAGCAAGTCCGTGAAAGCGCTGCACTTCTCATTTGATGTATTTTTGAATTTCATCACCCCACCTCTCGCACGTCAATTTTGAAGGAAACCGAATATAATCTTATCGACATTGCGATCTCCCATCACCCGCGCCTTCAAAATAAATACGTCAACACGCAGACAATCAAATAAAGCTGGGCCGAGAGAGACAATGGCATAATTTGACGGCTCATATCAGATCCACTCATATCTGGACGGGATTCTGAACCGCATTTAATAAAGATCTAAGAAAACCTCCCATGGACCGATGCGAGATAAGCCGCTGAAGATTATCACCGCAGATAAAGACGATGTATTTGAAAGTATAAAGTGTTTGGACAGTCTTCGTACGGAATCTTTCACGTCTGCAAACGTATAGATGACGCGTTACCACATGTTAGATAAACTCGAAACTAAAACGATCACGCAACGATATAAAGTTTATATTCGAACGCGTCTGCCACTGGTGGTATAAAACGGCGCCCTTACTCTCCGGACGATGAGAAGTGTGTCGTAAATTCTGATGGGGAAAGTCGAATTCCCCGCGGCGCCCGACTATCAAGCGTCCATCGCGAGTTTCGCACGATTGATCGATAGTATTTTTTGTTGTTGCTTTATTTATAAAACAATCGAACGTCCCCGATGCGATAAATGTGAGCGTACCAATGGTCGCGGTGACATTTTCGCGCAAAAAAGTTTTTTCAATAAAAAAGAATGAAAAAATTAAATGCGAAATTACTGTAGGCTTTATTCTTTGCTGTTTTTGTGTCTTGATTGTTTTTCTCAGATATGCAATTCTGAATTGAATTTGTGAGAGCATTTTATTATACTCTTGATAAGGGTATATTGTTTCGCTCTATTTATTGTCTAATGGACAGATTAATAATAATATCCCCAATTAATGTACATACTATACCACTGCTGGGCTCAGGCCTCCCCTGCTAATGAGCAATGTTGGGCCTCAACCCGCTGTCCTAATACGGGTTAGTCGGTGGACTTAACATCTCTTCCAAATTCTTTTCGGAAAATTGAGGTATGGAAGTTTTTTTACAGATTTTACTTTTACCATTAAAGCGAGCGATAATTCACTATGAATATGCACGTTACTTTGAAATATCACAGGTGTTTGTCTTGAGAGCTGACAACACCCGTGTAACATGCACTCTATTCAAGTATTTTGTTTTTACCCGACTACGGCGAAGCAAAAGGGAGGGTTACGTTTTTGGCCGGTGTCTGAGTATGTATGAATGTTCATCTGTTCCCTTACAACTTCTAAACTACTTATCATAATTTTTAGTATTATATTTTGCATTTATTTGTAGTAGGGTGGCTTAATTACTACCTTATTGCTTTTACATGACATCATGTTTCAATAACTTTACACTAATTAAACAAGTTCCTTTTCATACCCGTCAGTATGACAAAATATTGTAATAAATAAGTAAGTTTATCGAAGTAACCTTAAGTCACTTGAAGTAATATCAACATAAACAAAGAGTGAAACTAAAGTAGGTGCCGTTCGTCGCTGTGTCGTAAGGCACCAAGAATCCGGAGTCTCCTCGTAGTAATTGTCATTTCATTATAAAAGTATTCGCGCATGTTGTCGCGCGGGTATTTCGGCCGGCTTTTTGACTCGCCACGAAATTACCCATAATCGAACCTGTCGATTTGCGATCGATTTTATTGTGAGTCGAGTTGTCGTGTTTATTTTTGTTTCCAACTATGTGGACGTGTCGTAGTGGCATTGTGTTTCGTTATAAGAAATGTTTTTTTTACAAATCATAATATAATAATAATAATACTAGCCCTGTATTAAATATTGTCCCACTGCTGGGCACGGGCCTCCTCTACTAATGAGAGGGGTTAGGCCTTAGTCCACCACGCTGGCCTAATGCGGGTTGGCAGACTTCTCATACCTACGAAAAAATCTCAGATATGCAGGTTTCCTCACGATGTTTTCCTTCACCGTTAAAGCAAGCGATAATTAACATTTTAATACACACATAACTTTAGAAAAGTCAGAGGTGTATGCCACTTGGGTTTCGAACCTACGACTTTCGTCTTGGCAGTCCGTACCGCAACCAACTAGGCTATCGCTGCTAAATCATAATAGATTATCACACAAATATACCTGAATTGTGGTTTTTCTATCGATATTTTTCTGTTGTTATGTTTTGTTTAGTTTTTGTCATTCACTATAAAATAAATAAATAAATTCACCGAACAGTCACATAGTTCTGCCCCACGCTAGGTAAAATCTGTATCGTGGGTGTCAAGAACTAAGATGGACTACGGTCCCACAGCACCCAGATCTGATACAAATATCTGTCTGTCACACAAACATTTGTCTCCGTGCGGAAATCGAATCCACGGCCTCTCGTTTTACAGTCGGCTTCTCGCCCGCTGTTTTGAGTCTGGGTGTTGGGGGACCATAGCCCCTCCAGGAATTATACCCATGATACAGGCTTTACCTAGTGGGGGTCAGAACTATGCGTGTGACTATTGGGTGTATTTAATTATAAAATTAGCTATTTTACCACGACCTACACGGTAGTAAGAGTCTTAAAGCGAAATATTACAAAGTAATAATCCGACCACAATCAGACCTACATCACTACATCGATTTATTACACATACATATTGAATTTAATCGATATCAACAATGAGCGATATTTTTTCATCTGGCAACTTTCTATAACGCTAGCGGGTGCCGGGTACCATCGTTCAATCATCAGGCCAATAAATATTTCGCCTCATGTATGGGTAATGAACGTCACATTTCACCGCCACAACATTATGACATGAGCATGGCAATAAAAACTCTTAATCGATGGACATTGAGCGGTACTGGTAGCCAATAGCGATGCAATGTTATCAGTCTTGGGCGTCTCGTGCCGGTGCGCTTTGTATGGGCTAAGATCTTAACCATCTTAAGACTTATAAATCCGTCATTTCATAATGCTCGCTTCCAGTATAATTATTGCTAAGTCAGAGCTTTCCAAAAAATATCATAAACAAATTTTATCCTAAATGATAAGCTTTTATCCTACTAATTCCACTATAGTCTTACTAATATTGTAAATGCGAAAGTTTGGATGGATGGATGTTTGTTACTCAGTCACGCTACAACGGCTGGACCGATTTGGTTGAAATTTGGCACAAAGATAGATTATGGTCTGGAATAGTACATAATTTACTTTTTATCCCGTGGGATAGTTAAGTATTTCACAGAGCAAGGGATCATGAAAATGACAGGCTTTTTTTCCCGGAAAAATGCAAACTTTCTATGGGATAGCAAAACATAGAAAGGTAATAGCTAAAGATGCCTCCATGGATTGTATACCTTTTCTTCCAAAAATAACTCCACGCGGGCGTAGCCGCGGGCAACATCTAGTTGTTTATATGTCTGAAGTATTTAGGCAGACTATAGTTGATGTAACGCATTTTTATGGCTAGTGCTTCCTAGATAGTTTGACATAACAAAGGCTTTGTAAAAGTTTAGCGCAGATAGGCATTCTTTTCTAGATCCTGACCTTACTTTCTTAGACCACACATATACAGTAAATAAATACACTCAACAGTCACACGCATAGTTCTGACCCCACACTAGGTAAAACCTGTATCGTGGGTATCAACAACTACGAGAGCCTACGGACACACAACACCCAGACCTGAAACAAATATCAGTCCGTCACACAAACATTTGGTGCGGGAATCGAACCAACGGCCTCTCGTTTCACAGCTGGCTACTCGTCCGCTGCGCCACGGCGGCTGTCTAGTAACATAGATATACCAATGACGGTTTTACCCATAATATATTAAAAGCTAACCTTTGTATATTTCAACACAGCAGTATCATAACCTCCAGAATCTATCTCAATCGGAAAAACCACCTAATGAAATGAATAGATATTATTTGGACCAACTCATGCCAAAATGTACTAACTACATAAAATGGTTTTCGAGAAAATATTTAAAGTTTAAATGTTTGTTACTGCTTGATTGTGTCTTTTGCTTCGAAGCGTGGAAGATTTTTTCGAGGATTATTATAGCAGAATTATTTTATGACTGCTTCGGTAGCAGTAATAATTGTGCATGCGTTACGATTGCTGTGCTGAGGTCTCGGGTTCGCATCCGAGACCCCCGATCCCCGGGTCGCATAAAGTGATATTGGATTTTTCTATTTAGTAACCTCAGTATCATACCACAGTCTGGAATTGAAGGCGGTATGGCGATAGGCTCGCTCCCTATCATATTATGGAACCGTAATAAATTCGGCGAAAAGTAAGTGTACTGGTTACACCTCTGCCTACCCCTTCGGGGATTACATGCGTGAGTGTATATGTATGTAATTATTTTATACATGTTAATGTGTGGCTTGGTTCATACATATTTTTACTATGTTAGGTGTGAATAAAGGTTGGGCTGTTTTTGATATAGTGATATATCGCATTCTGATCAATTTGGTGTCAATAACTCATTTTTTGATAATATGTTGCTTGGTTTATTTTGGTATAATTGGGACAATTTCACCTTGATAAAAGGACAATGTGATGTCAATAACTGAATTTTGATAATTTGTGGGTTAGTACATTTTGGTATAAAAGAGTCCATTTCACCTTGAAAAATAATCGCAATGGAGTATCTTTTCGCGTACCGTTCGGTTTGTGCGACAGTCGTCGCTCGTCAACAAACCATTTGTCAATGACACGAGGTCGTTAAATCCAACTGCTACTCTCGCCGACGGAATATAGCGTCCTTGTAGATTGTAATATACGGGTATAGGTTTAGGGTTCGACTGGCTAGTTGATACTTTACCTGGATAGCACTGCGTTTACTATCAGGTGTAGTATGGTCACTTTGCTAGAAAAAAAGCGTCTCAATTTGAGCGCTGAAGGCACACAAATTATCTCAACTCCAACATTTTTTTTAATTTATATTATAATATATATTTTAATTCCTAAAAACATCAGCCTCAGGTAATTGTAATTAGCATAGGTATAGCCCTATAGATAGCTTTATACGTAGCGATAGCCTAGTTAGAAGTAATATAGAGCTCTGAGACGAAAGTCGCGGATTCGACACCAGCTCAAATGACTATACTTCGGACTTTTCAAAGTTGTGCGTATTCATTGTCAATTATCGCTTGCTTAAATAAATAAATACACCCAACGGTAGTAGACGTCAACGTAGAGTAGTCAACGGTGGTAGAGGTGTAACCAGTGCACCCACATTTCGTCGAGCTTATTACCGTCCCATGATGCGATAGGGGGCAAGCCAAGCCGTGTTGTTTGTGATAAAAAAAACCCTAACATTTTTCAAATTAATATTAAGCGTCAAGAATAATGTCCTCTTAAAACTAGTTGTAAATTGCCGACTTCAATATCAATTATTGTGGCGGAAACTTGGCATAAAAATTTACATAAATTATCATATTAATAAACATGTCTAAATTGTTTTGACATTCCTTTAGTTTCCGAGACCTTGTCTAACAAAAATGTGGGCGTGAAGATTCTGAACTGTTTGTTCAGAATATTCTTACTTTTATATTATTATATACACAAACAATTCTAGTTGCCTATAACGTGTTCACGGCCAAACTGCTGGACTTATTTCAATGGAATTTGATATGGGGGTAGCTTGAACCGCGTATTAGGGTATTTCCATTAATAATGACAACCTAAGCGGGGAGTAGTAAATGTTTAGCATAAAACAGATTGCCTTCCGCGCTCCGGTGTTCAGTTGAGTTGTGAAGAACACTAGTTGATGGCCAGGATATTCGTGGTTCTTTTGCGGGGCAGTAAGTAAGTGTAAACAGTTCAATGGTCGCGTGGTTCAGCTTAGAGTATTTAGTAATTTCGTAATTCACCCGTAATAATTTTATCTGTGTGGCTAATTATGGACAGTAGATATCACTTACCATCAGGTGACTCACTTGCACATTTGCCGACCTTTGATATAAAATTTTCCCTTGACTTTCTGTCACCTATACTATAATAAAGCTAAATTTATTTATTTATTTATAGCGTCATCAACGTAATGTACACTAACAAAACCGAATACAAAATCAATAATAATTATTAAAGCTAAATGTAATTACAATTACAGATGACCACAGCATGCGAAGTTATGAACAACTTAAGAATTTATTAATTAAATAATTTAAAATTCAAGTTCAATGGTCGCGTGTTTCAGCTTAGAGGGTAATGCTCGTAGATTAATTGTAAAGAGAAGCCTTAAGTAAATCCTGACATGCGGTTGTGTTAATATTAAGCACTGAGATGTGTAACAGTGTTATGTAAACCAATCAATAAAACAGTAAACATTGTATTTGTGCCTTTTTAAATATCGATCTTGCATAGTTTTGTTGATGTTGCTAACACGCGCAAAAATTATGTCTTTACATTTATTTACGGATAAGTATATAAATAAACTCTCGTCTTTATATTCGAAGGAATAGGTTAGATATACAACTAGTACACTTAATTCCCCCTGTCAGGCGTTAAGGCTATCGCCATTTCGCGTACAAATTCCGATATTGGGCAAAATATAAGTTATGTTTCTAATTTTATAGACAGTCACGATCGAGCCACATTTAAAATAAAGGAAATGATTCATTGAGTAAGCGGCAGGATATATTTTTATAGAATATGGTGTTTTTTATTTCTAGTTTTTGGGTGGAGATGAACTGGCTTTAATATCAAAGTTTAATGTGTACGTTGAAATACAAAAAATAAGCAAAATGGTGATTAAATTTATGATAAATAAACCGCTACATTTTATACTAAATTGATGCATTTTGTATAAAATTGTATTCCGCGCCTTGATCTTGACGATTTAGATGAAGTAGAAGAAAACATAGCGGTTTAATGTCAATTTGCTATTACTATGTAACTCACATAAATTCATATCCATATCTTTATTCTCGTCTAATCACTTTTACTAAAGAATCAGTAGGCCTACTCGTAAAATCAATTCCAATCTCGAACTCGATACAGTTTCAATTCCAATTCCAATCTAGAAGATATTGGAATTCTAACTCTCTCAACTCAATTAAATAGAGTACGTATTTACGAAACGAGCGATCGAAAATACTCTATTTCATTTAGTTACTAAAAATTCCGCCGTATTCAGTTATATCGTGCACTGATGTTGTGTTAAAGAGTACCAATTGTATAGTTTTCGAACCCAATTTTAAATAGGAATCGAGTGTCAAGAGTAACCCTCCTGGTGTAAGAATACCACTCCATTATCTACGACACTAGATTAAACTGATAAATGTCATCACAAAAAAAGGTAGAAAATTCATTAAAAATAGGTGGCGGAGTAATTTTACGGGAATTATAAAGCGCTTACCGTGGCGCGTGTGGATCTGTGGGTATCAATTAAGCCTGTGGACGGCATAATAAACGCATTAGTCAGTGTCACTACGTCCAGCCAGTGAACTAGCACCTTACATGGCCTCCTTTCAGTAATATAGTTCCTTGGCTGCAGAAGAACCAGACATACAGTAAACAGTGATACGTACCGAGACGGGCTCATATATGAAAAAGACCTAACACCTAGTGTCCTTGATTGTAAACTTAACAAGCAAGTACTGTAGCTCTAAGAACTTACTTTGTCAATCTTATTAATCTACGAGTGGTTGAATTTATAAAAATAATCTAAATGCACTTAAATTTGACGATGTTGATTGAATGGATCTTCTGAAACCGCTCATAATTAGTCATGATGCTAGTTCGTTGGAAGTTATTTAATTAAGTAGTATCGAAAACATTATTAAATTTGATCATAAGGACTTTGAATAAGAGAGACTATCCCGCCCACACAACCGCCATTGTAACTCCTGTTCTAAGCCAGGATCAACAATGGCACGCATTTTTTCGACACCTAGTAATGAAACTCGGCGAGTCTCTGGGAATGCTTAACTGTTTTATAAGATATCCAGGCCGGTTAAATGAAACACTTCTTGAATACGCGTTTTTTATATACACCAATATAATGCCGATATTGTACAAACACTTTTTTAACATAAATTGAACAGCATAACAACCTTAATGTTTGAATAGATATGACGAACTAACTCTCTGACAAGAACAGGCGCATTTATATACCCTTCTTCCAACAATCGTTCTTGTTATTGAAAAATTATAGCATCATAGACTTTACAATATACCCTTTTTACTTTTGATATAATAGAACGTTTTAAATATTTAGCAGTATTCTACCCTTAAATTTAACTCACATTATAATATAAATCTAACAGTCTTCTATGCCGGAACGAAATTAATCAAATAGAAATAATAGGTACCATAAGGACAGGCAAATTAATTATCCGTCCCTAATATCTATTTCTTCTAACTCTACAAAATTGACAAGGTACCCACTATTCCGATGGTTTAAATGGCCTAGAGCTGAGGTCCCCAAACTTTTTGTCTCATAGACCCTTAGCAATGTTTGTCGGTTTTGGGTAGACCCCATGATAAACTAATATTGTATTTTTAAAATTTCATCATCTTCAAATGTGTTTCGACTGATGTCTAACTGAACTGAGCTGTAGAAGAAAACAGCACACACATTAATTTTTATATACTTAAACAAACCAAAATATAATTAAGTACCTATATAAAACATAAAATTAATAAGTACAAAATAAACGCTTTTTAGTGGAGGGATAATATGTAGTGCTTTGATATATATATTTATTTATATTATGTATCATTTTTAATATTTAGCATCAATTTCGTGAGGTTAAGGTAGGAGGTGTGGACCCCCGTTTACATTTCACAGACCCCTAATCTCACATAGACTCCTCATAGGTCGTCGTCGACCTCTCGGCGTTGATATAGACCACTTTGGGTATCATTGGCCTAGAGCGTTAATGATTACTTACAGATGACTCATTAAGTCGTGTGTTGACCTTCTCATATTATACAAAGCATGTTTAACAAAGATAGAAAAGATTAAAGCCATTTGACATAATAAATAATATATATAAAGGATCACAAGTAGCGATAATACAAATATCGTATTGTAACAATCAAACTGCAATTTTATTAAATCAACAATATGAAAGGCGATTCGCAGTTGTTATCTCTCTGCAGTCGGCTTTCCGCTACCTTTCGATTTACGCCGTGTTCCTGATAAAGTGGATTCAGGGATTGTTCGGGGGGCTTTAAATATTAAAAGGATTTTATAACCTCAAAGATTTATATGGCCAAACTAATTGGAAGTTTTAATCCGACTATTGCAGAAGAAAGGTTAAATTTTATGTGATATTTTCGGCTTTATTACATTAGCTCTCTAACTCTGCCTATACTTTAATTTTGTAAAATAAACTCTTTATCTTCAATATACCACACTTTTAGCCACATATTGCATTTGCACTATAGCACATATATAACTGAAGTTAGAATGTGCAGATTTGTAACTTAGAATCTGAGGAGATTGGCATTAAAAAATTACTTGCGTAAAAATGTTATGTCTGGATATTCGAGTATGCTCCCCGCCCCCAGCACCCTTCTCTGAATCCGCCCTTTGTGCTTGACCGGAGCAGAAACAATAAACGGGAGCTACACGGGCGAGCACTACCAGACATTTCGCATTCAAGACACGGATGCGTCCAGTGCTCTCCACCACGAACATACAACATCCATTGCGCATAATCCATTGCTGCTCGGTCACTATTCTCCCACAAAGAGTCCTAACAAACCCAGCAATGTATTACAACTAATTCTTAGACACGTGGCATTAGCTTACCATTTCGCATGATAATTGTCGCGGCTGGCGGTACACTTATCGCCCTAGATAAGGGTCGGTTCCATCTCATTGTGCGCGAGATATCCCGGTGCACTCGGAATATTACTAATTAGGCCCTGTTTATGAGTCGGCCGGCCATTGTTGAAAGAATAAGATAGTATCTGTTTGTTGTCTGCAGTGAGATTTGCGATGGGACTTTGTCGGTTGGCGTCGTGTGTAGGGCCGCCATTATTGTTTTAGATAACGCTTGTTATTATGCATTTGTTTATGAAAAATATCCCATATATAAATAGAGTACCTATTATAATAAAATAATAATACTAGCCCTGTATTAAACATTGTCCCACTGCTGGGCACGGGCCTCCTCTACTAATGAGAGTCCATCACGCTGGCCTAAGGCGATAGCCTAGTTGGTTGCGGTACGGACTGCCAAGACGAAAGTCGTATGTTCGAAACCCAAGTGGCATACACCTCTGACTTTTCTAAAAGTTATGTGTGTATTAAATGTTAATTATCGCTTGCTCTAACCGTGAAGGAAAACATCTTGAGAAAACCTGCATATCTGAGAATTCTTATACGAATTTCGAAGGTATGTGAAGTCCACCAATCCGCATTAGGCCAGCGTGGTGGAGTACCTATTAAGTAAGATTTAAGTTTTCACTTCGGTAGTTTTTTTTATTTCACCGTAGTCTATTGCCAGTATAGCAGCGTTTCAATAAAATCTAGATATTTAATATATTACTTTGTTTTTTTTAAATACTGGCACGGCAAAGTGACCGCACTGCACCTGATGGTAAGCGCAGTGCTGTCCAATTAGAGTAACGAGTAGCGAGAGACGATCTATCCCCCGCTCCCCTGCTACCAAACTCAATCAAAGCCTGCTTCTTGACACTACGCCATGGGCAACAAGATGAAGAAGCGGTCGAGGGTCTAGTGTCAGAGTACTCTGAAGGCCGCAAAACGGCCAAACATCGTACCCCAACTCTAGACCCCTGACAAAAACCGGATGACCCAGAGTGATAGACAGAGAAAGAGCTGCTTTATTACTTTGTATATACATAACTAAAATTTGTCAAAATGTCAAAACTTTTTGTAAGCGAACGTTAGTTATGGAATTCCGTGTAAAAAATCCGTGTAAATCCTTTAGTAAATGGCGTCTCAATCACGCCAACCCTAATATTTATTTTGTAATCAGAAGGCGAGCGCAGTGGACATTCTCGGATAACATTGTTTATGTACTCTATCTGATGGAGTAATGTCCCATGTTCACTCACATTTTTATAACCATACGGACCTTTGAACCGAGACTTGAGAACTGGTTTTAAAAGTTTGACGTTCATGTTCTGTCAACCGATTTCAAGAGGAATTTCAAGTCTGTAAGCTGTGATGTTTTTTTTAGTGCTTCGATAGGCAGACGGGCCACCTGATGGTAAGTAGTCACCGCCGCATATAGACTTCTGCAATGCCAGGACACAGCAAAGCCACGGCCTACCGTTAAATATTTTTAATATTTGCCAAATGTGGACCGATTTTGATGATTATTTTTGTGTTCGATAGGTTTTGTGAATTTAGCTTTGTTCATTTAAAAAATATCGAAATATAAAGTATTCGCATTTTTTGTGTATAGTATAGTTATTAATTGTTTTTATCTGTTCTTTTTACTTTTTTTAAGAATGATGTAAAGATAATATTCTTTTACATTTTGATATTCAGTCTTAAAGTTTATAAGTTTACTCTATCAGATAACGGTCTCACCATACTTTACCAAAATGGTCATAGACACAGCATTTGCTCAGTATAATACTATTTTGTCGGGGGTCTAGAGTTGAGGTACGATTTTTGCGTTTTGCGGCCTTCTGAGTACTCTGAAACTAGATTCTCGACCGCTTCTTCACCTTCTTGCCCATGCCGTAGTGCGAAGAATCAGGCCCGCATGATTGTGTTGAGTAGCAGGGGATAGATTATCTCTCGCTACTCGATGATCTAATTGGACGGCGCTGCGCTTACCATCAGATGCAGTGTGGTCATTTTGCCGTACCAGGATTAAAAAAAACACTGCCTGGCGCTGATATTCTGCCTAGGCCTATGTGGTGACTGGTGGTTGTTATTTATTTACGCGACGACAGAAATCCACAGCATAAATATCATTGTAAGCCTTGTATACTCCACTATATTTCTCACATAAACTAGAAAACTATTATTAGAGGTACTTCAGAATTGAAACAACTTGTTATAGATTGTATATTTTATTCGAGCCCGCTGTCCCGCATCCCGAGTACCTGTAAACAAGAACGCATAAAAATTCAATACACTAGTTATCGTCCGTGGTATAAAAACGCAACTCGTAAAATTCAATGGTGGGTGTAAATGTGTGAAGTTGAACTTAAAACTACGCGTCCTTACAATCAAATGATTTTCTGTTTCACCAATGTTGGGACAAATGTTTGGTGCTCCATTTAGATTATTTAAGCAGTTGCTAAAAGTTTGTTGGTAAGCGCAACACTTGAGAACCGTTGGACTTGATTAAGTTTTTTAAATAATGGTTTCTTATATTTACGTGAATATTACAAATTGAAATTAAACTATTTTTACGGATTTTGACGAGGTTTATTTTACTCTTTTACCCCGACGTTTTGAAAGCTTTATTGTGTTTATAATCACGGAGCGGACTGAGTTGTATGTCGTCACAAAAGTAAAGTTCAATGTTTTTACCCATCATATAGTTATTTACAATTTTATTTCGGAATTAAAAAAAACCTCCGGTACCGATAAAAGTATAACGAAACGTAACACATGCAAAGCTGCGGACAGAAGCTACTTTTATACAGATAATATTCGTCAAATCAGTCGCCATTTCGACTCAGTTTATGTCTTGCGACTGCTGAACTTCCCGATAAATTTTATCTATACTACTGACCATTTGAAGAAGACGCGACTTAAGCGTGTGTGAACATAATATTTCGTTTGAAGTTGCAGCTTGAACACTCGGCAATTACTTTAAGGTGTCCGTCTTTCAGTGCAAGTACAAAAAGAATTCTCTATTTAGCTGTCTAGTACAAAGTAATACGAAACGATGTAAACAGAATAATTGTAATTAAAAAATGCAATAAGTTTATAAAATAACGCCACAAAAGACTTTGAATTACAATAATGAATTTAACGGTAGGCAGCGGCTTTGCTGTGCCCTGGTATTGCAGAAGTCTATGGGTGGCGGTGACTACTTACCATCAGGTGGCCCGTCTGCTCGCCTGCCTATCGAGGCACTAAAAAAAGAAAAATTATTTTCATAAATTAAACTAATATATGTTTACAAAATTTAATATGGTTTCTGTTATATCTCATTATTTTTTATTTTTCGATGTTTTTGACAGCCTCCGTGGCGCTGCGGGAGAGTAGTCCGCTGTGAAACCAGAGGCCTTGGGTTCGATTCCCGCACCCAGACAAATGTTTGTGTAACAGACAGATTGGTTTCGGGTCTGGGTGTCGTGAGACCGTAGTCCCTCGTAGTTCTTGATATCCACGATACAGGTTTTACCTAGTTGGGAGTCAGACCTATGTGTGTGACTGTTGGGTGTATTTATTATTTATAATAACCTAATCAACCCATTTTACTACACCAACCCAATTAAATTGTATTTATAAAAATAATATAAACCAAAGTAATTTGTTACATAGTAGTAGACCAGTAGGCCTACTCTTGAAATTAATTCCAATCTCGAACTCGATACAGTTTCAATTCTAGTCTAGAAAATATTGGGACTCTAACTCACCCAACTAAATGAAATAGAACATTTATGAACTAGCGATCGTAAATACTCTTTTTCCTTTTGTTACTAATAATTCCGCCGTATTCAGTTAAATCGTCCGCTGGTGTTGCGTTCAAGAGTACCAATTGTACAGTTTTCGAACCCAATCCCAATTTAAAATTGGAATCGAGTGTCAAGAGTAACCCTCCAGATCTCGTTCCCTCTTTACTTATCTGTTTTACAAGTCGGGTTGTATTCCGTCGCCACATGACACGTCTGCCCATCACGCTTGTACTTTATAATACTAAGAATTAATTAAATTTAAAAATACACCTACACTTGCGCTTTATAAGGTTATATTTAGAAATATGTATATACAATTCTTTTTATATATGTAATTAATGTTACTTTTAAGACAAACAGGGCGCCATACTGACATATCATGGTCGATTTGTAAATTATGTTACCACGCAATTTGTCTCACTAATTTATGTTATTTATTGTGAGATCAGTGTAAACATTAGTTATGTATGTAAAGTAGTTCGCTGGTGGTAGGATATTTATATCCGCCCGGATAGCGACCACCGTACACAGGATGTAAAACCCGCCTTAATGGCACGCGCAAGTGTGTCGCGTTCCGGGGTTAGCCAGTGTACATCCTTGAGAGTTGGGCTACGATGTTTGGCCGTTTTGCGGTCTACTGAGTACTCTGACACTAGACCCTCGACCGCTTCTTCACCTCCTTGTGTAGTGTGAGGAAGAAGGCCGGCATGATTGTGTTGAGTAGCGAGGGATAGATTGTCTCTCGCTACTCGATACTCTTATTGGACGGCACTGCTTACCATCAGATGCAATGAGATCACATTCCCGTGCCAGGATAAAAAAAATAATAAACAAGTAACTACGAAAATTGCTTTAACGGTGAAGGAAAACATTGTGAGGAAACCTGCATACCTGAGAATTTTTCGAAGGTATGAGAAGTCTGCCAACCCGCATTAGGCCAGCGTGGTGGACTAAGACCTAACCCCTCTCATTAGTAGACGAGGCCCGTGCCCAGCAGTGGCATACCTAGAAGCGAATGACCTCCTAAGTGACCGACAATACGGATTTCGCCGAAACCGGTCAACTGGAGACCTTCTAGCGTATGCCACTCACATCTGGAGCGAGGCCGTCGAGAAGCATGGGGAAGCGCTTGCCGTTTCACTTGATATCTCGAGGGCCTTCGACAGAGTGTGGCATGATAGCCTCTTAAGCAAGCTTGCATCATATGGCTTGCCCACTGGGTTATGTGCTTGGATATCGGACTTCTTGAGGGAACGATTGATTCGAGTGGTCATTGATGGCTGCTCAACCGATCTATTGGCTATCAATGCCGGGGTACCTCAGGGGTCCGTACTTTCTGCGACTCTATTCCAGCTGCACATCAATGATCTGCTTAAGCCCGGTACTTTTGGGTACGCTGATGACAGCACAGTGGTAGAAAGTTACATATCTAATGCACGAACCAGTGGAGTGCAAGTCCAGGCCCTCAGGGAGGCCTTGGTAGAACGCTTGAACTTGTCCTTAAAGGCAGTCTCCGATTGGGGCGATGCCAACCTGGTCAAGTTTAATGCCACTAGGACCCAGGCTTGTCTATTCTCTGCTAAACGGAGTCCCTTCGAACTGACTCCTACTTTCAGAGATGTGTCCGTACCGATAACTGACCACCTAGAGATTCTTGGTGTAACTTTGTCTCCAACTCTCAGTTTTGGCTCCTACATTGAGCATAAAGCTCAATTGGCTGCCAAAAAGCTGGCTATCCTTGCGAAGGTGAGACGGTACTTCACGCCGGGACAGCTCCTTGATCTGTATCAAGCGCAAGTCCGGTCGTGCATGGAGTACTGCTCTCATCTTTGGGATGGATCAGCCAAGTACCAGCTTGAGGCATTGGAGGCAATCGAGAGACGCGCCAAGAGACTCGTAGGCAACGATTCCATAGTCGAGGCAAGGCTGCAAAGCCTTGAACACAGACGTAAAGTTGCTAGTTTATCGGTATTTTACCGGATACATTTCGGCGAGTGTGCCTTGGAATTACATAATTTAATTCCCCCAACCCCTTTCCATCATCGGACGACAAGAGACTCGGCGAAGCGTCATCGATACATGGTTGATATTCCACCAGTGCGCACGAAGCGTTTTGCTAGTACATTTACATGCGCACCGCTAGAGAGTGGAACTCTTTGCCGGAGTCTATATTTCCCGAAAATTATAACTTGGGTATCTTCAAGTCAAGAGTGAATAGGTATCTTCTAGGCAAGCGTGCTCCACCGTAGACCACATCATCACTTTCCATCAGGCAAGATAGTGGTCAAACGCAAGCCTATTTCGATTAAAAAAAAAAAAAGTGGGACAATGTTTAATATAGGGCTAGTATTATTATTAACTACGAAAATTCTGTGTATTTGGCCTGGTTTCGAACCAACTTACTAGTAAAGTACTACTAAGTACTCTTTTAATTTACACACCTATTGTTTAACAGGTAGTATAATTCTTTGCAAATGAAACTTCATATACAAACATACATATACACTCACGCCTGTAATCCCCGAAGGGGTAGGCAGAGCTGTAACTAGTACACCCACTTTTCGCCGAATTTCAGTCCCATAATATGATAGGGGGCGAGCCTATCGCCATACCGGGCACAGATTCCAGGCTTCGAGCTAATACTGAGAACTTCTAGATAGAAAAACCCAATATCACTTTACCCGACTCGGGGACACAGCAGCAGTCGTAACGCATGCGCAATTACAACTGCGCCACCGAGGCAGTAATGAAACTAAATAAATGTAAATACTAAGTAAATGAAACTATGTCTTATATTTGAAACTCCGATCCCGGATTTACTAACCTACTTTCAAGGCCTATATTAATAAAAATATTTTTGCCTTTATCCGGCTGACTGCACGGCACTCACCCCACAATTTGGATCAAACGCACCGATGTTGGCGGATTGGCACGCGGCATTGTCGAAAAACGCGTCAGAATTTTACGCGGCCGCTCTGTCGCTAGATAAACATCGGCACCGCTTTTATTGCACAATGAATTGTAGCTTTTTATGTTAATAACCGGCCATGTGGGCAGCGAATGTCGAAATACTGACTAATCTCGCCGTGGGTTGTCTCGGAAAAAATGGCAATTTAAAATTATTCGCGCTGCCTACACCGTCGAATATGTTCTTTATTTAAAAACACTATTTTAATTACTCAATCATTCATATTATCATGTGTGTACGCCTACAATGTTTTTTGGAATCCTAATTTACCGTCGATAAATTAGCGCTAATTAAAGGATCATTGGAGATTTATATAGTGTTAGTAAAGTTGATTTTATAAATGGGTTTGATTAAAACGCCATTCTAATGTATGATTATACGTAGTAAAGGATATAGTCATTTAATATGTGAACCAACAAGAAATAAAAGGCGTCTTGGTCCTAATTATATGTTATTTAAATTGGGAAGTATTTATATTTATGTATTTCTACTAAATATGGTGGATAGGCCACTTATATACATCATAAGTCATCTCAACGAAACATGCTTTTACCTCTCTGCCTACTCTTCAGGCATACATATGTGGGCCATATTTGAAAAAGTATCTAATTTATTAAAAAAATAAAGTTTAATATAAAGTTCGGTAACGGAAGTTAAAATATCCCAACTGACCTGCGGATATAACTAAAAAAATTAACTCCATCCGACTTTATTTTAGATCTAATCAATGTTCTATATTTATGCCGTAAGCGGATGTATAGCCATGTTTTAACCTCGACCGCGAATATGAACGTGGGCAGCGACTTTGAATGTCTCAGACGAAATAATTAAGGCACACAATTGGCTTTAAAGTTTATTATATTAAATTTAACTACCATCCCCACAAATCTATATAATTTAGACTTAATTCTCGTGCAGAAGAAGTACCATCTTGCACAGTATCTTGCGCAAGCATAATATGATTCGATGTTACTTTTTTTTTTTACTGGCACGGAAAAGTGACCATATTGCACCAGATGGTGAGCGCAGTGCCGTGCAATTAGAGTGGCGAGAGACAATCTATCCCCCGTTACTCAACACAATCCTGCCAGGCTGCTTCTTGCACTACGCCATGGGAAGAAGGTGAAGGAGTGGTCGAGGGTATCAGTGTCGGAGTACTCAGAAAGCGGCAAAACAGCCAAATATCGTACCCCAACGCTAGACCCCCGACAAAACACTACAATTGAAATAGATCTATATAATTTAGATTTAATTCTCGTGCAGAAGAATATACCATCTTGCACAGAATCTTGCGTAAGCTTAATATGTTTCGACGTTACTGCCGTAAGATGTCAGAAAAACACAAAAAATGTCTTTTGTGGTATTGTATTATAAAAGTTCCTCCTTAGTGTTTCCAGAGTGTTTCTTTAAAGTAGTCTCTTCTCTTGTAAGCTAAAAGCAGATACTAAAATTTAACACACTTAGACACTTGCGATGTCTATTTAGGTCTATGTCTATGGTAGGTACATATTTTTAAAGAACTAGTATGTCTAATGAGCAATAATAAAAATCACCCAAAAGTCCTGATTTTAAGATACCTCCGAAGCGCAATGGCTGAGTAGTCGATTATGAAATAAGGTCGCGGGTTCGACGAGCGATGAGGCAAATGTTTGTGTGATATAAAAGTATTTGTCGAGTCTTGCGGGATCGTAGTTCTTGATATCCACATCACACGTTTGACCTAATGTGAACTCAGGACTATGTGTATGTACTGTTGGGTGTAAATTATTAAGTCTGGATCACACACTACCAGGCAGAGCACATACCTTTTTTTTTAAATAAATAACTCCCAACAGTCACACACATAGCCCCGACCCCACACTAAGATACGAGTCTTGTGTTGTGGGTATCAGGGACTATGAGAGACTTTCGGTCTCACAATACCCAGACCCCGGACACAAATATCTGTTTGTCACACTAAATTGTCCCGGTGTGGGAATCGAACCCACGGCCTCACGTTTCACAGCCGGCCAACTGCGCCACGGAAGCTGTCAAAAAGCTATCCTTTAAAAAGGAATAAAGCTATCCTTCACGTTTCACTTAAAAATTACTTCATTTTTCACAAACAGACAATATTGTTTTGTCAATACGTAAATGGCGTCCGCTCGTTAGCAATATTTATATGAATATCGAACTATTAATTTGGACTTCTGTATAATTTTTCATTTAAACTAGTCTTTACATATCGAAGTAGGAGTGATAAATAAGCCTATGATTTTTATTATATATAATATAATTAATGAATATTATCGATAAATCGATAAAATAAGTCATGTCAACAAGTTTGAATGGTTATTGTATGAGTCATGGCTCGCGTGTATAGATCACGTGATTTGTTTTATTATCTTTTGGATTATTTTATAAGCAATGCATAGAATAGAATAAGAATAAGAGATCAAAAGAAAAGAGATATTGGCGAATTTATTTCGGTCCCACAAGTTGATAGGGGGCGAGCCTATCGCCATACCGGGCACAAATTCCAGACTCCAGGCTAATACTGAGAATCTCTAGATAGAAAAACCCAATATCACTTTACCCGATCCGGGGATCGAACCCGAGACCTCAGCACAGCAGTCACAACGCAATTACAACTGCGCCAGCGAGTCATTATGAGGCTATACAATCTATTAGTTAATTAACTTAAACTAATTAAAATAATATATAAAGATACTAATACTAAAAAGACCACTTACACAAAGTCCTGGCATGTGGAGTACATAAGCCATATTCATGACTGCCCACTGTTCCCAACGTTTTTAATGCATTATAATTGCACTTCCACTAACCGATATAAACCAGCGGGGCGCACTCAGGTGAAATATCTCGGATACTTTTAGTCGTAATTGTTTTAAATAACTTTTAAATGGTCTTTAAAAAGATCGATGTGTTAGGAATGAAGATTTTTGTATTCTGTGAAGTTGATGATTGTCTCTCGCTGCTCGATACTCTAATTGGACGGCACTGCGCTTACCATCAGTGGTCATTTTGCCATGCCAGGAAAACAATCTGTTGCACCGGAGTAAACATTGAATTCAAATAAAATGTAGTAGTAGTGTGTAGTAGCTACCCTAATGCGGTAGCGTCGAATTGTGTAAGTTTAGTATTTTTTTAAACTTAAGAATTTCACATGATGGTAAAATCTTCACCGCCCATGACAACCCAACACTAGAAGAATCATAGGTGCGTTCCATGGCTTAAAGGTATCAGGATTGGAAAGGGCAGACGATTTTTTTAGTGCCTCGATAGGCCGACGTGCAGATGGGCCACCTGATGGTGAGTAGTCATTGACGCCCATAGACTTCTGCAATGCCAGGGCACAGCAAAACCGCTGCCTATTAAACCGTTATTTATGCCGGAAAACTCATTAACCGTCCCGGTCAAGCTCCCATTCTTGCTGTAGACAAGACTATCCACAGCCTATCTATCACTTCACCATTTGAACTTTATATGTGTATATTAAAAATTGGGACATAATTGTCTGTATCGTATAAGTGACCGATATAATGATACGTATTTAATCTGCTTCAATATAGGAAGGCAACTTTAATAGTAATCACGGGGTAATAGACCCAAGGGTCATACTGACCGTGGTACAGCGTTCGGTAATGAGGCGAGCTCCGGGTCGACCTCACCATCGAGAGCCAATTATCAATCATATAGCCGTATATTATAGATAGGTACAATGAGATAGTATTAGACAGACTGCCTCGGTGGCGCAGTTGTAATTGCGCATGCGTTACGACTGCTGTGCTGAGGTCGGGTCCGATCCCTGGGTCGGGTAAAGTGATATTGGGTTTTCTATCTAGAAATTCTGAGTACACCCCGGAGTTTGGAATCTGTGTCCGGTATGGTTATAGGCTCGCACCCTATCACATTATGAGACCGAAATTCGACGAAAAGTGGGTATACTTGTTACACCTCTGCATTACTCCTTCGGGGATTACAGGCGTGAGTATATATACGAGACAGTATTGAATTTTATAGAAAAAGGTTAAGCCCGGTTGTCGCGGAAATAACAAAATTACATCGCGTTCCAATTCTATAGAACTGTGATGACCCAATTTTTAATATATGTTAAATATGGCATCATTACAAAACTTTTTGTCTTAATAGAATTTTTGTAAAAGCTCTCAAATAATGTACAAAAAATATACAGTAGATAGAGATGTAACCAGTACACCTACTTTTCGCCGAATTATTACGGTCCCATAATGTGATAGGGGGCGAGCCTGTCGCCATACCGGGCTCAATTCCAGACTCCGGGCTGATACTGAGTATTTCTAAATAGAAAAACCTAATATCACTTTACCAGACCCGAGGATCGAACCCAGAACCTCAGCACAGCAGTCGTAACTCATGCGGAATTACAACTGCGCCACCAAGGCAGTCAGAAACCAAAGCCACTTGTGCCTTACCACGAATCCTGAAGAGTCAATTTCGGCTCTCAAACTCTGGAACATAGTCGGCAAGTCCTTTCATTAGCAGAAGCACCACAGACAATAAGGTACTATAGGCTCTAATTAGTTATTGCGCAATCACTTTCAACGTTTCATGGAAGTTAAATTTCACGGGTAATTATCACTTTGTATTTTTTCCATATTGGCAACACTATACGTGTCAACGCCATAACTCAGTGTTTTAATAACACGCCGGCGGTTTGGCAACATTATTTTTGCACGAAGATGCGCTTCGGTGCAATTTTTTATACGTTGGTGCAAGTTGTGAGAGGTTGTGGTAGCGGTTTTATGAGCGAGCGGATAGTTGTGTGTCGTGATAGAATAAATCCATGTTATAAAAAACAGTATTAGTATAGTTTCTGCTAGTATTTATTCAAGCTTCACGTAAAAATGGCTGAACTAATTTCGATGCAGATTTAACCCTAATATCTTCTATCATAGAAAAAGACTTTTACAATGGTTAAATCGTTTATTTATATCGTCTTCGATTTTGTTTTCGAACGGCACATGTATATTTTATTTAAAAAAATATTAATACAGATTATTATTTAATTACCATTTGTAGCGTTTGTTTATTTCAATATGTCACTTATATCTCGTAAAATATTTTTTAACATATCGCTCATTGATCTTCGCTTACACCGCAGCGTAACAGCGCAACCGTTCATTAACTTACGCATTTCGGATAATTACGTACTGATAAACCAAGCAAATTGTTCGCGAATTATCTGCGCCGGGCGTCTCCGTGATGAATATCATCTTTCGTCCCCAAAAAATGCCTTCTTTTTTTACCACTGACAAACTGTCACCGTAATTGCCTCCTGTTAATTACGCGACTCGTATTTTGAAAGTTTTTGCGTTCGTCGAATTTTAACATGCATCTTGATGATCGAAAACGCTTAAATAGAGCGTGAATGAATTATTTATTTATGCCTATTAGCGCTTGATGGAATGTATGTTAAATTCGGATGTTTTAGGATTCCACTTTATTCGATACTTAAACTACTGCTGTAAAGATCTTAATTTAATTATTTTAAAGAGTCGACTGATGAACCTGTTACTTGTGTATTGATTCATTAGACAATGATTTAATACAGATAATAGGGTAGTAGACACGATTTTTTTTATTATTTTAGTCAACAAGTTACATTACCTAAAATTATCAAAAGAATTTTATATTGACATTGGCAGAGTCATCGCGAAATTGCGTGGAAGCCATAACGGAAAAAAAATATTTTTATGAATCCGAACAAAAAAAAGTAAATTAGACGCCATTCAAATCTGCTGGAACTTGGAAGGGGGAGTTGTCAAATGACAGTAAAGGATGCACTATATAAGCCGTGACGTCACCTCTCAGAATGGGAATGTGCCGTCGTGCGAGGGAGATAGTGAGATGTTCCCACTACCTATTTGTCCTCACACTAATATATAAAATAAATATTTTAATCTCATTTTCAAGTAATTTTGATTCTGTTTTCACAAAATGGCTTGTTTTGCGTATTATATTCGGTTGCATAGCAAATAATGTACAAAATTAAACACAGAAAACTACTCTATTCTTTTTGTAAACATTGAATATACAATTAAACACGTATGATTAGATCACGAAAGTTCTAACCTTACAGATACGATTTATTAGGATACTTTTATTTTTTACTATTCTTTTTTGTCTGAAAACACACGAGCACTGCAGAGTTTAGGCCCAGAGGATTTAATGTTTACGTTTTTATCATTACTGTATAAGACCATAGACACGAATATTTACTCATTTTAGTTCTGAATTATATTTCTTATGTCAAGCTAGTCTTTATTAGATTTAAGTTTTAGTAAGGATAAATGATCCTGTTAAAAATTCAAATTATTCACCAAGCGACGATTAGAATACGAAAAGTTATAATTGACTTGAACCAATGTTTGACTGAATTTTCGTCCGAATTCATTACTTTAATTAAATTAAGTCCGAAGAATTTAAGAATGCTCTTTAAAACGCGATCTCAGGAAAATTTCACAATGTCGGTGTAATTTGTAAGATATATGAAACGACATATAATATAATAACGTACATAAATGGCAAAAACCGCGAGACTGTGCCAAATTTACGCGTCAATCATCGATAACTCTTCATCCAATTATAGTGACACGTTAAAACCGGGTCGAATTTATCTATACAAAAATGAAGTACACCGTGTTCTCAACACATTAAAGTCTAAAATACAATGTGCCATTTTACAAATAGCCCCAAGTTGTATGCCCAAAAATCACCGGGTATGAAATTCTTACAGGCCTCTGTTTACTTTAAAACAATCACTGCTAATTATCGCATCCAATTTAATATACTATGTTTGTCTTACTCTAACAGTATACGACCAGAAAGAGACGGCGAAACTGGTGATACAAATAAATCGGCCATATAAAATTTTACGACATAATTTTGGTTCGCACATTCAGGCGTGCGGTGTGATATGAGGAAATATTGACTTTCACAAGTGCATAGTATCATGAAATTATTAGTTGCGGTTTCTAAGAAAACTTTCAGACGAAGCTTAAAGCGGTAATTTTGTTTGGTGAACGATCACGTTTATTTATTTATGCGAATTTCGAGTTAAAACTTGCTCTGTTAGCTTTGGGATTCAGAGCAAAGTTTCTGCATTAAACGAGTTGAGATTTCTTCGCTTTGTTAATCAGAGAAGCTCATTTCGGGTAAAGTTTAGACAAAGTACTGTGAACGGGAAATCAAAATGGAAAAAATATATATTAAAACGCCCACCTTACATCAAGTAGAACAGGCTAGTAATTGTTTTTATGAGAGACCGTGGGTTCGATTCCCGCACTGAGATAATTGTTTGCTCGGCAGACAGATATTTGCTTCGGGTCTAGGGGTTTGTTGTACCGTAGTCCTTTGTAGTTCTTGATACGCGTGATTCAGGTTTTCCTAATGTGGCATCAGAAGTGTGTGACATATTTTACAGTATGATAGTATTTTTTAGTGCCTCGATAGGCAGACGAGCAGACGGGCCACCTGATGGTAAGTTATCACCGCCGAACCATAGACTATCTTTATGTATATAATTCTACTGTACGTGTGTATGTCACTGAACTCCTCCTAAACGGACCGAATTGAATTAATTTTTTTATATGCGTTTGGGTGGTGCCCTGGATGGTTTAGATTCACAAATCAGCCCGTCAGATGGCGCTGCAGTCGGTGTGGCGCTGCTTTTACGGGCAGGACGATGTCTGCCGGGCCCGCTAGTATATATATAACTTAAAAAAATACTGTGAAAAGTAAACGTTGCCATGACAACGATCGTTTCCTGACCAGCTCGTATTACGTTCGGATGTACAGACAGATAAAAAAGCGGTAATATTTACTGATACAAATGGTCCGCGGTCCGGTCGGGGGTCATTGTTGCGTTGTGTCGTGTGTGCATTGTCACGGCTCTATGGACTCGCTTATGATGATAAATGTGTGCGGACCGTATTGTATGCGTGTACGGTCAGCATGTTAATCTGGTCTAACTATTTTAAAAATGGCTCTGTGGCTCAGCGAATGAGTAGCTGTGAAACGAGCGGCTGTTGGTTCGAGAGAAATGTGTGACAGATATTTGATGCGGATCTGTGTGTTGCGGGGCCGAAGTCCTTCGTAGTTCTTGATACCCACGATACAGGAATCTAATGTGGGGTTAGGACTATGTGTGTGACTGTTGGGTGTATTTATTTATTTTAATCTATAAGTTGTTTTACGTAAATTTAAAATAATGTTGTGAACCCGCTCAAAAATATATAACCTAGAAGCCATTCAAATCAGAGTGTGCGTCAAAATACAAGATCATAAAAAATATCCTATAAAGTACACGAAGTGGGTCGAGGCTTTTCGTCATTGGCAAGGCTTATATCATTCTCCCTTCTGCACTCGACATATCTTATGACAGTTGCGCATGGTGGACTTTATTTCTAAGTATAATATTAAGATTGTAGAGGTTATGAGTAAGGTTTTTTTTTTTGTACTGGCACGGCAAAGTGACCACACTGCACCTGATAAGCGCATTGCGGTCCACTTAGAGTATGGAGTATTGAGAGACAATCTATCTCCGCTACTCAATACAGTCATGCCGGCCTGATTCTTCACACTACGCCATGGGCAAGAAGGTGAAGAAGCGGTCGAGGGTCTATTGTCAGAGTACTCAGAAGGCCGCAATACGGCCAAACATTGTACCGCAACTCTAGACCTCCGAAAAAATATAGAAAAACATTATCTCCCTTCCACACTTCGTGGTGTCTACTGATACTACTGCCCCGGCCCGAACCAAGAGGTTCGCAAATTCGTATTTTTGCCGCACCATCATGCTGTGGAACAGTTTGCCAGCTTCCGTGTTCACTCCTTTTATGATCCTGGGTAATAGGTGTAGTGTGAAGAAGCTACACAGCAGGCCGGCATGATTGTGTTGAGTGGCGGGGGATAGATTGTATCTCGCTACTTGATACTCTAATTGGACGGCACTGCGCTCATCATCAGGTGTAGTGTGGTCACTTTGCCGTGCCAGAATAAAAAAATATATTTTTCCCTTTCATTGTAACACTGAAAGTCTGGTAGTTCAGTTTATCCGTGACACCAGACTCGTACTTTACTCCGAGGTCAGGTCTATGTGTGAAGCTGTTTATTTATTTATTTATTTGAAAAAGGTTCTCCAACAGTACACACATTATTTCTTAAATCTAATACAAAATTACAAAAAATATATTCTGATGTGTATACCAATTACCGGAGTACACAACATTGGCAAATCACACGCATCTATACTAAAAAACAAAATACTTAAAACTAAAATTTGGCACAATCCAACAGCACAATACTTGTAATCCAACAGCACAATATTTATAAAAAAAACACATTTATATAATATACATACATACAATTACACATATAATATAAACATACACATACATACATAAACACACTATTATTTATCAGCAATTATTATTTCAATTGACATTTTCTTTTTAATTAATTTCTATAAGCCATATAGTTTCTATTGGTAGGTATGCAATGACTGTCATTTTCGTTTAAATGTTTTAGGAGATTTTTCTTATACATGATGTGGGTATCATAAAATATATCTATGCTAGGAGTAATTCTACAAAGGGAATTGTTAATGTTAAATGCTATGGACCGATGTGCTAACCATGCTTCCAATATATCTCTCAGTTTCACCCATAGTCAATTGTTTCCAGAGACCATTTATATAACCTTAAATTCGCCCTTCAAAAAACATCAACAAAAGCTGTACAAAAAATTAAAGCGCTAAGATAATATTTTATATTTACCACGACGCTACAAGTGCGTATCGCACTAATTACCTTAAGAATCATTACTAATATTCAGACCATTTCTTTATATATATATAAAAAAACTGGCATTGTAAAATCGGCCACACCAATAACCCTTACCACACAAGTGGAGCTGTAGATGTATTGTAATATTTCATCAGGGTCCATTTGTAAATACTCTAAATATCACATTTAAGTGATTATATGTTTTTGTCAACGGTACGCACGTGTGAATCGTTTTTAAAGGGCGAGCACAATGTTTTCGGCGGTGACCACACTTTGTCCAACAGGCGTCCATCACGCTGTCCCTGGGACGGTGTTATGCAACTAGACGCATAATTTTGAAAATGAAATTAAGCTAGATTGAACTATTACAATTTAGATAGTGATATGAATTTGATTGATTGCAATACCAATTTTGTACGCATTTAGTGTATATTTTAAATACATTGTACTGTTTAAATTTCAAATATAATTAATTGACTAATTTTATTTTGCAAATTCAGAAAAAAATATTAATCTATTTTCAACTACATATACTAAATTCTACAACAAACAGCCGTACAAAATTATTACTTGTTATTCGTATGCAAAACAATTTGTTTTTATCGTTTATATAATATGCATACCTGCACACACACCTGTCAGCGCGGTAATTAAACCGCCATTTTTAATAGATATTATGCAGATATAAATACACCACAAGATAATTAATGATTAATTACTTCTAAAATGAATGTAATAAAATACACACGCATATTTTATGAAAAATTTACTTTTTAAGTTTGATCAGAGATTGTATATGCTATTTTTATGAGTAAAATATAAAGTGTAAATGCGATTTGCAATGCAATAATGCAATATTCTGCTTTATTGATTAAAAATTAAAACGAATATCGTTATTTTATGTATCACAGAATGTTCTAATTACAAATTTAATATATATGTATGCTATAATGATATATGTTTATTTACAGGTCAGTCTGTAGCTGTCGTAAGGTCGGTCTTGCATGAACGTGTGTCGTGTGTTAATTGCATCTATTATACGTAATCTGATTTAATTGGATAAGTCTTCGCGAAGTGACCGTGCGAGAGAGACGATTGATTTATTTCTGCTTGGTGTTGTTAATTGTGATATGATACGGGTCGCCATCTGTCTATAAATTCAGTTTTATAGCTGGTTTAATCAATGTCTGTTCGCTTGTTTGCTTTGTGTGAAATATGTGTTTTTACTACTAAAAACACTACTTTTTGAATTTTTTTGAGTTTTATATTTAAAAACAGAATTATTTATTGTTTTTTTATCGAGACCCGAAACAAGGTCTGGTACGTTTCATTTGTTGTGTTTTAGTAATACTTAGGAACACCTAGGTATATTATCTAATTGTTAAAGTTTTCTTGTACCCATAGGTTGGGACATGACCCGTGAATTATGGATAACCAAAACTATAGTCAACCTATAATAGTTGTGTCTTGTCACCGGTCTTGATAAACCAATATTTTGTTGTTTTAATGATACGTCTTGTGATATTATAATCCGTAGCAATGAAATGAACAATTAAACCCGCCCTTAAAATGTACGAGATATTTTCTTGGTTCCGTCATGCATATACTCACGGTTGACACAATTTCCCGGGTTCAATTCACCGTCTCTGCCCACGTACATACTGCGCATGCGTATTGTGCCATGTTTATGTACCTTCTGGACAATTGTTTTCTTGTAATGCCTCTGATTTTATGAGTTTTAATGTGTTCGAATTTCAGATGTAACATCTGGTGTAATTTGATTTCTTAAAATATTTTTTTGTTGTATTCTTTGCTTATTTGAAGAATATATTATGTAGCTATATATTATTTAATAATCGAAATTCTGGAATGAGACTGTCTTACGATTGGATCGGAATCAATCCCAGAATCAATAGAACGTGGTAGGTATTTCGTGTATCTGATAGCAGCAGTTCTATAGTCATATCGAAAGCTTTAAAATACCTTAGTAGTAATGTACTGGCGCCTGATGCCAGTACAATACTGAAATACAATATTGTACTGGCATCTTTTTACATATATTGTTAAATGTTAAACATATTCGATTTGATAATTGACACTGTGATAAAATGATGTAACCTGTAGTTTAAAGAAAGGATGGCATTGTGGGAACAATATAACCAGAAATTATATAAACAACCTAAAAAATAAGAAAAAAAGTCACAAAAGAAATGTATTGATTATTTTCATTGTATGTCTACCATCCACTTCGTGGACATAAATTAAGAAGACATTTGAATATTTTGGTACATAACATACGTAGTTTCTTCTAATATCTCAGTGCCCTACAGTTTCCACTAATTAGGAGGAAACCCGTCGGGGCTAGATGTTTAAAATGCGTTGGTAATGGCGGCGCCTGCGCATGCGCACACCAAGGCTTCGCAATTACCAAGCTATCTGGGTCGAGCGAACACTCTTGCTTGCATTGCGATACAAAAAATGTAGTCTTAGCTATGGGACGTACGAAAATATACGATATGTTAGATAGTCTTAGAATATATTAAACCACATCAGTCCAACCTTAGTGGAAGCTTTACCCTATCATTGGTAGCAGGGAATTTTTTAAGAAACAATGGAGTATTAATAGCGTTAGCCTACTTGGCAGTGGTACGGACTGCCGAGACGAAAGTCTCTAATTTTTCTAAAATACTCGTGTATTTATTATCAAAAGCGTGCGTTAAATGATGAATGAAAGCTTTATGAGGAAACGTAATAAGAATGTTGAAGGTGTATTAACAATACCGAACAGCATTAGGACACCTTGGACGACTAAAGCTACCTCTCTTGTTAGTAAAAAAAAACTATTATTATCAAAAAGTAAATGCTGACTCACAAAAGCTTGAACGAATACGTACATATACACTTACGCTTATAATTTCCGAAGGGGTAGGCAGAGGTGTAACCACCAGTACACCCACTTTTCGTTAAATTTATTACGGTCCCATAATGTGATAGGGGGCGAGCCTATCCTACCGGGCTGATACTGAGTATTTCTAAATAGAAAAACCCAGTATCACTCTACCTAACCCGATACCTCAGCACAGCAGTCTTAACGCATGCGCAATTACAACTGGACCACCTAGGCAGTCAGCTAAAATGAAAATCGGTGAAAACACAAAGATGACGTGCGGAGTACTAGAAATGTCGGTGTTATATATTTTCCTTTTACTTAACTATTTAGATGAGATCTTCGTCACGAGCGCTCGTACTCACAATCTGATAAACCTTATTTTATTATTTATCTACGCTAAAACTGATCTATTAAACATCATATTATATGTTTTATATTAATTATGTTCTATTGTAAATGCATTAAATCTTTTTACTATTACACCGCCTCCGTGGCGGGCGAGTAACCTGTGAAACGAAAGGTCGCGGCTTCGATCCCAACACCAAGACGTGTTTGTGTATCCACAAAATTCGACACCAACAGTGTATACTACGCTAACTCGCATTTTAGGTAAATTCGTTTGTTTATGCGCAGCGTGGGTAGACCCCCCACAAGGTGGACTGATGACCTGGTAAAGGTCGCGGGAGTCGACTGGATGCGGGTGGCGCAGGACCGGTCATTGTGGCACTCTTTGGGGGAGGCCTATGTCCAGCAGTGGGCGTCCTTCGGCTGAAATGATGATGATGATGCCAAGTTGCTTAAAATGTGGTTATTTACATTTTTGAAGTGGCAGAGCCACGCTGTAGACATATTTGTCTATCTTCTGTCTTTGTTAGTGACAGTTTACTGTCGCGTTTCGTATGGTAAGTGAGATATCCGGAGGCCCAGATTCCCCCTTCCCTTCCTTAATCCCTATTCCTGTCCTTTAAGGCCGACAGCGCATACATGATACTTTCGATATTGTGGATGTTCATGGGCGATGGAGATCACTTAACATCAGGTGACCCACTGGCTCGTTTGTCGGACTACGATATAAAAAAAAACATGTAATAAAACAGTCGTGAAGAAATATACATTTATATTATTAGCGTAGTCTAAATTGTTGCTGTCGATATTTATTTCAGGTCTGGGTGTTGTGGGACCGTAGGCCCTCGTAGTTGTTGATACCCATACAGGTTTGACTTAGTGTGGGATCAGGACTGTATTTATTTGGAACCATTAATAATGTCTAAGACTGCTTGCTATTTAACTCGAAAAATATCTTTAACAATCGCACCCTTCTTTAATTCTTCTAATTTAAAATTACTGATTATATTAAATTCGAATAACGTTGCACTATTTTATTACTACTGAGGAATAATTTTTACCTTCTTTTAAGATTGCCAACTAACTATATCTGTAACATAATCTCTTACTAATATTTCATTACTAATTGATTGCTTTTCTATTTGTCCCTCGCAGAGCCTGGAATCCATGTTGCTAGCTAAAAGGAGAAAGGTATGCTCTTTCTAATCTAGTGTTGTCTTTGTTGCATTAGTTATAATTTTCATGTGTTGGTAACTTTCTAATCTTGTATGTAGTTTGTTGTCGTTGTAGTTAAGTGTTTAATTCTGTGTTTACCTATGTGACCTAGTGTTTTATATATGCACCTTGGAAATATATGGTTAGTAATCATTGTACTGTATTATTACTAAACAGTACCTACATTGCATTGTACAGTGAAAATGATGTCTCATTGATTTCCTTCTGATTAGCCAATATGAAATTGTTTGATAAGATCAAAATATGTGTATATTGTTTTAATGTTATCGACTCATAATTTTATACATAATTTATTTACGATAGTATTATTAAGTAGAAGGGATTTCTTGTTTGTTTGATCGGGTTATCTCTGGAACTACCAGTGAGATTTCCAATTCCAATTTCCAACATACATATTTAAATCTTTTACAACTTGACAACATAGCGAACATTAGGTGCAGATATTGTTGGTTTTATTGGGAACTAGGTAAAAATTTGGAAGCTGGGACACATGAATGTGCTGTTCAGTGGTCTTTAATAAGTAAAATAAATAAATAGGTTTTTGAAGGGTTGGCGACGCGCATGCGTTCATAGACTACGGTAACCGCTTACCATCAGGCGGACCGTAAGCTTAGCACCATCGTGGTGTAAAAAGCAAATAAAGTAACAAACAAAATTAAACTACACTGACTGCCACGGTGGCGCAGTTGTTTCGTTTGTGAGGTTTCGGGTTCGATCCCTGGGTCGGGTAAAGTGGTATTTGGTTTTTCTATCTAGAAATTCTCAGCATTAGCCCGAAGTATGGAACCTGGCCTGGTATGGCGATAGGCTCTCCTCCTATAGCATTATGGGACCGAAATTCGACGAAAACTGGGTGTACTGGTTACAATTCTGCCTACCCCTTCGGGGATTACAGGCGTGAGTGTATATGTATATGTATGTACTAAATTAAACTACAATTCCAATACGATCGAAAGTGAAATAAGGCGTTGATAATGTCGGTAGCAACGCGTCTGCTCTCCGTTAATGTAACTATGATTTATGCGCAGCCGAGCTGTCGGCCATTTAATTATCACTGTTATTATATTATTAGTTGCTGTACGAGTAGTCGGTAGCGAGTCCACAGTGGTTTGATCATATCTGTATGTTTAAATTAGTTTTGATGGCTTTGGTCCTTTATTAGATTTAGTTTTGATGATCTTTCACTTAGTTTTTGTACTTTTGTGTGGATTATTATTACTGATGATATGTATTATGTCGCCAAGAACTTTGCAAACTTCTAATAATATAAATAATATTAGCCCTGTATTAAACATTATCCCACTGCTGGGCACGGGCCTCCTCTACTAATGAGACGGGTTAGGCCTTAGTCCATCACGCCGGCCTAAAGCGGGTTGGTAGACTTCACATACCTTCAAAATTCTTATGAGAACTCTTAGGTATGCAGGTTTCCTTATGATGATTTCCTTCGCTGTTAAAGCAAGCGATAATTAACATTGAATACACACGTAACTTTAGAAAAGTCACAGTTGTGCCATTTGGGTTTCGAACATACGACTTTCGTCTTGACGGACTGTACTGTTACTGCAACCAATTAGGCTATCATTGCTTAATTGCAATTAGCCAAGGTATAGTCAGAGTGGATAATGAGACATCAAAACCCTTTCATTTTGGCAAGGGAGTGCGCCAGGGTTGTATTCTGTCACCAATCTTATTTAATGCTTATGGCGAATACATCATACGGCGAACGTGCGAAGATTGGGAGGGCGGTGTAAGTGTTGGCGGAGTAAAACTCACCAACTTGCGGTACGCCGACGACACAACTCTTCTTGCTTCGAGCGAGGCTGAAATGGTTGCTCTTCTGGATAAAATGGAACAAATCAGTCAAACCATGGGACTCTCCATAAACAGAGCGAAGACGAAGATCATGGTAGTAGACCGAGCCCAAAAGCTACATATCACTGGAGCACTTAGTCTCGAAACAGTTGACGACTTTATCTATCTAGGATCCAGCATAAGTAATAACGGTTCGTCGGAACTAGAAGTTCGTCGACGCATAGGTATGTCGAAAAATGCTATGTCCCAGCTACAAAAAATTTGGAAGAACAGGAGTATCTCCAGAAGTACAAAAACACGCCTCGTTCGTACACTCGTGTTCTCCATATTCTTGTATGCCTCTGAAACGTAGACCTTGAAGGCGGCGGACCGCAAAAGAATTGACGCTTTTGAAATGTGGTGCTGGCGGAAAATGCTTGGAATACCCTGGACAGCACACCGGACTAACGTGTCGATACTCAAGGAACTCAACATCACTACAAGACTTTCAACAACCTGTCTACGCAGAGTCCTTGAGTTCTTCGGCCACATTGCCAGGAAGACTGATAACAATCTGGAAAAACTCATCGTCACTGGCAAAGTGGAGGGCAAAAGAGAGAGAGGTCGCAACCCAACACGTTTGTCCGACCAAATCCGCCACAACCTTTCCATGACAGTCCATGATGCTATTCAAGTTGCCAGAACTCGTGACAGATGGAAGAACATCATTATGGGAAAAGATATTCATGGAGGAGGTCACGACCCTCAGCAATGAGGAAAGCGATGCAAGGAGGAGGCTTAATTGCAAACTACTTAGTCTAAATCATTTGAAAATAAATGACGCATCTAAACTTGAATTGATATTACAGTATTCATGACATTTAGCCTTACATTTAACCTTTGCTGTGGCTATATTTCAACAACTGCCATTATTATATAGGCTTTCCAAAATGATTAATGTATGGAATACTTATTTATGTCATCACGATTAAATTAATACAGGATGTAAGCTCTCAGCAATATCTGCTGGATCCTAAGCACTGGTCATACTGCCGACTAAATCTAGGAATGACGACTAACCCTCATTAAACTATCATGATAGGACCATGGTTTAAAATTCAGCATCGCTTCCACCATTAAGGGCGAAGATTATTGCACAAAGGTAGTATTGTAATCTCGTTATATAATAATAATACTAGCCCTGTATTAAACATTGTCCCACTGCTGGGCACGGGCCTCCTCTACTATTGAGAGGGGTTAGGCCTTAGTCCACCACGCTGGCCTAATGCGGGTTGGCAGACTTCTCATACCTTCGAAAAAATCTCAGATATGCAGGTTTCCTCACGATGTTTTCCTTCACCGTTAAAGCAAGCGATAATTAACATTTTAATATACACATAACTTTAGAAAAGTCAGAGGTGTATGCCACTTTGGTTTCGAACCTACGACTTTCGTCTTGACAGTCCGTACCGCAACCAACTAGGCTATCGCTGCTATAATAATATCGTTAAGAAGAAATAAATACATTATATGCTTAATTGATGACTGTACAAAATAACACCTAAATGAAAGTGATTAAAACTGTCGCGATAATTACCTCACAAATCCTCAAAATAAGCACTATAGATTCAAATATGTAAATCTGCGAACAAGTTATTACGTAAATTAAAAATAACTTATCCGTGTTCAAAGCGTGGCGTCTTCTTTCATACATGTATAATTACACGAAATGATATGCGACAAGGCAACAGAAGCCTTACGCGCCCATTTTAACTACACATTTTAATTTGTGGCTGCAGAGTGGGCGATATTCCATCATATTTTTTGACACTGTTGTAGATCTGGGTATGTAAATTGTATTTAATTTTATCATTGTTAATATTTTTTTATCGAGCAAGTGAGCTGATAATAATTGATATCCACCCCGCGTGATTACCCAAAATGTCGTTGCTGATCTGTGGAAATTGAAAATTGTAAAAAATAACGCTTGCCGTCAAGTCCTAGAGTGATTTGCTGCTTTGATCTCTCTTTAAATCACCCGGGTCCTGAGATCTCGCTCTACTCAATGATTTGAAAAGTTTACTGCTCAACATAGCCCGCGCGGTGTCTATTATTCATATTCCAAAGTTATGGATAATGTCGAGCAATTACATTAAACAGAACTGAGTCTAGTGACAGTCATCAAAATTTTTAATTGAAGATGTTGATATCACAGTATAGAGGATAGCATTTTATTAAAGCCACGATGTATACAGTCTTGTTTGTATACATATACACTCACGCCTGTAATCCCCGAGGTGGCAGAAGTGTAACCAGTACACCTACTTTTCGTCGAATTTATTACGGTCCTATAATGTGATAAGGGGCGAGCCTATTGCCATACCGCGATAGTTTTGTCTTCAGCATCAATAAGTTCTCGCCCAGGCTGCTTGATTAGGTCAGTGCTACTGTCATGGATAATGTCATAGGTACGTATAAGATTTCCATAGGCTAGAATCTCCTTCCATTTCTCATTAGCTGTTATTTTTCTTTAAGGCCGGCAACGTACTTATAATTATTTTGTTATTGTAGGCGTCAATGGCTGTTAAAAATCCCTTACCATCAGATGACCCGTTGCTAAAATATTAGTTGACTGCCTCGGTAATGCAATTGTATTATTTAATTATTGGGTATGTATTGTCGGGGCTCTAGAGTTGGGGTACAATGTTTGGCCGTTTTGCGGCCTTCTGAGTATTCTGACACAAGACCCTCGACCGCTTCTTCACCTTCTTGCCCATGGCGTAGTGTGAAGAAGCAGGCCGGCATGATTGTGTTGAGTAGCGGGGGATAGATTGTCTCTGGCTACTCGATACAATTATTGGACGGCACTGCGCTTACCATCAGGTGCATTGTGGTCACTTTGCCATGCCAGGATAAAAAAAATGTATATACACTCACGCCTGCAATCCCCGAAGGGGTAGGCATAGGCGCAACCAGTACACCCACTTTTCGCCGACTTTTTTACCGTCCCATAATGTGATAGGGGGCGAGCCTATCGCCTGAAAAAAATTATATATAGCTTAGTTATTTAGCACTTTCTTAAATAATCCTTTCAAATTCACTTCGTCCGCTGGTTCTACAGCCTCACCTCAATTTCTCCTTAGTCGTTGAAGATTAGCGGTGCTGTGAGTTGTGATGTTACATCATTTGGACAATTTATGAGTGCGTTAACGTTGTTTATGTGTGTTGTATATGTGGGGCGACATTCGCGGGAAATCACAAATAATTTGTAACGTTTTACTATTGAAACATGGCTTTTTTACCCGTAATACAAAAATGATAGAATTGAAATAGTCGGTGTATCTAATCTCTTTCCTTATATCTAATAATGAATAAAAAAAATTCTTAATTGATATAATTTTTACATGCATGATTCGACAAATCTAGTAATGTGTTAATTGATATGATTTTCTTTGCTTGCAATAAATTATTATGCCATAGAAATATGTCGCTCCAAGATATCCAATATAACACTATTTCGCATCGTAAATAATCGCTGTTATTTTTAAGTTATTATTATATAACGAAGTTTTTAATTTTGTCATAAAATATATAGAAGTATTTTTATTATAATTTATGATATATAAAGGTTAGTATATAATATTTAATTTGACTGTAATATGTAGTGATTATAGAGCAACACGGCACAAGTTTAATCTGGTTGGTCGGACTCTTTTTAATAACTAAAAAGGTGTTCTATCTAGTTTTTAACCAACTTCAAAAAAAGGATGAGGTTCTCAATTCGTCGGAATCTTTTTTATGTATGTTCCTCGATTACTCGAAGACGCCTAGACCGAATCGAGAAATTCTTTTTTTGTTTAAAAGGGTATACTTCCCAGGTGGTCCCATTGGCGCCAAGTCAGGATCTGATGATGGGATCTCAGAAAAATCGAGGGCAACCTTAAAAATTTATAGGCACGCATACTTGTTTTTTATTGAAGTCGGTGTACTTTTATGAATTAAAAAACTTTTATTTTTAAACACACGTCGATCATTGTCCACATTATTTTATACCTTTTATAACTTTAACCTATGATTCTTCGTGTGAAAAACACTACAAACTTATGTTCAATTTGGAAAACTAGTGCTCATAGGTCACGATTTGTACGTCGGTGTCACGAGAATATATTTAGTTGGTATCTGAAACATGTACCATCAGATAGCGGAGGTCTCCCGGTCCCTCTGATCTCCGGTGCATCTCCCGAAACCATCTAAACTGGTTCGCGTCCATTCATCTCACACCGCCGCTTTTTGACTGATTGTGCATTATTTAATTTCTGGGTGTTTGGGTTTATATCCGGCTGGAAGGACCAAACATTTTAAACTATGTGAATGTAAATTATCTGTCGCTAATTAATTGTTTTTCAAGCCGGCCTTTTAATTTCGATACATACGAATTATCAGTTAAGAAGAATGAGAGGAAGAAATAGGTATCCAAAAAAGACATTATTAAAATAACCTGAATCATAGGTAAAATATCTAATGTTTTAAAAAAGGCCTTACTAAAATTTGTTTCATTGCTTTACTTTTTATTAGTATTTCGTATGTTGCAGCCTACACTAGGATCATTTTAAAATATTACAAAACAATTTAAGGTTAGCTAATGTGACCCACATTACGAAACCTCCACAATTTCATAGAATACATTTAATTAGCGTTAAACAACTTATCTTTGCAAAAAGCACTTATTTTATTACATGTGTCCAAAGAGACCGTTACGCACAACCTGTCTGTCAACACTCTAGATGCATCTATATAATTAATCCAAGCTTTATCATATAAAAACGAGAAAAACAAAGAATATTTACATCTCATAAGCGTACAAAAATAGTCTTTATAACTTAAGAAATAAATGCGAAAGAACCCACGGTTTTCGAGATCTCAACGTAACGTTTTATTGCAATGATCTTAAAGTTCAAATTCGTTGTTTTATTTTCATACTTTCATAGATTATGAAGATAGGGGTGTCATAATTTAAATCGTTTTTGTTTGATAAATATTATTTAACTCTACACGTGAACCGCTAAAGATGTGCGGATTTCGTTAAAGTGATACGTATCTGAAATATTTTTTTTCTTGTTATTATAAATACTCAGGAGATAAAAAGGATATATGGGGTAGTGTTGGAAGATGCTGTCAACAAGTCGGCTGTTGGGATCTTTTGTAAACAATATATTTCTACAAATATCGGTACAGTGAAATAGGTTCTTTCCTAGAAGAGTTTTGTTGTTTTCCCACGGATTTAAAAGAGTAAATCATTTGTTGGAACCAATAAAAGTTTTTAATTTATAAAAACTACACCGACTTCAATAAAAAACAAATTATGCGTCACTGTAAAATTTGAGGGTTTTCTGAGATCCCAACATCAGATCCTGACTTGGTGCCAATGGGACCACCTGGGAAGTATACCCTTTTAAACAAAAAAAGAATTTCTCGAATCGGTCCAGGCGTCTTCGAGTAATCGGGTAACATACATAAAAAAAAGATTCCGACGAATTGTTAACCATCTCTTTTTTGAAGTCGGTTAAAAATAAGAAAAATATATGATTTAAAATGTTATTTAGTGACATCGTCATTGCAAATATTTCTTCTCAGTTTTAATATAAAATTATTATACATCGATATAGTCTCGCGTGAACTTTTCTATAGGGACTAACAACCCCTAATTTGTATGAAGCACAATGCGCTCAAATCTTCAGTTATTAAAGCGTTGTCACCTTCTAGGACTGCTGTCCAATAACAACTGGGAGCGAAACTACATATACACTCACGCCTATAATCCCCGAAGGGGTAGGCAGAGGTGTAACCAGTACACCCAATTTCGCCGAATTTCGGTCCCATAATGTGATAGGGGGCGAGCCTATCGCCACACCGGGCACCATTCCAGACTCCGGGTTAATACTGAGTATTTCTAGGTAGAAAAACCCAATATCACTTTACCCGACCCGGGGATCGAACCCGAGACCTCAGCACAGCAATCGTAACGCATGCGCAATTACAACTACGCCACCGAGGCAGTCGGGAGCGAAACTATTTATCTAATTATCCAATACCTTTAATTTAAACCATCGTAATAGTTGCATATAGAACATTCTTTATATTATTAATAATAATAAAATCAGTTTATTGCCTTATTATTACATTAACAATAACAGAGATTATTATGCTTAGCCTATAATAATAAGACAATGGAGGCGGCTCAGCTTATGTTGACCGGGACAGTAGTTCCGGGCAGCGCTGGTTTTCAGCCTCTCCCAATAAATAAGCTTCTACTTTCCTGGGTCCTTTAGGCGTAATGTGAAGAACTAAACAGCAGGCCGGCATGATTGTGGTGAGTAGCGAGGGATAGACTGTCTCTCGCTTCTTGATACTCTATCTGGACGGCACTGCGCTTACCATCGGTGCAGTGTGATCACTTTGCCGCGCCAGAATAAAAAAAACTATTAAAAATAATAAATACAACCAACAGTGACACACGTAGTCATCACTAGGTTAATGTGTATTGTGTGTACCAGGAATTACGAGGATTTACTTGAATTACACACAACACCTAGACCGAAATGATTTTTTGTAGATCGAATCTGATCGAACTAAATCGGATTTAATCTGTGGCCTCTAGTTTTACAGCTGGTTACTCGATCACTGGCCACAAAGTCTGTCAAACATGTATAATAATGATACTCTTCAGTTTTTGTCTGCTATTGTATATACCCATTAGTCGTTATTCCCAGCCGGACTTCGATCTCTTCTCCGCAGTGGTCCACGTTGACTATCAGCAGGTGACCCATAGTTAGCATACAATAACCATTCAATTATTTTATCTTAGAAGCAGACTGGCGTAAGTCCTATATAAATTAATAAGACGTATGGCGGTTTAGCTCTGTGTCTAAGTATTATGTTTCAATTTTTGTAATAGTATGTTTATTTTCTATTATCATTGGCGTATGATTAACTTAATTAGCCTAATTACATTACCTTTTTGTGATGTATTAATAAACGAATATTAGCCACTGACATTTTGCAAAAGGTACAGTAATTAAGGAACAATAGAATGGGCTAAAGCTGTCGCTAAAGAACTTGTCACTGCGTCTGCTTGTTCGAGGCAGGCGTGATGGCATGACGGCTCTTTAACACTTTTTCTCGTTCGATCTGTGGGAATAATTATCAGACTCATGCGAAATGTTGTCGAATGACAGGTGTTGATTTTTGTCCTTTGATGATGTATTGAATTAGCTATACGACCAGGGCCTGTTTCGACATACGTTACGCTCGCTTATCAACCGATTGTGGTCGGTATGACATAACAAACTGATCATAGACAGCACAGACATCGACCGTGACTGATATAATGATTTCCAATGCGTTATGATACCGTTAAAATCTATATTTTAAAATGTCGATACTACCAAAGATTGTTATAATGAGTTTACTATAAATGAATAACACCCAACAGTCACACACATAGCCCCGATCCCACACTAAGATACGAGTCTTGTGTTGTGAGTATCAGGGACTACGAGAGACTCTCGGTCTCACAACACCCAGACCCCGGAGACAAATGTCTTTCTGTCACACAAACATTTGTCCCGGTGTGGGAATCGAATCCACGGCCTCTCGTGGCACAGCCGGCTACTCGCCTACTGCGCTACGGAGGCTGTCAAATGAAATGTCGCATAACGAAAAGTCTAACAGTGTTTATGGTATAATCTGACATGTCACGTGCATTTAGAATACGACCCTTGGGGGATGCGTGCGCGCACTAATTTGCGTCTATATCGTAAAGTATATCGTGTAAGTTGCGCCCGCGCTTTTGCTTAGATCGTAAATGCGGCGACAGAAATGTCGACACATTATGGCGGCGCTAACGAGCGGACGCTCTCTAGTGATGGGCAGTGTACCGATACATTGAAGATTTTTGTTTATGATACTAGTATCGATTTAGATTTTTTGAAGGTCGCCCAATTGAGTGTTTGTTAATTATTTAGTATAATTGTTATTATTTATTATATAAAATATTAGAAACTATATTTTTAGATCCATTTTAGTTTTTCAGTTTGCGCTTGTTGGGGTTGGGATTTATTGCGACCCTAAATAATAGTAATAGTGTTTTTCCACGTCATATCAAAAATCTTATTCATGGGTTATCTTGATGGTATCATTTTTGTTATAATTTACATATTTTGATGTCCTGTATTTGTCAAACCTTATAAATATATATTTGTTTATTTATTAAGTTATTTAATTATTAAATTTTTTCGTACACATGTGTACTAGATATGAAATATCAACGACTGAGCAATAGATTGTAATTTTGTAAAAATGAGTCTACTTATCTTGGATTAAGAGTTTCATTTATATCATTTAGGAATTTCTGTAGCGGATGATAGCACATTAAACTAGTACAGATTAAAGATAAATAAATAACTATCTGTAAATTAATATTATTTACTTCACTACTTGAGTAAGTTATGCGAGCATCCTTCGGTTGTTGAAAACTTTTATTTATTCAATAATTTATCCGACAAGGGCAAGTGGTGCGACAATATTATCATATATTGTAATTTAATACGTCTAGAGAAAAGGAACATTAAGTTGAGGGGCTATTGAATCAAAATTCACACTTACACCATGCCATCACCGATTAAAATACATATAAAAATAAACAAAGGCCGTGCTCCCGGGCCGGCTACAAATTGGCTCGTTATCAACCGATCGGTGGCAATAAGTCGCCGCGTCACGTCGATAAATATCGTCATATTTATCGACAACGTTGCGGCGCTGCCGTCGACACGCGGGCGGTACTAACCGCGGTGACACCCGCTTGTGAGCGATCGCTCGGTTATACTTGATTTACAACGGTGCGTACTTAAGTTTGCTTAAGTGGTGTAATCAATTTTAGATGCAGATTTTTTTCATGCAACATTAGTGGGGAATTTTGTTAACAGTGAACGAGTATCTACATACCTGCTCACGTCTGTAATCCCAGATAGGGTAGGCAGATGTGTAATCAGTACACCCACATTTCGCCAAGCTTAATACCATTCCATGATGTGATAGGGAGACTGTCGCCCGACCGCGCACAATTCTAGACTGCGGACTACTACTGTGTTTTTTTATCCTGGCACGGCAAAGTGACCCCACTGCACCTTTTTTTTTTTTTGTTGTCGCGGGGAAAGCGTTTTATTACTGCCGCCCGCTCCGGAGGGAAGCGGATTAAGAATAAAACGGGTATGCTGGACTAGTCGGTCTTACGACCCAGCATCCCCCTCGCACGGATGATGGCTATCCGCGCTGCCACTGGGCCGAGTCCCTAAACCCTATGTACACCCCACCCGACACTACCAGCTAAAACCCCGCGGTGGCCTTCTTCGGCGCTTGCGGAGCGATTCCGGGGTATTCTAAGGAGTGCTAGAATTGCAGCCGGAATCGCCCCTGCGCGGTGCTGCGTAGCAGCCCATCTCCATGGAGGGCTAAGGAGCCCCCGCGCACCGAACAACGACAGCGAACGAGGCCTTACCACATGCGCTGCCGTCCATCTCGGGGTCGCACGATGCCCCTCATTTGGCATCGATACAGGCTGACAGCCCTCCGCTTCGCGCCCGCGACCCCCGATGGCCCCAATTAGTCGCCTCGTACGACAGGCAGGGGTTACCGTGGTGAAATTCTCAAAACGCCCCCATTCCACAGGGCGGGAGACGCCAGTCAGTCGTCCACCCGGCGCCTCCTACGTCTTCTCTGGCGGCGGGAGGGATCATTTCGTTCCCGATCCCTCTCGGCACTCTCCTTCTGCGAGATGACGCTCTCGCAGAAGTTGGCCACCGCACGCCAGGACCTCCGGCTGGTGACCATGGACGACACCACGGCCGGCAGCGAGAGGTCTCCTCCGACGACTGCTCTGAGAGTGCTGCGCTGTTCGTCCCAGGCTGAGCACTCCTCCAACGTATGTTGGGCCGTGTCCTCGCGGCAGTTGCCACAGTGGTGGCACACGGCGGACACCTCCTTTCCGATCCGACACAGGAACGACCCGAAACACCCATGGTCCGTTAATACCTGTGTCAGTCGGAACGTAGGCGCCCCGTGGCGCCTGTCTAACCATCTCTTTAGGACAGGACGCACTGCTGCGACAGTCCCCAAGCCCGCAGTCGGGCTCTCTAGCCTGGTTTGCCACTCCTCCACGGCGGTTCTGCGAAACCGGGCCGCAATCTCCCTCGGGGCCAGTCTCTCCTGATGGCGGCTGGACGCCTCCTCCCGCCAGAGGAACGCTGACGAGAGGAGTTTGGCGTCCAACTCCCAAGGGAGTGTGCCGGCCAATACGCAGGCCGCCTCGTGGGAGACCGTGCGGTAGCCCCTAACTATTCGCTGCGCCACCAAACGCTGCGGTTTGCGCAGCAGGGCGACGCAGCGGGCGTTCAGGGACTCGGCCCATACGTGACATCCGTACAGGGCCATTGACCGCACGACTCCAGCGTATAGACTTCGGCAAGGGCTATTAGGTCCCTCCAGGTTCGGCAGCAGGCGTCCGAGCGCGCCCGCCGCCCGCACCAATTTCGGCGACAACTCCTTGAAATGGGCACGGAAATCCCACCGGCTGTCCAGAATCAATCCCAAATACTTCATTTTACAGCCGATGGGAATCCGCACCCCCTCCACACTTATGTGGGACCCAAAAGGTGGCCGTATCCGAGGCCTGTGAAAGCAAAGGGCCTCGGTTTTGTTGAGGGCCACCTTAAGGCCCAGTCGCCGAATCCTGCCCACCACCTTTTCGGTTGCGAACGAGGCGAGCAGGGTGGCCTCCTGGAAAGACCTGGCCGACACTGTCACTAGTGTGTCGTCCGCGTAACAGACGACAGCGACACCTCGGGGGTTGGTACCACGGAGCACCCAATCGTAGCCGATGTTCCACAAGAGAGGGCCCAAGACTGAGCCCTGTGGAACACCGCAGGCCATTGCTCTTCGGTGCCAACCGTTGGCGCCCGGATACACTATGTATCTATCTGAGAGATACGAGTGCACCAGGCGCCGAAGATACGGTGGCACCACATGGTACCGCAGTGCTTCCATTATGCAGGCCCAGGGTAAGGTATTAAACGCATTGGCGATGTCTAGAGACACCGCCACCACCACTTGACCCCACTGCACCTGATGGTAAGCTTAGTGCGGTCCAATTAGAGTATAGAGTAGCGAGAGACGATCTATCCCCCGCTACTCAACACAATCATTCGTGTATTTCGTGGTAGAAAAATACAATATACCCTACTTACCCTTGTGAAGAAAGACTTAATAATATTTAAGTATTTTAATACTTGTTACTTTCTACTCACCACTCAACAACAAGTGAAGCGCATCAGAAGTTTACCTTGGCATGTTAATAGACAGGCATGTTCTCATTTAAATGTCGTAAAACAAGCGCAATTCTGATAGCGGATGCATCAAAAGGAATATGAAATGTAATTCGTCTAGAAGCATTTAATTTGATAATCTTTTAGATGTCGCTGATGTCAATTCTAGGTATCTCAAGTTTGTTATGAGAAAATATTTTAATATATTTAACGAGTAATTAATGATGTAAGAGATTTGGTATTCGCCGACATTAATATCGTTCCATTGGTCAGAAAATTTAAGCATAACATCCTGGAATACTTTACTTTAGTCTATTTGGAAGTGGCAGGGACTGCCAAAAATAAGTCGCAGATTCGAAGCCGAAGTAATTTGTATATTACTTCGGCGTTTAGTATAACGAAAATTAAATTATAGGAAGGAAACTTGCATACCTGGGAAGTTTGCATAAGAATTTTGACGGTATTTTTTTTTATTCCTAGAGACTACAATGAGATGGTAGTGAAGTTTACCAAAATGCATTAGGCCAGTGTAGTCTAAGGCCTCATTCATCTCATTAGTCTATATTTCTCAAGACCATGTGGTCCTGGACCCATATTAAGATTGTTATCGTAATTATCTCAACTAGGAAAGTCTTTCGGTCTCACAACATCCGGAAATGATACAAATATTTGTAGATCACACAAACATTTGCGTCAGTGTTGAACCCGCGACCTCCCGTTTCACAGCTGGCTGCTCTCCCACTGCGCCACAGAGGCTGTCGAATTATTAAGTACAACGTGGACCGTCTAGACTAGTTGTAGTTGCCGACTGTCGTCAGAATTATAAAGTAACCGGTATACACATTATGACCCCGGAACGACTTGCCTGGACGAGCTATTATAGGGAGACTTTTAGTGTGTGGTGCCTAAGCTGGGTACAAACATACATACATATGGTAGGTAGAGGTGTAAACCAGTACACTCACTTTTCGCCGAATTTCGGTCTCATAATGTGATAGGGGGCAAGCCTATCGCAATACCGGGCACAGGTTCCAGACTCCAAGGTTCAATTCCAGGTTCCAATTTCAACAAAAAACCCACTATAACTTTACCCGACCCGAGGATCGAAGCCAAGACCTCAGCACAACAGTCGTAACACCAACTGAAGATTCAGTACGGTATTCGATTTGTGTCTAATATTGCAAAACGTCACGGACAGGCGGCGTACCACTACTTCTTAGAGCAGTATTGTTATAATATTACAATGTGAATTCCTGGTAGAAAATTGCATTGTAATATTACAAGACTGCTGTAAGAGGTGGTGGTAGGCCGCCAGGTCATTTTTCTAATGGATACGATATATATTTAAATTGGCATGATTCATAGATATTTGTTTCGGATCTGGGTGTTGTGGGACCGTAGGCCCTCATAGTTGTTGATACCCACACCATAGGTTTGACCTAGTGTGGGGTCAAGACTATGTTTGTGATGGTTGGGTGTTATTATAAAAAAAACTTTTAAAATATACGGAACTTAAATTTTTGAACTCCGCAGTAGTAATTATAAATTAACAATTACTAGAAAATAGAATAAGACCCACAGAATCTCCCAAATGCAACTTAAATGCCGTTGAAATTAAACGAAATAAATCATACGAACACGTAGAAACTTAAACTAGTCTGCAGTCCACAATTACTGGCTTACGTCATAGAGAGACGCATATACACCTCTCACGTGAGTAAGAACGGAACGGCACACCGTGGAAAACAAGATGCCAAATACGGCCATCACATGTGTCTAAATATCGATATAGAATGAGATATGTTAGAGTTATGAGGACCAAAATGTACATATGCAGTGATTTTTCCAGTAGGTTTTCTTTGAGAATGGTTTTTTTATGGGTTTTCGTAATAGGGTGGGTAATAGCGATGTTTTTGATCACATATGGCATATGCGTACTCAGGACCCGTTAGGTGGCGTCGTGGAGTGAAACTACGAAGTTCGCTTCTAGCGGGTTTTCGTGACAGATTGTTGGGTTTTTGTGCGTAGAGATCGCGAGTTCGGTTCTTGTTTAGGATAAGTAAGCTTAGTGAAATAATTACTGTACTATAATACAAACGTGCTATGTACAAATCATTATAACCATAATGAAAGTATGTATCATATTGACACATCATCATTGTTCATCATCGATCATTAGACAGCCTCCGTGGCGCAGTGGGCGCGTAGCTGTGAAACGTAAGGCCGCGGGTTCGATCCCTGCATCACAATGTTTGTGTGGTCCACAAATATTCTGTTCTGGGTGTTGTGGGACCTTAGTCCCTTGTAAATGATACCTGCGATACAGTTTTGACCTAGTTTAGGGTCAGTGTGTGTGTCTGTTGGGTGTATTTCTTTATTCAATCCACTGAAGACAATCACTGACAAATTACGGTAACTTTTTTTGGTAATAATGGTAAGCGCAGTGCCGTCCAGATAGAGTATCAAGTAGCGAGAGACAGTCTATCCCCCGCTACTCAACACAATCATGTCGGCCTGCTGTTTAGCTTCTTCACATTACGCCTAAAGGACCCAGGATCATAGAAAGGAGGGAACACGGTAGCTGGCAAACTGTTCCACAGCTTGATGGTGCGGCCAAAATACGAGTTTGTGAACCTCTTGGTTCGGGACGTGGTAGTAGATACCACGAAGCTGTGGCTCCGCAATCCAGTACGCGTGGTTCTGGTATGGAAGGGAGAGGATGGGAACTAAGCTGAAAGTATGCATCATATTTGATGATCATTTAACATCCGCATGTTAATAACTGTTACTGCTACCAGTTAGTTATCACACTTATCAGTATCAATATTATCGCGCTGTATATTGATCAATTGAGATTTAAACTGTAAGGTAGAGTTATAGTGGGATCTGGGGTCAGAACGTTAGGTTAAAAAAGTTTATTTAAACCTTTTTTATACAGATAGCATCAACTGACAAACGAGCTAGTAGGTCATTTGATGGGAACTAATGAACAATCCATGTAGGGTCATGGGTGTGTTACTTTGAATGATAGGAATTGGAAAGGGGAAGGGAATGGGCTATCTCCGAAAATCTCTTCTGATATGAAAAGCATCAACAATTCTTCAGATTGTTTCTCTGTGAGATAGCGGTAATAGCCCGGTCGAGTCGGTTTTTCGGTCAAAACGGTCCACAACATGGCTACTTTTTTGCGGATAAGTTCTTATAGTGTACCTGAATATTACACATTGAAACTAGTCGGCCCTGTCAACATGAAGGCTGTAAAGTTTTAGAAACGGTGGCACTAAAAAATAAACCGTGATAAATCCGTAAATATACCTACCGTAAGATATTTAATTTATGTAGTATATTATAGTATGAAGTATAAGTATGTATGTTATGTCTATGTATTTTGCTGTACATCACAGTATGTCTATTTCCCTACGATGACCACCCATTACTTTTGTGTCTCTTCAGATCGAATCCATGTAAAGGTTGTCTGGAAGAGATCGCAGTTAGCGATAAGACCGCCGTTTGTACATTCTATTTTAAGTTTATTGCAATGTACTGTTAATATTTGTATTCTGGTGTACAATAAAGCATAAATAAATACCTACTTTTATTTAAAAAAATAAGTAACGAATACGTGTTCATCCAAATAACACCGGTTATTTGGATGAATATCGCCATTTGTCTCGGTACGGGGATCGAACCTATAGTCTCTTGTTTCATAGTCGGCTCGTGCGTTGCGCCACGGAGCCTGTCAATGTCAATAAATATAGTTCTTTTGAAGTCTGATAGCTATTGGCTGCTCGGGTTTTTGTAGCTTTCTTTGATATATGCTCTACATCTGAAGATAAATGATTATTATGATAGGAAAATTTGTAACTAAATCTACATCGAAGCTTCTCAAATTAACACCCTCCCGCCTATCCGTTTGGGTATATATATATATAATAAAAGGAGCTAATAAATCTGTATATATAAAAGAAGAAACTGACTGTTTAACAGTCACTTAACACTCATTTTATTGGACAAATGTTAAGTTTGTATAAATAATGCGTGTTTAGTAGGTTAAAGAATAAATGGTTGGATTTGTCGCTTGCATTTTGTTAATATGGTTTGCTCGTGATTTGCGTGGATGTTCCGGACGTAAGCAATTTTTGACTGACTCTCCTTGTTTACATACATATACCCTCACGCCTGTAATCATGCAGCGGTAGGCAGCGGTGAAACCAGTACACCCACTTTTCGCCGAATTTATTACGATCCCATTATGTGATAGGGGGCGAGCCTATCGCTATACCGGGCATAACTACAGACTCCGGGCTGATACTGAGAGTATTTCTAAATAGGAAAACCCAATATCACTTTGCCCGACCCGGGGATCGATCCCGAGACCTCAGCACAGCAGTCGTAACGCATGCGCAATTACAACTGCGTCACCAAGGCAGTCGAAGATTGTCTCGGTAGCTCAGTTGTACATACAGTAAATTTTTTTGCCAACGATTTCAATAATTATAAAAAAAGTCTGTTGCGTGGTTCTAAACTGTTAATTGCATACTCAAGAATATTACGCGGACGGAGTGTGACAATATGTTATTGTTATAAATAAGTTCACAAAATTAAATAAAACAAAACATTCAGTTACGTTCACACTCTTAATGTCAAATAGTCGTATTGAGTGTAATGGTTTCTTATGTTTACGCGAATATTATACATTGAAATAAAGCTAATTTTACGAATTATGTAACCGCGATCGAATCCGTAAAATTAGCATTATTTCAACTTATAGAGCTTGTTGTCAAATGTTGCCATAAATTACAGATTGACTGAATGAGCATCGAACTGTAAATTTGTGTCACAAATTAATATTTAAAATATTACTGTCAAATTTCGACCACTGGGCGACTATTAGTTATTTGTCACTGATATCCGCCAACTCAAACATCCCGTTGATTTTTAAACCAGATTCAAATCAATCCACCTCGCGTTACGAAGGCGTGAATATGCCAAGGATATAAACTAGTTGGTTATCGCCCAATCTTAGATATTAACATGTAACGCAGCACCGCTAATTCACAGCAAAATGTTCAATGCGACGTGTCTGAGCTTTGTCGATTTATTTGTTAGATTTGTTTGAATAAGTGGTTAAGTTTGTACAAATTGATTGGATATACGATCAATAAGAAAAATTCTGAAGGTATTTACTATAAATAAATCTGGTGGAATATTTTTTAGACCAAATCTCGTAGTAAAATATGAAAATAACCTTCCAGCTCAATATGGCACAGTTGGTATACAACAATTGTTATACAGTATTGCAACTAAATTGAGAACAGATCTAAGATTAATAGTAATAAAATGCATTTTTAAATTACACACATATGTATATCGATTTTAAGTTAATTTATAGTACGATTTAGATTTTTTTTAGTGCCTTGATAGGCAGACGAGCAGACGGGCCACCTGATGGTAAGTAGTCACCGCCGCCCATAGACTTCTGCAATGCCAGGGCACAGCAAAGCCGCTGCCTACCGTTAAACAACATTTCAACATTTTTGGAACATTCAGCACATTAATTAAATTAAATACTAGACATATACATACTACTAAATACTTTTAATTAAATACTAGAATCTACCCTCTAATGTATATTGTAAACGACAACTTGGGGCCATTTACCCTAATGCCATGTTAAATTCAGTGTCCACACTTTTTATAATAAAATGAAGGATTTGCCATTCTCAACATAATACGGAGTTAGTTTGTTTTCATAGTATAAGCTTTTCGATAAAACAATCATAGTTTGATCTGGTAATAGCCGACAACATTTAGATTTACTTCCCATTAAGTGCAGTGAAGTTACAGCTAGAATAATAAAACTAGGATTTCGAGACGATTGACACGATCAATACATTACGAAGGGCTTCATTACTTCTGGTACATAGAGGTCACTTTTTCTTAGTAATAAAAGAATAATTAGATACTCCATATGGTCACATAAATTGTCATTTCAATATGTTATTCCATATAATTGATCATGTAATTCATAATTTAATTGACAGTTGTAACCGTATACACATAATATTGATTGAAGTGTCAAATAGAGATAATGTTGCTTCTAATTCAGGAAAACACTAGTGTATGTTAACACCCAACGCATCGATTTAAATGTAGTTGTAAATTTTTTTACGAATATATATTTATATATATAGACCTTACGTCCTTCTCGGGTACCTGGCAACTTTATTGACTAAAGATAGTCCATCCAAAAACTTTCGTATTTGTTTGTAAATTTTTTCACATGCCTTATGGTACAGTTATCGAGTATGTCTATACCAGATAAATATTTGTACAATATAAAAGGATTCCAGTATAGTTTTTGTGGAACCAAAAGTCTGTCATTGTTCCTGGCCCACGGTATAAGACTCTTACTATTGGGCAAAAACACAGTTATAAATCTCTGCTCAAAGTCTATGTTATGTTCGTCATCCGTAATTTTTATGAGGCGTCGTATATCGTTCTGTTCTACGAATATCTTTTTCAACTTTCAAGTATAAGGTAAGTGTCTCACTGGCTGGGCGGAAACAATAAATGGAGCAAGCTCGCGGCCGAGATAACGCGCGGGCGGATGACAGGACGGACGGACCGGCGTGATGTCACTTCCTTGTTGGCGCGTGCGCCGCTCCACTAACAACGGTGTGAGTTATAAGCGACGGAGGAATATGAGTGATTGTGTAAATATTGCTTAAACAGTATTTCTATATGTACACGCAAGGACAAGGACTATATTTTACATTTATTGGAATTTTAATAGCATTGTTCGAGTAGGCGAGTAGGTAGGTCCACGGTAGGCAGCGGGTTTCCTGTGCCCTGGCATTGCAGAACCTTATGGGCGGCAGTAAACAAAAAAAAAGTAAAAACTTTAGCTGGGCTCAGTTTGGTAGAATTAATGGGACAAGTGCGGGGTCAAAAAGCTGCACCGCTTTTTTATTATCACGGTAGTGTGACTGATGGGTAGGTGAACATTAGGAGTCGTATTGTGGTATAAAGTCTTTTGATACATACATTATTTCAAACAGTCATGTAAATTGATAGCAGCGATAGCCTAGTTGGTTGCGGTACGGACTGCCAAGGCAAAAGTCGTAGGTTCGAAACCCAAGTGGCATACACCTCTGACTTTTCTAAAGTTATGTGTGTATTAAAATGTTAATTATCGCTTGCTTAACGGTGAAGGAAAACATCGTGAGGAAACCTGCATATCTGAGATATTTTCGAAGGTATGAGAAGTCCGCCAACCCGCATTAGGCCAGCGTGGTGGACTAAGGCCTAATCCCTCTCATTAGTAGAGGAGGCCCGTGACCAGCAGTGGGACAATGTTTAATACAGGGCTAGTATTATTATATATGTAAATTGATGGAGGAAAATACTGGCTCCTAACATACAGCTAATACTAGTTCAGGAACTAAGGAATGAACTTTTTTTTGTGCAAATAAACTTTTTTTGTATTATTTATTATTGGCAAATCGAAGCTATGGATTTCAAATTTATACGAGCCTGACATAGCTCTTTCATTTCCTTTAATTTTATTAATCCTTTCAGATATTCACATTTCCCAAAAGTACCTTTGCTTTGTTCTTTTTATTAAAAGTTGTCCTCATCAGAATGAAGTTTTCATTCAAAATCGCTTCCGGTTTTGTCTCATTAATCGCAATCAATGTCAATAATATTTTTCAAGAGTTAAATATCCTAATGACTTTGTGAAATGGTGACATTAAAATTTCCTCTGACGAAACTATACATTTTTTGTCTTATAACTTGGACCATAACACAACTCTAGGCCGCGCCGCTTCCGTCATACTCCCAATTTGTTTGCAGTTCCTGTGAACCTTACTCGGATGTAATAAAGCTCTTTTCTCAATGGCAAAGTATCAGCATGAACTTGTAACTTTTTCATCAAGCGGCGTTCAAAAGAGTTCAACGGGGTGCCATTTGAGATGACTGAATTAATTTATTTAATTATGACTGAGATATTGAAGCTTTAAAAGCTAAATATTAAGCAACTGTTCTTTAACGTTAGATCACTAATAAGGGAATAAATCCTAAATATTAAAATATGAAATTCAAGTTATCCATTAAGTTATATCTCTTAAGAACTTAATCATTTCATTAAGAAATGTTTTTTTAACATCTTTTCCAACTTAATTCTCTCTTTACTTTGTTTATCTAGATCTAATATTTATCCAGATAGTTTCATAAGTATTTACCAGCGCGCACGAAGCGTTTTGCTAGTACATTTATCATGCGCACCGCTAGAGAGTGGAACTCTTTGCCGGAGTCTATATTTCCCGAAAATTATAATCTGGGTATCTTTAAGTCAAGAGTGAATAGGTATCTTCTAGGCAAGCGTGCTCCACCGTAGACCACATCATCACTTACCATCAGGCGAGATAGTGGTCAAACGCAAGCCTATTTAGGTAAAAAAAAAAATTAAAAAGCTTGAAATACAAAAATATTGATAGTCACGGTTCCATCTTACATCATCAGGGTTCCGTCAAGCTCGCATCAGTTTGTTATTTAAAATTTGTTTGTAGGAAAAGTTTAACAATTTCTAAGTTTGAGCATATAGGGTACATAATATCGTTCATTTCCGTCGAAGTATGATAGAGTCGTTATTATGGTATGAACATCAAACATTCAATATTTTTTGTGTCATGTCATACAATACATATCAAAGATCTTGTCTTAATTGTATCTTTTAGCGTATATAGTACACAAACACGTGTAAACCGAAAGGGCATAACACTGCACAAATCGCACCGATCGGATCACGATTTCTCAGAATCCTGATGACAATTCAGATCGTCCTGATATATCATCGGTGCAGGGTTCCGCAACATTTTTTGTTGCCACACAAAATTTCATTAAATATGTAAATATTTACCGTTATAGTAAACTTGCAAAAAATATTTGAATGTGCGAATTAACTTTTTAATTTAATTCAATTTGCAATAGACTGCCTTGGTGGCGCAGTTGTAATTGCATGCGTTACAACCGCTGTGCTGAGGTCTCGGGTTCGATCCCCGGGTCGGGTAAAGTGATATTGGGTTTTTCTATCTAGAAATTCTCAGTATTAGCCCGGAGTCTGGAACCTGTGCCCGGTATGGCGATAGGCTCGCCCCCTATCTCATTATGGGACCGAAATTCGGCGAAAAGTGGGTGTACTGGTTACACCTCTGCCTACCCCTTCGGGGATTATAGACGTGAGTGTATATGTATGTATGTATATATCAATTTCTTCAAATACAGCACGCATCGAAAGAAACTTGTTAGAGAGCTAATTAAATGCCAACAGCATATTCTAATTAACAGAACCATTTTAATTATGCATTTTCCAGATATGGTTAACATATGACAAAGTTTTTGTGGACGTGGCTAGTTGTTTGCATCTGTCGTCAGTTAAGGGTCACACATATAGGGAGCGAGCCTATCGCCATACCAGGCACTATTCCAGACTCCGGGCTGACCTTGCTGGTGGCGCTACCTTCTTTAAGTCGTCGGTCCATCATCATCAGGGCGTCCCACACTACGTTTGCCTAAACGCGGACTTCACTCCAGCACATCGCCCCATCGACGATCTTTCCGTCTGCAGACGTGACCAGCCCACTTCCACTTCAACGTGCTAATTTTACGACCAATATCTATCAGTGACTTTGAATATAAAAACTTATCAACAGTAGTGGAGGTTATTTTCGGGAGCAGAAGTATACAATCCAAGGAGTTGTCTTCTGCACTGAGGCACCTGTAGCGATTGTCCAGCCTCTCAAGTGTTGTGCCTGAATCTTGAGATTGCATCTAAAGAATACCTCATAAGCTTAACCTCACTTTGCCCCTTTTGGGGATGATTTTTCAAAAACATTGAAACACGTATTTCTTTATTTTCTACCAAAAACCTAAATATGAATTTTCAGATCAATAACTTGAGGAATGATGGATTTCCCATACAAATTTTAAACTCCTATTTGACCCCTTTCAAGATAGTTTTTTGAGAAAAAAGAGCCTATGTCCTTCTCCAGGATATAATCTATCTCCTAGCCAAATTTCATCACAATCCGGTCAGCCGTTTAGTCGTGAAAAGATAACAAACATACAAACTAACAGAGTTACTTTCGCATTTATAGTATTGGTATGGATTATTGATAGCAGACAGCGTTGTTAAGACAAGACCCATGCGTGTGCGTGGGTTACGACTGGTGCGAAGATAGATCGACGGGTGAAAGATAGCACGTTCGAATCAATGAGTGTGGTGATTATTTTTAAATCATGTTACAAATGTCAATAGTATTTTGGATCAGTTTTTTGGAATGAATTATTTGTATTGGTGTCTATGCATATGTATTTACTAAACTATCTGAATGTTTTGGATATCTTACTTTTAGCTTCTATATCGGATAATTCGAAATTTATCATCTTTCAACAACTAGAATCCAAGCTGCATAAACATAATTAAATTACATTCATTAAATGTGAATTAAAAAGGAGATAAATATTATTTATTTTCTTTGATAATTATAACACATATATTTCACATTGAAATAAATATACAATCCTCTATAAATGTACCGAATGTTGACGACACGGGTATGGATGTGAGCGAATCGCGGCCGTATCGGATCGCATTACAATCAGAGATCATTTTAAAATATTTACTTTGACAGGTTAAAGTACGTATGTTGCACTTATGAGCACACTTTGTAAGTGAGAAGTTTGAAGGATGATTATATTGAAAATTCGTTTATGAATCTGTAAGTGAAAGAATTAAAAAACGGTTTCATAATTTTTGTAGTTTTCCAGGCAACTTTTTTCAAATTTCTTTGCTTATTAACCACATTCTGTTCGTTCATAAGCGCATAATTTTTTTGTATAAGGCAATATCAGTTAACTATTGCTCTTGGTGAAAATTTGTTTTAACAGATAAGCTTAAGTGGTATAAAGCTCGACAGTCTATAGCATGAACAGGCTGGCTCGACCTGTAAAGTACCACTGTCTTGCAAAACTCAGACGTAAAATTGCAGCTTAAGTAGTCTTCCTTTCTCAAAAGATTATTTTTCTTAAAAAATATACAGTTACGGGTACAAATGACATTTCTGTACGTTCACCCTTAGCGACCTGCGTTTTTGCCGCGCCGATAATTGTGCGCTGTTTAATTAAAAGTGAATTATCAATTCATGAGACAGCGGGATATCGCCGGTGACACGCTGCGTGTGTTTATTGTATTTATGCGTTTCTGCATCTGTACTGTTAGGATTGTCGATTAAGGTGCGATTCGAAACTAACGACAATTAATATTTCGACAATCATCGACTCCGCTCTGCAAATATGTCTGTAAAACGGTATAGCTCACTGAAATAGAAATTTCGCGCCAAATCAATCTTTGTTCAATTTACGTAAGATAACCTAGTAACTTTCAAGTAAGATTTAAAATGAATTCCTGGACTCTATTTTAGATTATGTCGTTTTCAATAACACATAAAGTCACATTAATTGCCACTAAAAGTAAAATTCCGAACACAAAAGTCCATAAAAAAAATTGTACATATCACACATCAATAGTGTCTTATTTGGAAAATATTAAGGTACGGTTCCGACCACGACTGCTGCGGACGTGTTAGACAATAGTTGCTAACGCCATGAAATTCGTATCTGTAAATTGAATATTTGAAATTCGAAGAGCTTTTCCATCCGAAGAATTTGATATAAATGCCCCGTTTTGTAACTGGCAGGCAATCATTTCGCCATCTTGGTGTGAAAAAAACAAAATTAGGTTAAGTCCACTAATGGTATTGTTTCACTACTCTTCCCGGAATATAGACAGGAGCTTGTGTATTATTATTAACGTGAAAGTGGTAGAGCCACGCTGTAGACATCTACAGCATGAATGGGCCGGCTCGACCGGGGTATTACCACGTCGTCTCACAGAAAACCACGTAAAGTCACAGTTTACTGTCGCGTTTCGTATGGTAAGTGAGATATTGAGGCACTAAAAAAAAAAGGCCCAGATTCCCCCTTCCCTTCCCTAATCCCTATTCCTGTCCTTTAAGGCCGACAGCGCATACATGATACTTTCGGTATTGTGGATGTACATGGGCGGTGGAGACCACATAACATCAGGTGACCCACTGGCTCGTTTGTCGGACTATGATATAAAAAAAAACGTAAAATTAATCGGACTGCCTCGGTGGCGCAGTTGTCTTTGCGCATGCGTTACGACTGTTGTGCTGAGGTCTCGGGTTCGATCCTCGAGTCGGGTAAAGTGATATTGGATTCATTTAGAAATACTCAGTATCAACCTCAATGGAATTGATGCCGGTATGGCGACAGGCTCGCCCCCTATCACAAGAAAAGTGGGTGTAACTATTGATTACACCTCTGCATACCCCTTAGGGGATTGCGGACGTGAGTATATGTAAAATTAATCAAAATATAATAATTTTAAATCAGCGGAAACTTATTACACGTCGTTTGACCTTTCGTTGATGTTTTTTATTATGACTTTAACTTCTGCCACATTAGCCGCAGATGTATATCTCGACGTTATTAACTTGTATTAAGTAATTTATTCTTTATTTTGACAGTTTAATACTGGTTTAAAAGCAACGATAGCCTAGGTGATTGCGGTACGGACTGTCAAGACGAAAGTCGTATGTTCGAAACTACTGGTAGATTAATTATAAAGAGAAGCCTTAAGTGAATCCTGACATGCGTTTATGTTAATATTAAGCATTGAGATGTGTAACAGTGTTGTGTAAATCAATCAATAAATTATAAACATTGTATTTGGGCCTTTTAAATATCCATCTTGCATAGTTTTGTTGATGTTCCTAACATGTAAAAACCTATCCTCGTATAATACTGTGTTGTTGTATATTTATACGTTCTTATTATTCTTTTTTATTTTATGGAAGACCATAGCTTCTGAGACGCTAGGGCTAGATCAGGGGCTAGAGAAGGAACCTAATTACAACTTTGTGATAGTAAACATTTTCTTTTATTGAATTAATCAGTTTTTTTTTCAACAGTCGCACTCATAGTACTGACCCATACTAAGTTAACCTGTATCGTGGGAGTTAAGAACTACGAGGGACTACGGTTACACAACACCCAGACCCGAAACAAATATCTGTCTGTAACATTTGTCTCGGTGCGGGAATCGTACCCACGGCCTCTGGCCTTACAGTCGTTTGAAATATTTATTTGTTTAATAGAGAAATAAATAAATAACACCCAACAGTCACACACATAGCGCCGACCCCACACTAAGATACGAGTCTTGTGTTGTGGGTATCAGGAACTACAAGCTACTTTCGGTCTCACAACACCCAGACCCCGGACACAAATATCTGTCTGTCACACAAACATTTGTCCCGGTGTGGGAATCGAAACCACGGCCTCTCGTTTCACAGCCGGCTACTCGCCAACTGCGCCACACACGCTGTCGAAATATCGATATTTGATATATTTTATTGCAATAACTTTTACGTACATCCTTTACCTACTGTTTTCAACACTTTAAGGTCCATTTGATTGATAACCCCATCAATATTCATAAAGTGCAGGGCGGTAGGCGATAACGAAGCTTTAAGAGGCTCGTTAGCCGCACGTCCGTTTGCAGCAATAGATTGAGCTGAAAAAAGTAGAATGCCAATAGCGGTTTTTAAATTAAAATTTCAATCCGTTTGGTACGATGAATAAAAACATATGTTCAACAATACCGGATATAAGTAAAAAAGAAGCAATAAATAAATGGTAAAGGAGCAGTAAAAACTTTTACCACAAAATAATGATAAAATATGACAGCATGAATTCTGAAGAGGTAGATAGGTGATGAGGTTATTAGCACATGGCCCACAAATTTCAATACCGGGCAAATCATGTATGTTTTTTTTTAACGAAAACTCAAACCAAATCAAATTGTTCAAAGAAAATACTTTGCAAAAGTTACGACGTCAACCGGTTCGTTTTTTAAATTTACAAACAGATCTGTAATAAAATGTTGCATGAGTCTTATTTGTTACAATAAACTGTTTATGACTTTCTTTCGTCAAAAATTGTTTAAAACTGTTTCTCGTCGCTAAAATATTCTTTTGACGTCACAGTAGATCGACGTTGTCAATGAATTGTGCACTTGAATATAATATAGTGCGCCAAAATTTATCCAGTTTTATGTGAAGTTGATACACATATGGTGTCTATTTACATGTTTAGTCTATGGCATACTGACTATCATAATTTGACCCTGTTAAGTAGAAAACATCCAACTGTCGTTTTCAATTTTTCATTTTGAGTAAATGCAGTTTAAAGTGTGACAGCTAATTTTAATAATACTACTTTATTTAACTCGATTTCATAAAAATATTAGTTGGATCTATTCTGCTTTACAGGGTCCAATTGAATAACAAATTGCCAATGTGCAAACATTTGGTCCAACTCACGAGTAATGACAAGTGGTCACATAAACTGCACATGACAGTCGCATGTACATTTTGTGAGCGGTGAAGACTGGACGCTAATAATAATAAATTTTAAACTTTGCACCTGGGCGTTTTTATCATTGCTTAGGGTTCCGTCTTTGGAAGTATATTTCATTTTATAGGCCCAGGACTAAGGCTTTACCCCTCTCATTGGTACAGGAGGCCCGTGCCCAGCAGTGGGACAAGTTTAATAAGGCTGGTATTATTTCTATATCTTACACTACCTTTTGTCCACAAAGCCGCTCCCATGGCTAGATTTATTGATACCTTCAGGGACAGTGTCCTGTGCAATAAATTAATAGACAGCCTCCGTGGTGCGTCAGGCGAGTAGCGGGTTTTGATACTAGAGGCCATGGGTTCGATTCTCTGGGACCGTAGGCAGTCGTAGTTCTTGATACCCACAATACAGGTTTGACCTACCGTCAGGCCTATGTGTTAACTTCTGGGTGTATTTATTTATGTCTATTTTCATCCAGAAAAGATTATATCCCATAAAAATACCCTCCGCGATAGTCGAAACTGTTATTTTACACACTGCTGTATGGACGTTCTCATAAAACATTTAAATAACAAACATTACGGAACAGTGTACCTATAACCCATTTCACACTTGATAAGTTTTTGCATAGAAATTTACATTGATGTCTAGTAATTCAAAAGCGCCATTTATTTTGATGTTTACTATTTATAACAAACACATTTGTTTAAATATGGCTAATAATTTTACTTTATTGTTTGTATAATTATGTATATGAATTTGTATTGTCAGCCTCCGCGGCGCAGCGGGTGAGTAGCCGGCTGTGAAACACGAGGCCGCGGGTTTGATTTCCGCACCGAGATAAATATTACAGTTATTTGCTCTGCTCTGGGGGTCGTGTTGTATATAGTCTTATATATAGCATATAATCTTCCTGAATTAATAGGCTGTAGAACACAAAAATGATTTTTCAAATTTGTCTAATAGTTCCATTATACGAAATAATCAAAGATTCTCTTAAAATTTGACAGCGTCTGTAGCAGAGCGGGCTAGTAGTATATACAGAGCCGGCATTGTATTCGTATTATAATATGTCTCAATCTTGGGATAAACAAGTTTTACTCTTCTTAGTATCTGCCTTACAAACGGTATGTTATATTTAATTACATTCTTTTACATGGAGTTGATTATTGTCTTATATAACCGGTTGAAAATAACGTTACAGCGCTGTATCGAGGATCTTACTGCACTGTGTGCACTGCGCGTGGACACTCGTTCCACAATCTTATCGATTCATTTTCAGGACAATGTGTTGTACGATCATGGTGTCCGGACCCTTACACAGTTCATCTCAGTAATTCAATTATTTCAATTTTATTACAATAGAGTACGAAATGTACAGAAGTTGCGGGGTCAAAACCATCTCCAAAATTTCCGGAGCTTTCGGAGTTATATGTTTTATATGAAAACAACTTAACGACATACATAAGATGTTCTCATAAGAATTTCGAAAGGATTTGAAGTCTGCTGACAAGACAGCCACATGGATTAAACACGAAACTCTCATTAGTAGACGAGGTAGTCTTAGTGTCAGATATAGTTGACGGTTAAAATTATCCATGACTGTGTTCATATTTCCCTTTCCCTATAAATGAATAGATTTATCCGAGTCATATAAAAACGCTGCGCTACCATCTCTTATAGTACAACGATCAATAATGAACGATAGAACTTAGAAATCCTCTCCAAATATTTGATTTAAATTGTATGTAATTAATTGATGTAAATGTAACCAATTATTTTTCGCTTTTTAGTTGTGTCTGGGTTTTTTTGAAGGCGGTTTTATTTTTATTTAAAAAGTAATAATTTATTTATTGCTTTTTAGTGGTACAAATATAAAATAGGTACGTTGTATAGAGTACTAAAAGGAAACACCACTAAAAAAAGTCACAGAAAAGCAAAATTGGCAGTTTTGTATATTCGGACAATATATTTGTTCAAGTTATTTTGGTTCTAAAACCAAACTACTCAACCGATTTTCATAAAAATTCTATGGGACCAATCTGGAAGCATATTCTCTGTAATAAAAGAAGAATTTTCCAAATCGGTCAATAAATGACGGAGTTCTGAGGTAACAAACATAAAAAAATACACGTCGAATTGAGAACCTCCTCCTTCTTTTGAAGTCGGTTAAAAATATATGTCAACTCCTGTCATGGCCTTAAACAGCTCATTCAAAAAGAATCGATTATCGATCGATTATACAAAAACTGTTCCTGTTAGCCAGGAAGGCGCAAATGTTTTGAAGAATGCATATGTACTTGTACCATTGACAGCAGATTGCACTGTGTGCAAGCGTTAATAAACGAATCTGTCGGCGGGAGAAAGTTCCCAGATTTATACACCGATGCGCCGCAACTCGCAATCTGCCTTACGTAACTTGACGACATTTGCTTATTGTGCTTCACAACCGACTATTATTTTTATCCTTCCAACCGTCTGTATGATGAAGATTTAGCATAATTTTCAGGAAGTGGATTTTTTGGGAATTTAGCATAGATTGATCATTACCTAAATCACAAGCAAAACGGTCTGTCACACAAACATTTGTCCTGGTGCGGGAATCGAACCCACGACCTCACGTTTCACAGCCGGCTCGCCTACTGTGCCAAGGAGGCTGTTTAATTATTAAAGGTTTATTTAACAATCAAAATTTTATCTGCCTACAGATAACAGCTTAGGCGTTGAATTTTGAAAATGATCAAGCAATTTCCATCAATTCCGAATTTTCAAATCCGCTTGTCTATGTACCTATACTGTTAATCTACATCGTAACATATTTTATCTGATATTACTATTTGCGGACATTGAAACAATTTTCATGTGAAATAGTTTATAAATACCTAAGATAATCGTCGCTTCGGTCACTTGATAACCTACATAGGTGATAATACTAGCCCTGTATTAAACATTGTCCCACTGCTGGGCACGGGCCTCCTCTACTAATGAGAGGGGTTAGGCCTTAGTCCACCACGCTGGCCTAATGCGGGTAGGCAGACTTCTCATACCTTCGAAAAATTCTCAGGTATGCAGGTTTCCTCACGATGTTTTCCTTCACCGTTAAAGCAAGCGATAATCAACATTTTAATACACACATAACTTTAGAAAAGTCAGAGGTGTATGCCACTTGGGTTTCGAACCTACGACTTTCGTCTTGACAGTCCTTACTGCAACCAACTAGGCTATCGCTGCTATTAGGTGATGGACCCAATAAATGCAATGCTGCAATGCTAGAGTTTTTTGTCGTTTCTTCTCGTACGAAATGGCATTCCCAACTGGCACGCCTCTAGCGAAACTGTATTCCGAACTGGCAGTTTTATGATTTCCATAAATAGATTTTTTAATACTTAAAAAATCATAATTTGTGTTTATGTTAGATATTTGAAATTCGAGAACACATCGCAACCGTTTCAAATTATTTTTTGTCTGGTATTCCGATAGGCTAGAGAGCTATAGAGAGGAGGCCCGTGCCCAGCAGTGGGACAATGTTTAATACAGGGCTAGTATTAGTATTCCGATAGGCTGGGCAGCGACAACGTCTTTGGATGAAAATCGCGAGTGCATTATTTGAATCTGTGCCTCTTTGGAGATAGTCAGCTAGTTACGTGTAAAAAAAACTAGTTTAAAAAAAATCTAACTACTTATCCATGGAACTCATATACCTACTTCGTCGTTTCGCAATACAAGCGGATCCAATCCACCACCATGGACCGTATCATTAATCGATTGATCATCGATTCTTTTTGAATGAGCTATTTAAGGCCATGACGGGAGTTGACATATATTTTTTAAATTCCATAACATTGCACGAAACACCAGAATACTGGTTTCTGTTTCGTCTATTCAGACCACTATCAAAATTACAAAAATGAGTGTTTTTGAATTGACGAAAAACGGGTTTTAGTAAATTAAAATAGTTACAATAAAATACGTAACAGGTGAATTTATTACTTTCTATGTTAACTATATATAATTATTATAATAGGTATTACGAAGTTAATTTAAAATAATATTAGCATTATGTTTTATTTTGTTTTTTTTTACCTAAATAGGCTTTCGTTTGACCACTATCTCGCCTGATGGTAAGTGATAATGTGGTCTACGGTTAAGCACGCTTGCCTAGAAGATACCTATTCACTCTTGACTTAAAGATACCCAGATTATAATTTTCGGGACATATAGACTCCGGCAAAGAGTTCCACTCTCTAGCGGTGCGCATGATAAATGTACTAGCAAAACGCTTCGTGCGCGCTGAAGATGATGATGATGAAGATGAAGATGAAGATGATAATGATGATGGATTTTTAATTATCTTCCTTCAACAGTTATCTTGTATTTAGTCGGTTGTGTGCCCTACATGCCTTGCCATGTATTAGTGCCAATGAGGCTATCGAAACGTGATCTGTATGTAAATATGGGATGATTCAGAACATTCCGGCGTATATCCACCAGTGTCATGTTACTGAATGTTATTGTTAGATTTTGCCTCTGAGTATAAAATTCATTTGAACGAATTAATTTTATCATTGTATTGATCCAAATATAATCTGAAGTGTACTAGATAAAAAAATATTCCAGCACAAATAAGGACATAAAGAAAATTCTGTTTGATTCGTAATTTTTACAAAAAACTATTGCTATTACCTGGCCAATGTTATAAATACTGTTCTACTGCTGGACACTGCCCTTTTCTAGTAATGGAATGGTTTAGGCGTTAGTCCAGGCTGGCTTATTGTGGGTTTTGGAATTCGAGAATTCGAAATAACAATCAAATTTATTTTATTTAAATGATGCATTCGTTCACTTTAAATGCGAGCAATAATTATAATTTACCTTCGACTAGCTGTTGCTCACGAGTCCGCCCACGTAGAGGTTATGTTTAAACTTCCAACCCCCATTTTGCACCCTTAAGGGTTGAGTTTCTTCTTTTACATATTATTTTATATATTGTAAAAATTATATATCTACCTTATATTTGCGAAGTAACTATTTGATTTAACTATTAATTTGACGGAATTGAGATCCGATCTTAAATTCAATCTCGAGATACACAATTTGTAGAATAATCGTACCTGAATATCGAAGTCGAGATTTCATTATAAACCATTGAAACTTAAAGCTAAAAGCTTATCGAAAGTTCCAAGTTCATTCCGCCCGGTCGTGTGGCGGCGCCTGCGCAATGATTCACCGGTCACCGGTCAAGGGTGTCCATGTCATGTGGACTTACATCGTGTACCTTTGTGTTGAGACTTCTTCGTAATACTTTATAAGCTTGGTAAATTCAGTTTTATCGGAAAACGGCTTATTGATTTTAAGAGATGTCCGGAAACTTAAAATGTCCAAAATTGATAAACTTAGGGAATAAAAATTAAGTGCTGTTTAACGACAGCCTCCGTGGCGCAGCGGGCGAGTAACCGGCTGTGAAAAGAGAGGCCGTGGGTTCGGTTCCCGCACCGAGTCAAATATAAAATGTATGTGTACTAGATATAAAAATATTCCATCATAATTATAGACATACTGTTAGCAACACCAACAAAACTATGCAAGATGGATATTTAAAAGGCACAAATACAATGTTTATAATTTTATTGATCGATTTACACAACACTGTTACACATCTCAGTGATTAATATTATTTATTACAAACGCATGTCAGGATTCACTTAAGGCTTCTCTTTATAATTAATCTACCAGCATTACCCTCTAAGCTGAACAACGCGACCATTGAACTGTTTACAATTACTTACTGCCCCACGAACGAACCACGAATATCCTGGCTATCATTTCTTCACAATTCAACTGAACTGAACCCCGGAGCGCGGAAGACACTCTGTTTTATATAAAACATTTACTACTCCCACTTAGGTTGGCATTATTAATGTACCCCCAACTAGTCTCCTAAATACCTCTGTTATACCTTCGGTATTTCTAATAATAGGAAATACCCTAATAATACACAACGGATTACTCACGTCTGTAATCCCCGAAGGTGTAGACAGAAGTGTAACCATTACATCCCCATTATTCCAAGCTTCATACCGCCCCATGAAGTGATAGGAGACGAACTTATTCGTGATAAAAACCCAACATCACTTTTACCCGACCTGGAGATCGAACCCGAGACCTCAGCACGGCAGTCGTACCGCGTACGCAACTGCGCCACCGGGGCAGTCAAATAGTGCAGGACCAATACTATAGGTTATCAAAAAACGTCCATTTATAATCTTAAGAGGTTTTAATTTGCAGTACCTGGCATCCTATAAAGGTCACAATAGCAATTGTGGGTGGGATTAACCTTAAACACCCTAACGATTAGCTTAAACTTAAAAGAAAGTGAGCCAATCAAGAACAGAACGTCTTGGAGTGAAACGGTAGGCGTTAAGTCGAAATGCAATCGTTTTAAAAGGCAAACAGCACTCGTTGAGTGTTCATGTGTAAAACAATTACATTTCTCGTTTGCCACTTAGCTCGATTTATCCTTCAATTAGCGTATAACTCGGTCGTGTGGTGTCGGTTACGGGAGACAGCGTTTTACAATTTGTTTTGGTTTTAAAGCGCGTTAATTCATAAGCGAGTTTACATGTAAAATGTGTATATACATTATAAAATATAAATTGTAAACACCTAGGAATGCGTGATTTTTGGAAACTCAAACAAAAATTAATCAAAACGAAATTAAATTAAAGCGCCTTGTACTGTTCATATTTTGTACTAGGTGTTGCTCGCGGCTTCGCCCGCGTGGAGGTCATGTTTGGGAGAAAAAGTACCTATACAATACAAAATACCAATATTCATGCGTTTAACTTAAAAATGACGGTTTTCATTCCCTATTTTACCCCCTTAGGGGTGGTATTTCCAAAAACCCTTCCTTAGTGGATGCCTACGTGATAAAAGGTACCTACTGTCAAAATTTCAAGCCTCTAACCCCAGCCGTTTAGGCTGTGCGTTGATCGATCAGTCAGTCAGTCAGTCAGTCAGTCAGTCAGTCAGTTTCTTCTTTTATATATACAGATCAACAGTACAAGGCGCTTAATAGCTAATATTTATTTATTTATTTTATGGAAGACTAACAGGTTTAGCTCAGCTAGAATAATAACAGTTTACAAAACATTCACAGTCTTCATTTATAGTTATGGTTTAAAACAAACAAAAGTGAACGACTTTAGTATGTTGCTGAATTTACAGGACTATTTACCAACACTTAATATTATATAATATTAAAGTTTCTGATGTTAGGGAAGAAAATTTTACTAAACAAGTACTTCTTATCCTAAAACCGCTACCTCTCATGCACCCGCTGTCTCCTCTCACGTACACCACCAAACCCTCAGAACCGTCCGCGTCAGTTCAAACAGTCAGCTTGATGTCAGTTCCCATTCCCCGCCCACTGTCCAGATACGTACGGTTTTAATTAACGTTAACCGAGTGCCGACCAATCGTTTACTCTGCGCTAATCAGTTATTGTTTCGTTTACTTTGGCTGTACCATTGTTCTGTAGGTATTTGTGGGGAGTGCAATGGAGTGTAAATGCATTGACAGCCTCCGTGGCGCAGTTGGCAAGTAGCCGGCTGTGAAACAAGAGACCGTGGGTTCGATTCCCATACCGGGTTTGTGTGACAGACAGATATTTGTGTCCGGGGTAGGGGTGTTGTGAGGTGTCTCTCGTAGTCCCTGATACCCACAACACATGACTCGTATCTTAGTGTGGAGTCGGGGCTATGTGTGTTACTGTTGGGTGTTATTTATTATTATTATTTATTGTAATAATATAATAAAACACCCAACAGTCATATAATCTTGACCTCATATTAGGTCGAACCTGTATCACGGGTATCAAGAGCTGTAAAACAACGGCCCCACAAAACCTTGACCGGAAATAAATATTTGTGGATCACACAAATATTTGTCTTGGGAATTGAACCCGCGGCTTCGTTTCACAGCCGGCTAGTCGTTTGCTGACCTACGACCACTGTCAATTGTATAATTGGTTGATATATCAAGACAACATAGACAAAAATATTATCTATTGCTATATTTTTTCTGAAGTCGCTTATAATCGCTAGCGAGTAAAACCACATACATTAATTACACTTTTCAAATGACTTCAAAGCCATGTATTAAAATTGTCCCACTGCTGGGCACGGGCCCCTCTATTAATTAGTCTAGTTAAAATAATTTTACGTTGTAATAAAAAACAAGAACATTTCACATTTCAACACACAAAACAGCAAATGTACCCTAGTTCATAATTATAAATGAATTCACTAAGCGCTAGTAAATTCGTAGTAAAATACATGCACAGATTGGGCCGCCCACACAGGCGCGGTTAAAGCCTCTAATATGACATTATTTATTAACGCGTAGTGTGCGCCGGCCTTATCTGGGTTAAGAACTTAACCCATTGTTGCTGCACTTCGCTACGTATAAATAACAAGTTGAATTAGTTAATATGAAAGCAAGGGAAGACGGATTGGACCTCTTTGAATGGGTCAATTGTTTGGTCACCAGAATGGCCACGTCGAGATGAATAATAACTGTAGGCCTACTCTTGAAATCAATTCCAATCTCGAACTCGATACAGTTTCAATTCCATACTAGAAGATATTGGAACTCTAACTCACTCAACTAAATGAAATAGAATATTTACGAACTAGCGATCGTTAATACTTTATTACATTTAGTTACTAAAAAATCCGCCGTATTCAGTTAAATCGTGCGCTGGTGTTGCGTTCAAGAGTGCCAATTGTACAGTTTTCGAATCCAATCCATTTTTTTATTCGAATCGAGTGTTTTTTTTTTTTTTTTAGTGCCTTGATAGGCAGACGAGCAGACGGGCCACCTGATGGTAAGTAGTCACCGCCGCCCATAGACTTCTGCAATGCCAGGGCACAGCAAAGCCGCTGCCTACCGAGTGTGAAGAGTAACCCTCCTGGTGATGTCACATTATGATCTTGATTCCAAAATGTGTCGCGAGCAAGTCAGAATTCTCGTTCTGTGAGGTCACAAACGCTTTATTTTTCAATTTAAACTCTTATTACATTTCATATTGTATATGGTATACTCGATTGAAATTTCACGTCCCTGCTTTTACTTCTCGAACATTCTGTTCAGTTCTCATTGTGATTCTTTTCAGTTATTACGAGTTTGAAATTGTTATGTTTACTATCTGTAACAGCAGCGATAGCCTAGTTGGTTGCGGTACGGACTGTTAAGACGAAAGTCGTGTGTTCGAAACCCAAGTGGCATACACCTCTGACTTTTCAACTTTCAAAGTTACGTGTGTATTAAATGATAATTATCGCTTGCTTTAACGGTAAAGGAAAACATCGTGAGGAAACCTGCATACCTAAAAACTCTCATAAGAATTTCGAAGGTATGTAAAGTCTACCAGCCCGCACTCGGCCAGCGTGGTGGACTAATTAACTTGTTTTAGTTAGCTACTAATTTTCATATACCAATTACTTCTACTTGAAACTCTATCTGGACGGCACTGCGATTACCATCAGGTGCAGTGTTGTCACTTTGCCGCACCAGAATAAAAAAAAATCTAGTTGCGTTTATTCTTGTTTTGATAAATATTAATCTGGTACTCTTCTTGTACTATTTCTATAACTCTAATTAGTTATGCTTTGTTTAGCAAGAACACCAGGTTGGGTAAAGGCCTCCAAGGATGCCCATTTTTCCCTGTCTTGTGCTGTTTGACTCCAGCTTTATTCTAGGGTAATAACCTAATGTAAATACAACGCAGTCAAACTAGATGTTCGCCAGCATTATGCCATCCTGTAGTAAATGTATATATACTTGTTGACCCCGAAACGCCTCCTCGGAAAGCCACAATGACAGGTTTTGCACAATAATGTTTTTATGTGAACTTTAACGCATGGGATGACAGCAGTCATTTATTTAAGGCCAGCAGATTTTTTTACATTCTCGTGTTATTTGATCATTTATTAGAATTGAGTCTCTTTTTAAGTAAAGACTCACCAGAGCACTATCATACATTCTTAGATTTCAATCAAAATCGATTTACTTAGAATCGATTCTGATTCAACTAACATGTCACCTCACTACCAACACAATGACATTGTCCGTGGTATGTTAGCGCTTTACGATTGGGGAGTAGGCAGATTATGCTGAATGCCAACCTGTTTGTTGTTTACTGTACCAGTTAACGTCCTTAGCTGAGTCGCCTACGATCTGTAGCGCCGGATTCTCTTTGATATAATTGGAATTGTATATCAAGTGATTTATGGTTGTGGAAAAATTTACATACAACAAACGGAGCCTAACCTATAAAGTGTAACTAGCCTTCAAGCATAGGCAGAAGTTCGACAGGTATAATGATATACACTATTGCTACACCTAGGAACCGAACTCAATGACTCACGGTTCACGGTCGTCGTGAGTTGTCGTACTAAGCTAAGGTCTTCTAATCAAGCAAAAATACTTCCAATAAAGACATTTAAAATTCAAATGTCAATAATGAACAAATATAAAAATAACATTAAACCATCCCACGTAATTTAAATCCCACATGAAAACCTCAGACATGTGATTAAGATAAGTGAATGAATAGAATGTAAAATTAAACTAGTTCATATCGATGTCAAATCTTTAATTCTTGACCAGCTGCGAATTATTTCTTATATTTCTTCGTGGTGTCTACTACCCCGGCCCGAACTAAGAGGTTCGCAAATTCGTATTTTTGCCGCATCATCAAGCTGTGGAACAGTTTGCCAGTTACCGTGTTCCCTCCTTCCTATGATCCTGGGTCCTTTAGCGTAGTGTGAAGAAGCTACACAGCAGGCCGGATGATTGTGTTGAGTAGCGAGGGATAGATTGTCTCTCGCTACGTCATACTTCACCGCACTGCACTTACCATCAGGTGCAGTGTGGTTACTCTGCCGTGCTAGGATAAATATATATATAAACATATTCTATTTCTCTAAATATAATCGTACAAAATAAAGTTGACGCAAATTAACCGTGCGCAAAACCACAAAACCAGTTCTTTCTGGTTTTGTTAATATCGTGAGATCCGTAGGTGTGGCGTGGGTGTGGCGAGCAAAAGGCACAACTTTTAAATTACTGTTTTTGTTATAAATCAAATTGACCTGAGATGTTTTGGAATTGCCGTTTGTGTTATGATTCAGTGAATGAGATGTGTATCGTTGACCTTGGGTAAACTGTCCACATCAAATTTGGTTTAGTGGAACTATTTTATCGATAGAATATTTTGTTTCTTAATTATTTAGTCAAGAGGGAATTATTTACGTAATGGTCATGCTGTAGTTATACTATGCAGCACGAATAGACCAGTTCGGGTAGTATTGCTGTTTTTAACCGACTTCAAAAAAAGAGGAGGTTCTCAATTTGTCGGAATCATTTTTTATGTATGTTCCCCGATTACTCGAAGATGCCTGGACCGATTCAAGACATTCTGTTTTGTTTAAAAGAATATACTTTCCAGGTGGTCCCATTGGCACCAAGTTAGAATCTGTTGATGGGATCTCAGAAAAATAGAATTTTATAGGTTTTTATTTGCAATATGTTTTTTTTATTGAAGTCGGTGTACTTTTGTACAGAAAACTGATGTGAGTGGCAGCTAATGAATTCGGATGGGGAATAATATTTTCAGAGATCCACACACCCTCCCTCCTGCGAATAGGCTAGTTCGACTTTGGCAATAACCGCTGTCTCGCAAAAAACGTCGTAGTTTGGTGTTTTGTCTCGTTGAGATTTCCGGAGGTTTAAGTACCCTCTTTTCTCAATCTCGCATTTATTTTTTTAAGATCAGCAACACACCCATTTTTTTACCGCCTGGATAGACAGACGAGCCATCTGATGGTAATTGGACACCGCGGCCCGTAGACTTCTGCAAGGCCAGAGCACAGCAAAGCCGTTGCCTACCGTTTATATCTTTTTTTAATAGCCTATTATATTTCCCACTGCTAGGTAAAGTCCTCCCGCTTCCTCTTCATCTTCTACTTCTCTCTGTCATCAGCCATATTGCGCCATTGCTTAGAAAAAGCATCCAGGTCGTCCCACCACCGCAATCTTGACCTTCCACGTTTTCTCCGACCGTCCTGTGGCAGACACACAATAGCGATTTCCAACATGTCTGGGTGCATTCTACAGACGTGACCGTCTATATGGTACATAGATTAATGTTTCTATTAATATCACAATTCATATTTAAACTCATTTCACTACAATTCACATAAATCAAAACGTAAAACAAGCTAGCAAACGGACAATAAGCGAGATTGGGCGATACAAGCGTAGCGTGCGCCTCATCTGCGATGCTATCTGATTGTCTCGACTCACTCGTTACAAGTAAACAGCTGTCGCCGACTCCGCCCGCCATTGTGCTGTCATAATAATTATGTATCGCGAAGCGTTAAATATCAGCGAGATTATTCAGTTGCCACTTTGTCCGGGAGCTTATACCGATGTTAGTTTGTTATCCTTATGTAAATATGTATTATTGAATGTTTTTTTTATTGGTTCCTCTGGTTTTGCTGATTTTAAAACGATTAACTGCAATAAGATATTTTTTTTGAGAGTGATAGATAAGTTTTAAGGTATCGTGTGTAGGACAGAAATACGGAGCTCTCGTGTATGTTACGACATATTTTCTTTGAAATTTACTTGTAGTATAGATTTAGCTGACTCAATCCCGGAAGTACAATAAACAATTTCTGATTCTAGAAATATGTATTGTTTTTGGCGAGATATAACATATCAAATGGAGGACTCGTGGTAAGAAGTACAATTATTATAAAATGAATGTTAGACATTAGAGAGCATATACCAAAATCTAGAATACCTTCTCTCATATATGCTCCTCATATATTTTACTGCAAAACTGAAAGAAAATCCTAAGCCTGTTTTCTCCCGTAATACAGAATATTAGAGAGCCATTACTACGCTAGTCCAACTTACACCTGATCGGAATTGAATCGCTTAATTGCTTCAAAACATGAATTCATAACACCTTTTTTACTCTAGTTATCTTAGTTGTCGGAGGGGGGCGAACTATGCATTAAATAGCGGAAACTCTCCCCTTTCCGACTCGGCCTCTATTTGTGAACCACAACTCCATTTTTGATAACTTTTACCCATTTTGTGAACTATGTAAGACTAAAAAATCTGGTTAGAAGGACTACAAAATGTTAATATATTATATGGTTGCTTTCTGTTAAATATTTTGAAGTCATGTGTAGTTGCCATATTACACAATTGATACTATTAATATAGTTTGTCCAACAATTGTATTATATAAACAATTTCCCTGACTCATAAAGTGTTAAAGTCATGATTCCAGTGAAGTACACATTATGTATACGGACGTAGCGGCGTCGGTCACACGGCAAATATTTGACATCCGCGCTCTCTTCCCGCCGAGTTTCCTTTGTACTCGATATAATAACCTTTAGTAAGCCTTTAGTGCGCATAAATGTTGAGGAATACTATAATAAACCTGAAGAAGCACTTTGTCTGTACATTAAATATTTATGCAAAAATTTGATTGTAACGTATTATATGTTATATCGAGTGTTTGTGTGTGTATCGTGGGTTCATTGTCGATATAGAACCCAAAACAATTGTTTTTGTTATTATTGTCTGTCTGTCTTAAGGCATCACGTCCAAAGTACTGTATTACGTCAAAAGAATCGTCAATAAAATCATAGAGTGTATCTTTAGGTAACATTTAGTATTTATTTCATTTAAATCGGTGCATTCTATCAAAAGTTATACCTGTTTGAACGAATATCTGTATTATGCAAAGAGTAGTTTTGAGAGGTAAAATGAGATTTCACGCAGGTGAAGCCGCAGGCAACAGCTACTTATTAAATACGTTTGTTGAGGAGTTATACTTTACAGAATACAGCAAATAACAGCGAACAAGCTTTTATGTATCCGAAGGGGATTCTCGTAATTAAAAATTATCAAAATAAATACACTCAACAGTCAGACACATAGGCCTGACCCCACACTAGGTCAAACCTGTATCGTGGGTATCGAAAACACCGAAATTGCTGTGTTATTATATAAGTTCATATTCATATACACCCCACACCTGGAATACTGGAAGGGGTAGGCAGAGGTGTAAACACTACACCCACTTTTCGCCGAATTTATTTCGGTCTCATAATGTGATAGAGGGCCAGCCTATCGCTATACCGGACACAATTCCGGACTCCAGACTGACAGTGAGTATTTCTAAATAGAAAACCTAATATTACTTTACTCGATCCGGGGATCGAACCCGAGACCTCAGCACAGCAGTCGTAACGGACGCGCAATTACAAGGCCACCGAGGCAGTTCGTATTTGTAGGTACGTATATTAATAGTACGCTAATTCTTACCAAACTGTTTTCAGGTTTGGATTATTGGTGATATAGTTTTTTTTGCTACAATAGAGTTTTTTTTTTAGTGCTTCGATAGGCAGACGAGCAGACGGGCCACCTGATGGTAAGTAGTCACCGCCGCCCATAGACTTCTGCAATACCAGGGCGCAGCAAAGCCGCTACCTACCTACCTAAGAGTAATTCCCTAAGGACCTACCATTGAACCCTCTAAACATTTAAACCACAATCTCACAGCTAGTTCAAAAATGCACCTCGCATAGGCAGATAGCTGCACCCGGCCGCTTTATCTCGGTCGTGTGGTTTGATCAGCGATTCCACCAAAGAGACCGCGGTGACGCTTTGTCCGAAGCCGCACCGTGTTTTGATGGTTTCTATGTGAGTTTTTATGTAGAGTTAGAAAATGTGGAAATAGCGGTATCCGATGCTTGAGCTAATATAATGTCTAGTAAGAGCTCTAAGAATTGCGTAACTCAAGATTAGACGTAAAAATAGATACGTACTCACGTCTGTAATATCCGAAGGGGTATAGTTCGTTTAGCGTATTACCGATAGAAAAAATATCACTTTTATTCGACCCGGGAATCAAACTCGAGATCTCGCAGTTGTACCGCGTACGCAATTACTGATGAGCCATAAAGGGAATCATAATAAAAAAATATACAATAATTTATTGGAATACATAGGGATTTCCCTATTCATAAACTTACGTAATGCTAGATAGACAAGAATATAATAGGGTAGTTGACTCGATTTTTATTGTTTTAAACAAGCAAGTTACATTACTTTAAACATACATATTATCGAAAGAATTTTATGAATCTGAACAACTAATTTTGTTCAGATGATTAATGTAAATTAGACGCCACTTAAATCTTGTAGTAGTTAGGGTAGTTGTCAAATGATAGTAATAGGATGCACGATATGAGCCGTGACGTCACCTCTCAGAATGGCCATTACTTCGTTGTGCGAGGGAGATAGTAAGATGTTCCCAATACGCACCCATGTTTCCTCATACCAATATTTAAAATAATATTGTGACCTAATTTTTCAAGCAATTTTGATTCTGTTTTCACAATGGTTTCTATTGCGTATTATATTCGGTTGCATATCGAATACCCTATTACACAATAGTTCTGATAGCCGGCTATTTTCACTTTGTCAGCCTCCGTGTCGTAGTAGACGAGTAGCCGGCTGTGAAACGATAGGCCGTGGGCTCTATTCCCACACCAGGACAAATGTTTGTGAGACAGACAGACATTTGTGCCCGGGGTCTGGGTGTTGTGAGACCGAAAGTCTCGTAGTCCCTGATACCCACAACACACGACTCGTATCTTAGTGTGGGATCGGGGCTATGTGTGTGACTGTTGGGTGTTATTTACAAAAATCTATGCTAAGCTTTAGTTGAGCTCACGGCTAACACACATAACAGCGCTGTGATGATGCAACATAAGTCACGGTGACATCAGAGACAGAGTAAAGTATAGCCCGGTATCACAGATATAACTGTATCGCTATTATGGTATCAATAAATGAATACACTGTACAAAACATAGGTCCTGACTTCACATTAATCTTACACACAATAATCTTGTAGCTTACTACTACTTCTAGCCTAGGTATCGTATGGGAACGGTAGGCAGCGGCTTTGCTGTGCCTTTTTTTTTTTTTTTTTTTGTTGTCGCGGGGAAAGCGTTTTATTACTACCGCCCGCTCCGGGGGGAAGCGGAATAAGAATAAAACGGTTATGCTGGACTAGCCGGTCTTACGACCCAGCATCCCCCTCGCCCGGATGATGGCTATCCGGGCAGCCGCTGGGTCGAGTCCCTACCCCCTATGTACACCCCACCCGACACTACCAGCTAAAACCCCGCGGTGGCCTTCTTCGGCGCTTACGGAGCGATCCCGGGGTATTCTAAGGAGTGCTAGAATTGCAGCCGGAATCGCCCCTGCGCGGTGCTGCGTAGCAGCCCATCTCCATGGGAGGGCTTAGGAGCCCCCGCGCACCGAACAACGGCAGCGAACGAGGCCTTACCACACGCGCTGCCGTCCATCTCGGGGTCGCACGATGCTCCGAAACTGGGAGTGCATCGATTCGGGCTGACAGCCCCCCGCTGCGAGCCCGCGACCCCCGATGGCCCCAGTTAGTCGCCTCGTACGACAGGCAGGGGTTACCGTGGTGGAATTCAAACGCCCCCGTTCCACAGGGCGGGAGACGCCGGTCAGTCGTCCACCCGGCGCCTCCTACGTCTTCTCTGGCGGCGGGAGGGATCATTTCGTTCCCGATCCCTCTCGGCACTCTCCTTCTGCGAGATGACGCTCTCGCAGAAGTGGGCCAGGCTTTGCTGTGCCTGGCATTGCAAGTCTATGGGCGGCGGTGACTACTTACCATCAGGTGGCCCGTCTGCTCGTCTGCCTAAAAAAAAAATGGATATAAATATGTAAACAATTAAATTATTGTCACTATCACGGAAACAGGGATTGTAATAAGTTTTCTTTCACAATATTACAATATGGCAACATAATTATTATACTTTGAGATTTTCTAATGTAATGAAGAAGTGGAAATGTGTAAAAGTGAATGGAAGTTTAAATCGAATTTTAATTCTATGACCAAATATTGTTAACCGGGGCTCGAAAAGAGCAACGCTATGGTTTCTTACCCGTTCTTCTCTGGCGAAACTGCGGTCTACACTGGCGGTAGAGTAAAAAAGATTAACTGAATCTAAATATTGCTGGTGGTAGGATATTCATATCCGCCCGGATAGCGACCACCGTACACAGGGTGAAAAACCCGCCATAGTGGCACACGCAAGTGTGTCGCGTTTCGGGATCAGCCAGTGTACATCCGGTTTTTTGGGGGTCTAGAGTTGGCGTACAATGTTGGCCATTTTGCGGCCTTCTGAGTACTCTGACAATAGACCCTCGACCGCTTCTTCACCTTCTTGCCCATGGCGTAGTGTGAAGGAGCAGGCCAGCATGATTGTGTTGAGTAGCGGGGGATAGATCGTCTCTCGCTACTCGATACTCTAATTGGACCGTACTGCGCTTACCATCAGGTGAAGTGCGGTCACATTGCCGTGCTAGGATAAAAAAAAAAATCAGGCATGCTAAATGTAATAAGATACTTATTTCAAAATAAGTGGGTAATATACAGTAATGTATCCAAATACTACGAACAACTATTACAATTTCATAACATTACTATATTAAATACAGAATCCCGCCGGCAACAATATTAATAATAATTAATCCAATAACACAAAACCACACACAAAGTCCCGCATTGGGCACAGTCCATTCGCCACCCCGGCTAGCTACCGCGTGGCCCATTTATAAACCGCGCCGTGGGTTCGCCCACCCATTCGACGGGAATCGAACCCGTGCCCGCAATTAAATGACGCCCGGGGACCTCTCTGCCGATACTATCTGTTTGACCTCAAGCCGCCCGCGGTGATGCGCTTTAAGCGGCATTTATACTGGTCGAAACAGTTCTATTATTTACAAGAAAATAATGCATTACGCTTTGCACTAAAATTGAAAAAAAAAACTCACCTCATAGACCTAGAGAGTACTTAGCTAAGTAACGACTGAGGTTTTTGGTTCAAATCTAAGGTAATGACAATTCGTGTTTATTTTCGAATTCGAAATATTACACGATTATTCGGGTTTGGTATTGATATGTCGACCTATCACATCACGGGACGGAAATAAAATTGACGATCCGTAATAGTACTATTACTGTCTGCCCTCTTTCTCTATGCCCTAAATTAAATAGATTTATCGAGCATCTATTTTAAAGTCTTGTCATATCAGGCTTACATAAAAAAGTATATAAATCAAATTATAGGTAGTTCAAATCTTTAATATAAGATATAAATTTATGGAGAAAACTAAGCAAAATATTTCAACCATTGTTCAGGATGTACATTCTATTTTACGCCAGCATTTATCGATTTCACATAATTTTATCGCGGCAAGTAACCAGATACGCTCTTAGCGCGATATGAGTCGAACGGATTTAACTAGGAAATCACATTTTCGCGACATCAAAGGAGCTACTGTGTTCTTAGTAGTGTACGTTATTAGGGCTGGCAGTTTTATTTAGCGGCACTATAGTCGATTTATAATGTACTAGATGTTGCTCGCGGCTCCGCCCGCGTGGAGGTCATGTTTGGGAGAATAAGTATACAATACAAAATACCAATATTCATGCGTTTAACTTAAAAATGACGGATTGTCATACAAACTTTCATTCCCTATTTTACCCCCTTAGGGGCGGAATTTCCAAAAATCCTGAAACATACATTTTTTACTTTTAACTAAAATGCCAAATACTAATTTTCATGAATTTAACTTCAAAAATGACGGATTTTCATACAAACTTTCATCTCCTATTTTACACCCTTAGGGGTGGTATTTCCAAAAACCCTTCCTTAGTGGATGCCTACGTGATAAAAGGTACCTACTGTCAAAATTTCAAGTCTCTAACCCCAGCCGTTTAGGCTGTGCGTTGATCGATCAGTCAGTCAGTCAGTCAGTCAGTTTCTTCTTTTATATATACAGATAGATAGTTCGATTCATTGTTGCACGCGGTGATGTGTGTGTGCAGGGGCGGAACGTGAATTTGTGCTATGCTAATATTACTTAAAGGACTGCTTAATAACTCAGCTTATTGCAATTTTGTCAAAAAAAAAAACTTTTTTCTATAGTGATGTAGGTATGGCAAAAAAATAGGGCAATAAAATATTTTATTTATATAATATGACTTAGTGTTTGTGTATACAAATAGAAACTGTACGATAATCGTAATTATAATCACAAAATAAATCGACACAGCCCTAGGTTAATATAAGTGGAGCTATCTAGTTGACCTCACCGAGAATAGCTAACTTAGCTCTGAAATATTGAACTAAAGATATTGGTTCTGTGCGGCGGACAGTCTCCACGTTCGCCCTTTCTTTATCATACCTTTATTTGTGTAACCCTCGTGTTTGCTTTAGAATTTGTGGTTAAAATCGACTGTAATGTCACGGATTCATCAGTATTGCAATTAGTTGTAAGACAATGTTAACCTGCAACTCTGCATATTTAGGAATGCAGTTTTGAAGCTATTGGAAATTATAATATATTTTTTCATTTTGTTTATCTGGGCACGGAAAACTGAGCACACAGCACCTGATGGTCAGCGCAGTGCCGTCCAATTAGAGTATCGAGAACGAGAGACAATCCATCTCTCCGATCTCTCGCCACACAACACAATCATGCCCGCCTGCTTCTTCACACTACGCCATGGGCAAGAAGGTGAAGAAAACTCAGAAGGTCGCAAAACGGCCAAACATGTACCCCAACTCTAGACCCCCGACCAAAATCGGATGTACACTGGCTGATCCCAAAATGCGACACACTTGCGTGTGCCACTATGGCGAGTTTTACACCCTGTGTACGTTGGTCGCTATCCGGCCGGATATCAATATCCTACCACCATGAAAACATACATGTATATATGATTGTTTAGCAGGCTGGTAGGTATGATTGTGACGAGTAGCGAGACATAATTTGTCGCTACTTGATACTCTAACTGGACGCCACTGCGATTATCATCAGGTGCAGTGTCGTTACTTTGCCGTGCCAGGATAAGTGTAGATTGTTGAAGTGGTAGAGCAGCACTGTAAATAATATTATGTATGGTGTAAACGAGTCAATTGGGTTAGGTTAGTTTTTGTAAGACCATTGGGTTACAAAAAAACGGCGTGAATACTTTCTTGTTGCTTTTATGGTGAGGAAGATTTCTAGAAGCCTGAATTCCCCTTCTCAATGTCCGTTCCTTCTGGTATTTTGGATTTTGAACAGAAGATTACATACCATCAGAAGATTATCTTGCTCATGCGACGGCCTTTACTATAAAAAAGCTGCTAACTTCGCCTCAATACGATGTTAAACAATGTAATTCGAAGAACGATAATCATATTCAATAATATTAATTTACAATAACACGAAGCTACAACCTAATCACATTAATTATTAAACAATAGATATGTTTTCATATGGATCCCATTTCTTGAACCAAATGACTCATCTGCTGAGACGGCTTCCACACAAAGCTCTTAATAAAGCTTTACAACACACTGACAGCCCACACGAAACACAATCTTCAGACCATCGAAATTGAATTCAAAATTGTATAACTAACATTTTGCATTTACGACATTCTGCTACGCACCTTCATTGGAGCAAGTAATATGGTATAGCTTTAAGCATGCTAATACTTTTCCAACTTAAAGCCTCTGCGTTAAAGCAGTAAGTCGTATGGCGAGGTTGGTTAGTTTGCTTAATGCACTGATACAAACAGCTAGTTTTGACTCCCGGGGTGGCTTGTACAATGTACGCGCGCGTGACACCGCTCTATTTACGATGGAGCGACTCGCCCGGACCCATAAACGTGTGATGGGGCACCGGGACAAAGGAATAAAGGAGTATTCTTACTAAATATTTATTTATATTGACGTCCTCCGAGTTCAGTGGGCGAGTATAGTGAGATAGTAAAAGATTTGATTTCAACACCGATCAAAATAAAATATTTATTGAATCCATGAAATGTTATACATCATTTAGATTCAGGCAATTTTTTACTCTACCGCCAGTTTGGAATGCAGTTTCGCTTAAGAAGAACGGGCAAGAAACTCTAGCGTTGCTCTTTTCACATCGGTTAACAATATTTGGTCAAACAATTAATATATTTCAGTTTAATTACATTAGATTAGAGCAGCTCAATGTATGTTAGGTTGCCTTATATATAAATGTTTCTGATCAATAAATATTTCGTTACACCCTGATTGTTGTTGAAAATGTCGCTCGTATTTCTTAATACCCACAGAGAGAGGTTTGGTCTGGACTGTGCGTGCGACTGTTGGATGTATTTTTTAGATTTTATGATTATAATTTGTTTTTTACTACTTCTATCTTTATTATATAGGTGTGTTATATACTTAAAGCAGTCTTATGATTTTAACTTTAATAATAATAAAATACAATAAAACCCTACATCAACAACTACAACATACATTGCTCAATACCTCCACTTCAACCGCATTATGTATGGTGCGGTTAGAGCTTAAAGTCGGTGGGTTACCTGCTCTATTAAGCAAGTATAATAACATTAGCCTTAACATTAAACACTGTCCCACAGCTGGGTCTACTACTGACAGGCGTTAAGTAAATTATACAATTAATGGTAATCAGAAGCGAACGTCATTGTTGGCCTATCTGTAACTAGATTGAATTAATTTAAAAGATAAGTGGTGTTTATTTATTAATTTACATAAGGTGACGGAGAACTGTTATCACTTAAACATTCATTATCATTAACTTTCGAGACAAATTGTTATCTTATGTAAATTATTTAATAGACACTGCGAGCCGCTTTTGTGAAATAATACCACAGTATAAACATCACATGGTCATTACGTTTGACATTGAGAAAAGCTGGCTTCCTTATTGACATTTGCGTTCATTATATACAATTTTAGATAACATTATTTGATATAATTGTTCTAAATATGTTTTGTATTATTGTTTGCAAGTTAGATACAGTCGTCTAAGAACACGGACTCTGACACTAGACCGGGATAATATCGAAAGAAAGAAAGTATATTTTTTTTAACATAATTGTAAACTAATTTATGATTATCTGGTCCCGTTATAGCTGAATATGGCACGTTATATTATAAGTACACCTAATAATTTTGCGTATATTTGCAAATAAATTGATTTGATTATATTTACAAGCGATGGAACCAGCTGGTACGCAATCAACAATGATACTAGAATGCTAGGTAGGTAAATTTCTGATCTGCGAGAGTTTGAGTAGGTCCCACCGGTTTTTCTGCGCCAGGTAACAGTGTGTCCTGCAGTTTAGTGTTCCAGTGTGCATGACACTGCAATTACTGGGTTTTAGAGACTTAATATCTTTCATTACGGGATGATCAGTGAAATGTAACGCAGTGCTTTGTACCATAAGTGTGAAAAAAGCAGTTAAGCACGCTGGCATAATTGTGTGGAATGGCGAGACATAATCGTGCCTGGCTATTGATTGGTTCTGGGCTTCTTTCTCCGCACTTAAAACTTTTAACGGTAGGCAGCGGCTTTGCTGTGCCCTGGTATTGCAGAAGTCTATGGGCGGCGGTGACTACTTACCATCAGGTGGCCCGTCGGCTCGTCTGCCTATCGAGGCACTAAAAAAAAACTTAGCTCGTTGAACGTTGGGCCGTGTTTAGGCCAGCTAGTAGTCTAGCCAGCCTAGCTCCGACCAGAAGCGTAGGATCCTTCTGGTGTTTCCACAGGCTTCTCGGAGCGACCATCGTGTCTGGCTTTTTAATATTCTATCTAGACGACATTGTACTTACCATCAGGCTTAGTGTATGTACTTTGCCGAGCCAGGTTGACAGGAGTTGCTACTTTATGAGAAGGCTTTTGATACAGATCATCTTACCTTCTGTATCAAAAGGGGTTCAGATCCATTAGAAATTGGCATTACCTAAAGAGTCTTTTTTAACTTTCCTATCAAAATATAACTCCTAAACTCCGGTACCCCATCGCATTTGCATTTAAGTCATAACATTCGCACACAGTGGTATTGTACGCCATGTCGACACTATTAACGGGCCGATTTATATGCCCTTAAAGTAGACTGGGCTGAATTTTGAATAATTATAAAAGGATGCGCCGGCGCCCGCGCACCACCACCGAGATGTTTTATTGGCCGATTTGAATGTCAGTTTAGGTTTGTTTTCTGTGATTGATTTGTATTGGTATTCATTTTGTGAGAGGCTCTGAGGGAAATGGGATTTATGTTGTTACTAACTATTGTTCGTGGCAGTTATTTTTGAAATAAAAGGTATAAAATCCATTGAGACAGACATCTTAAGCTTTTACATCTTTTTAATTGTGCTATTCCATAGGAACCGTGCATTTCCGGGATAGAAAGCCTATGCCATTCTCAAACCCTTCAACTAACATTATGCAAAAAATCATGCTCTAAAACAAAAACATAACTATCCCACAGGATACGTATATTTTCCCGGGATTAAATGTAGCCTATGTAATTCCAGACTATAATCTATCTCCGAGCTAAATTTTAACCAGATCCGTTCAGCCGTTCTGGCGTAATTGAGTATAAAACATCCATCCAAACATTCGCATTTATAATATTAGTAAGGAGTAAGATTAACAGCCTTCGTGGTGCAGTGAGGACCTGGATTTAAAATGAGTAGCCTGGGGTACGATTCTCTCACTAAGATATTTGTTTGTGCAATATATAAGTATTTGGTTTGTGGCTGGCTGTTAATAAACTGGAAGTCTTTTGTAGGTTTTCATTTAAAAGTGGTAGAGCCACGCTGTAGACATATTTGTCTAAAGCGTGAATGGGCCGGCTCGACCGGGATAGTACCACTGTCTCACAGAAAACCAACGTAAAGTGACAGTTCACTGTCGCGTTTTGTATGGTAAGTGATATCTGGAGGTCCAGATTCCCCCTTCCCTTATCCCTATTCCTGTAATTTAAGGCCGACAGCGCATACGTGATACTTTCGGTATTGTGGATGTTCATGGGCGGTGGAGATCACTTAACATCAGGTGACCCACTGGCTCGTTTGTCGGACTATGATATAAAAAAAACCCTACGACATAAAGGTATCTGTGGTTCAGAAAGACGGGTGGCTTTATTAAAAATGCTGCCAATTTGGCCGACATAATTTCAACAGGCATGATTGTGTCCCGTAGCGTGGTAAAGTTGTCTCTACTTGATACTCTAACTAGACGATACTGCACTTACCATCAAGTGCATTGTGGTCACTTTTCCGTGATGGGATAAAAAAAAGTGTGGATGTCATCTACCAACTCTTCCATCTAAACTCATATTTTGTATTTGTTTTGTAGAAGACAGTATTAAACGTTCTACAATCATTATAAAGTAAAATAACTTATTTACTTTTGATGTAAGGTTACTGCAGAAGTATGTACCTAGTATTAAAAAAATACCAATTGCAAGGTATGTCGAATGTTGCGTTGTAATACGTTTATAATTTCATCCCGAAACAAATTAAATGCACATTAATTCTGTGATTTTTCATACACACATTAGCCTCAAGGGTCATGTAATTTTAAACTTTATTAAAATGTAATAACACACGTTATTTAATGTTGCTGTAAGTTTTTGTACTAAAAGTTTCGCTGGTGGTCCTTACTTCATTCACAGTGAGATAAAATACCAGTAAGTCAGTTATGTTTATAAAATAATAATAAATAACAGTCACACACATAGCCCCGATTCTACACTAAGATACGAGTCTTGTGTTGTGGGTATCAGGGACTACGAGGGACTTTCGGCCTCACAACACCCAGACCCCACAAACAAAATATCTGTCTGTCACACAAACATTTGTCCCGGTGTGGGAATCGAACCCACGGCCTCTTTTCAACCGGCTACTCGCCAGCTGCACCCCGAAGGCTGTCGAAAGAGGTAAACTTGACTTACTGTATCGATCGTTTCTGAAACCTATAGGTACTTCAATTAGTACATAAAGTGTAAGTCGTAGGGCATTTAATGGTTTTCTGGTAATTATTTTGCCATACTATCTATCGACAAGTAAATAAATTAACTAACCTACTGTAATGCTTAGGAAATAACAATCTTAATCATTCATTCACTTGTGATATTCATAATCCACAATGTTAAATAAATATTAAATATTGTTTTCTTCTCATGAATAAAGCAAACCTTGTACTGTTAATTCGATAGAGAACGGTGAGCCCACCACTTTAGTACGTTTTATTTAAATTTAAACTTGCCTAGTTCGATTCAAGTATCGAAAAGCTATTTACCATGTTTAACAGTCGTCTCCCTACAGTCCCGACAAAGCGCCTATTTTCGAATTTATCGCGCGCCAATCCGCCATTTTGAATTGACAGCTTCCGCCATTTTGTTTTACGGCACGAGTTAGAATGTTAATTTGGTGAATATTTTAAGGATAATTCACGACGGTGTCTCTATGTCGATTTTCACTTTGTTTTTCTTTTGAATAATGGTCTTTATTTGTGTAGTGGCAGTGTACAATGTATAGGTTCGATTCCCTAATCTTGGAATGCTTTGAGCTAGTTTTTCGGTCTGGCGAATATGATTTATTGGTTGAGGTTATAATATGGAGGACGGTAAAATGGCGTGCCAAATGTCATTATCACATTGTTGAATAGAAAAAAACTGAGTCTGCCTGGGTGGCGCAGTTGTAATTGCGCATGCGTTACGACTGCTGTGCTGAGGTCTCGGGTTCGATCCATGGGTCGGGTAAAGTGATATTGGGTTTTTCTACCTAGAAATTCTCAGTATTAGCCCGAAGTCTGGAACCTGTGCCCGGTATGGGGATAGGCTCGCCCTCTATCATATTATAGGACCGAATTTCGGCGAAAAGTGGGTATGCTGGTTACACCTCTGCTTACCCCTTCGCGGATTACAAGCGTGAGTGTATATATGTATGAAAAGAGAAAAAACAGATTCCAAAATTAAAAAGATTGTGCACACTCCAGCACGTAGCGGATTGAAAAACGCCATCATCGGTGATGGTAATGTAAATCATGATTTTTCCACGTCCACGCTAAAACTGCCTAACACAATACTGCAACAAAGTTGCCACGGTAAAAACAACAGCAATCCAAACGATTAGCTGGACCGATATAAATTTGACCAGTGTGTAAAAACCTCTGAATTCACACCTGAAGCGTCGCGCACCGAGGGTGAAATCCGATAAATTTTACGGCCTATTCAATCGGATGAAGATGTTGTCGAAAAACCGTTCAGTAAGTGGCCGGCGTCACTATTGTGGCCGCTACAATGGGCTCTTAGCATTAAGGGCTTCGCCAACTTGGGCTTTAATTGGTATCTGGCAGTTATGTAAAAACTTGACACTGGAGGCGTCGGAATGGGTTAGTTTGATGGCGTTGGAGACACATGGGTCTGGTTGCGTTTATGGGCACTGCACTATAATGCAATGTAGTTTGAATTATTTAGTTTAGGCACATCTTACCAGTGGCTAACTCAAAGACTTCGTAAATACCTCGTAAAACTTAATTATGAATACAGATATTGTGATTCAGTTATATTTATTCTGACTCGGCAAAGTGATCACACTGCACCTAATGGTAAGCGCAGTGTCGGCCAGTTAATGTATGAATTAGCGAGATACAACTATTCCTCGATTCTCGACACAGTCATGTCGGCGAGCAAAGTTTAGAGTTATTGTATAAAACAAAAGACAGTAGCTCTGTAATGTGTAATTGTAGCTTCTTGCATAATTGTTACTCCCCGAAACAAATGTTAATCCACCCATCGGTATCATGAACTTTAAGGGACTTACTGTCTAGGTAAGGAGACTGAACTTGCGGCTATTAGCTTCAGAGAGGCTATGCATGTAATACTGACCATTCAAACATTTGTTGTACCTGCTAAGTAAGTACAACTTTTTGAATTTATAGTATTATGTGCTCCGATTTGATAATTACACCCGCCGACCTATATTTGTTGGAAATTATAAATTCAATTGAAGTAAAATTTTATTGTAACTGTAACATGGTTGAGGAGGCCGATGGCTGACACATGCGTCACTACTCGTGATCGGGTGCGGCTCGTGTGGACTGGTCTGCTCGGACTATTTCGAGAGGACCAACTGCTTTAAGAAATCGAGATTTCACTCTCACGATGGTCATGTGCGGCACTAGGTGCTGTAATGAGTTATTTCACAATCTTGCAATAAGGCAGCTTAACACACATTGAGCTGCTCTAATCTAATGTAATTAAATTAAAATTGTATTACCAAATATTGTTAACCAATGTTAAAAAATTGACTGAATCGAAATAATGTATAACATTTCATGGATTCAATGAATATTTGATTTTGATTTTGATTGTGGCGCAGCGGGCGAGTAGCCGGCTGTGAAACGAGAGGCCGTGGGTTCGATTCCCGCACTGAGATGAATATTTGTGTGACAGATAGATATTTGTTTCTTATGAAGTTCTTGATACATACGGTTCAGATCTATATGTGTGGCTATTGGGTGTATTAAATATTTATTTATTTCTCAACTATTTCCTTCGGTTTGAATTTCGAATTCGCAAGCATATAAGTCTATACTTAAATAGAACGATTCGATTGAAATTGCTCACTTGGTAAAAAGCTGTCGATCCGTCCGGCCCTGCGCTGTCACGGGGGCTAATAAAAAGTAATCAATACGTGCGACATTGCACATTTCACGCAATATTCCAAAAATAAAGGAAAATAGGAATTTACTGAGTTGTACGTGTTGGTTTTGTTGGGGACTAGTTTCTGTCCCCGACTTCGATTGATTCGAGTATTTTTATACTGGCACGGAAAAGTGACCGCACTGCACCTAATGGTAAGCGCAGTGCCGTCCAATTTTTTTTAAAGGGGCGCTATAATAAGCCCCGTTCTTGGTCCCCCTATCCAGGACAAGGGATATTTCGTGCCGTCCAATTAAAGTATCGACTAGCGAGAGACAATCTATCCCCCGCTACTCAACACAATCATGCCGGCCTGCTGCTTCACACTACGCCATGGGCAAGAAAGTGAAGAAGCGGTCGAGGGTCTATTGTATGAGAAGTAGTGGCGAAGAAGAAGGGAAGCCGATGTTCACAACGTAGGAGCTTACTTCACATTCAGATTGATTGAAAGATTACTCTATTCCATCAACATTTTTATTTCAAATTTCCGTATACCAGAATATGAAACAAAACCAAGTGGATCAGGCATTAGTTAAAAATCTCTAACGCCCATGAATACTGAATACTAGCAGAATCATAAATGCATCACCCATCGTAAAGAAAACAAATGGTAAAGTAGGAGAGGAAAAGTGTAGGAGCATCCGATTAGCTCACGATACAAAACTCATGGGGTTTCCCCCAGTACTAATTTATCCGAAATCATTGACTACATCATGACTACTATTTCAAAGCTTGATGAATCCAAAACTTGTAAAGAGCAGCGAGTCGGGAGAAGCACGGACTGCCGAGACGAAAGTCGTAGTTCGAATCCAGCACAAATGGTATATACGTCTATCTTTTCGAAATTGCGTGTATATTCATTGTTAACCATCGCTTGCTTTAACTATAAAGGAAACGTCGAATTGGATGGCACTGCGCTTACCATCAGGGGCAGTGTGGTCACTTTACCGTGCCAGAATTTAAAAAAAATAGTGATTGTTGTGTTAAGGCCTGGCCCATCTACCGAACAAAACAGGGCTGATATTACAATTGGGTAGTTTCCTGTGTTTAATTTTGTACATGATTCTCTACGAAATCGAATATAATACGCAAAAGAAACTCTTTTGCGAAAACAGAATCCAAATTGCTTGAAAAATGAGTTCACAATATTTATTTTAAATATTGGTATGAGCAAATACTCACAGGCATAAACGAAAACGGTGGCGTATTAGGAACATATCGCTATCTCCCTCGCACAACGGTACAGTACAGGCGCTTCATAGTACGTACGTACGTCACGGTATCAGATATGCATCCCTGTACTGTTATTTGACAACTACCCCTTCCAAAGTTTTCAGTGGTGTCTAATTGACTTATTTTTGTTCGGATTCATAAAATTCTTTCGATAATAGGTTTTAGGTAATGTAACTTGTTGATTAAATTAATAAAAAATAACGAGTCTACTACCCTTGATAAATGAAGACAAATTTTTCACTATCCCAACGCGACTTCCTAGTCGAAATAGCAAATTGTAAGTCACAAAAAGTGTTGTTGGTGTAATGAATCGTCCACGCGTCGCGATATCGATCACATGGCTCCGGCGGTCCCACGCTGTCGCGCGACAAAAACCCGCCCTTATTATAATGCAGCGCGCGACACGTCGCACCCCGCCCCGCACGACCCCCGCCCGCGCGACACCGCTTTGACCAGCTCGTTTTCGGATTTTATGTGCTCGTTTGGGTCCAATGTTTGTGCATTACGATTGGGGCAAATGTGCAATTGGTCATGGTTTTTGGGATACCGACATTTGTTGTATATTGTTATATAAATTGCATGTTGATATGTGAGAAAAAAATAAGGAACCATGGGGATTACCTACAGAAGTGACAATTTAAAACTTTGGAATTACTGTGTTCTTTTTTGAAATAGCGTCCATGAAGTATTCATACACAATCACGCCTGCATTGCCCGAAGGGGTAGGAAGTGTATGTACCCAGTACATCCACTTTTAGCTGAATTTATTACGGCCCCATAATGTGCTAGGGGGCGAGGCTATCGCCATACCGGGCTCAAATCCAGACTCCGGGCTGATACTGAGCATTTCTAAGTAGAAAAACCCAATATCACTTTACCCGTCCCAGTCTCGCGAGTTCAGTGCTTTTTGCCCATCCGAAAAGTGTTTAAAGTGCCTAAAGAAGTTTTCGCTTTAAAACTTTGCTAGTTTTATTTCTAGCTTGTTCTAATTTTAAATCTTAAATTATTGTCGAGTTTATCGCACGCTAATGCAAATGACCGGATTTTATGTATGAGTATAAATTGTTTTTGCAAGAGTTTTACAATCCAGTTGGTTTTAACGATCTGTTAGAAAGTCGCCGACGTTATCAATTTTGTTTGATACGTCAGCGATAGAGAATACGTTCCGTTTTTTATAACATTTCACGTAAGGTGTGGTGAGATGTGGCAATGACACAGGCAAAGTGTAAAATAAGGTGAATCGTGAAATGTCTACGCTCGTTTAATACAATACAATATAATACAAAAACTCTTTATTGTGCACACAAAAAAATATTTATACAGAAAACAAAATACATACAATCAAATTACAATGCACAATGGGCGGTCTTATCGCTTTAAGCGATCTGTTCCAGACAACCTAGCAAGGAGAGTTATATTTACTGATGATGATAACGTTTAACGTTTCTATTACCCAAGAGTTCGACAAAATCGTTCTTTACTTTATAAAACATACCCGTAAACAAATGTTTTACTAGTGTAAATAAAAAATATCACCCGCTCTGTCTGTTTACTATTTAATAACAAACAAAAAAATCTGCATTGTGGTAAATTTGTGTGTCAAAAGAATAATATCTTGACAATACAGAACTAGTCAGAAGACTAGAGAGGACAAAATGTTTTGAGTTAGTGTGAATATTTAGTGTTATATAATGCAGTAGGTTTTTTAATACCTCGGTGGCGCAGTTGTAATTTTGTACGCGGTCTGCCTGCCCCTTCGGTATTAAAGGCGTGAGTGTATATGTTTTTTTAATAAAGAACACGTGAACATTGTGTCTACCCCATGATAAAGTCAAATCAAACAGAAAAATCAAATTGATTTGACTTTGCGTTTAAAAACAATTTTCCTGTAGTTTTCAAAGCATAGGCAGTAAATCTATTAAAATGATATCAAGACTGCGTACACATTTTTATAGTGTTAATTCTCAGACTTTTTACAATATATCTGATTTTGCAAACGTCCGCAACAATCGGTAGTGCGTGTCAGTGGTCCAGTTCCGGCAGTGGTAATGGACCCAGACCTCAGGGCGCCGCAGTTCGTGGAAGCCAGACACATCCTATTAGAAATTTTTATGGGAACAAAGTTTATGTGGCGCGGGAAATTACGCTATTACTAACTTAGGTTTTATAATTGACTAGATGTTGCCCGTGGCTCCGCCCGCGAGGAGGTATTTTTGAAAGAAAAGATATACAATCCATCTTAAGCTATTACACATTTCTATATTTTGCTATCCCATAGGAAGCATACATTTTTCCGGGATAAAAAGTACCCTATGTCATTTTCTGATCCCTACACTGCCACTATGCAAAAAATCATGTCTTGTCATGTGTCATTTCCTTGCTCTGTGAAAAACTAATCTATCCCACAGGAACTGTACATTTTTCCGGGATAAAAATATATGCATATATGTGCTATTCCAGACCATAATATATCTCTGTGCAAAATTTCAACTAGATCCGTCCAGCCGTTGTAGCGTGATTGAGTAACAAACATCCATCCAAACATTCACATTTATAATATTAGTAGCAAGTATGATTAGCGGTGAACTACCACGGAAGTAAGAATTGTAATCAAATTAGAGCAGGTTCCTTGACTCTCATTGTATCATTATGACCAAATATTGATAACTAATGTTCGAAAAAAGCAACGCTAGAATTTCTTGCCCGTTCTTCTCTAGAGAAACTGAATTCGGAACTGGCGGTAGTGTAAGAAAAGATTAACTAAATCTTAATAATTTATAGAATTTCATGGATTCAATAAATATTTGTTTTTTTTTTATCAATTAATATTAAATATAAATATAAATAAAAATTATTAATTTGACTTGTGCCTCATAAATTAATAGTTTGGTTAATTGTTAATTGTTTTGGTAAATTACAGGAAACTGGTTTTTCCGATGTGGAAAATATCTATTTACCAAATGCAAAAATAATATAATAAATAATATATTATCGATGTATATATCATGCCCCACTGTTCTGCACGAGCCTGCTCTACTAATGCGAGGGGTCAGGCCACGGTCTATCTGACCTAATGCGTTGTGGTAGACTTGACCTTTACCTTCAAAATCTTATTGAAAAAAAAGTATCCAAATTCCTGCCAATTTTCCTTCATCGTTGATTAGATCGAACCCACGATATCTGTCTCGGTGTTTTCTCCTCTAAATTATAGATGGTTATGTAATAGTGTGTTGATGAAAAAATACAGTGATTCTAATAGTATGAAAATAATATGTAAATCGTGGTAGCAAAAACTCTAATATTTAGCTGAATAAATAATTTTACAGAAATCTTTCACTTGGTCTATAAACACACCTAATATATTTATAAATATACACTCTACGAATATTCCCTGAAGAAACCTGATAATTTATTAACTCGTGCTTGCTTTATCGACGCTGCAATACAATTTACTATCGATCCGCATCAAAGAAGTAAACACGTCAAGTAATGGTTTACTGGGAAAGGCAAAAAATATATACAAATAACTAATGAAATGTCCTTTTAATTGGTGTCCCTCCAGAAATCCGTAACGAACAGCGAAAAGATTTAATTAATGAAATCAAAAACCAATAATTCCAAACGTCCACTTTAATGTGAGAAATCACCGGGGTCTGTTCCGAGTATGGTCATAGATTTGTTGAAGGTAGAAGGGATACTCGCTTTTATGTTTTATTAATGCATATTAGATGCTTAACACATAAAGAGGTTAGAAAAATAGCTCATAAGATCTGACGATACATAAGCGTAACACTGGTTTTAAAATATTACCAGGAAAATATGTTATAATCGATTTGATAAATGGAACAGTCTAAATTCCTGATATAAATGTTATATTAAACACAAATATCATTTTATTACGATTTTTTGTTCTTCATAGATTATAAAATTGATATGTCTTTTTTTTCAACTCACATATTGCTTTTTCGACTGTACTGCCACTGTATCGGAAAATACGTGTCTCTGAGAGACACCATACATTTACCCATAATATCTTGTCACTAACTCCTCTCTCTATACGTATTCATTGGCACACGACATCTCGTGCATACTGGCGCGTGCAACTTTTTGCTACAGACGCGCATCGAACCGATGAGTCAAATCTTTAAGTCCATTATCCAAACAAACAATCCATAGAATAGGGTACTCGTGTATTGTACATTATTTTATATGCAACTTTTAATAAAACGAAATCTTTTTCGAAATTAAAAAAAATATTAAAATATGAGGCCGCAATTGTTGTATCCAATATTATTATAAGCAAAAGTGGGTGCGTAGTAGCAACATATCCCTATCTCCCTCGCCCTACGTCATCGTAATATCTATTTTGAGTGGCGTCATGAGTCATATCGTGCATCCCATTTGTCAATTACCTATTCCACCAGAATTTAATGATATCTAACTTAGATATTTTTGAGCGAATTTTTAAAACTCTTTCTATAATAGGTACAAAGTATTGTAATTTATTCAAAAAATATCATGTGAACTACTCTATTTACTGTATTCTTTTTTGTATTCTATAGCAAAGTGACCACTGTCTAATTATCGGAGACAATATATCCCCCGCCACTCAACACAATCATGCCGGCCTCTTTCTCACACTACATCATGGGTAACAAGGTGAAGAAGCGGTCGAAGGCCGCAAAACGGCCAAGCATCGTACCCCAACTCTAGACCCCCGACAAAAGCCAGATATACACTGGCTAATACCGAAACGTGACACACTTGCGTGTGCCACTATGGCGGGTTTAACACCCTGTTGTAATGTTAATGTTGGCGCTATCCGGGTGGATATGAATATTCTACCACCAGCAAGATTCAACAGTATTCTAATGATCACCGTTATTGTCTTATTGAATATGAAAAGTGCACAAGCTGGGCGACGTTTATTGTTTATAAATGGTGTTTGTCGATTTTGTCTATCACTGATAGGGTAGTCGTTGGGAGTACGTATTGCTATCTCTTTGTCTTTGTTTAGCGGCAATGCTGTTACACTCTGTTTATTTAGTGATGACATGGCGTCTCGGACGAATAAAAATATAATTAAAATAAATATATATGATATTGATTGAATTACTAAGTTAGTTCATCTTGTTAAAAGTTAAATGAGCAGTTCAATATAAAGTAGCACGTACTTTAATTTCCTTACTTACGTCTAAATTATTTCACGACCTTTAATAACAAGTCTGAACCAGATAATAAATTTGAAAGAGCAATAAATTTCTTAAATTACCATCATACATAATAACAAGCACGACAAGCCCCCAAAATTGAATCCGCAAACCTTACAATTGTTTCGGCGGTTCAAACACGCGTGTAATCAAAATTCAACAAATGTAAAAGCAAAAGAAATGTATGTTGGACAACAATAATGTGATCAGTGTTTCGGACGAGCGGAGGCGCAGGCGGAGGCGGGCGCGGAAGCGGGAGCGAGCCCGCGAGTGTGCGCGGGTCGTGTTCGTGCACATTGTTATGATGATTTTTTGTTCGAGCGCCTCTCTTTTATTTTGTAAACTTACCGGGTAATGATTATGTACCGTGTAACGTTGGAATATTCTTTATCTGTTTGGATAGAATATTAACGACCTTATAAATGTGGCGAAATCTGGTTTTCTGATTTTTATTATGCCAAGGCAAAGTGACTGCACCTGATGGTAAGTGGAGTGACGTCCACTTAGAGTCTCAAGTAGTGAGAGACAATCTATCCCTCGCTACTCAACACAGTCATGCCGGTCTGTACCTTCTTCACATTACGCCATGGAGCAAGAAGCGGTCGAAGGTCTAGTGTCTGAGTATTCAGAAGGCCATAACACGGCCAAATATCGTACCCTAACTCTAAACCCCCGACAGAAACCGGATGTACACTGGTTAATCCCGGAACGCGACACACATGTGTGTGCCACTATGGTGGGTTTTACACCCTGTATACGGTGGTCGCTATCCGGGCTGTTACGAATATCCTACCACCAGCAGAATGTGTAAAATGATACCCGCTTATTATCTATACATTTTACTAACAATCATTCATCTGATTCACAGAATGAACTAGAAGAAGCTAAATGCCTGACGTGGGTCACTAGTTCCGAGCAATGGTTTCCTAAATCAATATTTAGTAATTAATTGATAATAGTTTATTAAATTATGCAATAATTAAAAATTGTGTGTGGCTTGGTGAGTCACAGCTTGGGTGTCTTCTATCTGAATAGGTTCGCAGATTCATATCTTTGCTGCACCATCAAGCTGTGGAACAGTTTGCTAGCTACCGTATTCCCTCCTTCTTATGATCCTGGGTCCTCTAGCCATAGTGTGAAGAAGCTTCTCAGCAGTCCGGCATGATTGTGACGAGTAGCGGGGTAGAGTAGTCTCTCTACTTGATACTCTAACCGCGCTTACCTTCACCTGATGTGGTCAATTTGCCATGCCATGATAAAAATTAATATTCTAAACTAATTTCAAATACGATGCATTTTATCTGTCCGTACAAATTAATTAATACAGTACTTACGTGAGTCTGTTCTGTCGTGTTTAAAGATCCCGACCCGCCCCGCTGATCCTGTGCCCGCGCACGCGTTAAGGCCAAACTATAGTTTGCACACGGTCTTACGTAATATATAACTCATATTTAATCTCCGAAGGGGTAGGCAGACGTGTAACCAGTACACTCACTTTTCGTCGTATTTTTGTCGGTCGCATAATGTAATAGGGGGCGAGCCTATCGCCATACCGGGCACAAATTCCAGACTCTGAGGTAATATTGAGAATTTCTAAATAGAAAAACCCAATATCACTTTACCCGACCCGGGGATTGAACCCGAGACCTCAGCACAGCAGTCGTAACGCATGCGCAATTACAACTGCGCCACGGAGGCAGTATTTAGTTACGTATTTTTATTTTATATACTTTTATTAGTACCTATTGTTATTAGATTTATTTTTCACATGTAATTTAGTTTAATTTTTGTTATGTTCTGTTGGACAATGCTGTGTACACCTGTGTGTAGCACACATATGAGAAACTGTTACTGAACTGTTTTATTGTTCAGTGTAATGTCTGAATATGTAGTGCTGTTGGTGTACCTTATATATAAATAAATAAACTCATATAGACTAGTAAGAGACAGAGCTACGCTGTACATAGACTGTTTTTTTTTGTAAGTGACCACACTGCACCTGATGGTAAGCGCAGTGCCGTCCAATAAGAGTATCGAGTAGCGGGAGACAGTCTATCCCCCGCTACTCAACACAATCATGTTGGCCTGCTTCCTTACACTACGCCATGGGCAAGAAGGTGAAGAAGCGGTCGAGGGTCTTGTGTCAGAGTACTCAGAAGGCCACAGAACGACCAAACATTGTACCCCGATTCTAGACCAGCGACAAAAACCGGATGTACACAGGCGGATCCCGGAACGCGATACACTTGCATGTGCCACTAGAGTGGGTTTTACACCCTGGGTACGGTGGTCGCTATCCGGGTGGATATGAATAGAAGCAGCTTTTTACATTGAATGCAAAAGTAGGGCTGTCAGTTAATTCAGTTATATGGGCAGGCGGCACCCCAGTCGAGCCAACTTGTTTGTACTGTATCAAGCAATAAACGCCTTTTTTCAAAAGATCATTCTAATAATTGCCCTACATTACAGTCGCATATTTATTTCCAATTGATGTCTGAACTTTAAGAAAGACAATAACATATAAGTTTATTTTGGAATTTCTTCGCAGGGTTAGTTACAAAGGGAACACCGGCACCATCTTTTTTTTTTTTTTTTTTTGTCGCGGGGAAAGCGTTTTATTACTGCCGCCCGCTCCGGAGGGAAGCGGATTAAGAATAAAACGGGTATGCTGGACTAGCCGGTCTTACGACCCAGCATCCCCCTCGTACGGATGATGGCTATCCGTGCTGCCGCTGGGCCGAGTCCCTAACCCTTATATACAACCCACCCGACACTACCAGCTAAAACCCCGCGGTGGCCTTCTTCGGCGCTTACGGAGCGATCCCGGGGTATTCTAAGGAGTGCTAGAATTGCAGCCGGAATCGCCCCTGCGCGGTGCTGCGTAGCAGCCCATCTCCATGGAGGGCTAAGGAGCCCCCGCGCACCGAACAACGACAGCGAACGAGGCCTGACCCGCGCTGCCGTCCATCTCGGGGTCGCACGATGCTCCGAATTTGGGAGTGCATCGATACGGGCTGACAGCCCTCCGCTGCGCGCCCGCGACCCCCGATGGCCCCTATTAGTCGCCTCGTACGACAGGCAGGGGTTACCGTGGTGGAATTCAAACGCCCCCATTCCACAGGGCGGGAGACGCCGGTCAGTCGTCCACCTGGCGCCTCCTACGTCTTCTCTGGCGGCGGGAGGGATCATATCGTTCCCGATCCCTCTCAGCACTCTCCTTCTGCGAGATGACGTTCTCGCAGAAGTGGGCCACCGCACGCCAGGACCTCCGGCTGGCGACCATGGACGACACCACGGCCGGCAGCGAGAGGTCTCCTCCGACGACTGCTCTGAGAGCGCTGCGCTCTTCGTCCCAGGCTGGGCACTCCTCCAACGTATGTTGGGCCGTGTCTTCGCGGCAGTTGCCACAGTGGTGGCACACGGCGGACACCTCCTTTCCGATCCGACACAGGAACGAACCGAAACACCCATGGTCCGTTAATACCTGTGTCAGTCGGAACGTAGGCGCCCCGTGGCGCCTGTCTAGCCATCTCTTTAGGACAGGACGCACTGCCGCGACAGTCCTCAAGCCCGCAGTCGGGCTCTCCAGCCTGGTATGCCACTCCTCCACGGCGGTTCTGCGAAACCGGGCCGCAATCTCCCTCGGGGCCAGTCTCTCCTGACGGCGGCTGGACGCCTCCTCCCGCCAGAGGAACGCTGACGAGAGGAGTTTGGCGTCCAACTCCCAAGGGAGTGTGCCGGCCAATACGCAGGCCGCCTCGTGGGAGACCGTGCGGTAGCCCCTTACTATTCGCTGCGCCACCAAACGCTGCGGTTTGCGCAGCAGGGCGACGCAGCGGGCGTTCAGGGACTCGGCCCATACGGGACATCCGTACAGGGCCATTGACCGCACGACTCCAGCGTATAAACTTCGGCAAGGGCTATTTGGTCCCTCCAGGTTCGGCAGCAGGCGTCCGAGCGCGCCCGCCGCCCGCACCAATTTCGGCGACAACTCCTTGAAATGGGCACAGAAATCCCACCGGCTGTCCAGAATCAATCCCAAGTACTTCATTTTACAGCCGATGGGAATCCGCACCCCCTCCACACTTATGTGTGGCTCAAAAGGTGGCCGAATCCGAGGCCTGTGAAAACAAAGGGCCTCGGTTTTGTTGAGGGCCACCTTAAGGCCCAGTCGCCGAATCCTGCCCACCACCTGTTCGGTTGCGAACGAGGCGAGCAGGGTGGCCTCCTGGAAAGACCTGGCCGACGCTGTCACTAGTGTGTCGTCCGCGTAACAGACGACAGCGACACCTCGGGGGTAGGTACCACGGAGCACCCAATCGTAGCCGATGTTCCACAAGAGAGGGCCCAAGACTGAGCCCTGTGGAACACCGCAGGCCATCGCTCTTCGGTGCCAACCGTTGGCGCCCGGATACACTATGTATCTATCTGAAAGATACGAGTGCACCAGGCGCCGAAGATACGGTGGCACCACGTGATACCGCAGTGCTTCCATTATGCAGGCCCAGGGTAAAGTGTTAAACGCGTTGGCGATGTCTAGAGACACCGCCACCACCACTTCACCACGAGCCACTGCATCCTCCGCTTGTGCCTTGACCCGCAAAATCGCGTGTATTGTCGATCGGCCCTGCCGGAACCCGTACTGGCATTGTGCCAGGTCCGGCCCGACCCCTTCGAGATGCTCGACGAGGCGAGCGTGAACAATACGCTCGAAAAGCTTGCAGACCTCGTTGAGCAACACAATGGGCCGGTAGGCCGATGGCGACTCTGCGGGCCGCCCCTCCTTCTTGAGCAGGACCAATTTCCCAGTTTTCCACTGAGATGGAAAACGGCCCTGCTCCAGACACGCGGAGAACAGGCCACGGAGCCTAGTACCCAGATGCTCGACGGCTAACACCCATGCACGCCCGGGGATACCGTCGAGACCCGGGGCCGTCTTCTTGCCCCGTAGCCGAAGCACCACCGCCCGAAATTCTTCGGGCGATACCTCCGAAACAACCCTTGCCGAACTTAACGACGATGGCGTCGATAAATGTGACACCATCGCTGGAGGAGTGACATTCACAGTGGCAGGGAACAAAGCTGCGACGACCTCTTCAACTAGATCGCCCCGGAGACTCTGAGTCAGTGGGGGCGCCCATGGGCGATACCGTCTCATCGCCACGCGATATGGACGCCCCCAAGGGTCGTTATCAAGAGTTCCCCGAAACTCCTTCTGAGCTGCAGACTTTGCACTTGCTATTGCCACGCGCAGCGCTCTCTTAGCCTCCCTGTGGAGGCCGTGAAGTAGCCGCTCCTGGTCCTCGTCACCGGGAAGACGGACCCGACGACGACGGTGTCTGGCGAGACGACGAAGGGCGGCAACGCAGGAGACACGTAACCGCATAAGTTCCGCCGACCACCAGAACACCTGGCGCTTCTCGGGAAGACGTCGGACTCGGGGCATGGCCGCGTCACAGACGCGCGACATCGCTGCCCCGAACCACGCCGCCTCCTGCTCGACCTGCATCGGTGCCTCCGGTGCAGGGAGCCACGCCTGGGCCAGTGCGGCCTCCTTCAGGGCCTCAACATCGAGACGTTTTACAGACCAACGCGGGCCGTCCGACCGCGGGCCAGTCGGTCCTCCACTGGACTGGGGGTTAGGGGATAAGCAGACGTCGAACCGAATGTATCAACACCGGCACCATCTAGCCCAAAAATAATTTACATATAAAAGTGATACTTGATTAAAACATTTATATAATTACCGATTTGATGTTTTATTTGAAAAATGGACAAAAATAAAGTTAGGAAATGAAGTTAGGTATGCAAAATCATTTAACATAAAAAATAATATCCAACGAAATCAATTAAAATAAGTCAATAAAACCCCTGCCATACTAGTTGTTTAGTTAGATTCCTACAATGCCAGTAGTTATCGTTGACCAAGACAGCTGAACAAGTTTTAAAAGTCCTGAGGAATTTCATTACCGATCATCCGTATTATTAGAGTTCTGATTATTGTTGTCTATTTAGTGATGTAGTTGTTGTTTTATACTTTATTATTATTATATGTTTTTTTTTTATCCTGGCACGGCAAAGTGACCGCACTGTACCTGATAGTAAGCGCAGTGCGGTCCAAATAGAGTACTGAGTAGCGAGAGACGATCTATCCCCGCTACTCAACACACTCATGCCAGCCTGCTTCTTCACACTACGCCATGGGCAAGAAGGTGAAAAAGGGGTCGAGGGTCTAGTGTCAGAGCACTCAGAAGGCCGTAAAATGGCCATTGTACCCCAACTCCAGACCCCCGACAAAAACCGGATGTACACTGGCTGATCCCGGAACGCGACACACTTGCGTGTGCCACTATGGCGGGTTTTTCGCCCTGTGTACGGTGGTCGCTATCTGGGCGGATATGAATATCCTACCACCAGCAATATGTGATGAATGAAAGAATAATATATTTATTTGCCATTGACTAGATGGCAGTTAGTAGTAGGTAACCATAAGACAGCACAGATAACACATTAAGTAAAGATAAATATACGTATACATGCTACCTAATACATAAAATACATAATAAGTAACTAGCTTAACTTAGTGAGACGAGCAGATTGTTCACCTTTTGCATAGATAGTTAGTGAATACTCTACATAATTACCGTAAACCTTACTAATATCAACATGTCTACCCAAATTATATGCTAAGAGTAAAGCTGAGAGTTTGTTCGAATATAGAATTACTGTTCTCGGAGGGATTGAGATTGAACTTAGCTATCATTGGATAGCTAAGTTCAATCTCAATCCAGTGATTGTGATTGCACAACAGGAAATAAACACACACATTAGAAAATATTTCCATACACATGTAAAATCCCTGCAAATTATATGACAAAGCTTGCCCTTAACAAATATGAGAGCTATAGACGGTGCCGGTACAGATGTTGAATATTAATAAAACGATCGTGATCTGTATTATCAGCACAATGGGCCGCTCCTATTGACGATGCCTTAATTTTTGAATGTTGCACACGAACTATTCATATTAAATCTATATTCATTATTATTTTGATAAGTGCAGTACATATTAGTTTATACCAAACACACAGTAGTAAATATATCCAACAGTTAAGCTTATAATCCTGACCTCACACTACGTGCACGTATATCGTGGCTATTAGGAACCTCGAAGAAATGAATTTTTGATATTGGGTTTTTCTATCTAGAAATTCCCCAGTATTAGCCCGGAGTCTGGTAAATGTGCCCGGTATGGCGATAGGCTCGCCCCCTATCACATTATGGGACCGAAATTCGGCGAAAAGTGGGTGTTCTAGTTACACCTCTGCCTACCCCTTCGGGGATTTCAGGCGTGAGTGTATGCGTGTGTGTGAAGAAATGAAAAGTCACACAACCTCCATCCGTGATATGGATCACTACTACTAATACTTGTCGTTTATGTATCAAGCATTTGTGGATCACGTAAACATTATTTGTCTCTGTACAAGAATCGAGCCCGCGGCTTCACGCTCCGACGAAGGCTACTCACCATTTGCGCCATGGAGGTTGTCACAATAATCAATAAATATTTGCTACAAATACAACGATAATTAACGATGTAACTATCTGGATTATAAAAACAGGCATTCATAAAATGTCAACAAGTAGTTCATACAAAAGACTTCAACGCGTACTACAACTTTATCGAGTTTCGAATTCGATTGCTTCCCGTACATATAAATTGTATGTAAATAATCATATAATCGATAAACAAACTGTCTGTCGTAGACAACTGATGTAACTTGCGCAATTCACGTCAGTTTGTGAATAAACATCAATAACCGAACTTAATATTGTTGTTCGTTTTCGTGACAGGTTGTGGTATAAGTGATAAAAGAATAGTGGGTTATAGGATTTTTATCTTGTATTTACGTTGCACCAACTAATTCATTAATTAATTAAAAAAAGCGGCTATCAGTAATGTAAAACTACAACAAATTTCGCAAACTATCAAGCAGTATCATAAATGTAGGCCTGTTCTCTATCATATCATGTGACAGTGTTTAATTTTAACTGTAGAAGGATTTATTGTATATTTAAATAATATCACACATTATTATACTATAACTTATTACTTACAATAACATTTTATTACCTACTTCGAAATTTACTAATCTTCCATCAAAATTATTATTATTTTTCCGAGAATTGATATTCTTTGAGTAAAATATTAAATTTTCAGTTTCATGCTCAGATGTTAAGTATTATTAATTTTATATCCAAGTTATTGCTGTATACCAGGTATAATTTTATTTAATGCTAACTTATGCCCGCAGCTTCACTAGCGTGATTACTACCATAGAAGACTGAAATCCTATAGAAAAATATACATTCACTTAGCATCGACTTTTCGAAAATTCCGGAAACCTATTTCAATATTTTTTTGCTAAGAACAATAATTTACGACTATAATAAAAATAGCCATTACAGTGCAGCCGTTCTGGAGTGATTCGCTTACCAATAAACATGATTTTTTTATTGTACATACTATGTGTCACATAGTATACACAAGTCGCTAATGACATGCACCAAACTGTCGGCAAATTGTCATTTCAAAAGCGACGTTTTGTTACAATTAATGACATTTAATTTGAGTAAAAGTAAGTGAACGCTGTAAGAGCTGTATGAAAACGTTCGATAATTAGATAGTCGTCAGACATATAAGTTTGCAGTCATGCTGTGGGACTTATAAGTCTTACCTAGTGAATTACGTAACCACTTTAAATATATGTCAATCACTAATGGTGGCTTATTCTTTCCTCTCTTAATGTCAAGGTCTACATGCTCCTGAGCATCTTCTGTATAGAAATTCATTGGCTCTCATAAATGATCATCCTAACCACCAATCCTATGTATCCGTTACGCCATAGACACCATAGCTGTCGCCAAAGACTTAGATCTAAGTAGACATCGCAAATATAATGCGTGCTGATTTCGTCTTATTTAGCATGTATTTGACGTTGCCGCTGTAACACGGTATTGTAAATGGTTCTTGAGATGTTATAGTACTAAATATGAGATGCTAATTTCATATATATTAAATTAGTTGTGTTGTCTAATTTGATCTATGTCTATGGTATACGATCTAATTGTGTAAACTTCAGAGATATCAGCAGAATATACATATAGGCGAAGTTAGTTTATTATCAAAGGTATTTCGACCCTTTATGTAAAAAAGATTGCGTAATAACGAATTACTATATATTCAGCCGAAAGTCAACGAAATTATGACATTGGCTTCGATCCGTTGTGGAGATAAAAGAATCGTGACAATTGCTGATAACCTTTTGATATTAGGGGGTGGCGTAACAGACCGCGCTCTGAATACTTATGTGCAGGTATTCAGGGCGTAGGTAAAGGACAATCATTTAAAAAACTGTGTAAACATATTTTTTTATACACCTGTCACACACATCCCATACTAGGTTAAACCTGTATAGTGGGTGTTGTGGGACCGTAGTCCCTTTTAGTTCTTGAAAAGGGACTACGGTCCCACAACACCCAGATCCGAAACAAATAACTTTCTGTCACACAAACATTTGTCTCTGTGTGGCAATCGAACCCACAGCCTCTTGTTTTACAACCGGCTTCTTGTCTGTCTTGTCCGGCTTTTTTGTCTTCAGGCATAGTCCATGATTCCGTTCTATCAGAACTTAATTCATAGTTGTAATCTGTATAAGTGATGTGAGATTAAGTGAGTGGAAATGAAAATCATTTATTGGTCTTCTAATTAATTAAATTTCCTATGACAAGTCAATATATACATACACAGGCACGCCTGTAATCCCCGAAGGGGTAGGCAGAGGTTTAACCAGTACACCCACTGACAGATTGGCGATGGCCGGCCTCTTCGATGTAAAAACGTTGAAGTTTTTTCAAAGCAGACGGATAGAATTAAGTCCGGCTCTAATATACCATTCGTTTTATACAAACAGTTAATATTACAAATAAAGGTAACAGATGCAATCGTAGCCTCATCTTGTGTAGCGGGAATCGAACCCGCTATCTCTGAGTTAGCACCGAGAATAATTCGGTTAGTGTCGGGGGTCACGGTGGATTTTTAGCGGACCGATAACGCGCGTGGTTGCCACAGGCGGTGTAGTGATGGGATATATGTCGATAAAATTAAATATCGATATATACATATTATTTAAAATTGAATTTAATACAGTTTCATTTTCGATATAAGATAAAACTATATATTATGATTTATAATCTGGATTTTATTGTGATAGTCACTGGTGTTTTTAGTCCGAATAAACAAATACAGAATAACAGTAATGCACAATAAGCTCGAGTAACGCTTATTATATTCAGAGTCAATTGCACTGCCTGTGAACGAATTTATAAAAATAATAATTTTTTATAATTTTGTTCCAACATTTTTTTAATACATCATTATAGAAAGCGTAATCTAGATAAAAATACACGCCCCCTTGAAATTGAAGTTATTTAGAATTTATTGTAAATATTAGAGGAAGTTCAGGTAGAATGGTGTCTAATATTAAATTTAAAGCATGGGCATCAATTCACAGTAGGCCAGCGTTGTGGGTTAACACCTACCACTCTCATGAGGCTGCTCATGCCTAGCAGTAGGAATAAAACACAGGACTGACATATTACTATTTCTAAATTATTTATCGATGTGTATAAATCTCATCCCTAGTCGTAGAGCGCGCGTAAATCGGTGCGCGTGCGCGCCGTGGGGCGACGCGGTCGCTCATAATTCGCGGCCGCCCTCCCCAACCCGCTGTTTTTACTTATGCCTCTACACAATTACCTTATAGCCTTCGAGGTAGCTTAATGAGTCACTCACGAGGGTTAATTGTATCATATTAATCATAATAATAAAATAAAAAACTATTTTTGCTTTTATCCGGTCAGTTTTTTATACTTTTTGTGGAACAGTTTGCCAAGTACCGTGTTACCTCTTTCCTATGATCCTGGGTCCTTTATGCGTAATGTGAAGAAGCTAAACAGCAGGCCGGCAAAATTGTGTTGAGTGGCGAGGTATAGACTGTCTCTCGCTACTTGATACTCTATCTGGACGGCTCTGCTTATTATGCTTACCATCAGATGCAGTGTGGTTACATTGCCGCGCCAGAATAAAAAAAGAAGGTTCCATATATTCCCAATACTGTGTCATCAGGTCTTGACCAATTAAATTTACACATATATACATGCAATTACATAAATACCTTTAAAATTTGTGCACATTTGGTAGAGATTTCGTGTAACATAAATTAATAATACTTGGTAGACTTCACATACTTCTGACATTTTTATGGGACATTCTCAGATAAAAGCAGCAATAACAACAGATAAAGTGGTGACTAGTGTGATAGTAATTAAAATTTAAATGTGTTGATATTAAAATAATCTAAAAATACAGACAGCAACATCTCTCCTATAAAAAAAACTTATAAATATTAATAAGAAATTCATTTAACTTAGTATTTCGCGACGTTCATTGTCCGTACGGTCAGCACGAAAAGAGTAAAAAATTCCCGCATATGATTATAGCGAGCAATATCCGAAAAGATAGCGATCTTATCCCGCCATCGGACATGAGGTGCATCTGCGCGCCTTTCCACTTCACGACTTTTGGACACGACCTTTTGGACACGACCTTTTGTAAAGTTCATGCGGATTTATGTAATGAGATGCTCTTTTGTGTTGTAATTGATGGGTGTGTTACTATTGAAGGATCATGATCTTCAACTCAGAAAAACAACAGGATTACAACACATTATTTTCCATGCGGTTAGCGTGTATCCGAAATATAAACCAAAGATAACAATTACAGACTCCAGGCCTATTTCGTAATAGAAACACCCAATATCACCCGACTTTTCCTGACCCGGGGATCGAACCTGAGACCTCAGGCAACCTCAACCGAGGCAGTCTGCACGGGTGTTTTCTTTTTTTTTAGTTTTTAGTGCCTGAGTAGGGAGACGAGCAGACGGGCCAGCTAATGAAGTAGTCAACGCCGCCCATAGACTTCTGCAATACCAGGGCACAGCAAAGCCGCTGCCTACCGTAAAAATAAACACTAAGTCGTATTAAATGTGTTGAACCTAGAAATGTTATATATATGTAATAAAATATCTGTTTTTCCCTCTTTACTCGTAAAATCGTGACCCGATCATCGACGTGTCGGCATCGCTCCGTGTAAAGCGCTCCTTATTAATGCGACCCGCTGTAATCTGTCTTGTGAAATCCCGCATTGTGTCCACTTTCCGAACGTTTGCGAAACGACCCTTTCGGCGGGAATTGTTCTGTATTTAATCGAAAAAATAAAATGTATTCACGAAAAACTTCGGGTACTGTCCCTTTGACGTTTCGAAGTTTAATTGTCAAACGAAATTTAATGACAGCGCCGGCCCTTTTATTCTGAAGAATAAGAGTTAAACTTAGTGTTGCCAATTTATAAGAGGTTTATTAAAATAATTAAATTTAATAAGACTACGCAACGTGCGTATTAATTTATTTGGTATACGAGATTAGCAAATTAACATAGGTGATACATCTATACTAATATAAAACTGAAGGAATAATTTGTTTGAACGCACCAATCTCTGTAACTACCAGTCAGATTTAAAAAATCTATAAAATTATTTCTGAACTTTATAGTATATTAAATGAAGATAATATAATATATATTAAATGGTAGAGAATGCCTTTGGCATTAAGTTCGCCTCTATACATTGTATATGAAGTGTATAAATAAATAAATATTTATTAAGGAAGGTTATTATTTATATAACATACAATTAAATAAATACCAATCGGGCTAGATTACATTTAAAATTTTAAAAGTATTCAATGTACAATTATAGCTAAATTCAAATAAAATGTGATTATGGTGATAAGTGGTGGTAGGTTTTATTTTCTTTGGGTGTTTGATATCATAGGTTTGTCTATTTCAAATCTTATATTCATTAAATACGCCTATAGAGGCACTGTTCCGCATTTTATGATTAAATATTTAAACTCCACAGGCATTGTATGTTCTATTTCTGTCGCTAAGCAACAGTGTGCAAGTACTGGCCTATTTTGAAGGACATTAAGTCCAGTGAATTTTTTTAGTGCCTCGATAGGCAGACGAGCAGACGGGCCACCTGATGGTAAGTAGTCACCGCCGCCCATAGACTTCTGCAATGCCAGGACACAGCAAAGCCGTTGCCTACCGTTACCATAATGACTTTACATCGTAAGTTTTGAGGTTATAAGCACACTGTCATGCAGTACTCTTTAATACTTTCTGATTGTAACTGATAATGAGTAGGCGTGGTGTTTACCATCAAGCTATCGATCTGGTCGTCTTGCCATTTAAGTACAATAATAATGTAATTTAACCAGTCACGGATCATTCGGACACCGGCATACTCGCCCTTATTGACGTGCGTATTAGGCGTATTTGTAACGTTAATATTATGGAAATAAAGTTGATTTTGGCTTGTGATCTTACTCACTACTTATTACCTTTTCCAAACACCGTTGTCCTTACATAATACTTTAACAATTTGAATAACTTTTCGCCAAGGTTATATGGTAATGTAGGATTGCAACATTTTCAGTACTGGACAGAAAAAGTTAAACCAATTGAATGGTATATAATTGTTTATCTATAAAACACACACACATACACTCACGCCAGTAATCCCCGAAGGGGTAGGCAGAGGTGTAGTGAGTACACTCACTTTTCGCCGAATTTCGGTCCCATAATGTGATAGGAGACGAGTCTATCGCTTACCGGTCACAGATTCCAGACTCCGGGCTAATACTGAGAATTTCTAGACAGAAAAACCCAACATCAATAAAAATATCATCGTCTGTTAAAAAATTCAATAATTTCTCATTTTTTATCTATCCCAAGGTCCAGAACAAAAATCTGAAATATTTTCAAGAATATAACCATTATCTGTGTACAAGACGCAAAAAGTTTAACAATATTGTCGCCGCTCAATTAAGGCGCATACGAGAGATATTCAGCGAAGGGAATTTCGCGCGAGTGCAGACTCTCGTCTTGTCAATAAGTCCCTTATAAATTGCCTTAACCACGTTGAATTTGAATATAATAGGGCCTATCCTATGGTTCGTTTTAGCCCCTCACCGTACGGTCGGCGCACAATCTTTGTAGAATTATATTGTAAGCAAATTATCCGCTGGGATCTGGCATGTCGATTGAAGGCCTCTGCTTTGTTTGATATATTATTTTATGTTTGTTTGCATGTCTGTATATTTAAAACAAATTTCTTAAAGAATAATTGGAAATTGTTTATAGGTTTAAAGAACTTTATTCTCATAAGAAATTTACATTTCACTTAGAATGAGATACATAAAAATCGTCTTAAAATATAATGAATTAGTCTCTGGTGCTCGTTGTGGTAAAACGTATGTTTTTAAATACATAATATACATGCACACCGGTAATCCCCGAAGGGATAGGCAGAGGTGTAACCAGTGCACCCACTTTTCGCCGAATTTGTAACGAACTCATAGTATCATAATAGTGTGATAATGTATAAATAATGAGGAGATGCAACTTTGTGGAGAGAAAAAAGATTTAGTGGAGAGAATTGAGAAACTTGAGTTGGTTTAGGATATATTAAGAGGACGAATGAGAAGATTTTGCTGGTGGTAGGATATTCATATTCACCCGGATAGCGACCATCGTACACATGGTGTAAAACCCGCCATAGTGGCACACGCAAGTGTGTCGCGTTCCGGGTTCAGCCAGTGTACATCCGGTTTTGGTCGGGGGTCTAGAGTTTGGGTACGATGTTTGGCCGTTTTGCGGCCTTCTGAGTACTCTGACACTATTGTCAGAGTACTCAGGGTCTATACCCTCGACCGCTTCTTCACCTTCTTGCCCATAGCGTAGAGTGAAGAATCAGACTGCCATGATCGCGTCGAGTAGCGGGGAATAGATCGTCTCGCTACTCGATACTCTAATTGGACCGCACTGCGCTTAACATGAGGTGCAGTGTAGTCACTTTGCCGTGCCAGGATAAAAAAAAGATCAACGAAACAGACACACAAGGCTAGTGAATTAACGACTTTTTAAGTAAAGATAACTGGACAGCTCCCGTGGTGCAGCTGGCTGTGAAACGAGAGGCCGTGGGTTCGATTCCCGCACCAAGACAAATGTTTGTATGACAGAAAGATATTTGTTTCGGGTCTGGGTGTTGAGGGACCGTAGTCCCTCGTAGTTCTTGAGACCCACGATACAGGCTTGATCTAGAGTGGGGACTATATGTGTGACTGTTGGGGGTTTATTTATAAAGGACGGGTTAGGAATACTCTAAACCGATTTGAATTAAAAAATGTAAATTAAGCCGGTGGTGCGCCAAGATCGTGCAAAGTGGAGATCTATAGTCTCTGCTTAACCCTAAGCGATAAAGGCGTGATAATATGAATGCCATGTGTCATTCGCATTGACGACGAAGGACAACATCTTAAGAGATCTTGCACATCTGATATCTCCATAAGATTCGAAAGTATGTGTTTAGTACCCAGCGGTGGATTGAAGTTTGAACTCATACAAAAGACAAAGTGTTTAATATAGGTTTGGTTACTGATTACTCGATTGTGAAGTGTACTGAACGTGATAAGTGAATTTGGTGAGTGTACGCAATTTATCCAGGATTGTGGTTGACATGCATTCAAACAACTCGACCTCAAAATAACCACAACGTCGGCTAACCGATTCATAAATATTAACATAAAGTAAACTACATAGGGTGTAAATTGGCGTCCATTATTGAAATTATGTAAATAGAATCACAATATAAAACAAATTTGTTGAAAATTATTATTTTAATGAACACCAAATATTAAAAACGATTCTACGAAATCTATTGATAATACCAGCCTTGTATTAAACTTGTCCCACTTGTGGCACGGGCCTCCTCTACTAATGAGAGGGATTAAGCCTCAGTCCACCACGCTGTCCTAATGTGGATCCTCATACCTTTGAAACTCTTAGGAAAATTCTCAGGTATGTAGGTGTCTTTTTATCCTGGCACGGCAAAGTGATCACACTGCACCAGGTGGTAAGCGCAATGCGGTCCAATTAGAGTATCGAGTAGCGAGTGACGATCTATCCTCCGCTCAACACAATCATGCCGGTCTGCTTCTTCATACTACGCCATGGGCAAGAAGGTGAAGAAGTAGTCGAGGGTCTATTGTCAGAGAAGGCCGCATAACGGTCAAACGTCGTACCCCAACTGTAGACACCCGACAGACAAAAACCGGATGTACACTGGCTGATCCCGGAACGCGGCATACTTGCGTGTGCCACTATGGCGGGTTTTGCACCCTGTGTCTATCCGGGCGGATATGAATATTCTGCCACAAGCGAGCTGTAATAAACAAATAATATTTTTTTTTATTTATTGACTGCCTCGGTGGCGTAGTTGTAATTGCGCATGCGTTACGATTGCTGCGCTGAGGTCTCGGGTTCGATCCCCGGGTCGGGTAAAGTGATATTGGGTTTTTCTACCTAGAAATACTCAGTATTAACCCGGAGTCTGGAATGGTGCCCGGTGTGGCGATAGGCTCGCCCCCTATCACATTATGGGACCGAAATTCGGCGAAAAGTGGGTGTACTGGTTACACCTCTGCCTACCCCTTCGGGGATTACAGGCGTGAGTGTATATGTATGTATGTTTATTTATTTACACACAAATAATACACACGTAACTATAAAAAAGTGTGTGATGTATGCCATTTGAGCTGGTTTTAAACCTCAGACTTTCGTCTTGATTGTCCGTACCACTCCCTATTATCGCTGCTTTTTCGATATAGTAAGGATAGTTATATCGAAAGAGTATGTTAGGCAGGATTCAATATAATCAATGGATTATTTTAGGCGTAAATTTTTTTTGTCTGTGTTAACTCTTCCAAAAATGATTTTCTTTAATATTTGGCGCCTTATCGTAATTTCATTTGTTTGCCATTTTTGTTGGAAAAATGTTTTGTCATTTCACATGGCGATGTAAAAGAATGTAAGATGGCAGTAATGGCATGTTCGAAGTTTATCACAATATGTCAAAGTAGCACCTATAGGCTTAGAGTATTTTTGGTTGCCTACTCTAAGCCTATAGGTAATGTCTCCCACGTCCGAAACGTCAATACATTTAAGGATGTGTGACGTAACAATGACGTAGGGTTACAAGATAATTCCGAGACATCTGCTAAACCAATTGCTGTATACATATGTGTATTATACCTTCAATAATTAGCTTTTTGTGTTGAAGCTGGTTTTTTAACAGCGATTAATCTATGTGTTATTGTGTGTATAGTGTTATTTATTGATTATTATTATAAGATTTTTTGTGGATTTTCGATTTACAAAAATGCATTGCCACGAAAATCCTTGTGATTGATTTAAATAACGTTTAACAACATTCATACTGAAAAGTAAAATTAGTTATTAAAATCTTCGCCAACACGCTCTCTCGACCGTGAGATACCTCAATATAGCTGTTTTTTTCTTTTTTGAAACAATTTTTATTTCTATGGGCACATATGAAATTATTGGCGTGGATTAAATCCTCACTAAGAATCTCTAGGCAAATACAAAACAAACTGACTGTATTTTAAATGAACCATCATGTAACTGGTATGAGCATCGCGTCGTGTCGACGGCGACACCAGTTTTCGAAATCGCATAAAATTATTCGCACGCGAAATTATGAGAAAATTAAATTGGACGCACCGTCAGCCTGGACAGGCGAGTGTCGCTCGTGAATACGGACGCGATGCGGGTAAACGTTTTGTTGGACGCGCCATTTTGTTTTGTATGTCATATGTCACGGGTCAATTCAATTCGGGTGTATTCATTTTGTAAAAAAATCGTAAGGCGCGTTTTGGATGGGTAAAAGATTATTAAAGATAGCCTAGTTGGTTGCGATACGGGCTGCCAAGACGAAAGTCGTATGTTCGAAACCCAAGTGGCATACACCTCTGACTTTTCTAAAATTATGTGTGTATTAAATGTTAATTATCGCTTGCTTTAACGGTGAAGGAAAACATCGTGAGGAAACTTTAAAATTTGAGAATTCTTATACGAATTTCGAAGGTATGTTAAGTCTGCCAACCCGCATTAGGCCAGCGTGGTGGATTAAGGCCTAACCCCTCTCATTAGTAGAGGAGGCCCGTGGCCAGCAGTGGGATTCAGGGCTAGTATTATTATTATAAAATAGTATAAACTCGAGTTCTCATTAGCTGACAGCCTCCGTGGCGCAGCAGGCAAGTATCCGGCTCTGAAACGAGAAGCTATGGGTTCGATACCGAGACAAATGTTTGTGTGACAGACAGATAATTGTTTCGGGTCTGAGTGTTGTGGGGATTCATAGTCCCTAGTGGTTCTTGATACGACACAGGTTTAGGTATGGGGTCAGAACTATGTGTGTGACTGTTGGGTGTATTTATTTATATGCTAATGTTACTAATGCCTAACAGCATCTGTAGCAATAAGTGTTGAAATCCGCGGTAGAAGCTTTTTGTGTGTGTAAGTCTTTGATTTCGCATCACTAATAAGCTTTAATAGCAGTATATCTCTAAATTTAAGTATAGAAAATTAAATAATTTGATTATGAAATAATTCATAAAAAGTACACCGACTTCAATAAAAACAAATTATGCGTCACTATAAAATTTGTGGGTTTCCCTTGACTTTTCTGATCCCATCATCAGACCCTGACATGGTGCCAATGGGACCACCTGGGAAGTACACCCTTTTAAACAAAAAAAGAATTTCTCGAATTGGTCCAGGCGTCTCCGAGTAATCGGGTAACATACATAAACAAAAAATATTCCGACGAATTGTTAACCTCCTCCTTTTTTGAAGTCGGTTAAAAAGGACTCACAATATTCATTAATTGATTATGTATGAAATTAGACCTTATATATGCAGTGTATAGGAAGCTACAGAGTAAGTGATACTCAATAACACTTCTACTTCAATAACGTCAATTGGTAATTTTAATAATTTACCTAATAGTCAACTGCGCATGCGTTACAACCGCTGTGCTGAGGTCTTGGGTTCGATCCCCGGGTCGGGTAAAGTGATATTGGGTTTTTCTATCTAGAAATTCTCAGTATTAGCCCGGAGTCTGGAACCTGTGCCCGGTATGGCGATAGGCTCGCCCCCTATCACATTATGGGACCGAAATTCGGCGAAAAGTGGGTGTACTGGTTACACCTCTGTCTACCCCTTCGGGGATTATAGGCGTGAGTGTATATGTATGTATGTATGTACCTAATAGTCACACATATATATAGTCGTTACCCCACACTAGTTCAGACCTCTATTATGTGTTTCAAGGACCGACAACAGCTCAGACCCGAAAGAAACATTTGTGGATCAGAAAAACGTTTGTCTCGGTGCAGGGATCGAACTCGCGGCCTCTTGCTGTTCGGCCGTTCGGCCGCTACTAACGGAAAGTAATAATGATTAGTAATTAATATTATATACATATTTATATTTCGTGTTCACACTCCAATATTAAAGCTAGACAAGCCACTTTTCGGCATCTGACTGTGACTATAACTTAGCCAGCGTCGGCTTATGTCCTGAAGTTTTTCTTTTTCACCACTAATATTTTAAATAGTACATCAAAAGTTAAAATAAAATTCTAGGTAAGACTTATAATAACAGTAATTATATTTCTCGTACGTGTAATGTATTATTAATTTTTCTTATAAAAGATAACCATTAAAATTGATAATTTACGATAATCGAAAGTACCTATCGCTTGATTTAAGTGTTGCGAGAGAAAAAAAATATTCGCGCGGCCAATTAATGTTTTTTATGTTCAATTAAAACGGTAGCATTTTTTGGCGGTTTCGCGAGAGTTCGTGTAATTAACCGCCAAATTTACGCAACACGATCGTGTGTGATAACAGAGAATCGCGGTGGCTCAAGTCAAGACCTGTTGACAATTATATTTTCATAGCTGTATTTAGCTTGATCCAGCCTCCGCGATCGCGAATACTTCAACCATTGTCCTCAGTAATTAAATAAAAAAACATAGGCAGTCATGGTTATGGTATCTACCGATAGAAGTGAAAACTTAAGAATTACTGTGTTCTTTTTTGAAACAGCGTCCCTGAAATAGTACCTTTTTATGATTGCTTTTCAATAATATAATAACTGTAATTCATAAGTACATCACAGTACAGATTGAAATAACACAAATTTTACGGATTTTATGGCGGTTATTTTTTTACCTTTTGGTCCTGACTTTTCAAAAACTTTACAGACTTGGTGTCATGGTGTTATTTTTTTATTGATTTATTTCAATATTTTAGTAATTCATTCTGCCGCATATTTCGCTATTCTTACATAATATCGTTTTTCACAAGTGATTAATTCGCTCCCGCTTGTCAATTGCAGTACATTCGTATCGCGGTATCAAAACATCATTTTTGTTATTTACTACCCTTTGCAGGTCCGTTTAATTAGTTGTATGTTGTAAAATAAATATTTCGTAAATTACTCCGAAGGCGCGATTGTTGTGTTATAACAGAAGATGAACAAAATATTACTGTAAATAGGCTAGCTATTTGTCAAGTTACATGTAATTTGTAAGGGTGTCTTATTCATATTTTTTTTTGACAGCCTCCGTGGCGCAGTTGGCGAGTAGCTGGCTGTGAAACGAGAGGCCGTGGGTTAGATTCCCCCACCGGGACAAATGTTTGTTTGAAAGATAGATATTTGTGTCCGGGGTCTGGGTGTTGTGAGACCGACAGTCTCTTGTAGTCCCTGATACCCACAACACAAGACTCGTATCTTAGTGTGGGGTCGGGGCTATGTGTGTGACTGTTGGGTGTTATTTATTATTTTATTTATATTTATGCACTACTAGATAGCTGGTAATACGGTGTCTCTATAGATCCCACCGTGTTCATGGGAAACTAATAAACATAATTAATAAACACAGACATTCTGACCTCACACTAGATCAAATCCGTATCGTGGGTATCAAGAACTATGAAGGACTACAGGTTTGACCTTGTGTGGAATCAGAGCTATGTGTTCTGTTAAGTCACTTAACTGGCTTCCTAGTTTCAAACCAACACACTACAGTTTTTAATGAATAATGTTGAATTCTGTCTCACTCCTGAGCATGGACCTGTTCTATTGGTGAGATGGATAGGCCTTAGTCCACCACGCTGATGTAGATGTGTAGACTTGGATCTCTCAGATTCTTAAGTATGCAAGTTTCTTCATGATGTTTTTCTTCATTATTACAACAAGCGATAATTTATAATCATACATGACTTCGGAGAATCAGAGGTGTATTTCATTTTTGCTGTTTTTGAACCTGCGACTTTCTGCAATCCGTACCAACTAGGCTTGTTTCATGTAGACATAATTTCTGTAAACTACTCTATATTTAACACGCTTATTTGATTTTACCCCAAATACATCAAAACATTATTTTCCCGCCATTATTCAGTTTAATACTAGCGCAAGTCTTAATTTATATATGTTTTGCGCATTGTCGGAGGATGAATGGTCGCCACGGGGCGCGGACCACCCGGTCGCCGGACCCCGGACCCCGGACTCCGGGACACCGGGACAACGGGCTAATGTCCCACTGCCTATAAATTGGTTCAATGATAACAGCAATCCTTTACTCGCCACGTTAATGATATTGTTTTGCTATTTATTGTTTCAGATGAATCGTTTGTTTTAGTTCGTGATGTTTTAGGGCGGTCTAACGTAGTTGATAACTCATAGACTGTGGAGGTATTCCGGTTCGAATCTGAGTGAAATTTTAATATTATTTTGTCTCAGAAACAGATTTAAAATATATGCGCAATCATCTGTAAGATGATGGATCTAATCTCCCAGCGCATTATATCAGAAGAAATATTGATGCGTTGGATAGGAAGAGAATGAGGATTTGAAATGTGGGAAAATATTGCCTCCTTGGTAACCTAATCTGACCCAAGCACACATATATACAAAATTTCATTGAAATCGGTTGAGTAAATCCACTAAACGAAGTCTATAACGGACATAGGTAGAAACAATTTTAGTGTTTTATATAGATTTGTGGCTGCTAGTATTTACCCTACTTCACTGTTTCACATTGTACACAACGATCTGCATTAGCTCTACCGTTTCATCCCCAACACTGGATGTATTTAGTTAATAACTTCCGTGTAAATAACGCGTGCAGTTCTCGCGTGTTACATAAATAAATTAAAAAACGTGCCCCGAGCAGGTCCGAATTTAAATAACCAATTACTCAGTACATTGCGTTTGTTGATTTATCGATCAATTTCACTTTGGTGCTGATTGTGCCGAGATATTAAAAATGTTGCCAAAACTCTTTAGTTTTGCCGCCTTGTTGTGATATTTACGTTGTGTTGGTGGTACTTAACGATTGTTCAGTTTACAGCGAATAAATAGATAACATATTGTTAGGAACATCAACAAAACTATGCAAGATGGATATTTAAAAGGCACAAATACAAGTTTACCATTTTATTGATTGATTTACACAACACTGTTACACATCTCAGTACTTAATATTAACACAAACGCATGTCAGAATTCACTTAGGGCTTCTCTTTATTATTAATCTACCAGCATTACCCTCTACGCTAAACTACGCGGCCATTGAAATGTTTACAATTACTTACTGCCCCGCGAACAAACCACGAATATCCTGGCTATCACTATTCACTTCAACACAACTCAATTGAACACCAGAGCGCGGAAGGTACTCTGTTTTATGCTAAACATTAACTATTCCCCGCTTAGGTTGTCATTATTAAAGTACCCCCAACTAGCCTCCTAAATACCTCCGATATACCTTCGGTATTTCTAATAATAGGAAATTATTAGGGAATAATATTAACACTAAACTGTCACACACATTGCAACCCGTTGTGTCATAGTTGTGTCGAGTAGCGAGGTACTTGTTATCTCTTGCTACTTAATACTCTAAATATAAATCACCGCGCTTACCATAAGATCCAGTGTAGTCACTTTGCCGTGCCATGATAAAAAAAACTCAGTCCCGATTATTTACAATAATTTACTCACTGAGGAATTATAAATATAAGTTAATTAATTTAGTAATCCTCCTGAGCTGACAGATTTAAATAACATTAAAAGCTGTTAATTTTATGGACCATAATAAAACCAATTTATTATAACTCTTTTTTATTATATTCTGTTTTATATTCTTTTCAAGGCTCCAAATTATATAATAATATTTAGACTGGTGGCTTTGCTGGTGGTAGGATATTCATATCCGTCCGGATAGCGACCACAGGGTGTAAAACCCCCCATAGTAGCACACGCAGGTGTGTCGCGTTCCGGGATCAGCCAGTGTACATCCGGTTTTTGTCGGGGGTCTAGAGTTGGGGTACGATGTTTGACTGTTTCGCGGCCTTCTGAGTTCTCTGACACTAGACCCTCGACCGCTTCTTAACTTTGTTGCCCATGGCGTAGTGTGAGGAAGCAGGCTGGCATGATTGTGTGGAGTAGCGGGGGATTGATTGTCTCTCGCTACTTGAATACTCTAATTGGACGGCACTGCGCTTACCATCAGGCGCAGTGTGGCAATATGCCGTGCAGAAATATGTTTGCCATAGACAACAAATCAATATTGACGTCCAATTAGAATTACAGACAGACGTTGATATGTATATGTAGTTAGATATATTACAAATAGTGATTCTGATTACAGTGGCTCAGCAGTTTAAGTATGAATTCACTGATTTAAGACCCGTGGACCATGAGCCACATTTCAATGTCCCTCGTGAGCGTTGCTTCGTGTTTCGCATAAAACAAATCCCACTTAATAATATTAAAAATTTAACATTTCTTAACTGAAATTATATGATTATATGAAACTAAAAGGTACTTTTCTCTAAATTGATCGCTTCGTTTTCGAGAAGCCTTTTCTCAATCTCTCAACGTATTGCCGCCTCATAAAAAGCTCGCCTCGCCTTAATTCCGTGCATGTTTTTCCGACATATTCATGTGAAATAATTGCAAATATGGGGACATTGGTTAGGGTAATAATGTGTGATGTATCTTTTATTCCGCCGGCGTATGCTTCACCTCTTGCTGGTAGACCACCAAGCGAGACGGCGGGTTATTCTGGGAAGCTTTTACGAGATAAGAACTGTTTGGATTTCATTGCGATCTATAGGATTGTTTTTTTTTCTTGAGTTGGATGGTATACTATTTTATTTACGCTATACTTATTCAGGTATGTAATATTGTTTATGGTTTGTTTATTCTTGGTAATAATATATAAATAAACCCTACCTCATGATTATCTAGAATCCTGGCTGTCAGAATCTACGAGATATTTTTGTTCCCACAATGATAATAAAAGAAACAATGTTTATGAATAATACAAACATTTGTCTCTGTTCTGAGATTGAGTATATGGCTTCACAGTTGGGTACTCGATTTCTACGCCGTATCACGTGTTCATTAATAATTTCCATGAATTTTTCGGTACATATTTAATAGATTTTTTTTAATTATTTAAATATATATTGTATTTGGAAATGTGTTATAATTCCTATTTTCAGTTATATTTGACTAACGTTATTTTACGTTTGTGAATTTTCTGATGCGACTAGACTAAAATCTGAAGAAGAATACGAATGAGACGTTTCAAATGCAATGTTTTTGACGCGTTATTTTTTAATTAGTTTTCGAAAATAATATATTGTGGACAGTACGATAAGTGTTGATGAAAGACCGAAATTAATTTTCTCTGCGTTTTAGTCAGATTTCATTTATCTTCCTGATTTGAAAATGGAATACTTAAATACCACAACATTTGTTTCACCTTCATCTCGTGTACTTTTTAGGTTTTTAAGCACTTGTAACTAACTATATTTTCTGGGTTTTAACTCGCATCTTTTATCATTCAAAACGATATCGCATGGAGATACCAAAATAAGGTCGCGAATGTGCACTCCCAGCGGGAGTTTGAGCATGTTATGTGTAATTCATTTTAGATTTTTTGCGCGGAAATATAGCAGAAACACACGGCCGCCGCGTTTTTTGCCTAAATTTCATTAGTTAAACATTACATGTGTACAGATTATATTTTATATTATACACTAGTTTTTAATGCCGCTTCTTTAGCATTCCTATCGCAACGATCTGGTTTGTGTTCTTCGACAATTATCATTTTAATTGGGATGAATAGTCGATAAAATACACTAACTTTACTTATCTAGGCTGATTGTATGTAATTATATCCGAAAATGATGACTATGTGCTACATATAGAAATATTTCTATACAATATTATATTATTTCTATACTATATTGCTATACAAATATTTCCATCTATACAATGCACACCAAAAAAACGGTAAAATTAAGCAAAAATAACAAATTGAAATCTAAATACACAATAAAAATAATTTCATAGAAAAATAAATATTGTGTCACGCCGTTACGCCGCACACCATCGTCCGTCACTCCGTGTTATCGATAAATTTCCTAAATGTATCGATGTAATCTCACAGAATCGATTCTGATCGTTCGCTAATCGCACCCAATTAATCTAAACGCCGCTCACTTCTCGCCAGAACGGTAATAATCGTGTTATTATTAATAAATTTAACGCAGTACGCTGAACTGGCTGGTGGTGGATTTTCTCGATAATTACGTTTTAAGGCTTACTTCACGCCTATGACCTTGACGATTTGACCTCCCGTTACATAAGCCGTTGAAACTAAGGTTTTTTACGGCCCGAAAGGCTTATATTTTTGGTATTTTTTACTACTAATATTGACTGCCTCGGTGGCGCAGTTGTAATTGCGTAAAAGTAGGACTGTTGATGAACTGAGGTTTCAGGTTCGATTCCCATTTCGGGTACCAGTGGTATTATTGAGTTTTTCTATTACATAATACTCAATATCAGCCTGGAGTCTAGATTAATGACCGATATGGTGATAGACTCGCCCCTTATTACAAGCATGGGACGGTAATAAGCTCGGCGAAATGAGGGTGTACTGGTTACACCTCTACGTACCTCTTCAGGGATTACAGGTATATAGGAGTGCTTATATATATTTGTTTTTGTAATATTTTGTAAGAATGAAAGAGAAAGAATAAATCTTTTAGAATATAAGTGAATTAAAAGACAAATTGCATTAGAAACCGTTATTATCTGTTTCTATGAGATTTTTCCAATATTTTAACTTTACTAGAAGTTCTTTAGAGACAGAAACATTCGCATTGATGTCATATTTTATTTTAATTTTGTATACTGATTGACTAACAGATTGTTTGGCTGTCACAAATTTCTTGGATCTTAAAGTAGCTTTACGCTTTACGCAACGTACAGCCTTAAATTGATATATTCAGTACCTAGCGGTGGGTATCACTTATCTACTACGGGGAGAGGATGTAATGATTTCATTAATATTTAACACTATGTATATTTGCGTATCGGAGATAGCTGATCGTAGAACAGACTACAGATATGGATGTCTCGGGTTCAATCCCAACACCTTCGGATTACTTAATAATATAATAATACTAGCCCTGTATTAAACATTGTCCCACGGCTGGGCACGGGCCTCCTCACGCTGGCGTAAAGCGGGTTGGTAGACTTCATAAACCTTCGGAATTCGTATGAGAGCTGTTAGATACACTTGATTTTTCGAAACGTTGTTCATTCACTAGATCTAAATTAAGAAAGCTTTCATAGTAACACAGACTTTGAAGGAGAGACAGCACCTCTTCATGATCCTACCAAAACATTAAAACTTACTTTTTCTGATATTCCGATGTAAATTAATAAACGTGTTTTTATCCTTATGGCACGGCAAAGTCTCCACACTGCATCTGATGGTGAACCCAGTGCCGCCCATTTAGAGTATCGAGTTACAAAATACAATGCCTGCTGTGTAGCTCCTTCACACATGGCGTACCATGGGGCAAGGAGGTGAAGAAGCGGTCGAGGGTCTAGTGTCAGAATACTCAGAATGCCGCAACACGGTCAAACATCGTACACCAACTTTAGGACTTCCGCCAAAAAAAAAATATACATATTTAATTATATTTTATCTAATCTAACACATATTCGATAACTAATTACAAAGCGAACGTCAAGTGGTCTCTTGTCTCGGTCGACCTTTATATATTACAAAAAAATAAGTGAAATACCTCAGTGCTCTAATTTATCTGGCGTCGTGCCCGCGATGGCCTTCCTTCATGATATATCCACTCATTATCTCGTCAAAATGCGAGGTAGCGACGGAAAAATGACAGAATTTACGAGCTTTAACACGCTGACACAACAAAAACATAATTGCATCACACAAACTGCATATTCGCTATGCGCTCTCCAGCGCCGCGAAGCATTCACAATATCGAATTGCATTCGAAATTTAAATATAACAATTTAACGTGAATTAAATTTTACTTGACTGTTCAATTTAATTAAATTTTTTTGACTGTTTGTTTTAATTAAATTTATTTGATTATTCAATTTTATTTAATTCATTTGATTTTGAAATTATTTTCTTATGCTAATATAATAATAAATACACCCAAAAGTCACACAGTACGACCCTACAATAGGTCATACTTGTGTCATGTGTATCAGGTACGAGGGACTGTCTGTCACACAAAAATTTATCTCGGTGCGGGAATCGAACCCTTTCGTTTCACAGTCAGTTACTCGCCTTTTTTTTCCCGCGGGGAAAATCCATCTTACGGATACCTTCTGGTCCTCGGGGGAGGAGAGATGGTTATACTGACTCACCGACCTTCCGACCCAGTTCGCCCGAAGGACTACTAGATCGGGACCCTAACCAATTTTCCTACGCCGGTGTACCGACTAAAAAACCCCGCGGTAGCCTTCTGCAGCACATGTGGGACGATCCCGGGGGATCCTGAGTTTACTCTGGATTGCTGCCGGAACTATCCCTGTGCCGTACCTTTTCGGCCCGTCTCTTCTTGGGCTAGATGCCCCCCACAATTTACAGTAGCAGCGCGATGTTTCGCGCCGCCAACCGCCTCAGGGTCGCACGATGCAGATATATACATAAAGGCCGCACATCCCCCGCTGTGCAGCCGCGACCCCTGTGATCCCTTTTAGTCGCCTCTTACGACAGGCACGGTATACCGTGGTAGAATTCTTCAGGCCCCCCATTCCACAGGGCGGAGTCAGTTACTCGCCTGCTGCGCCACGGAGGCTGCTATATTTAATGTAATTTAAGTAACTATGTATACCAAGATTGCAATGTAATGTTTGCCAATTAAACATTAGTGAAAGAACCGTTGCGAGATCCGAACCCCTTCCGACTGTAGTTACAGAAGTTAAACAAAAGCGCTTTTCATGAAAATTTAAGGCTTCATGCGTAACAAAATACTGTCGAGGGAGCTGTTATTTAGATGGGGAAATATAACATTCCTGCAAGTTATATTCGGTGCTACCAATTCTCAGTGTATTCTTTACTTCAATATTGAGAAAAAAATTAGTATGTAAAATAAACAATCTTACAGGCATACACTCACGCCTGTAATCCACTTTTCGCCGAATTTATTACGGTCCCATAATGCGATAGAGGGCGAGCCTATTGCCATACCAGGCTCAATTCCAGACTCCAGGCTAATACGGAGTATTTCTAAATAGAAAAACCTATGGGATTTTGAGATTTAGCAATAGCGCGGTCGAGGGCGCCCAGTCATGCTTTAGCAATGTCTACACCATGGCTCTGACACGCAAAAGTCTTTAAATTTTAAAAAAAATCGTAAATTCATATTACTTATGTAGTTGCCGACCTAGGGTTTGAACTCAGAAACTTATTGATTTCTTTGCCTAACTACACTGTTAGTTGCCACTAAGCCAGTGAGGCAATCCATCCTCTCAACTTAAATATACACGTGGAACCGATACTCAAGAAATCAATATAAGGTTTTAAGTGGTCCAAGTCACGGGCGGGCGAGGTAGCGAGGGCAGTACAAAACGCGCCGCTCATTGAAGTGGATAATTATCAGCGATACAGATCGAAACGATACGATCTATAAGTTCTCTCCAACCAATTACACTCTAATGATCGGTAGGTGTGCAATCAGCATTTCTTATTTGTCATTCATAGAAATTGTCCGTGTGGTGCACGGTGGGAGGGAGGGCGATTTAGTATGTTCAATAAAATTGTCTTATTTGTTTCCAAAAAAAATTCAATACATTGTATATTTAATTTCCTTCCCTAATATGGATTCCTTAAATAAGATACTATGATCCTGGGTCCTTTAAGCGTAGTGTGAAGAAGCTACTCAGCAAGCGGGCAAGATCGTTTCGAATAGCGAGGAGTTGTCTCTCGCTACTCGTCACTCTAATTGGACCGCACTGCGCTGACTATCAGGTGCAGTGTGGTCAATTAGCCATAACAGGATAAATAGAAAAAGTATTTGTTTGGTTCGTTATTTACAAAACCAGAAATCATTTCAATTTAAATTTCAATATAAAAAATATTTCCAGTATATTTTTACCCCTAAAATTAACTATCATCAGTGCACAGTTCTATTAAAATGCACGGCAACCACTGCCAAATCTGTAAAGAGCTACAAAATAAGCACACCTTCTAAAATGCTTCACCCTTATACTCGTTACGCTTCCGTTTACAAATTGCGTCAACTGCTAACTGTATCCGAGTAGGAATCATAATAGATTTAAACAAACATTCGTATTACTGGCGGTTACTATAGCTCGGAAGCACAAAAAACATCATTACACAGATAAAGCGGTTACAAGCGATAATTTGTCTAATGACGGGGTTTAGCGATATCCGATGATAGGTGACCCTATTCAAATGTTAGGGTCCTGTTTTCAGAGTCTGGGTCTAGTCATTAGGCTGTTTTATTATGTACGTATTCTTCGGAATTTCAAGGACTTGATTATAAGTCATATTAGCCTTGAATTCTATTATTTACTAATATTACACAGTGAAATATTTTTTGACGGATTTTATCGCCTCGTGACCGTAAAAGCTAAAGATTTCGAAACGTCGAAACTAATTATATAAACGGCAATAAAATCTGTAAACAATCTAGGTTAAACCTATATCGTGGGTATCAAGAACTACGAGGGACTACGGTCCCACAACACTCAGATCAGAAACAAATATTTGTCTTGGCATGGGAATCGAACCCACTGCCTCCCGTTTTACAACCATCTACTCGCCCGCTATGTTAGAGGCTATCAAATAGTTTAATTTCAATATTACAACGTAGTTTATTTCAGATTTTATGGTATCTGATAATTTTATAGCATAAGCTGGAATCGAACCAGTAGGTCACCTGATGGCGAGTGATCTCCACCATGAACACCCAGAATATGAAAATCCTGAGTGCATTACCGGTTTCAAAGGAAAGGAGTGGGGATTAGAAAGGGATTTTGGTTTCCGGTAATCATTTTTTTAGTGTCTCGATAGGCAGACCAGCAGACGGGCCACCTGATGGTAAGTAGGTAGTCACTGCCGCCCATAGACTTCGGCAATGCGAGGTCACAGCAAAGCTGCTATCTACCGTTGATGTCTTGAATCTCACTCACTATGCGGAATACGAACAGTGAGACAGAGACAGACTGAGACAGTGGTATAGGGTGTTTGACTGGTGTAACCAAAATATATAAAACTGCACTAAGAGAAAGGATAGTGGGCAAACATATTTATAAAATACATTTTTTTATTTTAAATGTATTGTAAACATTTTATTTTCGTCATTAAAATTTAGAATTTTTAATCTGTATCACTCGGGGCCTAAAACGTAGCAATACCGGCCGCCATTATTCGTGACGACATCGCACATAAACATTGCATCCTACGACAAATAAAATTGTAAGGAAGAACATATTTTTCGATGTGTAAACGTGTGGAAACATGTTAATTTCGTCTTCAAGTCTTCTATAAGAAAGGAAGAAGGCATTACAAGGGCCGATAGTCGAAATCTGCCACTTCTTTCTTAAAACTTTTGATTTTGGCACATGGATGAACAATTTATCGGCATTTAGTGTCGAGTTTTATCACAAAGGCATTGAACAATATTTATATGCTGGCTCATTCATTTTTGCGGAAAAACTAACAGATAAATGCAAATAATTTGTTCTGTTGTTAGGTGTCACGAATGTTTGTGTATGTGCGATGACGTCATATAGAGATAATGTCACGTGACAACGCGTTTTAGCGCGAAATTATATGTGCAAAAATAAAATCACAGATTTTATATAAATTGAGTATATTTCAATAATAAAAATATTACGGGGGCTATAAGTGAAGAGTCCTCTATCGATGTCCATCAATTTTCAAAAATTGTCAAATACCCTATTAATCTAGTTATGTCAGTCAGTTCATGCTGTTGACTAAATTATCTACAGCGTCGATTTAACTTAACATAGAGTGATAAAAGACCGTGATGCAGGCCGGCATGATTGTATCGAGTAGCGAGGTTATCTCTTGCTACTTGATACTCTAACTGGACGGCATTGTGCTTACCATCAGGTGTAGTGTGGTCATTTTGCCGGTCCAGGAAAAAAAACATTCATGTGGATTTACTGAAAATACAGCGTTGTTGAATATCTCTATATTTATCCATGTTCACATCTGAACGTTTGCCTTTTCAACAGTGTACCAACCATACTTAGGCCGGTAAAGCAATTTAAGGTAAAGTAAGGTAATTTGTGCGAGTTTTTTGATTTCAAACATATTTTTTTCTGGGACTATTGCTTGGTTACTCAAATTGGAGTCTGTAATATTACTATGTTGGCACTAATTTATCTAGTGTCTAGTAGATTATTAACATTTGAAGTGATTTCATTAAAATAAATGGCGGGTGACGGTTATAATATTCATTCTTGTTTATTATAGCAGCAACACTTCCCTGTGTGGAACGACGTTTCGGTTGTAATACGTTTAATTTAAAATAAAAGTATTCAACGTTTCACGTCTGCTAACTTTTTTTTTCAAGATAATCACCTCACAAACACTCAATTTCGAAAATGAATAAACCAGTGTTATTTCTTGCGTAATTTTTTGACGACGAATCGATACGCTTACATCACTTGTCGTCTGCCGAAATATTCTAGATAAGATGGATGAGGTCGATGGTGTGACCGCCCCTTTATATAATACTAAAGTTTTGTACAGTATGATTTACAACTTGATGGAAAAAGCACCAACGTAGAGATTTTTTATTGTAATTTAAAATGATATCAAAGTATAAAAAACTCAGATTTTTTGAATATATGTCTGTGTTGCTTAATTACACAATTGATTAATGTGAGAGATCATTATCCAAAGACTTATTTGTAAAATCTCAAAAAAAAAAGTGTAATACAAATTGACGACTATAACTAGTGACTAGAAAGAAAGCTTTACAATCCTTTTTCAATTAAATTTTTCTGACCATCTACTTACAATAAATATATATACACAAATAAACGTAATATTAACGCCATCCCAAACTACAGAACCCACTACCACTCCATACAGCTCGGCTGACCCAATTTTTTACCGGCCCGCAAGTACTTTCACAGAGACGCTCCTAAAAGAAAGTCCAACATTGAAAAAAGTAGAATTACGCTTTACGCCCGCCGGGCATCGGATGCGTCTCGGAAACAAAATGTACAATTCATAATTATCGACCTGTGTAATAATAGGGATGCGCTTACATCGATAAAAAGATGATAACATTTATTTGACGTGTTGAAAATTATGCTGATATATTAAATAAGGTGATGTGTTGATATTCACTATGTATAAATTTAAACAAGCTATGATTTGCTGATAAGGACTCGATATATTATTACTTATGTAAAGCGGTATATTCGCTCATTGTCTTGATGGAGTATAACTAGTAATACCTCTGCTAATATTAATTTTGTAGACTTACTAATCATTACATTTAATATAGCTTTGAAGTTTGACATTTAAAGAAGATAATAAAAACAGACTTAAAATGAACTGATATAAGAATTTCATACAGATATTAGGTCATATCCGAATCAGGCCAGTTCGTTGGACTAAGCTCTAACTCCTCCATGCGCTGTAGTGGGATAGTTTAAATATAGAGCTAGTATTATTATTTGATTTGCTTAATTATTGAAAAACGGTGGAATCATATTTTTTTTAATTGTGATGTGATTTATTATATTTTCTCTATCTATCTAGTAACGTATCTGTAAATTAATTTCTTGAATGTACTTTACATTATTTTGCAGTTTATCAATAACTTAAGCCAACAGACGTATTTCCCATCCTGACTCCAAATAAGATACACATCTTCATATCAAAATCTACGAGTCATACGGTCCTACAAAGACACGATAAAAATATTTGTATTATGTAAGTTTTTATCGACAATATGGTTCAATGACATGACCCCACTAGCGGTCGCAATTATCGTTCGACTGGCACTGCGTTTACTTTGCACGCGGACATGAAAGGTGCCGCCAAGCCTGATATATTCGTGTCCAAATTTCCTTTAATCGACTGCCACACAACAACGCCATATCATCAGCACAATTCATCAAATAAAAATGTTTATTAAACAAATAGACAGCGATGAGCACGTTCGTGCGTCAGTTATTGTATAAATCTTTGAAGACATTGTTGGGTGAAAATGCACTTTGCACTAAGAAGAAGCTCCAAGAAACTCAGTTTGTTAAGCGTAGTGTAAAGAAGGCACTGAGTAGCAGAGATGGTTGTCTCTAGCTACTTGATACTCTACCTGGATGGCACTGCGCTTAGCATCAGGTGCAGTATGGTCTCTTGTCGTGCCAGCATAAAAAAGGCGTTGATCTTTTGAAATATTATTTTGTTATTTTATTCTTCATATTTTTGTAAACTAATAGTTTGTTTTGTAAACTAATAGTTATTTTCTGTAGGAATACATTGTATTAATATTTAAGATTGCAGAATCGAAATTATCTTTTGTAACTCTATCAAATTTTGTAGAGATGTTGTCTACCTTAGAGAGTATGCTGAGTCATCAGTTCTGGTAATTAACATTTCAACGATTACTTTCAGAGGCATTGATTTAATACTTATAAACAAAACCACATATTTCATGAACTACTATAGCCATCTGTCATATTATACTCGCATTTTTTATACAACTTACTGCCTTAGTTAAGTTACAAGTATTTAGATTTTTTTTTAGAAATCCAATTAAATAAAAATTAAATGCCATCCGTTGGTAAGCGCATCACTTGATAACGAATTGACGGATACGGCATTTTTTTTTGTATTACATACATACATATATACTCACGCCTGTAATCCCCGAAGGGGTAGGCAGAGGTGTAACCAGTACACCCACTTTTCGCCGAATTTCGGTCCCATAATGTGATAGGGGGCGAGCCTATCGCCACACCGGGCACCATTCCAGACTCCGGGTTAATACTGAGTATTTCTAGGTAGAAAAACCCAATATCACTTTACCCGACCCGGGGATCGAACCCGAGACCTCAGCACAGCAATCGTAACGCATGCGCAATTACAACTGCGCCACCGAGGCAGTCTTATACAGTCAGTTTGTATTAGTGCCAACAAATAAAGTTTTTATTGGAAAAATATTGGAATCTTTCTTGGAAAATTCGGTAAAACGCTGTCCAAAAAATGGAAGATTTCAGTTACCATAAACGTTATTCGAAAACTAATAAAATATTTTTGTTTCAGGTATGTATCAAATCTTTGCAAAACCCGGTACCACAGGTAAGCTCTTTCTCTTACCAATTATACGTTGTTTATAAAAGTAATTAATATACGCGCGATGTTAAAACAGAACGGTGTAATGAAAGGCGCGAGCGCGTGTTGGCGCGTGTAAAGTATCCGTTACACTGTACTAGCTACTAAGCTGATAGTCAATTTCTGCCATCATTAACTTGCGTATTAGTATGTTTTCAGTATTCTCATGCACTTGAGATCCGGTAGTAGTGTTAAAGTGTGCGACATGAAAGATTCCAAGAACCTTGTTTTTTAAAATATTGAGTGTGTAAGAAAAATGAAAAAAAAAATCAGTATTCAAAGGTATGAGAAAATATCCAGGGGTTCTCAAATTCAGCAGAGATGTCCCTTGAAATCCACTTTCATAGATAGTTAAAATATCGTTAAATGTTTGAATCTGAACTAATTTTGTGTAATAACGAATGTATTGATGGTGCTGTGTATGTAATCTTTTTTTTTTTTAATTTTCAATTGTACTAATTTGTCTCAGGAGATACTTAGTTTATTTCATTATTCAAAGCGATATAACTAAAATGATTCGCTCAATTATCGCACAACTCATTTTTATGCGGAATTAGATTTAAAACTACCACGGTCCACCACGGTTACCACGGTTGGTCACATAATAAAAAACAGCTGATATAAAGATAGTGGCCACTACAACAGAAATATCAAATGCTTTGTGTGACGCCGATTTTTTATTTCTTTATACTAACGCAGCAATGTTACCACACCGTATCTGATGGTAAGTGCATTGCCGTGCAGTTAAAGTATCAAGTAGCGAGAGACATTACTCTGAAAGTAGCTTCTTCACTGTAGAGTAAAAAACGCTACTATCAATCAACTATCTAAAATCATTACTATGCATTTTGCCTCGTGTCATGGTAAAATAGTGATTCTTATAGATGATAATATGAATATAATTTGATCACGCTGAAACAATACTGATTTATTGCTGACTATTTAGCAATGCTCTAATGGATTAGCACCAATCAGCTAAGAGTTAATTACTATTAATGAAATTATATTCCACGCTCAATTCGAGAGTTGACTAACCAAACCAACTCGCACGGTGTGTCCGAGCCATTACCCGCGCGCATGCGTGGTGTCGACACGCCGCGATTTATCGCCGCCTCGCCGCGCCGCGACAAAGTAATCGACATCGACGCGTTATCACCGGTGTATGGTGCGCATCACTAGCGCTATGCTCAAAGAATGTATGAGTTTATATGAAGATAGGAACTTTTATCTCCTGTTTTATTTTCTATGAATTTTGGTATGACTAAGGAGTCTTAAGGTATCTCTCACATCACATCTGATGGCATGTGATTTCTAGATACCCTTCCGATTTCCGTATTAAAAGTGCGTAACTTACTTTAATGCATCCGCCAGTTCTGTTAATTTGAGACATAAGGTAAATATTTTATCATTAATCTCATTTCATTCGCTTTACTATCCTTTAAACGGAACTTAAAATTACATTGTCTTTGTTGGAAGATATACACAATACTAAGTGCCAATTTGCACTCTCGCCTCAGACTCTGTTTATAATAATTAAATTATTAATATGAAGCCTTTAACAATAGTCTAAATTGACTACGGTCCTTAGAGAAACCTACGATCTGATCCATCTGCTCCGTTACCAATTATCTTCTGTAAAACGATTTGTTTTATTATCAAAGGAGATTAAATAGTCATTCTTAAAAAGTGACCACTCCATAATACTAATTTTCATACATACTTATACACTCACGCCTTAAATCCCTGAAGCGGTAGACAAAGGTGTAACTAGTACACCCACTTTTCGCCGAATTTATTACGGTCCCATAATATGATAGGCGGCGACCCTATCGCCATACCAGGCTCATTTCCAGACATCGGGTTGATACTGACTATTTCAAAACAGAATAAACAAATATCACTTTACCTGACCCGGGGATCGAACCCGAGACCTCGATCAACAATCGAGGCAGTGAAGTAATAGTAACTTTCCTTCTCCATCTAATCTAACCTAACTAACGGTTCGTTGATAGAGCGTTTATCTTAATGAAGGACAGCAGTTACAGTTCTACAAAGCGATTTTAATGTAATCGGCAAACCTATCACAACTTGCGGAAAGTGATCGTATCGAAATATTAAATTTTTTAATATATTTTCAGACAATTGATGACGTTCTTGATTTGATTACTTATTCGGAATTCGATGCCATGTTCTGAGTTATTTATTAAACAAATTAATTTATATATATTTTAAAGAAATCATTGATTTTTATAGCTACAATTTTGTAAAAGTTGCATCAGAAAGGGGAAGACGAATTTTTTTTTCTTCTATCCATACAAAAATCTTTATGGGTCAGCCATACACAGGCGCCATGCGTGTACGGTCTTTCTTTTATTATAAAATCATAGCCAATAAACGACCTTACGAACTTTATGTAGAGTTCATTTTCGAATATGATTTTTTATGTCGTGACTGCAAAGAATAATGCCAGCATTTAATTTCTGCGCAATAATATATTCGAAAACGATTTTTAATAATTTTAAATCTTATTTAATGGACCGTAAGGAATATTTTATGTAAGATGCGCAAATTTTAAAATTGACTATTTTAATATAAAATTCGATAAATATTTGTACTTGTTATTGGTAAAAACTACACATATTTAACCTGGGCTATATTATTACATTATTATTTGTATTATTACAAAATATCTAAGGTGCTGAGGTTCCACGTGGTCGCGTCTGTTACAATATTTTTTTGTTAAATCACAAGGATTTATTTTTGGCTAAGGGTTCATTTGAAACGATAATCTATTATTTACATAATTATCTTAAATAATTAAAAAATAATGTCAGATAATTAAAACTTTTTTGTAAATAATAAATATATTTTTAAATAGTGATGGGTACTTTAATGATTTGGCGTATCTTACACCCATACTACAATGATTACATTCTTACATAAGCCCCTAACTAAACAAAACAAACAAACCCATATTCACGGAAACAATTAACCGGGCACAATTAACGCACCGCCTTTATCACAACGATAATAAGAATGGAAGGGTAAACAGAAATATTGTCTCTCGACGATCGGCTCGGCGGCGCGTATGCATCGCCGCGCAAAGCCGCCGCTAGATACCACCACTGGCGATTAGATCCGCACTACACAGATTTACAACCGGCGAGCCACTATCGGACACTATAAATTTGAAATTCGTTAGATACAGACGTTTCTGCGTACGGATTCCAATTATTCTATCTGTTCACAATGGGTTTGTTTGGTTTCGGTGTGTGTGAACATTATTTTTGACTTCTGTTTAAGAATAGTTTAAATTAAAATGATTTGGTTAACAAAATGGTTATTGTGGAGACTAGGATATTTCCGTTGTATTCGACATTATTTGCATCAAGATTAACAGCCCACATATAAGGTTCCATTAAGTAACTCACAAGACGCTTACCTCTGTTTTTTCTAGGTTCACATAAATAATTGTTTTGTCTCTCGCTTTGATATATTGTAAGGAAATAGTTTTTATTTCCTCCATATTTTTATTGTTACTCTTCTTAAATCGTCCTTTCATCCATTCTCTACATATGTCCAAACCACTTTAACATCCTTTTGTCTCTGTCACCACATCATTCTTCAAATCACAACGATTTCTTGTCTCACTATTCTTCATCCGACGCAAGAATGACTCCACAAATACTCCATAGCGAGTGGGGAGAGAGCCAGAGTTGGAATTAAATAGTATAAATAAATTCTATTATAAGAAACAATTCCTCGGATAATAAACTATCACATCTATAGTCAACTGCATAAAAAAGACGTTACGTTAATAACGTAGAAATAACAGTAATGGCAAAAAACTATCGTCCGAGCTGGGATTCGAACCCGAGACAATCGCGGTGCGCTCAAAAACACACCTCTCATTATCACTAATTGACGTCCCGAACAATGTAGGCTGGACTAGTGCGCGGCCGCAGGAAAAAACTTAAGCAAGTCTTGGGTAGAGTTGAATAGGGTTCTGTATTAGAAATTAGGGGTCTGGACTTGGGGTACCATGGTCATTTTGCGGCCTTCTTAGTATTCTGGCACTAGACCCTCGACCGCTTCTTCACCTTCTTGCCCATGGCGTAATGTGAAGAAGCAGACCGGCATGAGTGTGTTGAGTAACGGGGATAGATCGTCTCTCGCTACTCAGTACTCTATTTGGACCGCACTGCGCTTACCATCAGGTACAGTGCGATCACTTTGCCGTGCCAGGATAAAAAAAAACATAGAAATTGAAATAAACTTCTTATCTAAAGGGACACCCTCCGCCACTCAATTTCGAATCTTATAGAACCTAAAATATATGCTATAAAACTTGAATAGCACGTTTTTTATATTATAAACCTATATACTCAAGTACGCAGATATTGAACACTGGTTGTATGATGGTTGTCAGGAGTGTTTATAAAAATCTGTTGATTTCTTACTCTGGTAATATACGGTTTTGGATCAAGGGTTTTCATATCATCCCAAGTATCCCTAAAGCCACCTATTGATTCTCTCATACATATTGGTTTTTGCCGGCGAACCCATCACAGCGGCGATTATCAAATTGTATACTTATAATTAAAACATAAATTGTGATGTTACGGTTAGAATATATAAAACAGCTTTATCTCATAGACATCTATATAAATAAAAATCTATGTAAGTATGTTTGTTCTCTTTGTACTTCTAAACACTACAATAGTGGTAGAGCCACGCTGTAGACATATTTGTCTACAGCATGAATGGGCCGGCTAGACCGGGGTAGTACCACTGCCTCACAGAAAACCAACGTAAAGTGACAGTTGCGTTTCGTATGGTAAGTGAGATATCTGGAGGCCCAGAAATTGCAAATCAGGAGTACCTTCAACCGTCGAAAATGTATGAGAGGATGTATGAATGTGGAAGAGGCGAAAAAAGTGTGTCAGGATCGTAGCTTGTGGCAGTCAATAGTCTCTGCCTACCCCCATGAGATGCGGGCGTGAGTGTATATGTATGTATGTCTGCGATGGTTCCTGGCTAAAATAATTAAAAAGAACTGGCTAGATGGCGCTGCAGTATGTCAGTTTCAATACCATTCATCCGATCGCAATTAACTTGACTTATAAACGTTTTGTTATAACATTATGTTTTGTCTTGTTTTCTCTAACGTGGTAAGTAAGTTATTCTCCTTCTACTTTGTTTTAACCGCAGTTTATTTTAGTTATTGTTGAATATTTTTCTTTGTCAAATATAAGATCATCGTAATTTTTCAGCAATAGTCAGACTTGATTATTCTCTATTTTATAGTAGAGTGAAAATAGTTAAGTTTATCCTTCAAACTCTATGAGATTTCATTAGTTTTCTCATATAATTAAAAAAAAACAAGAATGTAGATTTTACCCAATTTGTCTTTTAGCCTTCTCTATTCACGTGCGTCCTGAATTAAATAAAGTTTTTAAAGTTACGCTGTACACAGTTTTGCCTACGGTTCCACCGGGTTATTACTACTGTCGTGAAGTGGTTTTTATCCTGGCACGGCAAAATTACTACACTGCACCTGACGGTAAGCGCAGTGCCGTCCAGTTAGAGTATCAAGTAGCGAGAGACAACGTCGCTACTCAACACAATTACAATTACTAATACGGGCCTGCAACAACTTTCTTACGTATCGTTGTAAATTAGAATTCCGGAGATCCTAGTCCAACTCACCTTCCAATCCTCATTCCTTTTCTATCAGGCAACGCATCTATAAATCTTCTGGTATTGCGAGAGTTTATAAGCGGTGGAAATCATTAACCATTAGATGGCCCGCTGCGACATTGGAAAAAATACGACTTTCCCTTATTGGGAAAATTAAAATTACAAATATGAACTTAAAAACTACCGCTATACTTCTCGGATGGCCCAAGCCTCACTTTGGTAGGTTATTGTATGAGAATACTCAAATCTTCAGGACATAAAGCCTTATATGTTTTTAGTACCTAGAGTCAATGAGCCGTCGCTATCTGTTTTTTTTATAAACGCATTTGACTCCACAAATACACTCGTAAATTAACATGAACAACAAATAGTATAAGGAGAGGTCATTCAACTCATTAAACGCCTGTTTGCGTATTTTTTTATACATACAAATACACTCACGCCTATAAATCCCGGAGTGGTAGGCAGAGGTGTAACCAATACTTTTCGCACTTTTCGCCGAATTTCAGTTCCATAATGTGATAGGGGGCGAGCCATGCCGGGCACAGATTCTAGACTCCTGGCTATTACTGAGAATTTCTAGATAGAAAAACCCAATATCACTTTACCCGACCCGGGGATCGAATCCGAAACCTCGGCACACAATGCGCAATTACAACTGCGGCACTTAGGCAGTCATTTTTTATATAAATGTAATTTGCGGTAGGGTCAGATAGAGATGGCAAGACGAGCTGGACGCCTTTTAAAAGGTTGGTATCAAGAACCGCTAAATAGATTTGGAAACAGAAGAAGACCTACAGTGAAACAATCTAGAAATTCAATAAGTATTTGTGTCATAGATATTTTTTTTGTTTAATTTTTTATTCTTTAAGAAAAGGCAAAGGTTCACCACCATTCAGCCTTGTCTGTCGTGTTACAGATATTCAAATTGATAATTAAACTTCTTTTGGCATCATTAATAAATAATATAAAACAAATTCGCTATCCTTGATGACATATTTATTTCCTAAGGTGATATAAAATTGCAATTGATAGATGCAATTCTGATTTAACTTTTCACCACCATTCCGGCCATTACCTAGTTATTTAAATGTTTATTAAAACTTATTTACATCATAGAGCTCATGTGTCTTTTGTGTCGTCGTACTTATGACCTTTATTTTATTTTATCCTGGTTCAGCTAAGTCATTACACTTTACCTGAGGATTAGTATAGTTTAGAAAATACATGGTGTAGAAAAGAAGCATTGGTTAGATTATAACAATTTTCGTCAAACTATATATGAACTTCAAAGCATCAACTAACTGAATTTTGATGTAAATATTGACTGTGATGACATTCTTGATGAAGGCAGTATCCACATTTCCCTGTTAGTCGTTATATTTAATAGACCTTATGTTAAGCAAACTACATTTATTATTATAATGCCGTTGTTATTTTATGTTTAATAAAAGATCATGCATATTTAATTATTTCTGTATTTTATTACGCATAAAAATACTGGCAGTAAACACGTCAATAGTAAATTTTTATGTGTATGTATATGCATAATATATATTATAAGCCTATATTTTATTTATTATACAGCTGTATATTGACAAAAGATCGATACACTTAATTAGTACCATGTACCCATTTACAAATACCGCATAGAATAAATTTTTGTAATCTTTTTTTCTTGTTTTCGAATCACCTTAAAAATCAATACTGGCACCTAATAATTACGTCTGGTCAACTTACAAAAAAAAGTTCGTATTCGAAATTCAAATGGAACAAACATCGCGGGCGCCTCACGCAGCGCAGAGTGACGCGAGAGCTCACTCAAAGCGGCGGTGTGCCGCACTGAGCCGTCACACCCCGCCCCGCCCCCAGCCCGCCCACCGATGTGGTCATGTGGCCAACTTCACGGCGGTCCGGGAAAGTGGGAAACTCACTAGTGGGGCTAGCGTGCGATGGTGGACGTCCGTGGAATGCCGAGAGGACATTATTTGTCAAGATAGATCGATCTGTGGATACGTTACTCTTTTACGGTTTCAGGTGACAAATTATCTTCGCCACTTTACCTTTTGTTTAGCATGGCTGTATAAGGAGCAGTAATAAGTACTTTTAAATTATTAGAAGAAACAATTCACCTGGCTCGTAAAAAAATTGTTCGAAATAATGATAGCGTACGTTGTTAAGTAGTTTTTGCCATTAAGAACATCGAATAACTTTGGTGGCAATTTTAAAGAAAAACACAATTTAAAAGGGACGATCAATTAAAATAAGTAAAACCATTTGAGCTGGCAAACAATAAATTGTCATGAACACGAATAAAAGATATCTGCGGAAACTACAATTTTCGAAGTAAATGAAGTAGTTAGTGTTTGATTCCAAAAATATGTTACAAAAACACACAATCACAGTCACAATGAGCTTCTCGGGGTTGCCCCCGTCTTTCCTTGCAATGTGACCGAAGTATCCTAGAACTCTGCGTAGGCACTCGGATGACAGCCGCGAGTGGATTTTAAGTTCTCGCAATATGGAGACGTTAGTCCGAAATGCTGTCCATGGAATACGGAGCATCTTTCTCCAGCACCACATCTCAAATGTGTCAATGTGTTTACGGTCTGCAGCTTTCAACGTCCAAGTCTCAGCGCCATACGAGAAGACTAGGTTCCGTACCAGTTTGGTTTTAGTTTTTACTAAAATATTAAAATTAAAATATTTAAAATAAGAATACTTCTATCCTTATAATTAATGCTAATCAAGTTAGCTAAATAATTAATTCTCTGATTTCTTTAAGCTTGGTGGATCTGGTTTTTTATCAGAGTGAGTGTAATAAAATGGGACGATAATGTTAGTCCTTTTAAAATCTACTAAGTCGATATTATTCAACTTTTTTACACATTAACACCCACCTATTTACCTAGCTAACGTAACTATGCCATATTTCAAACTCGTGGTACATAATTATGCCCTCTAGTGGGCAACTTGTTTAGTAATTGCCCACGATACTTGCCTGGTGTGATAAACAGTAAATTATATACCTAGATTACTTTATAATATGCTATATTATTAGACATTATTGGACTGCCTCGATGGCGCAGTTGTAATTGCGTAGACAGTACGTTTGCAATGCTAGGGTCTCGGTTTTCCTGTTTCGAGTAAAAGTGATATTGGATTTTTCTATCACGAATACTCAGTGTCAGCCTGGAGTCTGGTATGACGATAGGCTCGCCCCTTATCACATCATGGTACATCAATAGATGGACTTGAAAAAGGTTCGAGATCAGGTTCATTTAGTGTACTATAACTATCTGTGCCGAGGTCTCGGGTTCGATCCCCGGGTCGGGTAAAGTGATATTGGAATTTTCTATCTAGAAATTCTCAGTATTAGCACGGAGTCTGGAATTTGTGCCCGGTATGGCGATAGGCCCGCCCCTTATCACATTATGGGACCGAAATAAATTCGGCGAAAAGTGGGGTTGCACCTCTGCCTGCGGTGGAAAATTTTAAAGTCGGGGAGATCCGCCCCGACCGGTCGGGCCTTGGTGCGGTGTGGGTGCGCTGCCCCGCCAAGGTCGCTGACAAAATTTTAAGTTTGGGCCGTGTGCTGATTGGCTGGGTAGCAGCGCGCGTCCAGCTTCTTGAGCCGAGGCCTATGAGGTGCTACCGCTGCCTGCACAAGGGACATGTGCGGGCACGGTGCACCGAAGAGTGTGACCGCAGCGGCGTCTGCTACCGCTGCGGTAAACTGGGCCACAAGGCCAAGGAGTGCTCCGCGGAGCCGCATTGCGCAGTCTGCGCTGATGCAGGTAAACCCGCGGGGCACCAGGTGGGCGCCAAGACATGCGTCGCCTCCTCCCGCCCCCGCCACGTAAATCGTGGTCGGGGAAGGGGGGTTGTGGCCCAGCCAACAGCGCTCCCCATAGAGGGCCAGATGGAGATCGCCCATTAATATGGCGCAACGTTTCCTCCAGGCGAACATTAATCACTGCGCCAGAGCTCAGGACCTGCTAGTCCAGAGCATGGCACAGTGGTCAATACAAGTGGCTGTGGTTGCCGAGCCGTATTTTGTTCCCCCCAGGGAAGACTGGGCAGGGGACCTTAACGGTTTGGTGGCCGTCATCACTCGGGGCGCCGCCGGCTCCCCGCCCTTCGAAAAAGTAGCGAAGGGGTCGGGATGCGTGGCGGTTCTGTTGGGGGGGATCTGGATTGTGGGTGTGTATTTCTCCCCCAATAGATCTCTGGCCGAGTTCGAGCAATTTCTCACTCGGCTGGGGGCTCTGGTGGTGCAAGACAGTCAGCCTCGCCCCGTTCTCGTTGCCGGCGATTTCAACGCCAAGTCTCTGGCTTGGGGTTCGTCGGTAACCAGCAGGCGTGGTGAGGCCCTGGAGGAATGGGCGATCTCGGCCAACCTGGCCGTCGTGAATCGCGGGTCGGTTAACACGTGCGTGCGGCATAATGGCGGATCGGTGGTGGACCCCACGTTCGCCACCCCAGCTATTGCCCGCCGTGTCCGTGACTGGAGAGTTCTGGTGGACGAGGAGACGTTGTCGGATCACCGATATATTCGGTTCGACGTCGCCTTGTCCCCTAACCCCCAGTCTAGTGGAGGACCGACTGGCCCGCGGTCGGACGGACCGCGTTGGTCGGTAAAACGCCTCGATGTTGAGGCCCTGAAGGAGGCCGCACTGGCGCAGGCGTGGCTCCCTGCACCGGAGGCACCGATGCAGGTCGAGCAGGAGGCGTCGTGGTTCGGGGCAGCGATGACGCGCATCTGTGACGCGGCCATGCCCCGAGTCCGACGTCTTCCTGAGAAGCGCCAGGTGTTCTGGTGGTCGGCGGAACTTACGCGGTTACGTGTCTCCTGCGTGGCCGCGCTTCGTCGTCTCGCCAGACACCGTCGTCGTCGGATCCGTCTTCCCGGCGACGAGGACCAGGAGCGGCTGCTTCACGGCCTCCACAGGGAGGCTAAGAGAGCGCTGCGCGTGGCAATAGCAAGGGCAAAGTCTGCAGCTCAGGAGGAGTTTCGGGGAACTCTTGATAACGACCCTTGGGGGCGTCCATATCGCGTGGCGATGAGACGGTATCGCCCGTGGGCGCCCCCACTGACTCAGAGTCTCCGGGGCGATCTAGTTGAAGAGGTCGTCGTAGCTTTGTTCCCTGCCACTGTGAATGTCACTCCCCCACCGATGGCGTCACATCCATCGACGCCATCGTCGTTGAGTTCGGCAAGGGTTATTTCGGAGGTTTCGCCCGAGGAATTTCGGGCGGTGGTGCTTCGGCTACGGGGCAAGAAAACAGCCCCGGGTCTCGACGGTATCCCCGGACGTGCGTGGGTGTTAGCCGTCGAGCATCTGGGTACTAGGCTCCGTGGCCTGTTCTCCGCGTGCCTGGAGCAGGGCCGTTTTCCGTCTCAGTGGAAAACTGGGAAGTTGGTCCTGCTCAAGAAGGAGGGGCGGCCCGCAGAGTCGCCATCGGCCTACCGGCCCATCGTATTGCTCGACGAGGTCTGCAAGCTCTTCGAGCGTATCATTCACGCTCGCCTCGTCGAGCATCTTGTAGAGGTCGGGCCGGACTTGGCACAGTGCCAGTATGGGTTTCGGCAAGGCCGATCTACTGTACATGCGATTTTGCGGGTCAAGGCACAAGCGGAGGATGCAGTGGCTCGGGGTGAAGTGGTGGTGGCGGTGTCTCTAGACATCGCCAACGCGTTCCACACATTGCCCTGGGTCTGCATAATGGAAGCACTGCGGTACCATGTGGTGCCACCGTATCTCCGGCGTCTGGTGCGCTCGTATCTATCAGATAGGTACATAGTGTATCCAGGCGCCGACAGGTGGCACCGAAGAGCGATGGCCTGCGGTGTTCCACAGGGCTCAGTCCTGGGCCCTCTCCTGTGGAACATCGGCTACGATTGGGTGCTCCGTGGTACTAACCCCCGAGGCGTCGCTGTCGTCTGTTATGCAGACGACACACTAGTGACAGCGTCGGCCAGGTCTTTCCAGGAGGCCACCCTGCTCGCCTCGTTTGCAACAGAACAGGTGGTGGGCAGGATTCGGCGACTGGGTCTTAAGGTGGCCCTGAACAAAACCGAGGCCCTTTGCTTTCACGGGCCTCGGATTCGGCCACCTTTAGGGCCCCACATCGATGTGGAGGGGGTGCGGATTCCCATCGGCTGTAAAATGAAGTACTTGGGATTGATTCTGGACAGCCGATGGGATTTCCGTGCCCATTTCCAGGAGTTGTCGCCGAAATTGGTGCGGGCGGCGGGCGCGCTCGGACGCCTGTTGCCGAACCTGGAGGGACCAAGTAACCCTTGCCGAAGTTTATACGCTGGAGTCGTGCGGTCAATGGCCCTGTACGGATGTCCCGTATGGGCTGAGTCCCTGAAAGCCCGATGCGTCGCCTTGCTGCGCAAACCGCAGCGTTTGGTGGCGCAGCGAATAGTAAGGGGCTACCGCACGGTCTCCCACGAGGCGGCCTGCGTATTGGCCGGCACACTCCCTTGGGAGCTGGACGCAAAACTCCTCTCGTCAGCGTTCTTCTGGCGGGAGGAGGCGTCCAGTCGCCGACAGGAGAGACTGGCCCCAAGGGAGATTGCGGCCCGGTTCCGCAGAACCGCTGTGGAGGAGTGGCATACCAGGCTGGAAAGCCCAAGTGCGGGCTTGAGGACCGTCGCGGCAGTGCGTCCTGTCCTAAAGAGATGGTTAGACAGGCGCCACGGTGCGCCAACGTTCCGGCTGACGCAGGTACTGACGGACCACGGGTGTTTCGGTTCGTTCCTGTGTCGGATCGGAAAGGAGGTGTCTGCCGTGTGCCACCACTGTGGCAACTGCCGTGAGGACACGGCCCAACACACGTTGGAGGAGTGCCCAGCCTGGGACGAAGAGCGCAGCGCTCTCAGAGCAGTCGTCGGAGGAGACCTCTCGCTGCCGGCCGTGGTGTCGTCCATGGTCGCCAGCCGGAGGTCCTGGCGTGCGGTGGCCCACTTCTGCGAGAACGTCATCTCGCAGAAGGAGAGTGCTGAGAGGGATCGGGAACGATATGATCCCTCCCGCCGCCAGAGAAGACGTAGGAGGCGCCGGGTGGACGACTGACCGGCGTCTCCCGCCCTGTGGAATGGGGGCGTGTTGAGAATTTCACCACGGCAACCCCTGCCTGTCGTACGAGGCGACTAATTGGGGCCATCGGGGGTCGCGGGCGCGCAGCGGAGGGCTGTCAGCCCGTATCGATGCACTCCCAAATTCGGGGCATCGTGCGACCCCGAGATGGACGGCAGCGCGGGTGGTAAGGCCTCGTTCGCTGTCGTTGCTCGGTGCGCGGGGGCTCCTTAGCCTCCCATGGAGATGGGCCCGTACAGGGCACCGCGCAGGGGCGATTCCGGCTGCAATTCTAGCACTCCTTAGAATACCCCGGGATCGCTCCGCAAGCGCCGAAGAAGGCCACCGCGGGGTTTTAGCTGGTAGTGTCGGGTGGGGTGTACATAGGGGTTAGGGACTCGGCCCAGCGGCAGCACGGATAGCCATCATCCGTGCGAGGGGGATGCTGGGTCGTAAGACCGGCTAGTCCAGCATACCCGTTTTATTCTTAATCCGCTTCCCTCCGGAGCGGGCGGCAGTAATAAAACGCTTTCCCCGCGATAACAAAAAAAAAAAAAAAGGGTTGCACCTCTGCCTACTCCTTCGGTGATTACAGGCGTTAATGTATGTATAACGAACTGAGAACCTTTATTGTAAATAAAATATATGTGAGCTTGTTCGTATTTCGAGAAGGAAACTATCACCCGCGGGATAACGTGAGATGCAAGCCATCGTAAAGGAAAATCCAGGATGACGTAAGTGTAGATCGTCTGCACTCAAAGATTTCCCTGGGGCGCTCCGAGAGGCACAACTTATAGAGAGTATGCACTGTGCTTCTATCTTGTTATTCTTTGAGGATGTGTAAAGTGTACGAGTATCATGTATGGAGTAAAGTGTATGAAATATGAGAGCCTCCATGGTTTAGCGGGTAAGGAGCCAGCTGTCAAACGAGAGGTTTGGGTTCGTTTCCCGGACCGAGACAAATCTTTGTGTGACAGTCAGATTACGGGTCCGGGTGTTGAGGGACCGTAGTCCCTTGTAGTTCTTGACACCCACTATAAAGGTTTAAGCTAGTATGGATACAGGATTATGTGTGTGACTGTTGGGAGTATAAATAATCGTGTCACAAAATCTTGTGAATATTAAAGTTACCAACGAGGAAAAACTACTCGTACATATTAAAATAAAGTTTTTTTTGTTTAAATGAAAAATCGTTTATTAAAAATATAGACTTATAACTAAATAAAAACTATGTTATACAAAAAATTGGATCCTTATAATTATAATTCCCAGGAGCACCCAAACTAGGCATAGCCTGTATCTTGGGCTACCATTTGCAGAATTAGGTACATCTGAGTACAAGAACATTGAGTACACGTGAAATAAAATGAAAATAACCAGCTTTAAAAATATATAGGTACTAGTTATGCACAAACAAAAATCTACCCAAACTAAGTAACGGTCTTTTAAATATAGTTCTTAAGAAAATGTTGTGTTATGACTGTAAAGCTTATTATGTATTCAGTGGATTCGTAATCCAATTTTTTTAGGAAATCAAATACTTTCCTGGAGCACTCTTTAACTGAACAAGACCTAATAGGCTTAGAGTAGGCAACCAAAGCTAATAGGGCATAGTCTAGAGACCTTGTTGTAAATCGAGACATATGCATAGTACCTTTTTGCGAAACATGACTTAACAGAAGGCTGCTTTTGTTAAAAAAGAGAATTTTAATTCTGTCATAATTTTAATTTTGTCATAAATATCTCTAAACTATACTAAAAATAACTAAAATTAAGTTTGTAGCTGTCAAACAACGTTTTATATTCTGAGACCGTCTAAAGAAGGTCTAAAGTGACAGCTCTCAAAATTATTTTAGTTTGACATGATTTAAGTGAATCTAGTTCTTTCATGACTCATTTTAACATTTATTTTTTATATATAATATTTAATACTAGCCCTGTATGAAACATTATCACACAGTTGGGCACGGGCCTCTTACTAATGAAAGGGGTTAGGCCTTAATCTACCACGCTGGCCTAATGCGAGTTGATATACTTCACATACCTTAGAATTTCTTATGAGAATTCTCAGGTATGCAAGTTTCCTCACGATGTTTTTCTTTTCGTTAAGGCAAGCGATAATAATTAACAATAAATATAACTTAAGAAAAATCAGATGTGTATGCATGCCACTTCGAACATCGACTTTCGTCTTGACATTCTGTATCGCCACCTATTGGCTATTGCTGCCTTTTTTAATTATTCATGTAAAGTGATTAATGTCAGAATCAAATGCAAATTGTTTATAAAGTCATATCTATGCAATAGAATAACTTCGTTGAAATATATGAACTAATCTAAGATAGTTTTAATTAAACGTGATGTAAAGAAAGAAAGAAAGTATTTTATTTGGCCATAATCTCCGGACCAGGGGGTTTACTCGATTCCAATTTAAAATTGGGATTGGGTTCAAAAACTGTACAATTGTCACTCTTGAACGCAACACCAGCGCACGATTTAACTGAATACGGCGGATTTTTGAGTAACTCAATGAAATAGAGTATTTACGATCGCTAGTTCTTTAATATTCTATTTCATTTAGTTGAGTGAGTTAGAGTTCCAATATCTTCCAGATTGGAGTTGAAACTGTATCGAGTTCGAGATTGGAATTGATTTCAAGAGTAGGCCTACAGGTGGCAATAAACCTAATAAGTTGATAAAACAAATAACTCTTAAAACTTCAAGGCTACAAGCAGGGTTGGGCAGTATTTGAATTACTTGTAATTGAAATACGTAATTGAAATACAAATACGTATTTTGTATTTGTATTTCAATTACTTCTAAAAAATGTAATTGTAATTGGTATTTCAAATACCTGACGCTGGGGTATTTTGTATTTAGTATTTCAAATACATAGGGCTTCAAAATACATTTGACCAAAATACATTAAATAGCGATGTTATTAAACAAGGCTGCATGGTGGAGAACCTTTGCCTTTTCTTTTATATAAAAAAGAGAGAATGAAACAAAAAAACACATTCATAAACGGCTAACGGTTATTTTTACAAAACTTCTGTGTAACAATTAAGTAAGAGCCACCCGACATCCGACCCGCACCGCCTCGCCTAGTGCGTTTAGTATTCTTTATTTGGACCTTTATGGATATGCGCTCACTACATAAACTCCATAGCGTCACCTCGCCTCCATATCCTCGGTCGTAAGCCGTCCACGCGTGGTTTGCGAGTTGCTGCGCATTGCCAACGCACAAGCCTCATAAGTCGCGTAGCGAAGTTTACTGGTGACAACGCGGCGTCCACCCGTGGACCACCTGGACGACCACCACCTCGACAACGAGTGGACGCCGAGCGACGAGGCGGTACGAGTCGGGTGCCGGGTGGCTCTTATGAGCTGGGACCTTTAAGTTTATTACTAAGATTGTCACGATGGATGATCAATCCACATGTACGTCTACGATGCCAAACGACGGCGGCAATGGGGTGAATCAAGTGATGTATCCGCAAATTTTAACTGGCGTAAAGTATTTCACAGTAATCAATAGCGTCCATGATAATGTCCAGGCATCTTGTATTAAATGCAAAGCCACTATTAAAGGTAATTTAAAGGCTACAAGCAACTTCATATTGCATTTGAAAGTAAGTTATGAAACGAGTTATGTTATTGTGTTTTTTTATTTACTGACACGGCAAAGTGCATCTGATGGTAAGTGCAGTGGGATTTTTTGATTGTAGAATTTGCAGGTTACAAAATGATTGCATTAATACAATATATACTTACTATACTATACATACCTATTATATCTTATACTATTTATTTACTTTATTTTTTTAGAGAAAACACCCTGATGTTCTTAGTGAATATGGGAACAGCAAAATAAATTAACATGTGTCTCGTAAAATAAAACAACCATTAAAAAATTCAGCAAAAAGGAAACAAACTAAACTAGATTTTACGTTGCTAAATGAAACTGAATGTCAGAAAAAACTTGATAAAAACATCATGAATTATATTGTACAGAGTATGAAACCCTTGAGTACTGTAGATGATCCCAATTTTGTAAAGATTTTTACTGACCTTCCATAAAACTTAAATGTAATGTCAAGAAGAACATTAGGAAGGAAAATTGAAATGACTCAAAAAGAGATCATGGAAAAACTTAAAAGCATTATCTTTTAGTATTATCTTTTACCCGCTTTAAAGGATCACACACTTATGACAAGATTGCTGAAATGCTTTTTGAAATCCAGTCTTCTTTCAAATTAAGACATGAGCAAGTTGTATCAACTACTACTGACAATGGGTCAAATTTCGTGAAGGCTTTCCGAGAATTTGGTTCAGTGATTATGTGCCTGATTTCTCTGATGATGCTGTTGAAGGTAAAAAATACTGTAGTATACCTACATATATCGTACAGATATAGATAATTTATCAAAATCAGGTTTGTATACTGTTTTATTTAACCACCAACCACATTATTTGCTGTATTTTTATTATTATTAATAATGTTGATGATTTTTGACTTCGACTACTAATTAATATTATGTTTAAAATACATATATTTTGGTTTTAGATACTGTAGACGCTGTAGCGGAATCACAATCTGTCTCTGATGATTTTTATGAAGAAGAGTTATTGTATTTGTTACCAATAAATATAACAGAAGATGAAACTGGGGAGAGAGAGTTATATTTGCCTAGGCACTTCAGATGTGCCAGTCACACGTTAAGTCTTTTGGCCACTACAGACATGAATAATTTCATCAAAGATTCTCGTGTTAGCAGGGTTCACTATTCAGCAATTGCTAAATGTACATTGTTATGGAATATGTCCAGAAGGCCCAAATCGGCTGAAGTTATAAAAGACTGTCTTGGAAATCAGTTGATATATCCCTGTCCCACAAGATGGAACTCTCTTTATGATTCAATAGTGCAGCTTATGAGAAGTAAATCAAAATAAAATGACTTATTTGATAAGTTGGGTAAGACTTACACTTTTTCAGCCATAAAACTAGAATACTTGGAGGAATTCATAGAAGTATTGAAACCAATTGCTACAGCTTTAGATTACATTCAGGGCAACAATTGTTACTATGGAAAACTTCTGCCTACTTTAATGTCTTGATTAGCTCGGCTGCAGGACTGCAATTTGAGGCATTTTACTGTTATTGCATCACAACTAAAAGAGAGCTTAGATAGAAGATTTGATAAGTTTTTTAAACTGTCACCTGAAATAAATGGAGCCATATTGGCGTCATGCTACCACCCCAGTTGGTTGCGTCATGCTATCACCCCAAAATGCGTTGGTTGCCAGCAAGCATCACAACAGATGAGAGGCAAAGAATTCAAAATCTTGCTATTCATGCCTTAGAGGCAAATTACAAAAAACATGAAATGCCTGGGAGTAAGTAGCAGGAGTAGCATTAGTAGTAAAATGATGATGATTTTATTGTTTTTGTGAACAGGGACAGTGATCAACCACAGACATCAAAAATGGAGTTAGAGTTAGTCAGCTTCCTAAATGATAAAAGCAAAGAGCTTAGCATTCTTGAACGCTATCCAAATATAAAAAATATGTTCATACAATAAATTTTTTGTAACTACGATTTCGCCATGGTCCTTTATAGTTTATCCTTCATTGGTGCGGCCTATACTATTCTATTTACATAACCTAACACCTGATTGTATTTTGTAATTTGTATTTTGATGAATATAAAATACAAAATACTGTATTTTATATTTTAAATACTCGAGTTAAAAATATTTTGTATTTTGTATTTTAAATACATCCGCGACAGTATTTTGTAATTTGTATTTCAATTACAGCAAAGCATGTATTTTGCCCAGCCCTGGCTACAAGTACACAAGAAAAAAGTCCCCCGGCATACTTATGCGCCTCAGCCATCCGTGTCCGAAGCATGACCAAAAGTCCACAGGCTCAGCGTCCGCCAGGTGGGAGGGTCCACTTGACACTGATTTTCAGCAAGCGCCAAATACAAACAATATAAACAATAATACAATCGGCTCGAACATTACCACACATTGTATTGCTAATTATTATCTAAGCACTATTCTCATTCTTAGAGACAGTTGTGTTGCGGCACGTTCCCGGATTTCCTCGCTGATGGTGTGATAATGGGATCACGCGGGTGGCCCGTACATTGTCCTGCGCCGCTCACCTGTCATTATTAAACGTGCGCCCTTTGTGGCCATTTACAAAGCCGTCATTCTCTCATCTGTATATATAAAAGAAGAAACTGACTGACTGACTGACTGACTGATCGATCAACGCACAGCCAAAACGGCTGGGGTTAGAGACTTGAAATTTTGACAGTAGGTACCTTTTATGACGTAGGCATCCACTAAGGAAGGGTTTTTGGAAATACCACCCCTAAAGGGGTAAAATAGGGGATGAAAGTTTGTATGAAAATCCGTCATTTTTGAAGTTAAATTCATGAAAATTAGTATTTGGCCTTTTAGTTAAAAATAAAAAATATATGTTTCGGGATTTTTGGAAATTCCGCCTCTAAGGGGGTAAAATAGGGGATGAAAGATTGTATGAAAATCCGTCATTTTTTAAGTTAAACATGAGTATTGTATTGTATACTTTTTCTCCCAAACATGACCCCCACGCGGGCGGAGCCGCGAGCAACAGCTAGTTGTTGATAAATAATAAAATAAATACACCCAACAGTCACACATAGTTCTAACCCGACACTAGGTAAAACCTGTATCGTGGGTAGTAACAACTACGAGATACTAAACCCAGACCCGAAGCAAATATCTGTCTGTCACACAAAGATTTGTCTCGGTGCGGGAATCGAACCCACGGCCTTCGTTTCACAGCCGGCTACACGGCCGCTGCGCCACGGAGGCTGTGTGGGTGTCCGGGGTCTGGGTGTTGTGAGACCGTGCGTCTCTCGTAGTCCCTGATACCCAGAACACAAGACTCGTATCTAAGTGTGTGATCAGGGCTATGTGTGTGACTGGGTGGTGTTATTTATTTATATATGCACAAATGTAAAGACGACTATAAAGATTAAACACTCTTATAACATTTTTTTTTAAGTATAGTTTAGTCTTTAGTCTTGATATATTGTTTAAATTGATATATAATTGTAACGACAAAAATACAAAAGACTTACGACTGAGTTTCTTTGTGATTTTCAGAATAGTAGCAATTTCCGAAGCGCTGAAAATATATCCCTGACAAAGTACTAGGTGTCCATAGAGGCCTAGTTTACTAAACAAAAAATTTTTATTCTGGCACGGCAAAGTGACCACACTGCACCTGAAGACACAATCATGCCGCCCTGCTAAGCTAAAAAAAATCTTCACCCACTTTACTTCCCCATCGTGTACAAGTCATTGCCCTCGGTTGTAAACAAAACAAGTCCATTCGCGACTGTTATGGGTGTACGGTGGTGTTTGATCGGAACTGGTGTTAAAATCAGTGTATGGCGCGTGGGCGGCTGACTAAGTGTTCCGTATATGGCCATTTTGTCTCCTAGCACAGCGGTATTTAAACTTTTTTGAAAAATGTTTTTACGCAGATTGCACTTGCGACAAGTTTTTTTTTAGTGCCTCGATAGGCAGACGAGCAGACGGCCCACCTGATGGTTAATAGTCACCGCCGCTCATAGACTTCTGCTATGCCAGGGCACAGCAAAGTTGCTGCCTAAAATAAATTAAATTTATAATTGTTCTATCTAAGGATAGCCTAACATTAATTTGGTGTTGGGTGACCGACAGTCTCCATATGAGACGATTAGGGATGTCAGAAATGCAATGAACTGTAGATATGTATCGATAGTTTTATAATTAATTATTGATTAACACATTGAGAATGGATATCGATGCACTGTAATCTAGTTATTTATCTTCTTCTTAGTCGGGCACTCGTGGTGGAGTAGTCGTGGTAATGGATCGTCGTATAGGTTTTTTTTATTCTAGCACGGCAAAGTGAGCACACTGCACCTGATGGTAAGCGCAGTGCTGTCCATTTAGAGGTCGGATGAGGCTTCTACGATACGTCTCCTTCTACGATACGTCTCCTTCTACGATTCCTTTCTGTTCGTGGCACTGCGTGGACACTCAGTAAAGGAACACTTCGTAGATGATTTAATAAGGTCTGTCCATCTTGTGGGATATTGACCACGATAACGTTTTTTTGGAAACACAAAAAATACTTCTGCACATAATACTATAGATAATCTAATGTTACACTTATTATTTAGTCATATACTTTTTTTCATACATACATACATATACACTCACGCCTGTAAAAGGAGTGAAGGGGTAGGCAGAGGTGTAACCAGTGCACCCACTTTGAGCCGAATTTCGGTCCCATATTGTGAACCGCGAGCCTATCGCCATACCGGGCACAATTCCAGACTCCGGGCTTATACTGAGAATTTCTAGATAGAAAAACCCAATATCACTTTATCCGACCCGGGAATCGAACCCGAGACCTCAACACAGCAGTCGTAACGCATGCGCAATAACAATTCCGGCACCGAGGCAGTCGGAACTATTTTTCGATAGGATAACTAGTGAACACGAGTTCAAAGTTTAACAGCCACTGGTTGTATCCCAATTTGGACAACGACAATTAAACGAGCCTTTTTGTCCAAATCTACACGACGCTACCATTTTAGGTGAACGCTACTGTCTCCCAGCGGGCCAGTTAAAATTCATTTCAATTCTGCCGTGACCAGATGGATCTGTCGTGATGGTTATAGTCTGATTTTTAACTTTAATGACGTTAGGGTTACGTGGGGCAGTTGACGATCTATTACTGAAAACCAACTGTTCTTGAATAACTTCAATATAATATTTAATTATATTTAAAAATAATAATACTAGCCCTGTATTAAACATTGTCCCACTGCTGGGCACGGGCTTCCTCTACTCATCAGAGGGGTTCGGCCTTAGTCCACCACGCTGACTTACTGCGGGTTGGTAGACTTCACATATCTTCGAACTTCTTATTAGAATTCTCAGGTATTTAGGTTTCCTCACGATGTTTTCCTTTACCGTTAAAGCAAGCGATAATGAACAATTAATACACATAACTTCAAAAAAGTCAGAGGTGTATGCCATTTGGGTTTCGAACATACATTATCGCTTGCTCTAACGTTGAAGGAAATATGGCGAGAAAACCTGCATGCCTGAGAGTTCTAAATAAAGAATTTAGCATTAGCTCTATACTATATTATTATATGTCCCACCGTTGGGCAAATGCCTTTCTATTATTGAGAGCGTTTAGGCCATTGTCTAACAAATTAGCCTAATGCGATTTGACAGGTTTCACATTCCTTTTGAAATTCTTTAGAATTATTAGGTATACAGGTTCCCTCATAATGTTTTCGTTTGTCGTCAAAGTGAGCGATATCAATAAATACTGCATCAAGCTGTGGAACAGTTTGCCAGCTACCGTGTTCCCTCCTTCCTGTGATCTTGGGTCCTTTAGGCGTAGTGTGAAGAAGGTATACAGCAGGCCGGCAATATTGTGTCCAGTACTGAGTGATAGATTGTCTCTCTCTACTTGACACTCTAACTGGACGGCACTGCGCTATATACCAACAGGTACAGTAAGGTCACCTTACGGTGCCAGTATAAAAAAATATTAGAACTGAGTCTATAACAGTCACCCTTCGTGAAACAGTCAAAACAAATGAAATTGAATCATAAATACAGATGATAAGGCCTTTTTAAAAAGCAGCAGTAAACAAAATCCCTTATTAAATAAAAATATTTTTATGGTCTGACTGCATCGGTGGTGCAGTTGTAATTGCGCATGCGTTGCTGTACTGAGGCCTGTTCGATTCCTGGGTCGGGTAAAATTATAATGGGTATTTATATTCAGAAATACTCAGTATCAGTCTGGAGTCTGGAATTGTGCCCGGTATGGCGATAGGCTCGCTCCCTATCGTAATAAATTTGCCTACCTACCTCTGCCTACCCCTTCGGGGATTACAGGCGTGAGTGTATACGTATATGAACTTTATGTCGAGGGAGATAATTTTATTTGAACATAATATTTTCAAAAACGTATACAATACTTTAGTTCATCACAGTATAATTTCAGTGTGAATTAAGATTGTAACTATATTTAAATTGGGGTGTCTAAAGTACATTATTTCTATGACGTGCACGTAACTATGATGTATTTACGTAAACGAATAATAAAACTCCGTAAGCGGCGTATTTAATTCAAGCCTGGCTACTCACGAAATAAAGAATGGTTGCCTATTTAAATAAATATTCATTCAACACCCACTTAATTACATTTAAAACATTATAAAATAGTAAAACTAACATTAATCACGGAGACAAAGCGTAATTATTATTTCACACCGTATTAAGCCCGTGATATCATAATTATTTTAGAATTTGTTTTATGTGTATTATATTAAAATGATCTTAATGATTGTGTGTTTAAGTTCACAATCAAATAATTTATTTTATTGTTAAAAATCTGCTTGTGTTTTTAGGCATAAAAAATAAATATGGTATTTGAAATGATATCTTATTGTAAATACATTAAAGTTAAATATTGATAAATATGCGTTGAAATATAATTATGAGTAAAACAGCAATATAAATATATCATTGACTAGACATTTAACCCAACGAATAAAAATTTCATACAGTGACATAAATCGTCCTAAATTAATTTTAACAATTTCACTTCTTTAAATAAATTGAAAACAATCTACCCACATGGTAATAAAGTTGCAATTCGACTGACAAGGTGACCACAATTGTAAATTGCTACTAAAATCTGCTTATATGGTGTTCGGATCCTTGTTGGTGTCATCGGCGCCTGGGCATCCTACACAAGAGGCCTCATTCAACCTGGTTAAATCTTTATATATATAATTCTACTGTATGTGTGTATGTCACTGAACTCCTCCTAAACGGCTGGACAGATTTGAATGATTTATTTTGTATGCGTTTGGGTGGCGCCCTGGATGGTTTAGATTCACAAATCAGCCCGGCAGATGGCGCTGCAGTCGGTGTGGCGCTGCTTTTACGGGCAGGACGACGTCTTCCGGGCCAGATAGTATAATATAAATATGTATTGTTTATCCAATGATTAAAATTGTATATTGGCCCACTAAGCCTATTTGTTTACGTCTTTGGCATATTTGTAGAGTCCAACAGTCTAGCGTTGAAGTTTGTATTATGATGACGGATAAACGGATTTGGATGAAATTTGGCACACATCATTTATTAGCTGGATTAATAAATACGATATGTTTTACCCAGAAACATTTTATGTTCTTTATTAATTCACTAATAAGAACATGTAATAGCTTATGATACCTCCATGGATACTTTTGTTTCAAAAATACAAGAGCGGAGCCGCGGGCGACTGCTAGAAATTCATAAAAATATGCATTGAATATAGAATAATACAATTTGAAAAAAGAACCTCAATCACTTTCAAATTTAAATATTTTATAAATCACAGTCGGATTTCGGCCAATATGCGACTACTGGTAAAGATAAATCAGCAAATACCAAATGGTGACGTCATCGACAACCGCAAATCTCATAACGGCTCCCATTCACTCGCATTAATAGAAGAGTCGTTCATGTGGAAATTTGATAATCATAATGAATAGAATTCTTTTAATCTCATTGGGTTATTGGGTTTCAGTGGCCGTGGTCTACTTCTGGTTCTGTGATTTGTTGTTTGTGGTTGTTTTCGTAAATCGAGACCAAGGACGCTTCGGCATTCGCGGGTTCGAGTCTCACAAAAGACAAATGTGTGAGCCCACAAATGGATTGCGTGTGTTAGTCGTAGTCTTTCGGAATTCTTGATACCAACAATACAGTCTAGACTATGTATGTCAGTGTTTAAAATAGGTAAAGTAGTAAAAACCTGCTGGTAGGATTCATATCCGCTCGAATAGCGACCACCGTACACAGGGTGTAAAACCCGCCATAGTGGCACACGTAAGTGTGTCGCGTTCCGGGATCAGCCAGTGTGCATCTGGTTTTCGTCGGGGTTCATCGGGGTCTAGAGTTAGGACACTCAGGACAGGACTTCTCTGACACTAGACCCTCGACTCTTTCTTCACCTTCTTGCCCATGGCGTAGTGTGAGGAAGCAGGCCGGCATCATAGTGTTGAATAGCGGCGGATCAATTTTCTCTCGCTACTCAATACTCTAATTGGACGGCGCTGTGCCTACCGTGTGCAGTGTGGTCACTTTGCCGTGCCAGGATATTTTTTTTATTGAAAACCACTTTGTAACTTGATGAAAATACACTTCAAGTCCACAAAACGGTGAAAAAGGGTCCATACTTATTACAATACGTAATTTTTAGGACAGACAGTACAAACCAGTTCTTGGAAAGTCATTGATGGTCAGTAGTCACCCTTAAGATGATCGTTATTGAAGCACTTCATTTTGTCGTTGGTAAGATTTACCTCCATGTCATGACAGCGGCAAACAAAAAGCCGAACGGAAAAGTCAACGAACCGCTCGTAAAACGTAACTTCCTGGCGAATGGTGCCGAAATAGATAATAAAAAAATGCACACTATACACTTCCCGGTTTCCGCGCAGACGTCCCTTCCTGTTACGTAAGGTTCGGTGACACCGTCGAAAAAATATTAGAAATGCATGACAATGCCCAATTATTTTGATATGATAGTCTCGTTGAAAAGGGTGACTGTCTTTCTGGACGACAGTGGATATTTCCTGGTTCGGATGTCATGTTCTAAATACTGTGACTAAGGGGTAAGGCAAAATAATTAACACTACTTAATGCAATCTATCTAGTCTAATCTAAGGTTTATGATGATTCTTGTATTTTTTATCACAGAAATAATAGGCAAGCCGATAATATATTATTTTCCTTTCTTAATATAACGGGAAGTTTTATAAAATACAGGGTATTAAGACAAATGTATAAAAGTGTACTCATTCAATATACATGCACTAACTTAAGGGAAAATACCCCATCAGAATAGAAATTTCTCCGAAACTAATCATAGATATAAAGACGTAAAAAATCAACTAATAGAGGCACCCAAAAGTGTCCGAAACTAAGCGGAAACGACCGAACGTGCTTCAAACACTTCCGAGTGTACGCGACGTCATAGGCGCCGCGGGACATATTTATGAACCTCTTAATATTGTGGTCACAAGAGTTTATGTGTTTTGTTTTTAATCGCCGTTTACGAGTTGGTTATTGATCACCCATTTGGATTTGATTTGTAGCTTTGAAGGTTTATTAGTAAATCTATAAATATGATAAAAGAGAAGGTAGTCTTTGCCAGCTGTCTGACAATTAGTTCGAACATAATTTATAACAGCTTAACAAATATCGATGCAGGCTACATTGTGATGTTCAACAAAATACAGATGAAATATATTATTTATCTCAGAAAAAGGCTGACACGAAAGCCACACTGCACCTGATGATAAGCGCTGTGCCCTCCAATTAGAGTATCAAGTAGTGAGAGATAATCTATCCCTCGGTACTCGACATAATCATGCCAGCCTGCTGTATAGCTTGTTTACACTACGCCTAAAGGACCTAGGATAGGAAGGAGGAAACACGGTAGCTTGCAAACTGTTCCACAGCTTAACGGTGCGGCAAAAATAAGAATTTGCTCCAAGGAACTGTGGCACCGCAAGTCAGTACGCGTGGTTCTGCTATATAGAATAGAACTATTTCATAAGCATCAATTACCACGATTATGTTTGAAGTTTATTCCAAAGGGTTCGTATGTTCGAGAACCAAGTGGCATACACTTCTGACTTTTCTAAAGTTATGTGTGTATTCTTTGTTAATTATCGCTTGCTTGAACGGCGAAGGAAAACATCGTGAGGAAACCTGCATACCTGAGAATTCTCAAAAAAAAGAATTTCGAAGGTTTGTGAAGTCTACCAACCCGCAATAGGCCAGAGTGGTGGACTAAGGCCTAAACCCTCTCATTAGTAGAGGAGGCTCGTGCTCAGTAGTGGGACAATGTTTAATACAGGGCTAGTATTATTGTTACATTTGACAATGAAACTTTAGTGTAATATATGAGATATAACACTAACTTTACTAACACTCAAGTCTGTATTTTTTAATACCTAGTAATAAAACCTGCTGCAGGCAGTTGTCTCATAGCATCATTATTAATTCCATCGATGTTTCTATCAATATTTCCTATGCCGCACTACTAGTTTGGTAAATTCGCGAGACAAAGCGTCATCTGCTTAAAATTCTATTGAACATTTTTGTAACAACGTCCCGTCTGGGTTGAAACGCGCCGCGCTCGTAAAAAATAAATCGTAATACCCATTGTCGGCAGCAAAACATTGCAAGTTTGACGAACTGTTGAATTAGTTGAAAGCCTATTGGGCGAGATGTGCGGACATTTTGTCACGAGAGGTAGAAGTCAGTATTGTATGTGTGGAAATCGACTACCAAACCCGTCATGTGAGTAACCCGCCCTAGGGCTTGTTCCGGTAAATCGCGTTTCAGGGTCTAAAGTTGATATTCTAGTTAGGACACAATGGTGTAAAACCAAAAATTCAAAATTTATATTTTACTAGTTTTTCCCGCGCACTTACAAGTGTGAATATGTGTATTGGAACCGTGGTAGATTTAAATACCACAGAATTTTCCGATTATCCGGGAATTTTTTTCTTCCCCTTAAAACTTTTCAATAGGTATATTACGAATTTCAAAAAATGCCATAGCGGCCCAGCCATTTCTAGTGATGCGTTACCAAATACTCTAAGGTTACCAAAGAATAGCGATTATTTTTTATTTATGTAGATTTAAATTATTATGCCTCAAAGCACATACAAACATCCTTATTCCCAATATTAATAACGATTAAAATTATAATTTCGGACACGCGTTTTGATTAGTATGTTATTGACGCGTCACCTTCTTCCCATACTAAAATTTCATTGTCCACTATACTTCGACCTTCCCAAAAGATATCGACGACCTTATGATCTTCATAATAAGAGTGAATATCCAACAGTATGTGCATTTTTAAAGTCTCTTATAAGCTGTGTGGTAGAAAGTTCACACGATACATCCGGATCATTTTGTATTCTATGGTTATTGGCAATCAGGAAATAAGTTTATTTTTGACAGTTTTGAATAACAGACTTATAAAATGGCGGTCGTTGACTTGTCACGTGTTTTGCCAAACGTTTAAGGGAAAATGTACCTCTTCCGGTTTATGAATATGGAATGGAAAATTCACGCTTCCACCTTGGTAATCATTTAAGCTCGTTTCTTTCCGCCGATATGATACCACGGAAAATGTGGTAAATTTGTTGCACATATTTATTAAATAAAACACAAAAATTAAGTCTTTAATCAGACACGGACAAGTAAATAATAATCCTAATACAAATAAATACCAGATAACAAGAGACGGTGTAAATATGATTATGACTAGGTATTTATTTATTCGGAAAACTTACAGCTAGCATTTACAACATAAATACAGAATATTATACACAATAAGGCCATAGGGGACCAATTAAGTGTTTTCAAGTGATAGAGCAATTGTTAACAGTTTTATATACACTACTAGTGGGTCCGGCTGACGTCTTCCTGCCGTGAAAAGCAGCGCCACATTAAATATGATATTTTAAAGATCACAATCTTTGGCATTTTTCCCACAAATCCCAACAAATCAAATTTGATGACATACTGACATTTATTGATTTGATTTTGTTATTTTATTTTATTAATTTTCATCCTAGTTATAATTTTAAGGATTATTTGTTAATATGCGCATAGATTTAATGAATGCTGTGTACTCCTTTAAATAGGTTGTGCATCAGAATGTGACGTTTGTTAGAGTACACCTATATTCATTTAATGTACAACCTGTTGGAGAACCATAAAATAAATAAATAAATACAGACGAATTATATATATATTTAGAATAACGGATGGGTAGGGCTGTTGTACAACCAGCTTACTGTTTCACTGAAAACTAACTAAAGTAGCAGTTAACCTTTCTACTGTATTTCGTATGGAGAATAAGATTTCTGGAGATCTAATAGCCATGTTTCTTAAAGATCCAAAGTATTCTATATTTCTAAAATCATGGATGATGCAGATTACTTACTGTCAGAATCACTTGCTCCATTGACGATCTATTTCAAAATCAGTGAAGTAGTTCATTCACAGTATAGCCAGCAGGCCGGTGGCCGGTTGTGAAACGAGAAGCTGTGGGTTCAATTCCCACACCAAGGTAAATATTTGTGTGATTGTTTTTGATTGTGTTGTGCGGCCTTAGTCCCTCCTAGTTTTTGATACCTAAGATGTTTGACCCAGTGTGAATTCAGAACCAAGTGTGTAACAGTTAGGTGTATTTATTATTTATCAGTCATAAAGATCAGTGAACTGATCCGTCATAATACATTCAATACACGCGTACAGTGAATTCAAATTGCACATATATGATATATTTCGGGAGTGAGTGAACTGTAAGTTTTGGCGGACGATAATCCCACTTCCGACGGGGACGTTAACACCGGAAGTGTCACCGACGGACCACGTGCCGAATATTATTAGTTAATTTTATATCGTTTAGTTTTTATAAATTAAATTTCGTATAGTACAAACTAGAAGTCCAAAGAGCTTTCCAAAAAAAACGTTTTTTAATTCATGTAAGTACACCAACTTCAATAAAAAAAAATATGCGTCCCTATAAAAATTGAGGGCTGCCTTCGATTTTTCTGAGATCCCATCATCAGATCCTAACTAAGTGCCAATGGGACTGCCTGGGAAGTACACCCGTTTAAACAAAAAAGAATTTCTCGAATCGGTCCAGACGTAATCGAGTAATCAGGGAACATACATAAAAAAAGATTCCGACGAATTGAGAGCCTTCTCCTTTTTTTTAAACCGGTTAAAAATATATAAAAATGTAATTCTCGACAATAGTGTCTGCTTTAGGATTCAAAATTATCCTATCTTTCTAGCTGGCACCAAGAATAAACATTCAAAAAATGACATTATAATAGGTTGGCCAGTTTCATAGTTTAACGGCTTATCATCTTGACACGTGATTTTTAAACCGGCAATGAATGCACACTGCTGAGCACGGGCCACCTGTAATGAGAGGGATTAAGACTTAGTCCACCACGCTAGCCTAATGGGGATTTGTAGATTTGTCGACTTCACATACCTCAGTCACCAGTATGCATGCACTGTTGTGTACCGGCTTAAAGCACATTGAATCCAGTCAAATGCCTGGCCATTATTTTGGTCACCTAAACAGGCAATGCCTAGTGTAGGGACCAAGTATTTAAAATTGCATACTGTAATAGGGTAGTTTCCTGTGTTTAATTTTGTACATTATTCTCTACGCAATCGAATATAATACGCAAAAGTAACTCTTTTGCGAAAACAGAATCCAAATTGCTTGAAAAATGAGGTCACAATATTTATTTTAAATATTGGTATGAGCAAATACACACAGGCATAAGCGAAAACGGTGGCGTATTGGGAACATATCGCTAACTCCCTCGCACAACGGTACAGTACAGGCGATTCATAGTACCGTGACGTCACGGTATCAGATATGCATCCTTGTACTGTTATTTGACAACTACCCCTTCCAGCAGATTCGAGTGGTGTCTAATTTACTTATTTTTGTTTGGATTCGTAAAATTCTTTGGATAATAGGTTTAAGGTAATGTAACTTGTTGATTAAATGAATAAAAAAAATCGAGTCAACTACCCTATTCTTTCTCCCAAATCATTGTATTTTAATACTAATCCTCTTAAGATTTCATTAATTATTGAATTGTGCATGACCTAACTTTAATAGTCCATAAGTATATATGTTTTAAGTAAATACTCCCAACAGTCACACACATAGTTCTGACCCCACACTAGGTAAAACCTGTGCCGTGAGTATCAACTACGAGGGACTACAGTCCCACAACACCCAGACCTGAAACAAATATCTATCGTGTCACACAAACACATGTCTCGGTGCGGGCATCGAACCGACGGCCTCTCGTTTCACAGCAGGCTACTGCGCCACGGAGGCTATTGATTGTATTTGTGGGGATGGAAATAAAAAAAATATTGTTTTGTGTTTAAAGACTGGGTGGCGTTGTTTATTTTATTTATATTTTATTTTATTATACACAAAACAGATTACAATTGTTACAAAAATAAACATAAAATTATACAGTTTAAATCTAGATTATATTCCAAAAATATGTGTACACAGAAAACTAAAATGAGTTAGACGTTACAATTAAGTTGTTTTTTTTTTTTAGGAGAAATTAAACTTCAATTACCATATACAGAGTACAAATGTTGATCACGTCCAAACAAAATATCTAAGCTGAATCTATGTTGTCAGGTGTGGGAAAGAGGATATCCTTTAGTATTTTAATAAACGAAGCAAGATTATGGGTGAATATATCCAATTCCCAATGACTTTTCACCAATTCGTTATACTGACGAGCCATCCTAACCAGTGGATTGTTTGTTTGGTATATGAGAAATTAGTCTATTGCGGTCACTCCCATTCATTGACCGTTGCTAACAATTGTGTTTTCTCTAATGGCTCGAATTTTTTGGACAATTTACGAGGCCTGTGATTCGTCATATAAGCTTAAGCACTATATTTTTTAAGGCGCGTGTCGACTATATCAAGTCACGGTGAGTACGCTTCTTTCAGTCTGGTCAGTACCCGGTAGATATTGACTTTCGCTATTAAAAAAATAAACAAAAGCAAATAATAATTAAAGCAGTTTTTATTATTAGCATTGTCTTTTACAACAAAAAATATGTTTTATAAAGCTTATTTTTAACATCTATTGGTACTGGCCACTTTTCCTGGCGTTAGTAAAAAAGAAACAAAAAAATATTCTTAAATGAAAGTTCATTCTTGCATTTAGTACAGTTGGTACGTACATTTCTGCGTGTCTAAAACATGAATTAAATTTAAGTGAAGATATAAATTATCTCGTCACATATTTCCGCGCGGTAACGAGTATAACTCATTACAACTGGTCATTAAACTCAATGGTAATTATTTTGCAGATTTATTATCTAAAGGTGTAATTTTTATGTCGGCATTCGGTATACATTTACACTACACCCGTTGAGGAAAACGGTGTAAGTCAATTTTAGGCCTTTTTGAATGAAGTCCTGAAGCTAATTTTATATGATACTTTTTGGCAAAAAAGAAAGCATAGTTACTTTAGGGGATGAATGTTAATCGAGGATTGTTGAGTTTGATTTTGCTTTTCAATTCATCTTGATATTTCAGCTGTTTCCAAACACTTTGTCTACTAAAGCTTACAAAAGCCCTCATCGATTCATCAGTATTAGCCCGTAACCGATTGTAACCGTCCACTACTGGATATCGCGCCACCGTTGACGATCCTCCGCCTTCCTCATTCAACCGTCTCCCGCAACATCAGGTCGTCAGTCCAACGGGCAATAGTTCGGCCTACACTATCCTCGGATAGACAAGGTTTCCACTCCAGCATTCCGGTCTCAGCGGCTCTCTGCTAGGTAATCGCCGCTTCAGGCGAATTGTTTAAATAGAATATGTAAAACGATAAAACCCCTATTAATGACATCATTTCTTCACAATTATTTACAAAGTTCAAAATATTTCCATAAAATAAAATAAAACCTTCAAGCATGCATGTTACGCAATGTCGACATAGCATCATGCCATTAAAATCATTTCACGCCGGATTAAGTGTGTAAGCCATTGTTCAAGCAGGCTTGAGATTATTTATTGCTCTGATTAAACAATTAAACGAACGGGTGACTTTAAGTGTCGGTTTAACGACTGCCACTTAGGCAGTTTCTACACCGTCAGTTTGGTTTGAAGTAGCTAGCATATTTTTTGTCAGGCTTCAGTTCAGTTGCAGTTGAGCTTCAAGTTCTGTTGTTGTGTTTAACCTATGTTCGATGTTAATATATTTGTCTCTTGTCACGAGGATCGATCGAAGAACGATCGAACTACCATAACAGTTCCCGACGAGATAAGAATACATAAGTTACATAAAAGTTTTAATTAGTATGGCTTTGTGGTAAAATAATTGCCAACACATGACAGCCTCCGTGGCGCAGCGGGCGAGTAGCTAGCTGTGAAACGATAAGCCATGGGTTCGATTCCCGCACCGAGACAGATATTTGTGTGACCGGAGCGTCAAATAAGATCTTTCAGACCCCATATCAAACTATACAGTTCGTGGGACACGCCTAGGGCAATAGCGACCCACTCCAGGTTTTCGCCAGCGTTTTGGTCCAAGTCGATGCGTATTAATACGTGGAAAATTCTTTTCTCAGTATTCAAACGTGTATTATTAATTAATATCAGTATAGGGAGAACCCCAATCCCCCCTTCTTGAAGAATCAAGAGGGAGTAAATACGTTTCTGAGGGGTCGGCAACGCGCATGTGATGCTTCTGGTGTTGCAAGCGTACATAGGCTACGGTAATCGGCTTACCATCAGGCGGGCCGTAAGCTTGTTTGCCACCATAGCGGTATAAAAAAATTAAAACACTATCAAACTTCATTTCTCAGTCGGTTGTAACGCATGTATCAAAATAGGCATAATGACGAATATAGCATTATCTACTTTAAAACACTGCTTCGGTGGCGCAGTTGTAATTGCGCATTCGTTACGACTGCTGTGCGGAGGTCTCGGGTTCGATCCCCGGATCGGGTAAAGTGATATTGGGTTTTTCTATCTAGAAATTCTCAGTATTAGCCCGGAGTATAGAATGTGTGCCCGGTATAGCGATAGGCTCACCCCCTATCACCATATGGAATCAAAAAACTTCGGCGAAACATGGGTGTCCTGGTTACACCTCTGCCTACCCCTTCGGGGATTACAGGCGTGAGTGTATATGTATGTACTTTAAAACATTCCTACTGACTCACGGGACATTTACTCATGTAACCGATACATTACGTGTAGGTATTACATAATAAAACCAAACTTGACTCATCCAAACTTATTTAATTTGCTGCGGTTTGAATTTGTCATTTTCTTGATTTATAGTTAAAAATATTTAGCAAAAGGGCATTTTTAAAGTTCTTCAGTCTACTTGCTTACCACAAATATTTAAGTGATGAACTTTTGATAACTATTGAAGTGTGACAGTAACTTATTAAGCCCCGAAACAGATACTTGACAGCTCAATAAAATTTTGGAGAATGAAAAAAAAACTATGGGCCATCAACATTCTATCTGGTATAAAAGTTATCATTAGATCAAGCTTTAATTAAATATCCATATTCACTTCACAAATTCTAACATATACATACCTACATGCATGCACACTCACACCTGTAATCCCTGAAGGGGTAGGTAGCGGTGTAACTAACATCCACATTTTCGCCTAGTTTTTTACCGTCCCACGATACCGAGTACAATTCCAGACACCGGGCTAATACTAAGCACTTCGTGATAGAAACCCCAACATCACTTTACCCGACCCGGGGATCGAACCCGCACAGTAGTCGCATACGCAATTCCAATTCCGCCATCGAGGCAAGGTTAATTTCTAACAATCGGTAATATATGCGAATAATATGAAATGTATTGACGTCAATCAAAACCTCAAGATTGAACGTGTGAAGGAGCTCATTGTAAAACAATAATTATTTATATGCGGACATTTTTCGAGTATCATTACCTCGAAACGCGGCATTTCGGTTCATTTCATTGTTTGTTAAAATAACTGGCGTTTTGTGTCTTCATTAAGTTTTAATTTAGGCTTTTAAATGACTCAATCTCAGTTAACGACTTTCAATCTAATTCTTTTCTTTTTAATAGTATTGAGCTTTTTAAAACATCTTTGTTTTTATATTTTCTGTTTATAGGAACTAAGGAATTGTATTCCACTGTTCCATTGAGTTAAATTTGAGAAAGTTTTTCTGCTGTTTAAATGCCGAACGATTAACTTAATACTGGCTGGCTGAAACTCCGTCCTCGATATTAGCCATTTCGCCACTGATTATACAAAATCGACACATTGTATATCATAGACAATTGATTAAACATAATGCGCCGTAAATGTAGTTGTTTATGTGCCGCGTCGCGTGCCAATATCGTTTGCGAACGTGACTATAATGCAGACGTACTCATACAAAAACACGTTACTCACTAATATCAAGGTTCGAATCATGGGGTACACGTAATAATTCCACGAAACATTCAATTTGTTGGTTTTATGGGGCTTTCCCTATTGGCGACAGAGGTGACATTTAGCGTTGGTTTAAAATGTGATTGGGTTAATAGAATCTAAATAGTGAAACACGCCAGTAGTAAGAAATTATGGCATAGGAATCTAAGAGAATGGACAATATTGGCCTGTGTCTAAGAGGATTCTATTTATCTATTATTGTCATAAGCTTATATGAAAATAATATTTTTTATAAGCAAGTTACCTAAAGTGTAAAATATAATTCAGAAGAAAGTATTTAGTCAAAAAAGGAACTATCTATAATTCCCCATTACCACACAACACACAAATTCCAATGTCTACAATGGTGCAAATATAAAGTTTATAAAATTTAAACTAACAAAAAGTCTACCAAATTACATAATACGTCATCAAACGATCGTCTTCAAGTGTTTACTAATGCATAAGTGGCAGCCATACATTTAAAATTTTAAGAAATAATAAAAAGCATTTACTAAATAGTCGAGACAGTAATGTTTTATATAATGCAAAAGATTTATATCCACGCATAAAGATATAACATCTTGAATGCTGCATGTGAAACGTATCATGTAATATCTTAAGCAATTTTAAAACCTTAAAAACACATTTTAACCATTTCAAACGGCTTCATTACTATAATTTACTTGTCATAATCAGCGTTGGCGGTTGCACACGGTACGATTATTTCATCAACAAACGAATCTAAGTCTTATAAGCTTACGAACACGGCTTCAGATTCAACGTACACTTCAATATAAAATCCTTTCTGCCCGCTCCTTTTATGGACGCAACGAAATTGAGGTTACATTTACGTCTATAAACATCGTCATCTCTATCTAACGTTCAAATAGATTATATATCTATCTTCTTTCCTCTTATCAATAACATATTAATTTATTGATTATATTAAATTGTCTTTAATTACGTAGTTTTTTGTTTGCTGCTATGTCCATTTACCTTTTAAGGACTTTGGAGTGATGTAGAAACTCCTTGTAGTTTGATTGTTTTTCGTGACCTAGTTTGAGTGTTTGCTAATTGATTATGTTTTTTTTATATTTTTTAACCATTCTCAGATAGACCGTTAAATTCTTTGTGTCGAAAATGGGTGAATAGTTAAAATAGCTAAATCCAGTAGTTAATCAGGCAGGTGATATCAAAATACAATGTTATTCGTGTGTGTTATTCTTTTCAATCAATTTGTTCGTAGACGCTACTTCGATTCGTGTCCATTACAATGGAGATATAATGATGTGGGCGCGGTATATCATCCCGGCAGCACTTACGAGGCCTGACCTTGTTCAAAACTTAATTATATTGTTCACTTCTTGTTTTATTTACACTCATTGCATTAGTTAGGATGTAGACAGACTGTGATATCCTATGGTACACATAACTATGTTTAAAAATGTATTGGGTCAGTCATACTGGAAATTGCTTGTGGACCTTCAAAATCCATAAGTCTCCGGAATTTGGAAATTAAAAATACATCTATCTAGAATACAAACAGCTCGTATTGTAGTTTATTTATTTATTTAAACTTCTTATACAAAAATTTGTATAAAGGCGGACATAATGCCTGAGGCATTCTCTACCTGTCAACCAGTTCAATGTTTGTTCAGAAGTAAATCGGAATACTTCTCGCTCCAGGATCTAGGGACTATACCTTATGCACCGAACAGGGCCATCGTGGGATTTTGGCTGGTATGCCGTCATCAATCAGTCCATAAGACTCCGTAGCACAGCAAACTGTGAATGGGAAGCCACATTTCCGAGAGACAAATGTCCATCCACAACTTTTTTTTCTGGTTTGGGTGTTGTGTAAACGTAGTCCCTCGTAGTTTTTGATACCGACTATATAGATTTGACCTAGCATGGGATCAGTAGTATGTGAATGCACTCATTAGTCACCTATAGGACTGTTGAATCCAAAGGAGTCGTTTTGTTTGTCGTTTTCGTTTTGCATCGATCGTTTCCTCCGTATTACTGAAATAAATAAATACACCCAACAGTCTGTATTTATTTCAACTGTATCCTGGGTATTAAGAACTACAAGGGACTACGGTCCCACCACACTCAGACCCGACACAAATGTCTATCACATCAAAATTTGTCTCAGTGCAGGAATCGAATCCACGGCCTCTCATTCCACGGCCCGCTGCGCTACGGAGACTGTCGTAAAAAAGTCCACAAAGTTCTTGTTGCTGACAACTACAATGTCGAATAACGAAAAGCATGAAAAATTACGTCACTGCATCCCCCATTCATGTACGCTCTATGAACACGACTCAACAATATTAAGAGACGGTACGTGTCAAATTATTATAATGAACCGTTGCGCTCTTCACACCTCATTCATTCATTCAGTCGTTCATTAGTGAATGGATAATGAACACGTTAGAATATGTTAGGGCCACTCTGATGATCTAGTTGGCGTAGTAAAAACTTTTTCTTTTTATTGTATTTGACTGAAAATTTTATTTGTATAATGGTTATAGGTAGCTAGAGTAGAGTATCTTGGTTATGTGGTTTGAATATGAGATGTCACACACATAGTTCTGACCCCACACTAGGTAAAACCTGTATCGTGGGTATCAAGAACTACGAGGGACTAAGGTCCTACAACACCCAGACCTGAAACAAATATCTGTCTCTCACACAAACATTTGTCCCGGTGCGGGAATCGAACCCTCGGCCTATCGTTTCACAACCGGCTACTCACCCGCTGCGCCACGGAGGCTGTCAATATTTGTTTTAAGTAAATTAAGCCCTCGGGTCAAACCTTTACATGTCTCTCAGAAACGGTTGAAATGGTTCTCAGAAACTTGATGTTCTAATATACTAAAGTTAAATTTGTTTTCCTTCTTTTTTACGATAACCTTAATTATTTACTATTTGAAACAATTGAGTGAGGCAATTGCAAGAACATTAATGTCGGCTCTTAGGATTGCTTTTTATGAAACAAATACCTTATTGAATCGTTTCTGATACCAGTACGTTCCACAGAATCTCATTTATTCCGAGTACCAGAAATAAAGGGTTTATCCATTATTCCTTAGTTTTTTGCATCATTATACTGGGAACGCGCATAGCCGTCCGAATTTAAGGGCATTAATACTGGCATTGTCAGACTGGACGCATAGACGGATGATCGGACAGACAAAAAGGGCATTTAGAACAAATACATTATACAATCTCGGGGTACTCAAATGCTCGCGACATCGGATGTTTTAAATTGTATTAATTTTGCATTAGGAGGCTATTTCGAATCGCTCGATAATTGTGTTCGATATTTTTGGATCTGGAGAATTGAAGTGGCGAGATTGTTGAAGGATTTACTATGTGGCTACCTTGAGAATTATGGGAATTGATTTCTTGAGGTGCAGAAAAATGTACGTATACATATATCGTATAATAATAATACTAGCCCTGTATTAAACATTGTCCCACTGCTGGGCACGGGCCTCCTCTACTAACGAGAGGGGTTAGGCCTTAGTCCACCACGCTGGCCTAATGCGGGTTGGCAGACTTCTCATACTATCGAAAAATTCTCAGGTATGCAGGTTTCCTCACGATGTTTTCCTTCACCGTTAAAGCAAGCGATAATTAACAAGTCAGAGGTGTATGCCACTTGGGTTTCGAACCTACGACTTTCGTTTTGGCAGTCCGTACCGCAACCAACTAGGCTATCGCTGCTACATCAGCATGGTGTACTTGGACCTAATCCCTCATTAGGTAATATAATGCAGGGGCGATATTATCAGAGAATTAATAAAGCCGTCCCTGGTGTTGCCAAATTATAGCAACCGTTAGACCAAAGCAGAAATGATACCTGAAGAGAAATATTTTGAGCTTAATTTTTTTATCCTGGCACGGCAATGTGACCACATTGCAACTGATGGTAAGCGCTACATATATCGTATACTACTTTGTAATTCAAAGCCAGAAACGGTGTTGCCAGACACAAAGTAGACGTTATACTGATAAACCCTATGTCTATGTCTACTGAGTTATCTTTCTTCTACGTGACTTCTCTCCTAGCTTGGTTGTCTCATGTCTGGAAGAGATCGCTTACAGCGATAAACCACCCACTGAAATTATAATTTGATTTTAGGTATTTTGAGATTAAGTTTATTTTTTTGTGTGCACAATAAAGAGTTTTGTATTGTATTGCAAGACTTGAAATTGTTATAAGAAGTAATCCAAAACAATGAAGGACAGAATGCACGAAAAAGACTTTGAATGAAAAATTATTCTCTAAATTAGCATACTTGCGGAAATTTAAGCATTCTACGTCAATTAATATAGATAACTCACTGAATCTAATCTAAGTTTACTGTAAAACGTCAGATTAGATAACAAAGGACTACGTCAACAAGTTCGATTATGGAGAAAGATATTTATCATAGTTAATTGCATTTTTATCAAAGGCATGCGAGGGCGCTTCTGAAGTCAGTGAATATAGACATACAACAATCATTGCTGACTTTATTAGGAACATTAAGATATAAATACCGATTATAAACAGGATTACAAGAAGGTTGATAGATTACATTTAACCAAATAAAGAGACAAATTACTAGTGATAATCTTTGAGTATAAGATTATAGAAAACAATGTTGATTATGTAGATAATAGTTGTTACAAGTCGTTTACAGATATAAATTGGTATTTTTGAATGACGAAGAATTAAGAATTTCGTCATCTTCATCAAAAGAGGATCATATGCATTATTAAAAAATTTTAAATGTGATTTTTTTAAATAATAGTATGTAATATTTAAACGAAAACGAAATTTTCCTAACTCTAATTTTAGGCTATTTTTATCTAGGGATCATTGCCACTTTCCTTACATCCCGCATACGCACTTAACAATCTATATAATAATCCTATATTAAACTCAGGAATGTGCTCATTTTTGGCCAAATAACGACTGCAATGTGATAACAAATATGTCCGCCAAGTTTGTGACTTTTTTGTAAATATTCTTTTATTTAAAAGTACTACGCCTTCTTATAAGTAGAAAAGAGACAATAGTAAAAGAATATATGAATATTGGATAGTAAATTGCTTGATGGCATATTTTTATTAATTTCGAAGTCAATAAAAATTCCAGCCTCAATTGCGTGTTTTGGGAGAAGTCTAGATATCCAGCATGAAACACACACAGCCCTGGACCAATAAACGCTGATAATGAATAATGAACACTGGTCTTGCATAAAGATTACAGTTTTTTTATTCTAGCACGGCAAAGTGACCACACTGCACCTGAAGTTAAGCACAGTGCCGTCCAGTTAGAGCATCAAGTAGCGAGAGATAATCTATCCCCCGCTACGCACAATTTACACACACAATCACAATTCACACTACGCCATGGGCAAGAAGGTGAAGAAGCGGCCGAGGGGCTTGTGTCAGACCCCAACTCTATGTATATAACCGATACAAATACCTCAACCGAAACTCGAACGCATCCAGATTACGCGCATCACTTAAGATTCGTGCATAAAGAGACACGTTCGGGCATGTCAACAAAAAGCCCCGAACATGGCCGCGGCCGTGTTAGAAACGTGTTCGATGCCTTTTTCCACAACTTGTTAACTTGTGTTTCGGATGTTTCGTACATACTTCGATATTTTGATGTGACATTCCTGTGTAGATGGTCCGGTGGTAGATATAAGTCCAGTTTGTGGCGTATCGAAAAATGCATTTTTCTCTAAACATCTGGCACCTGAATGATCAACTTGTATAATTTTGCTATTCATCATAAAACGGCACTCAAGTGGCCAATAATGTAATGGCTACCTATTGTTTAACAAGTCATTCAATTTTTAAGAATTACACGGTCCCAAATGTCGAACATGATCTCAAATGTTGACGCAGCGTTTCAATATTCGAGGATAAGACCTACACTAATATGACTTGGGATTTGAGATAATTTGCAATCTGGTCCATAGAGGGTTGAAGGAAAGCTATTTTGTGAGATACTTTGCTACAGTTTTTAAGATACATTATTAATATATAGACGCTACTGAAGCTTTTGATAGTAATAGTACATGAAATATAATTTGTAAATGGAATGGTTTAGCATTACTGGTGGTTATTAGAAATTCAGATCTAAAGCGGGTTTAAAAATTATTTTGGAAGATATTTGATTGAACCATAGACGTAAATTACGCTATTGTACATATCACGTGCCGATACCGAAGCAAAATCATTGGCACCTAAGAATTTAGATGGCATTCAATATTGACATTATCTAAGACGTCAGCTGAACACTTGAAAAATTCTTTTATCATGCCATACAGTATTGTTAAATGGTTAAAACCCTTCAAATTGGTACCAGAATGTTTCTCGTTTCTTTGCTTTTGTATAGCACAGACCATGAAACTAGCAAGTAGGTCACCTAATGGTAACTTATATCCACCGCTCATTCAACACCAGAAGAGTCATGGGTACGTTGCCAATTTTATAGAAAGGGAATTAAGATTGGGGAAAGGATGTGGGCCTTCTAAATCTCACTCATAATACGTAGCACAAAACAAGCTGTTACTTCTAGTCAACTTTCTGTCACAAAGCGGAATTCACCCGGTCGAGTCGGACGACTGCCTTGGTTGCGCAGATGTAATTGCGCATGCGTTACTACTGCTGTGCTGCTGTGTTTTTTTTTTTAGTGCCTCGATAGGCAGACGAGCAGACGGGCCACCTGATGGTAAGTAGTCACCGCCGCCCATAGACCTCTGCAATACCAGGGCACAGCAAAGCCGCTGCCTACCGTCTTCTGTTCGATCCCCGGTCGGGTAAAGTGATCTTGGGTTTTTCTATTTAGAAATATCAGTATCAAGGCTGGAATTGTGCCCGGTATGTTGATAGATTCGCCCTCTATCACATTATGGGAGCGTAATAAATTCGGCGAAAAGTTGGTGTACACACCAACACACAGAGTTTACACCTCTGCCTACCCCTTCAAGGATTACAGGCGTGAGTGTATATGTATGTATGTGTCGGCCCATCCATGCTGCAGACAAAACTGTCTACAGTGTGGCTTCATCACTTCAAACTTTTTATGAGCCAATATTCCGGGTATGTGAATTGTGCTGCTGAAACTCTGTTATAGTTCCTGGTAATAATCGTGCATTCCTGTAGAACTGTGCTTTTTGTCGGGGGTCTAGAGTTGGGGTACGTTGTTTGGCCGTTTTGCGGCCTTCTGAGTACTCTACACTAGACCCTCGACCTCTTCATCACCTTCTTGCCCATGGCGTAGTGTGAAGAAGCAGGCCGGCATGATTGTGTTGAATAGCGGGGGATAGATTGTCTCTCGCTACTCGATACTCTAATTGGACCGCACTGCGCTTACCATCAGTTGCAGTGTGGTCACTTTGCCGTGCCAGTATAAAAAAAAAAAAAAAACTAGGCGTTGTGAGACCGAAAATCTGTTATAGTTTCTGATAATAATCTTGCATTCGTGTCGGACTGCAAGCGATCTCAGATGTTTAAATTCATTTTTAAGTTTTTGGATATATTACAATCGTAGGAGACAAGTATATGGCAATGACTGGATTTTTTAAATATGCCAGCTCATGGCACATTTCGCACCCAAGTGACATTGACACACAATTACTCATACCACAGGCATTATTATTCCGAAGACACGCGCGCTGTGTCACGGTGTTTTATCTATATGTCATATTTAAAGCGATGTCGACGTTGAATATCAAATAAAACTCGTTTATTTATGTATTTTAATTACTTGTTAGTAGTAGAATCTAAGAAACAGTTATAAAAGACTAACTCCCAGATACTCAAACGCAATGCACTTAAGATTGTGTTAAACATTTGAGACCCACTTATTTGTCATAATATGGGGTATTACAAAATAAAGAGCCCTTAGACGGTCGGCCAGTTGAGTAGCGTTTGAGTATTCGGGGATAAGTACTACGGCAGGGTGTACATTGCGCCAATTGCAAACATTACGCCGAGTTCCAAGAAATTTGTGTCATCGCCTTTACATAAAAATATTTGTTAAATGTTCATCTAAGCTTTCTGCCTTGAAACATTTCTATAAGTTTTCCTAAGTAATGTCAAAAAATCTAAAAAAAGCAGGTGACACCGGATTTTTGCGGTGGCCCACTTCTGCGAGAGCGTCATCTCGCAGAAGGAGAGTGCCGAGAGGGATCGGGAACGAAATGATCCCTCCCGCCGCCAGAGAAGACGTAGGAGGCGCCGGGTGGACGACTGACCGGCGTCTCCCGCCCTGTGGAACGGGGGCGTTTGAATTCCACCACGGTAACCCCTGCCTGTCGTACGAGGCGACTAATAGGGGCCATCGGGGGTCGCGGGCTCGCAGCGGGGGGCTGTCAGCCCGAATCGATGCACTCCCAGTTTCGGAGCATCGTGCGACCCCGAGATGGACGGCAGTGCGTGTGGTAAGGCCTCGTTCGCTGTCGTTGTTCGGTGCGCGGGGGCTCCTAAGCCCTCCCATGGAGATGGGCTGCTACGCAGCACCGCGCAGGGGCGGTTCCGGCAGCAATTCTAGCACTCCTTAGAATACCCCGGAATCGCTCCGTAAGCGCCGAAGAAGGCCACCGCAGGGTTTTAGCTGGTAGTGTCGGGTGGGGTGTACATAGGGGGTAGGGACTCGGCCCAGCGGCTGCCCGGATAGCCATCATCCGGGCGAGGGGGATGCTGGGTCGTAAGACCGGCTAGTCCAGCATAACCGTTTTATTCTTATTCCGCTTCCCCCCGGAGCGGGCGGTAGTAATAAAACACTTTCCCCGCGACAACAAAAAAAAAAAAAAGGTGACATCGGATTTTAATGCAATTTGCAGTCTTTAAAACTACACGTAATAACCATGTGATATCTGTGATATCTTAAACTTGAGTTTAGCTACTTATTCAGTGAGCCTAATAATAAAAACATAAACATTTAATAATAACCTCCAAAAACCAACTATTATTGGTTCTTGTTACTCATCCTTTTTAAATAATATTTATTTATTGCTTGTCCAACAGTGGACTGCAATAGGCTGAGGTGATGACGACTCGTGAAACAGGTCCCAAATTATAATCAGTGCTGAAGAGTGCCCTATTTTAAATTATCTGCTGTTTAGGTGTATAAAACTTCAGCGATATTTGACACTGATATATCTGTCTACTTTAAACTTGTAACTATGAAACTTCAGCGATCATTGCCTAATATATCTAACCTTAAGCTTTGAAAGCGAACTTCCTTCCACGCAGAAACAGTATACATTGGTAATGAAGACCACCAAAGCGTTCCCAATCACAAACCTTTGCAAATTAAATGGTTTAGCAGCTAAAAACGATGTTTGGCTGGGTAAAAACAATCACATACAGTCCATTGACCGATGGCGAGCCGTCACCCCCGCAGCGCTGCGCCGGGGAGGTCCTGCCTATTTCGCGAAAAGCCAAATTTATCTGTCCCCAAAACTCTTTTTTACCCACCATCGATCAATTAATCGGCCTATCGACGAAATCATTCCCGTTGACAGATCCAACGGCAATTATGTAAGTTTTTTGCAAATGTCACGACAAAGTTTTCGGTACTGACCGCTTGATGTATGTCGAAGTGATTAAGGTCGAGAACGCCGTGTACGTGTACATTTGTAAGTTTGTTTGGGATGCAAAAAGCGAATCAGTCTGTTCTTGTGACGGGCTGGGACCACACAGGACGGTGTCCAGTGGGACTCCAGGGAGCTACAAACTATGAGTAGGATACAATTTAAAAGTTGCAGATCGTAATACGACTTTTACAATGTCGTATGGCACAAAGTATGGCACAGAATTTTACATCATTGACATATGAAATACTTGTCCCGACTGAAACATACACCTATTTCAAACCACCTATATTAAAGAATGGAATAAAATTATGACAGTGTAAGTATATCAATACGTGAAAAAGAACTTTGTACTTTTTAAGCATACTGCAACCATGGAGGAGGACAAGTGTTGGCATAGTCAAAGCTTATATGGGAAAAGAGAGCAGGAAGTTAAAACTTACTAACTAAATTACTACAATAATATGTGTTACATAACATCAAGTTGGGGTACGATGTTTGGCCGTGTTGCGGTCTTCTGAGTACTCTGACACTAGACCCTCGACCGCTTCTTCATCTCCTTGCCCCTTGGCGTAGTGTGAAGAATTTGAACAGCAGGCCGGCATGATTGTGTCGAGTAGTAGATTGTCTTTCGCTACTTGATAATCTATATCGGCATGCGCTTACCATCAGGTGCAGTGTGATCACTTTTCCGTGTCACGATAAAAAAAATATCAACCTTGCTAATAACGTATTTGTACACTCACATATGATGTAATAAAAAAAATTTCAAAAAAATGGAGACTTTATGTCAAATTTAAGTAAAAATATTGTTATTAATACGATATCGTTGGCCTAGTTATTAAAATTCGTATTTCTTTTTCGGAAAAATTTAAAAGAGAGAATAAATTGTTTGGTTATTTTTATATATTCTAGTAAAATATCAGAAAATGGATTCATGTATTATTGTGATACGTATAGGAATAGTCCATTTTGTGTTATTTTTCGAGAAATATGAACTACTTCATTCGAGTAGTTGAAGAAATCTGCACTCATGGCATTAACAACCAATAACGATTTTTTTGGAATTTTGATAATTAGGCCAACGGTATTTTACAATTTTAATCTCTGTGTAGTCTTAATAATTGTGTTTATTGTTTGCAGCTGTTTACTAAATATAGTTGCGATTACGAGTAACATTTACATCGGCACCACGGGGTCTCAGTGGGTACTCCTTGATGAAAAGTATAATTAAAAGTTTTTTGCTCCGCCGGCGCGCTTGAAAGAATGAAAATATGAAAATTCAAACAGATGTCAGTCTGTCTGCAGAATGAAATCGCGAAGTAGTTTGTTGGAACTAACTAATTACTCAGTACTTGTGATGTTTTATTGGAAAGTGCTTTTTTAGATACTTTTTCTTTAAAATTGTAGCGTTCCAATTTATAGCTTGATGCAGATGCAGTTTACTTAAAATTGTTAGGAACATCAACAAAACTATGCAAGATGGATATTCAAAAGGCACAAATACAATGTTTATAATTTATTGATTGATTTACACGACACTGTTACACATCTCAGTGCTTAATATTAACACACACGCATGTCAGGATTCACTTAAGGCTTCTCTTTATAATTAATCTACCAGCATTACCCTATTAAACTGAACAACGCCATTGAACTGTTTACACATTGATACAATTACTACCCCGCGTACGAACCACGAATATCCTGGCTATCACGTAGTCTACTTCACAAAACAACTGAACTGAACACCGGAGCGCGGAAGGCACTCTGTTTTATATTGAACATTTACTACTCCCACTTTGGTTGTCATTATTAACTACCCCCAACTAGTCTCCTAAATACCTCAGTTACACCTTCGGTATTTCTAATAATAGTAAATACCCTAATAAAATTGCCAACTATTTTCTTTATTAATTTTTATTTTTCGACCAGTCACTTCGACTTTTTTTTTTTTTTTTTATTCTGGCGCGGCAAAGTGACCACACTGCACCTGATGGTAAGCGCAGTGCCGTCCAGATAGAGTATCAAGTAGCGAGAGACAGTCTATCCCCCGCTACTCAACACAATCATGCCGGCCTGCTGTTTAGCTTCTTCACATTACGCCTAAAGGACCAGGAAGTCAGGATCATAGGAAGGAGGGAACACGGTAGCTGGCAAACTTATTTATTGATTGACAAGAAAGGGATTTTCTGTGAGCGACCATATCGCTCAATCAGGAAAGGCATTAAATAATTATGACCTAATGAGGCACTTAGTAGCTAAATGGTACAACTTTACAGCAGTATTCGATTATGTGTCAGAAAGAATACTGTTGCTAATGCCAACATTATATTATAACATTAGAGTCTAAAAGCACACACACACACACAAGACTTGTCGTCTGCTTTTAGTATCTAATATTCGCAGGCTGGGCGTTGCTGCCAGCAGAGCAAACTCTTTGTTATGTGTAGTCAATCGGCTACAGACGATTATCGTAATAAAATCAGTTTTACAGCATCCGTGGCACATAAAAAAAGATGTCGCTGCTTTTCAAGGATCACCTGCTTAATTAGTGACAAAAAATACAATTTAGATTCGTATTCAGTGAATAAAATTGCACTAGCTTCACCAAAGTAGCCGATATAGCCCTCCGAATCGCTAAACTTAAGTGGCAGTGGGCGGGGCACATTGCGCGTAGAACCGATGGCCGTTGGGGCGGAAAGGTTCTCGAATGGCGACCACGTACCGGAAGGCGCAGCGTGGGTAGACCCCCCACAAGGTGGACTGATGACCTGGTTAAAGTCGCGGGAGTCCGCTGGATGCGGGAGGCGCAGAACCGGTCATTGTGGCACTCTTTGGGGGAGGCCTATGTCCAGCAGTGGACGTCCTTCGGCTGACATGATGATGATAGCTTCACCTACTAGAAACTGGTACAACAATTGCAAAACGAGCCTAATGTGTAATCCAATTTCAATAACTTCTACATTAAGCTCCTTATTTACCCAAATTTATTTACTGGACACAGAAATTTATAAAAAGTGATGGCTATTTGTATACAGTACTATACTAGTGTACATTCGGTTTTTGTCGAGGATCTATAGTTGGGGTACGATGTTTGGCCATTTTGCGGCCTTCTGAATACTCTGACACTAGACCCTCGACTGCTTCTTCACCTTCTTGCCCATGGCGTAGTGTGAAGAAGCAGGCCGGCATGATAGTGTTGAGTAGTGGGGGAAAAACTGTCTCACGCTACTCGATACTCTAATTGGACGGCACTGCGCTTACCATCAGGTGCAGTGTGGTCACATTGCCGTGCCAGGATAAAAAAATTAAGCTCAAAATATTTCTCTTCAGGTAACATTTCTGCTTTGGTCTAACGGTTGCTATAATTTGGCAACACCAGGGACGGCTTTATTAATTCTCTGATAATATCGCCCTCGCATTATATTACCTAATGAGGGATTAGGTCCAAGTACACCATGCTGATGTAGCAGCGATAGCCTAGTTGGTTGCGGTACGGACTGTCAAGACGAAAGTCATATATTCGAAACCCAAGTGGCACACACCTCTGACTTTTCTAAAGTTATGTGTATATTAAATGTTAATTATCAAGCGAAGCTTAAACGGTGAAGGAAAACATCGTGAGGAAACCTGCATATCTGAGAATTCTTATACGAATTTCGAAGGTATGTGAGGTCTACCAACCCGCATTAGGCCAGCGTGGTAGACTAAGGCCTAACCCCTCTCATTAGTAGTGGAGGCCCGTGCCCAGCAGTGGGACAATGTTTAATACAGGGCTTTTATTATTGTATTATTTTATATTTTTACACCATGCTGGCCTAATGCAAGCCTTTTAGTCTTCACTTATCTTTGAAAATATCTGTATATATAGATTTCGCTTATACTTTCTTTGTTGTGTGTTAATAAAGAAAGATGTAATAGCTTACGATGACTGCATGGATTATATACGTTTTCTTTCAAAAATAACTACCACGGGGGCGGAATCGCGGGCAAAATCTAGTTTTTTATTTATAATCACTCGTCATCCTCATCGGAATACTCAACTTTTTTGTTTATTTCTAGAACACGCCAGAAACCCTAATGTAAACAGAGATACAACCATCGTATTGTTTTATGAGTTTTTTTGTCCCATAATGACATTACAGTCTGTCGCCATACTGGCACATACTTTCAACAGACAACTTACGTGTTATAATAATACAAATCTATAATATTAACCTCATATTGCAAGTCTACCCGTGACAATAAGGTGGCCGACTCAGCATAATAATGTATTGTGACGTCAACTACAACACAGCGCTGGTGTTCAGCATTTAATAATATAAAGCCATAAAAAACAAAATTGGGGATATACTTGCCCCCTGTCACATGATGGGACTGTAATAAATTCGACGAAAAGTGGGTACATCTGCCTACCCCTTCGGGGATTACAGGCGTGAATGTATATGTATGTATGTAAAAAAACAAAAATCAAAAGATACTTAAAGTGGTGATAAAAAGAAAGAAATATGCAGCTTATGGTAAAGCAACACATTTTAATGGCTAAGTGTCTCCTAAAGAGTTAGGCATGGGTTAGGCGTTGTCGTACGAGGCGACTAATTGGGGCCATCGGGGGTCGCGGGCGCGCAGCGGGGTGGTAAGGCCTCGTTCGCTGTCGTTGTTCGGTGCACGGGGGCTCCTAAGCCCCACATAGAGATGGGCCCGTACAAGGCACCGCGCAGGGGCGGTTCCGGCAACAATTTTAGCACTCCTTAGAATACCCTGGGATCGCTCCGTAAGCGCCGAAGAAGGCCACCGCGAAGTTTTAGCTGGTAGTGTCGGGTGGGGTGTACATAGGGGGTAGGCACTCGGCCCAGCGGCAGCACGGATGGCCATCATCCGGGTGAGGGGGGTGCTGGGTCGTAAGACCTAGCCGGTCTTACGAACCAGCATAACCGTTTTATTCTTAATCCGCTTCCCCCCGGAGCGAGCGGCAGTAATAAAACGCTTTCCCCGCGACAAAAAAAGGCATGGGTTAGGCGTTATCAAAGGGCATTTCATCACTGTCACTTTCCACACAAAAACAACCGCATTAACAAATTTAATTAAATCCACGGATAACACAATCGACTCGAATTCCCATTACCATTGAAACTGGCGCGAAATGTCTCACAAAAACCGCCATCAACCATTAGTTCCACATTAAAACATTAACTTTTCATTTATTACTTGTTAAACTTTATACAGACGTATTACAATGTATAAAATGGACTCTGATTTATAGTGATATTGAAGCGGCTCGCGGGAATTTTAAATGATCGACGTACGAGTCTTAATACCGCAGTTTTAAAACTGGTGGTTTTATGTGCGATGATTGGCTCTGGCTGAGCCAGCCAAGCCTGTGAATATGGCTACTTATATGACGACAACTGAAATAACAACCTTATTGGTGTAAAACTGCGATTCAAATACTCGAGCGAGCTTTAAAACCGCGGCTTTTAAGCCTCGTCGATCGGGGTCTTTACAAAAAAATATGACAATACAATGATGTTTCCCCCAAACGGTTTTTACATTTCCAAATAATGTCTTAATGAGACAGAATGATGTGTGATGGGACCATCGGCTTACGAAGCGCAATACAAAACTGAGTAAAAAGCTTCATATCACCGTGTATATAAATCAATTTAACTTTGTGACGTTGGTTATGAATCGGTTTGGTTATATATGCGCATATAAAATGCGGTTTTTTAAAATATTTCGTTACTTTACGATATTACTGTGGTTTGACTGCGTGTTGGTTTGTTTACAGTTGGCATGACAAACAACAACTGCTATTTCCAAAATAAAACCAGTCATGTGATAAACGGACTAATAAAGTTAATTACATATGGAATCTGCTGCATCTAACTGAATGAAAATGGAATTAAGGCGGAGAGGTACAAAATACCTTATATATTTTATCTGCTGTCTATATTGCAAGTGGCCTAAGAATCTTATACGGCTTTAAAACTGCTTCAAACACTAACCTTTGAGAAGGCTTAAAAACATCTAACAAGTGCATAACATGCTCCCGATGACACAAACCCGTACCCTTTAAACATAGAAAGTATTGTTTCACATCCATTGCGGGTTTTGTTCGAATTATTGATTTAAGAGTGGTATAGAATTGTCAATAGTCGGGTATCAATACGAAAGTGGTGATGGAATGTGTACTGTTTAGTTTTATGGCTGCCAGGTTACGCCGCAGGACACAATGGCATTCGAAAAACAAGAGCTACGAGTCGAGTGGCCATGGTTTGTGTTTATAAATAGACAATACTAAACAGATAATAGGTATGATTTTGATTTTTTTACGCGCAGTTTGATATGCCACAATATTCGTATGTAGCCCATTATACTGCATCGGTAAGGGCAAATAGAAAATGGTTGTTCTTTTAACACACTCATAGTATTGACATCACACTATGTCAAACCTGTATCATAGGTGTCTAGTCATACGAGGTACTGCGGTCCCACAATGCCCAGACACGAAATAAACATTTGTTCATCACGTAATCGTATTGTCTTGGAACGGAGATCTTTCGTTTCAAAGCCTACTCACTCAGAGGCTGTCAATTCTGTACACTAGTCTAAACATTGATTTAACCACAAAGACTCTGCTTTCAAGCCTATCTGAGCTTGATAACTGAATGGTACACTTACTATTGATAAAGGTTTTTATTCTGTAGGATATTGATATCCGCCCGGATAGCAACCACCGTACACAGGGTGTAAAACCCGCCATAGTGGCACACGCAAGTGTGTCGCGTTCCGGGATCAGCCAGTGTACATCCGGTTTTTGTCGGGGGTATTGAGTTGGGGTACGATGATTGACCGTTCTGCGGCCTTCTAAATACTCTGACACTAGACCTTCGACTCCTGCTTCACCTTCTTGCCCATGGCGTAGTGTGAGGAAGCAGGCTGGCATGATAGTGTTGAGTTGCGGGTGATAAATTTTCTCTCGCTACTCAATACTCTTAATTGGACGGCACTGCGCTTACCATCAGGTGGAGTGTGGTCACTTTACCGTGCAAGGATAGAAAAAAGTATCGTCACATCTTTTAAAAAAACTACCGTAGAGTGAGAATTTGGTTGGTGATACCAGTGTAGGGTATACTTTAGAAACGCGGTCCAGAAGTCGTCCGGAAATTTACATCAAAATCGGGCAGTTGGACTGTAAGTCGATGAGACCTCATAACCGGAGCGGTAGTGACAAATGGCTTTCGCGAAAAAAAGGGCTTCGGAATTCCTTGTAAAACATAAATTCCACAATATTCCTGTTGTATGGTCGCACTAAAGGTCTGAAGGTGAAGTCGGTAACAGAGATGATATGGACCGATAGCGGGCCGTGGTAAAGGTCGCAGCTTCCCGTATTGAGGACCATTGTCAAGCGTGTACCATAGACAATCTATACACTATTTACCTTAGAATATTTTTTGATTCGAAGTCGTCAGTCCTACTTGTCCCTGAATTAGATAAGTATCTTTGCTAATTTAAGCCGCTAACATAAGTACTTACAAAACTAGAAGAATTTTAGGTTGTTCTGGACCTTTATAGAAAGAAAAGAGGAAAGTGTGAGGAGGAAGAGATGAAATAAATTCATTTCGCAGCGCTTAGAACAGATAAGACCATCAGTAATGAAAAGTGCGACCAAGTAGACCAAGTAAGATACATTATATACTCAGCCTGTTGCCGTCCACCGTTGGACGTAGGCCTCCGCAGGTGAACGCCAACCAATTATCATCATAAGTAACATACTTTAATCTTACTTAATTTATGAAACGCAACGACAAGCTGTTTTACTACATACCTCGATCAAACCGCTAATTTTCTAGGCGAATCTGCCTAAATCATGGTGTACCACTCACAAAAGACCTTGTTGCATTTATTTTTATAGATCTGAACAATTGTAAGGGCGCAAGAGCAACAGCAAATGATATTTCTCTTGAATTGTTGAACGATTTTGTTAACGTCAAATATCGCAGGTTGTTTAATATGAACATTTAACTTGGAATTATTTAGTTAAAAATACTTAAAATTCTATTTCAAATGGTTATATTTTATAGTTTCCAGAGACGTTAATGAATATTCCAGAAGCTTATATTTCGCCCACACTGTTTTATAGAACTCTACGACATAGTTTTGAAACATACAAACTAAAAGTCCTCGTAAATCCTGTATACCTTTCTTAAGGCAATCATAACGTAGTTTATATAAATTGTTGAATACTTCGTCATTCAAGCAATAATAGAAATATGTTTCTTACAAAAACCAAATCGTTTATACATGGGGTATCATTAGGAAATATTTATATCATAAATGCGACATCGGACGAATTCGAAATTTGATAAAATCAACTCGAAATATTCTAGAGAGCGGAATGACGAAATGTTATGACATATGGGAGTTTTTGTAGGCGCTACAATAACTGAAATATATTATGTTTATGGACAAACGGACAGTCCGTTTGTTTATGAGTTGTGTCAGATTTTTTGTAAAATTTTCAGTAATGGCAAGCTTTAGTGTCTGTTTTGGGATACCAGATTTATTTGAGTTATTGAATGCTTTTGCGTTTATGACAATTATTTTACATGAATATCACCCATTTATTTTGAATTTTTAATCAATCCAGAAATATGGTGTAAAAGAATAGTTAGCCCTTGTAATTGATTATTATACTGCGTCATCATTACTGCAAGCCTAGCCAAGTACGTGGAGTAATTTCTAAGCGTATTTATATTTTCGAATTTTGATATCATAGACGGCGCAACTTTATTGGAGATAGAATAAATCCCTAGCAATAAATTGCAAGCAAAACCAAACCGAAAACATAGTCTTTAGTACCAAACAAACTCTTCACAAAAATAGCAATCTCTAATCGATTCCGATCGAAATCTTAAATTGCAAAACATGTCGGTTCTATCAAAAATAAATTATTTATAACTAACAGAATCGATTCACGTATTAATTCGAATTCTCGATATGTCATCAATCATAAAAGTTCTGATGCGGCGATTTTATCTCATATCGGCGAGTTTCTTGTGGTGCCACAATTTACTATTGTTAAGGGATTGTGACGGTCTGTGGTTGTACGTGTATGGTGTATAAGAAGCCGTGCCATGGACCGTTTTAGAAACCATAAAACGTATAGACAAAGACGAAATCAGTGTAGTCTCAGTGCGATAAAATATGCATATTTTGTTATTTGCATACGAATTTCAGCTGCCATCGAACTGACCTACTGAATATCAGTTCTGTATTTACTAGCTAGGCGTTAGATAGCGGTGGATCTAGAATAATTTCTTTTAAACGATCATGCCAATGGGGATTGTTAGAGATTATTTTTTTGTAGAGAATTCTCCGATATTCAGGATTCATCAAAATATGCTCCTTTATCATTAAAGCGGACGACAAATAAAATGAAGTTAGAAATATAGGTTTCGGTTGTGGTTCCAAACTACGATTTCAATCTCAATAGTCCGATCAACCCCGGAAAATTGTAAAATTATAGGTAATCAATAACCGGTATTTTATTAGTATAGCCGGGCCACGAAGAAACCCACTGAATTTGATTTGCAATAACAAGGAAACAGAGAGTTGAATCCATGTAACATACGCTTACGTCTGTATCTAGTAGATAATGTACATAAATTGCGAGCTTTTCGTCATATCGAACACGGATTCAAATTCCGAGGAACTCATGTGTATTATTTTCATATCAGACTTATACACAAATGCTACTTACCCTATATAAGAATTGGATCTCACAATGACACTTAATATCAGAATTGTGCTGAAATCTAAATGTGTATAAATAAAGCAAAATCATGAAAATTCTACTAATTGCATGGAGCACAAAACACTACGACAGTAAAGATCATTATGACACTTTAAGCAAAACCTTCCAATGTCGGTAATATCAGACACCTAACTTAATCAAACATATTGCTGACGAAAAGTAACACTCATAAATAACGCTTAATACATTCGAACTGTCACATTAGAGTCCATAATAACCCCTGAGATATTCGGCCACGATGCGCCGACGCAAAACACGCGCTCTCAAATCATATGTTGGTGCATTGGGTGTATCACCATACCATTGTGCTATGCCGCTTGATATTTGGGGGTTTTTGCGCCACCACGAATAGATTTTCGTATGTGACGGATCGCTTGTAGTATATTACAAATTTTGGGATACAATGTGTCTGTTAAATGCCTTCTATAAATTATGCCATATTATGTATCCTGACTTATTAATAACCAAACCGTTGGAACTAAAATTTAATTTTAACAGTATATACACATAATTACATCGATAACTACTAAGTCCTATTATTTTATATTTAATTCCTAATGTTGTAAGTAGTTGTAGTTTGTAATTTTTGGTCAAATTTGCTGGAACTGTGGTGTTCATGTTTGTCAGGAAATGAAACACTATTCGCCGATTTTTCAACAGTCAATCTGAAGACACAAAGTATGAGTACTTTACCGATTTTAAATTGTGACAGTCGTTTATCGTGGAAAGCCTTGCAGTTCGCAATTATTAGACCACGTTTTTAAACTGACATACATTTAGGGTACATCTTTTTAAAGTGACCTTTTTAAAGATACATTTAGGGATTTTTAAAGTGCATTTTCTCATTTTCCATTACACGAAAATATTGTATGTAAATTATTAAAAAGTTTGAATACGGAACATGGGTGACATTTAGAACAATTCAGTTTCATACTAATATGGCGGGACCATCAAAGGATTGGCTGATCTGAGAAACTCACCCAGAATCTGTCATTTCATAATAAATAAATAAATAACACCCAACAGTCACACACATAGCCCCAATCCCACACTAAGATACGAGTCTTGTGTTGTGGGTATCGGGGACTACGAGAGACTGTTGGTCTCACAACACCCAGACCCCGGACACAAATATCTGTCTGTCACACAAACATTTGTCCCGGTGTGGGAATCGAACCCACGGCCTCTCGTTTCACAGCCGGCTACTCGCCAACTGCGCCACGAAGGCTGGAGAATCAAAGTAATCTGCTTTTTATTTGATTAATATAACGCGCAACAATTTCCAATGCTATAATGGAAACTTTTGAAAGCCTGTGGCGCGCAGTGGCTGTAAAACGAGAAGTCACGAGTTCTATTCCCGCACAAAGACAAATGTGAGACCGAATGTATCTCAGAGATGATACCCTCGACATAAGATAATTATATCTTACTGTGGGTTCAGGACTGTGTTATATTTTCAGCCAGTACCATAGCATCACTTCTGAAAATGCAACATATACTATCCTAAAATTCCTAAGGCCATCGCATTAAAACCGCATTTATGATATTATTTTTTGCCAAAGTACATGGTCTCAGGCGCCGGTCGCACCGGGAATGTGTTGTTAATTTTATAACTATTTCATATTGTACTTTTTGTGGCGGCCGACGTCGTCACATAAATATGACATTACTGCAGCTAATCAATTAGGGATTTTTTTCCATGGATAAAGGTGTATGAATATTGTATTAATCCTGGATTTTGACTAGGCTTTGCTGGTGACTCGGTTTGGGATTTATGAAAGATATGTGTTCTGTGTTTTACAACAGAACACAAATACACACAAAGCCACTTGTGTGTGGCTTTTGAAACGACAAAAGCCACACACAAGTTGTACAGGATTGGAATTTGTGTTCGATATAACGATAGGATCAGCACTTACCATCAGGTGCAGCGTGGTCACTCTGCCGTGCCAGGATAAAAAAAACACATAGTCTTAACCCCACAGTAAAATATAATTATATTGGGCATCGAATGAACGAAAGAATTTCGGTCTCACAGCACACAGAAGTAAATGTTCGAGATTAGAACCCGCAGTCACTTGCCCACTGTGTCATGAAATTAGTGATGTTTTATATGTGCTTAAATTTAATCGTGTAATGTTTTTTTTCAGGTAAGGCACTCGACCTCTTCAACTTTAAAGTGAAAATCTCAAAATAATAAAACAAAAAAAAAAAAAGTAAAATGATAAAACATTAGCCACCCGTTGCAGTTAATACCAAGACCTCATTCCCTTATATCTGACCACCAACTTGAGTATCCAACAATGAAACTTTATACTTCACTTATCTTTAAAATTAATACGTGAAGAGAAAATAGCGTATCCATTTTCAAGCTTATTGCACCGCAAGTGTTGTAATATTTAGCTTAGTTAAAGTTTTAACAGATAAGTGCAGAAGCTAAAATTAATGATAATTTGTGTTATAAAATAAAACACTACGTTCATACTGCCATTGTCAAATACGTCTATAGTTCTCGCTCTCAGCTGACGTAATAGAACAAAATTTAAGAAATATACATGCAATGGTTACATGGATACCTATACTCTATGAAAACAGCACCTCAAGACGTTCAAACGTTCAAACTTTTAACTCTAGACCTGGAGAGCGTGGTACTATATCGGCTATATCACTCTATAAGTCCACTATTTGTACCTACTCTTTGCTTAGACTTCTTTAAATAATCCCACTAATATTATAAATCCGAATGTTTGGATGGATGGATGTTTGTTACTCAATCACGCTACAACGGCTGGACGGATCTGGTTGAAATTCAGCAGAGATAGATTATTGTCTGGAATAGCACATAGGCTACTTTTTATCCCGGAAAAAATGTACAGCTCCCGAGGGATAGTTTAGTTTTTCACACACTAGGGATCTATATGATTTATTGCATACTGGCAGTTTAGGGATCAGTAAATCACTACTTTTTATCCCGGAAAAATGCGTGCTTCCTATGGCATAGCAAAATATAAAAAGGTGTAATAGCTTAAGACACCTCCATTGATTGTATACCTTTTCTTCCAAGATAACCTCCACGCGGGCAGAGCCGCGGGCAACATCTAGTAAACTTATAAATAACTTCGATATACGAACAATTTCGATCACTGAGGGATGGGCAGCATCCAGTGTAACATTATTTTCTTCATACACTCCACTGTATATTTTTTAAGGACAGCTGTTATGGCTCAGTATTTACTGAGAAGAAAAAATAAAGGTGTCACTTTATTTTCATGGATTTTATTTAGACAAAGCAAACATTGTATTAATGTTGTAGAGTCATGATGAAAGAAAGCAATACAGGCGTCACATTTATAACAGAATATGACATTGAATTCTGTTTTGTTTACATACTGACATTTAGTTTTCGTCAATGCATTATCATATTATGTTTTTCTATATAATACTCAGTATCAGCCCGGAGTTTAGAATTGTGTCCGGTATGGCGAAAGGCTCGCCCCTGTCACGTCCTAGGACGGTTATAAGCTAGGTAAAATGTGGGTGTACTGGTGTACTGTACAGGTGTGAGTATACCATCATAGTTGTTGGAACCGATCCCACAATCAGTTAGTGAACATTGAATCGCACTCGCCCCGAGTGATCATTAAACACCAGGAACATTACGGGAATTATCATTTGGTGATAACAGGCTGGCGTACCAACGGATATACATAAGCACAACTGTTAATTTTTTAACGGTTCGATCAGATGACTTACTAAGTTGAAGCTAAGCGTTGAGATGCGAGCAAGTAAACGTGCATTGTGCAATTTTAATATTGAATTTATGTGGGTCTAAGTTTTAACCATGGCTTAAGTAAGCCTATAAAATGATTTCAATTTGAATCGAATTGGGTTAGTTAGATAAAAACACTTTATATATTGCTTTAAATTAGTGGCCAGTAACTTAGGTGTATAAATTGTTATTTAATAGTGCCTAGTTTATAGGCATGGATATATGATAAAAATCTGCACAATATAAAAAGTCATGAACCTTCTTAATGTACACTTTTCAAGTCTGCATTATATTTAGTTTATATTATTTAAAATTTATTCAAACATGATTCTACGCTACAAATAAAATCCGTAAAAATGTAATGGTGTCAAAAGTGCAAAGTGAAAATTTTTAATCAATAAAGTTTTAGGTCGCGTACAGTCATGAATTTAAAAATGTATAAAGTTGAGGGTGAAAACAAAAAGTTCTTTAATTCATAAAAAGTACACCGACTTGGGAGAGGCCTACGTCCAACAGTGGACTGACACCGGCTGATGATGATGATGACACCGACTTCAATAAAAAAACAAATTATGCGTCCCTATAAATTAAGGTTGCCCTCGAGTTTTCTGAGATCCCATCATCAGATCTTGACTTGGTGCCAATGGGACCACCTGGGAAGTATACCCTTTTAAACAAAAAAGAATTTCTCGAATCGGTCAGGCATCTTCGAGTAATCGGGTAACATATATAAAAAAAAGATTCCGGCGAATTGAGAACCTCCTCCTTTTTTGAAGTCGGTTAAAAAGAGTCGCAAGCTCGAAAGCGTCGTGAAGCATATCTTCCATCATGTAGAGTAAAGCCGCATGCGCACTATCCCGGCGTCATTCGTCCGTTATCAGCGAATCTCCTCGCGAGTAACGTAACAAGTGTGATTAATACGTGCACTGATCTTAAACCGACCCATCTGCCTTCGGGCGTGCGACTTGAAAATGTACCGTTCGCCGACGCGTTTATTTGCACATTTTATTTCGGATACCGCAACGTTTTTAACGTACATTGTAAAGGCACTTTAATGCGATGTATTAAATGCAATGTTATTTTAATGAGATATCTCCAGAGTTAAAGAGCAAGACATTTATAATATAGCTTGCGAACGAAGTAAACAGATATTTTTAACCGACTTCAAAAAAAGAGGAGGTTAACAATTCGTCCGATTCATTTTTTTATGTATGTTCCCCGATTACTCGAAGACGCCTGCACCGATTCGAGAAATTCTTGTTTTGTTTAAAAGGGTATATATACTTCCCAGATGATCCCATTGGAACCAAGTCAGGATCTGATGATGGAATCTCAGAAAAATCAAGAGCAACCCTCAAATTTTATAGTGACGCATAATTTGTTTTTTATTGAAGTCGGTGTACTTTTTATATTTAATATTCTTCCTTGAATTTTAATACTGTGACGACAGTTTTTATTCGTGTAGAATTTAGTTTGTTTTATTCTGTACTAGAAGTCTATCTTAAGAGGAGATTGTCAATTAATGTATAGGCAAAATCTAAATTGTATCACAAACTTGTGATCGGTAATTCGTATTTAAATAAATTAAAATTTTAGTTATGAACAGGAGGGATTAATAGTTTGTCATTTGGTTTGGTCTCAAATAGAGATATTAAAAATGACATTCAAATTCATAGAGTAATCTTGTAAATTGTGGCTATCGTGAAGCATTTTTGTGCTTATTTCCTCTGTACTCTTTGTCAGTTTTTAATAATATATTAGTTTGTAATTATGAAATAGGTTTTTTTTTTATCCTGGCACGGCGAAGTGACCACTTTGCACCTGATGGTAAGCGCAGTGCCGTCCAATTAGAGTATCGAGTAGCGAGAGACAATTTATCCCCCGCTACTCAACACTATCATGAATGTATCATATGTATGATACATTCCTCTTGAATCACTCTATCAACTCTATCAAAAAGCGCTTTAATTTTAAAGTACTTGCGTAGTTTTGAAGATTTCAGCATACATAGGGATGGACAGACAGCGACAGCGACTTTATTTTATACTATGTAGTGATACATATCTAGGTAGCCGGCATATGGATGGCGCAAAGCTTTTTTATAGCTAAGCTCAGTCTAGATGGGCATGAACTTTAGCTTTGTCAAAGGTTTACTGTAATCGGTATATATTTCCGTTACTAAGCCGTTATCACTGTTTCATCATAGTCCGTATCGGATATATTATATATCAAGGGGTTTCCCGTTGTCGGTATTCCATTTTTTAATTTACGTATTGGAGAATTTCATAAATTTGAAAATGGAAGGTCGCGGTCGTCCACATTTATTACGCAATTGTAGGTTTTGACTTTTGACTAGATTTCATACATTAAACCTACCTAGACATTTTTAAAGTAAAAGTCCCAACTTCTTCCTAGGTATTAAAAAATGGTATCCCTTGTGTATAAATTAATAAAAATTCATGAAAAGAATTAACATGCTTTCAGTAAGTCGTTATTACACATTAATATACAAGCCTTATAATCAAATACCGTAATATTATGAATGTTAAAATCATATTTGAATAAAAATTGCATTATTCAAATATGCCTTTGTGTTAAATAATATTTTACAAGATCTTATGAATTGTGATCAAAACTTTTTAATGAACAGACCTCTTCGCTTCAAATAAAAATACTTATACAATTTTAAATTTAGAACGTCATGTACTGCACCAAGCCTTCACCAAGCACATACTGTTCAGTATAAGCACTTAGGAGATACAATGCATTACGCTTTTACCGCTATGGGGTGGGGCTGATGGGGTGGCCATTCAAAAAAAGATAAAATAGAGGATTTATCTAGCGTTTTTGTTTTTTATTTTATACTTCGACTATAAAACGTATCTAGAAAAGGTTTCATAGGAAGGTACAAGACATCTTCTAATAATGGGCCCATAGAAATAAACACGGAAAGATGTTTGTTTCGGGTCTGGGTGTTGTGGGACCGTAGTCCCTCGTAGTTCTTGATACCCACCATACAAGTTTGACCTAGTGTGGGGTATAGCTATGTGTGTTACTGTTGGATGTATTTATTATTGGTGTGTATTATTTGAGATAAAAAGTAGCTTATATTTAATCTAGGGTATGATCTCTCAGTTTGCCTTAATTTATTAAAATCGGTCCAGTAGTTTTTGTGTGGTCGGCAGTGGTGCAACACACTTATGATTTGTAAAGTATTCACCATTTCTATTGACGTGATATTTGGCAAACTTTTCGAAGGATCAGGCACAAATTCTAATCCATACTAACTCAACAGGTTTATTAAATTGTGGCTATCGTGAAGCACACTAGCGATAGATGATAGATGTGGAAAAATCTTTACCACAAATGGTTATTGCCCGACCGGGGTTTGGGCTGGGCTTCGAACGCGGAACTTCGCCTGCCTAAGTATGCTACTGCAACCAAAAAGCCTACCTACAATTTGAACAATTACTACCTAAAATACATATTATACATTTAAAATCTATCATCAATGCACCATTGCATCACAGGGGCAGGTAGCAAATCAACCGGACAGATAGACAGGCAGACGGACAACCGACCTCACTATACAATGAGATATTTACAAGCGCGTCGGGAACCGAACGGGCGCCCATCTGTATTGTGTTGAATTGTAAGCAGTTTGTTGCTTTTCGACCTTAAGTTAATGTATTGACTATTGAGATGGGTTTACGGCGCCAGTTACTTTTGTACGATATTCAAATCTTGTTTGTGGAAATTACTTCACCTATAAAGGAATCATTGCCTTAGAATTTTGGCTGAGATCGTTGAGGTCCTAGACAATAAGATATACAAGTATTTTAAATCATATGAGTAAACTATAAGCACTTACTCACGCCTGTAATCTCCGAAGTGGTAGGCAGAGGTACACACACATTCCGCCGAGCTTATTACCGTCCAGTGATGTGAAAGGACGCGAGCCCTTCGCCATACCGGGCACGATTCTAGTCTCTCAGGTTGATACTGACTATTTCGTGAAAAACCCAACATCAATTTTACCCCACCCGGGGATCGAACCCGAAACCTCACAGCAGTCTTACCGCATACGCAATTATAACTCCACCGAGGCAGGCGAGTACAAGTAAAGTTTGTATTGTAAATAATGTCTCCTAAAAGCCTCCGAAAATGACTCAAGCGACCTCCAGATGTCATTATTCAACAGAAATATATCAAAATCAGTTCGGACCACGGATGACAACGTCAGCTGCATAAAGCATCATTACACGCGTCGCCTGCGTCATTGTTCGGCCGGTATTGTCCATCAGTACCACTCGTTACCACCGATTCATCTGTATATAAAGAAAATTCGATCAAAATTTAAATAGTTCGAAATAGTCCTCGTAAACCGAAAAACACAAATCATAATTTTACTTCGAAACATCTTAGAATTGGTCTAGATTAGGAATACTCATGCTTGTTATTAATTTATGCGGAGTTTTGCTGAGACAAATAAAAACAATTAAAATGTTTATTCAATCTGCTCTTATAAAAAAAATTATATTATACCATAAAACTAAGGAATATTAAAAAACAATTAACACTATGATGTTACAGCTAAGCAGGGAACAATTAAATGTATCAACCCTGTTTTATTTTAATAAATCATTTATTTTAAACAGCCTATCATTATCTATCACTTCATTTCCACTTACACAATGTATGAAAAATTACCTTTTACAGTTAAAGCGCATTTCTGATATAAACACAAAGTTATGGATATTTTGGTATACCAATAGGCCTTGGCGACAATATTACTCCTTTAGTCTATATAATACTAAAAACCGTCTTGGTCCACTAAGATGTAGATTTTAATTCTATATATCCAGAACCACTTGTTTAAAAATTTACACAAAACTCAGACATTCCTTAAAAATCCTATATGAATTTGCTAACTTTACCTGGAAGTCGTATTGAAGAATTCTGTACAGAATAAATGCGACAAATCAAAAAGAACCCGCTTGAAATACCACAATTTAATTTGGATCAAAGCAAGTGCAATATAGCTGTGGCATATGTCCCGAGTCACGTCAGAACGTGGAATTGTTAATGATGCTCCACTTCCAAACGATTCGTGTGTGGAATGTGCGGTATCCATCGTGCACCAAGCCACCCGCTCGCTACTCCGACTCATAATGGCATTGAAATTCATGTTTTAATAGCACTTAAGTCTATATCGTAGCCATTAAAGCTTATTATTCCATGACCGATCGTTAACAGGTTGACAATGTAATTCCTCCGAGCTACAATTAAGACTACTTCATCCACAGGTTTCGTTACTTCAAAAATGTCTCCTACGGCTTTAGATTTAGGTTCTGTATCGATTGTTATGTTGATAGCGTTTAAGACATTACGGATTGGATTGGTGGCAGGCAGTGGTCTGATAGCGGGGCGATCCGAAGTGCTGCAGCCTTTTAAGGCGGTCGCGCGCCCAACGCGTGGCGTCGTTACTTCTTCAAAGCTTCCAAGAGGTTAATTGCAACCGAAAAACTGCCGTGCCGTCCGTGGAATCCCACTCGGTAAGGCCACCTCCAAGGTTTTCTGAGTACGCCATGAATATTGATAGGAGCCAAAATAGTTAAGATTTTCTTACTTTTGACATTACAGCGTGTGGGTGTCCCTTGTTTTTAGTCGCAATGCGTTTATTAGATTGAATTTGATTTGTTTCATGAGCCTTTGTTTGTACTGCGACCGGTTTGAACTGATCGTTTCGCATTTTTTTTAATGATGACCATATTGGCAACAAGGAAGGTTTCGTTTCAAATACTTTACCTGTTTGTTATTTTTCTTTTTGTAAGCTAACTTATTCCGGTGACTTGGTTCGCGATTTTTAAATAACCGTTTACTATTGTTATATTTTCTATAGAATAGTAGTACAAGCGTACCGTTTACATGATGACTGCATGGACTTTTAACGAAAAATGCATTTATTAGGTATTTTAAAAAATATATTAGGTTTTATCTTTTCTAATCTTGACTGCCTCGGTGGCGCAGTTGTAATTGCGCATGCGTTACGACTGCTGTGCTGAGGTCTCGGGTTCGATCCCCGGGTCGGGTAAAGTGATATTGGGTTTTTCTATCTAGAAATTCCTCAGTATTAGCCCGGAGTCTGGTAAATGTGCCCGGTATGGCGATAGGTTCGCCCCCTATCACATTATGGGACAGAAATTCGGCGAAAAGTGGGTGTGCTAGTTACACCTCTGCCTACCCCTTCGGGGATTACAGACGTGAGTGTATGTGTGTGTATCTTTTCTAATCAAAAGTTGAAAACTGTAGTGTTAGTAACATGACAAATGAACAATGATTGAAAATTTTTGTGGTCCACCTCGTATTATAATAAGAAAAAATATTCAATATGTTACCGGGTCTGGAAAAGGATATTGGATTTTTCTATTTAAAAATAGGTACTCAGCATCAGCCCAGAGTTTGGAATTGTGCCTGGTATACCAATATGAGCGCCCCTTATCACATTATGGGACCGTAATAAATTCCTAACTCCACCTGTAATCGCCGAAGGGGTGGGCAGAGGTGTAACTAGTACACCCACTTTTCGACAAATTTCGGTCCCATGATGTGATAGAGCCTGATAGACGAGCCTATCGCCATACCGGGCACAGATTCCAGACTCCGGGCTAATACTGGGAATTTCTGGATAGAAAAACCCAACATCACTTTACCCGACCCGGGATCGAACCCGAGACCTCAGCATAGCAGTCGTAAACGCATGCGCAATTACTACTGCGCCACCGACGCAGTCTATTTCAAACTATCTTTTTTTATATTGATGACAGACAAAACACATGACTTTTCACACCATGTAGTGTTATAATTATAATTTACATTAGGTAGTGAATATGTAAGCGATGCAAAATCGCCATTATGGTCATTCAACCTTCTAGATTTATCGGCTTTGCTAAGGCATGAATGCACAGCAATGCTGTTTAAAATAAATAATTACACGAGTGATTTTATTGTCAGGAAACCGTTTAGTAGTTTTACGTCTGAGGTTTAAACTGTTTTTTTAATACCAACCCTACACCATTATATTAGAGGTCAAATTAAATCTTTAAGATCCTGATTGCAATGGTATGATCTGTTCTAATTTTATACTTACATTCGTTTTCAAGAGTAGGCTGGCACGCCAAAATGACCACACTGCACCTGATGGTAAACGCAGTGCCGTCCAGTTAGAGCATCAAGTAGCGAGAGACAATCTATCCGTCTCTACTTAACACAATCATGCCGGCCAGCTGTGTAGCTTCTTCGCACTACGCCGTAAGGACCCAGGATCATAGGAAGGAGGGAACACGGTAGCTGGCAAACTATTCCACAGCTTGATGGTGCGGCAAAAATACGAATCTCTTGGATCGGGCCGGGGTATTAGACACCACGAAGCTGTGGCTCCGTAAGCCAGTACGCGTGGTTCTGGTGTGGAAGGGAGAGTCTACTGTTATGGTTTCTTTAAATATTTGCAACACTGGTGATCACATTTTATCAGGTCATTCATTGTTTGCCGACTTTTGTTACAAAAAAATATTGTATGGAATGAATGGAATCCTCGGTCATTAGAAAGATTTATGTGGTATTCATAAGCAAGTGCATTTTGACACTAAAACTTGTTGGGGTTCTTATATTAGGTTTGTCAAATGCGAAAATTGCCTTATCGATTATTATAGCATACCTTTACTTTTTTTTAGGCTAGCCTGTTTTGTGTCCCACTGCTGGGCAAAGGCCTTCTCTTTATTCTTCCACCTAATTCGGTTTTCAGTCAGCTTCCGCCATTGTCTTTCGAATGCATCCAGTTCGTCTCTCCATCTCTTTTTTGGTCGTCCACGTTTCCTATGACCATCCGCCGGAACCAGGTTCGTAACTATTTTCGCCCAGCGCGGCGGTCTGGATGCATTCGAAGCACATATCCCGCCCAATTCTACTGCAGTGTGGCGTCTTTCTCCAGTCTTTTATACCTACGTCTGCCATTTGAGTTTTGGAACGTAAAAAGTTCTTCACTTAGTTCGGTGTTTCGTACGTGGTCTGTCAATTTTATACCGAGAATTTTACGTTTCATAGCTCGCTGGCAAACCTTGAGTTTAAAAAGTTTTACCTTTACTTAGGTATTTGATATTTAGTTAAAAAGAAATATTTGTTTTTGATGTTCTACTGTATTTTTCGTTTGATCTATTGTAAATTATTTGAACTATGCAGCTAAATACATACGGCTATAGAAATTTCAATTAAAGTTAATTACCAGTACGGTAAACTAGTTGAGGGCGGGGCATTACTGAATTGTAATTGTCCGCCATTGGACAGGGAAGGTTTTCGTACGGCCGCGCTCCGTACAGTATAAAACGACGCCCTTCTATAAGCTAGTTCACAAGCTATGCAGTAACTATATAAACTGCGGTTTAATATTACTAATATTATAAATGCGAATGTTTGGATGGATGTTTGTTACTCAATCACGCCGGAACGGCTGAACGAATCTGGTTGAAATTTGGCACAGAGATAGATTACAGTCTGGAATAGCACAAATTTTTATCCCGAAAAGTGTACGGTTCCCGTAGGATAGTTTGTTTTTTCACAGACGAGGGATCGACATGATATTTGCACAGTGTTAGTTTAGGGGTCAGAGAATGACACAGGCAACTTTTTATCCCGGAAAAAATCACGTTTCGTATGGGATGGCAAAGTATATAAAGACGTAATAGCTTAAGATGCCTGCATGGATTTTATACGAAAAATAACTTCCACGCAGGTGGAGCCGCGGGCAACAGCTAGTATTTTATAAATTACTACGATAGTTTCTGTTTCCATAAGATATTCAAGCCAATCATGTTGTGAGTGAATTTTTCATGAACTTTATTTCCATGGCTGTAAAAAAACACCCGATTATTCTCTATAACATATATATTTTGACAATGCCACAAATTAAATTAAAAAATAAGCAAAGATAATTAGAAGTCGTACCTACTGCCGCGAGGAAAGTCATACGTTCGAATTTTAAAAGTTCGAAAGCTACGAATGCATTTTTTGTTAATTATCGCTTAATTTAAGGGTAAAGGAAAACTTGGTTACGGAAAACATATGGTAAGCTGTATACCTGAGAATGAATAGGAGATTGTTTTGAGTAGCGGGGATAGATTGTTTCTCGTTACTTGAGACTCTAATTGGACAGCACTGCGCTTACCATCAGGTGTAGTGTGGTCACTTTGCTGTGCCAGGGTAAAATAAAAATCAATCACTCAAGTGTATTCTAAGCTTAATTGATTTTAGTATTATGAGTCAGAAGTATTTTTAACAGCGGGATGTCGTCTTATATAGAACTTATTGCAACTATGGAATATATGTTACTACATTGATTAACTATTGTTGGTTTTTATAACGGAAGAGTATTTCAAATTGCTGTGTACTTTATAAACATGTAACATACATGTTGGCTGGCGTTTGTGTGTAATAATGTATATTATTTTTCTTCAAATGATTTGTGAACCTAGTCAAGATTTGTAACATTCTTTTTTGAAACAGCGTCAATGAAGTTTAACTTTGCGTGTTTATTTTTGCTTGTCAATAATTAAAGAACTTCATAGGCGTGCTTATGTTAAAAGTTAAATAATCTGGCGTGATGGTCACGCCAGTTCATTGCTTATTGCACATCCCAAAAGTGCCTAAAAAAGATTTCACTTTAAAAATTAGAAACATCTTTCTTTGAAGCTCCAATCGATTATAATTCCTTTAAATCAAATAATTATTTCTCATTACATTTTAAGGATCAATATAAATTAATCTAAAGTTATTTACTGTTAAATTCAAATAATCCGTCGCTTTGGCACAAATATGTCCTAGCTGAAATATGTTGTCCTAGCTTTGAGTTTGTAGACTTATTTCAAGATATTTGGCATAGTTATTTCGTGGGTATTTTAATTAATTCCTTTAGTATTGGAATTTGAAATTAATTCTTTATTTGATTTGTCATGTGTGCAGACATTTGGTGCACAGATTTTACAATAATGTATTTATTAAAACAGAAGACATTATACAGAAACGGCTGAACGGATTTTAATGGTTTTATATCTTCTTGTAAATATTAGGTCTTCAAATTCATGAAATATTAAGAGCTAAATAATCCAAAAAACTTAACAAGCCATGACATACATACGCTTTCACGCCTGTTAATCCCCGAAGGGGTAGGAAGAGGTGTAGGTATAACCAGTACACCCACATTCCGCCGATCATAGTACCGTCCCATGATTTGATAGGGGTCGAGTATATAGCCATATCGAGGACAATTTCAGACTCCGGGTAGATACTGAGTGTTTTATGATAGAAAAACTCAACTTAACTTTTACCTAACCCGGTGATCGAACCAGAGACCCCAACAACTGCGCTGCCGAATGCCTACATTTTTTTTTATCCTGCCATGGTAAAGTGACCACACTGCACCTGATGGCAAGCGCAGTGCCGTCCAATTAGACTATAGAGTAGCGAGAGACAATTAATCCCCTGCTACTCAACACAATCATGCCGGCCTGCTTCTTCACACTACTCCATGGGCAAGAAGGTGAAGAAGCGAGGGTCGAGGGTCTAGTGTCAGAGTATTTAGAAGGCCGCAAAACGGCCAAATGTCGTACCTCAATTCTAGACCCCCGACCAAAACCACATTGAGTACATTGAGTATTTCAGAATATGTGGTAACGTGTACGTAAAATCGCTATCCAAATATACCATTGCCTACATATATACCAGATACCCTCCAATCGGCAATTGCTACCGGAAAGGAAGGAGTCCATGTGTATACTGGCAACCGTCTCATCGCAGCTGGTATCCCCGCTCGTACGCAATACGCACTCGTAGCGTAGTTTTTTGCGGTGCGCGCCTGCCTGCATACAAACTGCCAGTGAGCTTCCCCGCCCATATAAGGATGTCTCCTTACGCCAGGATTCCTACGAGGGACGTGTGTCCTTAGTAAAAACTCTTATATTTATTTATCGGGAATACGATGTGGTGGAGGGAAATTGTGTTTGTACGTTGTTTTCAAAATTGTAGGGGTCTTGTTGTGGTTGTAAAAAGGTCCAGATCTGGGTGATGTGGACAAACAATTTGAGGTTATTCGAATTGCGAACATTGGAATTAGATTGAAATTTAAACGTTCTAATTTTGAATTCAAATTCCCAAGTTGTTCCTGCTCAGTAGCTACCTACCTTGATCGTACTTTAACGGTAGGGTTTAATTTCTTTTTGTTATACTAAAATTGATAAATAATTATAAATTAACAGATTAGGTATTATATAATTGTAATATTCTTTTACTCCATGTAATGTTTGGCCCATCTATCGTATGAGCCATTTCATCTCAATTTCTAAAAAACTGATTCAAAAGAAGTCAGAAGGCAACGCCTAGTATCGATAAAAGCGGTGTTGTCCGTTCGCCGAACGCGTTTAATTTTAGCATTTGTTCCGTACACGAGTGTCGCAGATTGTCGTTTTTCATAAGAAGTATTACCTCGATGCCTTTTCGAACGCATCACTATGACATTAGATATTTTCTTGATTGCGACGAGCAAATGAAGGAGTGGTATCAGATAACAATTTTATAATACCAGCTCTTAGAATGATGAAGTCTGCATACATTGTTGTATGATCAAATGACATATTCATTCCACCAGGTAAAGTGAACAAATAATTTTGGTAGAATCGGACACACAATTGATGTAAAACTAGAAAGATTCAGAATTATAATTACTGGTGTGTTTATTTGAAAGTTTTTAATATACATGACATGAACATAGATATTAAAATTTACCTGATCTATCTTTTTGAAGATATTTGAAGTCTACCAAATCACATTACCGCAGCATGGTAGACGAAAAGCTTACCCCACTTATTAATAGGTGTTCTGTGCTTAGTAGAGTTTCACAAATATGGAAAGGTAAGTCTCTAGGGCAAACAGGTGGTCAACCTACCAAACGCAGATAACAGTAACATTGTATTAAATTTTAAATTGTTTTTTAAAGTCTTCTCTCTTATCAGTGGAGCAGTTGCCATAGTTCTTCGCCATCTATATTTGAAACTGCTGATATGACAACACGATCTTTTTACATGTTAATTGAAACGAATGTGGCGCAGACTGATGAGACAAATGTCACAGGTACAAAACCAGTCCAAACAGCATACACAGAATTTTCAAAGTTACTTGTATATTCTTTGTTAATTACTTAAAAAACTGTAAAGGAAAAGATCCTGAAGAAACCTGTATACCTGAAAAATACATACATACAGACATATACACTCACGCCTGTAATCCCCGAATGGGTAGGCAGAGGTGTAACCAGTACACCCACTTTACGCCGAATTCCGGTCCCATAATGTGATAGAGGGCGAGCCTATCGCCATACCGGGCACAGGTTGCAGACTCCGGGTTAATACTGAGAATTTCTAGATAGAAAAACCTAAATTTGCATAACAACTTCAGAGATTTGTGAAAACTAACAACCTACATTAGGCAAGCTTAGTTGAAAGTCCTAATCCTTTAACAATAAAATTTACCCATTACTTGCTTATAATGAATAAATATTTCTTTCTTTCTTTCTACTTTAGTAGAGAGCCCAGAAGCAGAACAGTGTATATACAGGCCTTATAAATCTCAAGTTCTTTCTAGAAATTGTTTGTTGACCTTCCAGACCGCACGTCTAATCCGCACGACGAGCAATTCCAAATATGTTTATTGCTCCCGTCATTCCACTCTCCGTGAGTCGCGATGGATACCGATTCCACAATACGGAACAGGATTGCTGTTCATACATTATTTAAACGATTTGTTTCGACCGTTGATTGCGTGATTGGAGTTTAAAAATGAGTATATCTTGATCTTATCACTTATATCTTGAGTATTATCGTTATCTGTTGCCTCATTGCCAGCTCGTTTTTCGAAGTTAGGCTAAAATATAGTATCGTCATATGTCTACAGTATGGGGTTCTTCTAGAAGGCAGTACATAGGTTTTTGAAGGGTCGGCAACGCGCATGTGATGCTCCTGGTGTTGCAGGCGTCCATAGGCTACGGTAACCGCTTACCATCAGGCGGGCCGTAAGTTTGTTTGCCACCATCGTGGTATAAAAAAATATTTTTTTTGGATAAACTATGGTCTAAATCAGAAAAATTTACAACTACACTTATACTTGTTTAAAAATTTATTAGAAAATTATATTTAGTATCTAAAACAAACTGGCTCGGTGGCGCAGTTATAATTGCGCATGCGTTACGACTACTATGCTGAGGTCTCGGTTCGATCCCCGGGTCGGGTAAAATGATAATGGGTTTTTCTATTTAGAAACGCTCAGTATCCGCCCGGAATCTGGAATTGTGCCCTGTTATGGCGATGGACTCGCCCCCTATCACATTATGGGACCGTAACAAATTCGGCGAAAAGTGGGTGTACTGGTTATACCTCTGCCTACCCCTTAAGGGTATACAGGATTGTATAAACAATACACGAATTTTATTCTACTTCATTTCATAGGCCTTATAGTAGTAGGATTGCTACCAAAGTGTTGATTTACACTGATATAAAACTAGATTATTAATAAAAAATATACTATTTCATAAATAAATAAATCTACGCTAGACACCATAGCTATTATAAAATAGCCGAGATAAACACAGATGCCCCATCCCTAGTAAAAACACGTAGTGCGCGTAGTGAGGCGTACGTACAGTTCCCAGGACAGCTGTTCCGGGTTGTATTCCCGGTAGCACGTGGGAAAATCGTGTCTATAAATCAACGCTTAATATTTTCTTGCTTCTGTCCAGTTGCGGACGTGTCGTAACGAGAGCTATGCGCGATGAAGCAACAAAAAATATAAATGATAATAAATAATTATATCATCGCTTTGGAATTAAGTTTATTTATTTTAGAATATCTGGTGTTCTATCAACAATTGGAGTTATATTCCTAAATCTATATCTGTAAAATAAAAAAAATGTTTCTACCTATGTCCGTATACTAGACTAGCTGTTGCTCGCGGCTCCGCTCGCGTGGAGGTCATGTTTGGGAGAAAAAGTATACAATACAAAATACCAATATTCATGCGTTTAACTTAAAAATGACGGATTTTCATACAAACTTTCATTCCCTATTTTACCCTCTTAGGGGCGGAATTTCCAAAAATCCTGAAACATATATTTTTTATTTTTAATTAAAATGCCAAATACTAATTTTCATGAATTTAACTTCAAAAATGACGGATTTTCATACAACCTTTCATCCCCTATTTGACCCCCTTAGGGGTGGTATTTTCAAAAACCCTTCCTTAGTGGATGCCTACGTGATAAAAGGTACCTACTGTCAAAATTTCAAGTCTCTAACCCCAGCCGTTTAGGCTGTGCGTTGATCGATCAGTCAGTCAGTCAGTCAGTCAGTCAGTTTCTTCTTTTATATATACAGATATACTGTGAAAGCACTCAACCGATTTTAATGAAATTTTGTGTATGTGTGTGGTTGGGTCCAACTTAAAAGATAGGATAGTTTTAGATCCGATAGGCAGTGATGTTATCGAGATCAGAATGTCGTATTTTTTCATCGAATATTCGGTCCACAGAGAAGGCGGAACAATGTCTGCCCGGGATAGATAACTCTTTATTGCACACCATAATAATAAAACAAGAAACCTTAAAATTAGAGTAAGTTACACTAGGCGCTCTTATCGCTAAAAGCGATCACTGCCAGACAACCTTAAGACCACTAGTAAGTTATGAAAATAATAAACAAAATTAAAATATTATATTATTAAACGACACTTTTTATAATCCAATGCCTTAATTATTTTTATTGGTATAATTATTTTTAATTAACCAAGACCAAATTAATATCTTTATTATTATACTTTATATTTTAATTAAAATAAAGTGCATCTTGTAAATTTTTTCGCATGTACTACGTCATTGCCCTTACAGTGATCGACTGGATGCGGTAGTTATTAGCTATAGTGATTTTTTGTCGATTGTCACCACTCGCTGTGTATTGATTACTGAGTAATATTTAGCCATCGGATAGTACGAATAGCTTGTTTACCGTCCTGATGAGATGGATTGATAAATATTTATAGGGTTTGTAGATTAGAATAAATGGACACGGGATTTTTGCTTGAGGTGTTTGTTTTATACATTGTATACATTTGTGAGTGGTTTTAATTTTTTTATTCTGTCACGGCAAAGTGACCACACTGAGAGAGAGAGAACAGCGCCAATTCAACAGAATCATGTCGGCCTGCTTCTTCACACTACGCCATGGGCAAGAAAGAAAGAAATATTTTATTTGTTACAAGCATTTACGTAGGTACAAACTAAAAGAAATTATAATAAAACGATAATTATACTAAACATGTAAAAACACGGGGAAAAAAAATACCTTGTGTTTATACAAAATAAGTTTAAAATAGACTGCCTCGGTGGCGCAGTTGTAATTGGGCATGCGTTACGATTGCTGTGCTGAGGTCTCGGGTTCGATCCCCGGGTCGGGTAAAGTGATATTGGGTTTTTCTATCTAGAAATTCTCAGTGTCAGCCCGGAGTCTGGAACCTGTGCCCGGTATGGCGATAGGCTCGCCCCCTATCACATTATGGGACCTAAATTCGGCGAAAAGTGGGTGTACTGGTTACACCTCTGCCTACCCCTTCGGGGATTACAGGCGTGAGTGTATATGTATGTATGTATGTAAGTTTAAAATAAGAAAAATTATGTGCTCATAACAAATACGGCCACAGTCTCAGCGTGTACTGGTTTAAATACCAGTGCTGGTCTTCCGATGGGCCGTTCGGTGACATCACGGGCACAGACCACCATAATCAATCAAGCAAGCAAACAAACAACGTCCACCCAATGATTTGCTTTATTAATAATGTTATTTATTCCAAATTTTTGGTCTGGCAGCACTGACAATGTGACGTGGCATTCATAATTCATATTATTATTCTAACCTAAATTGACATACAAATATTGAAATGTCAAGGAAAGTAAAAATTGTAAACAACAAAATTAAAATAAGACAATACAAGCTCTTACCAGTAATACGTGCTAGCTCACAAACGCGTATGAAAATATTTACCTATGAACATTGTGCAGACATGCTGATCGTAAAAAGAACAGAAAAAATATATATAATATAAAGAAGGTGAAGAAGCGGTCGAGAGTACTCAGAAGGCCGCAAAATGGCAAAACATTGTATTCCGACTATAGACCCCCGACAAAAACCGGATGTACACTGGCTAATCCCGGAATGCGACACAGTTGCGTGTGCCACTATGGCGGGTTTTACACCCTGTGTACGGTGGTTGCTCTCTGGGCGGATATGAATATCCTACTACCAGCATGAAATGATTCAAAACTAGTTCAGTAATCTTTTATGTATTTAAGATAAATATATATATCCAAAAATCATACACGTAATCCCCACCGTACACAAGTCTTATGCCATAGGTATGAGAAACTAAGAGGTTTCTTAGTCTGAACACCCAGATCTGATGCAAACATTGCCGAGGATTGAACCTGCGAACTCTCAATGCGTAACCGGCTACTCACAAACTACGCCACGGAGGTTGTGTAAAAATAATTCGTAATAATTTAGTGGCATGTCAATTTGTAACGCTATGCATAAGGAATAAATTTAGCATCCTGGCAAAGTGACCGCACTGCACGCGATGTTAAGCGCAGTGCCGTCTAGATAGAGTATCAAGTAACGAGTCAATTATCCCTTGCTATAATCATGCCAGCCTGCTATGCTTCTTTACACTATGTCTAAACGACCCAGCATCATAGGAAGGAGGGAAAACGGTAGCTGTGTTTGACTGATCTAATATTATGAATTTACGAACACACCAACTAATCACACATATACTGATTCCACACTAGCATACTATAATACGCCGAATGCTGGTGGTAGGATATTCATATCCGCCCGGATAGCGACCACCGTACACAGTGGCATAACCCGCCATAGTGGCATACGCAAGTGTGTCGCGTTCCGGGATCAGCCAGTGTACATTCGGTTTTTGTCGGGGGTCTAGAGTTCGGGTACAATGTTTGGCCATTTTGTGGCCTTCTGAGTACTCTAGACCCTCGACCGCTTTTTCACCTTCTTGCCCATGGTATAGTGTGAAGAAGCAGGCCGGCATGAGAGTGTTGAGTAGCGGGGAATAGATCGTCACTCGCTGCTCAATACTCTAATTGGACGGCACTGCGCTTACCATCAGGTGCAGTCCGGTCATTTTGCCGTGCCAGGATACAAAAAAAAACTTCGGTCACACAACTCGATGCGAATATCAAACCCACAAACACTTGTTTCAAAGCACTGCGCCACGGAAGCTATCACGAATAAGGTCTAACAATATTTTAATATCCATTTGTATTTACTTCTAGCTTTTAATGTAATATGTCTAATACAAGGCAGATTCAAACACTGAAATTAAAATAAACATATTAAATCAAGTTAAATTATTTAATTAATTATTATTACACAATTTGATATACAAATAATCAAAGTTAAAATGAAGTTATAATCTCATAATGCTATGTTCATTCGTAATTTAAATTGTTTCGTAAATACAATCAATGTTCGATAAGGACGGTGTAAATCAATAAAGGACCAGCCACGGCGTGTTTGTTTAATGGATCACATTATCCGATACAGCTGATCAGTTAGTGCGCTGCGCCGCCGCGCCGTTCTAAATTTAATATGCGTAGAGGCGTGTTGCTGACGTCGCAACTTACTGCGGACGTGTTTATGCAGTAGCTGTTGTTGAAAATGACTATAATAGCCGACATATCGAGTTTTATAATAAATTATTAATTTTCTTAAAATAATTATCATTTTTATTTAAATAAACTGATATGTAAATATATATTGAAATGGGACAGTAGTTAAGCTATAAAATACATAAATTAAACCGTGTACAGAAAATAGTGATGTGCAAATGCCCGCTAACAAAATAAAATTAAATCATATTAATTATTATTTTTCAGACTGCCTCGGTGGCTCAGTTGTAATTGCGCATGCGATACGACTGCTGTGCTGAGGTCTCGGGTTCGATCCCCGGGTCGGGTAAAGTGATATTGGGTTTTTCTATCTAGAAATTCTCAGTATTAGCCCAGAGTCTGGAATCTGTGCCCGGTATGGCGATAGGCTCGCCCCCTATTACATCATGGGACCGAAATTCGGCGAATAGTGGGTGTACTGGTTACACCTCTGCCTACCCCTTCGGGGATAACAGGCGTGAGTGTATGTGTGTGTGTATTATTTTACCAAAAATATCTTTGCCGTATAATAAAACCATTGGGTGACTAAAATGTATTAAAATTCCATGGGGTGCTTGGAAGTTGCATTTATCTGTTAACAGTATTGGCGTGAATGCTGCGTACCGCTAATCTATATGCAAATATTGTAATAGCCATCAGGGGCTGTGCCATTGAATTTTTATATTCGCCACGCTGTATGCTGACATGGTATATATAAGCAAGGGTTATTGACGAAATTTTGCAGTAGATAGATGAAAGAATGGTAAGATAAGATAAGAAGATAGGTAATTATTCCGTTCAACACTTTTTTTTTATTTTGGCACAGCAAAGTGACCACACTGCACTTGATGGTAAGCGCAGTGCCGTCCAGTTAAAGTGTCAAGTAGCGAGAGACAATCTATCCCTCGCTACTCAACACAATCATGCTGACCTGCTGTTTAAATTGTTCACACGACGCCTAAGAGATCCAGGATCATAAGAAGGAAGGAACACACCATTAAAAGAAGAACTTAACAAGAAACCTCAAACATAGTATGTTACAATAGGTGGTCTTATCGCTTAAAGGGGTATTTGCCAGACAACCTTCATTTGTTGGAGTTAAAAAAAGTTTATGATGACGTAAAATATTGATATTAAATTAATTTTTAAGTAAGAGGTATAAGTGAATAATGCATACAGCAATAAATAAATAATATATGATTTTAATATAGATAAGACGTTACGATACGTTATTATATAACTAAAGTTCTTATTTGAATGATAAAATCCATACTATTACTATAAATGCGAAAGTAGCTCTGTTTGTTTGTTACCTTTTCACGTATAAACGGCTGACCAAATTGTGATGAAATTTGGTAAGGGAATAGATTATATCCTGGAGAAGGACATAGGCTATATTTTTCTCAAAACAACCTTGAAAGGGGTCAAATAGGAGTTTAAAATTTGTATGCGAAATCCATAATTCCTCGACCTAGGCATTCCTAGAGACCTGGAAATACATATTTAGGCTTTTGGTAAGAAATAAAGAAATACGTTTTACGACGTTTTTGAAAAATCATCCCTAAAAGGGGCAAAGTGAGGTTAAACTTATTAGGTATTAGATGCAATCTCAAGATTCAGGCACAACACCTGAGAGGCTGGACAATCGCTACAGGTGCCTCAGTGCAGAAGACAACTCCTTGGATTGTATACTTCTGCTCCCGAAAATAACCTCCACGCGGGCGAAGCCGCGAGCAACAGCTAGTAATAAATAAATAACACCCAACAGTCAAACACATAGCCCCGATCCCACGCTTAGATAAGTGTCTTGTCTTGTGGGTATCAGGGACTACGAGAGACTTTCGGTCTCACAACACCCAGACCCCAGACACAAATATCTGTCTGTCACACAACATTTTGTCCCGGTGTGGGAATGGAACCCAAGGCCTTTCGTTTTACAGCCGGCTACTCGCCAACTGCGCCACGGAGGCTGTCAAAAAAAACTCAATGATGCTTTAATACCTATCGAAATACTCAATGGTGCATTTGGGAAATAATATGGGAATGGGTTTTTACACAGGAAAATATATTTACGGAGTACTGTCGCAACATCACAATTTATACATGTTTAACAGTAAGTCGTTTTGTCATATTGGTAGTAAATAAAAATAATCTATAACCATATCATAAATTATTTATTTCATCACTTCATCTAATTTCTAATTTAAGTAATTAAATAATTATCATGTGTTTTTATGTGTTTGACAGACATACTTATCAGTATTTATCTGTTTTCTTCACTATTAGGCACCACTAAAAAAGATACTTTTATGTAACAATCGACTTGAACCATCTGAAAGTGTTCGTGTCCAGCGAAGTCCAATCGGACTGACACACGTCAAAAATAACGAGCGAAGATATTTACAATAATGTCGCCATTATTGGCCATGAAGTGCGCTAATCACGATCAGTACTGAGAACCAGGCGATTAACCATTCGGCCACACACGACGCCCGAAACGCATGCGACACCGAAAAGTCGGTCACGTATTGTGCTCTCACCACTACACTGGTCAACCTTCGGCTTAATTAAATTCGAATGTGTTAAACTAAATTTATACATTTTAATTTAATTTAATTGTTTTGCGTATACAATTTATATGCATAACTTAATTATTTTATTACTTATATTAATCGAGAATATTTTTTATTTTTACTGGCATATTGAATTTTAGGTACTCGATATTTTGGACTGATGTAAGATAAAATGTTTCTGTTGCATTAATGGTTTTTTAATTCCACTAAAATTGTCTCCATTGTGTTTTATTTAAGTATCATCCTAGACTCAAAGCTACGCTTTATTCATAGCTGAGATATTTAATCAAAATAAGAAAAAGCAATGAGCCTGAGTACTGGCATACACGGCCTATCATTAACAACTTGCAAGTGAATAAATAAATACCACTAACAGTAATACATAATAAGATACAATTATCTTATATCGTGGGTAATTTTTGGTTTTGCAATACCTCGAATCAAATTTGACTCGAGGCTCGAACATGCAGCCCTTCGTTTCACAGCCGGCTACGTGCTCACTGCATCACGAAATTGGTCGACAAGTCTCATTGATTTGAATGAAAAACAAATTTAGAGTAATAATAAAACCATAATAATACTAGCCCTGCATTAAACATTGTCCCACTGCTGGGCACGGGCCTCCCCTACTAACGAGAGGTGTTAGGCCTTAGTCCACCACGTTAGCCTAATGCCTAGACTTCACACACCTTTGAAATTTGAATTCTCAGGTATACAGGTTTCCTTCACAGTTAAAGCAAACCATAATTAACAATGAATATAGACATAACTTTAGTAAAGTCAGAGGTACATACACCTCTGACTTTACTAAAGTTATGTCATTTAATGGTTTTGAACCTTTTGAACATACGACTTTCGTCTTGACAGTCAACTAGGCTATTGCTGCTCAATTAATTTTAGTGAGTTACATTTTGTGTTTTCTGATAAAAATACTTCATCACATCCCCGTGGCTATTTCATAGAGCTCTTTAGAGGGAGCGTTAAAACTACGTGCAAAAAGAGTGTATTAGGTAACAAAGTCTGCTATCAGAGTACCGAAAACGATTAATATTATTTATTGACACGTCATATATTTAATTTTATATGTGTATTTAATGTCTGAGGCGTATTTTAATATTCGAATTGAGAACGGGAAAATAAAATACACACTCCCGGTGTAACATACACACAATCCTATCTCTAGGTGATTGCTACTTATTGTATGATTTTGTATTTTAAGTAACGTTTTTTTATATTTTTATACATATATACTCACGCCTGTAATCCCTGAAGGTGTAGGCAGAGATGTATCTACTATCTAGAGATGTAATGGATACTAGATAAGTATCTAGTACCCATTTTTCGCCCTATTTATTACGGTCCCATAATTTAATAGGGGGCGAGCCTATCGCCATACCGAGCACAATCGCAGTCTCCGGGCTGAATTAGAGTATTTATAAATAGAAAAACCCAATATTACTTTACCTGACCGGGGGATCGAACCGAGACCTCAGCACGGTAGTCGTAACTCATGCGGAATTACAACTGCGCCACCGAGGTAGTTTATTTTTTTTGTCTAGTTATAATCTTCCTTCAGAGTTTTCTGGTGCGTATTATTCACTAACATCCTCACATCAGACAATTTCTTATTAAGATACTGTAAAAAAATAGTGAATTTTCAGAATAGATCTTTTATGGTTTGAGTGTCTTCGAGGCACTGTGCGACTTCGGCCGGTGAAACGAGAGGCCTCGAGTTCGATCCCCACAACAAGCCGAATGTTTGTATGATCCACAAATATATTTTTTGGTTCTGAGTGTTGTGAGACCGAGACCCTGCGTAATTCCTGATACCTACGACAGAAGATGTATCTTAGTGTGAACTACATGTGTGACTCTTGCATGTATTTTTTATTTTTATTTTATAACAAGTATAATAATACTAGCCCTGTATTAATATTGTCCTACGGCTGGGACTGGCCTTCATTATAGTTGGTATTTAAGTCTCATATAATTTTTCGTTATATATTTTTTGTGTTATTGCAATCAAACGCTCCAATAACAGACGCCCTTGTTCAATTACAGGCCGTTTGACGCGTCACGTCACATTTGACATCACGTGATTTATTGTGTCATCCAATCGGTACAAACTATTTCTCACGTTTTGTGTCAAAAAAGGCGCGCTCGCCCGATCAGTCTTTCAGTTGTGACATCGTTTGACACTTTGTGTGACAGTTTTTTTCTATTTCGGGTGATGTCATCTTGACCACAATGTAGGGTTCGGATTGGACTAGCTTGTTTGGAAATTTCATGTCGTATATATGTAACTATGTTTACCTGCAAGTTGGTGTTCATATTCAGACTATAACACTCAAGCAATTGTTATTTTATATACATGTACTAATGTGAAAATCACTGGTGGACCGAATAAACGAAATCCATGTGTGTACGTATGCTCCCTATGGACTCCTAAACGGCCGGAGCGATTTTGATGAAATTTTCAAGCAATCAACAGATTAGCAACATCGGTCGGATCAGCAGATTTTTTTTTGGCTTACTGGTAATTTTGTGTCATATATATATTTTTTTTTAATCGAAATAGGCTTGCATTTGACCTCTATCTCGCATGATGGAAAGTGATGATGTGGTCTACGGTGGAGCACGCTTGCCTAGAAGATATCTGTTCACTCTTGACTTGAAGATACCCAGGTCATAATTTTCGGGAAATATAGACTCCGGCAAAGAGTTCCACTCTCTAGCGGTGCGCATGATAAATGTACTAGCAAAACGCTTCGTGCGCACTGGTGGAATATCAACCATGTATCGATGACGCTTCGCCGAGTCTCTTGTCGTCCGATGATGGAAAGGGGTTGGGGGAATTAAATTATGTAATTCCAAGGCACACTCGCCGAAATGTATCCGGTAAAATATCGATAAACTAGCAACTTTACGTCTGTGTTCAAGGCTTTGCAGCCTTGCCTCCACTATGGAATCGTTGCCTATGAGTCTCTTTCCTATGAATCTTTTTGCCTATGAGTTTTCACTACAGGGTCGTTGTTTATAAAAATATTTAAGCTCGTTCAACGCGGATGAAGTCGCGGGCAAAAGCTAGTGCCGTATAAAACACAAGGTTAATGGTTTAAGCGAGTATTACATATTGAAATAAAACTTTGATTTTATTATAATTCCTGCCTAGGATTAAAAAAACATCAAATTTTCAATAGAGATGATGGTTGGAAGCACTAACCTGGGATCCAATTATACATTTAATTAAATCAAAACCCAAAAGACCAATTGCCAGACCTCAAGACACTGAGGTTATTCTGCGTAGATCGGACGAACAATAAATTAAATTACATAAATTTAAGGCAGACACATTACAATATGTTTTCGCGACGACATACAACTCAGTCCGTCCTGTGAGCACGAAGGCTGTAAAGTTTTGGAAACGCTGGGACTAAAAAATTAAAAATAAAATCCGAAAAACAATTTTATTTCAAACATAAGGTAACTTGAACTCAGAAGAAAAGAAAGAAAGAAAATATTTTATTTGGCCATAATCTCCGGAACAGGTGGCAATAAACCTTATAAGTACATAAAAACAAAAAAAATTAAAAACTTTAAGGGCTACAAGTACACAAGAAAGAGTCCCCCGGCATACTTATGCGCCCCAGCCATCCGTGTCCGAAGCATGACCAAAAAGGCCACAGGCTCAGCGTCCGCCAGGTGGGAGGGTCCACCTGACACTGATTTTCAGCAAGGGCCAAGTCCCATTCATGCTAAACTTTCTACAACATGACACACTGACCAAAGTAAATTTTATATTATTTTATCTAATCTTCTATTAATTTACTAGTCTTCACGTCAGTTTTCTATGAACCAGTGGTACCTATAACCCCAATCGAGCTGGTCCGTTCGAGAAAAAATCTACATCACCCTATAACTTCCGTAAGAAAATATGTGTCTCAAATATATTTTTACGAGATACGATCGTATTCACCCCCGAACATCGCGGCGTAATGTTATGCAGATAGTGTGAGGCTCGAGGCAGCGCCTTCGACTCTCCCACGTGCTCTACAGCGCTGACGTATGTAGCTGCTACGGACTTACAATCGAGAGAATCAACCGACTACAAAAAAGGAGGAGGTTCTCAATTCGTCGGAATCTTTTTTTATGTATGTTCTCCGATTACTCGATGACGCCTGGACCGATTCGAGAAATTCTTTTTTGTTTAAACTAAATTCTAATGATGTGTCTATGCTGCTACGGACTTACAATAAAAGAGTCTTTGATTTATGAAAATATTAGACAAATAAACATTTTGTAATAATTAATCAACATAAATTTTTTGCATGTGTTAACTTACAGTTAATCTATGTTGTCATACTTGGGCATGTTTCCTGTAAGTTATCTTTAAAACTAATTGATTAAAACACTTGTGTTACTGGCCGAACAAAATTATTATGTTTTAGTCGGCAATACCAAATTGAAATATTTATTTCTCTATTGGCTGCTTTACCGTTTATTATGTGTCTATATCTTATAAATGGAACATATGTTTTTGAACTATTTTAGATAAAATTGATGTTTTGTTAATCTATTACTATTGAGCGCTCACCCCAGTTTTAAGCGAAAATTTAAATAAATTAACTTTATAGTGACAGTCTTCTGTTGACGTTGGAATTAAGTAATTTAAGGGAGTTTTGAACATCATACGTAACTTCTTACCTGTCCTTTATAAGGAATGTCGCTAATGTTACCATTTCGGTGCGGACGGCCTCTGCCAACTCTTAAATACTTGCCCAAGAAGACACGGGCCGTAAAGGCACCGCGCAGGGATGACTCTGGCAGCAATCCAGAGTACACTCAGAATCCCCTGGGATCGTCCCACGTGTGCAGCAGAAGGCTACCGCTGGATTTTTAGTCGGTACACCGGCGTAGGAAAATTGGTTAGGGTCCCGATCTAGTAGTCCTTCGGGTGAACTGGGACGGAAGGTCGGTGAGTCCGGCATAACCTCTCCTCCTCCCCCGAGGTCCAGAAGGTATCCGTAAGATGGATTTTCCACCGAGGGAAAAAACTCTTAAATACTCGCCTCGTGTATCTATTACGTTAGTCTTCTACCCATCCTCTTAATAACTGAACCACCTCAACATATCTTTCTCAATTCTCCCTACATCTTGGCAGCCTCCGTGGTGCAGTTGGCGAGTAGCTGGCTGTGAAACGAGAGGCCGTGGGTTCGATTCCCACACGGGGATAAATTTTGTGTGACAGACAGATTTTGTGTCCGGGGTCTGGGTGTTGTGAGACCGAGAGTCTCTCGTAGTCCCTGATACCCACAACACAAGACTCGTATCTTAGTGTAGGGTCGGAGCTATGTGTGTGACTGTTGGGTGTTATTTATTTATCATAAAACCCACATAAAGCGCTCCATAAATTGGGGTATAACATACCACACAGCGTTCAAGTGTGAACCATTTATCGGGGGCGCGAGCGTGCCCGCTGCGGTAACATTTAATTTGCGTGGTTCGCTTCTCCGCACTAACTCACTGTACATTGCCGCTTTTTGCGATTAGTACTCGAGTATTTTTCCTACAAAAATCGTTTTAGATAACGCTTAGTTTATTTGGTTTGTGTGGCTTACTGGGTTATTGAATAACCAAGACAGTACAATTTGAAACTTTGTTTCTAGAACCACTCTGCAATTTTGTTTATGAATATGCTCGTCCGAGCTGGTGATAAAACTAAAACTGATGTGTTTAAGAGTTGTTTTTTGTAGCGTTTGGTATGGAAAGGTCCCTGGTGCCTGGAGATACAAATCTTCCTCCACATCCTACACTTACCCTTCTTTTGATACCTTTGATTCACCCATAATTCTTCTTATATTACAGGTTTCCATGTGACTGTGGTAATCACTTACCAAGAAGTGACCCACTGATATGTATCGACGTCTGATAAAAGACACATTTATGTCACAACCAAAGCTTTTTGATCTTGACACAGCAAATTAATAAATACAATGTGGATTGTCGGGAGATATTTGGTTATGAAATATGATTTTCGGGTTTTACATCAGTTGAGATGTGAAAAGCAGCGATAGCCTAGTTGGTAGTGGTACGACTTTCGACATGAAAGTTGTGAGTTCGAAACCAGACCAAATGATACAATTCTGACTTTTTTAAAGTTACGTGTGTATTCAAAGGTAGCTGAAGTCCAACCCACATTAGACAAGTGTGGTGGACTAAGGCTTACCTCTCATTAGTAAAGGAGGCCATCAGTGGGACAAGTTTGATAAGGGCTGATATAAGTCCCATGTATAACGAACCACTAGAACCGCTCGCGTTACAGTGCGGGCGCCCGCGGCCGGCACGACAGACCGATCGCCGACTATCGCCACCGACGGTGATTTGCGCGTTATTCGATGTTTGAGCTGGATCGATTCGAATTCGTCACGTTTTTCGACGCAGCGTCGACGGCGCACTGCAAATTTGTAAGGCGTTGCCGGCAACGGACCGGTGTGAATCCGCCGTGAAATGCTCGATACGGCACTTTTGTTCACAGGATGTTTTTTTTTTCGGCAATGAATTAATGTAGAATTTGCGACTAACAGTATTCGCAAAATTAATCGTTAGTCGTTTTCGCTGAAATTATTATCCAGTCAATTTATTACGTTGTCAAACTATATGTTTAAATAAATATGATTCTTAAAAAGAATTTCTACGAAATAAATCAGATTGGTATTATATTTCATGTCAGACTCTAAAGAAAATTAATCTAACACGGTGTGTATAAAAAATTAATTTACAAGAAAAAGATACCCGCCAATGATCCGGCAAACATGGAGATTTCAATTTGCTTTGAAAATATAAAGGCCCTTATTTTCGCCAGTGTATTTATTTACCCTGGTTGGATGTACCCCCCTTCTCCCCACTCCCGCGCCCTCACAAAGCCTACTCAGCTAAATGGATCCTCGCAAATCGTCTTAAACGTTTGCCCTCCTTTGTATTGTATCGCTGAGAGCTTTTAAATTACTATATCTTGTTCAGGGATCCTTCAATTTACAAAAATATTTGAAGGTTTTTTTATGTACAAGCAAATTTAAGTTTTTTGGGAATTCATTTTTTAGAATAACTTATTTAAGTTTGATATTAGATTTATTGTTGTCTATGTATTTGGTAAGTTTACTACTGTTTCTTACTTGTTTGACCGGTCATTGTGGCACTCTTTGGGGGAGGCCAGTGCCACTCTTTGTCCAGCAGTGGACGTCCTTCGGCTGATATGATGATGATGATGACTGCTGTTTCAAAAAAGAACAGAAGCCAGAAGAATAGAACAAAAGAGTCAAATAATATCTTTGGAATCTGAAAAAAAAAATTGTATTGCACAACCTTAGAATCTAATAAACAATCTAACAACTCTCCATCTTTTAATGCTTAGCTTATAAGGATTTAAAATCAACAATCCCCTTTCGAATCACGATTCCTTTAAGGCCGGCAAAGCACCCATAATTCTAGTATTTTTTTTATCTTGGCTCGGCAAAGCGACCACACTGCACCTGACGGTAAGTGCAGTGCCGTCCAATTAGAGTATCAAGTTGCGAGAGACAATCTATCCCTCACTATTCAACACAATCATGCTGTCCTGCTGTGTAGCTTCTTCACACTGCGCCTAACAGACCCAGGATCATAGGAAGGAGGGAACACGGCAGCTAGCAAACTGTTGTGATTGTTAATGGCTGACGTAGATCACTTACTATCAGCTGACCCGAGTGCTCGTTTGTTGGCCTTTAATATAAAACTCCTTTGTCCAGTGGTTATCCTATTCCAAATAACTACAAACATCACATTTTTTGTCGCCTCTGCTAATACGTTGGTATAAAGCCGAAGTATATAATTCGGTTTTCTTACGCCTAATTCCAGTATAACCCCTACCTTATAACAATATTCCAAATATAAATATAATTCTCCAATAACCATACTGAACAAGTTTCGAAAAAGGTCTGGATGAAATGTATTATTTATAACACCCCGTAGCTCTGACCGAAAGGATAACCCCGGCATCACCCACGATATGGCTCAATAAATGTTGATATTTCTCATTATTCCTGCCAGAAATACATAAACAGCCTAACAGATATCTAAGATATGTCTCAATTCTAGGCTATATTACCAGCTGTATTGTGTCCCACTGCTGGGCACGGGACTCATCTACTAAGAGTTAGGTCTTTAAAAATTGTAACTTATTCTGGAGATGTATATATCTCAATCACATTATCGTCTCGTTGTATTGACACCGTACATCTAAAATCTGGGTTAGATTTTTAAGCGGATATAATCAACTGAATGGCATTAACTGTTGTATTCAATATTGCGGTTAACATGCCCTAGATCATATTCTATTTATACCAATGCAAGGATCAAACTCGCAACCTTTCATTATTCCTAGTTAGACTAGTTACCTATTGTGCAATCGGGGACAGTAAATAAAGTTTCAAGACTCAAAACACAACCTGATTCTGATTCTCAGAAACCTTTAACAATTAAAAAGGCATTGTCGTGGTCAATCCCTCATTATGCGGGCAAATATCACAGTCCCGCGGGACCCATGAATCCCACCGAATGTGGTGTGCGCAATAAATAAATCCCATAACAATGGGTATAGGGAACCGCAGAGACGCATCCGTCGCTTAAATGGGGGTCATTAGGCAGATTTTATTTGTGTTTTTAGACGTATCTCACATATTAGAACTTATTTCAAGTCAATTGTACAATACGGTACTTAAGTGACTGACTGCCTCTGTGGCGCAGTTGTAATTGCGCATGCGTTACGACTGTTTTGCTGAGGTCTCGGGTTCGATCCCCGGGTCGGGTAAAGTGATATTGGGTTTTTCTATCTAGAAATGTGCCCGGTATGGCGATAGGCTCGCCCCCTATCACATTATGGGACCGAAATTCGGCGAAAAGTGGGTGTACTAGTTACACCTCTGCCTACCCCTACCCCTTAGGCGTGAGTGTATGTGTGTGGTACTTAAGTATAATCACAAAATAACTTACAATACCTATCAGCAAACTAGTTAAAAAAAATGTTGTTATATGTTATTTGTTATACTTAGTTTAATTTATGTTGTGCGTAATAGTTGTAGGTTTTGTTGTTTCTTTTTTTTTTCTCTAGATTTGTTTTATAGTCCCGCCAGTTGAATTGGGTTTATCCTGTAATAACTGTGTGTGTTGAATTAAGAATAAATAAATAAAATAAAAATGTTTGTATTATTAGTTATGAAGTGAATTGTACAAACGTGAATCAGGCTTGAGCTCGGTGGATTAATAGCCCTCATTAGTAGAGGAGGCTCGTGCCCATCAGAAGGACAATATTCATGCATATACAGAGCTAATATAATAAAAATAACAAACAGTCTTAAAAAATTGCTACAATCTTAAGTTTAGGTAGTTAAGTTTTACCAATCGAAGTTCTAATAACAACAGATGAAATGGTGAAACATAGCAATAATTCATATAGCTGCCACTACCGTATTTTACTGTCTTAAATATACTGTATCTTCCATACTATCGAGTTCATTACTAGTATTTTAAAAGAACTTGTGATACCAAACGGTGCCTAAACTGGATAAAATCTTTTAAAATAAATATTAATATTTTACCAAAGGATAACTTACTAATACAACCAATTTTTTTTTCAAAATTCCCAGTATTCTTTGGTCTTATCCCCCTCCTACGTTCTCTGGATCCAGCCCTGCACTGAGCCCACCATTAGCGGCTATTACGTCACGCATATTAAACGCGCTTTCATCTAGCCGCCTATTGTGCGCACTCTCAGGACTTCCGTGTGCCTTGTACGACTGACGCGACGTACCAGACAGGGATAACTCCGTTTCTTATGGTTATTTAAATGTTTAAATTAAAGAATACCTTATTTTTTGATGTCGCGGGGAACGCCTTTTATCACTGTCGCCCGCTCCGGGGGGAAGCGGAATAGGAATAAAACGGTTATGCTGGACTGGATGATGGCTATCCGTGCAGCCGCTGGGTCGAGTCCCTACCCCCTATGTACACCCCACCCGACACTACTCGTACCAGCTAAAACCCCGCCGTGGCCTTCTTCAAATTAAAGAATACCTAAGAATATTTTTTGAAATCCCACACTGTAGACAATTTTGACAGCATCCGTGGCGCAGCGGGAGAGTAGTCAGTTGCGAAACGGGAGGTAATGGGTTTGATTCCCGCATCGAAACAGATGTTTGTTTCGGGTCTGGGTGTTGTGGGACCGTAGTCCCTTGTAGTTCTTGATACCCATGATACAGATTTTACCTAGTTTGGGGTCAACTATGCGTGCGACTGTTGGGTGTTTTTATCGATGACAAAGGATGTTATTCGTATATGAAAATTACATCAAAATTACCTTGTTATGACTTATCAGTGATATCGCATCAACGTCATCACTGGGTTATATGCTAATTTTAGAGCAATTGAGCATTAGGCGTTCCATGTAACTTGACATAAATATATCAGTTTTCAGTCCATATCAAACTTTAAAGGTTTTAATTAATTTTTTTAAAAGAATAATGCCATTCACTAAAAAAATTATCAATCAACCATAAAACGTGGCAACCAATAAACTAAAATTTCTGTACACAACCGGCTCTATTGTTTTTCGTAGAGCGGCAAAGGGACAAAGGCGTTTTCAGCCGACCGCGCGTACGTCCGAAATATACGCATCGACGATCTTTACAGACTACCGTTTTAAATATATTTTTTATAAATGGATTTTTCTCTGATTTTATAGAGTTTTTAAACTTGTTAGCAGAGGTTATTGGCCTCAATTTTAAGTGTATTTTAGCTTGAGAAATATACAACTCTATTTTATCTACCCGGATGAACTCTCGCATAGGAAATATCCTACCTTGTAAAGGAACTGTGCCTATATTATGAGTTTAAGAAATATAGTATTAAATCTGCCTCAGTGGCGAAGTTGTAATTGCGCATGCGTTACGACTGCTGTGCTGAGGTCTCGGGTTCGATCCCCACACCGAGTAAGGTGATATTGGTTTTATCTATTTAGAAATACTCAGTATCAGCCCGCAGTCTGGAATTGTGCCCGGTATGGCGATAGGCTCGCCCACTATCACATTATGGGACCGTAATAAATGTGGCGGAAAGTGGGTGTACTAGTTACACCTCTGCCTACCCCTTCGGCGATTACAAAGTTGAGTGTATATGTATTTAATCAATATTGGAATCTGAAAATAATTAACACCCAAAAATAACACACCACGAAGTTCTGACCTCAGAGTAAGATGCAATTGCCTTGTGTTATCAACTACGAGATACTTTTGGTCTCACAACACCCAGATACGAAACAATTTTTTGTGGATCACAACAACATTTGTGTCTCGGTTCAGGGATGGAATCTCTCTTTTCACAGCTACTCGCTGCACCATGGAGCACCTATATACTTCTTATTTCATAGATATTTATTCACCACCTACTTACTGTATGATTTAATGAGCGCAACAGAGTTGTATACTGTATGGATCTTGTGGAGACTAGGAGGATTTTCCGTGGTTTCGGGCGTTTTTTGCATACCTATTATTGGAATCAAGCTTAACAGCTTGCATGATAGGACCCATTAATTAATTTTCGTGGTGCTTTACTAATGTCCTTTATTGGAGGTAATACCTCTTTGGTTCATTATTTATCTCCCGCTTTGCTATGGAGAGAAGTGGACAACTTATATTTCCAACTCCTCCTTATTTCTATTTGATTAATTTCGTTGCGAGATAAAAGACAGTTAAGCACTCCCAGAGACTCGCCGAGTTTCATTACTCGGTGTAGAAAAACTGCGTGCCATTGTCGATCCTGGCTAAAAAGAGTTACAATGGCGGGTGTGTGGGCGGGATAATCTGCTGTATGACTCTCGCTAGTCTGTAAGGGATCAATACCTTGTACTCTACTAATGTATCATAATTACGGGATTCAGCTTCGTTAGAATTAATTAGGGAGGGTGAGGTAAAGTTGGGATTCAGCACTTACGGTTTAGGGTTGTCGCAGCATGAATAAATACATGTTTACGATCAGCCGCCGCTACCGTGCCAACCCTGGGGAATATGCCGCGCAAATGATATTTAGAATGACATTTCTGGGATTTTCGAATTGATATTTATCCAGTTTATGTTGCCATTAGGCATATAAAACAATTAGCACTAGTCAATAGCTATTTTTATAGTAAAGGTCAACGACCGAGTAAGTGGGTCACCTGACAGTAAGCTGTGCGGCCTAAGAACACCCACAATACCAGAATAATCGTGGTTAAGTTTTATCTAGCGCATGATATTCCGGATCGATAGGGTTAGGGCTAATAATAATAATACCAGTCTTGTATTATAAACAATATCCCACTGCTGGGTACGGGCTTCCTCTACTAATACTACTAATGCGGGTCGGTAGGCTTTTCATACCATTGAAATTTCTTATTTAGTATACTCAGTGCAAGGTTTCTTACGATGTTTTCCTTCATATCTAAAGCAAGCGATAAATAACAAGAATAGTATAGTATAGTTCAACTAGCTATTAAAACTATTTTTTAAAAGTCTCTATAATGAAAGACTCGATTTAAAATCTAGACCACATCATAAAAAATATGATCTATAATGATTTTTTTTACTATCCTGGTGGTCATAGTATAGTATGGATATAAGACCCAATTTGCAAGTAAATGGGACGTCTCGAACGGGTGGAAATTTCGTTGAAAGACTTCGTTTAATGGATAGAGGTCAAGCTAATACAAAGTTTATAAAACAAGTAACTGCTTTTGCGTTTCATACGGTGAGATGTCCTGAGGCCAAAATGAAAATCTTCCAGTATTGTTTTTAATACATACATATACACTCACGACTGTAATCCCCAAAGAGGTAGGCGGAGGTGTAACCAGTATACCCACTTTTCGCTGAATTTCGGTTCCATAATGTGACAGTGGGCGAGCCTATCGCCATACCGGGCACAGATTCTAGACTCCGGGCTGATACTGAGAATTTCTAGATAGAAAGACCCAATATCACTTTACCCTACCCGGGGATCGAACCCGAGACCTCAGCACAACAGTCGTAACGCATGTGCAATTACAAATGCGCACCGAGGCAGTATTTTTTTTTTATCCTGGCACGGCAAAGTGACCGCACTGTACCTGATGGTAAGCGCAGTGCGGTCCAAATAGAGTACTGAGTAGCGAGAGACGATCTATCCCCGCTACTCAACACACTCATGCCGGCCTGCTTCTTCACACTACGCCATGGGCAAGAAGGTGAAGAGGGGGTCGAGGGTCTAGTGTCAGAGTACTAAGAAGGCCGCAAAATGGCCATTGTACCCCAACTCCAGACCCCCGACAAAAACCGGATGTACACTGGCTGATCCCGGAACGCGATACACTTGCGTGTGCCACTATGGCGGGTTTTTCGCCCTGTGTACGGTGGTCGCTATCCGGGCGGATATGAATATCCTACCACCAGCTAAATTGTTTTTAATTAGCCACTTTAAATATGAAATTAAGTTCTTATACCATTTCGTGCCAAGTCCCCGCTAGGCAGTGGTGGTCGAGTTACGTACCAAATACGTATCCCCGTATTATGTTATTAACATTAGAAATTACGACATCTCATTGTGTTCTAATCGGTACACTGTACCAGCCATATTGCATTAACTTTACTTATCTATTCTCGTATGTTTATTAGTCACAAAATGGAAGTTGTTTTGCAATTAACTTTTCAGTATTGACAAATTAAGAGAATCATTCCATAGGGACGTATGCAAATACACGCGTACTGGATTGCGGAGCCACAGCTTCGTGGTATCTACTACCCCGGCCCGAACCAAGAGGTTCGCAAACTCGTACTTTTGCCGCACCATCAAGCTGTGGAACAGTTTGCCAGCTACCGTGTTCCCTCCTTCCTATGATCCTGGGTCCTTTAGGCGTAATGTGAAGAAGCTAAACAGCAGGCTGGCATGATTGTGTTGAGTAGCGGGGGATAGATTGTCTCTCGCTACTTGATACTCTGTCAGGACGGCACTGCGCTTACCATCAGGCGCAGTGTGGTCACTTTGCCGCGCCAGAATAAAATAAGAAAAAAAAATTTTTTATTGAATTTTATTGTGTGCCACAATTCACGCGTGTATTCATATATATGAATAATTTACTTGATTTTGCGTTAAATATTCTTTTTATGACTCAATGATCCCGAGCCTGCATTTTTAAATTTTTTGTCTGTCTGTATATCCGGTTTTAACTCAAAAACGGCATGACCAATTATCCCGAAAATTTTGAATATAGTTACATCATTCGATTGTGCAAGTAATAGGCAACTTTTTACAAAAATGTACGGTTCCCGCGGGGTAGTTTTTTTTTCGAAGAGAAAGGGATCGTCATGATTTTTTGCATAGTCGTAGTTTAGGAATTAGATAATGGCTTAATCTATTTTTGTCTTTCTCGGTCCCATTTATTTTCTCAGTGAAATGCACGGTACCTATGGGATTGCAAAATACAGAAAGATGTAATAGCTTAAGATGACTCCATGGATTTTATACCCTTTTTCTTTAAAAAATAATTACGACGCGGGCGGAGCCGCGGGCATCAGCTAATGTGCATATAAAATCAAATAAATTGTACCTACTAATTTAATTCAAAAGATTCTCTTTCTTAAATATTCGAAATTTGAATCAGAATGGTATAGTTAGTAAATTTGAAATCAATCGTTCGAAAGGTCAGCCGAAGGGTGGAATTAGGCGAACATTCATTTGACAGCCTCCGTGGTCTAGGCGAGTAGCCGGCTGTGAAACGAGAGGCCGCGGGTTCGATTCCGGCACCGAGAGAAATATTCGTGTGACAGACAGATATTTGTTTCGGGACTGGGTGTTATGGGACTCGTAGTTCTTGAAAACCACGAACGTTCTTGAAACGTTTTACCTAGTATGGGGTCCGGGCTGTGCATGTGACTATGGGGGTATTTATTCAAAATCATAAAAAACTTCATATTTAAAGGCAAACATGCTGAATGTTGAAATGAAAGTGGTAGAGCCACGCTTTAGACATATTTGTCTACAGCATGAATGGGCCGGCTCGACCGGGGTAGTACCACTGTCTCATAGAAAACCAACGTAAAGTGACAGTTCACTGTCGCGTTTCGTATGGTAACTGAGATATCCGGAGGCCCAGATTCCCCCTTCCCTTCTCTAATCCCTATTCCTGTCCTTTAAGGCCGACAGCGCATACGTGATACTTTCGGTATTGTGGATGTTCATGGGCGGTGGAGATCACTTAACATCAGGTGACCCACTGGCTCGTTTGTCGGACTTTTAAATAATAAAAAAATTATTTATTTTAAAATTATGATGATAGAAAGGGGTTGAATATTAGAAGACGTACGCGGGTAGAGTCGCGAAAAAAAGCGAATCCTTATTATAAAATTAGCCATTTTTAAAATGTCTACTACTGGTAATTCCACTAACATCGAACCAATGGACACGGTATTAAAAAGCACAAACCGCGATCGTAAGTAATTGGCACTTCTCTCAGCTAGTTTGAAATTCAGCTGTCGCATCAGCGTTATCGGGAGTCGAACCCGGTACAATGGACACACGTCGACACGTCCTGGCGGTCGACACCTCGGCTTGGTTGCGGGTCTGGCTGTATGTGCGAGGATTTTGTTGGTGTATTTAAATTAAAAACTTTACAAAAATAAAATAGAAACACAAAACTAAGTTAAAAACTAAAATTACACATACCGCGTCTAAACTTAAATGCGCTCAAAACAAAAAGCTACAATTGTTAAGGTTTTGGGTGCATGTGACGCAGCGTGACAATATACCGATTTAATTTAGGTTTTATTTCCAAATCTGTATATATAAAAGAAGAAACTGACTGACTGACTGACTGACTGACTGACTGATCGATCAACCCACAGCCAAAACGGCTGGGGTTAGAGACTTGAAAATTTGACAGTAGGTACCTTTTATGACGTAGGCATCCACTAAGGAAGGGTTTTTAGAAATACCACCCCTAAGGGGGTAAAATAGGGGATGAAAGTTTGTATGAAAATCCGTCATTTTTGAAGTTAAATTCATGAAAATTAGTATTTGGCCTTTTAGGTAAAAATAAAAAATATATGTTTCAGGATTTTTGGAAATTCCGCCTCTAAGGGGGTAAAATAGGGGATGAAAGATTGTATGAAAGTCCGTCATTTTTTACGTTAAACGCATGAGTATTTTGTATTGTATACTTTTTCTCCCAAACATGACCTCCACGCGGGCGGAGCCGCGAGCAACAGCTAGTAATATTTAGTTATGGTGTCAAAGCTTATCTTCTAGCATAGGACACTCATGAATGTGTAAATAATAATAATACTAGTCCTGTATTAAACATTGTGCCACTGCTGGGCACGGGCCTCCTCTACTAATGAGAGGGGGTTAGGCCTTAGTCCACCACGCTGGCCTAATGCGGATTGGTAGACTTCACATACCTGCGAAATTCTCAGGTATGCAGGTTTCCTCACGATGTTTACCTTCACCGTTAAAGCAAGCGATAATTAACATTTAATACACACATTACTTTTAGAAAAGTCAGAGGTATGCCATTTGGGTTTCGAACATACGACTTTCGTCTTGACAATCCGTACCACAACCAACTAGGCTATCGCTGCTATTGCTGCTATTAATTTAATAAAAATAATAAATTAATTTAAAATAGAAGAGTATTTTGTTTTTTTCTTTCTTTTATTGTCTAATTAATAAATGTTATTTTTTTAAATGCTTTATCATTCTCAATTTCGACATGGTATTACGAAGGCTCAACACATTTTAAGCTCCATTTTCCTCTTACAGATGTCGAAGTGAGACGATTGGGTAATAGGTACCCCACCTTATCACAGCGATCGATATCAGGGTAATGGGAGCCCGTTGCCGAGGATACAAAGTAATGCTACCGTTTACATAATTAAACGCAATACATTATTTCATACATTTATTATTAAATTGATACATACATACATACATATACACTCACGACTGTAATCCCAGAAGGGGTAGGCAGAGGTGTAACCAGTACACCCACTTTTCGCCGAATTTCGGTCCCATAATGTGATAGGGGGCGAGCCTATCGTCACACCGGGCACCATTCCAGACTCCGTGTTAATACTGAGTATTTCTAGGTAGAAAAACCCAATATCACTTTACCCGACCCGGGGATCGAACCCGAGACCTCAGCACAGCAATCGTAACGCATGCGCAATTACAACTGCGCCACCGAGGCAGTCAAAATTAAATTGATAATAATTCCAAACCTACATATAGTATACTATACGTTGTATCGTGGGTATCACGACGAGAGATTTGGTCTCACAATAGACCAGAAACATTTTTGTGGATCGCAAAAACATTTGGCTCAGTACGTTTAGACTCGCTACTCAGTTAGAGTCAGATAGCAGTCTTTTTTTACTAACATTAGATTATGAAACTAGTCATTTTAGTGAAAATCAAATCTCCAACAAGTGGACATAGCTGATATTGGTTTGAAAACAACGCTAAATATTAATATTTCATGTATCAAATCATTTACATTTGAAATATTAGATTCCAATTTTATCCCTACTTCGAGCTAAATGAAAGAGAAGCGATAATTGCTCTTCAACTCTTCTGCTTATATAACGTATATACATCGGACACACATTCAGTAAACAATATGCTATGCTTGATATTAAAATGTAATGGAAGTTCAATATTCCTGGCGGCAGTTATTAATCGCCCACGCGGTACGTCTTGGCAGGATCACTATTAAGGCCCAGAAAGCGCTATTAAATATAAGAAAACAGTTTTAGCCCCGATTCTCGTATGCCTATCTTAATTTAGAGTTTGTAGACAGATTACTGCCTCCGTGGCACAGTATACTAGGAGCCGGTTGTGAAACAGGAAGCTGTGGGTTCGATTCCCGCATCGAGACAAATGTTGGTGTGACAGACAAATGTTTAATTCGGATCAAACTTGATACAGTTTCAATTCCAATCTAGAAGATATTGGCACTCTTGACACGATCGAGTTTGTTATTGGATTGAAGTGTCTATTTCATTTAGTTACAAAAAATTCCGCTGTGTTCAGTTAAATCGTGCGCTGGTGTTTGACCTAGTGTGGAGTCAGAATTATGTTTGTGACTATTTGGTGTGTTTATTTAATCTATTGTAGATGACGACAACTGAGACATATAATACATAACCCTATATGCAATGTCCCATTGTTGGGCACGGACCTCTACTTACGAGGGGTTAGACCTTAGTATTTTGGACTACAAGGAAGACTTTAGATAACTTTGAAGTTCATTAGAAAAAAATTCAGGTTCGTACGTTTCTTCACGATATTTTCTTTCACCATTAAAGCGAGCGATAATTGTGAATACACACTTAAATTAGAAATGACAAACCTGTTTACCATTTGGACTTATTTCTTACCTGCAACTCTTGTTCGGCAGTTCGTTCTACTCTTACTGCTAGACACTATTGCTAACATTTAAACCATGCGTTGCAAAAGATTGCTATGCAAAAAATGTACCGATTAATATTCACCTATAATCACTTAAAAACATGCATTCCTGGTGTATAAAATTCATTTTCGGCGAAAAACATCGCACTGACTCTATAAAATGCTTTCAACACGACATCAAAAGCTCTCCGACATTTTTCACTGACGTAATTCCGTGCGATACCACCCTTGCATAACTGTATGTCAATATTGACAATGACACGATCCCAGTGCCAGCCTGTTAGAATACTTTATGACGTTCTGAAAACTCTGAGAGTAATTGAAATGGTGATAGATTTTAGTTTAAAAATAACCCAATATCACTTTACCCGACCCGGGGATCGAACCCGAGACCTCAGCACAGCAGCAGTCGCAACGCATGCGCAATTACAATTGCGCCACCGAGGCAGTCCTATTTTGCACACTTCTATACTATTAGTATAGAAGATAGATATATATTAATATAAAGAGGTAAAGTTTGTCAGTTTGGATGTTCGGGGTAATCTCTGGTAGTACTGATCCGATTTTGAAAATTCTTTCACTGTTAGAAAGGTATATTATCCTTGAATGTTATAGACTACTTTTTATCTATACTAATATAAATATATATATGAATAGCGGCCCGGTAGACGTCGTCCTGCCCGTAAAAGCAGCGCCACGCCGACTGCAGCGCCATCTGCCGTGCTGATTTGTGAATCTAAACCATCCAGGGCGCCACCCAAACGCATACAAAAAAAATCATTAATATCGGTCCAGTCGCTTAGGAGGAGTTCAGTTCACACGTATAGTAGAATTATATATATAAAGATATCAATATATGTATATACGATTGTGTACTTTTCCAAAAATAAGCTCCATGCGGGTGGCGCCGCGGGCATCAGCTAGTACTATATGAACTTTTACATGACATACACCCACAACCTAATAACTTTAAATTGAATATTTCCAATAACCGCCGATATATTTCACACAAAAATTGGTTGAGGAAATAAAATTTAGGAAATAGAATTTTCCAGAAATGGAATTGAATTCTTGAAGCCGTCACAAAGCTTGCACGAATGTGAAGTATGAAAGTACGTTTAAAACCATTCTTGGTATTTTTAAGTCGTACAATTTACAAAATTCTATTAGTTTTAATAATTGTGTTGGTTTTGAACACAAAGGTACAAATACAGTGTGTTTAAAATAAAAGTTACTGAAGTAAAACTAGTTTTGCGGTTTAAACCTTAATTCACAAGTATACCGTGAAAATAAATCATCAGAAAGACGTAGATAAAGAAATATATATAAATATATAATGTAATAATAAAAACAGACAAATAGTATTTATAAGACTTGAAACCTTACACGAAAATATTTCGGCATTAAAAATTTACATACAACGCGCCCGAAACAAGCTTTACTTCAAAAATAAATGCAAATGTAAAATAAAAAAATAGTCAGCGTACAACTAGTTTTTCCTTGTACAACCAGTAAACCCGCAGAACCTTCCAGAAGAAATTATTAGAATTATAATAAAAATTGTATCAAAATCTGCTCCATGATTTATAAAAACTAGGCGCACACACAGACAGAAATTGCGTCTTTATTGATTCAAGTGATATACACTACTGAATTAATGTATGTATTTATTTTATATTTATTACACACAAAACAGGTTATAATCTGGTATACAAAATTGTTTAAAGTTTTTTAACATAATTATAACCCCCAAATTTGTGTTCCAGAATAAATCTATTATTTATTTGCCAATCTTATTCAAGCCTAATGTTAGCAAATTTTTAGGTCAAAATCTGTGTGCCATCTCTCAACTCTGACAGCCTCTGTGGCGCAGTAGGTGAGTAGCAGTCTGTGAAACGAGAGGCCGTGGGTTCGATTCCTACACCGGGACAGTTTTTTTTAGTGCCTGGATAGGCAGACGAGCAGACGGGCCACCTGATGGTTAGTAGTCACCGCCGCCCATAGACTTCTGCAATGCCAGAGCACAGCAGAGCCGCTGCCTACCGTTTGTGTGACAGACATATATTTGTGTCGGGTTTGGGTGTTGTGAGAATGAAAATCTCTCGTAGTTCCTGGTACCCACGACACAAGACTCGTATCTTAGTGTGGGATGGCTATGTGTGTGACTGTTGGGTGTTATTTATTATTAACTAATTACCATATTAAAAAATAACGAAAAGCCGTCTGTTTACTGGAGCCGATACGATGCGGCCTTAATATGCGCACGCATGCAATTGTAGGGCCTCAACATTAGCACGATTGACAGGTACATGGGCCTTGTTACCGCCGCGCCGAGATGCGTATCGCTCGCCTTTCGACTACTGTTTTCGTATCTCTCTGCCTACGATGTTGAGGGAATAGATGTGGCAGGATGTGGAAATATTTACATACACTCACGCATGTACCTCGTAATACCACGAGATAATCTCGTTCCTTTATTAAAGTGTATATTTATCAAAGTGTAAATATTCCACTGCCTCGGTGGCGCAGTTTTCATTGCGCATGCGTTACGACTGCTGTGCTGAGGTCTCGGGATCCATCCCCGGGTCGGGTAAAGTGATATTGATTTTCTATTTAGAAATAATTACTCAGAGTCAGTATCAGCCCGGAGTTTTTTTTTTATCCTGGCACGGCAGTGAGTCTGGAATTGTGCCCGGTATGGGGATAGGCTCGCCTTCTATCACATTAAGGGACAGTAATAAATTCGGCGAAAAGTTGGTGTACTGGTTACACCTCTGCCTACCCCTTCTGGGCTTACAGGCGTGAGTGTACATGTATGTATGTATTATTTTTAATTGTATAGTAGTTTGTCTCATTTAAATTTGTATAATGATGTAGTTTGAAGGAAGAGTATGTTGATGGTGACGCGTAACACTTGTTATACACGAGTGTTAGAGAGAGTTTTTGACTCGTATGCGTTTCTATACCATTGACATAATAAAAAAAAATACTAGCCCTGTATTAATCATTGTCCTACTGCTGGGCACGGGCCTCCTCTACTAAGGAGAGGTGTTGGGTCTTAGTCCACCACGCTGGCCTAATGCGGGTTTCTATTCTAATAAGAATTCTCAGGTATGCAGGTTTCCTCACCATGTTTTCCTTCACCGCGAAAGTAAGCGATAATTAACATTTAATACACACATTACTTTAGAAAAGTCAGAGGTGTATGCCACTTGGGTTTCGAACATACGACTTTCGTCTTGGCAGTCCGTACCCCAACCAACTAGGCTATCGCTGCTATTTACACCATTGACATGATGCGATGAAAATTTTTGAGGTGTTCGGCGCACGTCCGCGGGATATTATTATATAAAAAATATTGCATAGCATGAACCATAGCTAGTAAATAAAATCATTAGTCTCATCCAGGATCTATATATCATGACGCGGCTCTCTCGGGTGTAAATGGGTGCATAATAAGCGGGCATTCAAAATCAACCCGATGCATTCCTTACAGCGATGTATAATAGGAATTCTTCACGGTACACGTGTTTGTTTGTATGTTAGTGTATATGTGTGGAGACATTTGTATGGGCCGCGTTGAATAATGATTTACAATGTTCCGCAGTTTATTTTCACGTTTCGGTAAGTCTTGTTATCTATTCTGTAGAATGGCCATTTGGCAGTTTTCCTTATCTATATAACGGTACAAATTGGTTCAATTGATTTGGTTATGATAATAGTTGATGTATCAAAGATAAGCGAGCTTGTTGGTATCAGTCAATGATTTGCTTTTAGTATTATTGCTGATCTAAGCATTGAAATGAAACAAATTTTACGGTTTCTATCGCGGTTTATTAAACTTTTTTTATCTCGACGTTTTGAAAGCTTTACAGCCTTCAAGGTCCGGGGCGGACTGAGTTGTATGTCGTCACGCAAGTATAGTGTAATGTTTCTACCCTACATATGTTGTTTAATAATTTTTATTTATTGTAGTCCGATCTACGCAGAAGGAGCTCAGTGTCTTGAGGTCTGCAATCTGCAAGCTTTTGGATCTAAGCTGAAATTTAAGTCAGTAAACAACTATTGCTAATGTTACTCGTCATTTGTCTCAACCGCATTGCGCATAATGATAATAAGTGTTTGATAATTTTTTCTCGGTTTTACAGACATTTGATTGATTCAGAAGTTTTGCAGTAATGTACCTACCCCCTTTATATTTATAGCGACCACCGTATGGACATAGTGTAAAACCCAGAGTGCTACAGTGGCTCGTTCTGAGTACTAGGGTCAGCAATCTATATCCAGTAAGTTCAGCTATATCTCTAGCTACCAACGATGGACGCTCGTTTGTTGAAATTATGGATGCGAATGTACACCAGGCGTAAAGTAGGCATTACTTAGTACTAGGGTCAGCAATCTATATCCAGTAAGTTCAGCTATATCTCTAGCTACCAACGATGGACGCTCGTTTGTTGAAATTATGGATGCGAATGTACACCAGGCGTAAAGTAGGCATTTTGCTTTGCTAAGATTAAAAAAAACCCTATTTCGGATTTTTGCTTGTCTTGGACATCCTCTGTTGTGACTTGAAACAGGTTAGAGTTTTTTTTACTGCCTGGATAGGCAGTCTAGCAGACAGGCCATCTGATGGTAAGTAGTCACCGCCGCCCATAGACACAATTCCCGGGCACAGCAAAGCCGCTGCCTACCGATTTTTGGATTGTCGTTTGCGGCCGAAGTATACTTACAAACATGACCTTTACTAAATCAAAATAAGAATAATTGCAATACAGAAACAATTTCTATTGCTCTTACAGCGCGGCAGCGTGAACTGCGACCCGACCTTATTGAGGTTAGGGGTGTGCACTATTACGAGATTAATACACTGATACTAAATACTAACTGACTGACTGCCTCGCTGGCGCAGTTGTAATTGCGCATGCATTACGTCTGCTGTGCTGAGGTCTCGCGTTCGATCTCCGGGTCGGGTAAAGTGATATTGGGTTTTCTATCTAGAAATTCTCAGTATTAGCCCCGAGTCTGGAATCTGTGCCCGGTATGGCGATAGGCTCGCCCCCTATCACATTATGAGACCGAAATTCGGCGAAAAGTGGATATACTGGTTACACCTCTGCCTACCCCTTCGGGGATTACAGGCGTGAGTGTATATGTCTTTATGTATGTATTTTTCAGGTATACAGGTTTCCTCAAGATCTTTTCCTTTACAGTTTTTTAAGTAATTAACAAAGAATATACAAGTAACTTTGAAAATTCTGTGTATGCTGTTTGGGCTGGTTTTGTACCTTTGACATTTGTCTCATCAGTCTGCACCACATTCGTTCCATTAAATAAGTAAAAAAAGATCGTGTTGTCATATCAGAAGTTTCAAATATAGATGGCGAAGAACTATGGCAACTGCTCCACTAACAAGAGAGAAGGCTTTAAAAACAATTTAAAATTTAATACAAACATTATAAATTTATTCGAATTTTAGGTCATAAAAATACCTACCCCTTCGGGATTAAAGTCGTGAGTGTATATGTATGTATGTACTTAATACTAACATCGTTAGCCTAGTTGGTTGCGGTATGGACTGTGAAGACGAAAGTCGTATGTTCAAAACCAAAGTGGCACACACCTCTGACTTTTCTAAAAAAAAGTTACGTATTAAATGTTAATTATCGCTTAACGGTGAAGGTAAACATCGTGAGAAACCTGAGAATTTCGAAGGTATGTGAAGTCTACCAACCCGCATTAGGCCAGCGTGGTGGACTTAAGGCCTAACCCCTCTCATTAGTAGAGGAGGCCTGTGCCCAGCAGTGGGACAATGTTTAATACAGGGCTTATATTATTATACATATTATTATCTGTCACTCACTGGGGATCGAATTATATAAATTAATAATAAATGATGAATGACAAATATCTCAGGCTTTAGTGATAAAAAGCATAATTCGAAAATTGCCAGGAATGTTGTGTTGCTCGAGCAATAGGAGATTACCTTGCTGGTGTCTCCGACAAAAATAATTCATAACTACAATTACAATCCAACTACAAAACGAAAAGGCAAGACACTAATAAATTATGCCCAACACAAGTCATTTTCATAGTGAATCCAATGGGCCACAATAGTACGAAACGAAATATGGTTTCATTTTGTTGGATATTTGTGGTGGTGCATTGTGCAACAGTTTTGTTGGTTGGACCTCGTTAACAGACTCAATACAATTGCTGTCTCAAAAAAAACGTTTATTATGATAGTAGGCCACTATAGGCACTTATGAACGATATATAGGATGTTATGGAAAAGTGGTATTAATGACAGTTCACAAATAGTAACTAGTGAAATTTAAATTTTAATTAAAATATTCACATTTTAATATGGCATGATTGTATTTTCTTTTATAAAATATATCATCGTACTCTATACCACCTTTCTACACCAGCCTGTATAGAAAGACTGGCTTCAGAAGTAATGAGAAGAAGCACCGAGAAACTCAGCCGTATAAGCAATTTTTTCTGTCTCATAATTAACTGTATAGTTATTTGAAACAATGTCAATTGTCAAACGGATATATTATAAAAATATATCTAAATAGCTATTAATTTGATTATTACAAGTGAAATTTGGCCCAATATATAACAAATGTCAACATCGGTAGAGCCTGATAGTGGTAGAGCCACGCTGTAGACATATTTGTCCACAGCATGAATGGGCCGGCTCGACCGGGGTAGTACCACTGTCTCACAGAAAACTAGCGTAAAGAGACAGTTTACTGTCGCGTTTCGTATGGTAAGTGAGATATCCGGAGGCCCAGATTCCCCCTTCCCTTCCCTAATCCCTATTCCTGTCCTTCAAGGCCGCCAGCGCAAACATGATACTTTCAGTATTGTGGATGTTCATGGGCGGTGGAGATCACTTAACATCAGGTGACCCACTGGCTCGTTTGTCGGACTATACTATAAAAAAAGCGGACAAAATAAACTTTTAATTTCTTTCAAACTTCTTTAGGCACGTTGGGCAATTTTGGGTTGGGGAAAAAGCGCTGAAGACGCATTACCGCCAGATTATTTTACTTTTGACATAAGCACTATGAAGTTTTATAATTATTGAAAAGCAACAATAAACAAAAAATTTACTACTTCATAGACGCTGTTTTAAAAAAGAACACAGTACTACCAAAGTTTTATGTTTTCACTTCTGTCGGTACTCCTCATGACTGCCTATTTTTAATGTACACACACATTATCCATTCAATCAATGGTATGCCGGCGCTTCACAAATGCTGGCTACACTCGCCGTTCTTACATGCTATTTTCAACTTTAATGTTATGGAAATAAAATTGAGTTTGGTTTGTATTTACTCCCTACTACCTTACCTTTTAATATCCTTTTGATACAAGTGGTTAAATATTAATTGACTGGAGTACTAGCGATATTGATATACGACCGCGCTCTGGCGGATGGGCGATATCGTACGCGATCTTCGATCCAACGCGATACGATCGATTGTTCTACACGATACACGAATAAACTCGTCCTACTTCTGGAATATTTGTTTCGTCATACATTTTATGTTTTAAAGGTGAACCTAAGACTCTTGAGCAAAGGTTTAATGCTCGCTTGCACTTTAGTTGCTAGAGCTTTTTAAGAAATTCGTACAACTCTTTTTTATGGTATGGCGCAGTGCCGTCCGATTAGAGTAGCGAGGGACAATGAATCCCCCGTTACTCAACACAATCATGCCGGCCTTCTTATTCACACTACGCCATGTGCGAGAAGGTGAAGAAGCGGTCGAAGGTCTAGTGTCAGAGTACACGAAAGGCCGCAAAACGGCCAAACATCGTACCCCAACTCCAAACTCTCGACAAAAAGCGGATCTACTTTGGCTGATCCCGGAACACACTTGCGTGTGCCACTATATGGCGGGTTTTATACCCTGTGTACGGTGGTCGCTATCCGAGCGGATATGAATATCCTACCACCAACAACTCCTAACTAGGCTATCGCATTATGAAACAAAAACTACCCTAAATGTTTAAAGTTCATAAAATTTAAACGACATGGGGTTTTTGACAATACAACGCATTTTTAGGGCTAATATAGCTCTATAAAGCTGTCCCATTATCTCCTTTCCAAACCACAACTACGCGTACTGGCTTGCGGAGTTACTGCTTCGTAGCGTCTTCTACCATGGCGCGAACCGAGAGGTTCGCAAATTCGTATCTTTACCGAACTATCAAGCTATGGAACAGTTTTCCAGCTACCATGTTCCCTCCTTGACAGACGCGTTTATCTCATGATATCCGCAAATAATAGTTTGGATCTTAGTGATCTAAGATCGAAAATCACACGTGTTTCTGATAGGTACAACATAAGATAATCGTATTTGTGGGATCGGATCTACAGTTGTCATATACATATACATACATATACACTCACGCCTGTAATCCCCGAAGGGGTAGGAGGAGGTGTAACCAGTACACCCACTTTTCGCCGAATTTCGGTCCCTTAATGTGATAGGGGACGAGCCTATCGCCATACCGGGCACAGGTTCCAGACTCCGGGCTAATACTGAGAATTTCTAGATAGAAAAACCCAATATCACTTTACCCGACCCGGGGATCGAACGCGAGACCTCAGCACAGCAGTCGTAACGTATGCGCAATTACAACTGCGCCACCGAGGCAGTCTACAGTTGTCACTGTTGAATATTTTTATTTTTGATGTTCGGATGTCGAAAACGTCACGATGGCTATTACAAAAAAGGAAGGTATATGATGCAAATGACCTATCAAAATTATTAGTCTAATTTTAAAAGATTAAATAAATAAACACACCCATCAGTCACTAGGTCAAACATGTATCGTGGGTAACAAACCACGAGGGACTGTGGTCCCACAACACCCAGACCCGAAACAAACCTTTGTCTCACACAAACACATGTGTCGGTGCGGGCATCGAACCCATGGCCTCTCGTTTCACAGACCGCCCGCTGCACCACGGAGGCTAATGATGATTATACAAATGACCTATCAAAATCATTAGTATAATTTGAAAAGATTAGCGGATTACTTGTTTTGAATAACAAATTAAATTTACCGATAGAATAAATCACTTGATTCCTTATCAAATGATCCTTTATCACTGGCTTCCTCTTAAAATGTAGTACAGTTTTAATTACCATTAAGGCTTTGTCGGCTCTGGGCTGAGGTATGATTGAGGGGGTGAGATGCGACGGGTGGTGGCGGCGTGCGCGGGGGCTCGCCCCGCAACGAGTAGCGATAGGCGCTCATATAAAGGATGTTCATTATTTAAAACAGTGAAATGAGCAAATGTCAAATAAATCAGATTAAATAGAACGTAAAATACCATAAATTTTTATTTTTTAAAAACCCTCAACTATTATTTTATTTTATTAAAATTAAAACCTATATGACAGCCTCAGCCTCAAACGGGAGGCAGTGGGCTCGATTCTCGTAAAAAAGTTACCGAATGTTGTCGTTACAGACTAATGTTTGTTTCGGGTCTGGATGGTGTGGGACCATATTCCCTCGTAGTGCTCGATACCCACGATATAGGTTTGACGTAGTGTGGGGTCAGAAATATGTGTGTGACTTTTTGGTGTATTATTTATATGTACCTATATTATTACAAATTATAATGATAACAATGTCAATTATTACTAATTTTTAACGTTCAGTGAAATAAGTTGCAATATAAATGAAAGTAATCACGTCTTTTATGTACTACTCGCTGCTGCTCGAGGCTTCGCCCGCGTGGAAGTCATTTTCGGGAGCAAAAGTATACAATAAATACCAAGTTTATAAAAACCCCTTCGCAAATAATGTATTGTTTTAGGACAAATTTCATTACCATTAAAAAGGCAGAGGCAGGTTAAGGTGAGCTCCTCTCGTCCGCGTTCTTCTGGCGGGAGGAGGCGTCCAGTCGCCGTCAGGTGAGACTGGCCCCGAGGGAGATTGCGGCCCGATTTCGCAGAACCGCTGTGGAGGAGTGGCAAACCAGGCTGGAAAGCCCAAGTGCGGGCTTGAGGACCGTCGCGGCAGTGCGTCCTGTCCTAAAGAGATGGCTAGACAGGCGCCACGGTGCGCCAACTTTCCGTCTGACGCAGGTACTGACGGACCACGGATATTTCGGTTCGTTCCTGTGTCGGATCGGAAAGGAGGTGTCTGCCGTGTGCCACCATTGTGGCAACTGCCACGAGGACACGGCCCAGCACACGTTGGAGGAGTGCCCAGCCTGGGACGAAGAGCGCAGCGCTCTCAGAGCAGTCGTCGAAGGAGACCTCTCGCTGCCGGCCGTGGTGTCGTCCATGGTCGCCAGCCGGAGGTCCTGGCGTGCGGTGGCCCACTTCTGCGAGAGCGTCATCTCGCAGAAGGAGAGTGCCGAGAGGGATCGGGAACGAAATGATCCCTCCCGCCGCCAGAGAAGACGTAGGAGGCGCCGGGTGGACGACTGACCGGCGTCTCCCGCCCTGTGGAACGGGGGCATTTGAATTCCACCACGGTAACCCCTGCCTGTCGTACGAGGCGACTAATTGGGGCCATCGGGGGTCGCGGGCTCGCAGCGGGGGACTGTCAGCCCGAATCGATGCACTCCCGGTTTCGGAGCATCGTGCGACCCCGAGATGGACGGCAGCGCGTGTAGTAAGGCCTCGTTCGCTGTCGTTGTTCGGTGCGCGGGGGCTCCTAAGCCCTCCCATGGAGATGGGCTGCTACGCAGCACCGCGCAGGGGCGGTTCCGGCAGCAATTCTAGCACTCCTTAGAATACCCCGGGATAGCTCCGTAAGCGCCGAAGAAGGCCCCCGCGGGGTTTTAGCTGGTAGTGTCGGGTGGGGTGTACATAGGGGGTAGGGACTCGGCCCAGCGGCTGCCCGGATAGCCATCATCCGGGCGAGGGGGATGCTGGGTTGTAAGACCGGCTAGTCCAGCATAACCATTTTATTCTTATTCCGCTTCCCCCCGGAGCGGGCGGTAGTAATAAAACGCTTTCCCCGCGACAACAAAAAAAAAAAAAAAAAAAGGTTAAGGTGAGCTAACCGAAAAAGATAGATATATACTATTGTGGACTTGTTTTATAACTTTTTAAGAGGAACAATTCCGTCATACATGATTGTTGCGTAACTTTAACAGTATACGCAGCGCACGCAAAACAAGCTCTCAAAAGGAATATATTTTCCCGTTTTTGCAACATTTTTCATTGCTGCTCAGCTCCTATTAGTCATAGCGTGATGTTATATAGCCTAAAGCGTTCCCAGATAAATGGGTTATCCAACACTAAAAGAATTTTTCAATTAGAAACAGCACTTCTTGAGATTAGCGCGTTCAAACAAACAAATAAACGTACACGTATTTTTTTAAATGTAGCCTCTAAAATTGTGAATTAGTAGTGGTTGAAAGTTTTCTGTCTGTTACATTTTCACGACTGAACTGAAAACACTGAACCGATTTTAATGAAAATATTTTTTTTATCCTGTGCGTTTGGAGTAGAACACCTGTAATAACGGGGACGTGAGGAAACAGGGATTTCTTGCACGAGAACATGATCACCTAGGTTTTCTTGCTATAGATCTCAACCCGATTCCTAAGAAAAATAAACATGAGATCTAGGGTCTGATTGAGCTGAATGATAAGATCCTCGCGTTTTCTCACGGTATCCGCTCGGCAAAGGTTACTAGACATATTCATATAGATGGAATAGCTTAAGCTAGCTAAGCTAAGCTAGACTAGGGATTACACCCATCTCTGCCAAATCCGTCCAGTTTCCTTTTGATTTTACCCTCCCATTCTTTACCCTTCTTCCGATCATCATCTCCCGTCACTTCTCTTGATCTTCGGTAAAGGAATTGTATCATTTCGATATTCGATTTCGAGATCCAACTTGGACTTCTTATTTCACAACCGACTAAACGTCCACTGCACAATGCAGACCGTCAAGTATGAATTGTCATAAATCCGTTGAATTTTGAGTTCTATTATCAAAATAATAGAACTCAATATATTGTTAATTGAATTAATAATGTTAATATAATATTTCTTTGTGGAATAAAAACTTTTTCGTTGGTATGAATGAATATTATTAGAAACAAATATTCTGTCAAAACAAAAAGTAATATCAAATGTCATAGTAATAGAAAATCGATATTAGAATTTACAAAAAAAATATCTGTTAGTCTATTTACTATTTTGTCAGGGTGGCTCCGATGATGATGGAATCTGATATTTTTTTTATTCTGGCAAAGTGACGACACTGCATCTGATGGTAAGAGCAGTGTCGTCCAGTTAAAGTACCAACTAGCGAGAGACAATCTATGCCTCGCTACTAAACACAATCATGTCGGCCTGATGTTCAGTTTTTCATACTACGCCATGGGGCAAGGAGGTGAAGAAGCGGTTGAGGGTCTAGGTGTCAGAGTACTCAGAACAACACGGCCAAACATCATACCCCAACTCTAGACCCCGACAAAAACCAGAAGTACACTGGCTGACCCCGGAAGGCGACACACTTGTGTGTGCACTATAGCGGGTTTTATACTCTGTGGACGGTGGTCGCTATCCTGCCGGATATAAAGATCCTACCACCAGCAGGTATCGAGATAAGTGAAACTGAATAGGGTAATTTTTATACGAAAAAGTAACAGCTATATCATAGGATAAAAATTGGCTATGGAAATTATAATAGTAACTCATTGCCGTAAACAAGTGAGAAAATATATAGATACTATTTGATAGGGGTGGAACCGGGTAAAAAATATATATCTTCAGTTGATGCATTTTCCGAAATCATACATTTTGCAAGATCTATTCTTCTGACAATTAATATTGTCATCCATATCTGACGTCATGCACGAAATGACAAGAATAGTTATATATTATTTCTCTTTTACCGACACGAACACAATAACGTATAATCGATCGTCCGCCGAAAACAAACGTACTTTAAAACGTATTGTGTGTCAAACTGCTAAATTAATAAAATTATTACAATAATGAACTTTGTAGTCGCCCGCCTTAGGTTGACATTGAATTGTTATTATCGTATTTTAGTCTTGCGCAATCAGTATAAAATAAATATAGCAGAACTTATGATATATAATTGAAAGAAATTCAAAGTGCTGTATCCAAAGCAGTTATTTACGATTATAGTCTTCGAGCTCTAGGGATCTGGTAATCAGTCGCAATCGTAGTGGGAAATAGTATGAGCCCGCTGATGACCGTTTTCATTTCCAACAAAATAATAATCAAATTTGGACATAAGTTAGTCATTTCTCGACAGCCTCCTGGCGCAGCGGGCGATTAGTAAGTTGTGAAAGGAGAGGCCGTGGGTCCGATTCCCGCACCGAGTCAAATGTATGTGTTACAGACTGACATTTGTTTAGGATCTGGGTGTTGTGTGACCATTGTCCCTCGTAGTTCTTGATACCTAGGATACAAGTTTGACCTGGTGTGGGGTCAGGACTATGTGTGTGTCGGTTGGTTGTATTTATTTTATATTTCTACATCTATTTAGGACATAAACTGTTGGTTCCTCTCGTCTCGCGAACACCAACATTTTAATAATGGTATTAAATTAAATACTACTATTCTATTATTATTGTAAATTTTTATCGATTATTATCAAAAACAGTTCATCGGTTTAACCATGCAACCTTCCAAACTGGAAGACTCACTTTCGTAATTATAATATTAGTATATTTTTGTTATATCAAGTATCATACCATAATTTTATTCTCAAATAGTTTGTTCAAATCACTCAACCTGTATTCACGACTTTTGATAAGAATTGACAGTCATTATGATAAATAAAATATATATCGTTCGAAATTATTATGATATGTAAAATATATTTGATTATATTCAATATATTATCTTTAGTTAGTGCTATTTGTGAACACTTTATGTCATATTCATTATGTTTTCACAAAAAATATTTTTGACAGCGCGAGCGAAAAATCGCGTATACGTCTGCTCTCAACACGGCCCAATTGCCGTCTGACAAGTCTCGCACATGCGCATCATGTTTATAATACATTTCAACATGGAGACAACTGCCATTTCATGTTTCGTAATTTTAAAACATTTATTTCTTTGTATTTATAAATGAAATGTGATAAAATATTCACACACTCGTTTAATGCAGTTCATTGAAAATTTTATAGAAAAATTTCGTTTCAATATTTTTCTTTATAACCGTATACTACGGATTCATTTGGGGTCGTGTGGATTGAAATTTTAAAATTTCGATGCATCTTTGCGAATATTTTCTATCGAGCCAACTTTAATGAATCGTGTATCGAGAAGCACAATCGTTTTGTAAATATGTTCATCTTTCATGACTAATTTTTATATTGTTAATATTTTTAGTTTTTAACATCGAATAATTAGTTTAAAAATGTAGTCTGAACTGAATTGTCTGAGTCCACCTCACCTTAAATTCTCTAAATGCCTGCATTGTCCAAATTAACCCGGGCCGCAACAAGACGTGATTGCGCGTGCGCACCTGTGTTCGCGTAATGGTGAGGTTTTCGATGCGCCCCCCGAATTCCACCAGTGATTTATGTCTTGTTTCCTGCTTTTGAATACGTATGCCTCGCATTCCTTAAATTTCAAGTAGGGTAAGAAACATCGAGATTGTTATATCGATGCCAAATAATCTTGCCATATTATCGATATGAAAGCGAAACACTGCTACTTCGTATACTGCTACTACTTCGACTTCATAAAATTATTTCGTCACATATACTTGATTTATTACTTATATTATTTGAACTAGGAGACACAAAATCCAGAATATTCAATTCCATAGAAATTCTGTATCATTCTTTATGATTGACTTAATAATCACAAATTGAATTGAATTAATAGTCACAAATCGCAATGCCCAATGCATCGATACGTACCTAAAATTTACCAGTAGAGCAATTATACAAATATCTAAATAAATTTTAGCATACTTGGCAACGCCCCTTTTATGTTTTTTCTAAGTTACAAACAGCTAAGCTTTGTAATCGATAAAAAACGCATAGGTGACAAACAAGAATCATTTATGTTATCAGTTTTATTGGCAGCCTCCGTGGTGCATTTGGCGAGTAGCCGGCTGCGAAACGACAGGCCTTGGTTTGGATTCCCACACCGGGACAAATGTTTGTGTGACAGACAGATATTTGTGTCCTGGTCTGAGTGTTGTGAGACCGAAAGTCTCTCGTAGTCCCTGATACCCACAACATAAGACTCGTATCTTAGTGTGGGGTCGGGACTATGTGTGTGACTGTTGGGTATTATATTTATCTATTTAAATGAAGATAAATCGACAGGACATTTGGCTAAGTAGCCCATCCGAACGTTATTCTTTTGATTTTAATTTTTGAATATCGAACGCTCAGTATCGATTACCAACCTGAATGTCGATATAATCGATCGTATTTTAAATCCCATGCCTAAAGGTTTCAATTATTTTTAAATTTGCAACGGCAGCTACAAGCCGCTTTGCTTTTGAAACTGAATCTTTATGAATTTTGCTCTTTATTTTTTGATTCGATACGCGAAATTCAAAATTAAAATTTATTTTTACATACCTATTATTCATATTTGGCATAAAACTATCAGATAAAGTTAATAACGTTAACATCAAAAAAACAAAAATAATAGATGTAAGAAAAAGAATAAGACTACTCAAGTGGCACTGGGCCGGACACATCTGTAGGATGAATAACAACAGATGGACAAAACGTCTAACAGAATGGATACCAAGAGACAGAAAAAGGAAAAAAGGGAGACCAAGTAAAAGGTGGAGAGATATATTTGATCAGAGATGTGGACCGCTATGGATACGTGAAGCGCGAAAAAGAGATGTATGGAAAGGGTTAGGAGAGGCATACGCCGTAGAGGCGACTACTACTCATATTAATTAAGTAATATTTACATAGTTACACATAACCAGTAAAATACTTAGTACCTGTCATTTTAACCTAAATTTATCTTATGTTAAGTTTTTTTATTTTAGTAGAAATAAACGCTATTTTTATTTTTATTCTATTATTCATATTTAGTAACTTAAGGTGCCATCTGGTATCCGTAAAACAACCCTGACACTCCAATTATCAGTGCTGGCTGTGAACAGTGCCTACAGTTTATATTCTTGTGTTCTGTCAACTTTAACTTGCCTAGTTTTTGATACATGTTGTTCGGATCAGCATCTGCATCATATGCAGCATGCACTTGGAATTGTCGTTTAATTCCATAGTTTCTGTAGCTATTGCAGAGATTACGGGAACCTCCACAGGCTAATCATATTATCTATTTATTGATGCGTTGCAAGTATTAAAGGAAACGAAATTAAAAATGGGCCGTAGATTTGCAATTTCAGAATTCTCATTCACCGAATGAAACGCAACCAATTAGGTACTTAACGTCTGCTTGTTATGAGATAGTGTTTAAAACCCAGTTGTGCCAGCCCAGTCATGCTGTAGATTGATGTCTACAACGTGGTTCTGCGAGTTTAAACGTGCGTTCAAATTATTCAAAGTCTCAAGCGGAAAAGTCTCAAGTTCATAGCGGAAGAGGGTCTGGTGCCAGAGTACTCAACGGTAACGGCCGAACATTGTACCCCAACTCTAGACCTTCGAGAAAATACATATAAAGTAACAATAATACGAGTTCTTGTGAAGGTCTACAAGACTTAGTCAGGGTTTATAAAACTCGTGTACTTTTTGTCATGAACCACTATCGTAGATAAAGGCTAGTTAACTTTATAAACTAGGACACTGACTAAAACGCTTCGGCATAATGAGCGGGCATTGTGACGTCACGCCTCACAACAAACTGTGACTGCCAAAAACGGGCGCGCCACGATTGTTGACTGTGCAACGGTACCGTCAGCAAATACAGTGGCTAAAGAATTGTTGTATTCGTGGAATTTGTTTTTTGTGTAACCGTTTTATCTATAATGATTTTTTTCCTGGCACGGCAAAGTGACCACACTGCACCTGATGGTAAGCGCAGTGTCGTCCAATTAGAGTATCAAGTATCGAGGGATAGATTATCTCTCGCTACTCAACACAATCATGCCGGCCTGCTTCCTCACACAACATGGCGCAAGAAGTTGAAGAAGTGGTAATATTGGAAAGCTGAAAGGATTGTTTGAAAGCTCCAATCTCTAGAACTACCAGTTTAAAAAAATGTAATGGTGCCTATTTTATGTAGAAGGTTATAGACATAATGCGTTACGACTCTTAGGAGTGAAGCAAATAGCTGTAGAAGAAGCGACGCTGCGAGCAAAGACTAGTGTATTATTTTTTTTCTCTTTATATATTTCGGAATCTTTGAACATAGTCATGACGGTTCTAGTGTATTATTAGGCATATAAAGTACCACAAAAGAAAATTTAATTCGGTAAGCCTAATTTCAATGACATGAGTTCGGGTTTCTATCGTATTTGCTTTTACCAAAATCTGGCAATTTATAATTAACACATCGTGTAAAATAAAAAGTCTAACATTATTTTCACGACAAACATTCGCCTTTAATATATTTAAAACACGCTGTGACGTAGTTTTGTATGCAGACCGTATTAGCAAGCGCCTTATCAGATGTACAGAAGAAAGCCGAATGCGTTAAACGGTAGTTAGTTAAGTACAATTATTATTATTTAGTGCGTCGGCGAATAAAGGACACGCCCACGCGGGCTTCATAGAAACAGCAAACGAATGTCATGGACATACCTTTAGTTAATTATTCTTAACCTTTAATAAAAAAATAAAAAGTTTTTTAATTCATAAAAAGTACAGCGACTTCAATAAAAAACAAATTATGCGTCACTATAAAATTTTAGGGTGCCCTTGATTTTTCTGAGATCCCATCAGATCCTGACTTGGTGCCAATGGGACCACCTGGGAAGTATACCCTTATAAACAAAAAAAACATTTCTCGAATCGGTCCAGGCGTCTTCGAGTAATCGGGAAACATACATAAAAAACCTCCTCCTTTTTCGAAGTCGGTTAAAAATAATAATTAACACCCAACAGTCACACACATAGCCCCGACCGACCGAGAGACTTTCGGTCTCACAACACCCAGACCCCGGACATAAATATCTGTCTGTCACACAAACATTTGTCCCGGTGTGGGAATCGAATCCACGGCCTCTCGTTTCACAGCCGGCTACTCGCCAACTGCGCCACGGAAGCTGTTCTTTAGTTAAGAAACTCAATTTATATAAGGTTTACGTGCTGCGATCAAATTTCTCGCTCACACTTTCATATTAAAAAATAAAAAAAAACGGCTGCTGTGCCGAGGTCTCGGGGGTAAAGTGATATTGGGTTTTTCTTTCTAGAATTCTCAGTATTAGTCCGGATTCTGGAATTTGTGCCCGGTATGGCCATAGGCTCGCCCCATATCACATTATGGGACCGAAATAAATTCGGCGAAAAGTGGGTGTACCTACTGGTTATACCTCTGCCTACCCCTTCAGATATTACAGGCGTGAGTGTATAAAATTATATTTATTGCTGTATTATCAGTTATTAGTAACCTTTCCTATTAGGTTTCCTCGAGATGTTTTTTTCACTTTAAAAGCAAGAGAATTAACAAATGAATAAACACTTCGATTTGTTGAAGGTGCCTGACCTGTTTTTGAACCTGTGACTTCCGTCAGGAAACTATGCTAAGCTATCACTACATATTGGCATAAATTATTCATATTTATACCAAACTAGCTGTTGCTCGCGGCTCCACCCGCGTGGAGGTTATTTTCACACAGTTTTTTTACACCTTGGGTAACATTATTGTAGTTTTAGTAGGGATCCTTATTTTTTCTGGCAATAAAAATAGCATATATTAAACAGTGATCATGTAGCATTCAAATGGTGAAAGAATTTTTAAAATCGGTCCAGTACTTTTTGAGCCAATACGTTACAAACATACATACACATATTTCCTCTTTATAATATTATTAGTATAGATAAAATACTTAACCGATCCACGCTACGCTATCCCTAACAATCCGATATGATCAGCGCACGGGCAACAATCGGTCGCTCCGAGATCATCCTCTACATAGGTATTTATTAACAATTGTGCCACAAGATGTCGCTGATATCGCCTAATTACATAGCTTATTTATTATTTACTTTGTTTTACTAAGTCCTTTTGTTCTTACTGTCCAAACGGTCATACTGTAATAATTTAAATACGCTGACTAAAGATTTTCTATGATAGCGACAAGTATCAGGCCAATTGTCGTATTCAACTGACACTACGACTGAATGTTGACCGAACTGAAATTAGATTATGAATCGACTTAAAGTTATTATTCCTAAGGGTTTATATAGCATAGTCTGACAAACGAGCCAGTGGGTCACCTGATGTTAAGTGATCTTCACCGCCCATGAAGATCCACAATACCGAAAGTATCATGTATGCGATGTCGGCCTTGAAGGACAGGAATAGGGATCAGGGAAGGGAAGGGAGAATCTGGGCCTCCGGATATGTCACTTGCCATACGAAACGCGACAGTAAACTGTCACTTTACATAGGTTTTCTGTGAGATAGTGGTACTACCCCGGTCGAGGCGGCCCATTCTGGCTCTACCACAATTGTGTCATTAATGATACGTTTTATTATTCCGTGGACAGCCTCCGTGGGGCACCGAGTGAGTAGCCCGCTGTGAAACGAGAGGCTGTGGGTTCGATTCCCGCACCGAGACAAATGTTTGTGTGACAGACAAATATATGTTTCGGGTCCGGGTGTTGTGAGATCGAAGTCCCTCGTAGTTCTTGATACACAGGATACAGGTTTTACCTAGTGTGGGGTCAGAACTATGTATATTACTGTGGGTATTTATTTTTCATTGTTTGAAATTGACATTATAATTCTGTTTTATCAAGACTAACTTTTGCTCGCGACTTCACATCCGTAAATCTATCCTAGATTTCGTAGTCAGAAAAAAAATATTCTAAGTCACTTAAGGATAATTACCCTCTCTTTTAACGTAGATTTATTAATTTCAGAGATAAGAATTAAGAATAACTGAAAACCCGTTGGAGATACAATTGAATTGTTTCAATGTTTTTAAGACTTTTGACTTCATGACACATAAAAGGTCGTTGCTCTTTAAATTGATCCAAGTTATCAATAATCACCACTTTTAAAAAACCCAAAAAAAATTACAACAACCCACATCCCATTTTATAATGAGAAATTAAAAAAATAGAACTTACAATCCTTTATTGGAACATAATTTTTCACGCATTTACCCGCAAGGATAAACAACAAAAATAAACCGGTACACAAAGTGCACTCACACGCGAAGCTTTTTAAGGCGATATTTAGACACCGTAATTTATCCAAGTAACACCTTTTTATTTATAGTCCGTATACATACTAATATAAATAAAATTTAGTCCGTCCGTTTGTATTTATTCCTATCACAACAGCCTCCATGGCGCAGTTGGCGAGTAGCCGGCTGTGAAACGAGAGGCCGTGGGTTCGATTCCTACACCGGGAAAAATGTTTGTGTGACAGACAGATATTTGTGTCCGGGGTCTGGGTGTTGTGAGACCGAAAGTATCTCGTAGTCCCTGATACCCACAACACAAGACTCGTAGATTAGTGTGGGATCGGGGTTATGTGTGTGACTGTTGGGTGTTATTTATTTATACCGCAGGGAAAGTTTTTTGACGTTTTGTACCAGTGGTATGGGTATGTAATTGAGGAAAGGTATTTTTTCTATTGCACCTGATGGTAAGCGCAGTGCCGACCTGTTAGAGTAAGTAGCGAGAGACAATCTATCCCTCGCTACTGTCAACGCCGGCCTGCTGTGTAGCTTCTTCACACTACGCCTAAAGGACCCAGGATCACAGGAAGACGGGAACGGTAGTTGGCAAACTGTTCCACAGCTTGATGGCATAGGCAAATTTGGATTGAAACTTGGTATATGTTTTGGTTTATAACAACTATTCAGGCAGATAGGAAGTAATAAGCTGCTAGTTGGCACTACGCAGGAATAGTTTCAGTAAAAGCCGGGACCCATTTTGCCACGAATTAGGCCACCGAGAAGTTTTAGTTACCAGTGTTCCATAATGTTAGAAAATATTATTTATTTATTTATTTTTATTTTTTTTATATTGCGGGCTCTTGCTAGAAAATAGTTATAGGTACCTACAATCAGTGGAATTCATTATACTTATCTGTTGGTAATTATAAAAAGTCACATAAACATACAAATTCAATTAGGAAATGGGTCTTAATCACGCAATATTCAATAGTATGAATACCAAAATATTTGCCGACGTTTCATCCTTGTTGGACATCGCGATACAAGTCGATTATACAAGTAGCGGTAATCTAAAAACATACATACGTAGTTAGGCGGATGGTGTGCCTAGCTGGCCGACTGATTAGTGATATTCAAAACTTATATAAATATATAGAGCACCGCGCAAATTCTGCTATCGCGATTCAGGATTGATTCACGTTATGCACTGCGGGATGGGTGCCGCCACACTTTGACATAAGGCTAAAAGTGAAATCGATTCAAAAACGTTGTTAAAATTTCTCATTCACCGGGATATCCGGACGGAGCCGCGGGTAAAATGTCGTGTTATATAAAACGCACCTGGTGCTAAATTCGGTCGAGGCGGTAAGTGGTCGTAGATGGGACGATATTTTTTACCTTATAAGCTGAAACTTTGCGCAAAATCCGGCGGGTTTCGGCGACACCTGCGCCTCTGAAATGTTATTTCTATCGAGCGTGAAATCGCCTCGTGAACATTAGATAGATTATTTAGGGTTATTTTTTCACATAATAAGGTACAAACGGTAATAGACGTGGTGGAGTGGTGTCTCATTATTACAAAAGAGAATGGAGAAAGCGCTGAAGATAACATGACGATAAATGTTTTTGACAAATAATCAACTCCACTTATGATAAGTGGTCTCCACCCCCCATACACCCGCGTTATCTGAAGAACCATCGGTGGATCGTTAGTCTTAAAGAAACGAAATATGGATTGGGGACCAGATAGTGTTGCGGTTTTTCACTCCCGGTCAGCTCTATCGCTTACATTAAGAGCAGGTACGGGAGGGAATATTGCTCACATATCTGGGACGATTCCGCTAAATATCTACTTGATTCCTTGGATGGGTTGCGGAAGCGATGAATGCGTTATGAATGATGCAGACGTGAGTAACAGCCTAGAGCCGCTATTAGCATACATTTCCCTGATTAGTGTGTTCTACGGTCATCATGGCGAATGCTCCGAAAAATTGCTTAATCTTATCCCATCCTCTCTTTTCCACACCAGATCCAAGCGTACTGACTTGCGAAACCACAGCTTTGTGGTGTCTACTACCCCGGCCTGAACTAAGAGGTTCGCAAATTCGTATCTTTGCCGCACTACTAAGCTGTGGAACAATTTTCCAGCTACCCTGTTCTCACCTTCGTAGTGTGAAGAAGCTACACAGCAGGCCGGCATGATTATGTCGAGTAGCAAGGGATAGACAGTCGCTCGCTACTTGATACTCTAACTGGACGGCAGTGCGATTACCATCAGATGCACTGTGGTCACTTTGCCGTGCCAGTATAAAAAAGGAGGAAAATTTGCGCCTCCAGAAATCTCACCATTGTTGGAAACGCAAGCTGTCACCTCTCGTCGGCTTTCTAAAACAGTGGTAATGACCCGATCGAGGGAGCCCATACAGGATGGCTCTGCCGTTTACAAATAACATCAGAAATGGGAATGCATGATTAATAGTACAGAAAGCTCTATACCAAGTCTATGATGGAAAGACATGTGTGAAAAAAGTTAAAAATAAAAACAAAAGAGAGAATAATTCTAGAGAATGATTTACTGCAACAACTCTTAAAATATGTAATATCGATTGTAAAACTTTTTCACTATTTCAGGATGAACCAGCATCTTCCGGAGACAGCGGAGATGAGAGCGGCAGTGAACCAGAGTCCCCTAGCGAGAAACTCATGCAAGCCCATAAACAAGAGTGGGCGTGCAACGACAACGTACTGGATATTAAGAGGTAATTTGATAAAATGAGCAGCAAAACATGCTCATTTTTATGGATTAAGGTTGCCACAATGACCTTGACGATTTAAGTCCTCCTCAAAACAAAATGCTATGCTTTTTTGGAATTACGTATGCGAGATGACCATACCATGCGTGAATGCCAAAGATACTGAAATCACACCAAACATTCAAATTGGTTTTTTCTCGAGTTTTCCATTTTTCCGGACAATTTTCCTAAGATTTATATCCTTCAAAACCCTTCGGGCTACTGTGGGCATTGAAAAAAAAACCAAAGTCTTTGTTATTCACGTGTACATTGGTAAGATCAGCTGATTTCCAAGAATTTTCTCTAACACGTAATTTTTACAATTTGACCGTAGTTCACTACTATTCACACTGCTTCAGCAGGCAAGTAGCCGGATGTAAAACGAGACGGCTCGATCCCCACACCGATACAAATAAGGTTTCCACAAAAAAAAATAGGTTTGGCTGTTGTATTCCGTCTTAGTTGTTGATACGGGTTTGACCTAGGTCGGGTTTAAGCTGCGTTACCGCCTTAGCCTTATCACAAATCCTTAGTGTATTTAATTAACAATATGCATTTAATGGACATTATAGTTGCGCTTGTTGGAACACTGATCACAATTACAGATTTATTCCGAGCACGCATAGATCATTGATAAAGACGAAGGCCGAGGCAAAAAACGTTGTAACCATTGCAAATATTTAAAAAGAAACAATTAGAAGGATAATATAACTTTGTTCTAGATTATTCTATCTGGTCAAAAGATTATGTGACTTGTAACAGAAGGGATAGCGCTTAATTTCTATTACGCAAAGATGTGGTCGAACTCCGAATAGAAAGATCCATTTAGTTGCTAAGATCCATGATACTGTAACTCAGGGATTGCATTTACTGTTCTTATCTATTTCTCGATGTAAGGTTATAAAGTATAATATAGTACGTAAATGTAGAATCAGCGCTGTGTTATACTGCCCTACTGCTGGGCACTGGCGTTCGCAACAAATGAGAATGCTTAGTCCATCACACTGGTCACTGACCTAATGTGGGTTAGTAGACTTCACATATGATCAAATTGATTTTTAGAAAATTCTCAAGTTTATCATTTCTCATGTTGTTATCTATAACTATACGAGCTATAATAGACTATAAACACACACGAAACTTAGAGCTTTAAACATACCTCTGAAGTCTGCGATCGAATCCACGATCTATATCGGTAGTCCTTACTCTCCACAAAGCTAACCATAAAAACTAAAATACCAATTTTTTTCCCAGAGAATCCCAATCAGACCCGACGGCATCCACTTCTGCCACCACTCAAGAGGCTGACAGCAGTAAACCGGGGCAACCGGCCATTCCGAAGATATTGTCCAAACTCGACCTGCCTGGTGGAGCCATGTTGTACCACTCCGGAGTTCTGGCCGGATTGGACGGCATCGGGAGTAACTTAGGATTGCCCAACCTTGCCATGGGATATCCTCATAGCTTCATACTGGGACTTGCCAACCAGGGTCAGGAGGGTGGTAAGTAAGATTTTGTGTCTATCTCAGCGTGGACGAGGTGACTGTGAAACGAGAGGCCGCAGGTTCGATCTCCGGGCCGAGGCAAATGTATGGCGCAAAAATATTTGTTTCAGTTCTGTATACTTACGACATAAGATATTAAGTGTGTAGCGACTTTGTATGAGACTATTAGGTGTTGTTTTTAAAGTCCTTATTTCTTCTTTCATAATATGTTTGCCGTTATAACTGATGCAAATTGATACTAGAACGTCTATGCATTGCTAGCTATGCTCCCACCGTACACATGTTGAAAATCCACCAAAGTGACCAGTTCTGGAAATTCCTGTTCCAGGGTCAGCTAGTTAAATCAGGCCGACATAATACTGGACCATTGATAGATAAAATACGTCACACATCAAGTCAGACTTATATACAGTCATAATATGATCACTTAACTTAATTTAACGGTAGTCAGTGGCTTTGCCGTGCCCTGGCATTGCAGAAGTATATGGGCGGAGGTGACTACTTACCATCAGGTGGCCCGTCTGCTCGTCTGCCTATCGAGGCACTAAATTTTAAAAAAAACTTAAAAGCAATTTTAGCTCTACAAATTCTATTTTGCAACTTCATGGTCCGGAATTATCGTCCCCGGTGCAAATGTATACACTAATTGAAGCAAAAAATCATTCCATTTGATCTCCAAAACATTAATCTGAAAAAATACACCAAATTAATAGAGTGTGATACTATAGAATCTCATTATCCCCAGCATCGTCATCAGCCCAGCCCCAGTTCATCACCATCCCTCTGTCGATGGCAATGGCTGCAGCAGCCGGAGGTCAGGGTACTGCTACCAATGGCTGTCCCGTCAGCGCCTCCAGTGACGACAGCAGCGAGCTCCAGGACCTCAGCACCGGGAGAAAGTGACCTTTGAGCTCATGGTGAGAGACTTAAACTACCCTAACATTGCTTTTAATTGTAAATGTTCAAAAATTTCAGAAAAGTATATCCAATTTTGTATTAATTTGCAGGGAAAATATGACATAAAATTACTTAAGGGCAAAAAAAAATTGTCGATCGCCACTAAACTTTACAGGATTACCTGAAAATTTCATCAAAATCGCTTCAACCGTTTTGGATTCCTTGGGGAACATACATACACACAACGACTTTTATATATATATATACAGATTATCGAATAGAGAGTTCAAACACTCCTTATACTATTCATTGATATTACATGGTATTAATTAATTATATTTGATTAATTATAAGATTAATTACATTATAAGAGACTGAAGAAAAAAAAACATTACATTACTTAATACCCGGGCAACAAAAAATAATATATTTTTCTTTTGTTTCAGAATGTGTGTGAAGGCTGCAAAGTTGATATTATATCATATCTTATGACCACTTATAACTATATATTTACGTACCAAAGTTACACTCGATTGATAATACGTACCTTAGTAATTGTTAAAAAGGTACAACGTATGAAATTACGCAAGTATGGACGTAAAGACGGGATCTTATTGCGAGCGAATAGCGAGTGATTTTAACTGTAGTCTCAAAGATTAATTGTTGTATCTAAAAGTTCATTTAGTAAAATTGTGTAACACTACATAAATTGTCAGGCTTAAAAAAGTAACAGTCACCTACAGTTTTTTTATGCTTTTATGAAATACCACCAACCGAATATAAATTGCCCGGAAGGTTTTTGTTATTACCTCATCAAAGGTAAAATAATTATGAATTTTTTTCAAAGTAATAGATACAAAAGTTTTTTTATTCATAAAAAGTACACAGACTTCAATAAAAAACAAATTATGAGTCACTAAATTGAGGGTTGCCCTTGATTATTCTGAGATCCCATCATCCGATCCTGACTTGGTGCCAATGGGACCACCTGGGAAGTATACTCTTTTAAACAAAAAAAGAATTTCTCGCATCAGTCCAGGCGTCTTCGAGTAATCGGGTAACATACATAAAAAAAAGATTCCGACGAATTGTTAACCTCCTCCTTTTTGAAGTCGGTTAAAAACAACAAAAACACTCGCTACTTAAAAGAATGATTTCCTAAAATGTTTATTAAACTGTTATCACCTCACATGTTAGACTCAGTATAGTTCATACTACATTATTATGCTTCATGCTTGCCGAGTATTATAAGATTATGTAAATCGTCAGAAAATTACATTTCAAAATGCTAGAAAAAACCTACTAAAATTGTAAAAAGCGGTATTCTTATTTATTGTATATGTAAGTAGGCATTAAATATTGTTTGTATCGAAAATAACAAGGAATAGCGTATTTTTGTATGGAACAAATTAATATTCATCAGTGAACTGTTATCGCTTAGTTTTTTAGTGTTTGTAATTTCAAATAAACACTTGTTTAAGTGCATTTTATGTTACAGGTACTCCTTTTTTCATTTAATGTATTTCTTCATTTTTAGTTTTAATTGTCTTTATCTTTATTACGTGTGGTATAAGATGAACGGATATAAATTGCGTTATATTGTTGCTTATTAAATATTTTCTATGTAAATTGGGTTTTTGTCTTAACACAGTTTGTAATGAAAGTTACCGTTAATAAATATGGTAATGGCCAAAAACAAATTAAGACAAATTGCCACATGTTAAGATTACATACAATTACATATTATATCTACCATGTGTATTATACTTCGAAGCATCGTGAACTCAGTAGCAACATTTAAACCGCTCCGCTCATCGTCCGTTTTCGCTGCTCGCTGCAACCGCGACCGCACCTTACACCACACTCGGACGTTACGACAACGCATTTATTGTGTCTATTATCATTGTTTACTTAGTACATTAGCGTTCGAACAATTGTAACATTATGTTTTGTCTTACTATAATAAAATGTTCCTTTTTCGTTTTAATTCTTTTCGTAATAAAAATATAAAAAATAATTATGGGTTTTATTTATCACTTTAAATGATAAGCAGTTCTTGTTTTAAATATTTGAATTAATGTAATTAACTTGCTATTTATTTAATTTATTACATTGCCTTAATCATTATTTAAAGGAGGTACAGTCCGGCTAATACTTTTTAAATCTACTTACTTAAAAAGGAGGTTTTTAATTCGAGGTTAATGTTCTTAAGGTTTCATTTATTTATTAACATTGTTAAATTTAAAAAATTAAATTGCCCTAGGAAATCTAAGAGTAGAAGTTTAAAAAATTATTTCCATTTTTAACTGAATACCAAAAATTTTTTTTTATGGTTTCATTATAAAGGTGTTATAATATGTATAGGCTGTCAATAACAATAATCATATCACCAGGGTTACTCTTGACCCTCGATTCCAATTTAAAACTGGGGTTGGATTCGAAAACTGTACAATTGGCACCCCTGAACGCAACACCAGCGCACGATTTAACTGAATAAGGCGGAATTTTAGTAACTAAATGAAATAGACTTCATCCAAGAACAAACTTGATTGGAATGGAAATGGAATTGAAACTATATTGAGATTGAAATTTATTTCAATATTCACTTATATTTTTAGCAGCGATAGCTTGGTTGGAAGTGGTACGGACTGCCAAGACGAGTGTCGCAGGTTCGAAACCAATCCAAATTACATACCTCTGACTTTTCGAAGTTATCTACCTGTGTAGTAATTGTTAATTATCGCTTGCTTAAATTCTGAAGGAAAACATCGTGAGGAAACCTGCATACCTGAGAATTCTAAATAAGAATTTTGAAAGTGTATGAAGTCCGCCAACCCAACACAAAAATAAGAATACTAACTATAATAACCAACAAGTCAACATATTGAATATCGCCGATGTGAACATACCAACCAGTTCATTATAAAACATAGACAAAAAATCCGCCATCGCACAACAAAAAGAATGTTTCGATAAACCTGGCAAAAACAATAGTTATGGCCGACCAGATAGACTGATCTCTGCGCAGAATAAATTTCAATAAAAATCGACGTCGACAAAAAATAATTATATAGTTGCGCGGCTCTCGTTATTTTGGCCTCGATTTGAAATGACGTTTGCTATTTGACAGTTAACGTTATGAGTAGAGGCATGCTATTGGTCGCCCGTCCGCCAATCAGAGAACGATTGATTGGTAATATAATGTGGACAAGTGCGAAACTGTGGAGTCGAAAAAAAATCGATACTTTTATTTTAATATTTCGTTTATTTTGTAGGAGGACCTTAGGTTGGGATCACAGACGTTGGTACAGTATGACTGATTCATTAACATTATAAGAACATGGCCGATCTACCCTGATTTTTCATGGCATTGTTCTCTTTTTTTTATAGTGACACGGTAAAGTGACCACACTGCACCTGATGGTAAGCACAGTGGGGTCCAATTAGAGTATCGAGTAGCGAGAGACAATCTATCCCCCGCTACTCAACACAATCATGCCGGCCTGCTTCTTCACACTACGCCATGAGCAAGAAGGTGAAGAAGATGTCGAGGGTCTATTGTCAGAGTACTCAGAAGGCCGCAAAACGGCCGAACATCGTAACCCAACTCTAGACCCCCGACAAAAATCGGATGTAGTCTGGGTGATCCCGGAACGCGACACACTTGCGTGTGCCACTATAGTGGTTTATACCCTGTGTACGGTGGTCGCTATCCGGGAGGATATGAATATCCTACCACCAGCAATCTCTTTTTGTCAACATTGACAACTAGGTTTAAACGTGATTTTCAGTTCACTTTGGTCTTGAATGCCATTCAGTTACAAATAATAATCTTTCCATCTTCGTATAGACTAATCTAGACTACTGTGTGGTACTCTTAGCAAAAAGTGTTTTTTGCATAATAAAATACCAGCATTGTATTAAACTTGTCCCACTGCTGGGCACGGGCTTCCTCTACTAATGAGTGACGTTAGGTCTTAGTCGACCACGCTGGCCTAACGCGGGTTGGTAGACTTCACATACCTCTGAAATTCTCATCAGAATTCTCAGGTGTGCTGGTTGCCTATGTTTTCCTTCACTGTTAAATCAAACGATAATTAACAATGAATACACACGTAACTTTAGAAAATTCAGAGTTGTGTTGGATGTTGATCCGCGATGAACTCCGAAATCATTAAACCATCTTCAATTAAATTTTGTGTATATAGTCGGTGTCAGATTGAAATATAGGATAGTTATAGATCTGATACGCTTTTGTCAAGATCTGTTTTTTAATTTACTATACGAAAGTTCGATCTATAGAGAAGGCGGCTTGTGGCAGGGTAGCGTCTGTCTAGGCTTACTAGTAGTTTATGATAAAAAATACAGGAAACCAATCTTTTCCAAGCAAAGCAAACGAGACTAATGCTACTGATTCGTCTCTCATAGAAAACCAACGTAAAGTGACAGTTTACTGTCGCGTTTCGTATGGTAAGTGAGATATCCGGAGGCCCAGATTCCCCCTTCCCTTCCTTAATCCCTATTCCTGTCCTTTAACGCCGACAGCGCATACATGATACTTTCGGTATTGTGGATGTTCATGGGCGGTTGAGATCACTTAACATCAGGTGACCCACTGGCTCGTTTGTCGGACTAAGCTATAAAAAAAAACATCGCAGTCTCGTCTCGATTGTATTTTTTTTACTGCCTGGCTAGACAGATGAGCAGACGGGCCACCTGATGGTAAGTAGTCACCGCCGCCCATAGACTTCTGCATTGACAGGGCACAGCAAATCCGCTGCCTACCGTATACGTCAAAACGAACCTTCAGTGTTCTAAATTTAAATTTAATGCAATCCAAAGATTGCAAGATTTATTTTATAGATAAGAATAAATAGATGGGGCGACTATGCAATATTATATGTTATAATACGAACTTAGTCGCCAAGGAGTGTGTTTTTACTGTGTATTTTAGTGAGAATGACGTGCTATATTAGGATTTTATTTTTTAAATGTATAATATTAACGAACCTATGTGTATACATGTAAAGCGTCGTATGACTGTGGACTGCTTTATACACATAGGCGATTTTACAGTGTCGTGTAGTTGTCGGATAGAACGTTGTAATATTAACAGAGATTTTAGATTTGTAAATTTTGTTTTTAAAATTTTTGATGTAACACCTCTAGTCGTTTTATTTCTTGTAGCATTGTCTTTTAATAAAAGCATGTGAATTCCAAAAGGTGTTTACAATATCTCTGAAAATATATCAGAGGGAGCAGAGGGGGGTGTTCCCCCCCAAAAAAAAAAAAAAAAAAGATTCCTACCAACATTAGTTTCATAATAATCCCTGGAAATGATCTTCCAGTTTCTTTCGAAATGACATTCTCAAACACACGTTACAATTTATAGGCTAATTGATCTTTGTGTCATTTGATACAAAGTTGCTGTTTACTCAAGCTTGTACACGTCTCAGTCAATATTTCTTTATTTATTGAAGGCGGCCATATTTTTCGCGTCAATTCCGAGACAAATTAGTTTCGTCTCGACCTTTATCTTGTATATCTTAAGTCTACAATTACTCCCTGTCTACACCCGACCGATGGCAAGCGATATGTCAAACGTCAAATAAAACTATGTTTATTGGAGCAAAGTTTTAAAATGGAATTAATTTATTATTTTAAGGTTACAAAAAATGGCTGTACCGGAGGTTTTAGGTGCTAAGTTGCAAAGTAGGTTTTTTGTGGTTTGGATTTGCTATTTTGTAAGATAGTTATCTATATTTTTGTTACAACACTTCTTTTAGTATAGGACATACGTGTGTATAATTATAATATCAGAATATCAGCCCTGTATTATATATTCTTCGACTGCTGGGTACGTACCTCTTTTAGTAGGTTTAGGTTATGCCTTAGTCCACCGCGCTAGCTTCATGCCATGATCATGGAAATTATTATGTGAATAGGCTAGTTGGCTGTTTTTGGGAAACCGCTTTATTTTATTCTTCATGGTCTATATTATTAAAATCTTATCACTAATAAACATAAAACATAAGTTTTCAAGATTTAATTAGCATTTTTATTAACCAACTTTATTTTTCCCACCAAAACCCTACCAACTGTAATGACCTCTCGTGTAACGTCACCATCCGCAAAACTAATAGATTTTGTCTTTATAAAGAAAAACCTGAATAACTTTGTAATTGTTAAGATAAGTCCTGATTGTACCAGTGTATTTAAAAATTACTTTAAATATGTTCACCCTTCACCTTTAAACATATTAGATATTTAAACAACAAACTAAAGTGTCTCCACGTCATTTGTGAACTCATTTGACGAGCCGAATAAGGTGGCGTATTACACATGCCGTCCTACCCGTATGTACTTTGTATGTTCAGGCTTGGTGAGGGTCAATCAGGTGCTATACTGATGTTTATAAATAAATAAAATACACCCAACCTACATAGTTCTGACCCCACACTAGGTAAATCCTGTATCGTGGGTATCAAGAACTACGAGGGACTACGGTCCCATAAAACCGAGACCCGAAACAAATATCTGTTAGTAACACAAACATCTGTCTCGTGCGGGAATCGAACCCACGACGTATGGATTCACAGCCGGCTATTCCACGGAGGTTGTTAAAAAAAAAGTATATATGGTTTTAAAATACTCTATGGTTACCTACACTTATGTTTGAAACTACATAGTTAACATCTTTGGGAAATCTTTAAACTTGATATTAGTATAAAAAAGGAGCAATAGTTGTACGGACCGTCGAGACGAAATTCGTATGTTCGAAACCCAAATGGTATATACCTCTGACTATTCTAAAGTTACGTGTGTATTCATTGTTATCGCTTGTTTTAACGGTGAAGGAAACCTTCACCTGAGAATTGTCATACCATTTCAAAGGTATGTGAAGTCTACCAACCGGTGTTAGGCCAGCGTAGTGGACTAAAACCTGACCACTCTGATTACTAGAGAAGGTCTGTGCTCAGCAGCGAGGCAAATTTAATACAGGACTTGTATCACATTAAATGGACTCACCGGAAAAAATGCGCGTATTTGGATAAATCTGTATTTTTTTTTTTTTTTTAGTGCCTCGATAGGCAGACGAGCAGACGGGCCACCTGATGGTAAGTAGTCACCGCCGCCCATAGACTTCTGCAATACCAGGGCACAGCAAAGCCGCTGCCTACCTGTATGTCGACAAAGTAGAATTTGGTAAATTAAGAGGGGCTGCGGACCTAGAAGTCAATATTTTCTAATACTTTTCACTAAAAATCATCTTGCTGTAGTAAATATCTATATAGCTATTATAAAAGTATTAACTTTCCAAAGTAGTATTAAACTTCTGAACTTTATACAAAATATACTTTTAATTATCACCTTCCCTTTCCCACATCCCTTACATTACATACATTCCCTTACATATCTTCTTCCCTTACTTATAAAAAATATCCCCACGTGCGACCTTCAAACATTAATAAAGGCAAGCAATTACTCCGACTAACAAATGGCTAAGTGGACGTGTACTGTATTTCAAAGTTGAGTGGTTTTTCTAATTACTTCTAGAAACAGGGCAACCTAAGCTTATATACAAAGTATATAGTGTACATAACGTTGAAAAAATCCCTCCACGGTCTTTATAACTGGTAATATTTATTGTTTTTAGAGATAATGGTTCCTTATGTTTACGCGAATATTATTTTACATTGTAATAAAACGAAGTTTACGGATTCTATCGCGGTTTATTTTAGAGATATTTTCATTAAGTGTAATTTTCTAAAATAATGGGCTAAATAATTATATTTAGATTCTGTCGATGTATAAATATTTTCAATTTGAGCTCTATGGTGTCCTGTAACTTGAGCATATGCCAATGCTAATTCCACACCAGAATCACGCGTATTAGCTTGGGGAGCCACAGCTTCGTAGTGTCTATTACACCGGCCCGAACCAAGAGGTACGCAAATTCGTATTTTTGTCGCACCATTAAGCCCTCAGAAGGCAAAGTGACCAAAATGCACCTGATGGGAAGCGCAGTGCCGTCCAATTAGAGTATCGAGTAGCAAGAGAATAATTCCCCGCTACTCATCACCCCGATGGCCCCTATTAGTCGCCTCGTACGACAGGCAGGGGTTACCGTGGTGGAATTCAAACGCCCCCGTTCCACAGGGCGGGCTACTCATCATGCCTGCCTTCTTCAGTGTGTCAGAGTACTCAGAAGGCCGCAAAACGACTGAATATCGTACCCCAACTCTAGACCCCCGATAAAAACCGGAGGTACACTGGCTGATCCCAGAATGTGACACACTTGCGTGTGCCACTATGGCGGGATTTACACCCAGGGGTGGCTATCCGCCCCGGGATGAACGGCAGCGCGGGTGGTTGGCCTCGTTGCTGCCGTGGACGCCGAGGGCGTCCTTCGGTGCGCGGGGGCTTCTGAGCCCCCACCACATGGAGACGGGCCGTAAGGCGGCACCGCGCAGGGGCGGTTCTGGTCGAAAATGGGGCGCTTCTCGCCCCGTGTGCCCGGGACCGTCTCTTATGCGCCGAAGAGGGCCACCGCGGGGTTTTTAGTTGGTATTGCCGGTGTAGGGAATTTGTTAGGGACTCGGCCCAGCGGTCGTCCGGATGTCAACATCTCTCCCGGACGGCTTAACGCTGGGTCGTAAGGCCGGTGAGCCCAACATAACCGTCCCGCCACTCCCCCCGGCGGGGCGGCAGTGATAAATCGCTTTTCCCCGCGAAAAAAAAAAAAAAAAAAAAAAAGGGGTGGCTATCCGGGCGGATATGAATATTCTACAACCAGCGAAAGTTCAATAACCCAATATCACTTTACCCGACCCGGGGATCGAACTCGAGACCTTAGCAGACGTAATGCAAGCACAATTAAAACTCCGCCACCGAGGCAGTCTAACAAACTTAACTTAAACTCACCCATTAACAAACTTGTAAAACTAAAGATCTACGAGATAAAAGCAATACGTTAAATCTTCGGAACAAAGTAAAACGGCGTTGTTTGTCAGTGGTCGGTGGAAAGCAACACTCGTTTACGGCTATCTACCATCGGCTCGTCATTCCATCACACCGTCAGCGAGTTAGTTTGCAAACCTAATTCACGTGCATTATACAAGTGGGCATTAGTAATTTATTAGGCAGGGACGGAAGGAGGGGCGTTTGAGAAAGGTCCCAAATATAAGTTTTCATTCATTCATTTCATTGACCTCTCAATTTTCACAAGAACACCGGTGTTCGGAAAAGGAATAAGTAGTGAATAAAAATACAAGCCAAAATCAACTTTATTTTTATAAAATTAACGTTACAAATGCTCTTAATACGCACGTCAATAAGGGTGAGTATTGCCATTTTTGTTCGGACACCGGTGTTAACTTAGTTGATTATTCATCTCTTTTCTCTCTTTCTATTTGGCGGTATCCCGGCCTAGCACAAGGGTCCGCCTTTCTACTTTTATGCCGTCATTTCGCCCGGTCTTGAGCATATTCCACAATAGACCATTCGTTCTGATGTCTTCCTCCAATACGTCAAGCCAGCGCTTTCGGCCGCGCCCGGGGTTGACTTCTGATGTTAAATACTATGCATATAAACATAACCTTCACTATTACTTGGACCTCATCTGGCAATATATTACAAAAATATTATAACATCTGTTATAACTATTGACCAATCTTCTGGATTTGTCAATTGTTACTATATAAAGGTTTTTTTAAGCGATTTAACTATTTTAAATAAAGTTGTCTGCTTCGTACAACCAGAAAGAACGGTGGATTTTCAATATTACACTGAGCCTCTTTTATCTCTTCATAGCTACATGTATACCTATTTAGCGGTTTCAGCTTTTATTTTCAGACTGGTTAACGTACATACTAAAATAATAACTAAATAATTTACATATTTAAAATTACCATGCTCAATAGCCGTATGGTTGTATAAATATGTATGTATTTGAGGGTCTTTAGTACCCTAATACTCCCTTAATGCAGCCCAGCCTGGTTCGCTAGGTATTCGAGTCCAATAGCTGTGTGGCCGCGCGATTGAATCTATTTATTGGAGTACTCGGCTCAGACTGAAATGTCCTAACCTAGAATGGTTTAGAACATCTGCGTGATCTAGAAATCAAATGAGATAAAATTTCATTAGAGTTGATCGTTGAAATATTTATGTGGAGTCTACCAATCCGCATTAGGTCTGCGTGATGGACTAAGGCCAAACCACTTTCGATATTAAAGGATGACCGTGCCCAGCTGTGGGACAGCTGTGATACAGGTCTAAGTCCAAAAAACTGGCCTAGTGCGGATAACGGTAAATTCTTAAGTACGCTGGTTTTCTCACAATGGTTTCCTTTAACATTAAAGCAAGCGATAATTAACAACTTATCCATAATTTTCAACAGCCTCCATGGAGCTGCGAGCAAGAGGCCGGTTGTGAAAAGAGAAGCCGTGGGTTCGATGCCCACACCGAGATAAGTTTGTGTAACAGACAGATATTTATTTCGGGTTTGTATGTTGTGAGACCGAAAATTTCTTGCAGTTCCTAATACCCTCGATTGGCCTAGATACGGGTTTGACCGAGTAAGGGATCAAGATTATGTTGACTGTTGGATGTATTTATTTCTTCACTTTAGAAAGTCAGTTAGTCAGTCAGCAATTTGCATAGTTTCAAACCCGCGTCTTTCATCTCGGCAGTTCTTACCAACTAGGCTATCGCTTTGTTTGTAGTACAATGAAAACATGTAAATTTACAGCCATCAAACGACGGAAGCTGTCTTGAAAACCTAATGACAAAATATAAAATTTTCCTCCCGAAAGAACAATGTCAGAAAAACTCCCATTAAAAATTCATTGTCAGTGGCGCATGATTATTTTGCCAATGTACGCACTATGGACACATTATTTAAATAATGCACACCCTATTTGGGACAGGGCGTCATTTTTGTGTATGGTGACAATGCTGTTAGAAATAGTTGGACAGGAAGCGATATACTCTTTGTTATTTATTTCAAAATAAAAATAAATTTAATAACACAAAATACACAAGTTATACAAATACAATAAACAAAATCAGCATGTATCAATGACAGTGTATTTAAAAAAATAAAAATAATAATACTAGCCCTGTATTGAACATTGTCCCACTGCTGGGCACGGGCCTCCTCTACTAATGAGAGGGGCTAGGCCTTAGTCTACCACGGTAGACTTATCTACCAATCCGCATTCCATAACAACCATACATTTGAAATTCGTATGAGAATTCTCAGGTATGCAGGTTTCCTCTCGATGTTTTCCTTCACCGTTAAAGCAAGCGATAATTAACAATATACACGTAACTTTCGAAAAGTCGAAGGTGTATGTCATTTAGGCTGGTTTCGAACATAGAACCGTCGTCATGACTTCGTATCACTACCAACTAGTCTATAGTTGCTGACGATTCTTAATAAATTTAATTTAAATTCAGATTTTTAGTCAGATTATTCACAATATCCTCGTAATTAATCGGGAATGGACACCGAATAAATCAGTGTTTAGTATGCCCGCACATGCGGTCCCCTAAAGCGTAGTATCCGCTCCGCTTTTGGCGCTTGGTTCGACGTCTGCGCACGCGCCACCTCGCCCTCCGCACCGGCCCACGCCGCCCGGCCCCTCTGCCGCCCATCGCTATATCGTACAGATTTTCAAAATGATTGCGAAAATTGTTATTTTGTAAATGTTTCGCACACAATTCCACGGGTCCCATGTAGAAAGGGCCAAACCGCAGAAACAAAAATTTACAGGAGAGCTTCAAAAGTTACATTCTGGTATATAACACGGGCCACCTCTCATTAGTAGAGGAGGCCCGTGCCCAGCAGTGGGACAATGTTTAATACAGGGCTAGTATTGTTATTGTATTGTTATATAACACGGTAAAGCCGTTTTACTGCTACGAAATACAGTGTTCACACTATAGAGTTTCTTGCCCGTTCTTCTCTAGCGAAACTGCATTCCGAACTGGCGGTAGAGTAAAAAAACTGACTGAATCTAAATAATGTACACAGTCAGGGGGGTTACCACAAGCTCTTAAAGCAGTATTATTTTCATAAAACTTTGACGTTTGATGACGTTTCGTACCATGACACCTAAAAAGTAAAATTTTATTCAGCAATAGAATAAGTTTGTTTCTTAAGCAGTTTTGTAACGTCAAGTCGAAATAGTTCATTCAATTCGTACCATGACGCTACTTATGATAGCTTTATTGTTTTATAAAAGTAAAAGAAACCGCGATACAATCCGTATACATAGTTTTATAATATATAATAATATAATATTCGCGTAAATATAAGAAACCTTTATGGTTTTAATGTCAGATTTGCAGTTTTAACAAAATTGCGTCATTCAAAATTTTCAACATTTCCGTAACACATCGTTGTTAAAATAAGTAAAAATATTCATAAAAGTAAGTAAATATATTGTGAATCATTTATTTTTTGTTGTTCATTTTATGTATCTAAATAATTAAAATATAATTAAATTTTAGATGGCAAACGAATATGAAATATTCGAATTTATAGAAAGGGATGCGAACCAGACAATTACAACACGAAAGCGCCGTCGTATGCAGCTACGCGCGGAATGTGATCCCTTCACGTTACATGAAGCCGAATTCATCAAAAGATATAGGCTTACAAAGGATCTTGCACACAACTTGTGTGATGAGTTGAGATCACTAATGAAGAGTCCTAAAAAGTCTACAGACTTGTCTGTAGAGACAAAAGTATATAACTTTATTTACCGTTATACTTAATATAGATTTGCATTGTCTTACTCAGTGCTTTCTTGTAGGTATTGATTGCGTTGTCATTTTACGCGACTGGATCTTACCAGCTTCCAATAGGAAATAATGAAGGCCATTTTGTGGCTCAACAGACTGTTTCGTCAGCAATATCACAAGTTACTGCTACTCTTAATTCACCACAGATGCGGCAGAAATACATACATTTCCCAGCTTCAGACGAAGAGCGCAACATAATTAAAACACAGTACGTGTTTACTTTGCAAACATAACCTTTGAGATTCAAATCTTTGTTTTTAACGTCAGATAACTGTAGTAAATTTATTTCAGATTTTACAATAAAACTGGTATCCCGGGAGTCCTTGGCTGCATAGATTGCACACATGTAGCCATAGTACGTCCAGCAGTACACGAGGAACGTTTTTATTGCCGCAAACACTATCATTCTTTAAACGTTCAGCTAGTAAGTACACAAGCAATACAAATAATAAAAAACAGTGCTTTTAATATATTTTTAATTACCTAAAAATACAACAAATTAAAATGAATTACTTACACTTAAAAAAAATATTTATCGTCATACATTAGTAATAAATTTTAGTGAACTATAGATACAATCATTCATTCAATTGAATTAAAAGTAAATGACAATTAAAATCTTAAGGAGAAATTAAATAGATTATTCTTAATTGATTCAAACACGTTTTATTTACATGTCGCTCGAATGTAGCCTTAATTTCTTTTGAAATTAATTTATAATTATAAATCAACGAAGAGAAAAGAACCAAGAGCACTTTATACACTCAAATTGTATTTTTTTAGGTTTGTGATGCAAATATGCAAATAATTAATGTAGATGCAAGTCATGGCGGTGCAAGTCATGACTCATTCATATGGACTTATCACCCGTTAAAAAACCACTTAGAAAATCTATGTAATACTGGGAATACTTGGTTTCTTGGTATGTGTTACACCAATATAACTAAAGTTAATAAACACTATTATAAAATAGTATTTGTGTCGAGATGATACATGATTAGCTAGGTAGCTGTCTGTCGCTACTTGATACTTTAACTGGATGGCACTGCGCTTACCATCAGGTGCAGTGTGATCATATTGCCGTGCCAAATTTTAAAAAATGGTGTGTACTTACGACCATACAACAGAAGTGAAAACTTCATCAAGGCGAAGTTAACAAAAATTTCATTATTCATAAAGTATACAATAACATTTACAAATATTTTGAGAAAATGAGGTTATACCTCAAATTGTATACGCATAAATATATGAATAAACTTTAACAAATCAATTTATTACTCCCTATCAATCCTTTCTATCAGTATAGAAAAAAAATGTATTGTATGTATTTATAACAAAAAGAAATTCATATTTAAGAATTTTGAAATAGTATTGATCACAAAAACGTATGATAAAATTATCGTTGTCTGACAAAGGCAGTTGTCAATTTTTGATATTAATTAATGAATTAAATAAACAATTCTACAAATGTTTAAATAAATACGCACATATATTAATAAGCATTACATAGCCGAGCGTCACAACACAGTCTCATTCAATACCCACAGAATAAAGAGCACAGCGCGCCTAAAGAAGTTTTCCCTTCAAAAACTTTTTTGATTAATAGGTGATTCGGGATACTCTTTAAGAAAGAGCATGATGACGCCAATACTTCATGCGTCACCTAACTCACCAGAAGCGCACTATATGATATGATATGCATGTCCGTGCAAGGAATGTCATTGAGCGTACAGTTGGACTTCTCAAAGCACGATTTCGTTGCTTGCTGGTGCACAGAGTGTTACATTACTCACCACAAGTGGCTGGTTCTATTGTAAATGCATGTGTTATACTACACAACATTTGCAATAGGGCTAACACTCCTGTGCAACAGCTAAGCACTGAAGATGCTTATCAAGAAGCCAGAATCCAACAGACATTGTACAATGGACGAGAATCGCTACGCACCAGCAATATAGCTCTTCAGCAAGGTTTTGCTACGCGGAATCGACTTGTTCACACCCTTTGGGAAAGGCGGCATTTAACAAACTGAAAATAAAGTTCATATTAAATAATATTTTTAATTGGTACTATTGTGTTTTATTAATAATGATTCTACTATTGATTAAATTAAAAAAATACGATTAAGTAAAATAGTTTTTTATTACCGTTCAATTCTTAATGTTGAATTGTTTAATTCGGCCATATGCTGTGCCATCGTCTCCAATGCTTCGCTGGACCTTACAGCCGCCTCAGCGCGCATTTGTGAGGAACGAACAAGGGCACGTCTTGCAGCCTCTTGTGTCATAAATGGCTCACGCCTTCGACGTCGACAGAAGGTAGAGCGCACTCTATGTGTAGGATGAGTGGGTGGATGAGTGGGTGGATGAGACGATGGGGTATCCTGCACTTCCATCACATCAAGATTTTCTTCCAGGATGTCGTTTTCTAGAGGCTAAAAAGATACAAGTTAAATACTAATTTAATGTAATGCGCTTCCATCAAACTAAACTTATCTCTTTATTTTTATATAACCTCTGCAAAAGGTTCCACTCGAACTCCCAACAATCCTTGGCCTAAATCTTTTCCAAGTATTTGGAGAAATTTTTGATCTATATCGGTCAACGCTTTCTCAGTCGATGGCCCACCTCCAGTCTGTTGTTGGGACAACCGTAAAGTGGAAATTCGTTTTCGCAATTTGGCTTTGTAGTCTACCCAGTACTGGAAAATATGTTAATTAATTAGAATATGTTGATTTCATATTGCCAGAGTTTGATTACTTACGTGGCAAAATAATAACACACACTTACTTTCGACCAGCCTTTCCAATCCTTGTGTACTCCATCGCCTTGCGAGTTAAGGATTTCTGCAATTTCGGTCCACTTTTTTTGAGAGTACTCTTTAGCCCTCATAGACCGATTATAGGCTAAGGCTATATCTCTATTATTATTTAAAAAATCCCACAGAATTTCTGTCTGCTGTGCAGAAACTCTACGGGCCCGGCTGCAAAATAAATTGAGATCACTTAAACTACCATAGTACGGAAATGCGTTGTCCCCTACAATATTTCTATTTTAAAATATTTAGTCAACACTAAATAGCAATTAATTATTTTCTTACCTTGTATCCATATTATTGTGATATAAAATTATATTCAATTTTTATTGTTTGAATTTCGCGGGACGTAATTTGTTTGGTAGTTGACAGCGTCAGTCATACTATTCATACTTTTTTTTTGTAGCTACTGGGCCTAAGCACAATCTTCAAAAATTCTTAAGAAAGTTTTATTTCAAGCATAAAGTAAATATTACTTTCATTCGTACCATGACCTTTCTACAGCAATATAGTTTTATTCCTACTTAGTGCTTAAAAAGAACGAATGAATTCTGAAAAATTGTTTATTTTCTGCGATAAAAAAGTAAATTGTCAAACGCATCAAAGTCAGTGTTGCTAATTACTGGAGAATTCCCTGATTTGTGGGGAATTAAAGGTAGGTACAACGTAAATATTCAAAAATAAATCATAAAGTTATTTTATCGTGCATTGTTATTTTTATTTTGTCTCTTTTGATACCTATCAAACGGGATAACATTCATAACAGTTATGAATGTTATCCCGCAAAAAAATATTTAACATATTATTTCTAATGATTGGCATCAGGGAATATTCGGGAATCCGGTCAAAGGAAAAACAATGAAAAAAGCTTGGAAAATCGGAAATTATAGCTTCTTATTCAGAATTTTTAAATTGGCAGCACTTTAAAAATTCAAATGTCATTCTTAAAAAAAAATTCAAATGTCATTCGTCTCAAGGACATGTGTGGCCATGAATAAATTAAAAATAAAATAAAAATTTTGTGTCATTAAATATCAACAAGCTGTAAAATTTAATATATCTATTCCGATTGATCACACTGATATATTTGTTCATATGGGTATTATAATATCGGGGTTAATTGTAAGAGTAATTTTTTTATTTTTTATATTACCGAAGTCCATAAAAACAGTTTAGTCAGCTTGCCACTACTAATTCAAAGTAAAAATCTAATGAATGGATGGATATGCTTAATCATATTATAGTTTTCTAACAGTTTCATTGCGTTATTATGTGTGATTTATGTGTTATTGAGTGTTAAAATAAGAACATTCATGGCAATACCATAGGTAAATAATAAAGATATTAATAAAACAAGTAGAAAATATTTTATTTAGAAACGTAACCTGTCTATAAATGCTTTCTTTCTTTCTATTTAACCAGAGAAATATTCAAATAGAAATATTCGTATTCATATGCTGTTTAAAATCATACTAGATTTTAATTAGTTGCCCATATACATATATTATGAATCACAATACTCTAACTTATCAAACACTTGACTTGGTTTTAACAATGAATATTCATGGAAATGTTGAAAATAATAATAATCCGTTGTGAAAAGGCAACTTTTTAAAAACTTCTAAATTTGACATTATAACAATAACGCTAATTGTAAAAAGTAGCCTCATGGTACGATTTGAATGAACTATTTTGACATGACGTTACAAAACTGCTAAAGAAACAATCTCATTCTATGCCAGCAATATCGTTACTGTTATTAAGGATGTCATTGAATGAAAAGTCAAAGTGTGACTATAATAATCATGGAGACTAGAGTATAAGGAGCCCATCTCTGTGTATGAAAAAGTGTCAGTCGAAAAAGAAACAGTTAAGGTGGCGCCCACCCCCATGTGGAATACTTAATTAATAAAATAAAATTAATAATTAATTAATAAATAAATTTCAAAGGTAGCGCCAAACTTTAGAAGAGTCGGATAGTGAATTAATCAAGGAAAGGAAGACTTGCGCTTTGTTATGTTCCGCTTTGTTAATCATTTTTTTTAAGTTTTACAACAGTAAAATCACGAAATAGTATTATCAAAAGTTTATCTCTTCTTATTACGTTTTCATCAACTACACTAGTCACCAGAAATAAGAAATTTTTCAACTCTGCACACTTTAGACCGTTTATAACTGCTACATCATAGTCATATCACACAACTTGCTGCGCTAGCGCTTTTGTGGTAGGTTTTTGAGTTGTCATTTGCTGTTGTGGTATTAGCTGGATACTGGAGCCGCTACAGCTGCGTAGGGATATTTCCTCGCTTAGCGTGTTCTACCGTCTGTATCATGGCGAATGCTCTGAAGAATTGTTTGATCTTATCCCATCCTCTCCCTTCCATACCAGAACTACGCGTACTGGCTTGCGGAGCCACAGCTTCGTTGTGTCTACTACCCCGGCCCGAACCAAGAGGTTCGCAAATTCGTATTTTTGCCGCACCATCAAGCTGTGGAACAGTTTGCCAGCTACCGTGTTCCCTCCCTCCTATGATCCTGGGTCCTTTAGGCGTAATGTGAAGAAGCTAAACAGCAGGCCGGCATGATTGTGTTGAGTAGCGGGGGATAGACTGTCTCTCGCTACTTGATACTCTATCTGAACGGCACTGCGCTTACCATCAGGTGCAGTGTGGTCACTTTGCCGCGACAGAATAAAAAAAAATAAAAAAAAAATTGTTTAACTTGTCCCCCATTAAAATGGTGCTCCTTATACTTTAGCCTCCATGATATAGGCCCACAGGAAATAGACAATCTTTAAGAATTCATTCGTTCTCTTCAAGCAGTTGTCAGGAATAAAACATTGCAAGGTCGTGGTACGAATGAAAGTAATATAACTTTATGCGCCAAACAAAATTTTGTTAAAATAAGAACGTTTCTTAAAAGATTGTGGTAAGGCCCCAGGTCATAAGTATTGTCACACAGTAAAAACTTTTATTTTAGAATGCTGACCACAAAAAAGTTTATTGAATTCGAATTTCAAATTGTTCATGAAAATAAAAATGTATACTTTTTAGAATTTTACTCATTTTTAAATATGGAGTGGACGCTTAAAGAAGACCGTGTTGTAGAGTTGCCTAACTATCGATAGTTTGGCTATCGATAGTTGACCTCGAAAACTAGTAACAATATCGATAGTGCTATCGATAGTATCGATACTATCGATACCATCGATACTATCGATATCACGAACTAACTAATACTATTGATTGGAAGCAACAGTATCGATAGAATCGATACTATTACATGATAATACTATCAATAGTATCGATAGTATCGATTTTTTTTATGTAATACTATCGATACTATTGATACTATCGATAGTATCGTTGTATTAAAATCAAAAAACTATCAATACTATCGTAATAGATATTTACTAGCTATGTAATCGATTATTGGAATAGTGTGTGCTATCGATACTATCAATACTATCGATAGTATTACTTCAAAACACATACCGGTCTTCGATAGTATCGATACTATCGATAGTATTGATACTATCGGAGCTAATACTATCGATACTATCGATACTATTTTTGTATATCAATACTATTGCCCTGTATCATACTATCAATAGTATCGATACTATTGATAATATCGATACTATCGATATGCTATCGATACTATTGATATGACGTCAAATATCGATAGACTATCGATAGTTTAGCGATAGTCGACTATCGATAGGCAACTCTACCGTGTTGCAGTAATTGCGTAGCATCGTTGCGGTTACGCGCCAATTAAAATTTTTGACATACTGAAAAATTTGAATATAACCAAAAGATTCGTTTATCGTACCATCAAACGATACAATGAAGACTCTAGTGTAGATGACAGGTCAAGAAGTGGTCGCCCTCGGTCTGTTAGGACTCCAGCAGTGATAAAAGCTGTGAAGGCGCGAATTCAAAGAAATCCCAAACGTAAGCAGAAACTGTTGGCCCTTCAGATGGGGTTAAGCAGAACCACGGTGAAAAGGGTGTTAAATGAAGACTTAGGGCTTCGGGAATATCGAAGAAAAACAGGACATCGTTTGAATGCTCGTCTAATAGACCTGCGACTGAAGAGATGCCGCGCTTTGTTGAAGCGGTACGCGGGAAAAAAATATCGAGCAATTCTTTTTTCAGATGAAAAAATTTTTACCGTAGAAGAGAGCTACAACAAACAAAATGATAAGGTGTACGCACACAGTAGTGAAGAAGCGAGCAACCGTATTCCGCGTGTCCAACGAGGTCATTTTCCATCCTCGCTCATGGTATAGTAGGGAGTTTCTTATTGGGGCTTAACAGAGGTACATTTTTGTGAGAAAGGTGTAAAAACGAATGCAGTTGTGTATCAAAATACAGTCCTGACGAACCTTATGGAACCTGTTTCTCATACCATGTTCAATAACAGGCACTGGGTATTCCAACAAGATTCGGCGCCAGCTCATAGAGCGAAGAGCACACAAGGCTGGCTGGCGGCGCGTGAAATCGACTTCATCCGGCACGAAGACTGGCCCTCCTCTAGTCCAGATTTGAATCCGTTAGATTACAAGATATGGCAACACTTTGAGGAAAAGGCGTGCTCAAAGCCTCATCCCAATTTGGAGTCACTCAAGACATCCTTGATTAAGGCAGCCGCCGATATTGACATGGACCTCGTTCGTGCTGCGATAGACAACTGGCCGCGCAGATTGAAGGCCTGTATTCAAAATCACGGAGGTCATTTTGAATAAACTTTAGTGTCATAAGAATCTATGTTTTGTTAAGTTCATTTTGGTATATAAATGGTTACATAATGAATAAACTTGTTTCAATTATTTTATATTAAACATGTGACAGAATTTATGACCTGACTAGGTATAATATTTCATGGATTTAATAAATATTTTATTTTGATTTGATTTTGATATGAAATAAAGATTTATTTCAAAGTCCACCATAATTAGGCTGAAAAGATTTTCCAGAGAAAAATCAAAAATGTCGAAATGTTAGTTTTGCCTATATACGTAGGACTCATCGATTACATTGAATTATTTTGTACCCCAAATTACAAGACGGTGCACTTAAAACAGGGAAACCCTGTTTTTCGTAGAATTTTGCCCTCCATATTCGTAGTTGTGGATGTCGCTGCATGTACCAACAATTGGCAGTCCTTGGGGACTGCTGACAGAAGTCAAAACTTATGTCTATGAAATAATAGTGTTTGATAGTATATATTAATTGAATAAATTTATGTTCGTTTTATTCTAATTTACCAAGAAGTTCGCAAAATCGTATCTTTGGCGTACTATTAAGCTAGAATAAAAAAAGAACCAGGGAGGCGTATCTTATGTATATTTTAGCCAGAGTAGGCACATCTTAACGATTTTACCGCTACCACTCCATACGAAAGGTGGCTTCAGAGAAGGATCGAACTACACCTTTTTTAAGATTGCCACAATATGTTTTTAGGTATAAATGCACCTGTGAATGGTGACCTATTGAAAGTCATGCATTTCAAAGATTTTAGCACTCCCGGTCCATAAAAGAGGTGGCTGCAGAGAAGGTTCCGATCGAACCAGACCTTTTCTACGGTTGCCACAATATGTCTATAACTATAAAGGCACCTGTGAACACTGGACAATTGAAAGTCGTTGTGTTATTATTTGCTTTCGACGATATTTCATTATTAGAGAACAGTTACAGAAATTTTATTAACAGATCGTTTCATAATTCACTCATACTGAACATAATTTTTTGGAACTAGAATCAAAGGTTTATGTGACTAAAATTATCATAACATTTGCGATCGATAAGAAAATCTTTCCTAGATCAACATTTATATCACCCTGGCTTGCTAAGGTCTATCAAGAGCCATCTTGTCCCATCCATGCAATGTTGATTATTCGCTAACCATTAAAAAACATTCAGACATGTGTACTTACCGCTAGGTTAAGTTTAAATGCAATCTATCCATGTCCTTATTAAGTGTAAGGAATCGATGATACAAGATGTTTTTACTATTGGCATATTCAGTTGCTTTAGCAGTGCCTGCAATCGGGCACCTGATGTTGGTCGTCATAACCCATGAACATCTTTAGAATCACCGTCCATGGCGTATAAAAGAAAAGGAATAGAAGAGTCTGCAAACTAAGCTGCTGAAATCTCTGTCACAAAGGTGCCACTTTGGCTCAGTTTTTTTATTCTGTCACGCCAAAGTTACCATACTGAAGCTGGTTTACCCCTAGTGTTGTCCATTTAGGGTATCAACTAGTGAGAGACAACCATATCTCGCTGCTCGATACAATAAAGCCGGTCTGTTGAGTAGCTTCTTCGTACTATGCCTAAAGGACCCATGATCATAGGAAGGAAGGAACACGGCAGCTGGAAAACTGTTCCACAGCCTGATGGTGCGGCAAAAATATGAATTTCCAAACATCTTGGTTTAATTCATTTAGTTTAAAAGTGGTAGAGCCACGCTGTAGACATATTTGTTTACAGCATGAATGGGCCGGCTCGACCGGGGTAGTACCACTGTCTCTTGTCGTGCCTCTCCACTACTGAAGGTTGGCGGTCAGTTTTTTGAATTTTTCTCGGTCTCCACCACCACCACTGTCTCACAGAAAACCAACGTAAAGTGACAGTTTACTGTCGCGTTTCGTGTGGTAAGTGAGATATCCGGAGGCCCAGATTCCCCCTTCCCTTCCCTAATCCCTATTCCTATCCTTTAAGGCCGACAGCGCATACGTGATACTTTCGATATTGTGGATGTCCATGGCCGGTGGAGCTCACTTAACATCAGATGACCCACTGGCTCGTTTGTCGGACTATGATATATAAAAAAAAACTTTTCTTATGATAGCTGTCTTGTCAGAAACGGTCCAGTCAGGTTGTAAAAAAAATTGTCTGGAATTTAGCATACATTTTACATACGCATTCACGCCTGTAATCCTAAACATGGTAGACAGAGGTGTAACCAGTACACCCACATTTCGCCGATCTTATTACCTTCCCATGATGTGATAGGTGGCGGTCTAACGCCATACCATGCACTATTTCAGATACCGGGATACCGAGAATTTCGTGATAGAAAAATCACTTTTACCCGACCTAGGGATCAGACCCGAGAGCTCAGCACAGAAGACGTACCGGGCAATTACAGTGTGCCCGGGGCAGATTATTGTTTCATAAAAATATATTAGAATATAATTAAATTACAATTCGGAATTCATGTCTTACAATTCACGACTGATTTAAATTTTTAAATTATTCATACCAACTTGCATCTAATCAAGTTAGCAATAGAATTTACACAAAACAATAGCAATAGCCAATGTCAATCATCTAGCGATCCGGCGACGTAATAAGGCAACCGATCCCACCTTAATAAGGGCACAGGGATCCGAGGTATAAGAAAAAAACTAAAATTATGAGATGGACCGATCGTGTTACGGGTTGTGGCAAAAACTGAGTTGCGCATGCGGAGTACGACACTGCGCGTAAGGATCGGGTTGTAAGTATAAACTCAGTTACACTACACGACTGGTCGTGTCGGTGTCGTGTCGTTACGCACACTATGTATAAAATGATAGAATGACATATTTATTTGCTTTTAGACGCATTTCCACGGTATAATTTCATTAACTGGCTAGGAACACAAGGATTCGAAATTTGAAATATTCGTAACGGTACGGTTTTTAATAGAATTATTTTAAATAATCAATACAAATTATAACAAATGGTACTGGCCATTTCGAAATGGTTGTTTACGTTATATCGTATCGTGGGGTGTAAAGAGGCACATCAATTGTAGATGGGCAGGCGTTTGTTGACTGTAGTGGAGGCGTATCGTCTCCCGTCCACAGTAGTAACACACGGGGGGATTTTTGTTTTCTTTTCCATACAAATAATAAATAAATACTTTATATAAGTATTACAATTTAAACATGATAATAACCAGTTAAGTTTACTATTATTATTGCTTTATTATGATCTAAAAAAAGAATAATTAAATATATATCACATATTTTTTTATATTTTTTTTTTTTTTTTTTTTTTTTTTTTTTTTTTTTATCGTGGCTCGGAAAAGTGACCACACTGCACCTGATGGTAAGTGCAGTGCCGTCCAGTTATAGTATCAAGTAGCGAGGGATAGATTATCACTCGCTACTCAATACAATCATGCCGGCCTGCTGTGTAGCTTCTTCACACTACGCCTAAAGGACCCAGGATCATAGGAAGGAGGGAACACGGTAGCTGGCAAACTGTTCCACAGCTTAATGGTGCGGCAAAAGTACGAGTTTGCGAACCTCTTAGTTCGGGCCGGGGTAGTAGACACCACAAAGCTGTGGCTCCGCAATCCAGTACGCGTGGTTCTGGTATGGAAGGGAGAGGATGGGATAAGATCAAACAATTCTTCAGAGCATTCACCATGATACAGACGGTAGAACACGCTAAGCGAGGAAATATCCCTACGCAGCTGTAGCGGCTCCAGGCTGTTACTCACGTCTGCGTCATTCACAATGCGGATGGCCCGCCGCTGCAACCCGTCCAAGGCATCGAGGAGGTATTTTGCGGAACCATCCCAGAGGTGCGAGCAGTATTCCATTCCCGGTCGCACCTGTGCTTTATATAAGCGGTAGAGCTGACCGGGCGTGAAAAACCGCCGCACCCTGTTCAGGATTCCGACCCTGCGGGAAGTGGCGGATATTACGCCCTCGATGTGACTCCTTGGATTAAGATCGCAGCGGATATCCATACCTAGGACACTAAGGTCATTCCGCATTGCGAGTGGAACACCCTGAAGAACGGGGATTGGAGAAAACGGAGACTTCTTGCACGAGAACGCGCACACCTGGGTTTTCTTGGCATTAAACTCAACCCGATTCCTGGTACCCCATGATGATATGAGATCCAAGGCCTGGTTGAGCTCCATGACAAGATCCTCGCGTCTCCTCTCAGTATCCACCCGGCAACCAGGAGGCTTGCTGCAATAACGCCCATGAACCGTGCTGTCGTCTGCATAGCAATGAATGTTGCCAAGCGACAACATATCATTGATATGCAGAAGAAACAAGGTGGGCGAAATCACAGAACCTTGTGGTACTCCGGCATTTACTGACATGAACTGCGAAGCGTGTCCATCAACGAGGACACGCATTCTACGCTCATGCAGAAAGCCGGAAATCCACTTGCACAGGTTGTCGGGCAGACCGTATGCCGGGAGCTTGGAGAGAAGGCCACGGTGCCAGACCCTATCAAACGCCTTGGCTATGTCGAGACTCACAGCCAGAGCCTCGCCATGCCTGTCAATCGCCTCGCCCCAGTGATGCAATACAAACGCTAGAAGATCACCCGTTGATCGGTTATGGCGGAAACCATATTGTCTGTCACTGATCAACGAGTGATCCTCCAGGTAACGAACTAATTGGCTGTTAATTAGTCGCTCCATGACTTTACAGATCACTGAGGTGATGGCGATTGGGCGGTAATTGTTAGGGTCTGACCGATCACCCTTTTTGGGGATCGGCTGCACATTGGCCTCCCTCCACGATTCAGGCACAACACCTGAGAGGTAGGACGATCGGTATAGGCGCGTCAGTGCAGGAGACAACTCCGCTGCACACTTTTTGAGAACAAGCGCTGGGATACCATCCGGACCACTGGCCTTCCGGACGTCGAGAGACTGCAGCTCACGCCGCACATCACAATGCCTGATACGGATATCAGGCATTGTGTGACCGCAACCGGGCAGCGTAGGTGGTAAAGGAGCATTGCAGTCCTCGAGTCTCGAATTAGCCGCGAAGAGGTTTGCCAGTAAATCGGCCTTCTCTTGCGAGCTATGGGCCAGTGTTCCATTACGATATCTCAGCGGTGGCAGCGAAGGGCGACAGAAATTAGATTGGACCGCCTTAGCCAAGCTCCAATAAGCACGACTGCTTGTCGGGTGATCGGCCAAAGCACATCCAATCTTGGAGACGCGCTGGGCATCCGCTCTAACATACTCCCTCTTGCAAGCCTTGGCAGAACGGTTGTAGGCTGCTTTGAGGGACTTGAGATTGGGATCCTTCTTAGCGCGACCCCTGATCCAAGCGCGATACGCCGTCTGTTTTTTACCAACAGCATCGGCGCATGCACGATTGAACCAGGAGCGTCCTCGGCCGTTGCCCGCGATCTCAGAGGAAGGAATGTAATATTCCATTCCTATTCTGATCTCGCAGGCAACGGCGTCGGCACTCGCAGAAGGATCCTTTCCCTCAAAGCAGCGCTGCCGCCAAGGGATGGATGCGAAATAATCCCGCATACCATTCCAATCTGCCGACGAGTAGTGCCAGACCCTGCGCTTGACCTTCACGGGACGTGGAGGCAAAGCGCGAGGTACTGACGTCCCAACCAGACAGTGATCAGAGGTCCCCAGAGGAGCACCAACCGACACCGTATACCCGGTCGGGTGACTCGTCAACAGAAGGTCCAGCAGAGAGGGCGCATGACTCGCCACATCTGGGATCCTGGTAGGCTGGTTCACCAGCTGTGTCAAGCCATGAGTCAAGGCGAATGCATGAGCAGTTCTGCCAGCATGGTCAGTTCTGGAGGAGCCCAACCACAACTCATGGTGTGCGTTGAAGTCCCCCAGAACTACCAATTCCGCTGTTTTCCGGTGCCTTAATTCTGTCTGTCTGATTGTCTCAGTAAGACTAAAAAATGATAAAAAAAATTACCATTGAAACTCACTCGAACTGAAAAATGCCCTCGTGTACGATCCGCTCACGTAGAATATGATATTCAACGTACGCGCGGGGACAAAAACTGGTCGCCGCCATTTCGGTCGGCGTACTCCCCCGTTTATTACGGGAGATCTTATGTTAATTACAATTATTCACTACGAGCGAGCACATACGATATGTGGCAAAAACGCAAGCTATACAATTTTAATGCGCCCGCAGGAATTTACGGAAGATTCCGCGTGAGTGAAAAAAGATGTGTCGTCAGAGTGTGCGGCGAATTTTGATTCGGACGTGTGGCGAGATGCGTTCGAGAAGTTACGTCGTGTTCATGTAGTAGGGTTTTTTGGTTCAATTTTTGTGTGTGATTTTTAACCGACTTCAGTAAGGAGGAAGTTCTCAATTCATCGGAATCCCCGATTACTCGAAGACGCCTGGACTGATTCGAGAAATTATTTTTTTGTTAAAAGGATATACTTTCCAGGTAGTCCCATTGGTAGAGCCAGTCAGGATCTGATGGGATCTAAAAAAATCTATGGCAAATCTAAGATTTTATAGGGATGCATAATGTGTTTTTATTGAAGTCGGTGTACTTTTTGAGGCTATCATAATGGTTTTCATCTGATTAAGTGGGTTTATTTAAAGTACTGATCAAAAGTGTAGCTGAAAGATTCTAGGTAAATGAGGCTCACTAGTTATTTATTTCATGAATTTGGTCGAGTTGTTTCAAAAAGTCAAATTAATTGAAAGTTTTTTTTTGTAAATTTTAGTAATATATGTATATAGTTAACACTATATGTGTTCCGGCTTTATTGAGACTTAACAATTATTAAGATTTATTATAAATAGAGAATAATCAAGTATACTGCGGAAATAACAAGATGATATTATTTTGTCTACGGAAAAGACTAATAATAGTTCAAATTAACTACAGTTAAAACAACAGGCGTTTGGGCTATCGTTACCTAAAATTTTATAAGACCTTATTATAAAACTTTGAAGATCAAACTACAACTAGTTACCATGACCGTAGTAATTAGATTAAATCAGAGTTTAAAGTTAGTCTGTGTTTTAAAATAAAGGCCACTTATTGAACATTAGTTCCTTACGAAGTCTCCTCATAAAACCGAATGTAACATCTGACTCGTGTCAGTCCATAGTTTCATAAAAGGGGTGGAGTCATGTTTACTGCCCCCTCCGGGTCCCGTTTGACTCGGCCACTTAGTACATTCATTTTTTTCCTCATACATGATATCTGTCAAACAAAAAGTTTATATACTTGTTTTATTTCTAGGTGTGTGTGCAGTACATAGATAAGGATAGTGATATCTATATATGAAACACAAAAATTGTTTCTACCTATGTCCGTTATCGACTTTGAAACCACTCAACCGATTTAAATGAAATTTTGTGTATGTGTGTTATTGGGTCCAACTTAAAAGATAATAACTATTGACTGAGACCTAAATTAGTCTTTATAAGGCATTTAAATTTTGAACTAATAATACACCCGCCAGTCACACAGTACTGGCCCCAAAGTTCCCACAAAACCAAGGCCCGAAATAAATATTCGTGAATCACAAACATTTATTCCGGAGTGGGTATCAAACCCGCTTCCCATTTCTCAACGTATTACTCGTCCACTGCGCCAGGGGGTTGTGGAAGTATCGAGGCCATAGTCAAGGCTCGTTGTTGCTGCCACAAACGTTCATGACTACCATATTCTCAACGGTAGGCAGCGGCTTTGCTGTGCCCTGGCATTGCAGAAGTCTATGGGCGGCGGTGACTACTTACCATCAGGTGGTCTGCTCGTCTGCCTATCAAGGCACTAAAAAAAGCAATATAAAAAGAATAATTGTGTTGTACGTACGTGATGGACTAGTAAAGAGTGGTAGTTGTTAGTCACTACTAAATATGTTACAGGTTCAATCCCAAACCCTAACATACATTTGACTTCAAAGTTATGTTTATTTTTAATTAACGCTGATTTTAATAAATTAAAACATCGTGAAAGAATCTTTATTAAGAACTGTCCATAATTTTAAAGGTATTGGACCCGCGTGGTGACCCTGGTCCAATAGGTTGGTAGAGCTGCTGGAATTGGGTCTTAGTTCACCGACTAAGATCCAATTCTCTCTAGTAGAAATGGCACGGCAGTATGGCTGATATTTAAAAAAAATATTTGATGTACTATGTACCTTTCGTACCTTTATGACTGCCTCAGTGGATCAAAGGTTGTTGTGGATCAATTGTATACACGGTTCGATCCCCGGGTCGGGTAAAAGTGATATTGAATTTTTAGATCACGAAGTACTCAGTATCCGTCCGGAGTCTGAAATTGTGCCCTGTATGGCGATAAGCTCACCCCCTATCACATCATGGTAGTGATCCCGGCGAAAAGTTCGTGTACTGGTTACACCTCTACCTACCCTTTTGAGGAGTACAGGCGTATGTGTATGTACCTTTGTCATTTTAGTAGAGTGACCACTTCATCCCACAATTTTCTGGTGGTAGGATTTTCGTATCTGCCCGGATAGCGGCCACCGTATACAGGATGTAAAACCCGCCATCGTGGCATACGCAAGTGTGTCGCGTTCCGGGATCAGCCAGTGTACATTCGGTTTCTGTCGGGGGTCTAGAGCTAAAGTACGGTGTTTGGCCGTATTGCGGCCTTCTGAGTACTCTGACACTAGACCCTCGACCGCTTCTTCACCTTCTTGCCCCATGGCGTAGTGTGAAGAAGCTACAGACTGGCATGATTGTGTTGAGTAGCGAGCGATAGATTGTCTTTGGCTACTTGATACTTTAATTGGACAGCACTGCGCTTACCATCAGGGGCAGTGTCGACACTTTACTGTGCCAGGAAAAAAAACACTTTCAACCTAGATCCAGGTTCGTCAGTGTGCAGGCCAGGTGCGTCGGAAGGTCAGCCATAGCCAGGACTGCTCCCGCATACAGATAGCCGTGTAACGAGCTTACTTTCCTTACGTCCGCCGGACGCGGCCCGTTGGACTTAGGCCTAATTCGGAACGCACTGCGTTATACGATATGTGATTTGCAATTAATTTTATGAAGTGTAATATATGATTAAATTAATATTAACTATGTCTGTAATATTTTTATGAAAAACTATTACATTTTGTTTGTCATTTTTATGCGTTTTGCAAAGAACTGTTAATACATCTGATAGGTTTTAAAAATATTATTGTATAAATTTAATCGTTGTTCTGTTAATGTTGAATTTATTATATTAATGTTGTAAACCCTAGAACTATTAACCGGGGTAAATATCTACCCCAAGTAAACTTTGAGCTACGTTTCTAAGTTAGTCAGTGACATTATCAACTGAAGACCTATACCATAAAAACCAGCTAAACTTTGATAAATTTTGCTCTTCACCATTGCCAAAGATTGCATATAAAAAAATACTTATGAGACAGATTACTGATTTCAGAACGATTTTACAAGCAAAAAACCCGTGGCGTAAATATTTACAGATAAAAATGGGTGTGTATTTCTAGGGTTAATAATTATTAATTTGTTTTGTTCATATTTAAGAATCATTTTCTAGATCACATACTAGATTTGCACGATCCTGACACACCACTAGCTTCATAAATTTTCATTAATCTCTTCATACGTATTCAAGCTGTGAAACAGTTTGCCAGCTCACGTGTTCGTTCCCTCCTTCATATGATCCTGGGTCCTTTAGGCGTAGTGTGAAGAAGCTACACAGGCCGGCATGATTGTGCTGAGTAGCGAGGGATAGATTGTCCCCCGCTACTTGATACTCTAACTGGGCGACACTGCGGTTATCATCAGGTGCAGTGTGGTCAATTTGCCGTGACAGGATAAAAAAAAACATTCACGTCGGTTTAGACTCCTAGCCTGTCTTTACTAAGAATATCACCAGTTTGACCGACAAAATCTCGGTACGGACGTCCTATGCCAACTTTTCCATCCCGACTCGCGCTATGTATTTGTTCGTTAATCTCTTATGATCCATCCTCACAGTCCGAACCAATATTGGTATCTTATGTTTACGCGAATATTACACATTGAATGAAACTATATTTAAGGATTATCAGGGGGCATTTTATTCCCGGCGTTTTTAACACTTTACAGCCATGGCCACGTGGCGGATTGAAAACATGAGAAAATTAATGTGTGAGAATCAAAATTAAATTAAAATTGGAATATTAGACATTGCACCAAAAAAAATTTAAGGCTAAATAAGTTGCCATATTAAAACGCTTGTAGGATAGTTCGTATTTTTTGTAAATATAAAACAACAGACAGATTACTCCCGTGTCCTTTTATTTTATTCCAGTTCATAAAGCTGTGTTCTTAACCGACTTCAAAAAAGGAGGAGGTTAACAATTCGTCGGAATCTTTTTTTTTATGTATGTTACCCGATTACTCGAAGACGCCTGGTCCGATTCGAGAAATTCTTTTTTTGTTTAAAAGAGTATACTTCCCAGGTGGTCCCAGTGGCACCAAGTCAGGATCTGATGATGGGATCTCGGAAAAATCAAGGGCAACCCTCAATTTTATAGTGACGCATAATTTGTTTTTTATTGAAGTCGGTGTACTTTTTATGAATAAAAAAACTTTTATATAATCAACTGCTCGCGGCTCCACCCGCGTGGAGGTTATTTTTGGAAGGAAAGGTATACAATCCATCTTACTACATATTACACCTTTCTATATTTTGCTATTCCAAAGGAAATGTGCATTTTTCCGGGATAAAAAGCGGCATTTCATTTTCTTATCCCTAAACTACCACTATGCAAAAAATCATGTCGATCCCTTGCTCTGAGAAAAACTAAACTATTCCACGGGAATTATAAATTTTTCCGGGATAATAAGTAGCCTATGTGCGATTCCAGACTATAATCTATCTCTGTGCCAAATTTCAACCAGATCCGTCCAGCCGTTGCAGCGTGATTGAGTAACAAACATCCATCCATCCATCCAAACTTTCGCATTTATAATATTAGTATGATTACTCTAACTATTATATAGGGGTGGTATTATTATTAAAAGTTATCTATTGCATAGTAATTTAGTCGATTATTAAATTATTTTCAACAATTCAACAATTTATTATCCGATTAAGGCGAAGTATCTCGAATTTGCGGTAATTGTATTATTAATTCCCCTAATTCACTCCCACCCCTAATTAAATGTCTCTTCATTTAGAAAGGAAATACATACTCGATTATACATATGTACAATTACCCTTTTGGAATTCCTAACGTTATTGTTCTGTATTAAATTATTTATAAAAAACGTAGCTACCACGCCCTTTATAAAAACTATGGCAAAGGGGAGCTTTCTATTACGCTTATAAATATGAAGAACTTTATGGATAATTAACGACAATTATTTATGAATAAAAGATAAATGAATGTTCTAATTATTATTTGTTCCAGTCAACTGCAATATGATGGATTTTTAGCAAGGTTGACTGTTTTCTGTATCTAGTTCTGTGTATGTACCGATGTTCGTAATACATGAATGAAGACGGTTTATTAATAAACGATGGGAGATTTAAAGGGACCAAGACGGGTAATAAAATAAAAAAAAGTAATTTTTAATGCATTTGTATTGTAATAAGGAATAATATGATGATAGGACTGTAATGAGCTCGCCAAACTGTCAATGCAATAGCAGGCATTGCAGAGGTGCACCTCTATCTAGCCCTTTGGGGATAAAGAGATCTTATATGTGCTATTACGCGACTTTGCTTTCAGAATCGTAAAACTCACAGACTTGATCTCTTTATACATATGAAGATGAGACAGCATCCATGGCGCAAAACCCACTATGAAACGAGAACCTGCGGGTTCGATTCCCGCATCGAAACATTTTTTTAAGTAATCCACATATATTAGAACCTGTATGTCATAGGACAGTAGTCCCTTGTAGTTCTTGATACCCACGACACCGGCTAAAACTAGTCCGGGCCAGGTTGAGAGTTATTATGCCACGCAGTGTGGTAAGATGAAATGTTTTATCCTGGGAAGGCAAAGTCAGCACACTGCACCTGATGAAGCGCAGTGCCGTACAGATAGACTATCATGTAGCGAGAGACAATCTACACCTAGCTACTCAACACAATCATACCGCTTGTGTAGCTCCTTTCCACTACACTAAATGTGAAAAAAAATGCAATATATTAATTAAAGTCAAAACAGCTCAATGGAAACGGGACGACAGTCATTTGGAGGCACACGTGTCCATCCGCCAGATGGCATTGTTATGCAACCGACGCGAAAGTAACTGTCCTGGGACTTCCTGGCCGGAAGCAAATGTGTTATGCTGATTCTGAGTTCTGCACACGTATTCGGTCAACGCTGGCGTGAATTATGATTGACAGCGATATGTGCTTGGAGGCGTAGATGAAGTTCTGGAAAGGATAAAGAAGTCCTGAGGGCCGATGGACACTTTGATTCACTTCGAATAGCGATTAGATTAAATTAAAACCAGGCCTAAATTAAATACTGTTGCACTGCTAGGCAAGGGCCACCTCTACTAATGAGGGATTAGGCCTCACTCACCACGCCGCGCTGGCCTAATGCGGGTTGGTAGACTTCAGATACCTTATGAAATCTTAACGTCCCGTCGGCCGTCGGATTTATATTTAATTAACTCGGGTTGAAATATAAAGATAAAATGGTAGATATTACAAATTGCTCCAAATTAGAAATAAAGTAACTCACCTTTGGAGTCACTTCAGAGGAATATGTATAAAAATACCGTTTGGTATGCAATCACACAATAAATATACATATTTTTTTATCCTTGCACGGCAAAGTGACCACACTGCACTTGATGATAAGTAGCGAGAAACAATCAATCCCTCGGTGCTCAAGACAATCATGCCGGCCTGTAGATTCTTCACACTACGCCATGGGGCAAGAAGGTGATGAAGCGGACGAGGGTCTAGTGCCGGAGTACTCAGAAGGCCGGAACACGGCCAAACATCGTATCCCGACTGAAACCGGACACTGTACACTGGCTAACCCCGAAACGTGACACACTCGCGTATGCGACTATGGTGGGTTTCACACCCTGTGTACGGTGGTCGCTATCCGGGCGAATATGAATATCCTACCACCAGCAGTCCGGACACCACACTTTTAACCTGTATCACAGATATCAAGATTAGAGATTTTTTTTTTTTTTTTATTCTGGCACGGCAAAGTGACCGCACTGTACCTGATGGTAAGCGCAGTGCGGTCCAAATAGAGTACTGAGTAGCGAGAGACGATCCATCCCCGCTACTCAACACACTCATGCCGGCCTGCTTCTTCACACTACGCCATGGGCAAGAAGGTGAAGAAGGGGTCGAGGGTCTAGTGTCAGAGTACTAAGAAGGCCGTAAAATAGCCATTGTACCCCAACTCCAGACCCCCGACAAAAACCGGATGTACACTGGCTGATCCCGGAACGCGACACACTTGCGTGTGCCACTATGGCGGGTTTATCGCCCTGTGTACGGTGGTCGCTATCCGGGCGGATATAAATATCCTACCACCAGCTACTATGGTCCCACAACATTCAGACCTAAAACATATTTTTGGGAACACACAAACCTTGCTGATCAAACCAGAGGTTAGTGGTTTCCCAGCCGGCTACTCACCCGATAAGCCTCGCTGTCATATGCTCCTTACATTTATGAGACGAAAACCAAAATGAACTTCGTCTTCAAAATCACACAAACATCCAATATCAGAATCAATTTACACACAGTACAGTCTTATACTATGAAGCACTAACCTATCCACGTGACAATAACAAACAGACACCATAATATTACATAACACTGGTCAATTCAGTGCGAACCAAAAAAGAAAATTCCTACAAGGCGTAAGCGACATCTTTAGCGGTCGCTATTAGGTCTCCTGCCTTATGAGATGGGCGAACAGCTAAATATGTAAGTAAGTCATCGGTCACTTGTTTATGGATCGGATCCAAAAATTATGGCGATCTTGTCGTGTATGGAGTACGGTCTCGCTTTCCACGTCTGGACGGGGGTTTCTCGCTTTGTTTACGCATGAATGAATTGACGTCATAAGTACACAGTTTGATGCCCTGTAGTCTGAGATCGAGGCTTAAGATTCTAGTGTATTGTGGTTTTGTGATGTTGATTTTCTGAAATGTTTGTTTTTTTGCAGTTTTTTTGATGCCTGGGTTACGGAAAGCTGCTTAGTAGCTGATGTAAAGTACTGGGTACAATGGTATAGGTGACGGCCTTATCGCTATATCGGACACGATTTCCAATCCCGGGCGACTCATGTGTCTTGAGAAGCTGCCTTAACGCTGCAACTAGTCGTACTAAAAATATGTTTGTGTGTTTTGCAATGTTTTGATGCCTGGGTTACGGAAACCCGATTAAAGCAACTGTGTGTAATCGTATAGGTGGCGAGCCTATCGCTATATCGGACACCATTTCCAATCCCAGGTAATTCATGGTTTTCTTGAGCCGAAAGCTCAGATTTTGATTGCCTGTGATTTGAAATAAACACATATCAGTTTTTTCGTCAAAGTACGCCACTAATGAGACAAGTAAACGGAGATTGGAAGAAGTAAAAGTGTTATTGACGATTAATATCAAGTTTAATATCAAAAACCTAATTTTTTGGTTCAAATATAGAACGATTTTCTAACTTGGGAAGTGAACCCAACAGTCCATAACATAACAGACGCACGTTATATCTAGCCTAATAAGGCCATGTTTGTATTTAGTGATGTCACAAATTGAAATTCAAACAGTGTTTTTACAACTAACTTTTTATGCATTTTAAGAAATGCAGAAAATAGTTTTTTTTAATATCGTACAAAATTAGAACTATTTAGAAAACACGAGGTACTAATTTCAAATGTTAGTTTTATCTTGCAATGCCCGTAGCTGCGCATGCTTGATTATTTCTGTCGGTCCCGGAGCTGAAATACTTAATAAAAAAGATTTTGTTTTTTCCAATGTTTTCAGGCAACTTTTCCAATTTTTCTTTTCATTATCCTAATTATAACAAAACTAAAAATGATTGTCAAATCGGTCCAGCTGTTAGAAAGTAACGCCAAAGAGAATATATTTTATAAAATAATTGAATCTTAAGCTGTAGAACAGTTTGCCGGCCCATGTATTCCCGCCTTCCTGTGATGCTGGTTCCTTTAGGCGTAGTGTGGTGAAACTACTCAGCAGGCCGCATGATTATGTCGAGTAGCCTGGGAGTGTGTGGTCCACTGTAGACCACATCATCACTTACCATCAGGCGTGATAGTGGTCAAACGCAAGACTATATATGTAAAAAAAAAAATGTAAAATTGTTTTTTTGGAATATCAAGTAACGAGTTACTTTATATTCTACTTAGACGGCACTGCGCTTACCATTATCGTGGTCACTATGTCAGGCCAGTATAAATTTAAAGAAGTATTTTGAAGTGGATGCTTTTCAACACAAAGTACAAACTATTAGTTAATTAGTTACTCAGTTATTATTTAACTATTAGTTGTATCTTTTGGTTTGGAATAACTTGTAAAACCGGTTCCTATGCTATGAACATTGGTGTATAATTTATGGTAAGAGCGATTTGATTATAGATCTTGATAGTGTATATTACATTCATATATACACTATGTCCTAAAAATAACGGTCGCCGATGAACTGAAGCACACCAAGAAGGCCACCTAAATATTAGTTATGTCATGAATAAAGTAGATGAGAGCATCAGACTAATGCTTAATTGTAACGAAAACAATAAGGATATTAAAAGATTCATATCCTTCAAATTTAACTCTAGTTACAGCAATGCACTCTGAATTACCTAATAATATGTAGTTGGCCGATTAACTCCAACAAAATAGATACTGGTTTTAAATGCCATCAGTGCACATTTATTTAACTATTCGAATGGAGTAGTTCTTAATTCAGTAACACAAAATGGATTATTTATGTATGATAAAAATACGTGAATCCATTTTCTAGTAGAATAAATGATAATATCCAAAAATAAACAAACAGTTTATTCTTTCTCGCATAAAAGTAGTTGATAATTATCCCAACGATATACTACTTCAGAACACAGCTATATTCAGCTCTTATTGTGAAGGTCTAGGCGTCTGGCCGAATTTAAGCTCTGATGGTTTTTATAGTCCTGTTATATATACAAATTACATTAATTATTACGAAACCATGCAAAACACAATTTCACATTCAAATCCACCTTGTTCTTGAATGCAAGCGTTTTAGTAAACATTTCCATCATAATGCAGTGGACAATTTAACTACAACCATGGAAAGCTTCACGCGTATTGAATTAGCAAAAGTAAATTAAACCTTACACATTGATTTACACGAAATACCCTTGGATATGACATAACAGCCACTTAACACCGCTCGCCATCTAACTCTACAGCATCAATTCACATCGCCATATAAGTCTCTGTGTTTGGTCACACAATTTTGGCCACCCTATTATGGTCCGCCCCTTTTTGAGTGGACACTCTAATTATTGTGAAACTAATTTGTGCTTGTTATGGTGTTTGTTTGTCTTACGTAGTTCTCTAGTCATCTGTGACGTTTTTAATTATTTATGTAAACTAGTTGAGGTTATTTACATTGACGTGGGTGAAATGGAATATACCTACCGTGTGTTAGAAAATAAAATTTTGTAGTAAATATACGTGTTATCTTTACAAATTCGTTGTTCGAATGGCAACAAGTGAACTTTCTATTTTAATAGTTCCAAAATGATCCTCTGGGATTGGATCTTATCCAATGTACATCGGGGTACGGGGTCTAGTTGAAAACCAGCGCTAAGCATACTGCCTAGCCTAATGCTGAACTAAAACCCATTCAGCATTTTTATGAGACACACTCTACCCGCTACCCTTTTTTTTTATATTTTGCTTTTGTAGCCTCAATTATTAAATTTTTGTTATCAGTATTTCTGTTTGTGTTGTGTCTCTTTATGTGCTGAATAAATGTTTTTCTTTCTTTCTTTGTAAAGGATATTATTGGAATTATTACGTTAAGAGCTAGTTATGTTATTAATATCATTTCAATGGATTATACTGCTTTTATTTTTATTTGACTGCCTCGGTGCCGCAATTGTAATTGCGCATGCGTTACGACCGCTGTGCTGAGGTCTCGGGTTCGATCCCCGGGTCGGGTAAAGTGATATTGGATTTTTCGCAATCCAGTGCGCTCATTTATATTAAGTCGCATAATTTCATGTAATTTCATTGCCACTCTCTCCTTCTAACTGAAACGCAATAGCAATACCGCAGTCAGAGAACTAAATAGACTAAAAATAGTGTAATTGACACTACATCTATTAGTAACTGTCACTAGAGTCCAAATGTGGATTACTTTAATAATAAGATTTAAGCATGGACTATTCATTCCAATCGTCAAATTGTATGTGTCAAGTTATGTGCAATTCAAAAGAACCTGGTATTTTGATAATCCCATCAATCACTACCAGCTAAAATCTTGGCCTTTTTCAGATAAACTATTACTGCCGGATTCGCCCCGGCGCGATGTATCCTTCCGGCCCGTTTCCATGGTGGAAGCAGCAGAAATATATTGAGTCCAACCAACTAGTGTTGACGTCATATTTCTGTTGACATATACCAATGATCTCATATTGGTGAAATCACATAAAACAGAATACAGTTAGTATCCGATCTAATTTCCCTAAAAAAGTAGTTTCCAAACACATCAATTTGAGAAAACAATCCTACGTATAAGGATAAATGTCGGTGGATTCAGAAAATTTCGGATTTAACGGTTCTGTTAGAGTTTTATTGTAGGGGAAATACACTATTACATATACGTGAAAATCAATTTAAATATAATTTTCATTCGACAAACTACTACCTGACTGCCTCGGTGGCGCAGTTATAACTGTCCATGCGTTGCGACTGCTATGCTGAGGTCTCGGATTCGATTCCCGGGTCAGGTAAAGTGATATTCGGTTTTTCTATTTAGAAATACCCAGAATCAGCCCGGAGTCTGGAACTGAGCCTGGTATGGCGATAGGCTCAGCCCCTAACATATTATGGGACCGTATCAAAATCGACGAAACGTGGGTGTACTGGTTACCTTTGCCTACCCCTTCGGGGATTACAGGCGTGAGTGTATGTATGTATGTAATTTGCTAAAGTAACCACTAATGAGTAAATAACAAGTTTTATATCAAAAGGGTTTTAAAATTGCTGAGCAACGTTGTAGGCAATTTTCTGTAGAACCTAATAGGCTGGTTTAGATCATTCTAGTGTCACAGAAAACTGATGTGAAGTGTCAGTATATAATAGTGTTTCGTATAGCTTCCTGCTTTTGCTAGGCTTCTGGTATTATAGGCATTTCTGGCCAGTAGAGATTATTTATCAAGTGTACCACTTGCTCGTTCACCAAGTTCTTGTTTACACAATGTTTTTGTTATTGAAGTAAAACTATTTTTTACGTATTACATCCTGGTTTATTTTACTTTTTTTTAACCCAGCGTTACTACGTATTATGAATTTATCACGAAAAAAACCACATTTGTGGCGTAAAAAACATGTACCGTTAAAACGGAACTGTTTGGCAAACAGAATACGCAATATTGGCAGGGATGGTGGTCAAGCATTTACAAGCAGCCGTCGACCGGTGGCCACAACAGCAGGCTTTACCCTGCCCTATTGCCTTTTCGGAAAATGCGTGGTCCGATATTTACGGACTTCATTTGAATTTGTTCTCGTACCAAATTGGTAGAGCCAGTTAGATTAGTTTTGCACACGGCGTGTTTTTTAATTCAAATCGAATAGGTGAATGGAAATTTTTATTTAGATTCAATTCATTTGGTGAGTTTTCACTTGATTAATTTCAAATGTCATAGATTTATCTGAATGGACGATAAGTACCTAAGTATGTTACCATTTCTCTTCTAAATTCAAACTTTTCACGCCTCAGTGGCGCAGTTGTAATTGTCTAGGGTTCGATCCCTGGGTCGGGTAAAGTTATATTAGGTTTTTCTATCACGAAATGCTTAGTATTAGCCCGAAGTTTGGAATTGTTACATCAAAGGACGGTAATCAATTCGGCTAAAAGTGGGTGTACTATTTACACCTCTGTCTTCCCCTTAGGGGATTACAGTTGTGAGTGTATATATATTTAAACACAGATGCGTATAATTATTTATTGAAATACACTAAACATCTCACAAGTACAAACTTAATTATCTAAATAAATATTCTAAATTTTTTATATTAACAGTATCACCAGTTTATTCTCGAACAATTCTTTTCAATTACACAAGCTTTTAAGTATATTTAGTACGTCCAGCTTCAGTTGAACTTTAAGTAATAATGCTTAGGTTGTTCCATAGCTCTTGTTCCACTGGTCGTTTCACAGACAACCTAGGTCACAGAACTTTCAGGCAGTCGACCCGCCAACGACCTGACTAATCCGTTTCTAGTGCATGTAATGTAAGGTAGTCCTAAATACATTGTAGGACTTTGTAGGACTATTTCTAAGAATATATTTGTTTACAAGTAGCACATTTTGAAGGGTTAATGACTTCTAGATAATGTCGATAGCTTAAAAGGGAGTGGAACGGATACTTTTTTTTAAGTTTGTGTTCCTTAATAATTTATACCTTATACCAGCCCTTAAAATATTGTCCCACAGCTGGGCACGGGCTTCCCCTCACAATGAGCCATGCCAATATAGGGCTTTAATCCACTACGCTAACGTAATGTGGTAATTTTCACATAGTTTTGAAATTCTTATGTGAATTCTGGGGTATGTAAGTACCCCCGATGTTTTCCTTCATCGTTAAAACAAACGATAATTATAAAACTTATCACTTTAACAAAGCTACCGAGGATATCTGCATATCAGTTTCTCCAAAAGAATTTCGAAGGTGTGTAAAATCTACCAACCTGCATTAGGCCATGTGGACTATGGTATAGGTCTTTGTATTATCAAAGAAAGACTGTGCTAAACTTCTAGATAGTATTGAAATAAAACGAAATTTACGGATTATATCGCGGGGAGACTCCCCCGTGACCATGAAGGCTGCAAAGTCTTCGAAACGTCGGGTTAAAAAAGTAAAATAAACCGCGATATAATCCGTAAATTTCGTTTTATTTCAATGTATAATATTCGCGTAAATATAAGAAACCAGTATTCTAGATAGTAGGTAATATACAGGGCTGATATGTTTTCCCTACACTTTTAGAAGTGGCCGCAGATTCAATCCCCATACCAAAACAAAGGTGTATACCCAAATATTTCTTCAGAGTCTGAGTTCTGTGAGATCGAAGGTCTCTGGAAGTTTCTGAAACCCACGACATAAGAAAATTGTGTGTTACTGCGGTGTCTAGGGACTGTTGGGTGTTTTTTTTAGTTAGCATTATGCTTGTTAACATAACAGCTATTATTATTTTTGGATAGATATCTGACGCAAGCAGCGATAAGCTAGATGGTTGCCATACGGACTGTCAAAACGAAAGTCGTATGTTCGAAACCCAAATGGAATACACCTCTGACTTTTCTAAAGATACGACGAAGAAAAACATCGTGAGGAAACCAGGATACCAGAGAATTCTCATAAGAATTTCGAAGGTACCTATGTGTAGTCTACAAACCTGCATAAGGTCAGTAAGGTGGACTAAGCCCTAACCCCTTCGATTATTAGAAGAGGCCCGTGCCCAGCAGAGAGACAATGTTTAATATCATATCATCTGACGAAATAGCACATATTTGGTACGTAATAAAATTAGATAGTATTAATAGATATCACTTAATTAGATACGAAACAAGACCCAGCAACACAACTCCGTACTTTGTCAACAAAACTTTGGCTTTTGGTAAGAATAAAGAAACACGTGTTTGTAAAAGCATCCCTAAAAGGGGTAAAGTGAGGGGTTATTTATAACGATTTCTTCAGGTGCATTATCAAGCTTCAGGCACAACCCTGAGAGGCAGTACGACCGCTACAGGTGCGTCAGTGCAGAAGACAACTGCTTAGATTATATACTTCCCCCAACAATAACCTCCAAGCGGGCGGAGCAGCGAGCAACAGTTAGTACCATATAAAATAAAACCCACGTAGTATAAAAGTGCAAAGTCATAGTGACCGTTTCTTATGAACAACCTACCACCGATACGAGTATGAGTTATTAAAATACGCTGAGTAACTATTAATCTAGAAAATATAAATGAAAAGAATAATTTTCCACCTTATACCATATATGAAATGTTTAAAACTGCTAGCGCCATCTATTGTTGTTTAATCAAAAATAGAGCAATAATCGATGTATTAAAGATAACAAAAATTACATGGAAATCCGGTAGATGGGTCTTACGGAGATTGTGGTTACAATATGAGAAATTAACATTGTTCAATATGACGTTACAGTGCAGAGTGTAGACCCACAAAAAATAACTTACGGTCCCGGCAGATGGCGCACATAAGATTCATCTATACTAATATTATAAAGAGGAAAGATTTGTATGTATGTTGGTAACGTATTGGCTCAAAATTACAGGCCCTATTTTAAAAATTCTTTCACCATTTCAATGCTACATTATCACTGATTAATATAGGCTATTTTAATTCCAAGAAAAATATAAGGATAGAAAGGTGAAATAGCTTAAGATGCCTCCATGGATTGTATACCTTTTCTTCCAATAATTACCTACACGCGGGCGAAGCCGCGAGAAATATCTAGTCTTTATATATATAATTCTACTGTACGTGTGTATGTCACTGAACTGCTCCTAAACGGCTGGATCGATTTGAATAATTTTTTTTGTATACGTTTGGGTGGCGCCCTGGATGGTTTAGATTCACAATTGGACCCGGTAGGTGGCGCTGCAGTCGGTGTGGCGCTGCTTTCCAGGCAGGACGACGTCTGCACGGCCCGCTAGTATAAATATAAAATACCTCGAAATTATATCGTTAAAAAGTGCGCGTACAATTTGGTAAATTCGTAAATAATTCATCAACATATATACTTTTGTAATCCATCCCATTATGGAATAGCCAATACTTACTTCGTACGAAATTATATTGTATTAAATATAAATTTACTGACAATCTGACTGCAATGGGGATTGCATGAAAACTTTAACATATAAATCTAGACATAACTTGCCCTACTCCGCTCAGTAATTATTAAAATCGATTGTAAATTATCGACATGCATACCGCAAACATTATAACGAGGCCTATAATATGGAACACAACCGTGGTTCAAAGGACGACACAGGGGTCTTGTTAGACTGGTCGTTAGTAATTTGACGGGGATGGGGGTTTGTATATGCATTATGTAGCGGCAATCAATAGGTGTTGGTGATTGTTGCCCGCAGAGTGACGAGTCGATTTGATACATGGAGTAGCCGTAGATTGAAAAAAAATGAAATAATAAATATATCGCATTGTAGGAAATAACATGTATAAATAGTAAACGCCTACGGTAGCATAATAAATGTTATTGTGTGAAATTGCTATGACAACTCTATCAGGGGCTTTTTAAGTATAATATTTTGGTTGCCAAAAAATACAAATACCTACTTCTAGGACTTAAGGATGAGTATTTATTTTTTATCCTGGCACGGCCAAGTGACCGCACTGTACCTGATAGTAAGCGCAGTGCGGACCAAATAGAGTACTGAGTAGCGAGAGACGATCTATCCCTGCTACTCAACACACTCATGCCGGCCTGCTTCTTCACACTACGCCATGGGCAAGAAGGTGAAGAAGGGGTCGAGGGTCTAGTGTCAGAGTACTAGGAAGGCCGCAAAATTGCCATTGTACCCCAACTCCAGACCCCTGACAAAAACCGAACATACACGGGCTGATCCCGGAACGCGACATACTTGCGTGTGCCACTATGGCGGGTTTTTCGCCCTGTGTACGGTGGTCGCTATCCGGGCGGATATGAATATCCTACCACCAGCATTAGAGTATAATTGAATAATAGCCTCCGTGGCGCAGTTGGCGAGTAGCCGGCTGTGAAACGCGAGGCCATGGGTTCGATTCTCACACCGGGACAAATGTTTGTGTAACAGACAGATATTTGTGTCCGTTGTGTTGTGGGACCGAAAGTCTCTCGTAGTCCCTGATACCCACAACACAAGACTCGTATCTTAGTGTGGGGTCGGGGCTATGTGTGCGACTGTTGGGTGTTATTTTTTTTTATTTAGTCAATCAATAAAAGTATTTGACGGCATTTCTCAAATAGATAAACCCAAATAAGCCACAGCATTGGACGCGCACATTTTCATATATTCGAATATGAAAGCTTTTTGTATATTTAACCACATTCTCTCCGCTCTTAATAACTTTAATGCATCGACACCACGTCGAAAGCTCTGTATATGCATTAACACAAAATGTGGGTAGGCAAATTTTCAACACATTTTTTCAATAAAGGAATTTTGCGATGTTATATCGCATTTTTTTTTATGCCGGCACGGAAAAGTGACCACACTGCACCTGACGGTAAGCGCAATGCCGTCCACTTAGAGTATCAAGTAGCGAGAGAACTATCCCTCGCTACACGATACAGTCATGCCAGCTGACTAGCTTCTTCACACTACGCGTAAAGGACCCAGGATCATAGGCAAGTGCTGGTGGTAGGATATTTATATACGCCCAGATAGCGACCACCGTACACAGGATGTAAAACCCGCCATAGTGGCACACCCAAGTTTGTCGCGTTCCGGGATCAGCCAGTGTACATCCGGGTTTTAAAGTTGGGGTACGATGTTTGGCAGTTTCGCAGCCTTCTGAGTACTCTGACAATAGACACTCGACCGCTTCTTCACCTTCTTGCCAGAGTGTGAAGAAGCAGGCCGGCATGATTGTGTTGAGTAGCGGGGGATAGATCGTCTCTCGCTACTCGATACTCTAATTTGACCGCGCTTACAATCAGATGGAGAGTGGTCACATTGTCGTGACAGGATAAAAAAAGGCAGGAAGGAGCACGTGGGCCGGGAAACTGTTTTACATTTTGATGGTGATAAAGATACGAATTTGTGAACCTCTTGGTTCAAGCCGGGGTTGTCGCCAATTACCCTGAACTACATAAGTATATGGCGAATATATAGGTATATTGGTACATAGTACAATAATCAGGATTGATAATATCCTTGCCTGCCTTGGTGGCGCAGTTGTAATTGCGCATGCGTTACAACCGCTGTGCTGAGGTCTCGGGTTCGATCCCCGGGTCGGGTAAAGTGATATTGGGTTTTTCTATCTAGAAATTCTCAGTATTAGCCCGGAGTCTGGAACCTGTGCCCGGTATGGCGATAGGCTCGCCCCCTATCACATTATGGGACCGAAATTCGGCGAAAAGTGGGTGTACTGGTTACACCTCTGCTTACCCCTTCGGGGATTATAGGCGTGTGTATATATGTATATGTATGTATGATAATGTCACAGATGCTATATGACGGTTGCGTTTACGGAATGTTACTACGAAGGTAATTTGTGAACTGTCTGGGAAGAAATCCCTCGCACAAGGCACTCGGCCTCCTATTTAACCATCTTTTTTTTTCTCTAGTTATCTGGCCTAGTTTTGCAATTGGTAAGGTAACTATCTGAAGACACCTCTGACCATTGATGTAACTTTGGTCTCGTAACTGTACATCAGTATGATTTGATCTTTGAATCTAAACATAATAGCTTCATGCAATAACGAGAACCTTACTACTTTAATGTTTAAAGGAAAGGCAATAGATACTGTACTGTCTCTAAAATAAATATATTATAACTGACTTACATTTGTTTCTCCTTGACCGCTGTCTACTGCCCACTGCTAGTAACACAACTAAACAAACACACTGAACTGAGGACAACTGCACACTAATCCAAACCGAGCGATACTGACTCGAGAACGCAGAGACGATTGTATTTATAGCAAATCCACCGACAATAAATTATGAATCTACCCGTACTTATTTTGTAAGAGACCCTCAACATTTCCAGTAAAAAGAGACTACCCTCACACTAAGATTTAATAGTTTGCTGCCTGTTCACAGTTCGCGAGTATTCGCAACAGGGGTAGTACTAGTAGACACCACGAAGCTGTGGTTCAGCAAGTCAGTACGCCTGATTCTGGTATGGTAGTATGTATTAGGGTATTTACTATTATTAGAAATACCGAAGGTATAACAGAGGTATTTAGGAGACTAGTTGGGGGTAGTTAATAATGACAACCAAAGTGGGAGTAGTAAATGTTTAATATAAAACAGAATGCCTTCCGCGCTCCGGGGTTCAGTTCAGTTGTTTTGTGAAGTAGACTAGGTGATAGCCAGGATATTCGTGGTTCATTCGCGGGGTAGTAAATGTATTAATGTGTAAACAGTTCAATGGCCGCGTAGTTCAGTTTAAAGGGTAATGCTGGTAGATTAGTTATAAAGAGAAGCCTTAAAGTGAATCCTGACATTCGTGTGTGTTAATATTAAGCACTGAGATGTGTAACAGTGTCGTGTAAATCAATTAATAAATTATAAATATTGTATTTGTGCCTTTTAAATATCCATCTTGCATAGTTTTGTTGACGTTACTAACATATGTAACAAAACAATCGTTCTAAGGGTTTTAAATAATAGTAAAAACTACTGTCTAGATTAACTGACAGTGTAAAAACTTCTTTTTTTTTTTTTTTTTTTAGTGCCTCGATAGGCAGACGAGCAGACGGGCCACCTGATGGTAAGTAGTCACCGCCGCCCATAGACTTCTGCAATACCAGGGCACAGCAAAGCCGCTGCCTACCGTTGAAGGACAGTACAGTACTTCTAATGAAATACCAGGTATGAAAACTGTTGTAATATTATCTTTATATGCCACCTATAAATTAACAAAAGACTGGCCTGGAAAAGTTATACAAGCCATGGCGGCATCGGCAGTTGTGGATTTGTAAAAAAAAACTGGGGTTTAACACATCCTATGTATTAAAACAGCTAATAAACTATCTGTGTGCCAAATTTCATACAAATCAGTTCGATTCAACGAACATACAAACTTTCACATTTTTATAATATAAGTAGGATATACATATACACTCACGCCTGTAATCCCGGAAGGGGTTGGCAGAGTTGCAAACGGTACACCCACTTTTCGCCGAATTTATTTCGGACCCACAATGTGATAGGGGGCGAGTCTATCGCCATACCGGGCACAAATTCCAGACTCCGGACTACTACTGAAAATTTCTGGTTATAAAAACCCAATATCACTTTACCCGACCCGGGCATCGAACCCGAGACCTCAGCACAGCAGTGGTAAGGCATGCGCAATTACGACTGCGGTACCGAGGTAGAGGCAGAGGCAGTATAAAATGGATATATTTTAGAGTTACCAGAATAAGGTACACTAGTAACATACATAAAAATAAAATAGAAAATTAAAATAATTTATAATAACAATTAGAAATGCTCATGATATGTTTTGAAAAGTTAGGTAATTAAAATGAGATCCAATTGGCGATACTTAATAAGAGGTTATTTACAGTTTTTTTTCCTATCTGGATTCTATTCTATGGTTTTCTATAGTATTCACGAACAATACAAAGGGGTCGAGCTAACCTACACTACTGTTAATTTCTATGTAAGCTTTGTTGGTCCTGTATGTTGCACGAACAAAGATACTTGAACATTTAAATTTTTTAATTGAGAGATAAATTATCTTTTTTACTGGCTTTTATTTAACTTGTGTGTACAAACTAATAAATAAAAAATGGGTGCGTGTACTTATGTACGCGCGTGAGAAGTTATACTTTTTGCCATAATTAATAAATAGTTTTTTATTGCATGCAAATATTAATAATTTTAATAATTAATATTAATAATATTTTAATTTATATCAATTATGATCATACATACGGATAGCTTATAGTACGCGCGCGTCTTAAAATTTCACTCTCATAATTTTATAAAGTATAGCTTAAAAAAATAATTGTGGCCAGTATGTGAAAGTATTATGCCAGACCGAATTACTAAAAAGAAAAACAAAATAATTGTGGCCAGTACATATGTTATAGTATTATACAAGACCGAAATACTAAAACAAATCTCCTTATATTTATACCAGCCTGGTACTTAAAGTGAATAATGACAGTGACGTCATGATGACGTACCCAAGAAGTATCTAGGAACAAACCATAGGAACAAACAAACCTTGCATTTTTATTACCTAGAAGCATCTAGGTCACTAGAAATGTAAGTATTATGAAAGAGCGAAATAATAAAAAGAATAACAACAAAATAGTTTTAATGGCCAGTACTTTATAGTATCATGAAAGACCTAAATAATATTACTGTATAGTACTAATTCGGTCTTTCATAATACCATAACGTACTGGCCACATTTAAATGATTAATTTAAATTTTATAATGCAGACCGAAGCTTCTGGCTCTTCTCCTTACATACTTCTCCTTACCTTTTCCTGCTAGCCTGGTACTTAGGAAAACTTCAGAGATGTTACTTTTATGTCACGCGCATTTTAAAATTTCACTTTCATAATTTTTTCATAACGCGCCTAAAGAAGTATAATTTCAAAAAAATCGCCTATGTGGACCGACTTTTCGTCAAAAAAATAACATATTCAGATCTTGACAACAGCGCCACCTTCTGGTTCTAAAAGTTTCAAGTTTGACCCAACCACACAAATACAAAAAACTTAATTGAAATCGTTTGAGTGGTTTCGAAGTCTATAAGGTTAAACTCACACTGGCGCAGAGTCGCTTCATGTTTTCCCTATAGCATTTTCATCTGTTATTTCTTATTATTAACCGACTTCAAAAAATGGAGGCGGTTCTCAATTCGTCAGAATCATTTTTTATGTATGTTCCCCAATTACTCGAAGACGCCTGGACCGATTCGAGAAATACTTTTTTTTGTTTAAAAGGGTATACTTGCCAGGTGGTCCCATTGGCACCAAGTTAGGTTCTGATGATGGGATCTCAGAAAAATCGAAGACAACCTTAAAATTTTATAGAGACGCATAATCGGTTTTTTATTGAAGTCTGTGAACTTTTTATGAATTAATTATGGTATAAATTAGTGTTATGCAAATATGGAAACGCGCGTCGACGCTTGGGTTCGCACGTCAGCGTATTTTAGGGGTCTGGGTGTTGTGAAACCGAAAAGTCTCTCGTAATCCCTGATACCCACAACACAATACTCGTATCTTAGTGTGGGGTCGGGGCTATGTGTAACTCCATTTCTAAAGTTTTCCTTCTAGTAGAGACGGCTTGTTTCACTTGTTTTGACCTCACTTATTATATTTATTCTGCCAGGGCCTCGTGACCACACTGCATGTGGTAGTAATTTCCATCTCATATTTCCATCCCATTGTCTTGAAAATATCGCCGAGCGCAAATAATTAAGCGCCGCTAATTGTACTTTTAATTAATTGTGTTTATGTCTTGTGTATTTTTTGTGTACAATAAAGGGTATAAATAAATTAATTAATTAGTTGTCCCTCGTTGTTACGATACATACTAACGGTAGGCAGCGGCTTTGCTATGCCCTGGCATTGTAGACGTCTATGGTGGCAGTGACTACTTTTTTTTATCCTGGCACGGCAAAGTGACCACACTGCACCTGATGGTAAGCGCAGTGCCGTCCAATTCGAGTATCGAGAGACAATTTATCCCCCTCTACTCAACACAATCATGTCAGCCTGCTTCTTACCGTTCTTCTTCTTTGCTGCTCAGGTGGCCCATCTGCTCGTTTGCCTATCTAAGCATTAAAAAAATAAAATACATGTTTTACCTTGTGTGGTGACAGAATTATGTGTGTGACTGTTATGTGTATTTATTATTATTTTTATTTATCAATTACAGATACATGCAGTCATTACGTCTATACTAACAAATGCATATAGCACTGCACATATCAGTTAAATAATTATTTTGGGATTTGACACTAACAATGATCTTGATTTTACAGTAAAAAAAATTATAATATTTATAAAATTTCGTAATACACAAACAAACTCACAAACAAGGCCGTTTCATATAAAGTCACACGATTTATGAATATGTATAAGTTTAGCATGCATAGATTATCTTAGTTCGTCTGAGACCGCAGCGCGAACATGAGTTTTGAAAATAAAGTGGTAATTGTAACCGGAGCTGGGTCAGGAATAGGGGCAGCTACTGTTAAAGCATTTGCCAAAGAAGGCGCCTCTCTTGTCCTTGTAGATATCAATGAGAATAATATCAAAAAAATTGGTGCTAAACTCTCAGATTACAACAAGAAGTATCTGCTTATCAAAGGTAATGTGTCCAGAGACGAAGACGCTAAAATTATCATTAAGAAAACAATAGAAACGTTTCAAAAAATAGATGTCCTTGTGAACAACGCTGGAAGTGTGAAATTAGGAACTATTTTAAACGGCAATGCAGTGGAAGCATTCGATGTGATGATTAATAATAATTTGCGATCAGTTGTGCTTATGACAAGTATTGCTGCACCATATTTGATTAAAACTAAAGGAAATGTCGTCAATTTGTCTAGTGCAGCAGCAACAAAGAATCCCACAGTGTCTCATCTGATGCCCTATAGCATTTCGAAGATTGGTGTAGAACACTTCACTCGTGGTGCGGCTCTTGAATTGGGTCCTTCAGGAGTCAGGGTGAACGCAGTAAGTCCTGGATCGGTGAAGACTAATATAATTGGTATGATGGATGCAGCTAAACTACTGCTGGCAGATTCATCAATAGGACAAACACCAATGGGAAAATTCTGCAAGCCAGAGGAGATAGCAGATGTGATTTTGTTCATAGCCAGTGATAAAGCAATGAGTGTTACTGGATCTGTGTATGCTTGTGATAATGGTTTGTCGTTGAAATAAATTTATTTCTGATATGTATTCTTTTCCATAGATGTGTAATGCTAGAATTATCGTCTATTTTTTATACTTTGTACTTAATAATTATTTCTCAGGACAAACAATGTAAAGTTTCCATACATAAAGTCAAATTATATTGTAATAGACATAATATATATTTTGGTTTCCCATGGACATAATTATTCGTGAATCATCTTCAGTATAGATATAGCGTACATACATTTTTAACTTTAACAAAATTTTGTCCACTTAGACCTAATATTGCAGCAAGGAGGGAACCAGTGTGCTTGCAAACTATTCGACAGCTTACTAGAGTGGTAACAGGATATTGTGATTTCCTTAATTCGGGCCAGGGTGGAAGATATAGATTTTTTATTGAATTTTTATCTTAGGAGAAGAACTGCTGATATCTGTTACTACACTGTGATAAAATATTCACTCCCGCACTGTTCCTTGCATTACGAGTATAATCCGTATATTCTGTACTAGCTGTTGCTCGCGGCTCCGCCCGCGTGGAGGTCATGTTTGGGAGAAAAAGTATACAATACAAAATACCAATAGTAATGCGTTTAACTTAAAAATGACGGATTTTCATACAAACTTTCATTCCCTATTTTACCCCCTTAGGGGCGGCATTTCCAAAAATCCTGAAACATATATTTTTTATTTTTAACTAAAATGCCAAATACAAATTTTCATGAATTTAACTTCAAAAATGACGGATTTTCATACAAACTTTCATCCCCTATTTTACCCCCTTAGGGGTGATATTTCCAAAAACCCTTCCTTAGTGGATGCCTACGTGATAAAAGGTACCTACTGTAAAAATTTCAAGTCTGTAACCCCAGCCGTTTTGGCTGTGCGTTGATCGATCAGTCAGTCAGTCAGTCAGTCAGTTTCTTCTTTTATATATACAGATATATGTAAGTCATTACATTGTAACTGTGAAATACCCTTTCTCTCTCTTTTTTTGTTGTCGCGGGGAAAGCGTTTTATTACTGTCACCCGCTCCGGGGGGAAGCGAGATAAGAATAAATAATAAACTGATCACCATACATTAGTGGCTTGTTGTCCTTGTCAAACTAGTCTTTATAAATTCCAAACGCTACCGGTTTTAATATTTAAAAAAATAATTCCTAAATCCAACTGCAAACTATGTGTATCTTTTCACTTGTTATATTTTGTTATTGTATAAATAAGATTCCGGATAAACATTTATCCTTATGTTTTAATTTTCCTTTTGTCCTTGTACTTTCGTTAACTTCAATGTATGTTTTGTATTTATAAAATAAATACAAAACACGTACATTGGGACGTGATGACTATTCTGGGACATTGCATTCAAACAGGTATTTGGACCTTCCTGCCTAGTGCCAGTTGACGCTACCAGAAATAAGAGTAGTGTCAACAAGGTAAAACAATGTCACTCCTTAAATATTTGAATAATTTTTAAATTACTTGGATTCGAATTATACGCCAAAATTACTTCAATCATAAAAATAAGTCTATACTATGTCAATATTTGTTATTTATCTGTATATTCTATCTGTTGCCCGCTGCTCCACACGCGTGGTAATTATTTTTGGAAGAAAAGGTCCATTGAGGTATTTAAAGCTATTACCTTTCTATATCCGCCTAGTAGCGGTTTTATAAAAAAACTAATATTTTTCCGAGATAAAACATATGCTGTATGTTAATCCAGCTAATAAACTATCTGTGTGCCAAAGTTCATCCAAATCCATTCAGCTGATTCTGCGATTGAGTAAAGAAATATATTAGCAGAAAATTTCAAACGCAGTACGGTCACGTAAACCTACGGTAATGCATAATTAATAATCACGAAATAACCTATACAGTTAATTAAATCATTGATGATTTAAGGTTACATATGAGTATACATCATCAGTTGGTATCATCATGTCAGTATTAGAACACTCTTGCCTATAATGATTATTGATTAATGCGAAATTATTGCTAGCATTGTGTACCTGCTTAAGAAATATAAAAATATTCAAAGTATCAAATCGATTCGGTCGTACTCACCTCACGGTAGGGTTGGAAAAATTGTAGTCAATAGAAAATAAATGATATCTATGGACAGATAGTAGACCGGGCGATGTGGCTACGACAGCACGGTTATTCCCAGTCTGGCATGTAGCTTAAACTCGTGTAGTGTTAAAATCGATAAACTATAAAAAGTGGTCATAAAACTAACTTATTTAGATGTTAGAAAAATCATTTGTTTTGATACGGCGGGTTTTGTCCTGCCACAAACCGTTTTTATGTACACCGAATTTTGTTTGAAAAATAAAAATAATATTTCGACAACTACACCTTCTATCGGATCTAAAAGTATCAGATCTTTCTATCTAGAACCAATATACATTCAGAAAATGTCATTGAAACCTGTTGAGCGCTATCGGATATTAGCATGTAAAAATATTGTGACCGTATATATATGTCGGATGCAGGCATGACCGCAGGCCGGTCAGGTCATCAGGCCGAGGTTGTGAGAGGGCTTACACGTCCCTCTCCGATCTCCAGATATTGTCAGGATGCATAGCGTGTAATAGTTCGGTAATAAAACACAAGATTAACACTTCAGAGTCTATTTGAAGCTACCACCAGTTCGGAATGCAGTCATCCATGGGGAAGAGCTGGCAAGAAACCCTCATGGTTGCTCTTTTAAACACATCACAGTTTACATTACAATATGCAGTACACAAGAACACTTTCACATTACATTAACTTACAATTTAAACAATATTTCGGCATTACGACCTCTAAGTTACTAACTATTTCAAGATTGAATGTGGAATTCTTTTACAAATGACATAGTGCACGCTTTTATTATAATATTTTCTATTGGGCCCCACTCTGTTAGCGAGATCACGCGATAAAACTACTCGAATCCACCCGCAAAATAGCAAAACAAGTCATCTTGACTTGACATATTCTACAATAAAACGAGTTATTTATAAGTTCAATTGAGTAACCGTTTTCATCTTGCTCCGTCATATATACAAAACCACGTGGGTTTTATCTATTTGCTAAGTACTTTTTTCTAGAACACAAATATATTGCACGAATTAAGCAGTTGTCAAACAATTGAAGCGTACACGACTTTGCGTGAAGAAAAAACTAAATTCGCAAAAAACTTCAGTACCCAATAAAATCCTACTAACGAAAAAGGATATCTAAAGTTTCCCCAACAAATCCTATTTTCCAACTACCCGCGTAATCAAATGCCACGACTTGGGGACTATCAGGAAATATAGCTAGCAATCCATCGCTTCCCTTCTTGTTTACCGGTGTTGCCGGGTAAAAAATTACCGCCATCCGTCTTTCATTGAACGATACTTCTTGCTTAATTTTAAAAGGTTTGGGATTAACAATATAAACTATGTGCGTTTTTTATTCTTTAACCGCGATTGCGGAATTTCTTGAGTTCCGAAAGCATTGAGAAATTTAATCTGTTTATTAGCATGTATCTAAATGTTGTTATGGAATGTATGTGGGTAAAATAACCAGCAAAAAATAATAATACACCCAACAGTGACACATATAGTTCTGTGTCCTCACTAGGTCAAACCTGTATCGTGTGTATCAACTACGAGGGACTACCGTCCACAACACCTAGACCCAAAACAAATATTTGTCTCGGTGCGGGAATCAAATCTGCTGCCTCTAGTTTCACAGCTTTTTGGAGATTAGGAGCATATACAAACTAGGTACGTAATAAGTTCATACAATTAATGAACTTCTGCTTAGTCCTTCGGAGACGAGCGTGATATTTAAATATAATTTGCTGGAGTCTGCCCACCACCGTGGCACTTTTAATGACCGCATGCGTTATTACTGCTGTGCAGGTCTCGGGTTCAATCCCTGGCTCGGGTAAAGTAGTATTGGGTTTTTCTATTTAAAAATACTCAGTATCAGCCCGGAGGCTGTAATTGAGCCCGGTATGACGATAGGATCGCCCCCTATCACATTATGGGACCGTAATGAATTCGGCGAAATGTGGGTGTACTTGCTCCTCTGCCTACCCATTCGGGGATTACAGGCGTGAGTATATGTATGTATGGAATTTGCTAAAGTATGTTCACACGGTCGCACGTCATCGGATATGATTTTAGCTGCGTCATGCATGTTGTTATGATTAATAAACTGTTGAACCGCGAGAAGGTTAATGTAGGCCCTTCTGGCGCGTTCCCATCATATTATATTCACCGGTCATATTCACATATTCATAGAAAAAATCACTGATAACCTAGTTGGTTGCGGTATGGACTGTCAAGACGAAAGTCGTATGTTCGAAACCCAAGTGGCATACACCTCTGACTTTTCTATAGTTGCGGGTGTAATTATTAATTATCGCTTGCTTTAACGGTGAAGCAAAACATCATGAGGAAACCTGCATACCTGAGAATTCTCATAAGAATTTCGAAGGTATGTGAAGTCTACGAACGCGCATTAGCCCAGATTGGTGGACTAAAGCCTAACCCATATCATTATTAGAGGCGGCCGGTGTCCTGCAGTGGGACAATGTTTAATACAGGGCTAGTAGTTTTATGACATAGGCAAACTAGTCATTACAATAAACTCACAATATTATGACGAATAACTTTAAGAAGCAATTATTAAGATCCCTTATTCTTGATACCCACGATACATGTGTGACCTAGTCAGTCTACTACTATAAAATCTTTATTGATCACGTAGGCATATAAAAGGCAGTTATGACAGGTCAAAACACAGATGGAAATTCACCATACGGAAAAATAATTATGTTTAACGTCATGGGAACTTATACAACGAGAACGGGACTGGAAAGGGCGAAAAGAGGGAGACCACAAAATGAAAGGAAGAGAATCGCGGTCTTCTGTAAAGGAAGTGACTGGAGATGATGACCACGGGAAGGCGCAGGAATAGGAGACGAGAAGGCGAACGGAAACTGGACGGATTTAGAAGGGATGAGTGTAAACACTATTCTAGCTACCCTACCAGACTTTCACTAGCTACCTAAGCGATGACGACCCAGTGTGGCTGTTGAGTTTATATTATCTAATGAAAGGCAATAAATTAGAAAAAATTAGTACAGTCATAGATCTCTACTCATTATTTGGCAGATACAGCGTGGGTAATGCCAGATCTTTACGAGTAGATATTGTAAAGATGGTTCTTTACTTTAAAACAAAAGGTAGCACTTCTTATGCTGAAGTTTAATATAATGGATAGTTTCAAATTGAAAAAGCTTAGCGAAAAGAGATCGCTACCCCAAGCCTTGTGCATATAGTAGATATATATACAAGATATCGACTAGGATATACACACAGAAAACCGATGTGTGACCAAGTATAAACGATGGTTGTAAGATGTTCATATCCACCTGGATAGCGACCTTCGTAAACAGGATGTAAAACCCGCCATAGTGGCACACACAATTGTGTCGCTTTCCGGGATCAGCCAGTGTACATCCGGTTTTGTCGTGGGTCTAGAGTTGGGCTACGATGTTTGGCCGTGTTGACTTCGGAGTACTCTGACAGCTTCTTCACCTCCTTGCCCCATGGTAGTGTGAAGAAGCTACACAGCAGGACGGCATGGTTGTGTCGAGTAGCGAGGAATAGATTATCTCTCACTACTTGATACTCTAACTGGACAGCACTGCGCTTACCATCAGGTGCAGTGTGTTCACTTTGCCGTGCCAGGTAAAAAACAGCATTAATCTTTTCAATAAAGTTCGCTATTACTTAAATAAAATCCAAATACACGACAAAAATGTAACTGTCACTTCAGTAAGCAGATAAAACCTGAAGGTTGTGTTTGCAAATTATAAAGGAAATAGGACTTCTGTTTTCATTTTTAAATCCTTTAACCACGTGGCCGAAATAGTATAAATGTGTGACGACCGTGTCGCATTGACAAATGACAATGTTTTATAAAAAAACACCGCGTGAATTTGTTGGAAAACGGGCGCTTTAATTATTTTTATAGGTTAATGGCATTTGGTTGTTATTTGTATAGATATAGATATTTCCCCTATACAAATAACTTAACTTATATTTTATATTGAAAGGGCATTAAGATATTCACACCCGTATTATAAACGATGCATACGTGAGCTCTTTGCTATACCTAGATATTTGTATAGTGCTGTCCCTTTACTAGAAAGTCATAATCATAATCAATTTATTGGTAAAGAACATTTACACGTTTTTTTAATACAGTAGCAAATTAAATACGAATTTTAAGAATTCAATAATAGCTACTAGCTCTGTATTAAACATTGTCCCACTGCTGGGCACGGGCCTCCTCTACTAGTGAGAGGGGTTAGGCCATAGTCCACCGAGCTGGCCTAATGCGGGTTGGTAGACTTCACATACCTTCGAAATTCGTATAAGAATTCTCAGATATGCAGGTTTCCTCACGATATTTTCCTTCACCGTTAAGCACGCGATAATTAACATTTAATACACACATAACTTAAGAAAAGTCAGAGGTGTATGCTTGGAAGGTTATACTTGGAAGAATTAAAAACATTAGAATAAAAATAATTAGATCTAACGGATCAGCCAGTAGATCTACTCTCCAATATAATACACAGTCGTGGAGACAATTAGTCAAATTTGAGTTGAGTTAAGTAACAAAGCCAATTTTTCCAATAGAAATTTCATTGAAATAGAAAGCTTTGTAGAACTGGAATGTATCCATTCCAGTTCTACTAGTTTAAGAAGTTTCGTGTTTGTATGAACACTTATAAGGAATTTCTTGGAACTTAACGTTATTTCTATCCTAAATACACACACAGTATTTGTGCCACAAACAGCCTTAAGTGTTCTAGCATACGGGCGTTTTTTAGTCGTCATGTAAACACGTGATGATCAACACTCATAGTTAACTTGCTTAGCAATATTGTTAGGCCCCGAATTTAATTACTGTCGTACGCATCATTTTATTCGTACAGACTTTGAAAATTCGTGAAAACTTTGTTAAACCACTTATTTAATAATAATAATAAATCTTTATTTTGCACAAAATATTTACAAAAGAGTACAATCTTAAACAAAAAATTTAATAAATGTGCTTATATTATAATTAGATAACAATATTTGGCAGAGGGCCCCAAACTAGGCTTAGCCTGTATCTTGGGGACCTGACTGAATAATTAGTTAAACAGAATTTGTAAACAAAGTAAAGTAAATTTTAAGAAATATCAAAACTTATACCTAAATAAAAATTATACTTAAAACCTTTATATAAACATCTATGTACTAAAATTAAATCTTGTTTTTCCATTTATTAATACAGGTACTAATTGTTTTGAAAATATAATTATAACATACTAATACTGTAACATTGGTCTTCCTATAAATCTTATTGTATCATATCATTGACCATACACTCAGTTTCCACATAATCTAATGTCTGTACCCAGTTTGTCACCGTCATCTTTGCCTTTGAAACAGTGTTACTTTTCAGGTTGCAGTATTTTAGCACCATGTTATAGGTATGTGCCCTATGAAAGTCACCAAATCTGCGTCCAAACGATGTTTTTATAGTGGGAAGTGGTAGTCTAAATACTCTTTTTTGGAGAAGGTGGTGGGAGTTTGGAAATGCAGCAATGCGTCTGTGAGTGTTAATACATGTTCTTAGAATACAAAGTTGGCGTACTGTTAGGACCTTAGTGTCTTTAAATCATTGGCTGGTAGGATATCTAAAAGGTTTTTTGTACATTATCTTACAAGATCTTTGCGCTCTTTCTGCAGATATGAGAGTGGATTTTGGAGCAGAGCCCCATACTGGAATGCAATATGTTATAACAGATTGACAAATGGCTATGTAAATTAATTAATTTTTTTATTTTAATTTTAATATCTTCAGATTAGCAGAATTGTTTAGTTTTTTAAATATACCCGACGTTTTTCTAATTCGCTTGGACATGAACTCAATATGTTTTTTGAAGTTTAAGTTTTCGTCAATTGTTATGCCTAAATATTTTATATTGTCAATCCGTTGCAGGTTATCGCATTTACAGTTTTGAGGGAAGTTATCATTGCAATTATGAATTGTAAGATTAGATGAAGGAGGTGGTTGTGAGGAAGCAGTTTTATGGAAGCAGAGATATTTGGTTTTTTTATTATTAAGTGTTAAAAGATTCTGTTGCATCCATTTATTTATCTTTGCCATTCCTTTCTCAGCAGCTTGAAAGGTGGAGGACCAATCGGTACTGCTAAAAAGATTTACTCAACCTAACCCATTTACATTTACATAAAGCGCCTGAACTGTAATTTATTTTAAACTAGCTTTTGCCCGCGTGGTAGTTATTTTTGAAAGGAAATGTATAAAATCTATGGAGACATCTTAAGCTATTACATCTTTCTATATTTTGCTATCCCTCTGGGAACGGTGTATTTATCCGGGATTAAAATCAAAATCAAAATCAAATATTTATTGAATCCATGAAATGTTATACATTATTTAGATTCAGTCAATTTTTTACTCTACCGCCAGTTCGGAATGCAGTTTCGCTAGAGAAGAACGGGCAAGAAACTTTAGCGTTGCTCTTTTTCAACATTGGTTAACAATATTTGGTAATACAATTTTAATTTAATTACATTAGATTAGAGCAGCTCAATGTGTGTTAAGCTGCCTTATTGCAAGATTGTGAAATAAAACTCATTACAGCACCTAGTGCCGCACATGACCATCGTGAGAGTGAAATCTCGATTTCTTAAAGCAGTTGGTCCTTACTGAAATAGTCTGAGCAGACCAATCCACACGAGCCGCACCCGATCACGAGTAGTGACGCATGTGTCAGCCATCGGCCTCCTCAACCATGTTACAGGGAAGAGACCGACCTGGCACATGGCGCCGCAGCAAGCACAGACACTTTAGCGAGCATGACATACCCAGACTAAATACAACAATTAAATACTAAGACAATAATATCAAGTAAAGTCATGTAAGGCATATAAGTTCGCAATGTTAAGCAAATAAAATATTGGCATAACTTAATATATATAACTCTTATACAAACATATAAAGTTCCCAATAATAAGTTAATGACTAACTTCTAAGTAATAGGATAACTTATTCCCAAGCCTTTCGGTCATCTAAATATTCAGAAATTTTGTAATAGGCTTTATTACTTAGTTTTCGCTTAATAGTAGCTTTAAAGCATCTTTCATTAAGTTCTTTAATATGATTGGGAACCTTATTGTAGAAGCGTATACAAAGCCCCTTGAAAGAGTTGCTGATTTTGTGGAGCCTTGTTTTATAACTAACAAGATTATTTTTATTTCTAGTATTTACACTATGGACATCACTAATTTTAGGAAATTGTTGTATATTCTTATGAACATACATTAAATTAGCGAATATAAATTGTGATGCTACTGTCATTATATTAATTTCTTTGAATTTTTCTCTCAAAGAACTCTTAGAACTTAGCGAGTAGATAGATCTTATAGCTCGCTTTTGGAGAGTAAAGATGATATTGATGTCAGCAGCACCACCCCATAGTAGAATCCCGTAGCACATCAAACTATGGAAATAGGCAAAATAGACCAACCTAGCCGTATCAGCCTCGGTCAATTGGCGTATTTTACTCACAGCATAAGCTGCGGCACTTAATTTTTTGGACAATACAGATATGTGAGATCCCCATTGAAGTTTGGGATCTAATGTTATGCCCAAAAACTTGGTTGTCTCCACAAGACTCAATTTATCCCCATTCATATAAATATTGGCGTCGATCTTTTTGACATTAGGTGTTAAAAATCGAATACATTTGGTTTTCTGACTATTCAATAGTAAATTATTAACGCTAAACCAATGTACTATTTTTGCGAGCGTGTTGTTTACATCGTCAAGAACAGAATTATGTCGGCTTACTTTGAATATTAAAGAAGTATCATCTGCAAACAACACTACCTCACAGTTGTCCCTTATGCAATAAGGTAAGTCATTTATATAAACTAAGAATAGAAAGGGTCCAAGAATCGAGCCCTGTGGAACTCCCATGGTAAGAACAGACCCAGGAGATAATTTTCCATTGACGTCTACGATTATATTGCAGTATTTTATATTGACGATTAAAAGTACCCAGACAAAAGTATTCCAGACAGTAATCGACAACCTCCGTGGCGCAGTTGCCGATTAGCCGGCTGTGAAACGAGAGGCCGTGGGTTCGATTCCCACACCGGGACAAATGTTTGTGTGACAGACAGATATTTGTGTCCGGGGTCTGGGTGTTGTGAGACCGAAAGTCTCTCGTAGTCCCTGATACCCACAACACAAGACTCGTATCTTAGTGTGGGGTCGGGGCTATGAGTGTGACTGTTAAAAAAAAAACTATCTCCGTGCTAAATCACAACCAGATCCGTCCAGCCGTTCTGGTGTGATTGAGTAACAAACATGCATGCATCTATCGAAACATTCGCATTTATAATAGTAGTAAGATTATGAGATAACGAGTATTAGGTTTTTGTCTTGCAACAATTTCCCTGATAAATTTTTTAAGTGAGCGTATAGCAGCGATAGCCTAGTTGGTTGCGGTACGGACTGTCAAGACGAAAGTCGTAGGTTCGAAACCCAAATGGCATACACCTCTGACTTTTCTAAAGGTATGTGTGTATTAAAATGTTAATTATCGCTTGCTTTAACGGTGAAGGAAAACATCGTGAGGAAATCTGCATATCTGAGAGTTTTTCGAAGGTATGAGAAGTCTGCCAACCCGCATTAGGCCAGCGTGGTGGACTAAGGCCTAACCCCTCTCATTAGTAAAGGAGGCCCGTGCCCAGCAGTGGGACAATGTTTAATACAGGGCTAGTATTATTATTATTATAATAAATGTGATATATATTACATTACGGAAATTGATAATTTAAATTAGATGTTACCGGTTTTTACGCAATTTGTATCTAATGCTATTAGTAATATCCCCGTCTTTCCTATATTCTAAGTTCTATGACAATTTAAAAACATTCTATACCTTCAACATTCCTCATAAAACGTAAAACGATACGTAACCTGTTTTCTTGTAGTGCAACATAGCGCTCTATCGTCAAAATCATTGATGTGGATGATACAACACTTAAAATTGCTATTCACGAGGTAACTTTAAAAAAAACCCGCTAAATATTGGATAATCTAGCTACAAATATTAATTTTTCCATTTTTGTATAAAACGCCCAGACCCAAAATTCTTGACATGACATTTGGGTCCATCAAAATGGTCAAACGAAATGGTTAAATGTTTTCAATATGAGCTCGATCCAAATAATGTCGTACTCAAAGTAAATACATTTATTATAATTGATTTTAGCGCTTATTTTTTTTTAAAGTATTAAACCTTTAAACCGTTTGCAAACCTAGAAGATAAAAGATTCAAAGACCTGCATATTAATCCTAAAACAAAATTATTCTAATATGAAACGTTTCTAAATAACCAAAAACTTTACAGATAAAGCTTACGCATTATATAATTATAACAAAAATTTTATCCTACAATGGCCTAAAATAATGTTCAAATAAAAAGTGTCTAAAATGGGTTGTGGCTCCTCGGGTAACGTGGTACCCGCGCAGGAAGAAGCTGCCGACCAGGGTAAAGTGGCAAATGGCAAGCAATCCGACGACAATCACAATAAACCTGGTGGTCATCACGACGTACCTGATGACCTGCCGACTGTGGTACTACCAGACACACCTGTCCAGGCTAAACCACGTGAGTAAACTTAAAAATGGTATATACACCCTAGAGTCACGCACAAAAGCCTGACACCCCATTTTATTCTGGCACGACAAACTGCCACACACTGCACCTGATGGTAAGCGCAGTGCCGTCCAGCTAGAGCATGTAGCGAGAGACAACTATTCCTTGCTACTCGATACAATCATGCCGGCCTGCTGAGTAGCTTCTACACACTATGCTTAGACCCAGGAGAAAGGAAGGAAATACGGTAGCTGGCAAATTGTTCTCTTGAACGCTCTCCATGGTACATACACAAACTCTCAATGTGTCTCTTACTTTCCCTTACTCTGCTGCTGATAGATCTTCTTTTGCTGGTGGTTGGATATTCAAATCCTCCCGGATAGCGACCACCGTACACGTAATTTTTCAATTCGTATTTGCCTACTTATAGGTGTTCACCTTTAAGTGAGCTCGTGTCTAATTCAGATAAAAATGCCATAATATATAAAATAACTTCGTGGTTTCAGCGGTAGCATTCGAAATTCCCGTGGAAGAGTTTGACGGCAACCGTAGGCCGTCTAATACTCCACCCGCTCACTTGCAACGGTTGCTGCAACCTCCACAACCAGACATTAGTCTGCCAGAAATCGAAGAGAAACTCGCTGAAGCAGAGCAAAGGAGACTATCGGTATGTAACAACATTTTCTTATCGGAGGGTACTCCATACATCTTTGAACTAAACATAGCGATTTTTTTTATAGTACTATCATGTACACAGACTGCCCTCCCTTTTTTGTTCCTTTAAAATTTTCCATCCCTTGGTTCTCTTAAATTATCGCCGTGAGCGATACGACCTCCATTTGTACATACAGTTATTTTTGGTTTATTTCAATATTATGTATTTAGTGCACTATAAAAACCACTATGCATATGGTGAAAACCATCATAGTAACTCATTCCATCAAGTCACGTTCCAGAATCAGCAGACAGACGCAGAATCGACAAACGAGCAACTGCGTTACGTGATGGTAAATGATTTTCAGCACACATAACACATAAAGAATGTATGCTTTACCGAACTTAAAGGAAAGGAGAGGAGATTGAGAAAGAGATTGGACATTCGACAGCCTCCGTGGCGCAGTAGGCGAGTAGCCGGCTGTGAAACGAGAGGCCGTTGGTTCGATTCACGCACCGGGACAAATGTTTGTGTGACAGACAAATATTTCGGTCTGGGTGTTGTGAGACCGAAAGTATCTCGTAGTCCCTGATACCCACAACACAAGACTCGTATCTTAGTTTGGGGTCGGGGCTGTGTGTGTGACTGTTGGGTGTTATTTATTATTTTTTTATTAAAGGTGTTATTTATTTATATAATTATAGATTCTACAGCAGCGAGCAGCATCGGCGCAGAAACGAGCTCAGAAGATGATCCGGTCCGTGCACGAGATGGACACACTTAATGCAGGGCATGTGAGTAGTTGAACGGAAAATAATATGAAAACACCAAACCCACTGCTGGGCATGGTCCTCCTTTACTAATTTAGACCTTAGTTCAACACATTGAAATGTGACTTGACAGACTTATGTAAAGTCTTTCAAAACTTATGGTGAATTCTCAGATACGCAGGTTTCACTATACGACCAATAATTTACAACAATCATTATTAAAAAACGGTTCGATTCTCTTTTTATATACTGCTGGTGGTTCCATTAGATATTTATGAAAGCATAAGTATAGAATAAATTGTTCTTGAATTGGTAAGGCTGTATACTTGGATTCATCGTCAAGCAAATTTGAATATAATTTCAATTGCGTGATGATTATAAATTATTAAATTATAAAATAAATAAGGAAATAAAAATAAAACTCAAACAATGAAATGGTGTAGTTGTTAATTCCCATAATAATAACCATTTGAATAACAATCATGTAATTTTATGCTTTGATAGCGCTCATTACACATACCTACTTTAAAGTATATTAAAAGTGTCCCACGATGACGGACATATGTATCTATATACAACGGTGTAGTGCCAAGAAAAAAACTATTCTTACTTCATCGTACAAAAATGTTTGCAGTAATGATGTTGTTAAAAGACTGCCTCGGTGGCGCAGTTGTAATTGCTTATGCGTTACATACATACATACATATACACTCACGCCTGTAATCCCCGAAGGGGTAGGCAGAGGTGTAACCACAGTACACCCACTTTTCGCTGAATTTTGGTCCCATAATGTGATAGGGGGCGAGCCTATCGCCATACCGGGCACAGATTCCAGACTCCGGGCTAATACTGAGAATTTCTAGATAGAAAAACCCAATATCACTTTACCCGACCCGGGGATCGAACCCGAGACCTCAGCACAACAGTCGTAACGCATGCACAATTACAACTGCGCCACCGAGGCAGTCAGTCAGTCAGTCTTATGCGTTACGACAGATATATTGAGGTCTCGGGTTCGATCGCCGGGTCGGGTAAAGGGGTATTTGTTATAGACACATACTCTAATAGCCCGGAGTCTGCAATTGTGCCCTGTATAGCGATAGGCTCGCCCCCTATCACATTATGGGACGTAAATGACAACGCAACTTTACACAATTGTTGTCTTATAGAGACCGTCAGTGCCCTTATCGAGCAGATTGTCGTACAAAATTAAAACATTTTAAGATGGACTCACTTTAGATAAACTTAAAATTAGTGGTCTCTTGATTCTACATAAGTAAAAGTTTTTTTAATTCATAAAAAGTACACCGACTTCAATGAAAAACAAATTATGCGTCTCTATAAAATTTGAAGGTTTCCCTCGATTTTTCTGAGATCCCATCATCAGATCCTGACTTGGTGCCAATGGGACCACCTGGGAAGTATACCCTTTTAAACAAAAAAAGAATTTCTCGAATCGGTCCAGGCGTCTTCGAGTAATCGGGTAACATACATAAAAAAAAAGATTCCGACGAATTGTTAACCTCCTCCTTTTTTGAAGTCGGTTAAAAATACTCCATGGCAGTTTAAGTACCCCTGAGTCCCTAAGTCTAATAAATGTTGCCGTTCCTCGAAGAACGCATAGATACCCTCCAACAATGCTATTCATGCTTAATAGCAGAACCAATTTAGGGAAACATCAACAGAATGACACAAACTTATAACATAATAGCGATATCGGCAGACGTCGCGGTCGTCCTGCCCGTAAAAGCAGCGCCACACCGACTGACATACAAAACGCATACAAAAAAAATGACTCGAATCTGTCCAGCCGTTTAGGAGGAGTTCAGTGACATACACACGTACAGTAGAATTAAATATACACAGTCAGGTCATAAGTATTGTCACACAGTAAAAACTTTTATTTTAGAATGCTGGCCACAAAAAAGTTTATTGAATTCGAATTTCAAATTGTTCATGAAAATAAAAATGTATACTTTTTAGAATTTTACTCATTTTTAAATATGGAGTGGACGCTTAAAGAAGACCGTGTTGCAGTAATTGCGTTGCATCGTTGCGGTTACGCGCCAATTCAAATTTTTGACATACTGAAAAATTTAAATGTAACCAAAAGATTCGTTTATCGTACCATCAAACGATACAATGAAGACTCTAGTGTAGATGACAGGTCAAGAAGTGGTCGCCCTCGGTCTTTTAGGACTCCAGCAGTGATAAAAGCTGTGAAGGCGCGAATTCAAAGAAATCCCAGACGTAAGCAGAAACTGTTGGCCCTTCAGATGGGGTTAAGCAGAACCACGGTGAAAAGGGTGTTAAATGAAGACTTAGGGCTTCGGGCATATCGAAGAAAAACAGGACATCGTTTGAATGCTCGTCTAATGGACCTGAGACTGAAGAGATGCTGCGCTTTGTTGAAGCGGTACGCGGGAAAAAAATATCGGGAAATTCTTTTTTCAGATGAAAAAATTTTTACCGTAGAAGAGAGTTACAACAAACAAAATGATAAGGTGTATGCACACAGTAGTGAAGAAGCGAGCAACCGTATTCCGCGTGTCCAACGAGGTCATTTTCCATCCTCGCTCATGGTATGGTTGGGAGTTTCTTATTGGGGCTTAACAGAGGTACATTTTTGTGAGAAAGGTGTAAAAACGAATGCAGTTGTGTATCAAAATACAGTCCTGACGAACCTTGTGGAACCTGTTTCTCATACCATGTTCAATTACAGGCACTGGGTATTCCAACAAGATTCGGCGCCAGCTCATAGAGCGAAGAGCACACAAGACTGGCTGGCGACGCGTGAAATCGACTTCATCCGGCACGAAGACTGGCCCTCCTCCAGTCCAGATTTGAATCCGTTAGATTACAAGATATGGCAACACTTAGAGGAAAAGGCGTGCTCAAAGCCTCATCCCAATTTGGAGTCACTCAAGACATCCTTGATTAAGGCAGCCGCCGATATTGACATGGACCTCGTTCGTGCTGCGATAGACAACTGGCCGCGCAGATTGAAGGCCTGTATTCAAAATCACGGAGGTCATTTTGAATAAACTTTAGTGTCATAAGAATCTATGTTTTGTTAAGTTCATTTTGGTATATAAATGGTTACATAATGAATAAACTTGTTTCAATTATTTTATATTAAACATGTGACAGAATTTATGACCTGACTAGGTATAAAGATTGACAAGTTCCAAGCGTGTTATTGACATTTTTCACAATATAAACATAAAAACATTTATTCACCTTCAACTTTAATTTTAATATGTAGTATTATAATTTTGTATTATTTTCATTTTTGCGTCATGTAATTAAATTAAATATTTGATGTGCACAATTATTGTATAAATGACTGTAATTTTTGTATGAATTAGTAATTAGTTATATTATCAATGTTAAATTTATGTATACTTTTTTTCGTGTTATCTATTTATTTTTTCTATTTCTTGCTCTAAAACTTATATTTTGTATTGAATGTTGTATACACCTGTAAAGGCATTTCATATTATAAAATTTCCTATCTATATAAATATTATTGTATAGTGTTGTGACATGTCGTTGGTGTAACATATAAATAAATAAATAAAAAATAAATGAAGTTGGCGAAAAGGGTGTATTGGTAAAAAACTGGCGAGAATGTAAAAAATTATGGACTAACGTAACATATTATCAAATTAGGAAACTGTTCTTAATCTCGCCGTATTAAATGGTATATAAATAAAAACATATTTCCACTATAAATAAGTTGTATTTAAATAAATACCATTAAATGATCCGGTTCTAATTGGATGATATGTGTTAAATATGCAAGAGGTGTCCAGAATGTAAACTTCACAGTGTGACATTGAGCTAATCTAAAGATTGCCTGAAAATTTCATCAAAATAGCTCCAGCCATTTCGGAGTCCATGGGAAACTTATACACACATTGGTTTTAGATATAGAGATAATAGCGGGACTAATAGACATCGTCCTGCCCGGAAGAGCAGCGCCACCTAACGGGTTCAATAGGGTGTTTGACTGGTGTAACCAAAAAAATTAAAACTGCACTAGGAGAAAGGATAGTGGGCAAACATATTTATTAAATACATTTTTTTATTTTAAATGTATTATAACCATTTTATTTTTGTCATTAAAATTTAGAATTTTTAATCTGTATCTCTCGGTGCCAAAAACGTAGCAATACCGGTCGCCATTACCCGTGACGATATCGCACATAAACATTGCATGCTACGACAAATAAAATTGTAAGGAAGAACATATTTTTCGATGTGTAAACGTGTGGAAATGTGTTGATTTCGTTTTCAAGTCATCTATAAGAATGGAGGAAGGCATTACAAAGGCTGATAGTCGAAATCTGCCACTTCTTTCTTAAAAACTTTTTTCTTTCTTTTGATTTTATCACATGGATGAACAATTTATCGGGATTTAGTGTCGAGTTTTTACACAAAGGCATTGAACAATATTTATATGCTGGCTCGTTAATTTTTGCGGAAAAACTAACAGATAAATGCAAATAATTTGTTATGTTGTTAGGTGTCACATCGGTCACGAATGTTTGTATATGTGCGATGACGTCACATAGAGATAATGTCACGTGACAACGCGTTTTATCGCAAAATTATATATGAAAAAATAAAATCACGGATATTATATAAATTGAGTATATTTCAATAATAAAAATATTACGGGGGCTATAAGTGAAGAGTCCTCTATCAACGTCCATCAATTTTCAAAAATTGTCAAATACCCTATTGTGTTTTCAAACTATCCAGGAACCCATTGAAATATACATATAAAAATTTCATCCAAATCGGTCCAGCCATTTAGAAGGACTTAAGTGACAAACACATGTACAGAAGAATTATTAATATTAAGTTAAGCTACTTGACATTCACATAATCTCGGGTGCAGCCGTTTAGATATTAAAAAAAGAAAAATAAACCATCTGAGTAATCGACAGGACGATAGTTTGCACTCGATACACACTGTAAGTCAATAAGTACACCCAACAGTCACACACATAGTCTTGACCCCACACTAGGTGAAACCAGTGTCTTAGATATTTTTTCTTATCCTGACACGGCAAAGTGGTCAACACTGCACACTGTAAGCGCACTGCCGTCCAGATAGATTTTCAAGTAGCGAGAAACAACCTATCACTCGCTACTAAACACAATCTTGCCTGCTGTGTAGCTTCTTCACACTTCGCCTAAAGCAGGATCGTAGGAAGGAACACGGTAGCTGGCAAACGAATCCACAGCTTGAAGCAAAAATTCGAATAGTGTTCTTTAATAATAACTCATTAACTATAATAGCTTAATTAATCGCAGTAAATCCCTGTTTGACAGCGCAAGCAACCAAGCCTGCCAAAACATAAACCAAGTAAATCTTACCTGCATAACATTGCGTAACATACAGGAAACCTGCCGTTACGCTAGTTCTAAATGGATTCTCCAATTTGGCAACGTCACCGATGGAAATTTGAAATATTGTACTAAAATGTAAATTTGGTCTATTATATACTAAGTTCTTATAACAGCCATTCTACTATTAGGTTGTTCGGAAAGTAATTTCGTTTTTCCCAACTAAGGACTAATTTGTATTTTTGAACCGACTTCAAAAAAGGAGGAGGTTAACAATTCGTCGGTTTTTTTTTATGTATGTTACCCGATTACTCGAAGACGCCTGGACCGATTCCAGAAATTCTTTTTTTGTTTAAAAGGGTATACTTCCCAGATGGTCCCATTGGCACCAAGTCAGGATCTGATGATGGGTTCTCAGAAAAATCGATGGCAACCCTCAAATTTTAATGGGACGCATGATTTGTTTTTTATTGAAGTCGTTGTACTTTTTCACATCTAACTTCATACTGAAGCCGTATAATTTTTATGGTTATTGACGCGACACTGCTAAACTTCTCGCTCGGTGTCCGTTTATTTATAATTTATACGGCTGGAGCCGTATGCAACAGCTAGTTATTTATATATATTGATTGATTGATTTTAATATGCATGCAAGTCGCTCATCGGATAGTAAGCATCACAACCAACTCTAAGTTTAATATTAAAATACTTTTTGCCACTAAGTACACTACGTTACTCAGGTGAAGAACCCAGAGTCATAATGGCAGTTTATACTAGTTGCTAAATCAGAGCATTCTAAAAAACCCTGTAAACATAGTCTATTCAAAATGTTATTGTAAAATCTATATGTCCTAAACCAATGGATAACCTCTTCATTTTATTTTAAAACATTGTTATTGTTAAAGTTAACCTTCGAAAAGTTTTGTGACATCCTAAGAAACTAGTTTTTCAACTTATACGAAATTTAATATAAACTTTAAGATACTGCATCTCTGTTACTACGACCTGTAACAGCAACTGTTGTTCAACTGAACGAGGCCTTCATGATATAACTTACCAGTGATATGTTTTGTTAATTTTCAGGAGTCGACAGAAACAAATAAAATCGGCTCAAATACCCTCACCATCCCAACAGAACCTGGGGTCTGCGAAGACAAGAATATATCCTGAAGAGTAATAATTAAGTACCTTTAATAGAGTAATAATATTTATATCGGCGGGCCATTTGATTTATGTAACATTTTTGAAAAGTTACAGGAGAGGTTTAAAGTTTTTGTTTTTCGGAAAAAAATGTATGTAAAAAAAGTATTTCTTGGATTTTAGTAGAATTAATATATTACTTGTATAAAGACGTACTGCATCTGTATGACTTATTTTCATGTATTAATGAGAATTACTTTCTAAAATAAATGTGCCCTGAAAAAAGTTTTACCAATTGATTTGAGCGCCAAAAGATTACACAAAAATAGGTGAACCAGCCTCATAAGATGCAGATAAATTTGCAGATTTTGAATATGTAAAAGCTATACTATATACATATATATAACTCAATAACGCAAAAATTCTCCCCGCATACGTGATACTTTCGGTATTGTGGATGTTCATGGGCGGCGGAGATCACTTAACATCAGGTGACCCACTGGCTCGTTTGTCGGACTATGATATATAAAAAAAAAAATTATAAGAACAGTGGTGAAGGATAACTTTCAAAAGGGAAGCCGACGCTATCTGCTATATTTCTAAATAGTTACTGATTGCTATTTATAAACTAAGTTAGTAGTAGTAATTTCAATATTTTATAAGTTTGCATCTGTTAGTTATCGTGTAAGTTTTGAACTTGGCCGATTGAGGTCATATTTCTAAGATATATTTTTACTGTTATGGTCCATAGATGTGTTAAGATCCGATAATTAGCGTTACAGTCAAGTATGACCCTGGGTCCTTCAGACGTTGTGTGAAGAAGCTACTAAATATATATTGTTCTGATTGTATCAAGTAGTGAGGTATATGTCTCTCGCTACTTGATGTTCTAACTGGACGACACTGCGCATAGCTTTTAAGCTTTGCCGTGCCAGGATAAAAAAGGTAAATTGTAAAAGGAGATTTTTTTTATAGTTCAGGCTTGCTTTAAATTAAAAGTTATGTTTTAGATTAAGTTTCAATTCTAGTCAAGTCTAAAGATTTCTAGGAAAATCGGAAATAATTATATTTTGTTTTAAACTTTGACAATAATATTGAAATGTTGCCGTACTCGATTTTCTACCTACCCCCTAACCCCACAAAAAATCCAAGTGTTTTTTTTATCCTAGCACGGCAAAGTGACCACACTGCACCTGATGATAAGCGCAGTGCCGTCCAATTAGAGTATCAAGTAGCAAGAGACAATCTATCCCCCGCTACTCAATACAATATGCCGGCCTGCTTCTTCACACTACACCATGGGCAAGAAGGTGAAGAAGCGGTCGAGGGCCTAGTGTCAGATTATTCAGAAGGCCTCAAAAGGGCTACACATCGTACCCCAACTCTAGACCCTCGACAAAAATGTTTACCAAGCGTGTACCAAAAATGTTGCTTTCATATTTATTTTAGTGTAAAATTAGCTCCAACGTTTGTAAATACAAATTTTCCTGTTTAATATAAGAATTTTCTTTGTTGAATAAAGATTTTTCAATATCCATTTGTGTTTTGGAGCTCTGTCCTCCGCTAATGAATTTTAGAACCGAATCCATTTCAAAGAACTTTTTAATACGTAACCGGGGAGAAATAAGAGTAAATTATTTCAGAGTGCCGTAAAAGTATTGTGTAATGAAGCGTAAACGTAGGCTTCAGAAATATTATAAATTTGTTATATTTTTGCGATGAAATAGACAGTACACAAACAGTTTTATAAGACAATATTGAAATACAAATGAATAAAACGTTCAAATAAATGTTTCTACAAGTATATTAAATACGTATATCATGTTTCTTAAGAATTAAGGCGTTCTTTGTTCAAACGTCCTACAATAAAAAAATTGTAATTGAATAATAGTTTAGACTAAGTAACATTTTAAGACGGCTGTGAAACGAGAAGCCGCGGGTTTGATCCCCGCACCAAGACATATGTTTGTGTGATTATGATCCATTAATATTTGTTTTGTATCTGGGTGTTGTGGAACCGTATAGACAGTCATCATGACGCAGTGGGTGAGTAGCCGGCTGTGAAACGAGAGGCCGTGGATTCGATGCCCGCACCGGGACAAATTTGTGTGTTACCACCAGTATTTCTGTCGGGTTTGGGTGTTGTGGGACCGTACTCCCTCGTAGTTTTTGATACCCACGTCACAGATATATCTACTACTGATTGCTATTTATAAACTAAGTGAATAGTAGTAATTATTAAGATTTTTATAATTTTGCGTCTGTTACTAATTGCTTAAGTTTTGAACTTGACCGATTGAGGTCATATTTCTGAAATATATTTTTACTGTTGGATGGTACATAGCTCAATGATCCGATAAATAGCGTCACAGTCAAGTATCATACATACATATACACTCACACCTGTAATCCCCGAAGGGGTGGGCAGAGGTGTAACTAGTACACCCACTTTTCGCCAAATTTCGGTCCCATGATTTGATAGGGGGCGAGCCTATCGCCATACCGGGCACAGATTCCAGACTCCGGGCTAATACTGGGAATTTCTGGATCGAAAAAGCCAACATCACTTTACCCGACCCGGGGATCGAACCCGAGACCTCAGCATAGCAGTCGTAAACGCATGCGCAATTACAACTGCGCCGCCGATATATATATATATATATATACACAGTCAGGTCATAAGTATTGTCACACAGTAAAAACTTTTTTTTTTTTTTATCTCATTTATTTAAAAGAGGTTTTAATCATTACATTCAACGTGATTATGTGACCCCCATATAACCAACATATAAAATTATATTCAAGCGAGTACAATAGAAATAAAAAAAGAAACTATTCTCTACTTAGGCTTATAAATAGCAATGTGCACAGTTTCCAAGCCTTTTCTGATAAAGGGGAGGCTAAAATGCTGTTGCACGCCCCTATCTCCGGTTTCCTACTAAACATTTGCTGTCTCTCCTGTGCGTTCCGCTTACACTCCACCAAAACGTGGTAGATATCTTCTCTAACCTCACAAACTGTACAGTTTGGTGTATGTAATTTTCCAATTAAATGTGCAAATGTGTTTGTTGGAATGTGGCCGGCACGCATTCTCAGCAGAGCCACTACGTGTCTCCTATCGATCTTCTTTTCTTCGAACCATGGGTGCCTAAGTGGCTGAGCTTGGATGGTTTTGTACCAAATTCCTTTTGATTTTGATCGTTCATCGAAATATTCACACCATTTTTGTCTGCATAATCTTTTGACATGTCCAAGCATTTCCGTATACGACGGTAAAGTCAGAATATTTATACCTTCATAGGTAGCTTGTCGAGCCGCTGAATCTCCCATTTCATTACCTATGATTCCAGTATGTGATGGAACCCACTGGATAGTAACTTTTTTGTTCCTCGCATTAAGTTTGCAAATAGTATCCAAAATGACTACGGCTATCGGGATCCCTCGAATGTTCGAGGGTACACGAGCCAGATGTTGAAGGCTGCTCTTTGAGTCACAATATATTACAAAATTCTCTCGATCTATGTCCAATATATATGATAGAGCTTCAGAAATAGCTATCAGTTCACAGTTCATAATGGAAATGTTCGCTTCGATTCTGAATTTTGTTATTATATTAAGTTGAGGATCAAAGAAAGCAGCTCCTAAATATTGGTCAACCTTTGACCCATCTGTAAACAATGCATAGTGACGACTAAAGTTATCATTTACCATTTTTAGACAGCTAGTTTGGAGGTCGATTGTATTAATCAGTCTTTTGGCTTTATCGACCCCTTCAATATTAGTAGAAATTATATCTGTTACATTGATATTGTTTACCCATGTGTCCAAGGAGAAAATGGCCGGAATGCTACTAGAGTACAGACAGAGTTCTTTGTATGTTCTATGGATATCTATCAAAAGCGGTTTTTTTTTGTTTCTCCAGTATGGTCCTTTACATAGGTTGGACAGTTCATCTAATATGTTTAAGATAAGGTTGTTAGTGTATGATTTTGCTCGCAAAAAATATTTACCGGATAGATAAAGTCTACGGACGAATAAAGGTGGAAGACATAGTTCACTTTCCATTACGTGGATTGGAGTAGTTTTGATAAAGCCCCCAATGATTCTCATTGCTTGGTTTTGTACTTTATCAAGCTTAAAGAGGTGACTATTTGCACTGTTTCCATACAAATAGCAGTTGTAGTCCATTCTGCTACGAATGATGGCTGTGTATAATCGTTTCAGGTGTCTTGGATGTACGCCCCATTTTGCCCCAGCTAGAACTTTAAGAATATTTAAAAACCGACAACTTTTATTGTAGATCTCGTTTATATGTTTTTTTCCATTTTAAAGAACTGTCCAACCATATGCCTAGGTACTTAACACAATCAACTTGTTCAATAACATTATTGTTAACAGTCAGATGTATGGTTTTTCTGTTTCTCCCTTTACTAAATATACAAACCTTGGTTTTTTTGTGAGAGATATTTAAACCTAACTCGGCTATGATGTGTTGAAAATCATCTAATGCGTTTTGTATACAGCATAGAGAATTTGAAACATCCATCTGACTGTTGTACAAAATAAAGTCATCAGCATATTGTAGAATATTGACGGCATTTATATTTTTACATATTTTAATTGTAGCAACATTGAACAATAAGGGAGACAAAGGATCGCCCTGAGCAATGCCTACACCTGTGGTTCTGCTCAGTAGGCTAGTATCACTTACTTGGATAGATAAATGCCTTTGATGAAGATATTGCCATAAATAGTTGCACAAAACAGAGCCTACCTCCAGGTTATCCAAAGTCCATAAGATAGATGACAAATTTACATTGTTGTAGGCATTTTCTATGTCTATGAAACAGCCAATTGTTGGAAAACCCTTAGAAAACGCTATTTGTACCTGTGAAACTAATCTGGATAGTCCATCGCAACATGATTTAGTTCTTCTGAAACCAATAGTGTCTTGAGATAAGTGGTTGTATTTCTCTAAGAACCATTCGAGTCTGCGTGTTAAGATCGTGTGGAATGTTTTACAGAGACAAGATATGAGCGCAATAGGTCTTATGTCTGAATTTAGAGTAGACTCACCGCCCCGTTTTGGTACAGGAATAATTTTCACCTGCCTCCATTGTTCTGGTACATATCCAGAGAACAGAATTCTATTATATATGGAGGTCAGTATAACTTTGCCATCACGAGGAAGATGTTTTACCATGGAGTATGATATCTGGTCTTGTCCTGGAGCAGTATCTGACTTCTTAATGGAGTTTGTAACTTCTTGGACCGAAATTCGGTTGCATAGTATGCTGTTCTCTGAATTAAACATGGGGGTAGGGGGAGTAACAAAATCAGGAGCAAGATTTTTCAGCAGTTTTAGGGCTTTATCACTACTAGCGAAAGCTGACTGTGTCCTGTGGCCTTTAATCCACTTCATCCGTTTCCACATTTCACCTGAAGATGTCGAGATGTCTATACTACTACAAAACTCTTGAAATGATTCGCGTTTTCTCCGCCTTATTAGTCTTTGGGCTTCACACACTTTTCTTTGCAAGGCTTCAAGATTTTGAGGAGTGGGGTTGCGCCTAAACTGAGATAGTGCAAGACGTCTTTGTGCAACTACATGGGATAATTCTGGATGCCAGTATGGTTTAGGTAAAAAGTGCCTTGCTTGAAAGGGGTTTTCACATATTCTAATTGAGGGTATACACTCGTCCGCCACACTGTTCATAATATCTACAAATTGGTTATATGCAGTTTGGTGGTCCAAAGAAAGTTTCAAATTTGTTAATCTTGAGCTTATTTCCTTTGTGTATGCTGGCCAGTCAGCTTTCTTGAAGTTCTTTCGATTTTTTGAAGGGATTGGATGGTTGATCTCTAATTTAATTCTAATCATCAAATGATCACTCCCCAGATTTTCATTCATGACATTCCATTTAAGTTTAAGGGCCAAATCTGTTGAGACGATAGTTACATCTGGGGAGGTTCTTTGAATAAGTCCATTGGCTAGTTTTATGCGTGTGTGTATATTGTCATTCAGTATAAATAAGTTGTTGTCCATGATTGAATCAAAAATTTGGTTACCTCTTATATCCGTTTTAGTAGACCAGATTGCATGATGACCATTAAAGTCTCCGCCTATGATAGTCTTTTCTTGAGTTAATGAAAAAATTTCATCCCAGTCACTTTTTGTTGTGTGGACTGATGAGGGACAGTAAATTGAAATTATATTTTCTATATGAAGGCAGTTTAGTATTTTAATATACATTATTTGTATCCGAGAGTTGGAAATATTAATATTGCAAGGAATAGCTTTAATAGCAAAGTGGGTCAAGATCGCTGTACCACCGTATCCGTCTTGCCGGTCGGCTCTAAATATATTATAACTTGGGAGATGGAAGGAGCTGTCTGGGTCGAACCAAGTTTCGCTGATAATTGCTATGAGTATCTTTTCTTGATTTAATAGTGCTTCAAGTTCTGTTCTTTTGGGTCGCAAACTCTGAGCGTTCCATTGTAATATGTTAAGCATGAGATTTATATTTTTTGTGTTATCCATCGTTATATAGGAATTCTACAATGTTCTGCAATAGAGGCCAGTCAGGAATATTATCGGCAATTAGTAGTATCACCCATTCTACACAGTATTTAATAACTGTCTTTACTTTGGACTGTATTGTTGCGCCTCTGACAAATAAAATATCTTTTATTTTCTTGAGTAGTTCTTGAATGTGGACAGATTTTTCTTTACTTTCTTCCGGGTGTACCTTGTTTGGTTGATGAATATCGGTATTAGGTGTATAGTTTTCCTCAAAATCATCAGACCAGACATATGGTGAAGAAGGTCTTCGGCGTGGCTTTTTAAGCAATGGACAAGGAGACATTTTAATTTGGTTCTTAACTTTAGTTACCTCTGCAAATGTTGGATTGATTTTAAGCGTCGAACAACTAGGTTGACCCTCATCCGGAGAGGAGTTTTCCGTATAAATTTGACGTTGTTCAGTTTCGTTTTGTTGTTCCGGTTCTGGGGAAACATACATGGTTAGTGCCCTTCTATAACTGCAGTTAAATTCTGCCATGATTTCCCTCAGTTTTTTTTCTTTACAGAAAGCTATGCAGGATGTTTTTGCTAACGCCATGTGACTGCCATTGCAGTTTACACATCTAAATTCTCTTGTGTCACAATTTGTATGTCCGCCACCACATTTGGGACATATTGTCTTATTTGACGGACATCGTTTAGTGATATGGCCGAATTTCCAGCATTTTCCACACTGAGATACCGGGAAAACGTACGGTTCAACTTTGATTCTAAGCCCATCGACAGTGACGTAACCGGGGAGAAATGAGCCCTTGAAACATAGTCGGATGGACTCACTGGGTTTCCACCCACCTTCCTCTATGTTGCGACGGTTGAGGCGATATGCAGATAGTAATTTAGCGTTACTAGGACAAGCTATGTTTGACACGATTTCTTTGTCAGCTATTTCTATGTCTACATTTCTTATAACGCCGAAGGACATGTTTATCTCCATAGCCCGATTGATTCTCCAACCTTTGTTTATTAGTTCCTGACTGTTTTCTAGTATAGATGCACTATCTTCAGTATTCAGGTCAACGCGAATTTTGAAGGCAGGTATGAACTTCACTCGTTCGATACCGTCTACTTTGAGAGATTTTAATATTTTAGCCATTGCGAAGAGTTTTGGCATTTTTTCGTTAGATGTTATGTATATTTCAATTTTATTGGATTTGACCTTGAGTTTTTTCTCTTTAGTTGAAACTACCTTCCATTCCTGTTCCTCTTCTTCTCTTTCTCTTTTAGTTGGCCTTTGTGGCCCATCTATGCATTCTTCCATATTTGTAACACTATTTTCTTGATGTCCTTGCATATCTTGTACATTCACACACACGGCACTATCCAACACAAAATTGTTAGTTTCAATATCGTCCATTATGTGGGTAATTATATATATCAATTGTCATCGTTATTCGTTATTTTATTCGCCGCCCGCCAGGTAGTAACCTAGCGGCGTGACCGTGCTGTTGCTTATGAGACGTTAACCGCTATAGAAATAATCGACACGACTATCTCGTACGAGTGCCGTACTGATGCAGTAAAAACTTTTATTTTAGAATGCTGGCCACAAAAAAGTTTATTGAATTCGAATTTAAAATTGTTCATGAAAATAAAAATGTATACTTTTTAGATTTTTACTCATTTTTAAATATGGAGTGGACGCTTAAAGAAGACCGTGTTGCAGTAATTGCGTTGCATCGTTGCGGTTACGCGCCAATTCAAATTTTTGACATACTGAAAAATTTGAATATAACCAAAAGATTCGTTTATCGTACCATCAAACGATACAATGAAGACTCTAGTGTAGATGACAGGTCAAGAAGTGGTCGCCCTCGGTCTGTTAGGACTCCAGCAGTGATAAAAGCTGTGAAGGCGCGAATTCAAAGAAATCCCAAACGTAAGCAGAAACTGTTGGCCCTTCAGATGGGGTTAAGCAGAACCACGGTGAAAAGGGTGTTAAATGAAGACTTAGGGCTTCGGGCATATCGAAGAAAAACAGAACATCGTTTGAATACTCGTCTAATGGACCTGAGACTGAAGAGATGCCGCGCTTTGTTGAAGCGGTACGCGGGAAAAAAATATCGGGAAGTTCTTTTTTCAGATGAAAAAAATTTTACCGTAGAAGAGAGCTACAACAAACAAAATGATAAGGTGTACGCACACAGTAGTGAAGAAGCGAGCAACCGTATTCCGCGTGTCCAACGAGGTCATTTTCCATCCTCGCTCATGGTATTTTTATTTATTTATTTATTTATTTAATAAACACAAAACAGGTTACAATCTTGTATGCAATAAAATTATACGAGCACTTGTGTTGAACAGTAATTATAACCCAAAACATGTGTTCCAGATAGTTATATCTAAGTACGAGTAACGGAGTAATAATTATACTTAATTATAAAAATAGGTACAAAACGAGTTACGAATCTTTGAGTATATTGTGAATCAGTCTTTTGTAAAAAACAAAATTATTGTTAAATGTGTCTACGGTAGGATTAAATTTGTTCAATATATTATATTGTCTACACATACGAACAATGGGATTATAAAAAGAGGTATTATTATGATAAACTTTAAGAATGAAAACATTAGGATTGCGGCATCTTAGGTTGATATTAAAATTTAAATTAGATAGTAAGGAAGGAGAGTCAATCATTGAGTGTATTATTTTAAACAGATAGATGAAATCGCTTATTTTGCGTCTATGTTCCAATGATAGTATAGAAAAGTGAATTAATTTGTCTTTATATGAATTAATTTTGCGGTGAAGATTGTGACGGAAGCATAATATTTTTAGACAGTTTCGTTGGACCCGCTCAATCCGGTCAATATGATATTGGTAAAAGGGAGACCAAATTACCGCGCCATACTCCAAGATAGTTCGAACTAGGGTGTTAAATAGGTAAATAAGGCTACGAGGGTTTCTAAATGGTTTGGTTATCCGAACAATAAAGCCAAGAATCTGTGAACCTCTATTAACAATATGGTCATAGTGGTTTCGGAAAGTTAAGGTGTCATCAAATATGATTCCAAGATCTTTTACAATGGTTCTGCGTTCTAGACTATGATGGTATATTGTATAATCAAATGTTACCTTGTTTATTTTCCGAGTGAATGAAATACAGAAGCATTTTTGGACATTTAAAAACATACGGTTTGCAGAACACCACTCACAGATAAGGTCCAGATCGTGTTGCAGAGCAATGGCATCACGAATACTAGTTATTGCGTTAAATATTTTTAGGTCGTCAGCATACAATAAACAGGGACATTTCAAGCAGTCAATGAGGTCATTAATAAAAATAACAAAAAATAAGGGTCCCAAATGAGACCCCTGTGGAACTCCAGAGGGGATGGTTACAGAAGATGAGACTACTCCCTTAAGCAAAATAAGTTGGCTTCTCTTATCAAGGTATGATTGGACCCATCGTAACAAAGAACCATGTATACCAAAAGCTTTCAGTTTATGACAAAGTAAAAGATGATTAACCTTGTCAAACGCCTTAGAAAAATCTGTGTAAATAGAATCTACTTGCACGTTTCTTGCAAAGGCGTCACATAGGTAATTTTTGTATTCCAATAGATTACTTACAGTGGATCTGTTTTTAACAAAACCGTGCTGATTAGGGGATAATTGTGGCTTAACATGGTAATATATGAAATCATAAATAACCGACTCAAATAACTTCGCGAAACAAGAGAGAATACTTATTGGCCTATAATTCTCACAGGCAGACTTATTACCACTTTTAAGAATTGGGACTACATGTGCTTTTTTCCAGTATGAAGGGAAAACTCCGATTCGTAAAGATTGGTTAAAAACCATATTCAATGGCTTAATAAGTTCATTGGCGCATCGTTTAACGAAGAAAGGAGGTATGCCGTCAGGGCCAGACCCCTTAGACGAGTCAAGTTTTTTGATTTTATGTAATATTATTTGGGGAGTAACGATGATATTGTACAAAGTACTATTATTATTGTTACCGGAAGCCAAGACAGGCTCAACAGTAGTAGTGCTGTCACTTTCAAACACAGAGCTAAAATATTTAGAGAAAAGCTCACAAATACCCTTGTGATCCGATGCGCTCAGTTCACCGTATTTCATGTTTAAAGGAACGGAATCGCTTAGGTTCTTTTTATTACTAACATAACTCCAGAAATACTTAATATTAGAAGATAAGGACTTTTCAACTGTTGATAAATAATTATTGTAGCATTGCTTAATTAACTTCTTACTACGGGTACGTAAAAGTGCAAAAGTGTCGTAATCACGTGGATTTTTGTATTTTTTGTGTAATTTATGATAATACAATTTTTCAGCTATGCAGCGTTTCAGTGCCGGAGTATACCAGATAGGAGAACTATCCGAGCCATGGGTTGTCATACAAGTGTTGTCACGAATAAGTTTGTTAAGATGATTATATAAGACTGATACATTAGAGTCAATATCTGTAGAAGAAAGCAATGAAGTCCAGTCGGTTTGATTTAATGCTTCGTTAATCTTAATATAGTTGCATTTGTAAAAATTGGGGCGTTTATACCGCTTAGACATGCCGCTTGTATGACAACGAAAGGTAATCGTAAAGTTGATTGCTGGGTGATGCCTATCTAGACGACTAATTGGGGTAACTTCGTTTACTGTGATATCGTCAAGTGTGGAAAACACTAAGTCGAGGCACCGGTTGTTGATATTAGGTATCGTATTAAATTGTGATAGATTACATAATTGGCAGAAGTCCATAAGAAGACTAGATTTTACATCGCTAGTCAAGGAAGGTGTGGCGTGAGATGAGTCTAGAGCTCTGGTCCATGTGATATTTGGAGTATTGAAGTCGCCAACACATACAAACTGATTCAAAGAATCAGATTGTAATATAATTTTCTGACAGTTGGTATAAAAATCAATTAGATATTTGCTCGGTAGATCCGGAGGTAAATAACAAAGACAGAAATTAATAATTCTACCATTCGCCGAATCCGGCGTAATACTGATCCAAATATCCTCAAGATCGCTCTCCCAGGAAGTCCGACGTACCACATTAAAGTTCCTATTAATTGCAAGAACTACTCCACCACCTTCATTTTTGCTTATACATGTGGTATGTCGGTCTCTTCTAAATACATTATATCTGGAGTCAAAAATTTCATCATTATAGACACCATCGTTAAAGTTTGTTTCAGTTAGACAAATCATATCGTAATTATTATTTAAGATGTTTAGGTACACTTCATGAGTTTTTGATCTGATTCTGTTTACATTTTGATAATAGATATCCATTTTATAAGAAAACAAAATAATTTAATTAATAACCTAAAAAAAAAAAAAAAAAACTATATAAAACGTTGTTAATAATGCTTTTAAGGCGAGAGTTTTTTTAATGTCTCAATATTTTTGATAAAAATTGCGTTGGAATTATCATCCTTACGTATATATATCCGACCATATCTAACCCACACATACTTATAATTACATAATTTGCCAGTCTTACGGGCTTCAGCAAATAACATTTTAGTCTCGGGTGACAGATGTTCTACGATATAAATTCTATTCATCGCACCAGCAATTCCCAAATGATGAGAGTTCAGCGGTTCATTTAGATGCTTCTTATTAAAGCGATGAGCAGCCGATATGATCATATCCCTCTGGCGGGGAGAGGAGAGTGTAACCAGTATATTACGTGGCCTATTAGAAGAGGGATCCATTTTAGCGACACGTCGGCAAGCTCGCAGTGAGGTCTCATCGATTTTAATATCGAGCAACTCAGTTAATTTCTTGAAGTAAACAGTAACATCTTCGTTACGAGTTTCAGGAACAGCTTGAATTTCAACATTGTGACTTCGTGCCAATTTGTCGATGGCTGCAAAACGGGAATCCAGCTTATGCATAGATTCCTTTAGGCGCACGTTCTCTTCTTCGAGACTCTTGATGATAGTTATTTGGTCGTCTATTTTAGATTTAAGATTGTCTTGATCGGTTATAATTGCGGTTTGTTCAATGCAAATGGAGTCGGTCGAGTTCTTAAAATCAGATCTTAGCTGCTCTACAGCAGTAGACATTTCTTTCTTCACCATTGCATTCAAATCTTCTTGAATGATGTATCGGAAACTTGACATGAAATTATCTAGGGATTCCTTTAGTTTGAGATCCATCATTCGACCAATTTTCTCCATTGTAACCGCCTCAAACGATGGAGACGATTTTATCCCACTCGAGGTACCAGCCACAATAATACTTTGATCGGAGTTATCAAGAGACATGTTAATTGACTCATCCACCTCCGGCACTAGGTGTTGGCGGACCGGCGTATTACAGTTCGGTTTATTGCGTTTTGTAACATTATTGCAAGCAGGGCACACCCAGGAAGCCAGATACTCATCGCTTAGCGCCGTGAACTGATCGCTCTTAATGTTCAAACACTTATAATGGTATTCGTGTTTACACATTCTGCAGTGCAAGAAGCTATTTGCTTGTAGTGACAATTTACACGCATTACAAATCATGATTACGAGTGGCAACAAAATGCAACCAGTATCCAAGCGCGATGACGAAGCACATTCGTTTGTGCTGCGTGTGTTAGTGTATTTCGCTCTGATGACTCACAGCACGCGTAGCCCGGCGGTATCGGCTGCGCAGGGCGACTCGCACAATGCTGCGCGCAAGCAGACGCAGGTTCGTAACCCACTGACAGCGATGCACTTTATAAGTTTATAAAATTATTGTCTATACCGTTTCACTGTTGAAATGAGAGGTCCGACACTTTTCAATATGGCCACCACCGTATACGGAAGAGCTCCCGAGATAGAACAGGAGGGTCCGATGTTCACTCACAACTCTCACGAAATTGTATACTAGAAAAATATTAGTTTAAATTAAATTTACTCGCAACAATTAACACGTCCACCTTGTACGAAAGTAAAGAGACGAGAGGTAGGTATGGTATAAGGTATGGTTGGGAGTTTCTTATTGGGGCTTAACAGAGGTACATTTTTGTGAGAAAGGTGTAAAAACGAATGCAGTTGTTTATCAAAATACAGTCCTGACGAACCTTGTGGAACCTGTTTCTCATACCGTGTTCAATAACAGGCACTGGGTATTCCAACAAGATTCGGCGCCAGCTCATAGAGCGAAGAGCACACAAGACTGGCTGGCGGCGCATGAAATCGACATCATCCGGCACGAAGACTGGCCCTCCTCCAGTCCAGATTTGAATCCGTTAGATTACAAGATATGGCAACACTTGGAGGAAAAGGCGTGCTCAAAGCCTCATCCCAATTTGGAGTCACTCAAGACATCCTTAATTAAGGCAGCCGCCGATATTTACATGGACCTCGTTCGTGCTGCGATAGACAACTGGCCGCGCAGATTGAAGGCCTGTATTCAAAATCACGGAGGTCATTTTGAATAAACTTTAGTGTCATAAGAATCTATGTTTTGTTAAGTTCATTTTGGTATATAAATGGTTACATAATGAATAAACTTGTTTCAATTATTTTATATTAAACATGTGACAGAATTTAAGACCTGACTAGGTATATATAGATTTTTAGATTTCAGATATGTGTGCGAGATGTGCCTGTATAGAGCACTAATGTAGTAGTTTGTATAAAAACGGTAATATATCGGCTATTTAATAACTTTCATTCTATACCTATATTGTTATAATATCAAAATATTTTCTTTTAGTCTAAACTGTATAATTCGCAGGTGCCATATTTAAATTATATACAATAGCATTTTCAAAATCGAGACTAATTTAACGGTACATACGTTACTCAAGAGGGAATAAATCTATCAAGCCGTTGAAACTGCCACTTAAATCTGTATATATAAAAGAAAAAACTGACTGACTGATCGATCAACACACAGCTTAAAGGTTGGGGTCAGAGACTTGAAATTTTCACAGTACGTACCTTTTATGACGTAGGCATCCACTAAGGAAGGGTTTTTGGAAATACCACCTTTAAGGGAATAAAATAGGGGATTAAAGTTTGTATGAAATACCGTCATTTATGAAGTTAAATTCATAAATAATGTATTTGGCCTTTTAGTTAAAAATAAGAAATATATATTTCAGGATTTTTGGAAATCCAACCCTAAGGGGGTAAAATAGGGAATGAAAGTTTGTATGAAAATCCGTAATTTTTTAAGTTAAACACATGAATATTGTATACTTTTCTCACAAACATGACCTCCACGCGGGCGGAACCGCGAGCAACAGCTAGCCATACATTCAAACACACGAAAATCGCAACTCTCCTTTCTGGAAAGTCGGGTATAATGATGTACATTTTCTATATGAATATTAAATATGAGCATAAATTCCAACATATTTACAACCTGAACAATGAAAAATACAAGAAAGGTGGAGGTTGCCATTTTGTCGGAAGTGCTTTGCGTTTCCGGTGCTGGAGCGTAGAGCTTCCGTCTGAATTATTTATGGTCACTGCAAAGATATAAATGGAGCTCACCTTAACAATAAACGAGTGTCTGTGTTTAATCTGTATATATAAAAGAAGAAACTGACTGACTGACTGACTGACTGACTGACTGACTGACTGACTGACTGATCGATCAACGCACAGCCTAAACGGCTGGGGTTAGAGACTTGAAATTTTGACAGTATGTACCTTTTATGACGTAGGCATCCACTAAGGAAGGGTTTTTGGAAATTCCGCCTCTAAGGGGGTAAAATAGGGGATGAAAGTTTGTATGAAAATCCGTAATTTTTTAAGTTAAACGCGTTAATGAGTATTTTTTATTGTATACTTTTTCTCCCAAACATGACCTCCACGCGGGCGGAGCCGCGAGCAACAGCTAGTCTTACATAAGTTAAATTCATATGACAGCCTACTCAACGGTAGTAGCCGGCCGTGAAACGAGAGGCCACGAGTTCGATCCCTACATTGTGACAAATATTTGTGTGCTCCAAAATTTGTTTCGGGTTTGGATATTGAATGACCATAGTCTTTCAATATGAAACCTATTATACAGGTTGACCTAGTGTGGGGTCAGGACTATGTGTATGGCTGTTGGGGCCTTTTATTTTGATTTATTTATGTATACTCTTTATTGTACACTGGAATACGATATTAATATACACAAAAAATAGTACAATTGGCGGTCTTATCACTCTCGGCGATTTTTTCAAGACAACCATTGGATCGAAAATTTGTAAAGGGAAAAGAAATAGGGGAGGGCAGACTGTGTACATAATATTATTAAGAAAAACAACAATAATAAAAAAAAATGTTTATTTATTGCTCCTAACTTTGGGTTTACACAAGTGTATTTAATAGATAGGTTATCTAATTAAAATATTTTATGAATCAGCGGTTAACATAGACAGTCATCATAACGCAGTGGGTGAGTAGATAGCTGTAAAACGAAAGGCCGTGGGTTCGATGCCCGCACCGAGACAAATGTTTCTGTTATTCACAAGTATTTATGTCGGGTCTGTTGTGGGACGGTACTCTCTTGTGGTTTTTGATACCCACGATACAGGTTTAATTTAGTGTGGTATCAGAACTGTGTGTCTGTTGGATTTATCATTATTACATTTCTACTCTGCATATATAATATAAACTGCTTATCGGCAATAGACAAAGCAGTGGTCATAGGGGATTCTCACGTACAAGAGATCTACAATCTAGAATGATTACCGATACGTTACAGTGCGTAATTATCTAATTACACGGACCGATGACCACAGCAACCGTACTGCAATACATTCGCTGACTTACCATTAAATCAAAACGAAAGTATTTATTAATAATTGAGTCAACCATTTTACTCTAGCGCAAGTTCGAAATACAGTTTTTCTACTACAGCAGGCCGGCATGATTGTGTTGAGTAGCGGGGGATAGACTGTCTCTCGCTACTTGATACTCTATCTGGACGGCACTGCACTTACCATCAGGTGCAGTGTGGTCACTTTGCCGCGCCAGAATAAAAAAGAAATATATAACTCTGGAATTGTTCTTTTGAAAGAAGGTTTAATATAATTGGCACTTAAAAAAAATAATTAGATAGGAAGAGCTGAATGTATGTTAATTAATTTGTCGTATCGTGAAATACAATAATAATTAAATTAATTATCGCTTGGTTTAACGGTAAAGAAAAACATCGTGAGGAAACCTTCATACTTGAGAATTCTTATAAGAATTTCGAAGGTATGAAGCCTACCAACCCGCATTAGTCCAGCGTGGTGGAAGAAGGCCTAACCCCTCTCATTAGTAGAGGACGCCCGTGCCCTGCAGTGGGACAATGTTTAATACAGTACTAGTATTATTATTATATAAAAAATTGTCTCTATTCTAGAAGAAGGTCAATAAAAAATTAAACATTACCTAATTCTAGTAATTAGGCGTCTGATATTTTTGTATACAGTAATTAAAACATTATCGCGCGAACTTAGTTTTAATTGTGGCATTCACGCAATTGTAATTGGATTTCCAAATATTTATGTTCATGCTGAAACCATTGAAGCGAAGATACTGAAGAAAGATAGTAAATATACTGAATTATTCACCCATCAGTCAGACTGCCTCGGTGGCGCAGTTGTAATTGCGCATGAGGTCTCGGGTTCGATTCCCGGGTCGGGTAAAGTGATAATCGGCTTTTTCTATTTAGAAATACTCAGTATCTGCCTGGAGTCTGGAATTGAGCTCGGAATGGTGATAGACTCAGCCCCTATTTCATTAGGACCGAAATTTGGCGAAAAGTGGGTGTACTGGTTACACCTCTGCCTACCCTTTCGTGGATTACAGGCGTGAGTGTATATGAGTATATATGTAGTTATATTATTCACCCACAGAAAAATTTAGTTATGTTTTGTCGTAGGTATCAGAAACTAACTTTCGGTCTCAACATCTGTCTTGGTGCGGGAATCGAACCCGCACCCGTTTCACAGCCGGCTACTGGCATGCTGCACCACGAGCATTGTCTATGTCAGCCGTTGATTAACAAATATTAATTAATTAACCTATCTGTTAAATACACTTATGTGTTAATCCAATGTTTGAAACAATAAATTAAGCTACACAATTAGTTAATTAATTCAAAATGAGAAATCGGAGTAGGCCAGTATACACGAACAGAACACGTTTACGAGTATCCATACTAATACTATAAATGCGAAAGTAACTCTGTTTGTTTGTTTGTTACCTTTTCACGACTAAACGGCTGAACGGATTGTGATGAAATTTGGCAAGCGAATAGATTATATCCTGGAGAAAGACATCGGCTATCTTTTTTCTCAAATAACAATCTTGAAAGGGGTCAGATAGGAGTTCAAAATTTGTATGGGAAATCCATAATTCCTCAAGTTAGGGATCTAAAAATTCATATTTGGGCTTTTGGTGTTATAGAAATACGTGTTTCAACGTTTTTACCAAATCATCCCTAAAAGAAGCGAAGTGAGGGGTAACTTATCAGGTATTATTTAAATGTAATCTCATGCTTCAGGCACAACACCTGAGAGTCAGGACAAATGCTATAGGTGCCTCAGTGCAGAAGACAACTCCTTGGATTGTATACTTCTGCTCCCGGAAATAACTTCCACGCAGGCAGAGCCGGAACAGCTAGTGATCCAAATGTGGCATATTATAAGTGCCACATTTGGATCACTATCAAATGATCACACAGAGTTATGAGTTATGAGAGTATGAGTTACAGGGAAATCGCTGTATGGGCCTCGTTCCACAGCTCGCTGAAACTTGCCCACTAAGCTACGATCGCTTTCAAATATAACATGTCGAGTTGTCTCCTTTAATATATCCCCTCCTATATAAATGCGAATGTTTAGATGGATGGATGGATTGGTTTGTTACTCAATCACGACAGAACGGCTGAACGGATCTGGTAGAAATTTGGCACAGAGATAGATTATAGTAGTGAATAGCACATAGGCTACTTTATATCCCGTAAAAAATTACGGTTCCCGAGGGATAGAACTGTTTTTCACAGAGCAAGGGACCGGCATTATTTTTTGCATAGATATAGTTTAAGCTTAGTGTTAAATACTCTAAGAGTTTAAGGATCAGAGAATAGCGTATGCTATTTTTATCCCGAAAAAATACACGGTTCCTATGGTATAGCAAAATATCGAAAAATGTAAGTAGATTTCGATGCGGGCGAAGCCGCCAGCAAAAGTTAGTGTCATAAATGCAAAAGTAGCTCTGTTTGTTTGTTACCATTTCACGATTAAACGGCTGTATGGATCATAAAGAAATTTGGCAAGAAGAAAGACTATATCCTGGGGAAGGACATAGGCTATCTGTTATCTCAAACGGCGTGAAATAGGGCTATAAAGTTTGTATGATACATAATGATATGATATACGATATGATACCTCCAAGTTAAGGATCTAAAAATATCATATTTAGGTTTTTGGTAAGAAATAAAGAAATGCGAGTTTCCCCTTTTTTGGAAAGTGATGTGTTGATTATAGTTTGATTTAACGGTAAAGGAAAACATCATGAGGAAACCTACATACTTGAAAATTCTCATAAGAATTTTAAACGTATGTGAATTCTACCAACCCGCATTAGGCCAACGTGGTGGACTGAGGCCGAACCACTCTCAGTCGTAGAGGAAACTCATGCCCAGCTGTGGGACAAGTTTAATAAAAGGCTGGTACTATATATTCGATTCCTCGTCAAGCAATAGGCATGATTGTGTCGAGTATTGATGTATAGTTGTCTCTACTTGATACTCCACCTGGACGGCACTGTACAGTGCAGTGTGGTCACTTTGCCGTGCCAGGATAAAATAGTGTCTGTATACATTGAAGATCACATACCAACAGGTGACCTACTTATTCGTGTATCGACGTTCTACACAATAGTATCGCGTGTTATAAAGACCTAGTTTACAATGCTCGGATATCTAGAACATCAATTATATTTTCACACACAACGCAACAAAAGTTGTATCTCTTAATAGAGCTGATGGTAGAGTTCGGCCATACTTAATATTTATACCATAATCTTGTTAATAAATCCCATGGACTATTAAGGCCTGCTCATAAAACGTAGAATAAAGTTAAAGCGGTTTTATAACAACGGTTTTTTTATGACAACACATTATACATACACTATTGACTTACGACATAATTTAAAATTGCGACATCTAGCGCTGCAGTAACGAACTACTTTCTATACTCAATCAATCACCAGCCAGACATTAATTTCTTCGCGTTTTTCACGATTAAATCTATGTATCCATGACACAGTAGGTGAGTAGCTGGCTGTGAAACGAGAAGCCGCGTGTTCGATCCCTGCGCCGAGTCAAATGTGTATGATCCACAAATACTTGTTTCGGGTCTGGGTGTTGTAGGATAGTATTCCCTCGTAGTTCTTGAAACCCACGATACAGGTTTGCCTAGTCTAGGGTCAGAGCTATGTATGTCTGCCCTGTGGAATGGGAGCCCTGAAGAATTCTACCACTGTATACCCTGCCTGTCGTAAAAGGCGACTAAAAAGTATCACGGGGTTTGCGGCTGCACAGCGGGGGATGTGCGGCCTTTATATATATTCTCATAGTGTGACCCTGGGGCGGGTGGAGGCGCGAAACATCGTGCTGCTGCTGTAAATTGTGGAGGGCATCTAGGCCAAGAAGAGACGGGCCGTAAAGGCACGGTGCAGGGATGGTTCCAGCAGCAATCCAGAGTACACTCAGGATCCCCCAGGATCGTCCCACATGTGCTGCAGAAGGCTACCGCGGGGTTTTTGTCGGTACCCCAGCGTAGGAAAATTGGTTAGGGTCCCGATCTAGTAGTCCTTCGGGTGAACTGGGTCGGAAGGTCGGTGAGTCCGGCATAACCATCTCTCCTCCCCCGAGGACCAGACGGTATCCGTAAGATGGATTTTCCACTCGGGAAAAAAATAAAAAGGCTATGTATGTGACAAAGTGTATTCGTTTATTATTTATTTAAATTCAGTCAATCTTTTATATTCTACCGCCAGGTGTCAGTATTAGGCAATCGACAGACTAAAGAAACGGATGAATTAAGAGGTAAATAGCCGAGAAACAAGCTGTGACCTAATTCACTGACTAGGACAATACAGGTCCCTTAGTTCGCCTACCAGCCTTTCACTAGCTACTTAAGGGGGCAAGATTTGGAGAATTAAAGCAGGTAGAGAGATTTCATATTTTCACTTTGTCATCGCCCTCCTTTTGACGACGGATTTAGATAGATATTAGGATTGTTAATAGATGGATTCACACATGGCCCCGCTGGAAATATAAATATAATATGTATATTATATTAATTAATGGATAATCTAGAGATACTCGTAAAAGTCAGACATTCTAATTAATAAAAGAAAACCGAAATATCGAGAATATTTTAAATGAACCAGTAATTTTCGTAATCCAACTAATATTTTATCCTACTTATATTATAAATGCGAATATTTGGATGGATGGTTGTTACTCAATCACGCCACAACAGCTAGAGGTATCTGGTTGAAATCTGACAGAGCAAGGGATCGACATGATTTTCCGCATAATGGCAGTCTAGGGATCAGTTAATGACATAGGCCACTTTTTATCCCGAAAAATGCACGCTTTCTATTGGATAGCAATATATAGAAAAGTGTAATAGCTTAAGATACCGCCATGAATTGTATATCTTTTCTTCCAAAAATAACCTCCACAAAGACATAGTTTCTATCACCATAGATTACATAATTTGCATTTACCGCATTTGATTGGAACTCTGATATTGGATAATTATAATAACTGTTAGAAATTGCAAACCGGCATCTATAATAATACGAAATGGTTAAATACTATTCAGGGAAATAACATATAACCATAAATCAATCACTAATCTGCATACCCAGCCGCAAATGCATGCATTAATAATCTTCATTAGGAATTAAAGAAATCCATTGTCCGAAAAGCAAGGATGCCCGATGCAAATGCGTGACGAAAGTGTTTACAACACCTGGACAGCTGCATCCGGCGACCAGCACAGGATGCCGGGAATCTAGTATAAATAGTTGTGTCGATTCAACAACGGCACACTTCGTCTGAACAACTAGAATCATGAATACCTACATCACTGTAAGTTGATATAAACTTGAAACTGCACTTTATAAAAAAAAGTAATATACTTTTATGGTTATCACTAGCACCAATAGCCTAGTTAGTTGCGGTACGGACTGCCAAGACGAAAGTAGTAAGTTCGAAACGCAAGCGGCATACACCACTAATTTGTTTAAAGTTATGTGTGTATTAAATGTTAGTTATCGCTTGCTTTAACGGTGAAGGAAAACATTTTGAGGAAACCTGCATACCGGAGAATTCTTATAAGAATTTCGAAGGTATGTGAAGTTCTCTCATTAGTCTAACCCCTCTCATTAGTAGAGGAGGCCCGTGCCCAGCAGTGGGACAATGTTTATTACAGGGCTAGTATTATTTCATTATTATTATTACTAGCACCAATGTAGAAAAAGACTCATCTAATGCCATTCTCCGGAGTAATCTGTCAAATGCTTAATTCCGAAACGTGACTAATCAGATTGTCATAAGAATGAAGTTGTAACGTGGCATTCGGTATACGAAATTGTTTTTGACCCCAGCCCACCCATTTTTTTTTTATTTTGCACTGTGTATTGTTAATTATCGCTCGCTTTAACAAAAAAAATCTAATGTGGAAAAATCTATCAACCCGCCTTACGCTAGTGTGGACCTAAGCCTAACCCCCAATCAGTAGAGGAGACCTGTAGGCCTACTCTTGAAATCAATTCCAATCCCGAACTCGGTACAGTTTCAATTCCAATCTAGTCGTTATTGGAACTTTAACTCACTCAAATTAAACAGATTATTTACGAACTAGCGACCCTAAATAATCTATTTCTAAATAGATCGCTAAATCCTGCGCTGGTGTTGCGTTCAAGAGTGCCAATTGTACAGTTTTAGAACCCAATCCCAATTTTAAATTGGAATCGAGTGTCAAGACTTTTTTTTTTTAGCATAGTACGACAAACGAGCCAGTGGGTCACCTGATGTTAAGTAATCTCCACCGCCCATGAACATCCACAATACAAAAAGTGTCATGTATCCGCTGTCGCCTTAAAAGGACAGGAATAGGGATTAGGGAAGGGAAGGGGGAATCTGGGCCTCCGGATATCTCACTTACCATACGAAACGCGACAGTGAACTGTCACTTTACGTTGGTTTTCTGTGAGAGAGTGTGGTACTACCCCGGTCGAGCCGGCCCATTCATGCTGTAGACAAATATGTTTACAGCGTGGCTCTACCACTTCACTTTGTGTTCACTGTGCTGAGACAGTGAACACAAAGCTGGTATTATTAATTATATACGATGTTTGGTATTTAATTACGAGCTAATTGGATACCCTCCCACCAGTCATTGCATTTGCTTGGTTGATTGAATTCTAATGTAATAACTGCTATTCCAATTCAAATGTGTTTTACAATTATTTTGCATAATAATGCAATATTAGTATTTCATCGGATATTGTTGTTGTATGATATTGTTGACTGCCTCAGTAGCACGACGGGCGAGTAGCCGGCCGTGAAACGAGAGGCCGTGGGTTCGATTCCCGCACCGAGACAAATCTTTGTGTGACAGTCAGATATTTGTTTCGGGCCTGGGTGTTGTGGGACTCTCCCTCGTAGTTCTTAATACCAACGATATAGGGTTCACCTAGTGTGGAGTCAGAAGTATGTGTGTGACTTTTGGGTGTATTTATTTATCGAATATTCTCACAGGAATTGAATAGCTTTGCAATAAAATGTATAATTTACAAACTTTATTTATAAAATGTAGAATTTACTACTTGATAGTCTGTCTGGACGGCACTGCGCTTACCATCAGGTGCAGTGTAGTCACTTTGCCGCGCCAGAATAGAAAAAAAAGACGTTTAATTTGTGTCTGTTTTTGTAATGATCTACTCATAATGATGACATTTATACAAAGTCGCACTGCAGACACTAACGCTCCACTCGTTCATTCTGGCTTCCATTCGTAAAAGTTTTCATATCAACTACTAAGATTTATTACTGGAGGGCTACTTTTGACACTCGATATCAATTTAAAATTGGAATTTGGTTCGAAAATTGTACAATTGGCAGTCTTAAACGTAACACCAGCACACGATTTAACTGAATACGGCGAAATTTTTAGTAACTAAATGATATAGAGTGTTTACGATCGCTAGTTCGTAAATATTCAATTTCATTTACTTGAGTGAGTTAGAGTTCCAATATCTTCTAGATTGGAATTGAAACTGTATCGAGTTCCAGATTGGAATTGATTTCAAAAGTAGGCCTACTGTACTTAATTTTCTTTAGTTTTACGTATTTTATTTTATCATTACAAGAATATAAACGTCTTAAATTATAAATTGATAGCAATATAAAAATTCATTCAAAGTCTCTAAATGAAAGAAAGAAAGAAAGAAAGAAAATCATTTATTTAGCCATAATGTGTTCGTAATGACTTGAGAGGAGTATCCTAATAGTAGATTTAAATTTTACATTCTAAAAACGAGTATAAATAGATTGGTTAATTTGTGCACTCCTTACTGTACGTGCAAGAATTTGTAAAAAAAGTGGTGTTGATTTGTGTGATAATGTCGCGTCTTTCTCTATCTCACCATAACTTTTGTGTTGCAGTTGGCTTGCCTTTCGGCAGTGTTCGCCCTCAGCCAGGCCAGCGGCATCGGCCTGGGCTACGGCGGCATCGGAGGCTACGGCCTTGGTGGATATGGTATGTACCAACCTACTGGTGGTAGGATATTCATATCCGCCTGGATAGCGACCACCGTACACATGGTGTAAAACCCGCCATAGACACGCAAGTGTCTAGAGTTGGTACGACGTTTGGCCGTTTTGCGGCCTTCTGAGTAATCTGACAATAGACCCTCGACCGCTTCTTCACCTTCTTGCCCATGGCGTAGTATGAAGAAGCAGGCAGACTAGATTGTGTTGAGTAGCGGGAGATAGATTGTCTCCCGCTACTCGATACTCTAATTGGACCGCACTGCGCTTACCATCAGGTGCAGTGTGGTCACTTTGCCGTGCCAGTATAAAAAAAACATTGGCAAATAGTATACAAAACATATCACACTTGTATCTCCAAAGAGGTAGTTAGAGGTGTATCTAAAACACTTGCTATTCACCGAGCTTATTTTTGATTATAAATAATCTCTAACACAGATTTTGATACAGAATCTAGGTTTAAAACCTAGGGTAGAATCGTTACATGTATGCGCTGTCATGACAATGAGACATCGGGAAATAAAGAGTGTAAGCATATTTTAAATTAGCCAAATCTCTAATTCATCCAAATATAACAAAAGTAACTGACAATATGTAATTTGTACTATTGTTTTCCATCTATACTTACCGATACGATGACAAGGCCCTATATAATACGTACTGTTTCAGGACTCGGCGGTGGTCATCTCTTAGCTCCAGCGATCTCAACGGCGACCGTGGTGAAAGCCGCTCCCATTCCAATCATTCGGACCGCTGCAGTTGCTCCTATCGTCACCGCTCCAGTCTTACGCACCGTCCCAGTGAGCATCGGCTACAGCAGCGGCTACGGCAGTGGCTACGGACTGGGTAGCTACGGACTAGGAGGCTACGGGCTGGGTGGTCACGGAATGAGTGGCTACGGATTGGGTGGCGGCTACGGACTGGGTGGTGGCTACGGGCTGGGTGGTGGCTACGGACTGGGTGGTGGCTACGGACTCGCCAAGGGCTGGGGCGGTCACGGATTGGGCGGCAAATACTACGGTTAAACTATAATGACGAAGTGGTATTTTCTATAAAATTAAATTGATTGTTCTTCGATTGGCTTTAGCACAGTATTAAATTGTATTCACACATCTATATTTTCATTTTTATTATTATTTAATGTCCTAATATTGTAATACTATTGTTAGCCTTAGTAGCTGACTGGGCGAGTACCTGGCTGTGGAGACGAGAAAAATATACTGTCAAAATTATTTGTTTCGGGTCTGGATTTTATATAACTGAAAGTATTTCATTATAACGACACAATAATATTTTTATGTGAAATTAGGAATATGGGATAAGAAGTCAACGTATTTTCAGTGTGAACATCGAACCAATGACTCATAGCTTTTTATAGGCTCCATACTAAAGAGTTCATAGAAAACTAATTACATACATATATTACGCCTGTATCCCATGGGGGTAGGCAAAAACTTATGTGTGCCACGAGCTACGACCCTGATACATTGGTTTCGCCTCTTCTACATTCATACATTATCTTCTACATTCTATATTCATATAAATATAATGCACAAAATAATGAACTAAAACTACGGACCTTACTATAAATTCTACTGTAAAGTACAGAGTTGTAAAATAACTGTTTTCATAATGTTACAATTTAAACTGTAAAGTCTTCGAACAAAACGGATGTCTACTAAGCATTTTCCGCAATTTCCTCTGAAAACTTTTCGAATTCAGCTTCTTTGCGGTGAAAACAAGGTTTTGACGACATTTTCTAACCGACTTTAGATTTCAGAAAACCTTATCGAGGAAATATCTGCAATACTTTTCTAGGTTATACGTTTATTATGAGAAAACAAATGTTATTATACTTGATAAAAAAAAACAGGAAATACTTAAAATGTCTGATTCAGTTTTAAAATAAAAATTATTTGAAACATGGCTTCATTGCAAAACATTCTGTCTCAATATAAGTTCTATATAATAGTAGTCCATTATTAAACATTGTCCCACTGCTGGGCACGGAACTCTTCTACTAATGAGAGGGGTTAGGCCTTCGTCCAGCACCCTGGTAATGCGGGGTGGTAGACTACACACAACTTTGAAATTCTTATGAAAATTCTCAGGAATGCAGGTTTTCTCTCGATGTTTCTTTGAGGTTTGTGTGTGGTTTCAACCGGTGTTTGTATGGCGGCTGTTATCGTTCAAATAGTCACTCATTGGCATTGGATTTACAGTTTTAAATAAATAAATTGGGGTTGGGAAGAGAAGGGGGAATTGAACCAGGGATTTGAGCCTCCCAAAATTTTACTCAATGTTCAAAAATGTATAGTAATAAGTTATTACTTCAGTCTTAAGCCGGTGGTAGGAACTTGGTCGAGCCAGCAAGCCTTGTAGTTTACAAACCTGCACAGCACGGTCCTACTATTACTGACTTGAAGTTAACTCAGAGCGCCAAAGTGGCCACATTACCTAATTCACGCTAAATATTAAACTTTCAGCTAATTCAGAGCAACTTTAATAGCTTTCCAACTCGTCTGCCTTTGGCCTAAACTAATTTCCAAGTTTATGTAACTAGAGCCTTCACACAACTGTTTCAAGATAGCGTTGTGTAGCTAAATTCATAATATATTTATTTTATATGATTCATTATCCATTTTATATGATTCATTATCCATCCTTGAAATTAGTCAACTTTAACATATTTTTACTAAGTCCGAAAAAACACAATTTTTCTGATAAAATAAATAATACTAGCCCTGTATTAAACATTGTCCCACTGCTGGGCACGGGCCTCCTCTACTAATGAGAGGGGTTAGGCCTTAAGTCCACCACGCTGGCCTAATGCGGGTTGGCAGACTTCTCATACCTTCGAAAAATTCTCAGATATGCAGGTTTCCTCACGATGTTTTCCTTCACCGTTAAAGCAAGCGATAATTAATATTTTAATACACACATAACTTAGAAAAGTCAGAGGTGTATGCCACTTGGGTTTCGAACCTACGACTTTCGTCTTGGCAGTGCGTACCGCAACCAACTAGGCTATCGCTGCTATTAAAATAAGACAGCAAAATAAAAAAATACGAAATTGTCAACACATGGGCAGACGCGAATAAAGTTGTCACTTCCTAAATTCGTCGTCTAATGTGTTATCTGGCCTTAAAGATCGGCCAGGCATCAATAATTCATGAGTTCATGAGCGGTAGAGAGTACTCTCAATAAAGTAGCAGACAATATATTTTAATAATTTTATGTCAAGATAAATGTTTCAACTAAAATGGCTGCTACGCGGTGACGATTTCATATACACTCACGCCTGTAATCCCCGAAGGAGTAGGCAGAGGTGTAACCAGTACACCCATTTTTGCCAAATTTCGGTCCCATAATGTGATAGGGGGCGAGCCTATCGCCATACCAGGCACAATTCCAGACTCCGGGCTGATACTGAGTATTTCTAAATAGAAAAACCCAATATCACTTTACCCGACCCGGGGATCGAACCCGAGACCTCAGCTCAGCAGTCGTAACGATGCGCAATTACAACCGCGCCACCGAGGCAGTGAGGCTGCTAGTGATTTATAAATCGTATACGGTACTCTACAAAAACGTATCTTTTCACGTGACAAAACTGTATCAAACCAAAGACAAATGACACGGAATATGAAAAAGAGTCTCATTAAAAAGTGCCAACCCTAGAAACTCAATGAATAAACAAAATACATTTTTCTTTGGAAACGAAGATCAAATGGAACAGGTAGAGGGTTCAAACTCAATAAGGAGCGGTGCGCGTCTAATTGGCTACAGGGTTGTATCATTTGTGCCAGCTCACTACCGAATGGAATTATGAACGAGACGACTTGGGGATTCATACGTACACATAGATCAGTGAGACATATTAATAGGTATCTTAAAGGTATATTTCACTAATTTTACACAATGTACTAATGTATGTATATTTTTTTTTTTGGCGGTAGGTGTCAATAAAAGTAGACGTGTCTGCAAAAACTATTTTTATTTTTAAAAATTATAATATTATAAGTTTATATATTTTAGTCACTTTCACATTCTAGTGGTTATAATAGTATATAATACAAGTGTTCGCGTTTATAGCATTTAATGTAAGCTATCATAGCTACATACACCACCTGCCAGTAGAACACATATTGTTGCACTTGCACTTTCTTCGACTAGTCGAAAAATTTGTACACACATCACATCACAATGGCTCAACTCGCTGACATCCAAATTGTGCAGACAAAGCTTGAGGAGACCTTCATGAAAAAAATGGCTGAGCTTGAAGCGCAGTTGCAGACCGGAGGGCAAGCCAAGGATACAGTTGCACGGGTTGCTGAGGAGTTTCGGACGTTTCGAGAGCTTATGCTGAACATGCTCAGATTGCTTCGTCAGCAGATCTCAGAATGTGTCAATATGGTTGACAACATAGAGACTAGACACCGGCGGAAATCTCTCCTCTTCCTTGGTGTTGCTGAGACCGAGAAAGAAGACTGCACTCCTACTATTCTTGGAATTATCCACAAATCGATGGCGTTAACCGAAATCTCGGCTTCCACTATCAAGGTGTGCCATCGGATCGGGGCCCCAAATAAAGAACACCACCGGCCCATTCTTGTGAGGTTTGCTGATGTCGATTACAGATCTGCTGTCTGGAGGGCTAAGACAAAGCTGAAGGGTTCTTCGGTATCCGTAAACGAGTTCCTGACGAGGGCTCGACAATTCGTTTTTGCTCAAGCTCGACAACACTTCGGTATGCGATCATGCTGGACCCAAGACGGCATCATTATTATAAAAGTCGCCGACGGAAGTCGCTTCAAGGTCGTAACAACGGAGGACTTGAATACGTTGATGGTGAAATACCCCAAGGCGTCCGTAAGTTCCGTTTCATCAGTCGCAAATAGTGGAACTTGTTCTGGAGGTACTTTAAGTACCTTATTTAAGACGCGTAGACACAAACTTTTCTGTGTCGGGAATAACTTATGTAATTTATGTGTTTTAAATATTATTATAACATTAGATATTATTCCTTGCACACTTTGTTTGTAACTAAATTGTGGATGTCGAGTGATTTGTTATTGTTTGTTGTTTTACCCTCATTACTGCAATTTTTATTTTTATTTGTTACTTGTCAAAGTGTCTTTTACGTTTTATGAGTGCTAACTAAATGACTATCATGTTGAAGTTAGAACAAAATACTTTTATATAAGGCTATACTGAAGCCCGTCTGGACTTATGGGATCCAGTTATGGGGTACCGCATCTCACTCAAACGTGGAAATCCTGCAAAGGTTTCAAAATAAAACACTGCGTATGATAACCAACGCTCCCTGGTTTGTTCCCAACGAACTGTTACATCGTGACCTACGAATACCCACTGTGAAGCAGGAAATCTTACGCCACATTAAATCCTACAAGGACCGTATTGAACATCACCCAAATACTCTGGCTCGGCAGTTAATGGGAAACCACAACAAAGCGCGACGACTAAAGCGTAAAATACCTCAAGATTTAATCCAAAAACAGTAAATATAACTACTGTAAAAACAAAAATGAGGATGTGACACAGGTCACATACTGAACGCGCCAACGTTAGCACCAACCAACCTACTGCTGAATGTCCCATGAAGGAGACAGATTGTAGTAATTCGAGAGGCCACAAAAAAAAAAAAAAAAAAATGTTGAAGTTAGAAACTCACTTTTTTATTTTGTCAAATCAAATCAAACCATTTATTTCGTAAATTAGTCATTAATTTGTAAATGCAAAGTAACATAACGTAGGCAAAAGCTTATATTGTGTTATTTTGTATTACCTTGTAATTTCTTTTGTATGTGTTACAGCTGGCGGGTGGTGCAGAGTGCAGTACTTAATTAATTTTTTTTTTTAAATAATTCTGTTTATTTTTTATTATTTATTATAATTATAATATTATATTTATTTTATTAATATTTTGTTATGACATCTGATGATGAATCTTATTATTCTGCTTTTGAATGCCAATTCAGTGATGACAGTTTCGCTTCAATGGCTGAGGGGCTCGGTGATTTAGTGCAGCAAACATTCAATCAGCAAGCTCGCCATCTTTTAAACGTTTGTCACATAAATGCACAGAGCATCCCCAGCCACTACTGCGACTTGTTGGAGACTTTCACCAACGCTAACGTGCACGCAGTTCTGATTTCAGAGACCTGGCTCAAACCTCATCATCTTTCCGCTACTTACCCTCTCTCCGACTTTATCCTTATTAGGAACGATCGTCTCGGTAAGAGAGGGGGTGGGGTGGCTATTTATCTTCGAAGTCACCTGCATTATAAAATCGTTGCTTCGTCTTCTCCCACTTATTCTGCAACTGCAGAGTATCTTTTTCTTGAGGTTTGTGTCAAGGGAGCAAAAACCATACTTGGTGTTGTGTATTGTCCCCCTTCTGCTGATTACTTCTCCAGTATCGAATCAGTTCTGGAATCTTTAGGGTCCGAATATGTGCACCACATCATCATGGGAGATTTTAACACTAATCTTCTTACTCCCCATTGCCCTCGTTCCTATAAACTCCTTGAATTAGTCAAGTCTACCAAATTACACATTTTACCGCTGCAAGCCACTCATCAGAATATTAATGCAGACGACACCTGGCTTGACCTAATTCTTACATCTACTCCATCCCTTGTTTCTTCCCATGGCCAATTTCCTGCTCCCGGATTTTCCCATCATGACCTTTTATACCTATCTTACTTTCTAAAACCCCCTAAAACCACACCTAGAGTGTTGCACGTGCGATCTTTTGGACGCATGGACTTAGCAAAATTAAGTAAAGACGCCGTCAAGCTTGACTGGAGTCCGCTGACATCAGCTACTTCTTTGGACGAAAAAGTACGTATTTTTAATACAACTCTGTTAACACTTTATGATCTCCATGCGCCCATTAGGAAAACGAAACTGAAGCGTCTTCCTGCGCCGTGGATGAATAGGGGTGTTCGGATGGCAATGAGACGTAGGAACCGGGCTTTTTGTAAATTTAAAAGGAATCGCTCTGATGAAAATTGGAACCTTTATAAGAATGCAAGGAATCGATGCAACCAGATGATACGTAATGCCAAACGCCGACACATTCATGATAATATTTCCTCTTCTTCCCCTGCTAATATTTGGAAGTTCCTTAGGACTCTAGGTATTGGCAAACAGATAAAGTCACATATCCAGAGTGGCATAAGTATGGACGATATTAATAAACATTTCACAACGACTACTCCATTGAACTGTCAAATCAAATGTCGTACTCTGGATTACATAGCTGGCCTCTCTGGGCCTGATATTGATGTCTTTAATTTTTCTCCAGTGTCTTCGGATGAGATCAAAAAGATAATCCTATCCATTAAATCCAATGCTGTAGGCTATGACAACATCAGTCGCCGTATGATCATTGAAATTCTTGACTATCTCCTCCCAGTTATTTGCCACATGGTAAATTTTACTTTTAATACTGGCTATTTCCCATCTCTGTGGAGGAAAGCCTACGTCACTCCCCTTCCTAAAATCCCTAATCCATCTTGTCCTAGCCATTTTCGACCTATTTCGATTCTCCCATTCCTTTCCAAGGTGCTTGAGGCTTGTGCTCACAAACAGCTGTCGAGTTTTGTTTACCGCAATAACCTTTTAAACCCTCTTCAGTCTGGTTTTAGACCTGGTCATAGCACAGTCACCGCTCTCCTTAAAGTGACTGGCGATATAAGGGCAGGCATGGATGATACCAAAGTCACTGTGTTGGCTTTGGTTGATTTTTCTAACGCCTTCAATACCGTCAGTCACGATATCCTATTATCCATCCTTTCCCATCTAATGATCTCTTCGAAAACACTGGAATGGTTCTCAGCTTATCTTCGAGGGCGCCAGCAGTCGGTACGCCTTGACGAGACTTCATCGTGTTGGCGTGATCTTGACTCTGGTGTACCTCAAGGCGGTATTCTATCTCCTTTATTATTTTCTATATTCATTAATCTTATAACTCAGGATCTTCAGTGTGCGTATCATCTGTATGCCGATGACTTGCAGATTTATTCACAAGCTAGCGTCGATTGTGTTTCCTATGCTATAGATAGAGTAAATAGTGATCTGGCATATATAAAGAGCTGGTCTGATTCTTTTGGTCTTTCTGTGAACCCAGGCAAATGCCAAGCCATAATTGTGGGCAGCCCAAGAATGACGCGTAGACTGGACCCTTTGACTATTCCATCTGTCTTTTTTGATGGCTCCGTCATACCTTGGTCTGATAGTGTAAAGGACCTTGGGTTGCATATTGACTCCAACCTGAACTGGCGTACTCAAGTCACTCATGTTTCTAAGAAAGTCACCGGTACCCTGCGTGCTTTATATCGTCTAAAGAATTTTCTCCCTTCCAATACAAAAGCGATGCTCGTGCAAACCCTTATCATCCCTATCATTGACTATGGTGATGTGTGCTATTTTGACCTGAATGCAGATCTTCTCAACAAATTAGACCGTCTTCTTAATAACTGCATTCGATTCATTTACAATCTTCGCAAGTATGACCATGTGTCTTCTTTTCGTTCGAATCTTAAGTGGTTACCTATTCGCGAGCGCCGAAATTTACGTGCCCTCACTACACTCTTCTCTATTCTAAAGTCTTCTACAACGCCTTCCTATTTATCTCCTCACTTTCAATATCGCCATTCCACCCACGATAGAAACTTACGTTCTTCAAATAATCAACTTCTACTTTGTCCTTCTCACAGTTCCGACTTCGTTCATTCTTCTTTTTCTGTACAATGTGTTCTTCTATGGAACGCGCTCCCGCTCGAAATTAGACTGACTGTAAATCGTTGTACGTTTAAGATGAAGGTCCGACAATTGCTTTTAAGCATATTGGCAGAATCATCACAGCAGGAATAATTATTTAGTTTTATGTATATATATATTATTATTTATATTATATTTATATAAACTTATTATATTTATATGTGTAAGTTTTATTCTGTTATAGTATATGTGTAGATATTAATATATTCTTCTAACGTAGAATTCTATTTTAGCACCTACCTTCTTGTATCTCTGCACTACCTCAGGTTGACTGGCAGAGAATGCCTCCGGCATTAAGTCCGCCTATACTTAAATGTATAAAGTGTGTTAAATAAAAAAAAATGTACATACAAACACACGCTACGGCACATCTTTTCGTCCAATATTCCGCAATGTCTCAAGACGAAAGTCTTTGACCAGTGTGTGTTGCCAGTGATGACATACGGAACTGAAACGTGGTCCCTTACTATGGGCCTCATAAGAAGGCTCAAAGTAACCGATATAGCCCTCCGAATCGCTAAACTTAAGTGGCAGTGGGCGGGGCACATTGCGCGTATAACCGATGGCCGTTGGGGCGGAAAGGTTCTGGAATGGCGACCACGTACCGGAAGGCGCAGCGTGGGTAGACCCCCCACAGGGTGGACTGATGACCTGGTAAAGGTCGCGGGAGTCCGCTGGATGCGGGTGGCGCAGGACCGGTCATTGTGGCACTCTTTGGGGGAGGCCTATGTCCAGCAGTGGACGTCCTTGGGCTGAAATGATGATGATGATGATGACATACAAACATATTCGCTGGTGGTAGGATATTCATATCCGCCCGGATAGCGACCACCGTACACATGGCGAAAACCCGCCATAGTGGCACGCATAAGTGTGTCGCGTTCCGGGATCAGCCAGTGTACATCCGGTTTTTTTCGGGGGTCTGGAGTTGGGGTATAATGGCCATTTTGCGGCCTTCTTAGTACTCTGATACTAGACCCTCGACCGCTTCTTTACCTTTTTGCCCGTGGCGTAGTGTGAACAAGCAGGCCGGCATGAGTGTGTTGAGTAGCGGGGGATAGATCATCCCTCGCTACTCAGTACCCTATTTGGACTGCGCTTACCATCAGGTACAGTGCGGTCACTTTGCCGTGCCAGAATAAAAAAAATATTCACTCACGCCTGCAATCCCCGAGGGGGTAGGCAGAGGTGTAACCAGTACACCCACATTTCGCCGAATTTCGGTCCCATAATGTGATGGGGGAGAGCCTATCGCCATACCGGGCACAGGTTCCAGACTCCGGGCTATTACTGAGAATTTCTAGATAGAAAAACCCAATATCACTACCCGATCCGGGGATCGAACCCGAGACCTCAGCACAGCAGTCTTAACGCATGCGCAATTACAACTGGGCCACCGAGATTTTACCAATGTAATCACTATTTACCAGATATATAATATGAATACACCCAACAGTCACACATAGCACTGACCTTCGGTTACCCAATCCACTAAAAACTCACCTCAATAAACCAGCATCACTTTTTATCCATTCATACAATAGTCCTACACCAACCGGGGGTTGTCCTTGGGTGCACTTGTATAGTGTATACAGGGATAACCGTCGGTTGGTGTCACATCACAAAAATAAATTAAAATTGTCTAACGGGCCTCTACGTGTTGGCCTTCGGCGCTTCGGCCCCACGCACGCCTTCCAAATGTCCGGGACTCTATAGTCCCGAGATTACGGTGTGACAAACATAATAATATTAGTAAAATATTATTTCATAAAATTGACAACTCTATTGGAACGAAATTGATTTCGCAACAAATATGAATAAACAAATTAAAATTAATCGTATTGACATACTCAATATAACAGCGTAATTAAAATTGACACATTATTTGTTTATCAATAAATTATCTATATGTCTAATAATAGTCGCTTATTTATACGCAATAATTTGTTTCAATAATAAATAAATACACCTACCAGTCACACACAGTTCTAACCCCACTCTCGGTAAAACCTGGATCATGGGTAACAAGAACTACGAAGCACTACGATCTTACAACACCCAGACCCGAAACAAATATCTGTCAAACAAAAATTGTCTCGGTGCGGGAATTGAACCCACGACCTCTCGTTTCACAGCCGAGTATCGCCCGCTGCGAAGGCTGTTAGTATAAAATTTATGGTTTGATACAGATGCTCTATTTTATTGAGTGAAGGGAATTGATTGATCCTGATCAAGTTGAAAATATAATAACAATAAATATGCACTATCCCACTGCTGGGCACTTCTCTACTAATCAGGGGTTCGGCCTTTTTCCGCCATGTTGGATAATGCGAGTTTTCACATACCTTCCAATTTCCTAAATAATTTTCAGGTTAGCAGGTTTCCTTACGATTTCCTTTTTCATCATAGGCAAACTCTTAGAAAGACAGCCGGGCGCAAAAACTAGTGGTCAATGTAATAACAACCATCCTCAATTATTGTAAATGAATCACTTATTACTGCCTCGGTGGCGCAGTTGTAATTGCGCATGCGTTAAGACTGCTGTGCTGAGGTCTCGGGTTCGATCCCCGGATCGGGTAGTGATATTGGGTTTTTCTATCTAGAAATTCTCAGTAATAGCCCGGAGTCTGGAACCTGTGCCCGGTATGGCGATAGGCTCTCCCCTATCACATTATGGGACCGAAATTCGGCGAAAAGTGGGTGTACTCGTTACACCTCTGCCTACCCCTTCGGGGATTACAGGCGTGAGTATGTATGAATCGCTTATTCACGCTGGCAATGGTATGCTTATTATATTAATTTACATAATTCGGATGTATACACTAATTTATTAAACATTTATGGCCAGTTAAATAAGACGTTTGAAATAGAAATTGTGTGCATATGGATCGATCGTAGTCTCCAAGGTCTCCACATTCCGATTTCACTCTTACGGATTCCATTTTAATTTATTTTTAACCGACTTCAAAAAAGGAGGAGGTTCTCAAATCGTCGGAATCTTTTTTTATGTATGTTCCCCGGTTACTCGAAGACGCCTGGAGCGATTTAAGAAATTATTTTTTAGTTTTAAAGGATAGTCTTCCCAGGTGGTCCCATTGGCACCAAGTCAGGATCTGATGATGGGATCTCAGAAAAATCGAGGGCAAACCTCAAATTTTGTAGGGACGGATAATATGTTTTTATTGAAGTCGGTGTACTTTTTGAGGCTATCATAAGTGTTTTTAGGTAACCTACATCTTTTTCTGCCAAGTAAGAACAAAGTGAGCTCGATGTATGAATATATACGTGTTCTACGCACTCACGTCTGAAATCTCTGAAGAAATAGGCAGAGCTGTAATACACATTTAACCGAACTTATTACCGTCCCATGATGTGATCGGGGCTAAAGCCATACCAGGCACAAGTCTAGACTCCAGGCTGGTACTGAGTATTTTGTGACAGAAACCTCCATCATTTTTGCTCGATTTGGGTATCGAACCCGAGACCTCAGCATGCCAGTCAGCATTACGCAATTACAATTAATTATTTTTTATCACTAATGGTGCATGTTGTGGCTGCCTTAACCAGGGGTTACAAATGTTTTCAATGTCTTTTTCCTTTTTATGTTATAGTTATAAGTTTATTTGTAACAACTACTGACTGTCCTAAATAAATAAATTACAACTACGCCACCGAGACAGTCATCTGTTCTGTCATCGGCGGGGTAAATTATATAGCGTTGCGTACTGACACTTCGCTAGCTTATTATATAGCAGGCGATCCAGAGAACACTAAGCTGTCTTATCCATACTAATACTTAAAATGCGAAAGTAACTCTGTTTGTTTGTTTGTTACCTTTTCACGACTAAACGGCTGAGCAGATTGTAATGAAATTTGGCAAGGAGATAGATCATATCTGGAGAAGGACATAGGCTATCTTTTTTCTCAAGAAACAACCTTGAAAGGGGTCAAATAGGAGTTCAAAATTTGTATGGGAAATCCAGAATTCCTCGGCTTAGGAATCTGAAATTCATATTTAGGCTTTTGGTAGGAAATAAAGAAATACGTGTTTCACATTTTTTTCAAAATAAATGGGGGCTAAAATAGGGGATGAAAGTTTGTATGAAAATCCTTAATTTTTTAAGTTAAACGCGTGAAAATTCGTATATAATATATATAAACACGTTAATGATTTGGTACTAGTAGAAAGTCAAGAGTTACCAGACTTAATTGTTACATGAAAAATTAAAGCATAAAAACTTTCATTAGCAAAGTTTTGGTGCTTTCTATTTAATTAAAGTTTACGCTAAACAAAAGTAAACGCAGCTTATTTAAATCAATTGTATTTTTGGTACATCCAACAATCACACATAGTTCTGACCCCACAGCAGGTAAACCTGTATCGTTGATATCAATAACTATAATACTATGATCCCGGACCAGACCCAAAGAAATATCAGTGGATCAGACAAACATTTGTCTCGGTGCGGAAATCGAACCCGCGGCCCCACAGCCGCCAACTTGCCCGCCGCCACGGTTAATTTTCATTGATATTATCTACATCTACTTACTTACTTTAATTACGTAAAGGTATAATCTGTACGAATATAACACTAATCTCTGGTAATACTAAACAGGTTAAAAGATTCTCTTGCTAATAAACTGTACTAACCCTTTTTTTTTGTTGCGGGGAAAGCGATGTATTACTGCCGCCCGCTCTGGAGGGAAGCGGATTAAGAATAAAACGGGTATGCTGGACCAGCCGGTATTACGACCCAGCATCCCCCTCGCACGGATGATGGCTATCTGCGCTGCCGCTGGGCCGAGTCCCTAACCCCTATGTACACCCCACCCGACACTACCAGCTAAAACCCCGCGGTGGCCTTCTTCGGCGCTTGCGGAGCGATCCCGGGGTATTCTAAGGAGTGCTAGAATTGCAGCCGGAATCGCCCCTGCGCGGTGCTGCATAGCAGCCCATCTCCATGGAGGGCTAAGGAGCCCCGCGCACCGAACAACGACAGTGAACGAGGCCTTACCACCCGCGCTGCCGTCCATCTCGGGGTCGCACGATGCTCCGAATTGGGAGTGCATCGATACGGGCTGACAGCAAGCTGTACTAACCCTGAGTTATCATCACAGACTTCCACAATGAGAAGCAAAAGCTAACCTTATCTGTTACACATCTACCTCGCAATATACTTGGCTCGGTAATACATCACCTAATGTATTGACTTATACATTTTCATATGTAGTTCAGAATACTATTTTACGCTTTTATTCCTCGTCTGTACTTCAAATCTCATCACACTTACATTGTCCCTTCTGTTACCTTGTTCTATGCACAATCCATTACTCCTTCGCGAATGCGATCCCAAGGGAGTCCTCTGGCGTTAATTGAAAAAGCAATTAAAATCCCCTCTTTTGCTTCACCCCCTCCCGCCCGCGACACCCCCTGACATCACTCGATGGAATATTGAAAACTACCAAGATTTGGATCATATTCAGAGTAATGAATTTCGGAAGTTTCTCGAATAATAAATGAACGTGAATATCATTTGTGTAATTGAATGTTTTATATTGAAATTATTATACTTTATTGTTTAAAATAAATGGGTCACGTGTAGAAAGTTTGGTTGGCAGTTTAAATGAGACAACTCGACCGACGTATTACAAAAATCTTTGTCCTGCAAAGTGTTTTTTTTTATACGGTCACGGCAAAGTGACCACACTGCACCTGATGGTAAGCGCAGTGAGGTCAAATTAGTGGGTAGCGAGAGACAATCTACTCAACACAATCATGCCGGCCTGCTTCTTCACACTACGCCATGGGCATTTTTATGCATTTAGTTCAGTATTTGTCTTCCGCTTTGCTATGGAGGGAAGTGGACAATTTATTTTTCCAACTCCTGCCTATATTTCTATTTGATTAATTTCGTTGCGGGATAAAATACAGTTATAAAGCATTCCCAGAGACTCGCCGAGTTTCATTACTCGGTGTCGAAAAAATGCGTGCCATTGTTGATCCTGGCTAAACAGGAGTTACAATGGCGGGTGTGTGGGCGGGATAAAGTACACTTAAAGGACCCAAGATTCCAGAAACACGTGGGCTATCTGTTCCACAGCTTGATGGTGAGGCAAAGACAGGAAATTGAGAACCTCTGGGTTCCGGCGTGGGTAGCAGACACCACGGATTTGTAAAACAGCACGCGTAGTTCTGGTACGGAAGGGAGATGATGGGATAAGATTAAAACTTGCAGCTATTGTGTGGAATTATTTCTGGAAGCCTAAATAATAGATGCAATAGAGTTAGTAGACACGTTTCTATTTATTCTTTTAATCAAGAAGTTACATTACCTAAAACCTAGGTATTATCAAAAAAAATTTAGGAATCCGACCAAAAATAAGTAAACAAGACGCCATGCAAATCTGCTGGCAAGGGTAGTTGTCAAATGACAGTAAAAGGATGCATATAAGCCGTTACTGTGCCGTTGTGCGAGGGAGATAGTGACATATACCCAATACGTAACCATTTTAACCAATATTTAAAATAAATATTGTGAACTCATTTTTCAAGCAAATTTCATTACTTTTTCACAAAAGGGTTTCTTTTGCGTATTATATTTGGTCGCATGTCGAATAATGTACAAAATTAAACAAAAGACTACCTTATTCCAAACCCCATTTCCCATTTACTTACGCATCAATGTGACCAAGGAAAAACATTCCATACTTTAAAGCTAATCGGGGATAGAACATCTCCAATATAAACATTGAAAATCAGATATCCTGTGGAAGCAGACATCAATCAGTTCCGATTCGCGACGGAGATTCTCGATTATCGTCGGTGACAAATTGGATCCAATAACCGTAAACTCAGAAGCGTCGGCTAACTTAACTCCTCCTGATGCAATAACAAATACAAACTAAGGAATACTATGAAGTGTAAATGTTACTTTAGAACAGTATAAATCACAGAATTGTTGTGTATATAATAATACTTACTTTATTATATACATGTTATTATACACTATTCAACTACTGGACGCTTCTACTTACGAGGACGTAGACCTTAATTCGAATTGATAGAATCACATAAAATATTAATAATTAATCAAATTTAAGAGTGTTGCAGTACATTTGCATAGATAGGTTACGGAATATTTTATTACAAAATAATCATACAAAGCTTAAGTATGCAAAATCCACAAAATAAAAAACACAGGCAGTCATGTAGACTATCGACAGAAGTGAAAACTTTGAAATTACTGTGTTATATTATTGAAACAGCGTCCACAAAAAATGAATTTTTGTGTTTAATAATTAAACACAATAATTATAGAACTACATAGGCGTGCTTATATCAAAAAGAAATAAACTGAGCGTGATGGTCGCGCGAGTTCAGTGTTTTTTCCCTTAGAGTGAAATACTCTAAGCTTTTTCCTCATCCCAAAAGTGCCCAACGTGTCTAAAAAGTACTACGTAATAGTATCAATAGAATAATAACCAACGTAGATCTCGGACGCACTTCACTCATGAAGACGCTGGAAACATGGAACTAAGACTGCTATATTACAATCTTTGCGTTTGTTTTTGTAGAATTTTTTTATTCATTTGCACAACAAACACTGTATAGTATTTATAGTGAAAATTAATACATTATCAATTACACCTCGCGTATTGAATGGTAAATTAGAAATACATCTTGATCTGTCTCCATCTACTACCGTAATTTGTTACCAAAGTCGATATTTCGTCGCACGCAGTCAGTGTCGTCTTTATGACAGGATAACATCCCCACTAATTCGAAATAACTCTGTCTATCTGTTTATTACCTTTTCAACCTCCTGTGGCCAATTTATGATCTTTCTTCTTACAGTTTAGCCGTATGCCCTAAAGGCTGATTTTTGACTTTAATATGATTTAGATTATTTTGTAACAAACTTTTTAGAAAATAATTCCAAACTCGTTAAACAACTTCCTAGAGCCGCCATGAAAGCCCACTCGAGGAACTTGAAAGTGCACCGAGGCGAGAACCATTCTCGCCTTTAAATATATTTTATCCGAGACGCATGAACACGAAGTCGAGGGTTCGGAAATGGGGTTATATTCACACGCCTCGGTGGCGCAGTTGTCATTGCGCATGCGATACGACTGCAGTGCTGAGGTCTCGGGTTCGATCCCCGGGTCGGGTAAAGTGAGTATTGAGTTTTTCTATTTACTGATTATCAGTACTAGCCCGGAGCCTGGAATCTGTGCCGGGTATGTCGATAGGCTCGCCCCATTCGGCCACATTATGGGACCGAAATTCGGCGGAAAGTGGGTGTACTGGTTACACTTATGTCTACCCCTTCGGCGATTACAGGCGTGAGTGTATAGGTATGTATGTTATACTCACAGGACTTGTTACTAACAATTATTGTATTTTGGGATAGGTATGGCAATGGGAGTTATTGCTGCTGGAAGGATATTCATATCAACCCGGATAGCGACCACCGTACTACATAGGGTGTAAAACCCGCCATAGTGGCACACGCAAGTGTGTCGCGTTCCGAGATCAGCCAATGTGGGGTCTATAGTTGGGGTACGATGATTGCCTGTTTGGCGGGCTTCTGATTACTCTGACATTAGACCCTCGAACGCTTCTTCATCTTCTTGCCCATGGCGTAGTGTGAAGAATCAGGCCAGCATGATTGTGTAGTATTATCAAACATAATTTTGCAGACTGTAGAGCAAATCTCGTAGAGTATATCCAGAAAGTGCAAACTAAAAGTAATTGCTTGTAAAATGTGGTAATTGTATAAATTGCAAAGCGAGGAGTAAACAACACAGTTTCATCAAACAAGCCAGAAGAAAAGAAAAGCAAATGAGCATAGTAGAGTCAAGTCAGATCTTTTCTATACGTTGATTTTTGGTTAGGTGATTAGTTAAATACAAGTGATTAGTTTAATTTGTTTCCTAAAACGAATGGAAATTACCCTTAGAAATTGGCATAATATAAAAATTCTACTATGAAAATTCCTAACATTGTCAATCTCAAAAATACTTATATACAGAGATAAGAGTAATTTTCTGTGACCCTAAAAAAACTTTTTTCGGGATCATCTTTTTATTTCGGTTTTCAAATTTTGTTTTTTTTTTGTTTCTTAATGTAATCAGCCAGTAGTTTTTATTAATCGACTTCAAAAAAGGAGGAGGTTAACAATTCGTCGGAATCTTTTTTTTTATGTATGTTACCCGATTACTCGAAGACGCCTGGACCGATGCGAGAAATTCTTTTTTTGTTTAAAATGGTATACCTTCCAGGTGGTCCCATTGGCACCAAGTCAGGATCTGATGATGGGATCTCAGAAAAATCAAGGGCAACCCTCAAATTTCATAGTGACGCATAATTTGTTTTTTATTGAAGTCGGTGTACTTTTATGAATTAAAAACTTTTATAATACCATGTTTTCCTCTTTTGTAATCAGAATTTAACGGCGCATAGAAGTATAGAATTCATAAATCCTCCACCCAAAGCCCGAAAGCACTCAACCCAATTCGAAACAAAATTAGGTTAAAACCTTAAAGAAAGTTTAAAAATAACGTTGATTTACGGCACACGGTGTAGGATAAATTTCGGAGTCGCAGGTAGGGCTGGCAACTGTACTAAATTAATGTCATCGCTCAATATTGAATTAAAACAAATTTGAAATATCAGTTTCAGCAATCATACAACCATCGAGATTATTAAGAAAACTATTTCCATAGGTAAGACTTACAAAGCTTTCACAAATAATTTTAAACTGATATGTATTGTGACAGCAGCGATAGCCTAGTTGGTTGCGGTACGGACTGCCAAGACGAAAGTCGTAGGTTCGAAACCCAAGTGGCATACACCTCTGACTTTTCTAAAGTTATGTGTATTAAAATGTTATTTATCGCTTGCTTTAACGGTGAAGGAAAACATCGTGAGGAAACCTGCATATCTGAGAATTTTTCGAAGGTATGAGAAGTCTGCCAACCCGCATTAGGCCAGCGTGGTGGACTACGGCCTAACCCCTCTCATTAGTAGAGGAGGCCCGTGCCCAGCAGTGGGACAATGTTTAATACAGGGCTAGTATTATTATATTTATTATTATGTATTGTGAGAGGCTTAAAAAAAGATTGAAACTGCAAAAATACAAAACAAATTTAATCATGTAAATACTGATACATAATGTTTTAAGAAAGGTTTTTTATTAAGTTGGCAACCCTAGTCACGAAGTGTTCCAAAATGGCACCAGCCATTTTCTAGGGTGTTCTCATTAATTTGTTAGCATCGATACTCGTCGATTTCAATACAGGAGTAATGAAGCAACCTGTATAATGCGATTAACCCAGACTTCCACTGTCGCGGTTAATTAAATTTAATTAACATTACAAAAGGTATGTTATAACTGCATATTTATTTTATAACACGTTACATAACGGTAACTTATTATAGATACCCGTTAACGACGTTAAAAGATTAAAATTGCAGACTGCCTCGGTGGCGCAATTGCGCATGTTTTACGACTGCTGTGCTGAGGTATCTTCAGGTTCGATCCCCGGGTTGGGTAAAGTGATATTGGGTTTTTCTATTTAAAAATACTCGGTATCAGCCCGGAGTCTGGAATTGAGTCCAGTATGGCGATAGGCTCTCGCCCTATCACACTATGGGACCATAAAGTGGGAGTACTGGTTACACCTATGCCTACCACTTCGTGGATTACAGGCGTGAGTGTATATGTATGTATGTAAATAGCTGTCTTTTAAGCAATAGTAGATTTTCTGAATATACTTATTTTCGAGAATTCTACTACGAAACGTATATAATGAACTTTTTACACTTATATTTTCGGTCTGATATTCATATGACTAATTATATGATGGTATTCCTCTGCCTAAGTATTAAATCTACAACCAGTCGTTGCATTTTGGGTGGTAATGTGATCATCGGGGTCCCAATAGTGGGAAGTAGCTGCTCAGCAGGTCGGCGTGATTGTGTCGAGTAGCGGTGTATATATGTCTCTCGATACTTGATACTCTAGCCGGACATCACTGCGCTCAGTGCAGTGCACTTTGCCAAGATAAAAAAATGAGAGTAATTATGATAGCCTCGAAAAGTACACCGACTTCGATAAGAAACACATATATGCGTCTCTGTAAAATTTGAGGGTTGCCCTCGATTTTTCTGAGATCCCATCATCAGATCCTGACTAGATGCCAATGGGACCACTTGGAAGTATATCCTTTTAAACAGAAAAAGAATTTCTCGAATCGGTCCAGGCGTCTTCGAGTAATCGGGGAACATACATAACAAAAAAGAGTCTGACGAATTGAGAACCTCCTTTTTTTGGAAGTCGGTTAAAAAAAGGAACGTTTCAGAACCGAAAACTTGCAATGGAACTCCCCCCTACCACACAGGTAATATTCGGTAACTTTGGCCGAAAGTTAGGCCGAGTTAAACTTAAGCCGTAAATATCTTTACGCCACAGATTTATAGCCAGCTGCTCAGTCTTGTAAAATTATTTCTTACGGAAAACGTTATTACATTTTGTCAATTTGTGAGGCCTTTTATTGCGCAGTCTTGTTTGGGTATATTGAATTATATAAGGTAATGTAGTAGGTGATTTTATGATATTTTCATTTTCAGTGCCCCTTGTCTGCTCGAATGCTATAAATAAATAAATACACCCAACAGTCACACACATAGTTCTGACCCCACACTAGGCAAAACCTGTTCGTGCGTATCAAGAACTACGAGGGACTACGGTCCACTAACCAAACCCGAAACAAATATCTTTGTCACACAAACATTTGTATCGGTGTGGGAATTGATCCTACGGCCTCTCGTTTCACAGCCGGCTACTCACCTGCTGTGCCACGGTGGCTGTCGTATGCAGATGTATTTAGTCGGATGACATGTAGTTATGTAGTTTTTTTATTTTTATTTATTTTATGATGTTTTTTTATCTTTATTTTTTATTTTATGGATGATGACCATATACCAAATGATTCGAAAGAACCCAAATGTACATATTAAAAAAAATCGTGCTATCCCGCCGAATCCCGAGAATGGTTCCCGCAGGATACATCTGCACACATTCTCGCTCCAAATAGAAAGGATCTGATTAAATTTTCAACTCTAAAGTAATTCAGTATCCGCACGTGAGCCACTTTAGATAAGTGAATAGGGACAGCAGTCTTGGGTATATATATACAGTTGGCGGGGTATTTGATCTAAGCGACATTTTTAAAAAGTTACAGGAGGGAGGTCTAAAGTTTTTTGTTTTTGGGAAGAAAAATCAGTTTAAAGAACCTATTGTGTGGATTTTAGTAGAATTAATAATATATTTATTGTGTAAACACGTACTTCATCTTAATGACTATAATGTAATATAATATTTTCATGCATTTCATTGGGGGTCTAGAGTTGGGGTACTATGTTTGGCTGTTTCTTGGCCTTCTGAGCACTCTGACAATAGACCCTCGACCGTTTCTTCACCTTCTTGCCCATGGCGTAGTGTGAAGAAGCAGGCCGGCACGATTGTGTCGAGTAGCGGGTGATAGATCGTTTCTCGCTATTCGATACTCTGATTGGACCGCACTGCGCTTACGATCAGGTGCACTTTGCCAAGCAGGGATAAAAAAAATTATGAGCATTATTTTCTAAAATAAATGTGCTCTGAAAAAAATGATGGCTGTTATACCAGTTGATTTGAGCACCAAAAATATGTCCAAAAAATGAAAACTGGGCTCAAAAGATGCAGAAAATGTCGCTTATTCCGAATATGTATGTCGCAAGCATGTCCGGAACGAGATTGTGACAGTGCTTACACGTCTCCGATCGCCAGATACAGACAGGATGCACATCGTATGATAGTTCGGTAGAAAAACACGAGATTAACACTTCAGAGTTTAATAAACTACTGCCAGTTCGGAATACAGCTATCCATGGGGAAGAATCTGACAAGAAACCCCATAGTTGCTCTTTTAGACACAGCACAATCTAAATTACTATAACTGATACTAATTACAGTTTCACATTACGTTAACTTATCACTTTAAATAGTATTTCGACATTACGACCTCTAAAGCTACTAACTGTTCAATGATTACTCCCGATTTCCCCGTCAAATGGCGAGGTGCTCTTTTATATTGTGATTTTCATTGTGCCCATCATATCATTATCATCCGATAAACAACTCAAAACTACCTTCAAAATAGCAAAGCAAGTGACGGTATGGGTACCGTCAGTTTACAATAATTAAAGCTATTTGTAAGTTCAATTCAGTGTTCTCAATATCGCAAAAAATCTATTTATATATTTAAAAATGTTATGTTGGTTTGTGTATGGTATTCACATGGTCCCTATGGCATAGGATAATACAGAAAGATGTCTCCATATATTTTGACGTGTTGGCGTGTTGGCGTCGCTTGCATATTTAAGCTTTTGTTAAGAAACAATGAAGTACGTATTTCAACTTTTTGCAAAATCATCCTGTAGTGTATGGGCTGGAATGCTGGTTGTCTCATGCGCCTGCGTCACGTGTCAGTCGCGTTCCGGTGTTAAGCGGGGCGGTCGTGTAGTGCGATTGTATGCGTGTTGTGGTGTTGGTGAGCCGTAAAATACTCCAACGAGCAGAACATTACATGTGGCGACGAGGACAAAAGTGAGTACACAATAATAATAATCATTAAAAGAAAAAGGATGGAAAGATAGTTAGAGGTTAAAATGAAGTAAACAAGTAATGTTATTCACAAGTTACCTGTATTATGTTTAGCCCATTAGTTTTAAACGTTAGATATCGGTACCAATACAGTTGTATTTAGGTTTACCTAACGATTGTGGAATATTGTCTTACATTTAGCGGATATTACAATTATTATATGAATAATATAAATAGTACCTACTCGCTTGCTTGTTTCGGGCTTATACCTAATCATGGTTTTGTCTTAAGATAACAATAAACCGTCATATATGACGAGGGGGATATTTTTGAAGCCCAGTATTGTTAAGAATAACAGTGACATCATTATTATTGGAGGATTCCACTTTGAGAAATAATTTAAAACAAAAACAACTTCAATCGAAATTCACTTTTAATTTCGCAATAAATTGGATGCTTGCTGTCCGCGGGTAGACAAACGAACACCTGCAGCGATGACGTAGCTCGTCGCATATTGTTTGCGCTGATATATATTATTTGGAAAACATTTATGTACCTATATTTAAATTGAATACCTACCTAACTACGCAGATTAAAATTAATCTGCTCCATTAAATTGATACAAGACCCTGTGTTATTAATGACATATGAGTGTTTATTTACCTGAAGCAGTTACAATTGAACTGATCATTAAATTGATATTACAGCGGATAAAAGTAATTCGATCATTAAATTGATATTACAGCGGATAAAAGTAATACGATCATTAAATTGATATTACAGCGGATAAAAGTAATCCGATCATTAAATTGATATTACAACGGATAAAAATAATCCGATCATTAAATTGATATTACAACGGATAAAAATAATCCGATCATTAAATTGATATTACAACGGATAAAAATAATCCGATCATTAAATTTATATGAGTCAGAAAAGGTGTTTAATAAAAACACAACAACAGATAATATTTATCTGAATCATTAAATTGATTATTCCAGGTCGCCCCAAAGATGAGAAGAGACTCCTTTTATTGGAAAAGTTCGACTGTAGCGGTGAATCAACCTCGGTGGGTGTACGATGGGAACGATGAAAACGAGCATTGTTTATATACTTGGAAGCGTCTAACATTGATAAAGACGTAAAGAAAAGGGCCTCTCTTCTACATTTCGGTGGTTTAGATTTGCAAGAAGTGTTTTATAACATTCCTGGAGCTAATATCGAACCAAGTGATGGCGTGAACGTGTTTGAAGTAGCAATATCTAAACTAGATTGCTACTTTGCGCCGAAACAAAGCAAAGTTTACGAGCGACATATATTCAGGCTACTCAAACAAGAACCTGACGAAAAGTTTGAGAAGTTCCTAGTAAGACTGAGGAAACAAGCTGATAAATGTCAGTTTGCTGATCGAGATGAAAATATTATCGACCAAGTAACGGATAAATGTTACCTACCCGATCTGAGGAAAAAGATACTACAGATTGGGGATGAAATTACACTAGACCGAGTAATCACAGAAGCAAACACATTAGAAGTTGTAAATAAACAGTTAGAAGAATTTAAAAACCCTACAAAATCAAATGGAAATAAGGAAGTAAATAAAGTGGATAGTAAAGATAAAAGAAATAATCATTATAAACCAAAGAATATACAGCACGGATGTGGGAGATGTGGTAATCCCAGACATGCTGCACATGATGCCAAATGCCCAGCAAGAGATAAAAAATGTCTAAAGTGTGGTCTCGAGGGACATTTTAGACAATATTGTAGGACTAGACAAACCTCGAAGCGAAAAAGAGAAGAAGAATATAGTCATGAACGAAAGAAAGGTCGAATCGATAAAGAGAAGAGGGAAGTAAATCAAGTGCGTGATTTCTCAAACAAGATAGCACAAAAAGAGGAAGAAACCGAGTACGTTTTCCATATTGATGACGATGTCGAAATTAACTGCACCATTGGAGGAGTAGACACGAAGATGTTGATTGACTCGGGCTGCAAGCAAAATTTGATTACGGAAGCAACTTGGGTAACATTGAAAGAAAATAAAGTTAATTTGCATAATCAACATCCAAATCCTAATGTAACATTTACGGCCTATGGTAGTACTACACCACTAAAGTTAAAAGGATCCTTTGAAGCTCGGATACAAATAGGATTGAGATCCGAAAACTCAACTTTCTATGTCGTTATTAATGGCACAAGAAATCTCTTGGGAAAAACTACTGCAATGTCATTAGGAGTACTGAAAATTGGATCGAAGGCGCAAGTTAATCAAGTATATACAGAAAAATTTCCCAAATTCAAAGATGTATTAATCCAATTACCAATTGATAATTTAATTCCACCCGTGTCACAACCTTACAGAAGGATCCCCATACCCTTAGAAGCTAAAATTGAGAACAAAATTGAAGAGCTTAAACAAAGGGATATTATAGAACCAGTCGTAGGTTCTTCTAGATGGGTATCCCCTATGGTGCCGGTGTTGAAAGAAAATGGAGAAGTACGTCTTTGTATAGATATGCGCCGAGCTAATGAAGCCATTATACGTGAAAACCACCCATTGCCGACAATGAATAAGTTGTTACCAAAAATGAAATTTGCAAAAGATTTTACAAAATTGGACATAAAAGACGCATTTCACCAAATTGAAATACATCCGGGTTCGAGACATATAACCACCTTCATAACCAATAAAGGCTTATTTAGGTACAAGAGACTTATGTTTGGCATATCGTGTGCTCCAGAAATCTTTCAGAAAACATTAGAGCACATGCTTTTAGGCTGTGAAGGAGTGGTAAATTATATTGATGACATTTTGGTATACGGAAAGGACATGCATGAACAAGATTCGCGAGTAAAGGAAGTAATGTCTGTCCTGAAAGACAATAATGTATTAATAAGTAATGACAAATGTTCTTTCGGGATGAGCAAAGTAAGTTTCTTAGGACATGAGTTGTCAGCAAAAGGGTTAAGGCCACTGAAAAAGTACATTTCCACAATTAAAGAATTTAGAGCGCCTAAAACTACCGGAGAGCTACAAAGTTTCTTAGGTCTCATTAATTTCGTGAGCAAATGGATCCCTAACTATGCGACAGTCACAGAACCCCTTAAAATACTACTACGAAATAAAAAAGGAGGTCGAACTGATATTACAGAACACTGGGGACCAGAACAACAGCGATGTTTTGAAACACTGAAGGAAATCATGACAAATATATCTAGCTTAGGGTATTACGATGTAAACGATCGTACAATGGTCATAGCAGACGCAAGCCCAGTGGGTCTGGGTGGAGTATTAGTCCAAATTAATTCCGAAGATAACCCTAGGATTATTGCTTATGGTGACAAAACTCTGACTGACTGTGAACGCCGCTACTGCCAGACAGAAAGAGAGGCGTTAGCCCTTGTTTGGGCAGTGGAACATTTCCACATATTCATCTATGGTAAAAAATTTGAACTTATCACAGATCACAAACCGTTGGAGGTTATATTTGGTACTAAATCCAAACCATGTGCTAGGATAGAGAGATGGATTATGCGCCTACAATCGTAGGCGTAACTATAAAGTAGTTTATCAATCGGGGAAAACCAATATTGCAGGCTCGTTGTCTAGACTGAGTAAAAATGCAGAAAAATCCGCAATACAATTGAAAGACTATCATATTTGCCAAATTGTAGATTATGCCCGACCTCGGGCAGTTTCCCTCAAAGAAATAATAGATAACTCCATGAACGATCAAGAAATTTTAAAAGTGAAAGAAGGTTTGCATCACAACATATGGAACGACGATGTGAAACTATAAAAATCTTTCAAAATGAACTATGTTTCCATGAGGGTATATTATTGAGAGGAACAAGAATTGTGATTCCCTCGGCACTACGTAAAAGAATTTTAGATGCAGCCCACGAGGGACATCCCGGCATTGTGTCAATGAAGGCAAGGCTTCGAACAAAAGTTTGGTGGCCTAAATGTGACAAGGATGCCGAAAATATCGTGAAAGCGTGTAAAGGATGCACTCTTGTATCCGCACCATATGCACCAAATCCTATGAAACGACGTGAGCTGCCAGACGGGCCTTGGATCGATACTGCGATCGATTTGATGGGCCCTCTCCCAAGTGGTGACCACTTATTTGTTGTAGTAGACTATTAAGCAGATATAAGGAAGTGAAGATTTGTCGGAAAATCACCTCTAAGGAAATTGTAGCAAAACTTAAAGAAATATTCAGTCGATTAGGAAACCCAATTTCAATAACTGCAGATAACGGGAGACAATTCGTCAGTGAAGAATTTAAATCATTTCTTACAGAAAGAAACATCACTCTTTTCAATACAGTGCCATATTGGCCTCAACAAAACGGAGAGGTTGAACGACAAAATCGTGATATACTAAAACGACTAAAAATAAGCATAGCTGAAAATAAAGTCTGGAAGGAGAGTTTGCTAGATTATTTATTGTACATAGTTGTACAATAGCACACCACATTCTATTACTGGGAGAACCCCATCAGAACTCTTCTTCAATAGGAGATTTAGAGATAAATTACCTATGGTAAGTAATACAATGGAGGGGTTACCACAGGATACTGAGGTTAAGGATAGGGATCAAGAAAGAAAAGAAAAGGGAAAGGAAAATGGAGATAGGAAACGGAAGGCTGAATAATGTGATTTAACACCAGGAGATAAAGTTTATATCAGAAACATGAATAGAGAAAATAAATCAAGCTTGGACTATAATCCAGAAACTCATACGGTGGAAAATAAGAAAGGAGGCGATGTCACGGTTCGAAATGATAAGACTGGTCAAATTCGTAGAAGGAACGTAGTGCACTTGAAAAAGATTCAAGGCGAATGGAGCGTGTGCCGAGATCAAAATGAAATCCACGACGAAGAAATTAATGCTGAAACTTAATCCTACTTCAGCGAAATAATGTTAAGTTTTGATTTACTTATCGAATATAATTGATTATTTGATTCGTTTAGAAAACAATAAAATTAATCACACCTTGTAGAAACTTCATTAGATACATAAAACTGTCTTATAATTTAGATCTATTAATAAATAGATATAATCAATAAAAAATAAATATAAAACAAAAAAGGGATGTAGTGTATGGGCTGGAATGCTGGTTGTCTCATGCGCCTGCGTCACGTGTCAGTCGCGTTCCGGTGTTAAGCGGGGCGTTCGTGAAGTGCGATTGTATGCGTGTTGTGGTGTTGGTGAGCCGTAAAATACTCCAACGAGCAGAACATTACACATCCCTATTGGTATATCCTTTCTATGCTACTTATATTATAAATACGAATGTTTTGATGAATGCCTGGATGGATGGATGGATGTTTGTTACTCAATAATGCCAGAACGGCTGAACGGATCTGGTTGAAATTTTGCACATAGGTAGATAATACTCTGGAATAGCACATAAGTAGTTTATTAGGAATGTGCTACTAAATCGGTTTTAATAAGCTTTCAAAAAAAGTCATTTCTTTCTTAAAATTGGAACTAAGTAAATAACAGTCGACATAGTAAAACAGTCATTACAAACTAAATTGAAACATAAAACCAGATGATAATTGCAACTGAAACAGAAATCCGTTATCAAATAAATACTTTATATCGCAGGGCATAAAGATTTTTACAGATACCAAAATTTAGTTGTCCATTTAGTGCACGAATCTAGTACAATGCTATATCATACATGCCTAATACACCTCGAAATATTGTTTGAAAAGTCAATTTACCATTCTAATAAATAGATCTTAAATATACCGATAGAAGTCATTAAAATGTAAATTGCACGAACTAACATCGTTAGCACTCCCGACCATTAATATTAAACACGGTTCCAATATTCAACATATTAATATTGGAAATCGCATGCTAATATATTCCAATAGCAATAATTGATTCATTTAATCATAAGGAAGCTTCGTATTTACATGAATGTACAGATAGTTCAGCAAATATCTGTACGCAGTTCTATCTATGTGTGTTATTTGTAGTGATACAATGATTGTGCGTGTCAAAAGGAATATAACGGAGGCTGGACATTTATCTATTTATTTTATTTTTCTCCAACAGGTTGTACATTTAATTAATGTAGGTGTAGATTAGAAATCGCACATTCTGATGCACCTATTCAAAGGAGTACACAAAATTCGTAAATTCTATGCGCATACTAACAAATAATCCGTAAAACTATGACTACGATGAAAATTAACACAATAAAATAACAAAATCAAATCAAAAGAGAGACATACCATAAGTTACGAAAGTAACCAAAATTAAAATATGTACCAAGCAAACCTCTGTCATGTTTGCTTGTTATAGTTTTTGGCCCACGTTTACTGGTCAAAACACAGAAAATTATACAGAGAGTGCAAAATGCCTGTGCTCGTTTCTGCTTTGATATACCTTTAAGAGCCCATGTCACACCCTATCTAAATGCTAACACTATTTTAAAAATGAAACACAGGCGCAAACTACACCTAGCTTGTCTTCTCTTTGGTGTCCTGAAGCACAAAGCACCTAGCTATCTGTTTAGCAAATTGTCATGGACATCAAGTCACAGGTCCTATGGGCCCAGGCGGTGTGCTGAACAACTTGCTACTCGATGTCATAGTTCTGCTGTTTTTAGAGGTAGCTTTCGCTATTCCGCAACCAGGTGCTGGAATAATATCCCCCCTCCAGTCAGAAGTCTGCAAAATTTACACAACTTTAGGGTCACATTAAAAAAATTCATCTTTGATCATCAGAAAACTGAGGAGACCTTATTACATGATACTAGTGCCCTATAAAATTAAATCAAGTCCAATTTACGTTTATTTTACAGTATATGTTTATAAGTAGTATTTTTATCACCAATTCAACAGATTCTATGCGTTATTTGTTGTTATTTAAATATGCTATTTATCAATAACTCACCCCCAGTTTTACTCCACTACTTATACATATAATTTGGTGTATTAACAGTTTATGTAGGTACAATATGACTTGGAAAATGGTGTTTCTCATTCTTTGTGTTTTCCGACCCACTTGTCTGCACAATGCTCATAAGTATTCCGGAACCGTTTGTGTGCTATTTGATAATGCGGATTAATTAATTGATATTTGCTTTTTAATGTATTCAATTTTAAATTTCCATGCCTCGTAACATATTATATATATGACTGTGACATCACCTGGTGTCACATTATAAGTATAAAATATAATATGTTATAAGTATAAAATATAATATGTTTCTATAGTTCTAAACATGAGTCACGGCGAACGCTGTTGTTTGTAGGAAGTGGTTTTGTGCCCGTGACTTCACCAACCGGCCCGACGTAAGACCAGCACTGGTAATTAATACCAGTATATGCTGAGTCGAGGCCGTATTTATTATAAGCATGTTGATGTCTTAGTTTTTTTTGTTGTTGTTTAGTTTTAATTTAATTTTACTTACTGTAGTGCTTATAATAAATAAAATATTTCTTTCTTTCTTTCTTTATTGAAAATAGGAATAAAACTATAAACCTAAACACCAAAATGTTTCAATACTTTTATCTATTTTTTTTTGTGTATCGTGAAAAATATGGAAAGTATTATTGGAACTTGATACAGGACTGCTTCGGTGGCGTAGTTATTATTGCGCATGCGTTACGACTGCTGTGCTGAGGTCTTGGGTTCAATCCCCGGGTAAGGTGATATTGGGTTTTCTATTTAGAAGTACTCAGTATCAGCCCGGAGTCTGGAATTGTGCGCGGTATGGTAATAGGCTCGCCCCCTATCACATTATGGGACTAATAATAAATAAACCTTCTGGGTACTCTGACACTAGACTCTCGACCGCTTCTTTATCTTTTTGCCCATAGCGTAGTGTGAAGGAGCAGGCTGGCATGATTATGTCGAGTAGCGGGGGATAGATTGTCTCTCGCTACTCGATCTCTAATTGGACGGCACTGCGCTTACCATCAGGTGCGGTGGTGGTAACTTTGCCGCGCCAAGATAAAAAAAAACGGCGAAAAGTGGGTGTACTAGTTACTCTGCTTACCCCTTCGGATTACAGGCGTGAGTGTTTATGTATGTATGTTTTATAATAATAATATTATATTATAGACATTTATTAGTATGGATGTTCACTATGCATGATATTTTTTGATCTAAATTTGACTGTAGATATTGACAATGTTTATGTTTTAACTATAGGTATTGATTCGTGTGGTATATATAAGGTGGAATATAGGTATAGATGTATTTTGGAATAAAAACACACAATTTTTAGTTAAATTTTTATTGTCTTTGGTTATACAAAAACATGGATTAATTTTTAAAATAACTTACAAAAAACACATTTATTTATTTTTAATTAATTAACCATTAAATACATCGTGAATTACTAAAATTGTACATTGATTATAATAAAAACTATTTTTGCTTTAAATGCGACCTTTTGACACTAATCTGTCATTTCTTTCACACACAATCCGAGATCTATCTACTGATCGTTATGAGATAATAAAACATTATAATAATATGCAATATAACATTATGTAGGAATAACTTTACAAAATATAATCCCATAACTACACACTTCGAAAACACAATTTTTCAGTTTTTATAACTCAAATTACATAAATTATGGTTCGAAAGAACAGATTTGTGTTTTCGATTTACTACATAATTAAGAACTAAAATATTCACAGTATCAGATTGAGCAATATATCAAGTGAAACCTGTAGAAATAAAAATATTTAAGAATCAAATTGGCACAATGACATGGCATATTGATTTATTACATAATGAATTTACAAAATATTATCAATAATTAATAATAATAGTTCATATATTTTTATTCATGCCCGCTGTATAAATAAATTATTATTCTGACAAAATAAATTTAAAAAATGAATATGTCTTTATAAATAAATTATTTTATCGGGAAATAAATATAAATATCCAAATGAAATATCTCATCAAATATTTATAAATTATTACTTGCAAACATTATTAACATAAAAATATAAATTCAAATAAACAGAAATATCTCCTTTGACAATAATTTTTTATCAATTAGTTTGGCACTGCATCCACTACTCGTACACCATGCAAAATCCCATCGAATATCTATTACGATACACACTTAACGAATCGTTTATATAAGTTTATTTAATTTATTTTACAACACTACGAAATACACGACAATATATTTTTTATATTTATATATTTCAGTTCGTTTTACTCCCTTGTCATTAATTTAATGATTTTAAAAATTCGACATCTAAATATTTATTATTATAATTAATATTACGGTGGATTTTTGTTTTCCTTTATATAATTACCTCAAATATTGTCTATTATTTTTGTGATAAAATGATTTCTTAGTTGTTTCTTAAATATTGTTAAAGTAAAAGCGGCTACAATGCAAATATTAAGGTGCAATAGAATATAAAGTAATACATTTTCATATTTCATTTCATTGCGTATCAATAACATTTAATTAATTACTAAATTAAATAAGGATATATAAATACATGAAATGAAAATTAAATTAAAAACATTAATGCGAGACATTTTTTAATTAGGAATTTAGATGGTGTCAAACTAAAATAAGTTTAATTCTGTCACTTTAGACGATTTTAAAATAAGAAATCGAACCCACGGCCTCCCGTTTTACAGCCGGCACGCGACCATTACGCCACGGAGGCTGTCCGTTGGCTAATTATAGATAACTGTGACTAAAACTAATTACCGCTTTGTTTATAGTTACGAAATTGAAAGATTTATTATTTGAGGTATTTATACACATATGTATAAATATTATATGAAAATGACAAATACATTAGAGCTACTATACCTTACTATATAAACGAAAATATGTGAAACAAAGTATATTTATTATACAACATTATTTTTAGTATACTACAAAGCCGAAAGTAGTTTGTTGAGATTCAGTATTACAATCCATTGCCCTAATTTTTAACATATTATATGTGTATCCCAAAAACAAACAAAAATTTTCGTTAAGCTTTTATATATTTATTAAGTAATAAGCAAGGTTACCTTGTTTATTACTTAATAAAAATCCGGCGCGTGTCGGTCGCTCATCGATACATACCTACCTAACCTCAGCCGGCCGCTAAAAGGGTCAATGTCCGCGTATGTCTATGCGTCGTACAAGAAACGGGATAAATTATTTTTGCATGTCACCGCGTGAGTTTTCCTTATTATTATTATATGACATATTTATCTGATCTTTTATACCAAAATCTAATTTGGGTGTTTCGGCTTAATGGCATACAAAAACTAATCTTGTATATGAATAACCCATGTTATGTATAATTGTAGCTTAATACATATACTAGAGAATTTGGGAACTGGCACAGTCGAATTGGCATTTAATTTTATGAAGAATAAATAGATATTTGCGTACCCCACTCCACAGAAATTAGCATCTTAAATAATTCACGTGCTTTTTATTTCTTTTTAACGCAAGCTACGTGCATATTTGGATCGATTTTGCTGATTCTTCGAAAAGAAAAGCAGGAGAAATATTGAAGACTCGTCAAAGAATAAAATCTGTAAACCCTAATCCGGTTACGAATTCTGTATGATTATGTTTTTTTAACAATTGAATTGCATCAATTCAAATAATCGTGAATCATTTTAATCTTTTTTCTGGCAAGTTTGCAACAAGAAAACCCAACCCAAAAAGAATTATTTACCTTTGTACAAAAAATCTAAAACAACTTGCGCTACCCAAATTACTTGTACCACCCAAATTCTTTAGTAAAAAATATCAAATGTATTCATTGCAATTAAATGTAAATTCTGTGTATATATTTAACGTAAATAGCACATTAATACGACACGTATACTTGAAAAACAATTAAGCAATATCTTGTAGACACTGAAGACAAGATTTTGATACAATATCGGGAATTAAAAAAGACACAATTACACTTACAATTGTGGAATTCAAAGCTACATTGTGCGAAAAAAATACGTACAACAACATTTCGCACACCAGTTGGAAAAGAAAGTACAGCGCAAGTAACCAGTTGGAAAGGAAAGTACAGCTATAATAATAAGAAAAGTATAGGAATAAGTAAGTTTATAGAGCACAAGTTACTTGTGCACTACAAACTACTTAATGCAATAAAATAGAATATGTTTGGGCAATAGATGCTTGTCACAGAATAGTGACAAGCTCGCAAGCGATAAACAAACTTTAACACTATATACTATATTTACATGTGGGTTAAAAAGTAAACTGGCAATGTTGGAATGTCAAGGCTGTTTAAACTTACAGAAAATCGAGGTAAAGTGTGAGGGTATTTTAAAGTATACTAATACCAACAGATTTTATTAAAGTTAACGATAAAATAATAATTTTACATTCAACTGAATATTGTAATTTCGATTTCCAAAAGAAATGTTATGTTTTAAATTCTGCAAATATGCATGCTGTTCTGTCTTACGCATCTAATTCGCTTTTGTTTGATTACTGCGGGCGTTAATTTAGAGGCATCATGTAAATGAGATATTTTGACAAAAATATTACTTATTTAATTAAATAAAGGTTTATAGGTAGTACTCTCCATTTTGATCTATTTTCAGGATTTGCGTTATGTCATCAACACGGGATGTATACCTTATACCCATTTCCAACCCAAGATCCCCTAATTATTCTGGTATTGTGGGTTTATGAACAGTGAAGATCAGGTCACACACTGAAGCCCTTGCTTCTCTTCTACTACAAAATACAAGCAACTGCAATTACATTATTGCTGTTATATTTTAATTCAATTTAATGAGTTTAACAGAAAATTAATCTATTCATTATATGAGCAATACGTAATCGAGTGTTTTTACTTTAATTTTGGGTGATAATTAGATGTTTATTTTCATACTTGTCTTTATAATAATTAAAAAATGGCTTACATCCATTATTGAATACGAAGAAATATAAATCTAATTCTTAAGAAAATAAAGGTATATTTTGAAGTAGAAATTTATCTATATCTCACGAGGTATTAATAAAACTTTATGCAGCCAACTTCGACATTCCAATAAAGCGCAGTCACAAGTATACAAAAAGTATTAATCCTACAAAGTTATCTACAAAACAATTCGTCTAGAAATCTAGATCAAGGGACACACGGAAAATATTATCTTGTTAAAACTTTAAACTATTTACTGTGCGCATTGACAATACTTTTAGGAATTAGAATATGGCCGAATAACATTACATTTTGTGGTTTGTATAACTTGTTCTACCTCTTTTTATCAAATGTTACAAATTGTACGTCTTACTTACCAGTCACACTCTCGACTCGACCCCAAGAAAAATATTAAATCCAATTAATTTAGCATTAAGTCGAAATTAATTTTCCTTAGAGTATTTTAAGTAGGACAGAAATGAATTTGCAAAGCTTATACCGTAGACATACCGTGGTCAAGTCGATCTTTTCTAATATGTTCGCGTATTTTATGTTATTTTATAATGATAATTTAAAAATCCCCTTTCGTTGATTAAACAACAGAAATACCACTAGCAATCCCTATGGTGACGCTTCATTTGAACTACTTTGTCTTAAAATTGGTAAAAAATTAAACCCCATACCAGCACCATATCAGCTTTTCACAATGTTCCAGCATTATATCGATGAAACTGAAACGTATTGACGCTGTCGATGTTCCAATTTCAAATTGATTAAAATTTTCCCACACAAAATTTGAAAATGGAAGAACGGCGATAGCTGTTACGCTCCACTTTTTGTATGCCAGAATCCTCGTAAACAAGTTCATATAATATAAAAGAGTTTTTAAAAAGAGGTTTTCCTCTTCCTCTTAACTTTTCTATATCAGGCTGTAAAAACAATTTGGTTAAGTTGGTAAGCTCCATCGATATCCCCTGAAATGATTGTTTTCGTATCTTAAGTTTGTAATGTTATTCGGTTCATACAGAGCAATTTTCATTCACGTTAAATACTTCATCATCTGGATTTACAATTTAGTGTTTTAGACCATTTGGCACATTTTTGGCATTATATGATCATATCTGCTATATATAACGCGAATAAAAAACACCCGTATGTTAGGAGAATTACGTATTTCAATAGTCTTTACACAAGATTACACAATACTAAAAACATGTTGTAAACTAACGAGTGTGATACTCCTTGCCCGTAGGGTAGTGTGAAGAAGCTACACAGCAGACCGGCATGATTGTGTTGAGTAGCGAGGGATAGATTGTCTCTCTCTCGCTACTTGATACTGTAACTGGACGGCACTGCGCTTACCATAAGGTGCAGTGTGGTCACATTGTGCGAGGATAAAAAAAACAAAACGCGTAATTTGGAGCACTACTACTTATGTCTCTTGTACGAGTTTTACAAAATACGTCTAGTCATTTAATATGTATAAAATAGTACTGTACTGGCTCTGTACTGGTTTTCATGAACATTTTCGTTGACTCGCTTCGGGGCACAGAAAATATATAAAATAGAAACATAATCAATGTACAATAGGATTTGCCAAATCCGCATAGTTCTATTTCTGCAGTAATGTCACCACGTATGCATTTCAAACTTAATAATCAGGCGATCCGGCAGCTCATTAGCCTGCTTTTCTATAAAAAAAAACAATAATTTAAAAATAGAAGTCTGATATTCAGCAGGCCGGCATGATTGTGTTGATTAGCGAGGGATAGACTATCTCTCGCTACTTGATACTCTATCTGGACGGCACTGCGCTTGCCATCAGGTGCAGTGTAGTCACTTTGCCGTGCCAGAATAAAAAATAAAAAAAAATAAGCAAAGAGGTTGTAACCAGTGCTCCTACGGATCGCTTATTTTAGTCCTACTATGAGATAGAGAGCTTAAAGCTAAATCGGTAGCTCATTATAAATCCGAGCAACTCACAAGGGGATTTCGAACCTGAAATTGTAATTGCCTAATTAAACCCGGGACAAATTAACGGTAGTCAGTGGCTTTGTTGTGTCCTAGCATTCCAGAAGTCTATGGGCAGCGGTGACTACTTACCATCAGGTGGCCCGTCTGCTCGTCTGCCTATCCAGGCATAAAAAAATGCGGCGATAAATGCTGGACAACACACTTATTAATCTACATCATGCGGAAAAGTTCACTCAAAACGCGTAAATCTCCATAAATTGTTACAAAACATGGTTACATTCGATTCTAAGACTTAGTACAGTTACCACGTGATATTATGTATCTACATCTACACATACATATGTATAAATATATACAAAGGAACGTTGCACGACATATAGATTGATGTATAATATTACTAATTATATGGATTGTTTTGAAAGAAAATCGTATTAGAATACATTAAACGTTCTTTCATTGGCCACTGAGAAAATGATAAATCTTTCAAAACAATCATTATTGACTCACACACATTTTGTATATATGAATATCACCTAAATATTAATGGCAATACAAACACTCTAGAATTAGTTATTTACATGTTTTCTTTAAATATAATAAATAAGTACATACATTTAGAATTATGACTCACTTATGACAAAAAGATATTTTTATTAATAAAATTTCGGTGGAATAATACACATTCAAAAGGGGCAATTTATGGTTAGTGGTTACTAATATTTTATATACATAGAGTGCTGGCAGTGACTATAAAATTTAATATAGGTATAACTGTAAATCAGAAAGAAAAATACTATAACATGAATTGAACCAAAATACACATTATAATTTACAAAACAGTGTTAAAATAATTCGAATTCATAATTAAAGACATTTATACTAAGTATTAAAAATCACATCGATTTTAGACATTCTTAAGTAAGTAGTGATAGGACACCATCTATTCAATTAAAGGAGTATCTAAGTGACTAGGATACAAGATTCTTCAAGAAATTTTAGAAGTCGTTGTATATGTTTTTATATATATTATAATTTGTGTATTTGATGTGAATTCGCCTTATATTGGAGATTGTTTTTTTATACTGGCACGGCAATGTGACCACACTGCATCTGATGGTAAGCGCAGTGCGGTCTAATTAGAGTATCTAATAGCGAGAGACAATATATCCCCCGCTACTCCACACAATCATGCCGGCCTGCTTCTTCACACTACGCCATGGGCAAGAAGGTGAAGAAGCGGTCGAGGGTCTAGAGTCAGAGTACTCAGAAGGCCGCAACACGACCAAACATCGTACCCCTACTCTAGACTCTCGACAAAAACCGGATGTAATTAATTTGTTTATAGTTAGTTATTTTGGTAGTCTTTTAAGCTAAGTTTAATTGTATATGCATTGTTGCCTTAACAAACTTTTTATCTATCTATCTATGTACACTGGCAGATCTCGAAACGCGACTAACTTGCGTGTGCGGTGTTTACGGTGGTCGCTATCCGGGCGGATATGAATACCCTACCACCAGCAAACACCACCACCAGCGAACGCACCAGCAAATAAACTTAATTCGTGAATTCTCACATATTTTGGTAGGTAATTAAGTATGTGGTCAGAAGAAAGACGATCTTAAATTCTTTCGATAATAGTTTTTGAATAAGGCAACTTATTTATTGGAATAAAAAAATGACAAATACGCTATTACAGTAAACATCAAGTCGCCAAAAATATTTTTCTTAATCTTCCCTTACAAGGCGCATTCACATCAATTTCTCATCACTGTATCAGCTCATGCTATTATAATGTTACTGCCGAATTCAATTACTGAATACAGAAACCACGTCTCTCAGTATGAGTATTGCTTATATTTTTTATATAGATACTAATTTTATATATTTAACGACATCTATCGGCAATAGGTTAACCCAAGGCTATTTCTCTCTCTTGATAATGCATGTGTTATACTATACATCAAGTTCATAGCGTGTGTTATGGGTGCTATAGATATCATAATAGCAAGCAGAAATCCAGGGAATAAGAACTCAGGATATATCCTGAAGTATTTGACCGTGACCTGGTCATATGGAATCCGGGTTTAAGAATCTACGCTTTATAGGGAAGGACACTGAATTATCACAAATTATTTACAAATAGTCAGTGACGAAGATAGAATAAGACCTAACTCTAAAAAGGACAATGGGAAGAACATATTTCTATTGGATAATGGAATAAAAAATAAATAAATAAATTATTACAAAAATAAAAAAAAAAAACGATACAGCATTAAAATAAAAACTATATTCTTGGCATTATTCTAATCAACTTAATTTTATACAGTGACAACTAAAACAGGTTTCATAAAGATTTATACAATTAATCGAAACTAGCCGACACGCAAATATCATATATTCAAACAAAAATAATTATACGCCCTCAACAGCACAAAACATTACTAACAAATCCTTAAATATTTCAAAAACCTTGGCTGTTCCAAGGCATTGATAAACGACTGAAGTAATACTGTTTTAGCTCCTCTTACTGTCGATCCAAAACTCATTAATTTTCCACACTAAAAACTAATCGACCTTAATGTCGAATATTTTCTCCGTGTTAAAAGAGTTTGATGGTTTCAGTATTGTGTTATTTAATGAATAAAGAATACAATACGCTTTCGATTCTATTTGATTATACAATTAATAATACAATGCAAAAACATTTGATTATTTAAATTCAATAGAAATTAAGTAAAACTATATTCTAAAATAATGTCGGCAACTAGTAAGAAAATTATAGTATGATCGAAGTAAGTAGAAATGCAACTAAAGACGAAGTTTCAAATTGTATTTTCTACACACAAAACAAAAAAGAGCACAGCAAACACCAAAACAAGTCGATAAACAAAAATAAAGTTTGATTCTCTCTCATGTAAGTTAACCAGGCCAATGCTGAAACTTCGACAAATATTGTTTTCTTAAACCACACAATACAGAAAACTATGTGAAATACAAAACAATAAACATATACTCGTAAAACAAATATCACATAACTTTTTAAATAATACTACGCATGGACGGGTTGTTCAACTCACTAATGAAAATTAAATTGTTTCACAATAAATTGCTTTTAACAAAATTGAATCGAGCAAAGCTTTCGGTCTCCACCGCATTCTGATTTATTATTATCTCATTTATTTTATTACCAAAGTAATAGATGTTTTGAATTTAATGCATGCAATTTGATTGGTTCAAACACGCTCACAAATGCACTCGCAGCTCTTTTGTAATCCTACTGAAAGAGCAACAACCGAGCAACACCTAGATTCAGAACAAATATTGGTATTGTACAAATATTAGCTAAATATGGAAATCTAAACGGTAGTTGTTTGTTAATTGGTTTAAATCGTGGTGCTTTTGGAACAACTTCGAATTTCATATTATTTGTCAGACGTATTTATTCTTCATTGGATTTAGATCAGTATAATTTCAAATGCGTTTACCCCAACTTCAATACCAGATTGCATGAATCAACTTCAGTAAACAAAAGTACCAAGACGGGGCAATCAAGCCTTGGTACTGTTAGCGTTGAAACCACATGAATGAAACTTATGCTCAAGCTCATCCCAATTCAAGTCTAATTATAAACGCCTCTAGTCATCGCCTCTCTGTTCCTGTTATGCCATTTGCAGGTCAAAATCCTCACGTACGTCCTTCTGAAAGTGGCGTTGCATAACGCGTAGCATACTGGATTTATCGTAGAGTTAATATAGCAAAGAGCGTAGAAGAAAGACCAGAGCTCGTCTGGTATACATTTTGTACATGCTGTAAGTGGTTTTAGTAACACAAGAATATTGTACGGCGTCCAAGTTATGATGAATGATAACAGAATAGCCGAGAGCGTTTTAGCCGCTTTGGTCTCCTGTTTCTTCTCTTGTGTCTTCTTCTTCTTCGGCTGCTTGGCTATTCCCTTCCCTGCTAGTTGTTTGGGAATTATTTTCGCGTTGAGAGGTATCCTGACGTCTTGTATATGAGACGTTCTTCTGGTCAACGCAGTATGGCCAGCTGGATGCAGGTTAAGTTCAGAATCTCCTCTCGTCGGTCGATAGTGGGGTCGGCCTTGAGGCGGAGACTCCTCAGTGATCATCTTGATCGTCGGTCTTTCTGTGTCGCCATCAGGTAGTCTGATGAGAATAGTGTATACAGAGTCTGCTGAGGCAGATTTCGGTGCTGGTGAGGTAGTAGCGTTGATTCGTGTATTAGGAGGGAGAGAGCGGCTGTCTCTCGCCGCCGACATGACAACAGGGGGCTCATATGTACGACGGAGGGGGGAAGTGCCCCCATCTGTAGACCCACCGGAGCCCCCGCGCGTTGCATATGGATCTCTGATGACATTTAGTGATGTACATCTGTAGGAGAAATAAATTGAAATAATTCCGGTTTACGGTAGGCACCGGCTTTGCTGTGCCCTGGCATTGCAGAAGTTTATGGGCGGCGGTGTCTACTTACCATCAGGTGGCCCATCTGCTCGTCTGTCTAACCAGGCAGTAACAAAAAAAACAGACTTCTTGATTAAAATTGGCTAGTTTTCTAAATGTTAAAGTTTTAGTAATTTTCTAAAAACTGAAACAAATTAATTTTTGTTATTATTTTCTCTACTAAGGGACGTTGTTTTGTAAGCTACTCTATTTTTGTGTAGCAATTTCTATCACATCTATAAAGCATGTCACTTACCGCGACACTGAGCTCTGCAGCGGCGTCTCCACTGAGACAGGCGTCGCATACCCAGGATCCGAAGGTTCTTCCTCAAGCTCTGTATCCTCTGTGTCCTCCCTCCCGGAGTGCCACCACGCGAGGCACCATGCCCTCACAGCTCCCAGGCCACGCTTCGGTCTCCGGGAACTTGTGGGCTAGACAAAAATACAGTTTCCTTAACTTTTACCAGAAATGCATTTGAGGTTAGGTTAGGTTAGGTTACAGTATTAAAAATTGTATAACAAATGTAAACCAGATTATCCAACTCGCCTACGTCGACAAATTAATTACGAAACTATTTTGCTCACAGACCCTCCCATAACTCTTGTAAGCCAAGATCAACAATGACACGCATTTTTTCGACACAGAGCAGTGAATCTCGCCGAGTCTCTAGAAATGCTTAACTGTGTTTTGTTGGAAATACTCATTAATTCATTTAATACAATTCGTCATAGTTATTTATACCAGAGGCTGGCTATCGGACACGTGCGTCACCTGATTGTATCTGATCTCTACCACTGGTTTTTGCTGGTAGTAGAATATTCATATCCGCCTGGATAGCGACCACCGTTCACAGGGTGTAAAACCCGTCATAGTGGCACATGCAAGTATGTCGTGTTCAGAGATCAGCCAGTGTACATCCGGTTTTTGTGAAGGGTCTACAGTTATTTGGCCGTGTTGCGGCTTTCTGAGTACTCTGACACTAGACCCTCGACCACTTCTTCACCTTCTTGCCCATGGCGTAGTGTGAAGAAGCAGGTTGGCATGATTGTGTTGAGTAGCGGGGGATAGATTGTCTCTCGATACTTGATACTCTAATTGGACTGCTCTAACCATCAGGTGCAGTGTGGTCACTTTGCCGTGCCTGGGTAAAAAAAAGACTATTATACCATCATTTTGCAATCTGAGATACATCATTACAACCAATCAAAAGCTATTAAGTTGTCAAACTTTAATTTTGCAAACTTAATCGTTCGCTTTAGATTCACAACAGGCCTGTCCCGCTGCGCCACCGTGCCAAATGATTTCCGGTTCCCTTGCACTTGGCTGCTTTCCAGCTATCTTCCTTATTATCTACGCTGTTTGTCATGCGACAATGAACCGTAGGTATGCGTGATAAGAGCGTTGATGATACATGTTCTTGATAGCTATTTTTCGTAAGAATTTTTATAGTAAATAAATATACATTTAAAGTGTTCCTGTCGTTGCATATGCACATGTGCTGTATTGCGTGTTTATCTATTATTTTGTAAAGGAGAATGCCCATTTCTGGTATGCTTTTTCTCGCGCCTCAAGATAAAAATAATATTTAAATTATTTATTTATTTTTGAAGACTTTATAGACTATTTAAAACAACTTTGGGATTGACGCAAACTTGTACCGTGGTCCATATATTCCTGGTCATTCTCCTTTAATTTTTCTGTAAGTGCAATACTTACGAATCATAACATTTTGAGAGAGCAATCACATTTTGGGCTATTTAATGAACTAGTGGTTGTCTTGGTGGTGGAAATTCGACCGTAGTTTATAAAAATAAAACTAACCGTTTCCAATTTTTTTATTTATAGCGCTAAACCTCTAAACACAAAATAAGGAAAACTTTGAAATAAAAGTTATTTTCCGTTTTTTTTTGCGGTATTTTAATTTTTAGTCTCGACGTTTTGGGAAGTAGTTTTATACCAATGTGTTATATTCGTGTAAACATAAAAAACCATACCATGATTTTGTAATTCTTTTCATTCACTTCCTTGGAACTTCAAATGTAGGAGTGCGTTTACATACTCTATTTGGTGCAGATGAATAGTGCCTAGGAATAGCATAAAGGTGACATACAGATAGACACAAACTTAGACATAGAATAGAATAAGAATAATTTATTTAACAGGTCCAAATTTACAATGTAGTTACATTTAACTATGATGGCCACACTAGGCACAGCCTGTATCGTGGTCATCATATCTTTATGATTTATCCGATAGGAAGTGTTCACATTAGCTTTTACACAAATTGTGGAAATATAATTAAAAACTTTACGAAACATAAGGTGTGTGTGTGTGTGTACGTGTGTTTGTGTGTAAGTGAGAGTGTGTGGATGTGATTGATTATTTTCAGACTCATCATAATTTAGCTTCAATAAGTGTTTCTTGATTTTTACTTTGGCCTCCCTTGTCGTGTTATTTTTAAAATTACATATTTTTACTATTTTATTACACATGGCGAAATAAGAATTTTGGGAAATGTCATATCATACATACATAGTCAGACTTTAAACGGGCATTATTTAGATAAACGTATATTCACGATTTCTAGTTCATGTCGTCCGGTTTTGTAGGAGGTCTAGAGTTCGGGTACGATATTTAGCCGTTTTGCGGCCTTCTGAGTACTCTGACACTAGACCCTCGACCGCTTCTTCACTTTTTTGCCCATGGCGTAGTGTCATGGCATGATTGTGTTGAGTAGCGGGGGATAGATTGTCTGTTACTACTCGATACTCTAATTGGACTGCACTTTGCCGTGCCAGAATAAAAACAAAGACACAGTTAATGAAAACGCATTCTCTTCCAAAGTTCCTTCCATAAAGTCATGACAATAAAGAATACTTTTTTGTCGAGGAATCTGCCAATTTATTAAAAATATCATGCACCCATATTTTTGTTGTTTGCATTGTTTCATATTTTCAGTATTCGGTTTTATCGAATCAACCTATGCTGTTAGCCAGTAATTGCTTTTAGCGCTTCGCCTAACAACATGGCCGGTGTTTTCAGTGCTCTAACTAGAAAGATATATATTTGACAGCGATTAAGCACTAAACAACTTTTTAGAAACCTTGAACACAGGGCAATCGTTACTGAGAAATGTATGTAGTGTAATGAATGCCTTCTCGATATATTAGTACTATATACCAGTATTATAAAATTAGGAACGGGTCTTAATCGCGCAATATTATAATGGTATAAATACCACAATTATTTCCCGACGTTTCGACCGAGTTGCATCGGCCGTGGTCACGGGCTGACTGAGTAGATTTAGTGTCGTCTTCGTAAGGTGGGGTTTCGTGTGGTGGGAGTATCGGTAACCAGTTTAGTGGGGGTTTTGATTACTACCTTCCCTTGATTTTTATTTTTATCAAAAATGCTGTCGGTACTTCGACAAACCACACTGACAGTATCCTCGCGCTGAAGAGTTGACTCATTCTGTCGACGCGGTTTACATATACTTATGACAGGATTCCATGTTGTTGACAAACGGTATCCATCCTCTCGGTTGAAATTCTGATGTTTTTTTATTTCTACCGCTTCACGTACTATTCTGGAGTAATAATGGCGATCGGTGGATAGAACCTGTGGTTGGTGTAGTTCTATCCAATGATTAGATCCAGCCTCCAGCAAATGCTCAGCCACCGCTGATTTGTTGATCTGGCGGTTTTTTACAGCGGTAATGTGTTCCTTGACCCTTTCAGCGATCGTTCTTTTGGTCTGGCCGATGTAGGAACTACCACAACTGCAATTCACCTTATAAACACCAGGAGTTTGTAAGGGAATTACATCCTTTGGAGTACGCAAGTGGTTCGATATTTTTGCGAGCGGACTATATACAGTCTTAATGGAGTATTGTTTCAGTACTGTTCCAACTTTGTCCGTGACTCCTTTTATATATGGCATGTATGCTGGGACTCTGCTAACCTCAGGAAGACGCTCCCTCTTCTTGGGACGGCGTATCTTTCCTTTGTATCCGTTACTCTTCAGTACCTTCTGAACATGTGTGAGCTCACTTTCTAGATGTTGAGAGTCACAGAGGTCATATGCTCTATTTGTCAACGAAGTCACAACGGATTCCAAATGCCGTGGATGGTGGTGAGAGTAGGCATTGAGATACCTGTCAGTGTGTGTAGGTTTTCTGTATACAGTGTGGCCTATGGAACCATCGTTTCTCACCATTACTTTCACATCGAGAAAAGGTAACGTTCTAAACGTCTAACGTCCGTAAAAAACCTTAACCATCAGTAAAACTTAATTCGCTTTTCTTGCCATGTCATGATTCAAAAACCACATTGCATACAGAGTTCACAAACGACAGTTGACGGCCAACAAATCTTGGTGTGAAACTGCCCCAAATTGTGGAATTCGGAATGAAAGTTACAGCGGAACCGCCCGTAGGACACTGACGGATGCAATCCAATTAAACAAAGCCAGTTGCGGAGCGATGGTTCTGGTTAACCTGCCTTGTATAGTAAAACAACAGTTCTAGTAGCTAGTTTAGAATTTTAACTGCATTTTAACTGCTTTTAACAGGCTGGGATAGCGGTTATTAAATTCAATTTTGGTCCGTCATGCTTCTGTGCTTGCAGCTGCCATCACTTGTCGTAGTGTGAGGAAGTAGGCTGGCATGATTGTGTTGAGTAGCGAGGGATAGATTGTCTCTAGCTACTCGATACTCTAATTGGACGGCACTGCGCTTACCAGGTGCAGTGTGGTCACTTTGCCGTGGCAGGATAAAAAAAACTTCCCTGTAACATGGTTGAGGAGGCCGATGCCTGCCACATGCGTCATCACACACGAAGTGGGGTTTTGTGTGGACTTATCTGCTAAGATTTTGTTTTTACTTTATAGTTGTCGTGATTTTTATCACGCTTATAAGTATGTACGGAAATCATTATTGATATTTATTTCCTGCTAATATTACGATAACAGACTTAATTAATATTGAGCTGCTCTATTCTAATTCATTCGTTTGTATTTTATTTAATGAAGTAAATTATTGTAAACCAATTGTTGATACACAAGTGGGTGGGTTTTCTTATATTTATCATTACGCATTGTGTACTGACACATATACATAAGTGGATGGGTTTTCTTATATTTATAGTTACTTATTGTTGTCATTAGAGATATTGCCTATTTTTTTTATATATTTAAAAATCAATGAACAGTATTAAAATATTTCGTATACTAAATACTACCATAGGTAAGTAAGGTAAGTGAATGTGACACCAACTTGATTGACCTCAAATAGATAAAAAATATTATTTACACATTATGTTGAGAAAAGAACAATAAAATGTGAATTTAGATTGAATTCTAGTAATGGTAAAGTTAAATGATCAATATATTTTTTATTACTTTCTAGGTTATGGACCCTTACGCCAGTGATCTATCACTCACTGTTACAACTCCCAACTACGGCAATTCATATTTAAGTGTACTAAACTCTTTTTGTAATAACCCTAGCTCGACCAATACCGTCTCACATAAAACAAACCAAATGGCCAAAAACAATGAGAAAACAATTTATGTAAACCAACTAACAAGTGCGAATGGGCGTTTCGGGAAACCCATTTATACGGATAAAGGCAATAATCGAATGAACGAGCCGATATATGTCCAAAATGGAATGTGCTGTCCAATTGTACTGTTGGAAACATAGATATAGGTCTAATAGACGATGTATAAATACACCCAACAGTCACACACTAGGTAAAACCTGTTATAGAGTTCAAAGATAGACAAAAATAAAACCAAATATTTGTTCGTGTTGGTATCGCAGACTGGAGACGAAAGCTCCGCTTCTTTATTGCTTTATAATAATTCTACAAAGATTCCATTTATAAATATTCAAAAAATATATCTTATAAAAAAACTGCCAGTACTAGGTGAGCGCGTCGCTAACACCTGTATCGTAGGTATCAAGAACTGCGAGGGACTACGGTCCCACAACACCTAGACCCGAAACAAATATCTGTTTGTCACACAAACATTTGTCTCGAACCTACGGCCTCTCGTTTCACAGCTTCCTATTCGCCCGCTGCGCGGAGTCTGCCTCTGTTACGTGGACTTAGCATGCGGAAATAAATCGAAACCCGGGACAAATCATGATCACGTGGGATCAGTGGATCGAACTAATATTTACGTAACGTATTCATCATCTACAACCAATTAGTATGAAGATATGTACAGCGTAAAAGACACTAATTTTGGTAGCATGGATGACGTATTGCTTTAGTTTACGTCAGCTGAATACACGAAATATTCTATAAAAGTTTGTTAAAAAAAAAACCAGACAACTAAAAAGCAAAAAATAATTTTACATTTACATCAATTAATTACATACAATTGAAATCAATTATTTTTGGAGTCGGTGCCGTTGTTGTTTTCTTTAATTTTAGATTCATAAAAACCAAGTATGGATCTATTTTATATTTTTTTGTATGCCTGATTATTTTGTTTTTTCCATGTTTTGGCTGGCACCGACTCCAAATAATTGATTTCAATTGTATGTAATTAATTGATGTAAATGTAACCAATTATTTTTTGCTTTTTAGTTGTGTCTGGGTTTTTGAAGACGTTTTTATTTTTATTTTTACAAATATAAAATAGGTACGTTGGATAGAGTACCAAAAGAAAACACCACTGAAAAAGTCACAGAAAAGCAAAATTCGCAGTTTCGTATATTCGGACAACATATTTTTTTAAGTTATTTTGGGTTTAAAACCAAACTCAACCGATTTTGATAAAAATTCTATGGGACCAATGTGGAAGCATATTCTCTGTAATAAAAGAAGAATTTTCCAAATTGGTAAATAAATGACGGAGTTCTGAGGTAACAAACATAAAAAAATACACGACGAATTGAGAAACTCCTCCTTTTTTAAAGTCGGTTAAAAATGCAATAAGAATTTTCCAAATCTGACTGCAATTTCAACGCATACACGCGCAAAAATGTTGAAATTGCAACAAACAATAGCTTTATAATATTAGTAGAGGTTGTTACTAATTTTTCATTACCAATCCGATGGTGTGATGTAAAAACGAAATTTTGTCAATTCATATTATTTTTTAGGAACAGAATGAAAAAGCAGGTAGATCCTATGTCTGATGATAGGTATGTCACGCGTGTTCATAAACAATTAACACGATTCTAATATGCAAAGTGTATATGAAAAAACTCTAACCGAACTGGCAGAAACGGCCGAGACGTAAATCGTGGATTCGATTCGGAACAGCGACCGAGAGAATGCATTTCTGGCTTTATGAAATAACATATTTGTTGTTGTTAATTATCGCTCCCTTCAGCGGCAGAAAAAATATCATCAGGAATCTTAAGAACTCTCTATAAGAATTTCGGATTGTAAAGTTTATCTGGCATTAGGCCTCCATGGTGTACTACGCTTTCTGCTATTAAAGGACCCCATATCCAACAGTGGGTCAATATATAATACAGCGCTAATATTGCCTTTATTTGAACATTTTTTTTATTGGTATAATAGTGCATCTCCGTTAATGCTTAATGTGGGACGTAAATTTATCTGAATGTAAATATTCTACAACGAATGACATTGATATAATGGTTGCTTATATTTACGCGAATATTAAACATTGAAGATTAACAGCTTCAGCAACAGTGATTGACAGCTTCCGTGGCGCAGTTGGCGAGTAGTCGGGTGTGAAACGAGAGGCCGTGGGTTCGATTCCCGCACGGGGATAAATGTTTGTGTGACAGACATATATTTGTGTCCGGGGTCTGGGTGTTTTGAGACCGAAAGTCTCTCGTAGTCCCTGATACCCACAACACAAGACTTGTGTCTTAGTGTGGGGTCGGGGCTATGTGTGTCTGTTGAGTGTTATTTATTTATTTATTGAAATAAAACTAATTTACTACAATTCGAAATATAAACTAATTTTACGACTCTATCTCAGTTTATTTAACATTTTTAGTGCCGACGTTTCCAAAGCCTTACACCCTTCATGGTCACGGGGCGGACTGAGTTGTATGTCGTCACGAAAGTATAGTGCAGTGTTTCTTGCTAGCACCGGCCTGGGACCCAATTAATCATTTAATATATAATGTTTTATTTCAATGTATATTATTCGCGTAAACATAAGAAATCATTATCTTATCGCGGTTTATTTGTACTTTTTAATCCTGACGCTTCGAAAGCTTTACAGCTTTCATGATCACAGCGTCGACTGAGTTTTATTTCACGAAAGGTACACTATCCTTTAGTGATGATAACAAACACTTTCAACCATACTTCCACTTTTTATTGTAGTCATTTTATTTCTGCTAACTAAAACAGTCATTAGCAGGCACAAGGAAGAAACCACAAAGTGAATCATAAAGAAAACCAAAGCGAAATCGCTCTTGCCTCGATGCACTCGGTAAAAACTATGCATAAAACATTTTTATTTTCTATTTTATTCAACCGATAACTGGGTGAAATAATGAGATGACATCATTTCAGATTAAGGTTGAATGGATATTTATGTATACCGTCGATAAATTTATTTGGTATGCAAGTTTAATTGTTTCCGATACAAAATGTATCCTCGAAGAGTTATGCAAAGGTACAAATCGTCGGCCTAATTATAATAATAGCCCACAAAATAAAATAATATTGACTATTTCTGTATAATAAACATACGTGAATCCATTTGCTAGAAAATATAATATCTGTTAAGTTTCAGAAACGGCCACACATCGTACCCCAACTCTAGACTCCCGACAAAACCCGGATATACACAGGCTGATTCCGGAACGCGACACACTTGCGTTTGCCACTATGGCGGATTTTACACCTGTGTGCGGTGGTCGCTATCCGGACGGATATGAATATCCTACCACCAGCAAATAAATCTAAAAATAAACAAACAGTTTATTCTCGCTCTTGTAAAATTTTCCGAAAAATAATTACGAATTTTGATAATTAGGCCAAAGAAATAGATCCTACCGAGCTAATTGCCGTTCTAATATAGAAATGATTTATAATAAGAATGATAATTGTTTTTTATTTCAATGAATATAACAAAAGTATTTATGATGTAGCTGAACGTAAGATGGAAGTAGTTATTGGCAAATTCACCACTGCAACATTATTTGATTGCAAATCCATTTGATTCTCAAGACCACGGTACAGCAATCATCGCAAATTAATGGCCTGCTGTGCCCACCCCCTGTCAAAGACTTTGTACAATTTAGCTCTACTGAGTTATCCTAGTGGTCAAAGTAATTAATCAAAAGGGCCAAATATAATACTGAAATTGACAAACAAATGGGCAAGTCTCTTGCGCTAAGATTTTCTTTTCTCACAAAGGAGGATCTTAAATATACACTGGAGTTAGAGATAAATTAGTTGTTAAGTATATTTGTAAATATCCGTGGGTAGATTGGCGATAATTACCAACTGAGTGGGGTGAAGAGTTGCTTTAAAAGACTGCTCTCGAGCGCTCCAGACTACAGTCCGTTCTGGGACTGTCTACCGTACAGACGTATGGTGAGCACCAGCTCTCATCACCTATACCTATATTGGTCTGGTGACAATTCAGTATACTGAACGCTCTATAGAGCGTTATGCTGTCCGTGCGCACCTGTGACTAATTGGTATTCGGTACATCTTGACATGCAATTGTTAACGATGGGCACAAATTGATCAATACAGTGGCAATCATCCTTTATGTGCCGTTTAAAGGTACCCACCCTTAAATAGAACTTTGAATTGTTTCTTGTACTACATTATTATTATTATACGTCCCACTGCAGGGCAAATGTCTCCCTGATCGCTTTCCATATGTCTCTGTCCTTTGCCAGGGATCTCCAGTCCTTTAAATGGTCAAGGCCATCCGCCACCTTCTTCTGGGTCTATCGCAGCGCCGTGTCTTATCTTTTGGGATGTATTCTGAGGTAATTTTGGCCCATAGCACCTCTATATCAAATCCTACCCAATCCCATTGTAACATGGCCGCCTTCTGACTTACGTCTGCGATACATATGGTTCACGAAATAGTTCCTCTACAATTTTGGAAATAGTTTTCAACTGGCAGAGAGAGAGTAATTTTAATAACGCATATGTGAAGATTCACAATCACCCGAGTATATTTGCGCCGACTTCAGCAAACTTACCGAGTATGGTTCACGACAAATAACTTGGAAGATTGAATTTAATTAATTTATTTTAGTTGAACTGTATGTTGCATAGAAAATAGAACTTGTAAGAAAACAGCTGTGCATTGTGAAGCAGGGCGAAGGTCCATTCTAGTATTGACACAAAGACAAAAGACTGATAAAAAGTTGACTGAGCTAAGATTAGGTTAAAACTAATTATGGGGGAACAGATGAACATACATACCGGTCAAAAACATAACCCTCCCTTTTGCTTCACCGTAGGCGGGTAAAAATTTGTGTCCTTGTGCGTGAATGTGTGTATCATTTAAGAAATGCGTCTCTTATTCTAATAATTTTCGAAAGATATTATTTAATCTCATTTTAATACAATGTCACAATTAAATTTGTAATCGTGCCATTCTTGCCGCCCAGACTAGCCCAAAATGATATTTAGATCATTTTCAACAATGTTAATCTGGCCTACAGACCTTTGTCGGATAGATAGTACAAGAAAAACGATGAACAGAAAAAGACCCATGCTCACCAAAGGTGACGCCAGAAAATATGAAAAATATTTTTTAAAATTATACGGCTATGTAAAAAGATAAATTAAGGGAATAAGTAAGACAAAGTATAATAAAGTTTAAAAGGCCTTTTTTAAATCACTTTAACGATAATTTTCTTGCAACATATCTGTATATGTGTATATAAAAGAAGAAGCTGACGGACTGACTGACTGACTGACTGACGATCAACGCACAGCCAAAACGGCTGGGGTTAGAGACTTAAAATTTTGACAGTAGGTACCTTTTATGACGTAGGCATCCACTAAGGAAGGGGGTAAAATAGGGGATGAAAGTTTGTATGAAAATTCTTCATTCTTGAACTTAAACGGATGAAAATTGGTATTTTGTATTGTATACTTTTTCTCCCAATCATGACCTCCACGCGGGCGGAGCTGTGAGCAACAGCTAGTTTAGATATAAAACGAATGTTTGTTTATTTGTCCAAGAGATCCAATACTATTTAATAAAACTAATGTGTATGATAGCAGTGATAGCCAGTTGGTTGCGGTACGGACTGTCAAGACGAAAGTCTATGTTCGAAACCTAAATGGCATACAACTCTGACTTTTCTATAGTTACGTGTGTATTAAGTGTTAATTATCACTTGTTTTAACGGTGAAGAAAAACATCGTGAGGAAACCTGCCTACCTGAGAATTCTCATAAGTATTTCGAAAGTATATGAAGTTTACCAACCCGCTTTAGGCCAGCGTGGTAGACTAAGGTCTAATCCCTCTCATTAGTAGAGGAGGCCCGTGCCCAGTAGTGGGATAATGTTTAATAAAGGGTTAGTATTATTATTTTATATTATTATAATGTGTATTGTTGTGCCCGCAAAGGTTTGTGACATTAAAAACATGAAATAGATTACAAGTGTAAGTCGAATATACATTTTACATACTATATATTTTTATTGATAAATAAAGTAGAATTTATATTAAATAGATGGAATGTTAAATTAATTAACTGAGAGGCGTTCGATGGAGCGCAATGAAACCTCATTACTACCGAGGTGTCGTAAAATGCCACTAAGATTTTTATTTACGGCCATTTTATTACCACCCCATAAAACTCCTTCGACCTGATTCTCGAAGCTGTTCGTCTATTAGAGAATATTTCAACGTTACATTTAAAAGCAAATTGTACTATTGTAGTGAAGGTTTTGGGTTTTTGCAAATTTTGAGCAAGCTAAAAGACAAATAGAGTGTCTGGTCGTTCGAAATATATTCCAGTAATGTTATCTTAATATTGTTAGTCCCATTTATTAGCTGTTGCTCGCGGCTCCACCCGCGTGGAACGTTTTTTACACCTTGGGTAACACTATTGTAGTTTTAGTAGGGATACTTATTTTTTCTTGCAATTAAAATATCCTATTTTAATCAGTGGTCATGCAGCATTCAAATGTTGAAAGAATTTTTAAAATCGGTCCAGTACTTTTTGAGCCAATTCGTTACAAACATACTTACAAATCTTTCCTCTTTATAATCTATATAAATAAAAATTAATCGGCGAAATGTATGTACGCGCATAACTTCCGAACGACTGCACCAAATTGGATAATTCTTTTTATTTTGTGTTCGTTATTGCCAGGACAAGGTTTGTATAAAAGATTTTTTTTAAATAATCGACATGATTTTCTTAAGGTACGTTCCCGCGGTATAGATTTTTGTTTTTTTAGAGAGCAAGGGATCTACATGATTTTTGATAATAGTTGTAGTTCAAGGGTCAGAGAATGACATAAGGTAGGTACTTTTTATCCTGGAAAAATGTACGGTTCCCGCAGGATAGTTTTTTACAGTGCAAAAGGGTCGACATGATTTATTGCATGTGGTATTTTAGGGATGATATAAGCTATATTTTTCACGGAAAAAATAACGGTTCCTATGAGATGGCAAAATATAGATAGAAAGATGTAATAGCTTAAGATAATAATTACCACGTGGGCGGAGCCGCGGACAACAGCTAGTATTAGTATAGATACGAGTATCGAGGGAATTTATATATATATATCTGTGGGTAGATTGATAATTACCAACTGTTAAGTTATAGATGCTAAATTTCTCCAGACCCGAAATATCTTGTATGCAGATTTATTGTCAAATCATTTACCAGAAAGCAGAGAGGTAGGAAAAAATCTCACTCCTGGGTCCTATAAGCGTAGTGTGACAAAGCTACTGAGCAGGCCGGCATGAATGTTTTGAGTAGCGAGGCATAGTTGTTTCTTGCTACTTAATACTGATTGATGCTAGTGGTAGGATATTCGCCGAATTTCGGTCCCATAATGTAATAGGGGGCGAGCCTATCGCTATACCGGGCACACATCCCAGACTCCTGGCTAATACTGAGAATTTCTAGATAGAAAATACCAATGTCACTTTAACCGACCCGGGGATCGAACCCTAGACCTCAGCACAGCAGTCGTAACGCATGCGCAATTACAACTGTGCCACCAAGGCAGTCTTAGTATTTACTCATGATGATTCTGAGTCATTAAGTAAATTTTAATTGTTCATATTGCTATTTCCAGACCGAGTTTTGTAGATAACCAATAGCTTCCTTCTGAACTGCAGCATTACACTTTATATTATCTATGGTAGCTGCATTTCACGAACGCACGCACTTCGAATTTGGAACACCCCTTTTTGATACTTACAAAATACTAATAATAAAAAAACAACACCCTCGTCTCGCGGAAATTTAGAATATTTACGAAGATTTGGTCTCAGTGCCCAGACGCTAAATAAGTATTTGCGAATCATTAGTCACAATGCGGGCGTCGAACTTGCGGCCTCTAGTTTCACAACTCCTTCCACCCACGCCACGGGGCATACTGATATTATCACAATATTATTGTAATGTCATCGGTCAATTATCCGATATCTACCTATGATTTATACAAAAGTAATTATTCACATCAGTTTACCCCAATTTTGCTGGTGGTACGATATTCATATCCGCCCGGATAGCGACCACAGTACACAGGGTGTAAAACCCGCCATAGTGGCACACGCAAGAGTGTCGCATTCTGTGATCAGCCAGTGTACATCCGGCTTTCGGGGTCGGGGGTCTAGAGTTGGGGTACAATGTTTGGCCGTTTTACGGCCTTCTGAGTACTCTGACACTAGAGCCTCGACCGCTTCTTCACCTTCTTGCCCATGGCGTAGTGTATAGAAGCAGGCCGGCATGATTGTGTTGAATAGCGAGGAATAGATTGTCTCTCGCTACTTGATACTGTAATTGCACGGCACTGCGCTTACCATCATGTGCAGTGTGGTCACTATGCCATGCCAGGATAAAAATAACCGCCCGATCGAACGGCCTGAGCTTGTTCTACCATTTTTATTTCCGAACCAGCTCACATCGAGTGAATATCTTATTTGTATATAGATACACAGTTTCTAACTATGTTTTTTTGTATCCTGGCACGGAAAAGTAACCACACTACACCTGATTGTAAGTGCAGTGGCGTCCAGGTAAAGCATGAAGTAGCGAGACAATCTATCCCTCTCTACTCAACACAATCATGCCGGCCTGCTGTGTAGCTGCACACACTACGCCTAAAGGACCCATGATCATACTATAAATGGCACGCATTTCAACGTACCTGGCCTCGTCTCCCGCGGCTGCCTTTGAACCAACATACCTGGTTGTCTCTCCACCGGTTGTCGTGTAGGGCGCCTCTCACGTGGTACACAGAGTCTGTGTCTCCAGACTCGGAGCGAGCACGGCCGTCCACCTCCCGTGTTTCGTCACTGTAAACATGCAGTTTATTAGGGTATTTCATTTATTATTATTATCATTTATTTCTTTTTTTTATTATTATTTATTTCATTTAATATTTTTTATTATTATAATTTATTATTTATTTATATATGTTCTAGACAAGCGTGCTCCACCGTAGGCCACATAAGCACTTACCATCAGGCGAGATAGTGGTCAAACGCAAGCCTATTTCGCTAAAAAAAGTCTTCTTTCATGGACCACAAGGATACCGGTGTTCCGAGAAGGTAATAAGTAGTGAGAAAAATTGCAAGCGAAAATCAACCTTATTTCTATAACGTTAACGTTACAAATTCGCATCTTAATACGCACCTCAATAAGGGTGAGTATTGCACGTTGATAATAAAAGCTATCAATATCATTTTCATTACATGAAGTGGGTTAATTAAAGTCCATCTGTTCAACGGACGTTATCTCTCATTCTCAAAATCGTGTTTTAATTATCTCTGTTACGTAAATACTGCCTCTGTGGCGCAGTTTAAATTGCGCATGCGCTACGACTGCTGTGCTGAGGTCTCGGGTTCGATCCCCGGGTCGGGTAAAGTGATATTGGGTTTTCCTATTTAGAAATACTCAGTAGCAGCCCGGAGTATGTAATTGAGTACAGTATGGCGATAGGCTCGCCCCCCTCTCACATTATGGACCGTAATAAATTTGGCGAAAAGTGGGTGTACTTTTTACACCTCTGCCTACCCCTTTGAGGATTACATGCGTGAATGTATATGTATGTATGTTCTCACTAGAGGTATTGAACACCTTCAATTTTCCATTTGCATACTTATTCGATCAGCCGCTGACTGTCAAAGGTGTTTCAATTAGTGGGGTTGGCAACCACAAACTGTTTGGTTTAGCCGGAGCTATAGATCCATGAACACAATGGCGACTAGGTAAACAATTATATACAATTACATTATTACAATACAGCCACTGTGGTGTAGTGGGTGATTAGTGGGCTGTGAAACAAGAGGGCGTGGGTTCGATTCCCGCACCGTAATAAATGTTTGTGTGCAAGTTTGTTTCGGGTCTAGGTGTTGTGGGACCGTAGTCGTAGTTGTTGATACCCATGATACAGGTTTTACCTACTGTGGGAACAGAACTATTTATGTGACTGTTGGTTGTAGGTATTATTAATTATCTACCATAAAGAGTATAGGTTCAAATAAAATGAAATTTAAAACAAAAGGAGAAACTGACATGAATCATCGTGTAAGCTTTTCCTTTAATTTGGCCACTACCATTTCCATCAGATTTGAATGGCTTGTACTTATTTTAAAGTATTATATTCGAGTAATAAATTTTAGGAAACGATATTAAAATAATAAAAACATCATATCGACTAATTCTCATATTTAATTGACACTGGTCCCAATGTTGATCGAAAACAGATTACATAACTGAAAATCGGAATTAATGTGTGAGTGTTTTTTTTTTGAATATATCTTTTATGTTTCAACTTTCAATCTCATTCCAATACAATGACACGATTAAAGTTATGACGTAATTATCACATACTTGAAGCTGAAACTTTGCATCATCAGAAGATTACGGAGGCTGACAGCGTGTCAAGTGTACATAGTTATCATCCACCAATGAACCTTCATAATGTGTACCTCGATTTTTCTTTCAAGTAACCAAAAACTATCCTCTATTTGTATCCATACCAATACTATAAATGCGAAAGTAACTCTGTTTGTATGTTTGCTACCTTTTCACGACTAAACAGCTGACCGGATTGTGATGAAATTTGGCAAGGAGATAGATTATATTTTGGAGAAGGACATAGGCTATCTTTTTTCTGGATCCGAAAATTCATATTTAGGCATTTGGTAGGAAATAAAGAAATACGTGTTTCCTTTTTTTTCAAAATCATCCCTAAAGTTATAGCCATTCTTTTTTTTTTATCCAGGCACGGCAAAGTGACCGCACTGTACCTGATGGTAAGCGCAGTGCGGTCCAAATAGAGTACTGAGTAGCAAGAGACGATCTATCCCCGCTACTCAACACACTCATGCCGGCTTGCTTCTTCACACTACGCCATGAGCAAGAAGGTGAAGAAGGGGTCGAGGGTCTAGTGTCAAAATTCTTATTCATACTAATACTAGAAGTGTGAAAGTAACTCTGTTTGTTAGTAAGTCTTAGTTGAGGGGTCTGAGTATAACTTAGACATTTTTTATCCCGGAAAATCGCCGGTTCCTATGGGATAGCAAAATATAGAAAGATGTAATAACTTAAGATGTCTCCATGTATTTTATACCTCTTCCTACAAAAACAACTACCACGCGGGCGGAGCCGCCATCAACAGCTAGTTTCATATAAAGTAGTCAGCTAAGATTTTTCCTTCTAGGAAATAATATAATCACAATAAAAATAGTAAAACAATTTAACGATGGTGGGATGGGTTAATCAAAACCACATAAAGAGCTCGATGTGACAGTACCATTCTATTGGCAATGCGCCAGAACTCTGCAATTTTGCTTCATAAGAACCTCATTCATAAGCTTTAGCGGTTTGTTAAGCATCAGCATTTCTTATTCATTGATAAAATCATTATAATCTGTATCTAGGCTCATATTATTATATAAGCTGTTGCTCTAGGCGGTGACAGCCATTTGCTCTGGTCCCGTGGGTGATTATGAATCTGTGTCGGATCGGAAAGGAGGAGTCTGCCGTGTGCCACCGTTGTGGTAACTGCCGAAATGACACGGGTCAACACACCCTTGAGGAGTGTCCAGTCTGGGACGACGAGCGCAGCGCTCTCAGAACATCTGTCAATGGAGACCTTTCTCTGCCGGCCGTGGTGGCTGCCATGGTTGGCAGACGAAGGTCGTGGCGTGCGTATACAACGTAGATTCTTGGAGTCGAACCAAAATCTTTATGGTATTGTAATATACACAGTCAGGTCATAAGTTTTGTCACACAGTAAAAACTTTTATTTTAGAATGCTAGCCACAAAAAAGTTTATTGAATTCGAATTTCAAATTGTTCATGAAAATAAAAATGTATACTTTTTAGAATTTTACTCATTTTTAAATATGGAGTGGACGCTTAAAGAAGACCGTGTTGCAGTAATTGCGTTGCATCGTTGCGGTTACGCGCGAATTCAAATTTTTGACATACTGTAAAATTTGAATATAACCAAAAGATTCGTTTATCGTACCATCAAACGATACAATGAAGACTCTAGTGTAGATGAAAGGTCAAGAAGTGGTCAAGGTGGTGGTAAAGGCCATTCTGAGAACCGTGACGTCACGGGACATATCATGCATCCTTTTACTGTCATTTGACAATTACCCCTTCCATCAGATTTGAACGGCGTCTAATTTACTTATTTATGTTCAGTTTCATAAAATTCTTTCGATAATAGGTTTTAGCCTTTAGGTAATGTAACTTGTTGATTAAATTAATAAAAAAATCGTGTCAAGTACCCTATTGTCTCTCAAATATATATAATATAATATACTAGCCCTGTATTAAACATTGTCCCACTGCTGGGCACGGGCCTCCTCTACTAAATTCTTATAAGAATTCTCAGGTATGCAGGTTTCCTCACAATGTTTTCCTTCACCGTTAAAGCAAGCGATAATTAACATTTAATACACAGATAACTTTAAAAAAGTCAGAGGTGTATGCCACTTGGGTTTCGAACATACGACTTTCGTCTTGGGAGTCCGTACCGCAACCAACTAGGCTATCGCTGCTTTTTACTGTCTCTCAAATACATCACACAAAAAAAAGGGCAAAGATGGACTGCAACAGTAACGCGCATTGCCTCTAACAAGCGCGGACAAAATTAAAACCACTCTCCGAGAAAATTGGCACTAAATTGTGTTCTGATTAGCCCATTGTATACGGTGTGTATTTTTCTGACTATTGGACCGATCGCGATACTGCATAGTGACTATATACTGGTTGTGATCATAGCTTGAGATATACTTTTGGTATTTAATTACATAATTGTGACTGCGGTGTTATCACAAAAAAAGCTGGAGAGTTTATTTGTGTGTTTGAACGCGCTGATCTCTGGAACTACTGGTTCGAATTATAAAATCTTTTAGTGTTGATTAGCCCATTTATCGAGGGAGGCTGTAACATATAACATCACGCTATGACTAATAGGGGAATCAATGAAAAATTTTGCAAAAACAGGGTTTTTTAGAGGTTCCGTAGCGTGCGCTGCGTAAAGGCGATTGGGCGATAATTGTGTATTGTCTGACCGGTCAACATTTTAGAGGATCGGCTGCACGTTGGCCTATCTCTATGATTCATCCACAACACCTTGGCAGGACGATCGGTACAGGTGCGTCAGTGCAGGTAACAACTCCTTGGATTGTACTATACTTATACCTATATACTTTTTCTGCCAAAAATAACCTCAACGAGGGTCGAGCCGCGGGCAACAGCTAGTGTTACATACAGCTTTACGATACATATAAATATATAACTTTAACATGTTTATATGATATAATGTTACACACCCACAGCTTTAGAGCGTAAACCAGACTCGAGAGGAAATACCAATGATCATTGAAAAATAAAGATTTTAAACAACATTTAAATTACCCTTAATACTCAATCAGTACTCAATGTTACATAGAGTAAGTATAATGAACACTTAAAATAACTTCAAAAATGAACATTAAGCATCAATCAGCAATCCTCTCTTCATTATATTTAACTTGTATCGTAGATATCAAGAAATGAAATTCCTACAACACCCAAACCCTAATCAATTGGGAGCCACAAACATTTGTCTCGGTTCGGGAATCGAACCCACGGACTCTCTTTCTCACCCGCTTCCCTACCGAGGTTGCAAAATCATCAAACATTTAAATACATATTATTACCGGTAAGGCATTTAATTCGTTTGTATAATTCGGTATACTAATTGTTTCGCAAACATTGGATTAAGTTTTAAACTAATTAACCATCGACCTTTTTACAAAGCGAGTTAATATTAATATTTCAATACGGTTTCTATCATAATCGATCAACGGGTGATCTTCTAGCGTTTGTATTACATCGCTGGGGCGAGGCGATTGACAAGCATGGCGAGGCTCTGGCTGTGAGTCTCGACATAGCCAAGGCATTTAATAAATTCTGGCATCGAGGCCTTCTCTCCAAGCTCCCGGCATACGGTCTGCCCGACAACCTGTGCAAGTGGATTTCCGGCTTCCTGCATGAGCGTAGAATACGTGTCCTGATGATAGACACGCTTCGCAGCTCATGTCAGTAAATGCCGGAGTAGCAAATATTTGTATTTTTGCCGCACCATCAAGCTTTGGTACAGTTTGCCAGTACCGTGTTCCCTCCTTCCTATGATCCTGGGTCCTTTAGGCGTAGTGTGAAAAAGCTACACAGCAGGCCGGCATGATTTTGTTGAGTACTGACTAGGTCGCGCCGCGTAGTATCCAGCGGTAATGTAAGCCCGCTAAGTTTGTTTCGCCGGATCTTCTCAGGCGGGGTCGCGTTTGGATCCGGTGGTAGCTTTTAAAACATGCGACGTCTCGGAAATACCCATGGTCCAGGTCAGTGTCACCCATTTAAAAATATATATATTTGACTGGTATTTCCTTAAATAATATTAATTAATAATATAAAAATTTATTAATAATAAATTAATAATAATTATAAATACCTTATGAATAAGTAATTACTAGTGTATTGATGATGCTATGTATGTTACGTATACATAACTGATATGCTTTTCTTTACTTTTTTTAATGTCCTGACTTGCCATAAGAGCTATGTAATTGCCTACTTGATCAATAAACGATTTCATTTCATTTCAGTAGCGGGGGACAGATTGTCTCACGCTACTTGATACTCTAACTGGACGGCACTGCACTTACAATCAGGTGCAGTCACGTTTGAGGTGCCAGGATAAAAACATTAAACTAGAGTACTATTTTGAAGATTTGATGACCCCTAACTTAATATTCACCTCTGTATCTATAAAATATACCCAACAGCCATCACACATAGTCTTGATCCAACACTAGATGAATATAGGGGTATCTAGAACTACTAGAAACTTCGATCCGAAGACCCCCAGATCCGAAAAATATCTGTCTGTCACACAAACACTTGTCTCAGTGCGGGAATCAAACCCCCAGCCTGTCGTTTCACAGCCAGCTACTCACCCGGAGTGCCACGAGGGCTACCAAATAGGTTCTATTTGAAAAATAAAAACTACTCGGACTGCCTCGGTGGCGTAGTTGTAATTGCGCATGCGTTACGACTGCTGTGCTCAGATCTCGGGTTCGATCCCCGGGTTGGGTAAAGTGATATTGGGTTTTTCTATTTAGATATACTGAGTATCAGGAAACCCGGATTCTGGAATTGTGCCCGGTATGGCGATAGGCTCGCCCCCTATCACATTATGGGACCGTAATAAATTCGTCGAAAAGTGGGTGTACTGGTTACACTTCTGCCTACCGCTTCGTGGATTACAGGCGTGAGTGTATATGTATCTATGTATGTAAATAAAAACGATCAAACTTTATCAAATTGCTTAAATTAACTTTAAATTCGATTTTCTCTTTGTGTATTTGGTTACCTAGGTACTCTAAGAATTTTCCACATCATACAACGGGTTGAAATCGTTAAAATCAGTACCTACTAATTGTTTCATTAATTAACTTTATTAACGGAGTTGGCAAGATCAAGCCCAACCGACAAAGTTTGCTTCAAATAAGTTTATTCAATATGAAGTTCTCTCTCGCTTGGTTACCCAACATTTTACGCACACGTGTATATAATTAAAAGTTTAACTAAAAGTAAAGAAATCGACTTCAAAACCCAAATCGAGATGGATTTTTTAAGAAGTTTAAAATTTTTCTTAAAAGCTTGAAATATTAAGATAATTTTTAGCTTTATTTTTAACCGACTTCAAAAAGGAGGAGGTTAACAATTCGTCGGAATCTTTTTTTTTATGTATGTTACCTGATTACTCGAAGATGCCTGGACTGGTTCGAGAAATTCTTCTTTTGTTTGAAAGGATATACTTCCCAGGTGGTCCCATTAGCACCAAGTCGGGATCTGATGATGGGATCTCAGAAAAATCAAGGACAACCTTCAAATTTTATAGTGACGCATAATTTGTTTTTTATTGAAGTCGGTGTACTTTTAAGCAATATGATTAAAATAGGTACAAAGTTGTCCCTTTATAAATGACATATATATATGACTACATAGTATAAAACAAAGTCGCTGTCGCTGTCTGTCCGTCCCTATGTATGCTTAAATCTTCAAAACTACGCAACGGATTTTCAAGCGCTTTTTTTAATAGATAGAGTGATTCAAGAGGAAGGTTTATATGTATGATACATGCATAATATTGTAGAGAAACACTGATGAATTAACAGGTTTCTAATGTGATGTCGTAAATAATCAATTATTTTTGCGCTTACATTGCAAACGCTGACTGAACCCCACGAGATAATTTCTCCCAAATATGACATCCACGCGGGCGGAGCCGCGAGCAACAGCTAGTTGAATATAAAAGTATTTTAATTGGTATTCAGACAAAGTGTAATATTTATGTATCAGGCGACTTAATTCAGTGATAAGTCTCTTCTAAAAATAAATAATTGAGGTATTATCGCTTTGTTTATTTGTTATTTATGCAACTAGACAGCTACATTTTGCAAGCACTATTGTTAATTAAACGATATTGAAACCAGTTGAATTACTAGACATTCATTTTAAAATAGTAGAACATTGATTTGTAGATAGTTTTTTCAACAGGAATCAGCTGGCTTGAGAGGGTTTATACCACAATTTCATTGAAACCCAATATGATAGTTTTAATACACAATAGTTTGAATAAAATTAGTATGTCGCTCGACGAAGCCCTTTTTTGCTATCGCGAGGAACGCTTTTTTTTTATCCTAGCACGGCAATGTGACCGCACTTCACCTGATGGTAAGCACAGTACGGTCCAATTAGGGTATTGAGTAGCGAGAGACGATTTATCCCCCGCTACCCAACACAATCATGCCGGTCTGCTCCTTCACACTACGCCATGGGCAAGAAGGTGAAGAAGCGGTCGAGGGTCTATTGTCAGAGTACTCAGAAGGCCGCAAAATGGCCAAACATTGTACCCCAACTCTAGACCCCCAAAAACCGGATGTACATTGGCTGATCCCGGAACGCGACACACTTGCGTGTGCCACTATGGCGGGTTTTTCACCCTGTGTACTGCGGGCGCTCCGGGCGACGCGGAATGAGTATAAACAGCAGGACGGTATATTTGTGTTGAGTAGCGAGGGATAGACTGTCTCTCTTGATACTCTATCTGGACGGCACTGCGCTTTCCATCAGCCATCAGGTGCACTTTGCCGCGCCAAAATAAAAAAAACGGTTATAGTGGGCTGGCCTTACGACCCAGCCCCCCTCGCCCAGAAGATGGCTATCCGCGCGGCCGCTGGGACGAGATGCCGGTTGTCAGTCGTCCTCCCGGCTTCTTCGTCTTCTCTGACGGAGGGACGGATCATATCGTTCCCGATCCCTTTCAGCACTCTCCTTCTGCGAAATGACGTTCTCGCAGAAGTAGGCCACCGCATGCCAGGACCTCCGGCTGGCGACCATGGACGACACCACGGCCGGCAGTGAGAGGTCTCCTTCGAGCTCAACGACGCCCTTCATAAGTATCCTGATTAATTGAAGTTATCTTGTAATAGTCTCTCAACATACATATCTCACACCTGTATTCGAAAATGGATAGGTAGTGGTGCCATTTTAACAACCACATTCCGGGGAACTTATTTCGCATCTTAGGGCGAACTTATAATTCGCCCTAAGATGTAAGATGGTCAATTGCCAAACCGACATAACTGCCATTGCCGGAAAATCCATGTGTGATTTTTTTTATCTCAAACCTAAATACGATTTATAATTGCCCATCTTAGGATGTGAACCCAATACCTCACCGGTTCTCAGCCCCACTAACCAATGAAACGTTCATAATATTACGCATTTCAAAATCCCTCTCATGTCGCAAAAGATTATCCATTAAACAAACTAAAGCCGTTTGAATACAGAAAAAGGCTAAAGCAGAGACTCAAGAACTACAATGTGATTCGAAACAAAGACGGCAAAAATCACAAGGATCATCTTGCACGGAAAATCATTCCTACAAAAACAAGATTCAATCCGAAATGTCGCCTAATTCAGCACGATAAAGTACATATTACATTGCTCGCTCCAACGACGCTAAACGGAAGGAGCGAGACTCGTAATAAATACCTTCGTGAATTTCCATCTCGCAATACCCCGTGCAAATCCACGCCAGACGCCGCAAGCTATTGCCATTCTTCTCACGTTCACAGAGAGCTTATTTTCGATTGCACGTCACTTGGAGAGGTTATCCATTTGGAAACGTCGCATGTGACATATTAGTATTGAAGAAATTTGTACTCTATTACATAGACTTGGAGTAGTATATTACGCAGTCGAGTGGATAGTGGTCTTTGTTGCGGGAGATCGCTAAATACTTGTACATTTTCAGAACGCTGAGAGTAATAGGGGTGGGGATTAAACGTGCCCCCCTATTCCGATAATGGGAGAAACGTTGGATATTCTGATAAATTGATAAAGTTGTTACGCCTAACCCAATTTAATGTAAGGCGTTACGATACGTCGAGTTTATTGCCACGTTGAGTTATAAAAAGAAATGGCTGAGCAAGTGGCTATAACGTCTCTTTGTTTTTTTATATGTTCTAAATTTAAAAGTCCGCTTTCGAATTAAACCGTCTAAGAATAGTTGAAATCATTTGTACGCGCGGTGTTTGTATCAACGGACAATTACTGTGATTATCAAAAGGACTACGCTGACAAATCAAATCCATATTTACAAGCACTATCACAGAACAAGGTGAGCATAAACGGGTTACACATCTATATGTTATCATATTATAACATATAGATGTGTAATATGTGTATACCCTATACTACTTGTTTTATGGTCTACCCACAATCATCATCATTTTCAGATTTTATTTTAACAATATATCAAAAACATAGGTGAGGTTGATGCGTTATATTTTACCGTAATATTTATTCTCTGGAGATATAAATTATTATTCACGCGTACGGATTCATGTTTTCGGCGCATTTTTGCGGATTTAAATATAGTTAAAGTATATATTTATGCCGATTCTAATGTAAAGCTATAGCCCATATATGTCTCTAAAATGATCACATTATGGTTTAAACATTTCAAGGAAGCTACTTTGTTCTTGCATCTGATAAAAATATTACTTTATTTATACATATACACTCACGCCTATAAACCCCGAACGGGTAGGCAGAGGTGTAACCAAGTACACCCACTTTTCGCTAAAATCATTGAGGTCCCACAATGTGATGGCGGGTGAGTCTATTGTCATACCAGGCACAATTCCAGACTCCGGGCGGATACTGAGTATTCCTAAATAGAAAACCCCAATATCACTTTACCCCATCCGGGGATCGAACCCGAGACCTCATCACAGCTGTGGTAACGCATGCGCAATTAAAACCGCGCCACTTAGGCAAACATTCATATTATCTTATTTTAATCTATCGTTTTAAGATACTTTGTTGTTGCATCTCGATGAAAAATTCAATTTATGTTTCAATTAAATACAGGCAGGGCTAAAAGAACTTAGGCTGGAGACTCCTAATGCAGGCTTGAGGACTGTCGAGGCAGTGCGTCCTGTTTTTAGCCAATGGCTTGACAGGCGCCACGGTGCACCGACATTCCGTCTGACACAGGTACTTTCGGGTCACGGATGTTTCGGTTCGTTCCTGTGTCGGATCGGAAAAGAGGAGTCAACCGCGTGCCACCATTGTGGTAGCTGTCGAAATGACACGGCCCAACATACCCTTGAGGAGTGTCCAGCCTGGGATGAGGAGCGCAGCGCTCTCAGCTCAGCTGTCAATGGAGACCTTTCTCTGCCAGCTGTAGTAGCTGCCATGGTCGGCAGACGAAGATCGTGGCGTGCGATGGCCTCCTTCTGCGAACGTGTCATGTCGCAGAAGGAGAGCGCCGAACGGGATCGGGAACGAACCGATCCCGCTCGTCACCAAACGAGAAGGAGGCGCCGAGTTTGACGATTGACTGGCGCCTCCTGCCCTGTGGAATGGGGGCCCTGAAGAATTCTACCACGGTATACCCTGCCTGTCGTAAGAGGCGACTAAAAGGGATCACGGGGGTCGCGGCTGCACAGCGGGGGATGTGCGGCCTTTATATACATATTTATATTTTTATATACACAGTCAGGTCATAAGTATTGTCACACAGTAAAAACTTTTATTTTAGAATGCTGGCCACAAAAAAGTTTATTGAATTCGAATTTCAAATTGTTCATGAAAATAAAAATGTATACTTTTTAGAATTTTACTCATTTTTAAATATGGAGTGGACGCTTAAAGAAGACCGTGTTGCAGTAATTGCGTTGCATCGTTGCGGTTACGCGCCTATTCAAATTTTTGACATACTGAAAATTTTGAATATAGCCAAAAGATTCGTTTATCGTACCATCAAACGATACAATGAAGACTCTAGTGTAGATGACAGGTCAAGAAGTGGTCGCCCTCGGTCTGTTAGGACTCCAGCAGTGATAAAAGCTGTGAAGGCGCGAATTTAAAGAAATCCCAAACGTAAGCAGAAACTGTTGGCCCTTCAGATGGGGTTAAGCAGAACCACGGTGAAAAGGGTGTGGGTGTGGGCTTCGGGCATATCGAAGAAAAACAGGACATCGTTTGAATGCTCGTCTAATGGACCTGAGACTGAAGAGATGCCGCGCTTTGTTGAAGCGGTACGCGGGAAAAAAATATCGGGAAATTCTTTTTTCAGATGAAAAAAATTTTACCGTAGAAGAGAGCTACAACAAACAAAATGATAAGGTGTACGCACACAGTAGTGAAGAAGCGAGCAACCGTATTCCGCGTGTCCAACGAGGTCATTTTCCATCCTCGCTCATGGTATGGTTGGGAGTTTCTATTGGGGCTTAACAGAGGTACATTTTTGTGAGAAAGGTGTAAAAACGAATGCAGTTGTGTATCAAAATATAGTCCTGACGAACCTTGTGGAACCTGTTTCTCATACCATGTTCAATAACAGGCACTGGGTATTCCAACAAGATTCGGCGCCAGCTCATAGAGCGAAGAGCACACAAGACTGGCTGGCGGCGCGTGAAATCGACTTCATCCGGCACGAAGACTGGCCCTCCTCCAGTCCAGATTTGAATCCGTTAGATTACAAGATATGGCAACACTTGGAGGAAAAGGCGTGCTCAAAGCCTCATCCCAATTCGGAGTCACTCAAGACATCCTTGATTAAGGCAGCCGCCGATATTGACATGGACCTCGTTCGTGCTGCGATAGACAACTGGCCGCGCAGATTGAAGGCCTGTATTCAAAATCACGGAGGTCATTTTGAATAAACTTTAGTGTCATAAGAATCTATGTTTTGTTAAGTTCATTTTGGTATATAAATGGTTACATAATGAATAAACTTGTTTCAATTATTTTATATTAAACATGTGACAGAATTTATGACCTGACTAGGTATATATTCTCATGGTGCGACCCTGAGACGGGTGGCGGCGCGAACATCGTGCTGCTGCTGTAAATTGGGAAGGGCATTTAGCCCAAGAAGAGACGGGCCGTAAAGGCATGGCGCAGGGATGATTCCGGCAGCAATCCAGAGTATACTCAGGATCCCCCGGGATCGTCCCACATGTGCTGCAGCAGGCTACCGCGGGGTTTTTAGTCGGTACACCGGCGTAGGAAAATTGGTTAGGGTCCCGACCTAGTAGACCTTAGGGCGATCTGGGTCGGAAGGTCGGTGAGTCCGGCATAACCATCTCTCCTCCCCCGAGGACCAGAAGGTATCCGTAAGAAGGTTTTTCCCCGCGGGAAAAAAAAAAAAAAAGGGCTAAAAGAACTTGAATAATTTAAAAATAAGCAAAGTGAGCCCGTTCACAAAATATCAGAAGTCTATACAACATGTAATATGATTAATGCACACTCTGAAAGTAGTTTGTTCAGAATAAGCGACAGAACCGATATCATCAATTTTTAATAGACGATTTTTATTTCCAAAAATAATTAACACTCAGGTAAAAAATAGTCACCCTTTAATTAAACGTTCAAGACAAACGAAACTGAGACATAACTCGATGCGATAAAGTCTTTTCTAAATGCAATAATAAACGAACACTTTAAACAATCAAATAATTAAAATTGCGAACTTTATGTCGAAAATTAGTACAACTAATTTCGTAAAAAACAATATTTATATTCATCGCAGTCTAATTTCAATACATGAATTATGATTGTAATAATATTTTTAAATTGGGGTGTCTGAGGATGTGCGTTATTCCCGTTACACGTAGTATAGCGTGACTGATAACTTATAAAAAGCTGGAGAAAAAACGAAATAAGTAACAATGAAAAACGTCTAACGTTTGGCACACTATTTTAAAGAAACAATAGCAAGCGACATTTTCACGTTCGTAACCCATTCGCATAGCCATTATAAAGTCAAACAAACCAAAATAAATCTTTGCATTGTAAATGAAAGAGGGCTGGAAGTTCAAACAAAAGTTATGAATAAATGAAAACGAAAACATTGCAAAAAGAGCGACACCCGACTTTTCAGCGGCGTTATGTCTAAAATAGGTGTTTGCGCGTTCGCGTATTATGCGAGATTTAAATGTCTTACTAGCATTAGGCTAGTTGACTATTTTTGAGAAACCGTTTTATATTATTCTTCGTGGTCTAAATTATCTGTATATATAAAAGAAGAAACTGACTGACTGACTGACTGACTGACTGACTGACTGACTGATCGATCAACGCACAGCCTAAACGGCTGGGGTTAGAGACTTGAAATTTTGACAGTAGGTACCTTTTATCACGTAGGCATCCACCAAGGAAGGGTTTTTGGAAATACCACCCCTAAGGGGGTAAAAAAGGGGAAGAAAGTTTGTATGAAAATCCGTCATTTTTGAAGTTAAACGCATGAATATTGGTATTTTGTATTGTATACTTTTTTCCCAAACATGACCTCCACGCGGGCGGAGCCGCGAGCAACAGCTAGTCATTAATAAACATAAAACATAAGTTTTCAAGATTTAATTTGCATTTTTATAAACCAAATTTATTTTTCCCACCAAACCGCTACCAACTGTCATGGCCTCTCGTGTGACGTGACCATCCGCAATACTAATAGACGTTTGGCTCAGCGTTTAATAGATGTTTTGAACAGTGACGTCAGGCATAATGATTTGTGTTTCATGTCACGGGACAAAATGCTTTATTTTTACATATTTTATTTTTGAAAATATTAAATAATCACATATAAATTAACAAATCGGTTTAATTATTAGGATATTTCCTATTATAAGAAATACCGAAGGTATAACGGAGGTATTTAGGAGACTAGTTGGGGGTAGTTAATAATGAGAACCAAAGTGGGAGTAGTAAATGTTTAATATAAAACGGTGTGCCTTCCGCGCTCCGGTGTTCAGTTGAGAAGACTAGTGGTGTAGCAGTGAGTTGATAGTGAGAACATTCGTGGTTCGTTCGCGGGGTAGTAAGTGTATCAATGTGTAAACAGTTCAATGGCCGCGTAGTTCAGCTTAAAGGGTAATGCTGGTAGATTAATTATAAAGAGAAGCCTTAAAGTGAATCCTGACATGCGTGTGTATTAATATTAAGCACTGAGATGTGTAACAGTGTCGTGTAAATCAATTAATAAATTATAAATATTGTATTTGTGCCTTTTAAATAACCATCTTGCATAGTTTTGTTGATGTTCCTAACATAATTTTCGATATTTTTAGACTAAAATCTATTATAAAAAAACCAAATTCTATCAGGTTTTCACTTACTGTCAACTACCCTATTATTGAGTTGTAAATGATACCCTAGTTGTTAGTGGTATGGACTGCCAAGACGAAAGTCTTATGTTCGACTTTTTTAAAGTAACGTGTATATTTAATTGTTAGTTATACCTTGCTGTGGCGGTGAAGGGAAACATGCATACTAGAGAAATTCTTATATGAATTTCAAAGGAATTGTGAAGTTTACCAACCCGCATTAGGCGAGCGTGGTGGACAAGAGTCTAACCCCTTTGATTAGTAGATAAGGCCCGTGCCCAGCAGTGGGATATTGTTAAATACAGGGCTAGTATTATTAAATACACCCAACAGTTACACACATAGTTCTGACCCCACACTAGGTCAAACCTGTATCGTGGGTATCAAGAACTATGAGGGACTACGATCTACCACAACACCCAGACACGAAACAAATATTGTAGCGTTGCTGTAGCGTTTCATAGAGCGTGGTGAGTGAAATTTCCGGACCCCGGAATCCTTTGTTTAGACCAGGGTGTTGTTTAGGGTGCTGTAATTTGAACTGCTGGCGATCTATCTGAATATTGTTAAACTCCGATCGATCAACTCGAAATATCCATACCAATCCATACTAATACTATAAATGCGAAAGTAGCTCTGTTTGTTTGTTACCTCTTCACGACTAAACGGCTGACCGGATTGTGATGAAATTTGGCAAGGAGATAGATTATATCCTGAAGAAGGACATAGGCAATCCTTTTTCTCAAAAAACAACCTTAAAAACGTTAAAAGTTGGTATTTTGTGTTGTATACTTTTCTCCCAAACATGACCTCCACGCGTGCGGAGCCGCGAGCAACAGCTAGTCGAAATATATGTGAAGTTTATAGAAAATTCGGCAGGAATCAAAAACGCGTACCGCAGGTTCCTTTGATGTTGCCACTTTCGCCGCTAGCGATTGTTATCCCCATAAAAGAAAGCGCCCCTCATCGCTTTTTTTATTTCGTTATTCTGCCTAATTGAGGAAAAAATAAAATGTGTGAATAGATCTATATCGGCAATTTTTTCTCGACTCAAAATGCACTCGCGATCAACCGTTTGTGACGTTTAGACTATCATTATGATTATTACCTATATTAGCTATATTCGTGGACCCTAGAGGTCACTTGTTACCAAATATATAGCCAATTAGTTTGCCAATAAACACTACATTATTAAAAAATGACAATCTTCGTTCACATCTTATTATTCAAAAATGATAGATTGATGATGATATAATTTACACTTTACTCATGAGTGTCCAAAGCTGAGCAACCTAACTAACACACGATTGCAAATAAATAATAAAATTACTCATAGTTTTGTAGTTTGTAACACACATAGAGTACTAGGAGAGCAGACACAAAAGGAGTTTCCTCTCCGCATACAAACTAGTAACAATCGAGCCGCAACACAATGACACGTGTCCTTCCCTTTCATGCGCTAGACACGGGCATAATACCATCTCGCTCGCTGACACGTCCTTCCTGAACTATAATAGACACGGACCGGGTACGGTAGATTATATCTGAGGGTTGTCAGGTGATTTCTATACATCTCGAATAGACCGTAATGTCAATGGATCTGCATCTTTTTTCTGTTAGATAAATTCCGAGTGAAATAGTGATTGATATAATATATATTTTTTTTTATACTGGCACAGCAAAGTGACTATACTGCATCTGATGGAAAGCGCAGTGCGGTCCAATTAGAGTATCGAGTAGCGAGAGACAATCTATCCCCCGCTACTTAACACAATCATGCCGGCCTGCTTCTTCACACTATGCCATGGGCAAGAAGGTGAAGAAGCAGTCAAGGGTCTAGTATCAGCGTACTCAGAAGGCCGCAAAATGGCCAAAAATCGTACCCCAACTCTAGACCCTCGACAAAAACCGGATGTACACTGGCTGATCCCCGAACGCGACACACTTGCGTGTGCCACTATGGCGGGTTTTACACCTTGTGTACGGTGGTCGCTATCTTGGCGGATATGAATATCCTACCACCAGAACACACACGATAAGAAGGCGATTAAAATAGATTGTGGAATTAAATAAAGGATTTACGTTAAATCATCTAAATAAGACAGAGAATTTAATTATAGATAGAAACTGATTCTTCAAATAGTTAATCCAAAACTTGGAAATAACATTAGTGTTACCCAGAGAGATTAGATATCTGTGAAGCACTTTTTATACATCTTTATATTTACTGATTCTACCTGAATAACTAATTTTAAGCTTTATTATCGAAGTGAAAACTTCGAAGTGAAAACTTATTTAGGCACGTTGGGCACTTGTGGGATGGGGAAAAAGCACTGAACTCACGAGATCATCACGCTCAGATTATTTTACTTTTTACATAAGCACGCCTATGAAGTTCTTTAATTATTCCCAAACAATCATAAACAAAAACTTTATGTAACTTCATGGACGCTGTTTCCAAAATCACACAGTAATTAAAATTGTTTAGCTTTCCCTTCTGTCGGTAGTCTCAGGACTGTATATTTTTATTTTATTTTACTGCGCCGTGGAGGTTCCACGAGTTGACGAGTCGCCAGCTTTAAAACGAGAGGCCACCGGTTCAGTTCCCGCACAGAGACAAATGTATGTGAGATCCACTAATATTTGTTTGGGTCTAGACATTATCAGAAGAGGTCTCTCTTATTTCTCGATATCCACGACACAAGACATTTGTAGTTTGTCGGATCTGGGCTATTGTGCCTATGCTATTTATTCATTACAGCCTCCGTGGCGCAGTTGGCGAGTAGCAGGCTGTGAACCAGAGGCCGTGGGTTTGATTCCCACACCGGGACAAATGTTTGTGTGACAGACAGATATTTGACTCCGGGGTCTGGGTGTTGTGATACCGAAAGTCTCTCGTAGTCCCTGATACCCACAACACAAGACACGCATCTTAGTGTGGGGTCGGAGCTATTTGTGTGACTGTTAGGTGTTGATTTAGTGGGGTTATTGATAATAAATATAGATATACAAATAGATATACAAATAGTTCTGACCCACATAACGATAAGAATTTTGTATCGTCATTACGAGAGACTTTCTGACTTACAACATCCAGATCTCTTTACCATTTAACAAAGTTTGAATACCATAAGTTGACAAACAAGCTCATCTTTTGATAGGAAGTAACATCCACTACTTATGAATATACATAAAATTTTTATGAAATTATGAATATACTTAATTTTGTCGGGGGTCTAGAGTTGGGATACGATGTTTGGCCGTTTTGCGGCCTTCTGAGTACTCTGACAAAAGACCCTCGACCGCTTCTTCTCCTTCTTGCCCATGGCTTAATGTAAAGAAGCAGGCCGGCATGATTGTGTTGAGTGGGGATAGATTGTCTCTCGCTACTCGATACTCTCATTGGACGTCACTGTTCTTACCATCAGGTGCAGTGTGGTCAATTTGCCGTCCCATGTGAAATAAAATTTATGTGTTACCAACTTTATAAGAATAGAATGGAGAATGGTAGAGAACTTAAGCTACGGAAATATCATTCCACTTTTGAAACAGCAAGCTACTACTTAAAGCTAAAAGATTTATATCCTGCTCCAACTGAGTTATAACTTCTATCACGTTGTGTATTGTTTCCGAAAATGCTTTTTTTACAGTTATAAACATAGTAAAGTTATGTAGGTAAAAGTAAAATAGTTTCAATTTGATGATGTTAACAATGAAAATATGCTCAAAACAATCAAGAACTACGTAAAAACGCCAATGTTACGACAAAAAAATATTCGACAAAGAAACCGAAATCGAACCCACGGCTTTATGAATGAAAACATCTCACTGAACCGTAGAGTCTGTAAAATAAATTTACTGAAAAACAAAGCTGTCAGAAATGTCCACGCTCAATAAATTTTACTTACGCCACCCATCATTCAGTTATATAGATCCTCCACTATTATAGATTCTGTTATAAGGACATAGAGTCCATATTTGATTAAATAATTGGAAAACTTTCGTTACTATGCTCTCATGACTACCTGTAGAAAGCAACTCTATCACAGAGTAACAAAGTTCATAATCACGTGACACAGTAAACTAGTATTTGCGTATGGTAATTGTTACCTATTGAGACCCGTGTCAGCACCTGTCCATATATGAAACATATTTTAATATAATTTTCTGGACAAATATTGATTTAAACATATTTCTGTTTCATATATGACTAGTATTTGCCCGCAGATTCTAGCACGTGTACTGGCTTACCGAGCCACAACTTTGTGGTGTCTACTACGCCGGACCGAACCCAGAGTTTCACAAATTCATTTGTTGGGCGCGCCATTAAGCTGTGGAACAGTTTGACAGCTACCGTGTTCCCTCTTTCTTATGATCCTGGGTCATTTAAACGTATTGAGGAGAAGCTACGCAATACGACATGAAACCGAATAAACTTCACATACATATTTATATCTTCAATAATCTGGTTAGGCGTCATGAACTCGATCTGTTTTTTTTTCCTAGCATGGCAAAGTGACCGCACTGCACCTGATGGTAAACGCAGTGCGGTCCAATTAGAGTATCAAGTAGCGAAAGACGATCTATCCCCCGCTACTCAACACAATCATGCCGGCCTGCTCCTTCACACTACGCCATGGGCAAGAAGGTGAAGTAGCGGTCGAGCGTCTATTGTCAGAGTACTCAGAAGGCCGCAAAATGGCCAAACATTGTACCCCAACTCTAGACCCCCGAGAAAAACAGGATGTACACTGGCTGATCCCGGAACGCGACACACTTGCGTGTGCCACTATGGCGGGGTTTTCACCCTGTGTACGGTGGTCGCTATCCGGGCGGATATGAACATCCCACCACCAAACTTAAAGGTATTTACTTGTTTAACTCAAAGGCATTGACTCTCAACCGCACATTGTCAAAACACTGGTTTTAATCGGTTCACTAAATGGTAGATTTGTTTATTTATTTTAGTATTTTTTTTTGTATTCTTGTTAGTTTGATTTTTAATTAATATTAAAACGTATAAGTTGCTTACATGCGAAAACGTATAAATGGTTAGTTTTAAACCTAAGTATTGTATATATATATATATATATATATATATATATATATATATATACTAGCTGACCCGGCAAACGTTGTTTTGCCATATAAATAATTTCCTAGTAATTTCTAGTGTAGACAAAAAATAGCTTACTTATTGTAAGTATGTATGTATGTTAGAATGTGTATATTGTATGTATGTAAGAATGTGGTATATGCGTGAAATAAGCATGGAGCGCTGTGAACGATGAGGGAATATAAAAATAACAAAAGGCAAACATTATTTTTAAGTTATTATAATTTATTCCTTAAAATTATATATCATTAATTAAACAATTACGACAGTAACACTATTAAACAATATCAATCTCTTAATGCTATAGCGTGAACAATATTTTTTGTTAGTCCATCTTTAGCTAACACAAACAAACTGGATGGTTTACCCACTGGAGAGCATGCCACGTATAATTGTCCGTGTGAAAATAATGGTGTTCTCAAATCTAATCCACAAACAGACATCGTTTGACCTTGTATATATATATGTAACTGTTTGTTTTCCGAATAAAATAAAATAAATATGTAATATATAAATGTTTAAATTAGTGTTAGTGTTAAATATTGTACGTAAATAAAAAATCCTTTCGTTTACTAAAATCAGTGTTTATTTGTAATTGTCTGTTTAGATTATTGCAGACGGATAAATAAATGTAACAAAATATATTTTTCTTTTTAGTTTCTGGGTGCTTTTCTAATGCGGTTTTTCTTAATTGTTTTTTAGTTTCTGGTTTTAAATGCGGTTATATGCCGTAACTCCTAACTAACAAGGAGTTGTACCTTCCATCATCAACTCACCTGAATAACTCAAAGGAACATAAGTATATACGAGCCTACAATATTTAAAGATTTGGATGGTAGGCAGCGGCTTTGCTGTGCCCTGGTATTGCAGAAGTCTATGGGCGGCGGTGACTACTTACCATCAGGTGGCCCGTCTGCTCGTCTGCCTATCGAGGCACTAAAAAAAATGAACTTTCCACTAACTCCTAATAGTTAATGAGTTATATTATCCTTCATCAGCTCAGCAACATGAGATGATGAGTACCAGTCACAAATACTTGAATAGTTTTAGAAAAAATATAAAACACATTATGGGTCCACATAAAATTGGCGGGTGCTCTCGCTTTTTCTGTGATCCTATTATCAGATACTGACTTGGACACTGAGACCACCTGGGAAGTATACCCTTTTAAACAAAGAAAAAAATTCTCGAATCGGTCCAGTTGTCTTCGAGTATTCGGGGAACATACATAAAAAAAAGATTCTGACGAATTGAGAACCTCCTCCTATTTTGAAGTCGGTTAAAAATATATTAAACGTGGCTTTATTATGATACTTCCAGTGTCCATAGAACTTCGGCTCTATATAGTTTTTAGAGAAAAACAAGTTGCCCGGTATTCAGAAAATTCGGGACCAAAGTGCTTTCCTGTAGGATTTCAAGCCCCTAAGAAACTGATAAATGTATATACATGTATCCTGTGCGTTTATAAATTAAATTAATTAATTAAAATAGCGTAAATTTCAGTTGTGCCAAAATAAGCAGTGCCACAGACCAAAGCTCATTACATCGCGTGAAATATGAGATCTTGCACGAGATTTTACACGTAATCTGATTTACTCTGCGCTTGACGTTACCGCGGTAAAACTTCAGCTGCAGAAAACGCGGAAATGCCTTTCTTGCTATAATGTATTGTAGAACTTCTTTGAAGTGTTCTTACGGGTGTTTTCTGTTATTCATTTGTTGTTGACATGAAGAGGGTACTAAAAATAGGGCACGCCAATTATACATAGATTGAAAAATGTGTAGTTTATACACACACATATACACATAAATACACACGCACGCACACATACATATACACATAAAGCAGGCGCTCTGAACCAACAATTATACCCACACAATATTTTATTTTTATTTTGATTTACTGTTGCAGATATTATTCTATATATACAGGATTTTGCAAAGGGGATACAAATCAAAGCACCATGTATAGATTCGGTGATAGGTAACATATCGACTGATCCGTAACCCTCATAGTTACTAATTGAATTTCGAAAATTATATCAATATTTTCGTCGTTCAACCCTACAATCAGCTGTTATATGCTGCTGCCATTACTAAGTAATACCAGATGAGTTGAATATTATTATGAACTCATATACTTTTTTACATACAATCAGCTGAATTTAGGGTTGCAACAATTTCTTAGTAGGTATTATTCATGACATAGACATAAATTTAAACAAGGTACTTTTTTCTTCTTTATGATATTGCTTATCACAGTATCTATACATGGTGTTCTCATTAGTACCACCCTTTTGGAACATATAATATAAATCCGTTAATATAATGTAAATCTGTTCTTGGCTTTAAGCTGTGTCTTTATGAGATTGTGTTATGTAAATTATATTAATAAAAAAATATTTTTTTTTATATTTACTTAATGTTGGATCTTTAACAAAAAGGCGTAGCAAATACATCCCATATAATTTAAAGTCAGATAACACTTGCAAAAACTAGCAACTATACTAAACTACATTCCCGTTTGTCTTACAGAACATAGCTAAGTTTCTAGAGGGCGAGTCATGGAGGCCTCCATCCATCTCTGTCATGCTACACGCAATTATGTTGGGATAATTCCACCCATTTCCTTCAACTTTAAAGTATGGAGAAAATGACGTCGCAGTAAAACACTCTTCGGACTTCCGATAGTTTTCCCTTCGACTTTTCTTGTTAATAGCGCAGAAACTCTCATATTTTTTATATTGTTGTCCGACTTTTACTCGTAAGATTAGGTTTTTATTTCATCAAAATTTTATTTGGATATACACGTATTTATGCCTGTTAACCCGGCAGAGATGTAAGCAGTACACCCAAATTTCCCGAAGCTTGTTATCGCCTCATGACGTGATTGTGATAGGGGGGAGAGCCTATCTCCACACCGGGCACAATTCCAACCTCCAGATTGATACTCAGTATTTCGTTATACAAAAACCGAATATCATTTTTACCCAACCCGGGGATTGAATTTCAAACAGATCCGTTCATCCATTCTGGCGTGATTGAGTCACAAACATCCATCCATCTATTCATACATTCGCATTTATAATATACTAGATGTTATTTTTGTAAGAAAAGGTGTACAATCCAGAAACCTGTAAATTCATCAGTGTTTCTCTACAATATTATGCATGGATGATACATATAAACCTTCCTCTTGAATCACTCTATCTATTAAAAAAGAGCGCTTCAAAATCCGTTGCGTAGTTTTGAAGATTTAAGCATACATAGGGACGGACAGCGACAGCGACTTTGTTTTATACTATGTAAAGAAGTAAGATAAGATGTATAAAATAAAAATTAGAATTTAATACTGTATTTATTGATTGAAAATCTATGGTATTTTTGAAGCCAGCTCATTCAAGCTGTAGACAAATAAAACAGGTCACCTCTATCACAATTCGAAATCCCTAAGGATTAAAATTCCATTACACAAAAACAATTAGAACACCTTAAAGCATGCACGCTGCGCGTAAATCTAGAGCCGCATAATGTCTTCCACTTCATGTGGGGTGGGCGGTACCCACCCCTCTCGGTAGGGACGTGTGAGAAGCGGACGATGAAATTTTAAAAGGCTCTTACAGGGTTGGTATTTTTATTACATCCAAGAAAAGATGTTCAGGATTAAAACTGTAGTTACGTGAACAATGTTAGTGGTTGAATATTTTGCAGGTAGATTTAAACTAATAATTACATACACAATACACACAGGCATACACATAGTCCTGACCCCACACTAGGAAAAAAAATACAGTAAAGCTTGGGTAATCCTCCAATTAATTCCAAATAATTGATTTAAATTGTATGTAATTAATTGATGTAAATTAAGTCAATTATTTTTTGCATTTTTTCTGGGTGCTTTTCTACGTACGTTGGATAGAGTACCAAAAGAAAACACCACGGAAAAAGTCACAGAAAAGCAAAATTCGCAGTTTGGTATATTCGGACAACAAAGTTTTTTAAGTTATTTTGGTTTTAAAACCAAACTACTCAACCGATTTTGATAAAAATTCTATGGGACCAATCTGAAAGCATATTCTCTGTAATAAATGAAGAATTTTCCAAATCGGTCAATAAATGACGGAGATCTGAGGTGACAAACAAAAAAATACACGTCGAATTGAGAACGTACTCGTTTTTTTCCAAGTCGGTTAAAATCAGAAGTTGGCCTACTTTAATGCAATTTGGCTAAATATGAATTATTTTCACTTGTGTCCTATATACTAATGGATCTAGCTACTAATCTCATTTATAGAAGAACTAGCTGTTGCTCGCGGCTCCGCCTGCGTGGAGGTTATATTCGGGAACAGAAGTATACAATCCAAGGAGTTGTCTTCTGCACTGAGGCACCTGTAGCAATTGTCCAGCCTCTCAGGTGTTGTGCCTGAATCTTGAGATTGCATCTAAAGAATATGCCATAAGTTTAACCTCACTTTGCCCCTTTTAGGGATGATTTTTCAAAAACGTTGAAACACGTATTTTTTTATTTCCTACCAAAAGCCTAAATATGAATTTACAGATCCCTAAGTCGAGGAATTATCGATTTCCCATACAAATTTTGAACTCCTATTTGACCCCTTTCAAGGTTGTTTTTTGAGAAAAAAGATTGCCTATGCCCTTCTCCTGGATATAATCTATTCCCTTATCAAATTTCATTACAATCCGTTCAGCCGTTTAGTCGTGAAGAGGTAACAAACAAACAAACAAACAGAGTTACTTTCGCATTTATAGTATTAGTATGGATATTAAAATCAACGGTTAAACGGATTTGGATTAAATTAGGCACACAGATAGTTTGTTACCTGGATTTACACATATGATAGGTTTTATCGCAGAAAAATATGATTAATGGTTCGATTCTCGGACTGGGAAAATATTTTCATAGTGTTGAGTGTACTTATATATTCTATAGAGTCTACTGCAGTGCCGATAAACGTAATCGCTTGAGAAGCTGCGGGCGAAAGCTAGTGGAAGAATAAAGTCAATCCCTAAGGTAGTGAAGCAGGGAGAAAGACCAGCATTTATTTGTAATTTTCCAATTAAAATCATAAGTAGTTATAGTACATTAGTTAGATTAGTCGAGCCAAATCTGAATCGGTCATATTGCAACTTTCACAATGATTGATAAAAATGGAGGTTAGAAACTGACTTAGATTAGTTTAATGAAATATATAGATAAGTATAATTTTTTTAATTTTTCTGATTTCCTTTTTTAGTTCTAGAGTGATTACTTTTCAATGATTGTAGAACGTCATAGGCGTGCTTATGTCACAAACAAAATAAGCGGTTGGACGAAGAATTGCATGTCGGTAACGCGAACCCATAAGTTTTCCCCATATCAAATACGCTCAACGCGGCTAAAGAAATATCAACTTTAATTTGGAAAAACAAAAGTGCTTTTTCTATAAACTTTTAGACTGATAAACGTAATCACACATTCAAAGCCTCGGGTGAAAGCTAGTCAAGGAATATGAAAATCCTTGCAGCATCAGATAACAAATACAGATGGCATTTTTGACAGTTGTTTGAAAAGGGACGCCATCGCTTTGTTCCCGGGCGCCTTTGTAGTTGACTCGACTGTGTGAAACTGAACACGTGGTATATATAAGGAAGTATTCGCAATATAATGTGAAACAGGATAGGAAGATGGCTTTGTCCAGTCCTAAAAAGCTATCACAATGTTTTTGTCGGGGGTCTAGAGTTGGGTACGACGTTTAGCCGTGTTGTGGCCTTCTGAGTACCTACTCTGACACCAGACCCTCGACCGCTTCTTCACCTCTGTGCCCCGTGGCGTAGTGTGAAGAAGCTACACAGCAGGCCGGCATAATTGTGTTGAGTAGCGAGGGCTATCCCTCGATTGTTCCTCGCTATTTGATACTCTAATTGGACGGCACTGCACTTATCATCAGGTGTAAATATCACTCCTACAAAGGAGCCAATAACTAAGATTTGAATGTCTATAAATGGCATAGTTCGATTGGTCAATATTCGGGATCCTGTAAAAAAGGATTGCGATTAACCATAGAAGGGTTTAAGAAATTATTTTTATGACAGCAGTCACTTAATAACCCCATTCAATTCGGGTTTGAAATTATTAAAACTCCTACTGAAACTCCTACTTAACATTGTATATATCAGTATCAGATCATTTTTTTACGTTCAAGGCCTTTTCACCTCTCAAGAATCACAAGGACACCAGTGTTTGGAAAAAGGTATTAAGTCGTGAGTAAAAATACAAGCCATAATCAACTTTATTTCCGTAAGATTAAAATAAAATAAAAAATAAATAAAATAAAAATCTTTATTCATCATGTAGGCATATAAAAGGCACTTATGACAGGTCAAAATACAAATGGAAATTCTCCATACGGGAATGAGTAATTATGGTTAGTGGCGTAGGAACTTGGAATCTACCATCAAGGGCTGGTAGGCAGGGATACAACGTCGAGGATAGGACTGGAAAAGGAGAAAAGAGGATGACCGGAAAATCAAAGGAATCATAATCGTCGGTAAAGGAACTGACGGGAGATGATGATGATCAGGACAGGAATGGGAGGGGAGAAGTTGAAAGGAAACAGGACGGATTTGGAAGGAAAGTAAACCCTAGTCTAGCTAACCTACCAGCCTTTCACTAACTATCTAAGCGATGACGACCCGAAGAAGAAAGGCAGAAAGAAACTCCGGGCTTATTTTTTTCGTCATCAATTGTAACATATTTTTTTCTTCTCATTATAATAAATTTATAAACATATTGTATCAATATATGGATTAATGCATACATACCACCGTTAAAACGTCAATCTTGATAACATATAAAAAAAAAACAAATTAAAGGGTGTATCATTGCATTAAATCCACATTTACAATTGACCATACATTGGCATATACCTACGTTGAGACAATTTATATTTAAAATATAATTCAAAGGCATACACTTTATAAATTGAACGATCGATCGGTCGTCTATCTCAAATATTATTATTATTATTGATTAAGGTTACAAATACGCCTAATACGCATGTCAATAAGGACGAGTATTGCCAGTTTTTGCCGGACACCGGTGTCTGATGTGATGGTGAAAGATGCTTGAGTTAAGTATAAAAAAAAGGATAGTAAGTCAGTCATGGGGACTACCGACAGAAGTGAAAACTTAAAACTTTCGAATTACTGTGTATTTTTGTGAAACAGCGTCCGTGGAGTAATAGCTTTATTGTTATGATTGCTTGTCAATAATTAAAGAACTTCATAGGCGTGCATATGTTAAAAGTAAAATAATCTAATAGTCTAGGGTCCCCGGTACTAGGTTTCCTATTGATTACTATCAAGTAGATTTTCCGTGAGTAGCTTCATTTTGACAAGACGCCCAACTTTTCTCTTACAAAAATTTTCGATTGTGGTAGCTAACAGTTAAGTTTAGTTAAGTTTAAGTTGTATAAAAACTGCTTCACAAATATCTAGTCTCTCTGGATGACACTAATGTTATTTGCAGGTTTTGGATAAACTATTTTAAACTTAAGTTTCTATATATAATTACATTCTTTGTCCTAATTTTTTATCCTGGTACGACAAAGTGACCACTGAAAACTGATGATCTATCCCCCGCTACTAAATACAATCATGCCGGTCTGTTGTGTAGCTTCCTGACACTACGTCTACAGGACCAAAGAAGGAGGGAACATTTAACTTTAGTGCTTTTTACTCACCCAAAACTGCCTAAAGAAGTTTCACTTCAAAAATGATCAAAAAAATCTGTGAACATATTACTGTCCTTGAACAAAACCTCAACTTGGCATTGTGAAAAATAAATCCTTTGTGGAGATAATATCACTCCATCAGACGGTAATGGCGCAAGTTATCTCGTGTAAACAAGACATTACATCACAGAAAACATCGTGTATTACCACATATTTATAGTCCCTATATGAAGGTCTATAGAAAATATGACACACACAACGTATCACAGTGGCGCACAATATTCTTTTCTGGTAAAATCAATAAAATATTCAATTTAAACCTTCCATCATTATTGCTGGTGGTCGGATATTCGTATAGCGACCACCGCACACAGGGTGTAAAACCCACCATAGTGGCACACGCAAGTGTGCCGCGTTCCGGGATCAGCCAGTGTAAATCCGATTTCTGTCGGGGGTCTAGAGTTGGGGTACGGTGTTTGGCCGTATTGAGACCTTCTGAGTACTCTGACACTAGACCCTCGACAGCTTCTTCACCTTCTTGCCCCATGGCGTAGTGTGAAGAAGCTACAGGCCGGTATGATTGTGTTAAGTAGCGAGGGATATATTGTCTCTAGCTACTTGATACTCTAATTGGACGGCACTGCGCTTACAATCAGGGGCAGTGTCGTTACTTTGCCATGCCAGAATAAAAAAAATGCAATGAAGGCACTACGCTGTTAATAACCATAAGACAAACGAACTCACCTGGAGTTAGACCTCTTGGAAGAGTCGTGTTTCTTGCCACCCTGGAGGTTGGGCAGATCCTTCTGCCGTTTCTTGGTCTCCCGCCATATTCTGTAGTACAGTATACACATCACAGTCACTGGCACATAAAACGCGGCTATAGCCGTCCCGAACGTGATGAACTGGTTCGTCTCTATAAACTGAATGTAGCACTCGTTTGGGGGCACCTTCCGTTCGCCATCTATGTACGGCCACGCATAAATCCACGGCGGCCACAACACTAAACTGAATCCCCACGCACCACCAATCATAACAGTCGCTCTGCGGGTAGTTCTTTTCGCGCGGTACGTAAGCGGCCGCGTCACACTGAAATATCTGTCGAAGCTGATGATGAGGAGGTTGAGGACAGACGCGTTGGAGGCGAGGTAGTCGAGCGCCAGCCACGTGTCGCACACGTGCGGGCCCAGTGGCCAGTACCCGTAGATCGTGAACATGGTAAACAGCGGCATCGAGATCAGCCCCACCGCGAAATCAGCCACCGCCAGCGAGAACAGAAAGCAGTTGCTAATTGTCTGCAGCTGCTTGTCGATCTTGAAGCTGATCATGACCAAGGAGTTGCCGACGACGGTGAGTACTGAGAGGACGCTGGCGACTATCGCGATGGCGATCTTCTGTACGAGACTGTACGGACTGTTCGGCAGGTCAAGGCCGAGCTCCGGTAGGGTGAAGTTGTCAGTGTAGTTGGAAGCGTTCAGCATGCTGTCAACTGGGCGAGCACGCTGCGCCCGCACCACCCCGACCGCGCCGCCCCCGCCCACAGAGCGCGCACACGCCTGCCAACAATAAATAAATATTATACACCCAACAGTCACACACCAAGTTCTGACCTAACACTGGGGAAAACCTTATCGTGTGTATCAAGAACTACGGACTACGGTCCCACAACACACAGACCCGAAAAAAATGAAGCGAAGGGGCCCATAGATTCCATGTTTGTTTAGTGCGATAGTGCTGTTATGATATATATGCAACTAAATATCTGTCTTTCACTTAGTCATTTGTCTCGGTACGGGAATCGAACCCATGGCCACTCGATTCACTCTACTAATCGCCCATTGCGCTACGTAAGCTGTCAAATGAATATAACAGACTGCTGTGCTAAGGTCTCGGGTTCAATCCACGAGTCGGGTAAAGTGATATTGGGTTTTTCTTTATTCTCTGTCTGGTATTATGCCCGGTATCCCGATAGTCTCGCCCCCTATAACATTATGGGACCGTAATTAATTCGGCGAAAAGTGGGTGTACTGGTTACACCTCTGCCAACCGCTTCGGGGAGTACAGGCGTGAGTGTATATGTATGTACCAAAATAATAGCATTATTAACTTCACATTATTAAGTTATACTCGAACCATTCCCGGGTGTAAACATGGAATATTTCCAAGAAGTTATCAATAATAGAGAGGTAGCAACTCTGGCTTTACTTTCCCTATCGAGCCTTCACCCTTTCGTCTCTTCGCCCCTCCTTCCCTTCGCCCCTCGACTCATCGCGTCTTTACCCCATTAAGTTAATTAGTTTGTAGCGGTTCGCACAAATCCGTCACTAAAGTTCGAACTATTAAAACTTTGTACGTAAGACTAAGTAACAGTGAATTTTAAACGACATGGTGGAATATTTTATTAATCCACCACATTATAACTAAATAATAATAATACTAGCGTTGTATTAAAAATTGTCCCAAAGCTGGGTATGGTCCTCTACTAATGAGAGCGGTTAGGCTTTAGTCCATCACGCTGGCTTAATGCGGGTTGGTAGACTTCACATACCCTTGAAATTCTTATGAGAATGCAGGTTTCCTCATGATGTTTTCCTTAACAGTTAAAGCAAGCGGTAATTAACAATGAATATACACGTAGCTTTAGAAAAGCCAGAGGTGTATGCCATTTGGGCTGGTCTCGAACATACGACTTTCGTCTTGATAGTCCGTATCACAGTCAACTAGGCTGTCGCTGCTAATTAATTCATCATGATACTAAACAACAGAATCCTATTATAATAGAAGTATTCATTAATATAATTCAGGATATTTTCCTTGATGGTTTATGAATTAAAACATAACATCGAATTTTTATGAGGTGCTTTCCTCGGGGAATCTGATATCTGTCTCGGTAATTCTGATATCTGATAGATTATCACCGCTTCTTACATTGGGATTCTGCATTTCGTAATAGTCGCAGGCAGACTATGTAAAGGACAATGGTGAAATCGTAGTTACAAAAAAAGTGCGTTTAGGAATTTCATACTTGGTAAGTAAGTTTTTTTTCTAATATATTACTTTTGACTTGACAGTCCGTACTACCACCACCTAGGCTATCGCTGCTATAACCCAAATATAAGGTTAATTATCAAGATAAATAGCGTCTCTCGATGCTCAGTAAAATTATGCGGATCTAAAGTAGGTATAAATCTGCTGACCCTGAACCGCGACTCTGATTTTTTACTGGTACCACGTGTAGTACAAATATTTATCTCAATACCCTCCCACCATCTTTATCAACCAGAGAATACAGGTTTATCTTATCTGAATGCCACTTATATTTACTTCATTGGCGTCTTTCGTATGATGCCAAACAGTAGTCATTCCAATTTCAACCGTAAAACACGTATTTAAACAGTATATAAATTTGATATATTTTTGTAGTTTTACGACTATAATAATGGTTCGAGTCAAAGTTAAAGAGGGGACATTGGAAGGAGAATTTGTGGAGAACGAGTATGGAGGGAGTTACTATAGCTTCAAGGGTATACCTTACGCGGAACCGCCTGTCAGAAGACTTAGATTTAAGGTAATTATCTCGTATAGAGCACTTGAAGTCTCTAGCTTATTTGAGTGTAATTTTGGTGAGCTGATTAATACTTGCTGCATGTATGTGATTTAATTATTTTTGAAGTGAAAGCTTCTTTAACGTTGCCACTTTTGGGATGGGAAAAAAGCATTGAACTCGTGTGACCGTCACGCTCAGATTATTTTACTTTTGAAATAAGCACGCCTATGAAGCTCTATAATTGACAAGCAATCATAAACGAAAACAATTAATACTTCATGCTTCAAAAAACAAACAGTAATTCCAAAGTTTTAAGTTTTCACTTTTGTCGGTAGTCCAATACCCTGGAAATGGCAGGGTAAATAGGATTGCCGATGGTTCAAATACTATCCCCATTCCTTTTCTTTAAGGTTGGCAGTGCACCAATGACTGCCCTTAGCCATGATCACTTACCAGATGAACCAATTGCCCTATGCTGATGTGCTATAAAAATACTTAAAGCACGCCGTACATCAGTACATTACAGTTGTAATTTTGCATGCCTTGTGGTTAAATATGGTTGAGCTAGAATTTTTGTATACCACCATGTGTTTGTACATTACCCATATTTGCAAAATAAATATATCTTTATCATCTTAAACATACCTATGTTTATATTTACATAAAGCAATGTTTTAACAAAACACCGGTTTGCATACATATTTTTTATGAAACTTATACAAATCTATTTATATAATGTGATTTAAAGACTTTTTTATTAATCAAATTGAATATTAGTTTTAAGTATGGAAGAAGAAATAATTAAATATTAAATAAAAAACAGCTTTAACCAATGTCAAACTAAAAGAATAACAAAGTAAATAAATTTTCTAATTATTTACTATCTTTGTAACATTTTTATATATTACTTATAATATTGCACATTTTTCGTACCGTTTTTTTGTCTGTTCCCTTAGTAAATAATATTACGTAATTGGATCCACCCATAACTAGTCGAGCAATACTATAACATCTGATTGTACTTTATGTGTTAGTAATTATGGTATCATCTGCAGGTGTGTCAAATGATTAGTTAAAAAATATATTTTTATTTCCAGGCACCACAGTCACCTAAATCATGGGAAGGCGTGCGCAGTGCAAAAGAATTTGGTCCCATTTGTTATCAGGTAGCGCCGGACTCCCCAGAACCGAAAGGCAGTGAAGATTGCTTATACCTTAATGTCTACACACCAAACCTAAAACCCGCTAAACCCTTACCCGTCATGTTCTTTGTGCACGGAGGCGCCTTCGTCAACGGCAGCAGCAACGACTATGGTCCAAGATATCTGATCAGACATGACGTCGTAGTAGTCACAATCAACTACAGAGTCGAGCTCTTAGGATTCCTAAGCTTACAGACAGAAGACATGCCTGGCAACACCGGCATGAAAGATCAAGTGGCAGCCCTACAATGGGTCAGTAAAAACATCAATAACTTTGGAGGTGACCCTGAAAATATTACCATCTTTGGAGAAAGCGCGGGTGGTGCTAGTGTGGCATGGCTATTAATATCACCAATGACCAAGGGACTCTTCAAACGTGCTATTACTCAAAGTGGAACTAGTACATGCTATTGGTCTCAGACCTTTGAGCCAAGAGAACGAGCATTAACGTTAGCCCGTAATTTGGGTTGCTATTCGGAAGATGATAAAGTAGTTTACGAGTTCTTCCTATCCCAACCTTTGGATTCACTTGTTAACGCTCAAACGTGCTTGACACTAGCTGAGCAAACAAAATCTGCTTACGAGCCATTGTTCACTATCGTGGATGAAAATAAATTTGGTGATAATGAAAGATTTTTTTATGGTGATGTTTTTAGTGCTATAGCTAATGGTGTTCATGAAAGAGTTGAAGTTATGACAGGATATACACAAGACGAAGGCCTACTAAATATAGCGCTCGGTAAACCTCTAGAAGAAAAGCTTGATCTACTCAACCAATTCCATGAATACGTAGTGCCGAGACCAATAGTGGCTAACAATCTTGTCAGTGATCAAATAAAAGTAGGCAAAAAGATCAAGGAATTTTATTTTAAAGGCAAAGTTACAACTGACGATTGGGAACAACTGGCGAAATATTATTCTATGGAAGTATTCGTTTATTTTATTAGTCAGTTTGCAAAAATGTGTGCAAAACCTAAGAAAAACAAAGTCTATTTGTATAAGTTCACTTGTAAGTCTGAGAGGAACATTGTAGCACATTTACTTGGATTGGGTGCACTGATGAAGGATAAGAAAGTCGTGTGCCATGCCGATGATCTTACTTACATATTTGACTCAATCATTTGTAAAGAGAAAGTAGATTTTAACTCAGAAACATTTAAATTGATCGATAATGTGACAAAGATTTGGACAAACTTTGCGAAATATGGGTAAGTTGCGAAGCAATCTATAATGGTGTTTAATGCCATAGTACCAAGCACAGAACATAGAAAGAGGTCTATGTTCTGTGGTACCAAGTATACTGGTAACACCTTTGCCTACCCCTTCAGGGGTTACAGGCGTGTGGGTATATGCATCTAGTACCTATTGCATTCTTCATTAGTTCATTAATTCACTATTTCTTCATTGGTTGTACCAGGATATACTGGTGGATACACCAAGATGCACTTCTCTGGTGGTAGGATATTCATATTCACCCGGATAGCAACCACCATACACAGGGTGTACAGCCCGCTATAACGGCACACGCAAGTGTTTCGCGTTCCGGGGTCAGCCAGTGTGTCCGGTTTTCGTCGGGGGTCTAGAGTTGGGGTACGATGTTGGCCGTGTTACGGCCTTCTGCGTACTCTGACACTAGATCCTCGATCGCTTCTTTATTTTCTTGTCCCATGGCGTAGTGTAAAGAAGCTACGCAAGCCGGCATGGTTGTATTGAGTTGATTGTTTCTCGCTACTGGATACTCTAACTGGACGGCACTGCGCTCACCAACAAGTGCAGTGTGGTCACTTTGCCGTGCCAGGATAAACAAATTACGGGTGAAGTATAAATTCCTTATTGCTAACTCTGTATAAGGCAATAAAATATATATTTTTTTTACGGTCAAACAAACCCCTGTCGTATTAATACTTGAAAAAAAACTACAAACTTCATCTTGGCTTCTATTTTGCAGGAATCCAACACCTGATGACAGCTTAGGAGTTCACTGGAAGCCATACAATGTGGAGAGCCAGGATTATTTGGAAATCGGTAACATACTAGTGGCTGGCGTAGAACCTGACAAGGATGAAATAGAGTTCTGGGAAAACCTTTACACAGAATACGCTCCAAAATTCGTTCATTCATCATATTAATTGTGAAATCAAATTTACTAAAAGAAATATTAAACTTTATGACCAATTTGTTACTGGTGCCATAGATTTTGTTTCCCGTGTCACTTTAGAAATTGTAGATTATTAAGAAAAGAAGAAACTTTATGGCAATATTGAATACCAAAGTGCTCGGTGCTAGAACAATGCCGCCGTGAAGTAACTGGATATTCCTTGGATTACCACTATGTGTACGATGCGACCGCTTTCCAGGCAGATACGTCCTTAAGGTGCTGCCAGTAATCACATCAAGATTTAAAAAAAAACTTGTTTATAACCAGTACTTTATTTTAAAGGCTCTCAGTATATGCACTTTTCTACTTCAACAGCCCTGTGGCGCAATGGGTGAGTAGCCGGCTACAAAATAAGAGGCCGCAAGTCAGATACCCGGACTAAGACAAATGTTTGTGTGATCAATTTTTTTGTGAGTGACTATTTTCTTAAATGGAAATAAAATTCATCACAAATTTGCTGCCTCAGTGGCGCAGTTGTAATTGCGCATGCGTTACTACTGCTGTGCTGAGGTCGCGGGTTCAATCCCCGGGTCGGGTAAAGTGATATTGGGTTTTTCTATCTAGAAATTCTCAGTATTAGCCCGGAGTCTGGAACCTGTGCCCGGTATGGCGATAGGCTCGCCCCCTGTCACATTATGGGACCAAAATTCGGCGAAAAGTGGGTTCACTGGTTACACCTCTGCCTGAGACATTACAGGCGTTACATCTGGATTACAGGCGTGAGTGTATATGTATGTATTAATCACAAATGTTAAAAAATTTAAAGACAAATAATATTATTTAAAAAAGCGATACTAAAAGCGATACTAGAAAATGATTAATTCAATTAGTTGAAACTAACGCATCCAATACAACAATGTCGAGTTTATTGTCTTAGTGCTTAAATAAAAAAAACTATTATTTTCAACTATTAAAATTATTAGCTGAATATTTCAACCATTATCGCCCATCTCAAATTCGTACTAATATACATCAGCGTCGAATTAAGAAACTCCTCCTTTTTGCATAGGTTAACCATTACAACTATGATTGATAAGTATTCTTTAATTAAATCTGAACTATCTAAAATCATTTTTGAGATTTTTTGATTCATCAAAAGTAAAAAAAAATATAATGACAATCATACAAAAAAAACAACTGGTTGTTTTTCGCAGGCCAAGGGATTGAAATGATTTTTGGATAGTGGCAGTTTAGGGATTAGCGAATGACTTAGGCCCACTTGCGCGATCATAGGTTAACGTATTTAACTCGGTGTAAACAGCTAACACAGGGTTAAATAAATAATTTGTCTTGCGCCATCAACATTTTCGAGCAAACCTAGGGTTTAACTTCTAAATATTTAACCCGCCGCGCCGATTTGGGAAGGTTAAGTCGCTAACCCTGCGGTTAATCTTTTTGTTGGTAGGTATTGTGTAATCTATTTTGTGGTTTTTAGTTTAAATATTACTACAATGATCATGAATTGGTATTCTCTGACGATGAAGATGAAGTCATTGAATATATAAGCTCAAATTTTTATGACAAAAGGGTTACAAAACGGTCAGAATATTATAATACACATAAAGGGGCAATGTTTGAATTTTTCAACTATTTACATAAAAGCATATTATCATTTATCGTGAAATAGAGAGCACATAATCGAGGTTTCTTCTTCATTACACTGACTTTCTGAATTCAACAAATAAATAAAACACCACAAAAAATCAAATAACACGATTTTGACAATCTTAAAACAAACAAATTAAAAAGTTATCAACTGTCATAGAATGAAAGACACACAAATACGCATCTCTATATAGTGTGCTGTAGTGTAAAAGAGACAGAAATATTGTTTCGTTTTTATGTATATTCATTCATCCTTGGACGGACTACAACAGATGTGCATCGACATTTCAGTGTTTCCAGCTAAAATAAAAGAAATGTCGGGTTAGCTAACCCAGCGTCAGTTTTTAGTGGTGCAAGGTGAAATGAGAGTTAACATTTTAACATTCTAACCTGGGTTAATAAACACTAAATTTATTTATTTAACCCTAATTTGCGTGCAAGTGGGTCTTAGGCTATTTCTCTCCTCGGTAAAATGCACGGTTCCTATGGGATAGCGAAATATAGTAAAATGTAATAGCTTAATTACGACGATGCATGTGTTTATAGAATTCGTTAAATCTAAAAATAATTGTGATTTTTGAAACATATGAAACTGTATTTTTTAAATTATTTTTAGCTGAAAATATGATTTTGTGTAAAAAATGCATACGGCTTTTTGCGTATCGATATGCATTGATGGTTAAAGATATGAGGTTAAGGAAAGGAAGGGAATCTGAGCCTCTAAAATATCACTCGCCGCGCAATACGCAAAATTAAGCTGTTACATCTGGTTGATACTTAAAAGGCAGTGATAACAGGGTCGAGCTGAGCCATTCAAGCTATAAACAAAATTGACAGCGGCTTTATCACTGTAACCATACTAATATCAACTTATTAAGTTGAATTTGAAATTTTGATGACTGTCACTCGACCGATTCAATAGATTTTTTTCATAATAAATAATTTCTTGATTCTATAAATTTTCAATATGAAAACTATATGGCTGACTGACTCATTTTGTTTTAATTACAAGTGCGGAAAACGCTGTAATAAATTAAAATTGGGTGCTTTTATACGTAGAGTAAATGCCAATAAAACTTTTCACTTTTACTTCCCCCAAAAACTCCATCAAAAGCTAAAGTATTCCGTGTAAATTTCTTCCACGGCAACAAAGGGGAGTGTGCTTGAGATATAAAATCAACAGTTACACAGTTTATCACGGGAGCAGCCGTGACCCCGCTGACCTAATTCCGGGAGTTGACCTCCTACGGGACCTAATGTATTGAGACGCGTCGAATGTGAACCAGCCTTGAACGGAAATTTTATTTCGTGTGGACTGTGGGTACATGTCATGGTCGTAGTTGTTAGATTAGATAACGCAAAAGTTCAACCTATTGGAAACCACGACCTATTAGCAAAATTATATTGATGTTGCTATCAACAAAACTATGCAAGATGGATACTTTAAAAGACACAAATACAATTATTACCACTTTATTGATTGATTTAATTGCCACTGTTATACATATGGCCTGGAGGCGCTACAGCTGAGTTGAGGATGTTTCCTCGCTTAGCGTGTTCTACCGTCTGTATCATGGCGAATGCTCTGAAGAATTGTTTGATCTTATCCCATCCTCTCCCTTCCATACCAGAACCACGGCTTCGTGGTGTCTACTGCAGGGAGTTCATTCCAGAGCTTGCACGTACGTGGTAAGAATGAACGCTGGAAACGAACCGTGCTTGACGGAATCGTTTCCAGGTGGTATGGATGAACTCTGTTGCGGTGTCGGTGGTGCGATGATACAATGGTGATGGAGGCACCATTTTAAATAGTTCCTTGGAGCACTCCCCGTGGAACAACCGATAAAACAAGCAGAGAGGCCCGAAGTCTCCCCGCAGTCCCAACGGTTCCAGGCTGTCCGTGATATCAGGATCCCCGACAATTCGGCCCGCCTCTGTATGAATAATATATATATAATAATATAAAATAATAATAATACTAGCCCTGTATTAAACATTGTCCCACTGCTGGGCACGGGCCTCCTCTACCAATGAGAGGGGTTAGGCCTTGGTCCACCACGCTGGCCTAATGCGGGTTGGTAGACTTCACATACCTTCGAAACTCGTATGAGAATTCTCAGGTATGCCAGGTTTCCTCACGATGATTTCCTTCACCGTTAAAGCAAGCGATAATTACCATTTTAATACACACATAACTTCAGAAAAGTCAGAGGTGTATGCCATTTGGGTTTCGAACTTACGACTTTCGTCTTCACAGTCCGTACCGCAACCAACTAGGCTATCACTGCTGAGCTCTCTCCTCTGTATGAATACGAATACAATTTAATCGAATATCACAATAAGCTACAAAACAGAGACTGCCTCGGTGCAGTTGTAATTGCGTATGCGTTACGACTATGTTGAGGCCTCCGGTTCAATCCCCGGGTCGAGTAAAATGATATTGGATATGTCTATTTAAAGACGAAGTCTGGAATTATGCCCATTATCGCGATAGGCCCGCCCCCTATCACATTATGGGACCGTAATAAATTCGTCGAAAAGTGGGTGTACTGGTTACTGCCTACCCCTTCAGGAATTACAGGCGTGAGTGCATGTGTGTGTGTTAATTTAAATAATAACTCCAACATATTAAATTCAATGTAAATCGCGCTACTCAACAATTAGCTTATCTTCTATGTCTGTAACATAACCTGTTTTTTGTAAAATTATAGTTTTCATTTTGAACAAGAAATTAAATTTTATACATTGACGTATATCCATACAGACCAAGCAGTAGTGAAGATTTTTTTATTTTGGATTTGATAGATTAGATTTGTGGATTGATTACACACGGACACACTACGCGGCTAAAGTATTATAAGCGTGCATCCCCGCGATGTAACAAAAAAAATCTTCCGACGCTCGGTTCAACGCACGGTATTTGAATTAAGCATCTAATTTTAGTCATCATTTATTGCGATGTCGGAAAAACCCTAGTTCTAATGGTTATTTAAATAAATAGTTGCTGTATTATCTACCTAACAAAATGTTTCTGAAAACAAAATAAAACCAGGTATATATTTAAGTTTTATTTTGTTCGTTATCACTCCGTCGAAGTAATAAAAGTGCAACAGTAGGTAAATAGTAATTAAGACGATAGGGTGACAGGAAAATAGTCTCCACACCGGACATTTTTTGTCAAAATAATAAAATAGAGTTTCTTAGAAATGTATAGAAGAATCTTTTTTTTATAGCATAGTCCGACAAACGAGCCAGTGGGTCACCTGATGTTAAGTGATCTCCACCGCCCATGAACATCCACAATACCGAAAGTATCATGTATGCGCTATCGACCTTAAAGGACAGGAACAGTTAATGAAATAATAGAATATGATATATGATAGAATTTCGTTAATGGAGCATAGCGACGGTTGGCAAAGTATTTGATTTAAGCATTTAAGCAAGACATTTTTTGCGACTTTGAGTATTATACATATTCGGAATTGAAAATTTTTTCTGCATCTTTTGAGCCTAGTTTAAATTTTTTGTGCACTTTTTTGGCACTCAAATCAACTGATAAAGCAGGGCTCTTTTTTCAAGGCACATTTATTTTAGAAAATAATGTTTTTATATGCTCATAAAGATGCAGTACGTGCTTCCACAAGTAATATATTAACTCTACTTAAATCCACGCCATTGTATTTATAGTGTTTTTTTTTTCCAAAAACAAAAAACTTATACCCTTCTCCTGTAAAATTTAATAATGGCACTTAAATCAAAATGCCAGAGAACTGTCGATATGATATTAAAATTTCTGGAGTGATTAAAAATTCTTAATAAAGTTTTATGTTCATAGATCAAATCTATTCACACGATATTTGAATAAAATATAATACAGCCTGCAAATGTAAAATAAAGCAATATGACAAATATTAAAACCACAGCAATAATAAAATTTTGTAAAATGATCAGTCACGATAACTCAGCTATTTTTAACCACTCACGAATCTCACCGCAGTTCGAAAAAGTAGTAAGTAGAGTCTGACCAAAATCCATTTTATTTTCATAATATTAAAGTTAAAAATAGCATGTAAGCCAGCTGATAAACAACACGTCTTCATGGCCAGACGACACACTTATGTAATTTTATGTTATTTCCCATAAATTAATTATTGTACTAAAATCGGGTCATATAAAAATAAAATTAAAACATCCAAACCCTAATATAAAATAATAATACTAGACCTGTATTAAACATTGTCCCACTGCTGGGCACGGGCGTCCTCTAATAAGAAGAGGCGTCTGGCCTTAGTCCACCACACTGGCTTAACGCGGGTTGGTAGACTTCACATACCTTTGAAATTTGTACGAGAATTCTCAAGTATGCACGTTTCCTCATAATGTTTTCCTTCACCATTAAATCAGACGATAATTAACAATGAATATACACGTAAGTTTTTTTTCTAATATATTACTTTTGATTTGACAGTCCGGACTACCACCTAGGCTATCGCTGCTATAACCAGGTATAAGGTTAATTATCAATAAATAGCGTTTCTCGATGCTCTACAATATTATGCCGATCTAAAGTGGGTATAAATCTGCTGACCCTGAACCGCGGTCTGTTCAAGCCGCTATGATTATTTTACCACGTGTAGTACAAATATAATATTTATGTCTAATGACAATATATTATATATAATATATGGGTTTACTAGCTGTTGCTCGCGGCTCCGCCCGCGTGGAGGTCATGTTTGGGAGAAAAAGTATATTATACAAAATACGAATTTTCATGCGTTTAACTTAAAAAATGAAGGATTTTCATACAAACTGTCATCCCCTATTTTACCCCCTAAGGGATGATTTTGAAAAAAATGAGTAACACGTATGTCTTTATTTCCTACCAAAAGCTTAAATATAAATTTCCAGATCCCTAAGTCCCTAATTATGGATTTCCCATACAAATTTTGAATTCCTATTTGGCCCCTTTTAAGGTTGTTTTGTGAGAAGAAAAATACCATATGTCCTTGTCAAGGATATATTCTAGCTCCTTGCCAAATTTCATCACAATCTGGTCAGCCGTTTAGTCGTGAAAAGGTAAAAAACAAACAATCAGAGCTACTTTCACATTTATAGTATTAGTATGGATATTATCCGAATGCCACTTATATTTACTTCATCGGCGTCGTATGGTGACAAACAGTAGGCAACAATTGGAATCAATTTCAACCGTAAAACACTTATTAAGCAATATATAAATTTAATATATTTTTGTAGTTTTACTAGTATAATAATGGTTCGAGTGAAAGCGAAAGAGGGTACATTGGAAGGAGAATTTGTGAAGAACCAGTATGGAGGGAGTTACTACAGCTTCAAGGGAATACCTTACGCGGAACCGCCTGTTGGAAGACTTAGGTTTAAGGTAACAATTCTTTCGTATATAATTAGAGTGTAATTTTGGGAAGCTGATTAACATAAACTCTTGAAATGCAAGCTGTAAGTACCAGTGGGCATAACAATGAATATTTTTAAACCAACTTTATTTTTCCCACCAATACGCTACCAACTGTCATGGTCTCTCGTGTAACGTGATCAGCAAAACTAATAGATGTTTGGCTCAGCGTATGTTTCGAACGGTGACATCATGATGATTGATGGGTGTTTCATGTCACGTGACAAAATGCTTTATTTTTGCATTTTTGTTCATTGAAAATATTAAATAATCACATATAAACCCACAAATTGGTTTAATTTGCGATATTCTTAGTCAACTACCCAGTTATGTCTGGATTATGCCTTGACTAGTCTGTCGTATAGAACACCCTGGAAATGGCAGCATAAATAGGATTTCCGATGGCTCAAATCCTACCTATCCCCAATCCTTTCTTTAAAGTCGGCAGTGCACCAATGATGCTGTTCTTAGCCATGATGATCACTTACCTGATGAAGGAATTGCTCTGTGCTGATGTGCTATAAAAATGCTTACACCGTGCATCTTAATAAATAATACTAACCCTGTATTAAACATTGTCCCACTGCTGGGCACGGGCCTCCTATACTAATGAGAGGGGTTAGGCCTTAGTCCACCACGCTGGCCTAATGCGGGTTGGTAGACTTCATATACCTTCGAAATTCTGATGGGAATTTTCAGTGCAGGTTTCCTCACGATGTTTTCCTTCACCGTTAAAGCAAGCGATAATTAACATTTAATACACACATAAAGCAGTCGTCGCCACTGATGTCGGCGCAACAACCGACGCTTCGGGCATCAAGCGGCGTGCGATATTGTTGAGCGCACTCAGCGAGCCTACGTATAAGCTCGCAGCAAATTTGGCTTTGCCTAAAGAACTCACTTCAGTCCCGTTCGAAGAGATTTTAGGGCTATTGGACGGACATTTTGTACCTCAAATATGTGGTTTTCACGAAAGGCATAAGTTCTACTCTGCGGTACAAACTGAAGGTGAAACTTATTCCCAATGGGCAGCGAGGCTACGTGGGCTATCGGCGCACTGTGGATTCCTAAACGTGGAGGAAGCATTACGGGACCATTTCGTAATGGGAATGCTACCAGGAACGGAGCGTGAAAAAATATTCGCTCAGGATCCACAAAGTCTAACTATGGCAAAGGCGGCGGAGTTGGCAGAGAGGATCCGGTGTGCGCATGCAGGTGCCGCAGCATCATTGGCGGCGCCAATGGCTGCGTCGCGCGCCGATCAGCTACTCAAGCTCGAAACTAACATAGTGACTAGTGAAAAGATGTTGTGTTCCGTTTGCGGTTTAAAACATCATACTTCGGCGCAATGTAGATTCGCCAATTATAAATGTATAAAGTGTAATGTTAAGGGGCATTTGCGTCATATGTGTAAAAAAAATAATTTTATGGAAAACGCGGACACTAACGGGGGTGACGGTGAGTTTTTTAACATTCGCTCTTACAACGGTGAACCAATGACTGAGGTTGTAACCGTTTTAGATAAAACAATGAAATTTGAGGTTGATAGCGGGTCGGCGGTCACTGCGATTTCTGAACGAACCTATTTAGCACATTTTAAAGCCGTGGTATTGTCTAAAACGACCAAACGTTTACTCACATATACGGGTCGGCATATTGAATGTTTAGGTATTGCGCGATTGCCTTTCACATATAGGGGAAAAACACATACATTTAATGTGTTCATAGTTCGTGGCGGTGGTCCACCACTTTTAGGAAGAGATTTTATATCTTTTTTTCAATTACAACTGCTTCCTGTGGCAAACCACAAAAGTTAACGGGATTTTGTTTGTCAGTTAAAAGCCGAATTTCCTCGTGTTTTCTGTGACGAATTAGGAAAATTTAACAAATACAAAGTAAAGCTTAATTTGAGAAATGACGCAAAACCAATTTTTTTTAAACCGCGTCCTGTAGCTTTTGCTTTGCGAGATAAACTAGACAAAGAGATACAGCGACTGGTGCACATTGGCATATTAAAGTCTGTGGAGTTTTCTGAGTATGCGTCGCCCGTGGTTCCAGTTTTAAAACGTGACGGTTCCATTCGTTTGTGTGCCGATTATTCAGTCACAATGAACAAACAGCTATTGGTTGATCAATATCCATTGCCTACCGCGCATGAACTTTTTACGAAATTACAAGGCGGTCAACAGTTTTCTAAATTAGATCTTTCACAAGCCTACGCACAATGTGTTTTAGATTTCACCGTCCGGGTTAGGGGCGATCTTGTCACAAGAAGACGCCACGGGGGCGGAACGACCGGTGTCGTTTGCATCGCGCACACTGAATACGGCTGAACGCCGATACTCGCAGATACAGAAAGAGGCTACAGCCATCATCTTTGGTGTTCGTCGTTTTCATCAGTATCTTTACGGAAGATCTATTCCGTTTATTCTTCGAACTGATCACAAGCCTTTAATAACAATCTTCGGTCCTCATCGAGGAGTTCCAGAAGTTTCAGCTAATAGGCTACAGAGGTATGCGATTTTCTTAAGTGGTTATAATTTTTCAATAGAATATGTCAAAAGTGCTAATAACTGCGCAGATTATTTGTCCCGTGCAAGCTTAAGTGACAGTGAATCATGCGAGATGGATAACTTCGAAACTAGCGGAACGCCAGAGTATGTTGATGATAAGACTTCGTATGTTAATTTTGTTGTAGACTCTAGCATACCTATAACTCTACACACGTTACGCGAACAAACTCGTAAAAATGTAGTCTTAACAAAAGTTGTAAAATATATTTTCAATGGTTGGCCGGTAAAAATTACAGATGAACAGGTTCGTCCATATTTTTTATGTAGAGACCAACTGTCATTTGAAAATGGCGTAGTTATGCGGGGTTATAAAATAGTAATTCCGGACACGTTACAAAAAGAAATTTTGTTAGAGCTTCACAAATCACACTTAGGGATTGTTAAATGTAAAGCTGAAGCTCGCAGTAGATTTTGGTTTCCGGGTATAGATAAAGCGATAAAAAGCATGATCGCTGATTGTAACATTTGTACGCAGCTCAGACCGTCTCCAGCACGAGCACCACTTGCTGTATGGCCACACCCTACACAACCATTTTCCAGAGTTCACATAGACTTTCTCGGACCTGTTAACGGTAAATTATATTTGGTTATAGTGGATGCACATTCCAAATGGGTAGAGGTGTACAGAGTAAATTGTACTTCTTCGAGTACAGTTATAGCCAAATTATATGACTTCATGTCGAGGTTTGGTCTAATTCACACGTTGGTCAGTGACAATGCTACATGTTTTCTATCGCAAGAATTTTTAAATTTTTTATCGGCAAACGGAATATCGCACGTGACGTCGCCTGCTTATCATCCAGCTAGCAATGGCCAGGCGGAGAGCTATGTTAAAATAATTAAGAAAGGTATTAAATCTTGTTTATTAGCTAATTATAATTTTAAAGAAAGTGAAGATAACTTGCTAAAGTACCTTTTCGATTATCGGAATTCAGTACATTCTACAACTGGCTCATCGCCTGCGCAATTAGTTTTTGGGCGGAAACTTCGTTCACGTTTAGATTTATTAAATCCTGTGTCGGCAGAATAGAATAGCACCACCCCATATCTTCCCGTGGGTATCGTAAAAGGCGATTAAGGGAGTGTGAAAAAGTACTGACCCTTTGTAACTTTGTTCACCGTTATGCTATACCATCTGTCTGAGTCTTTCTCTGGTCGTAACGGTCTCCGTTCCACTGGGCTCAGAAGGACAAGGATGAGTATGTGCACCTGTATCTCGCGCGTATACTTGTGCACGTTAATATATCCTGCGCAACTGACCGCTTCCGTATAAGGACTCCGATCTAAGTAACTTAGTCCTACGGCGATGGGGGGAGGTAGAGAGGTTTGACGCGATGCTCGTTGAGCTTTGTCTGACTCCTGCACGTAGGCGGCCTTGGGGGTGTAGTATTATTAGTCATCCTCTTTTCTCCTTTTCCAGTCCTATCCTCGACGTTGTATCCCTGCCTACCAGCCCTTGATGGTAGATTCCAAGTTCCTACGCCACTAACCATAATTACTCATTCCCGTATGGAGAATTTCCATTTGTATTTTGACCTGTCATAAGTGCCTTTTATATGCCTACATGATGAATAAAGATTTTTATTTTTATTTTTTATTTTATTTTATTACATCGTGGTCGCTTCTGCTCTACATCGGGGTGACAGAGCGGACTCGGCAGCACCCAGGGTGACAAAGCAGCCCTTTTCAGGGAGGCACTGCTTTCCTCGCTCAGCCGGGGAGGGGGCTAGAAAAGGTGCCCTAAACAAATGTTCGCCCCAATATATAAGGAAGGTAGCAACCGCGGCTGCCTCTGCATCTTAAATTCGCGGTCGACGTCACACATTGAGCCTTCGAAGTGGGAACAAACAGCTGCTCGACGACCGGAATGGAGGACTTTGGTGAGAACTAAAGTCAAAGACTTCGAGGATAATCGCTGCTCTGTACTAGATGCTCGACGCGATGAACTGAAAGCACGTCCACCTTGTGCTATAAATTATAATTACTGCAATGGTGTGCTCACCTGCCCGCATTGTGCGCGAACTTTTACCAGTAAGATCGGCTATGTTAGCCATACACGAGCACACCAACGACAGTTAGAACGGAGATGAAGAGGTCGCCGTGGCCGAAAACGGTCGGAGGAGTATTATTATTATTATTGATTAGTTTTGAAGAATTTTCAACCATTTCTGGCGACATAATCAATTCCGCAGGTTTGTGGCCAAAACGAAATTGATGGTTCATGATGAGTATGTGAGTGATGAGTTTGTTAGGGTTCTATCGACAGAAATTTGCGGACTAACCGACAGGTATTCAGAATTACGGCTTTTTGAATCAATGTGTATGTAAGTGGATGTATATCAAGTGTTTTAAGGCTATTAAATAAGGTTTTAGGTACAATACCCGTGGCCGACACGACAACGGGAACGGTACGAACAGAATCTACTCGCCATTGTGTTTTCAATTCGATACTAAGATCGGTGTATTTTGTTATTTTCTCTGTATATGTAGTTTGTAGATTGTGTGTATTGGGTATTGCAACGTCGATTAGAAATACAGTTTTATTTTTCTTGTCATGTAGTGTAATGTCTGGTCTATTGTGATGAATGGTTTTGTCTGTCATGATAGTTCTGTCCCAATATATTTTGTAATGATTAGATTCTAAAATAATTTCGGGTGTGTATTTGTAATATGAGGTTTTTTCGGTGATGAACTTATATTTGTATGCTAGGTATTGGTGAACTATTGCAGCTACTTGATCGTGTCTATGTTTGTAATCAGTTTGTGTAATAGATCTACAAGCTCCGGTTATATGTTGAATAGTTTCTGGACTACTGTGACAATGGCGGCAGAGGTCATTTTGTGCAGTAAGGTCTCTGATTATATACTTTCTGTAATTTCTAGTATCTATGGTCTGGTCCTGTATGGCGATCATAAATCCTTCGGTTTCAGGGAACAACTCTCCTCGCTTTAGCCATGCGTTTGACGCAATCTTATCAACGTTAGAATTGGTTAAGTCGAGGCGATGTCTCCCGTGGAGTGATTTTTGTGTCCAGGCATCAATCTTCTGCGTATTAGTTAGCTGGTCGAGTTGCAGAGTTGGATCTAACAGGTTGAGTGGTGTGTATTTGTGATCAGATTGAACCGTAGCTCGATGAAGTTGTGAGTGATTGGATTTGGAATGAAAGAAGGCACGTAGTGTTTGAATTTGCTTGTTATGAAGATTGTGAAGGTCTATCAGTCCTCGGCCGCCTTCAATCCGAGGTAATGTCTGTCTTTGAACGCAAGCTCTTGGATGGTGCTTGCGATATTTTGTCATAGTTGTATTGATGTTTCTTTGGAGGTTTTTTATATCTGTCTGCGACCATTTAATAATTCCGAAGGAATATGTGAGAATTGGTATTGCAAATGTATTTATAGCCTTCACTGTGTTTTTAGAGTTTAAGTATGTGTTTAAAATTGTATGTAGCCTAGCTTTAAATTTTTCTGTTAGAGATTTTTTGGTATGCTTGTGTTTGATTTGTTCGGTCTGTTGATAGCCTAAGTATTTATATCCTTCTATTTCATCTACAGGTTCTATTATCCTATCGTCACTTAGTTTATATGAATTTCTTTCTATTTGTCCTCGTCTTACGGATAGAATCTTACATTTGTCGATTCCAAAATCCATTTGAATATCTGAGGAAAATTTTTGTGTGACATCTGCAAGTGCATGTATTTCTGAGAGTGTTGTGGCAAAGAGTTTAATGTCATCCATATATAATAAATGGGAAAGTGTATGGTGAGTGTTATCAAATTTAATTTTGAAGCCTTTTTTAGTTTTGTTTAACAGAATTGATAAGGGATTAAGAGAAAGGCAGAACCAGAGGGGGCTTAGGGCGTCTCCTTGAAAAATGCCCCTGTTAATTTCGATGTAATCAGTTTCTATGGTTTCTTTGTGATCGCGTAATTTTAAAATTGTCTTCCACCTTGTCATTACGGTCTCTAAAAATGTAGTTATTTTTGGGTGGATGTGATAATGTTTTAAAATGTATAGTAACCAAGAATGTGGGACAGAATCATATGCTTTCTTATAATCTATATACATGCTGTATATGTTTCTGTTTTTAGAGCGAGCTTGGTTACAAGCAACAGCATCAATGGTAAGCTGCTCTTTACAGCCTTGACTATTTTTGCGACAGCCCTTTTGTTCTTCAGCTAAAATATTATTATTATCTATATGACTGTATATAAGTTCTCTAATGCAGGAGGTGATGATTTTATATAGGGTTTGTAGACAGGTTATTGGTCGGTATTTAGCTGGGTTTCCAGTGTCAGTCGGATCTTTAGGGAGCATAAAAGTTGTTCCTTCGGTTATATATGACGGTAACATGTGTGGTGTTTGGATGAAAATGTTTATATGTTTTAATAATAATGGATGTATGGTTGTAATTTTTTTTTATTATTATTATTATTAAAGCAGTTAGCGATAAGACCGCCGTTTGTACATTCCATTTTAAGTCTATTGCAATGTACTGTTAATATTCTTGTTCTGGTGTACAATAAAGTATAAATAAATAAATAACTTTAGAAAAGTCAGAGGTGTATGCCACTTGGGTTTCGAACATAGACCTTCATCTTGGCAGTCCGTACCGCAACCAACTAGGCTATCGCTGATTCTTGTGCATCTTAAACATATCTATATTTATATTTACACTAGCGGGCCCGGCAGACGTCGTACTGCCCGTAAAAGCAGCGCCACACCGACTGCAGCGACATCTGCCGGGATGATTTGTGAATCTATACCATCCAGGGCGCCACCCAAACGCATATAAAAAATCATTCAAATCGGTCCAGCCGTTTAAGAGGAGTTCAGTGACATACACATGTACAGTAGAATTATATATATAACGATAAAGCAATGTTTTAACATAAAACCGTTTTGCATACATATTTGTATGTAACTTGTACATATCTATTTATATAATGTGATTTTAAGACGTTTTTTATTTATCAAATTGAATATTAGTTGTAAAAATGGAAGAAGAAATAATTAATTAAAAATTAAATAAAAACAGCTTTAACTAACCCATGTCAAACTTTATTTCATTTGTTTCTAAATATTATGTAATAATATAATATTTAAAATAAAATATTGTATTTTTAATCTACCTTTTATTGTCTGCTTCCTTAGTTAATAAAATAAAGAAATAAATAACACCCAACAGTCACACACAAAGCTTAGATACGAGTACTCCACACTAGAGCTCCACACTAAAATACGAGTCTTGTGTTGTGTTGCGGGTATCAGGGACTACAAGAAACTTTCGGTCTCACAACACCCAGACCCCGAACACAAATATCTGTCTGTCACACAAATATTTGTCCCGGTGTGGGAATCGAACCAACTGCCTCTCGTTTCACAGCCGGCTACTCGCCAACTGCGACATGGAGGCAGTCAAATGATATAACATAACTTGGTGACCGATAAACACCATAACATCTGTGTCAGTGTATTAATCTATCATCTATTATTGGCAAATAAAATGATAAGGTAATAAAAAATATATTTATTTATTTTTGTTTCCAGGCACCACAACCACCATAATCATGGGGAGGCGTGCACAGTGCAAAAGAATTTGGTCCGATTTGTTATCAGGTAGCGCCGGACTCTCCAGAACCGAAAGGCAGTGAAGATTGCTTATACCTTAATGTCTACACACCAAACCTAAAACCCGCTAAACCCTTACCCGTCATGTTTTTTGTGCACGGAGGCGCCTTCGTCAACGGCAGCAGCAACGACTATGGCCCAAAATATCTGATCAGACATGACGTCGTAGTAGTCACAATCAACTATAGAGTCGAGCTCTTAGGATTCCTCAGCTTAGAGACAGAAGACATACCTGGCAACACGGGCATGAAAGATCAAGTGGCAGCCCTACAATGGGTCAGTAAAAACATCAATAACTTTGGAGGTGACCCTGATAATATTACGATCTGTGGAGGAAGCGCGGGTGGTGCTAGTGTTGCATGGCTATTAATATCACCAATGATAAAGAGTCTCTTCAAACATGCTATTACTCAAAGTGGAACTTGTACATGCTATTGGTCTCAGACCTTAGAGCCAAGAGAACGAGCATTAACGTAAGCGCGTAATTTGGGTTGCTATTCGGAGGTTGATAAAGTAGTTTACGAGTTCTTCCTATCCCAACCTTTGGATTCACTTGTTAACGCTTAAACGCACTTGACTTTAGTAGAGCAAACAAAATCTGCTTACGAGCCATTGTTCACTATCGTGGATGAAAAGAAATTTGGTGATAATGCAAGATTTTTTTATGGTGATATTTTAGTGTTATAGCTAATGGTGTTCATGAAGGAGTTGAAGTTATGACAGGATATACACAGGACGAAGGCCTACTATATATAGCGCTCGGTAAACCTTTAGAAGAAAAGCTTGATCTACTCAACCAATTCCATGAATACGTAGTGCCGAGACCAATAGTGGCTAACAATCTTGTCAGTGATCAAATAAAAGTAGGCAAAAAGATCAAGGAATTTTATTTTAAAGGCAAAGTAACAACTGACGATTGGGAACAACTGGCGAAATATTATTCTATGGAAGTATTCGTTTATTTTATTAGTCAGTTTGCAAAAATGTGTGCGAAACCTAAGAAAACCAAAGTCTATTTGTATAAGTTCACTTGTAAGTCTGAGAGGAACATTGTAGCACATTTACTTGGATTGGGTGCACTGATGAACGATAAGAAAGTCGTGTGCCACGCCGATGATCTTACTTACATATTTGACTCAATCATTTGTAAAGAGAAAGTAGATTTTAACTCAGAAACATTTAAATTGATCGATAATGTGACAAAGATATGGACAAACTTTGCGAAATATGGGTAAGTTGAAAAGAATCTATAATAGTGTTTAATGTCATAGTAGTAGTAATCGCATATTTTCTTCATTGGTTCATTAATTTATTATTTCTTGATTGGTTGTACCAGGATACACTTCGCTGGTGGTAGGATATTCATATTCGCTCGGATAGCAACCACCGTACACAGGGTGAAATATCCGCAATGCTGGCACACGCAAGTGTGTCGCGTTCCAAGGTCAGCCAGTGTACATCCGGTTTTCGTCGGAGGTCTAGAATCGGGGTACGATGTTTGGCCGTGTTGCGGCCTTCTGAGTACTCTGATTATACCCTCGACCGCTTCTTCACTTCCTTGCCCCATGGCGTAGTGAGCAGAAGCTACGCAGGTCGGCATGATTGATGAATCTAACTGGACGGCATTGCGCTTACCATCAGGCGCAGTGTGGTCAATTTGCTGTGCCAGGAAAAAAATACGTGTTAAGTATAAATTCTTTATTACCGTATAAGGTAATAAAATATTTGTTTATTTTTTATGGTCAAATACACCCCTGTCGTATCATGAAACAAAAATATCATCATGTACAAACTTCATCTTGGCTTCTTTTCTGCAGGAATCCAACACCTGATTATAGCTTAGAAGTACACTGGAAGCCATACAGTGTGGAGAACCAGGATTATTTGGAAATCGGTAACATACTAGTGGCTGGCGTAGAACCTGACAAGGATGAATTTGAGTTCTGGGAAAACCTTTACACAGAATACGCTCCAAAATTCGTTCATTCATCATATTAATTGTGAAATGACGTAACAGAATATTGTATTCGATTTACTGCATTACATAGTTACATACATTATTCATTTTTGTATGTATTTACTAAAATAAATATTATACTTTATGACCAATTTTTTACTGGTACATACATCATACATCCTTAAGGTCCTCTCAGTAATCACATCAAGATTTTTAAAAAATCTCGTTTATTACCAGTACTTTATTTTAGAGACTTTTCTACTTTAACAGCAATCTCACAAATCCAATACCGATCGATCGGAATTGTGTTTAAGAGTAGATCGGCTGAAACTTAACTTATTGTCACCTGAAGTAATTAATTCGTTTTAATATATACTGCAGTAGCACAATTCTGAAATAAATACTATTACAATAAAGGCGAGCATATGGTAATTTACTACCAACCAAGACTCACGTAAAATCATCGTTGGTTTAATCAGCGAAAATAAAATATTTTAAAAAATTGAAATTATTCTGCAACAATGACACAAGTGACAGTGAGTGAGGGCACGCTGGAGGGAGAGTTTGTAGAGAACGTGTACGGAGGGAGTTACTACAGCTTCAAGGGAATACCTTACGCGGAGCCGCCCCTCGGAGACTTGAGGTTTAAGGTACCTATTACTTCGTCGTGAACCACTCTTTGCTAATGTGATTTATTGTATTAAATTATACAATTCGACAGTTGGCGGGCTATTTGATTTTTTGCTTTGATAGACTAGATAGATTTTTTTAGAACTTTTTAAGAGGAACAATTCCGTCATACATGATTGCTATGTAACGCAACGGAAGCTCTCAAAAGGAATAAATTTTCCCCGTTTTTGCAACATTTTTCATTGCTGCTCTGCTCCTATTGATCATAGTGTAATGGTATATAGCTATACCTAAAGCGCTCCTCGATAAATGGGCTCTCCAACACTGAAAGAATTTTTCAATTTGAACCAGTAATTCCTGAGATTTGCGCGTTCAAATAAACAAACAAACAAACTCTTCAGCTTTATACAGGATGTCCCTGGAAGTATGGATCAAATCAAATAGGTGCATGAGCAAGGTCATTTCCAAATTTTTAACCCTGAAAATGTAGGTGCAATTTTTTACGGTTCAAAAGTTATGACCAATTTTTGTATTTTTCAATCAATTCACATTGCTCAAAGAAAAACATCATAAAAAATAAACTATCAGAGCTATCAATGTATTTTTTTTGAGAACGTACAAGAGTGGGCCTTCCTGACGTAATACTTTTGCACAGCTAGAAAACATGTTTCAATAAAAAAAAACTGCAAGTTTCGGCCTGGCACAAATTTAACTCAATTTTCGAGAGATTTTCATGGGAAATAGTTACACTAGCGAAAGATGACTACGTATTGAGAAAGTTACCCAAGTCATAAAGATTATTTGGAGGTATGAATCACTGGGATAGTCTTATTAGTTTGAACGTAACAGAATTTTATTTACTAGGACGTCGTATTTTTAAATTGGTCGTAACTTTTGAACCATAGGAAATTGCACCAACATTCTTAGGGTTAAACATTTGGAAATCACCTTGCCATGCCCCTATTCGATTTGATCCATACTTCCAAGGACACCCTGTATATAAGTAAAGATATCAATTAGAATTAATACAAGTCACCTCTCTATATATTTATCCCATCTGTCACATTATATACGTACATTTGTTATTTAATTTTGTTTATCGCCTCTCAGGCACCGCAACCTCCGATACCCTGGGACGGGGTTCGCAGCGCCAAAAATTTTGGAGAAGTATGTTACCAAGACACTCAAAAGGGAAAATCGCGTGGCAGTGAAGACTGTTTATACCTAAATGTATACACACCGCGCATCGAAACTGATGAACCGTACCCGGTCATATTCTGTATACACGGAGGATCTTTCCAAGAAGGCAGTGGCAATGATTATTTGTTCGCTCCTGATCTCCTTGTTAGACACGATGTAATATTCATCACTTCCAATTATCGCCTGGGGGCTCTTGGGTTCCTATGTCTTCACACAGAAGACGTCCCAGGCAATGCGGGCATGAAAGACCAAGTAGCAGCACTCAGATGGGTGAAGAAAAACATTCGCAACTTTGGAGGAAATCCGCATAATATAACGATCTTCGGCAACAGTTCTGCAGCAGCGTGCGTTTGTCTTCATCTCGTCTCACCTATGACCAAAGGACTCTTCAAAAGAGCCATAGCTCTGAGCGGATGTTCTTACAGTTGGTGGGCTCATACATTTGAACCTCTTGAAAGAGCATTAGTGTTAGCCAAAAGTTTAGGATTCTATTCGGAGAACGTCGAGCATCTCAGTAAATTCTTTAAAGAAATCCCTGTTCAAACACTAGTTAACGCAAAACTACCGTTAAGTATAGGAAATAATGCTTGTCGAACAAATTTATTGGCTTACATACCGTTTGCAATCGTCAGTGAACAAACTTTTGGTAATACAGAAAGCTATTTCCAAGGAGATATATACGATATGGTATCTAATGATATACACGAAGGAGTTGAAGTTATTATCGGTTATAATGCTGACGAAGGCGTAATTGTCGTACCAAAAGTTAAAGAATATGATAACTTCGCCGTCGATATTAATGCTACTTGTGAATTATTAATACCCACGTCAATTTACAAGAATTGTGTCATAAGCCAACAGGTGGAAGTCGGAATGAAGATGAAAAAATATTACTTTGGAAACGATATTGTAACAAGAGACAACTGGGAGCAACTATCCAAATATTACAGTATGGAAAGCTATGTGTACGATATCATGCAGTGGATACAATTCAACTGTTTAAACAAAGTATATTTATATAAATTCTCTTGTATATCTGAAAGGAATATAATTTCGTCACGACTTGGATTGTTCAGCTCGACCATGAACAAAGCAGTGGCGACACACGCAGATGAATTGGGTTATATTTTCAATGCACGCGTTATGGATGATATTGACAAAAAATCGGATTCATATCGAATGATTGGCAATATTACGGAACTTTTTACAAACTTTGCAAAATTAGGGTAAGTAGTTTAGAATAATTTAAGCACATAGGTAGTTAAACCTTCTAGCATATTATATCTAGAATATGTGTACAAATTAACCATATTCAGATGTCAATGTATCATAAAATATTTAGTTTTATTCAGACATATGGAAGCAAGAAGGAGAGTCAGCAAAGTGCCTTTTAAATTTTGACATGATAAAATAAAGCAATGCTCTGCAACGTAAGTATCAGACCGGATAAATACTTCGGTACACTTGGTGAGAACTTAGATTGCATTAAATCGGATATTTTTCTACTCGTCTTCTCGTAGAGATAGTCTTTTGTCTACAAATGTCTACAAATCTGATGAATAAGAAAACAGTCTAGCATTATACTGAAATCACTAAGCTACATACAACCTTTGATTGATTTTCAGATGAACGATAGCATCTTTGTCTATGACAGACGCTAGTCTCGTCTACCCACCTTAAGTGCATATCATTCTGAATCCTATTTAATGCTAAATGCAATTCAAAATATTTCTGATTTCTTTTTCAGGAACCCGACACCTGATAACAGCTTGGGCGTCAGATGGTTGCCTTACACAGTAGAGAGACAAGACTACTTAGAAATCGGGAACGAGCTGACACCCAGAAACCATCCCGAGATAGATGAATTGCGTTTCTGGGAAAATATATTTAGAGAATACGGTTCACTGTACATATACAAACCGAAGGCTTGGCGTATGACACCACTAGAGAATCGCCGAGCTGAAGAAAAATACTATAGATTTTGAATCAATTAATACAGAACCAACATCAAATTCTTATCTTATAGATCTTCGTAAATTTCGTCCACATCTGAAATATGTTAGTTGTATCACATTATTAAAGATGTCTTACAGAAAAGCTTGTTGTTGCGTTTTGTACGGTAAATGAGATTTCAAGATGCCCTAATCTTTCTGCCCTTCCCAAACTCACTTTAAGAGAAAGCAACCATGATTCTTCGGGTAATCATGTGTGGTGTGGATAACTTTTATCAGGTAACTACATAGAAATACCAGGTTCTCCTACAAAAAAATATTCTATATTATCTCTAGCTATTGCCCGGGGCTGGCTTGCGTAGAAGTTACTTTTGGAAGAAAATTTATACAATTCATGGAGACATCTTTCTATATCTGCCGAGTAATAAGTTTAAAAAGAACCTAATATATTCCTGGGATAAAACATATCCTATGTGTTAAATCAGCTGATTCAAAGTCGTTCTGCCGGTTTCGTTGTAGCAACAAACATCTACATTTATAATATAAGTACGATACGCCTTTTTTATGTTAAAAGGAGGCAAACGGGCAGGAGGCTCACCTGATGGAAAGTGATCACCGCCGCCCATGAACATCTGCAACACCAGAGGGCTTGCAAATGCGTTACCGGCCTTTCAGGAAAGAATATGCTCTCTTCTTGAAGGTTCCCAGGTCGTAACGGTTCGGAAAGACCGCCGGCGATAACTGGTTCCACAGAGTGGTTGTGCGAGGCAGAAAATGCCTTAAAAATCGCGCTGTTGTGGAACGTTGGACATCGAGGTGGTGTGGATGGAATTTGCCTTTTGGTATAAATAAACTATATTTATTTCATTCAATATAATGGGCTGCGTTATACATATATTGTTCTGATTTAAATCTAATATATAAAATTCTCGTGTCACAGTTTTCGTTGCCATACTCCTCCGAAACGGCTTGACCGATTTTGATGAAATTTTTTGTGCTTATCCGGTATCTATGAGAATCGGCCAACATCTATTTTTCAACCCCCTAAATGTTAGGGGTAGTCCACCCCTAAATTATTTTTTTTATTTTTTTGGACAAAATTTTTAATTTCTATTTTTTTATGATACAACATACAAAAATACATACAATCCTCAATTTTCACTCTTCTACGATCAACCCTTATTTTTTAATAGCCATTTTAGTAATTTAATCATTTTTCCTCTCCGGTCGAAAACTGATCAATCGTCATTTAATTAGTTATCCCCGATTATTTATATGGCAAAACAACGTTTGCCGGGTCAGCTAGTATATTAATAAAAACGTACCATACCGCCAGGAAATAATTAATGCAAAATGCGTGCGTATTACATTAAATATAAAGTAATATTCAAATGAAATGCATGATAATTTTACAATAATGTGAAAAAATTACATATTAATTTTATTGTTTGAAAAGTCACGAACCACGAGCGCGTAACGTAAATCGTTAAATTAGTATTATCACGTAGTGGTCGGTTCGCCAAACATATGCCCACTGCTGGTGGTAGGATATTCATATCCGCCCAGATAGCGACCACCGTACACAGGGTGTAAAACCCGCCATAGTGGCATACGCAAGTGTGTCGTGTTCCGGGATCAGCCAGTGTACATCCGATTTTTGTCGGGGGTTCCAGAGTTAGGGTACGATGTTTGGCCATTTTGCGGCCTTCTGTGTACTCTGACACTAGACCCTCGACTGCTTCTTCACCTTCTTGCCCATGGCGTAGTGTGAAGAAGCAGGCCGGCATAAGTGTGTTGAGTAACGGGGGATAGTTTGTCTCTCGCTACTCTATACTCTATTTGGACGGCACTGCGCTTACCATCAGGTGCAGTGTGGTCACTTTGCCGTGCCAGAATAAAAAAATGGGTACGTGTACTTATGTACGCGCGTGAGAAGTTATACTTATAAAATTGACTAGGTTTGTACATAAATTATTTTAATGAACGATGAAGAATAATATAAACACAATTTGGTTAAAATCTAAAAACAATTATTCAAAAACATAGAAAAACGTTTTATAATCATATTTATAACAATAACGAGGTACTTATTATGTCAAAAGTGGACAAATGACACCTCAGTTCTGATTTAAGTCACTAGAAATGAAACGGTATCAAATCTCCTTACATTTCATGCCAGCCTGGTACTTAAAGTGAATAATGACAGTGACGTAGGATGACGTACCCAAGAAGTATCTAGGAACAAACAAACCTTGTATTTTTATTACCTAGAAGTCACTAGAAATGAAATGGTATCAAATCTCCTTACATTTCATGCCAGCCTGTACGGCAGTAAAATTGAACGGTAAATGAATTTTATCTTTTATTGACGTAAAAGTGATATTGGGGTTTTCTATATATAACCCAATATCAGCCCAGAGCCTGGAGTTGTGCCCGGTATGGCAATAGGCTTGCCCCTACCACATTATGGGATGGTAATATACTCGGCGAAATGTGGGTGTCCTGGTGACACCTCTACCTACCCCTTCGGGGATTACATGCGTGAGTGCGTAAATATTGACTTAGAAAGTATTTATTGATGTGTAACATCTTTACTATCGGTTTTTGGGAGTGATTTCGTGAAAAGGGACGGAAGTCTGTAACAGGAAGTAGGGAAGCGCGCGCGATTTGATTTGACCGCGGGGTGCTAGAGTTGGCCGTCAGATGGTATCAACCCATTTTCTGAGAGGTTCGATTTTGGTTTTCGACTGGAATCGAATGGAATACAACGTAATCGTATAGAATCGACTGGAAATGAATGAATGAAATCTAATAACTTTAATCAAAAACGGGTTTAAAAATGCTTGCACTCTAACCATTTAATTGTTTTCATTCAAAATTTAATAACTCCATCGAATGGCCGACGAGCGCTGAATATTGGAGAGAGTGGATTTCTCCCGCGGGAATTCGTTTGCTCCCAATAAACTATTGAACTAGCGTTTCGCTAACAAACGATTGTTAAAGGGGCCTTGTTTGGAAATTCCAATAACTTAAAGCTACGAAATATTATATTCATAAATACTTTCTGTGTTTTATATAAAAAGTATAACTATTTGAATCTATGATTGCGAATTGTTTAAATTGAACAATGCTTTTAATCTATTTAAATAAAAATCAACGTATGTTAGACCTCTATGGACTTCTAAACTATTGATCCGATTATTATAAAACTTTGGTGAGTTGTTCTGCTGACGCCCGCGATGGTTCCTGGTCTGAAAAAATAAAAAGAACAAGCTAGATGACGCTGCAGAACATCAACTTCCGTACCGTTCAGCCGATCGCAATGAATAAAATTTATTTATTTTTATCCTGGCAGGGCAAAGTGACCACACTGCATCTGATGGTAAGCGCAGTTCCCTCCAGATCGATCCTTGATACCTCCAGAAAGTATCAAGTAGCGAAAGACAACTTTTCTTTGCTGCAATTCTGAGAGGTCATTGTTACGTTGTAACAAGATAATACATAAAAATAAAAAATGTTAAAATAATTACAAACATAAAGACAAAATAATTAAGTTGTTACTACGGAGCGAAACCACGCGAAATGATCTAGCAATAGCGTATAGAACCAATCAGGGTAATCCTTCTGTCTAAAGCACGAATCCCCACTAAAAAATATCAATTATCACGCACACAAGGAAAAAACCCTTCCTTTAAATACAAGGCGCGGGACACAAAACGACAGTTGATTCCAATACGCACAGGAAACAGGTCGGCTTACAAGTAAATAGCACCAGTTAAAATAAAGTAGTAAAATCAGTGCTTAATCATCATCCCCCTTGGTAAGTTAATTATAATTCTTTAGGCTTTTTGCTGTTAGCTAATTCGTGTCTGGTTTTATCCGATTTAAATTCTTCCACCGTATAATAATGGTTTAATTACGTAGAGAAATGTGACGCGTGGTGCAGTAAAACATAACCTTAACTTACATATGTTCACTCGGGTTAATTTCATTTAAATACTATTGCCAAATGAAGATGGTCTAGTTCAGAAATTAAATGACCACTTGTATTTCACGCGTGTGTTCTCAATATCGGTGGTTTTCTTTCTTTAATGTAACTTTAGTAGACTCAAAATTAATCATTCAATAGTTAACTTAAATAATATCCACCGTAAAAATGTATCTTATATTTAATTTGTAGTAATGTATCTAGAAATGTAGATTTGATAATAACTTAAATTCGTTAGGTTTTAAAAGAAATTATATAATATTACTCCCATCTAAATCGCTGGGAGTCTATTGTTAAATCAGTGAAGTTTTTATGTACCGGCGTAGCAAATATCGCAGGTCATCGCTTCGCCGATATGCTTGTCTTTAACTACCTACTAGTTTGTAATTATTGCATACGAGAAGGAAGTTATTTTTATTTTTGTACCTCATGGCGTAGTGGATTGGTGATCGACCGGTAAATAGTTAGATGAAGTTCGGTTTTGGGTTTTCAAATAATTTTATATTTTTTTTTGTTCTTCTACTATTACCGGATTGGTATATCGTCACTCCACTGCGCGTATTGTATTTTGTTGTTTTTTATTGTTCGCGAAAGATGCCGACACCCACACATGGTCTCGACTAGTGCTTGGGTCTCGGGGTCTTTTGCGCTACAAACGTCCTGTCGACGCGTTCCAGGAATCTGGGGGACCACCGTACGGGTTGCAGCTGGGAGGTACCAACTCCCGTACCGTCCAACACTGACTCGACTACGGCTCCGAGCCGGGAAGGAGTGCGACCGCGGCAGAACATAGTCGCCGACCTCTGCTGACCTCTGCGCCCGGCACGCCGCTGCATCGTGAGCCACGCGGCGCCCCCGGTCCCTACCGCACCGGCAGACATTGGAGCGTAGTTAAGTCCCCAGCGCACATTGCCCGTCGACCATCACCAAACGGAACTTTCTCTGTGCCGAGAGCTCACGCCCTGAGTGGTTCTCCTCTACCTCAGTAATTGTTTTTTTTTTAATAAAATTTTTTTTTTCTTCGGTAACTTGTTTTTTTTGTGCCCCGCCGTCAGGCGGACCGTAACAAAATGGCGCTCAACTATTAAAAGCAAGCACAGAGAAGTTTTCGTTTGGTACTATTGTGGTGTCGGTATTTTTTTTTTTTTCTCAACCAGGTGGTAAGCCTATGCGGACGAGGCTGAACGGGGAGGCACCACCGACCCGTTTTCTCTTTATAGAGGAACGGGTAGCCGAAATTTTGTCTTCTGGTTCCGCAGGGTAATCAAATACCATCTATGGTTACCCACACACATACGCGTGAACTGCAAGTGGCATAACATCATAATTTTATTTTCTCATAACATTGCATTCTGATTTTTGTGCATTTACATGTTTCTTGTTTAGCAATCGTTTTTGCATTTATGTATGTGCGTAGTTAAACATTTCCTTTCAGAGATTTTTTTTGTTTGGTGCATTTCTGCATTCATATTTTTTTGTTGCAATCATTATTGTTTTGCAAATTTTATTTTATACTCTGAAAAGATAATGATAGTAACGTACATTATTTTACATCGTACTTAATATTTTATTAACATTGCCACTTTCGTGTCACATTTCGTCGCGTATTGTAAAAATTTTTTTAACTTCGAATATTTTCTTTTCGATTAATTTTTTTTTTGGACTTAAAATTTTTTTTTAACTTCGAATAAAAAAAAAAATTTTTTTTTCCTCGGAATACTTTTTTTAACATCGATTAAAATTTCTTTTTATCTTCGACTTAGCTGACCATAGATTGATCATTTCGGTTCTTTTCGGCTCGTTTCGGTTCGTTCTTTTCGGCTCCTTTCGGTTCGTGGGTTCGATTCTTTCGGTTCGGTTCGTATCAAGTAAATTTTTTTATATTTAAAAATGGACCGTACCATTAAATATCTACATCCAACTAAACCGGAGCTTAGGTATGAAGTAGCCATACGCGGTTTAGAACCTATGAATGGAGTTGACGATTTTAGGATACCATTTCACACCGGCATTTCTAGCGTACGGTGGGAAAACTTATACCATGCGGGTCGCATCATATTATAGATGTAGACCCAAGTGACCGAGTGCTCTCACCGCGCGATAAATGTACGGATTTTATCGGAATTTTACCGGGATTTAATCGGAATTTTCCCGGAATTTCTCGGATTCTCTCCTTCGTAAAGATTTTTTTTTTGGTGTGTTGTCACACTTTTATAGTTATCACGTGAATTATACACGATAGATAACCTCATCAATTTTGTCCTGTTTCATAGGAATTTTTTTTTTTAGGATTGTTAAACAATTCTATAATATGTTAACATTCGTTATTATCCGTTCTTTAGCGAGTTAAACAAGCCTACACGAATTTTTTTGTGTGTATTGACTTCTATATAGGTCTACACACATTTTATTGTTTTGCGTTTTGCAAAATTTTAGCGGAGTATGACAGTTTCTTGGTATAGGTCTACTCGTCTGCTGTTTTTTCTTCTCTCCGTTACAGCGGGTCGTGACTGTAACAAATTCGCTAAAGAATAGACATACTCGCAATGTCGTTTAGCTATTTTATTTAGCTTGATCAAATGATCATTTATTCATCGAAGTCATTACCGTTAACAGTTCAATTCAGGTTTCCTTGATTCATAGTGTTCAGAAAATGGAATATTTTTTTTCTTTTCTCGTCTACAATTATTACAAATTAAAAATTGTTACGTTTTGGTCTCTGTACACATTGTCTTTGATGAATTAAAATAAGCCTACACGTTTTTTTTTGTGTGTATTGACTTCCTTATAGGTCTACACACGTTTTGTTTTTGCGTTTTGCAAAATTTTAGCGGAGCATGACAGTTTCTTGGAATAGGTCTGCTCGTCTGCTGTTTTTCGTTACAGCGGGTCGTGACTGTAACAAATTCATCAAAGACCAATGTATTTCACAGTGCCGATTCGTCAGAATGTTCACGTTGCAGTATTCTTCTTCTTAGACGCTCTTTGTCATGCAGTACTGTTCTCGAGTCCAATTCGTTAATAGAATTGTACTCTAGTTATACGGAAGTCTGTTGATTTTAAATTTCACCAGACAACTATGAAAGGTCGGATGCTAGGTCGCATGGTAGGTGTTTGTTAGTGGAAGTATGAATGTGAGACAGTACTGGGCGGTTCTACCGATACTTAGGCGCTTACCGCAGCGGATTTTACTACGTAAAATCCTTTCTCTGGGAGAGGGGGTATTGTTACGTTGTAACAAGATAATACATAAAAATAAAAAATGTTAAAATAATTACAAACATAAAGACAAAATAATTAAGTTGTTACTACGGAGCGAAACCACGCGAAATGATCTAGCAATAGCGTATAGAACCAATCAGGGTAATCCTTCTGTCTAAAGCACGAATCCCCACTAAAAAATATCAATTATCACGCACACAAGGAAAAAACCCTTCCTTTAAATACAAGGCGCGGGACACAAAACGACAGTTGATTCCAATACGCACAGGAAACAGGTCGGCTTACAAGTAAATACCACCAGTTAAAATAAAGTAGTAAAATCAGTGCTTAATCATCATCCCCCTTGGTAAGTTAATTATAATTCTTTAGGCTTTTTGCTGTTAGCTAATTCGTGTCTGGTTTTATCCGATTTAAATTCTTCCACCGTATAATAATGGTTTAATTACGTAGAGAAATGTGACGCGTGGTGCAGTAAAACATAACCTTAACTTACATATGTTCACTCGGGTTAATTTCATTTAAATACTATTGCCAAATGAAGATGGTCTAGTTCAGAAATTAAATGACCACTTGTATTTCACGCGTGTGTTCTCAATATCGGTGGTTTTCTTTCTTTAATGTAACTTTAGTAGACTCAAAATTAATCATTCAATAGTTAACTTAAATAATATCCACCGTAAAAATGTATCTTATATTTAATTTGTAGTAATGTATCTAGAAATGTAGATTTGATAATAACTTAAATTCGTTAGGTTTTAAAAGAAATTATATAATATTACTCCCATCTAAATCGCTGGGAGTCTATTGTTAAATCAGTGAAGTTTTTATGTACCGGCGTAGCAAATATCGCAGGTCATCGCTTCGCCGATATGCTTGTCTTTAACTACCTACTAGTTTGTAATTATTGCATAGGAGAAGGAAGTTATTTTTATTTTTGTACCTCATGGCGTAGTGGATTGGTGATCGACCGGTAAATAGTTAGATGAAGTTCGGTTTTGGGTTTTCAAATAATTTTATATTTTTTTTTGTTCTTCTACTATTACCGGATTGGTATATCGTCACTCCACTGCGCGTATTGTATTTTGTTGTTTTTTATTGTTCGCGAAAGATGCCGACACCCACACATGGTCTCGACTAGTGCTTGGGTCTCGGGGTCTTTTGCGCTACAAACGTCCTGTCGACGCGTTCCAGGAATCTGGGGGACCACCGTACGGGTTGCAGCTGGGAGGTACCAACTCCCGTACCGTCCAACACTGACTCGACTACGGCTCCGAGCCGGGAAGGAGTGCGACCGCGGCAGAACATAGTCGCCGACCTCTGCTGACCTCTGCGCCCGGCACGCCGCTGCATCGTGAGCCACGCGGCGCCCCCGGTCCCTACCGCACCGGCAGACATTGGAGCGTAGTTAAGTCCCCAGCGCACATTGCCCGTCGACCATCACCAAACGGAACTTTCTCTGTGCCGAGAGCTCACGCCCTGAGTGGTTCTCCTCTACCTCAGTAATTGTTTTTTTTTTAATAAAATTTTTTTTTTCTTCGGTAACTTGTTTTTTTTGTGCCCCGCCGTCAGGCGGACCGTAACATCATCTACTGTTTATGGTCCGGCGTGGTGCTTCCTACCAGCGACAATCAATTTAAATTAATTATATTTAACCGATACCGATATAATAATATAATTTCAGTTGCTGATATTCTTTGACATCCTCCGTGGCACAGTAGGCGAGTAGCCAGCTGTGAAAAGAGAGGCCGTGGGTTCGATTCCCACACCGGGACCAATGTTTGTGTGACAGACCGATACTCGTGTTCGGGGTCTGGGTGTTGTGAGACCGAAAGTCTCTCGTAGTCCCTGATACCCACAACACAAGACTCGTATCTTAGTGTGGGATCAGGGCTTTGTGTGTGACTGTTCGGTGTTATTTTATTATTATTGTAATAACGACTGTACGTGTTTACTAGCACACAACAAGGTGTGTATTATTGTGTCTAAATTTATTAAATCTGAAAATAAATTACATTTTAGTCTTGAGTCTTAAGTCTCTCTCTTATAGAATCTTCAAACTATTTAAATAGCATTAACTTTGAAGTGTTTCGCATTAAAAAAGAATCGTCAAAATTGTATCAATCATAAAATACGTTGAGTTTTAAAAGCCCTAATCTTTAGGTCGATTAAAAGGCTATTATTAAATTCGCTAACGCGGCTTAAGCCCAATAAACAAACAGTAGCGGGCCATACGTGTCCGCCACGCACGCAGGGATGTCGTGTGCACGAGTTAATTAAAAATGTTATCGCCACATCGAGTAGCTGAACGGAATATTTAAAAATGATTATGAATGTACCATTGGACACTTGTTCAATTTTTAAAGTTATATTTAGCTGTCAATAATTCAATCTTGGATCGATGTCGTATACACGTTATATGTAATTTGTAAATTTTCTTATTACATTGAATTATTTATTAATTATTAAATTATTGACTGTTTCGATGGCGCAGTTGTAATTGCGCATGCGTTGCTGTGCTGAGGTCTCGGGTTGGATCCCCGGGTCGAGTCAAGTGATATTGGATTTTTTAATCAGAAATACTCAGTATTAGCCCGGAGTTTGGAATTGTGCCCGGTATAACGATAGGCTCGCCCCTATCACATTATGGGATCGTAATAAATTCGGCGAAAAGTGGGTGTACTGTTTACACCTCTGCCTACCACTTTGGGGATTACAGGCGTATGTATGTAAATGAATAAATACGACTTCCAATAAATTCTTCAAAAACTACATACCAAATGAAAAAATATATCTGTAAAGAAGAATACTGAAAGAAAATCCCTAATCTGTGACGTAATTGCCCTTGTTATGAAGGCTGAAGTTAATTAAAAAGATAATTTAACTCCAACGCAGCGCCTTATTATCTACAATTCAAAACACACGACTTTTAAACTTTGGAAGGGAACGAACAAGTTAATTTAACTGCAAATTGAGATTTTATGTACCGTAATCGTAAAACCCATCCGCTGAGGAAATCAAAAAGTATTTTTTATTTCATTTGTATTTTTTGGTAGAATTAGACATATGTATATGAATAAATACTACCATCCCGGGATAAGTGTCCATAAATAGGTCAGTGGACAACACTGTATTATTACCTCCTCTACTAAAAATATTTTTAACCGACTTCAAAAAAAGGAGGAGGTTTTCAATTCGTCGGACTCTTTTTTATGTATGTTCCCCGATTATTTTCAATTTATTACTTTCATTGTTGAAATGATTGTTGTGCTGAGATCTCGGGTTCGATCCCTGGGTCAGGTAATATTGCGTTTTTTTAATATAATATTGAGTCTAGAAATATGCCTGATATGGCGACAGGCTTGCTCCTTATCACATCATGGGACAGTAATAAGCTCGGCGAAATGTTGGTGTACTGGTAACACTCCTTCCGTGAGTTCGTGTTTGCGTTGCGTAATCCATTAAAACTATATTTTTTATTCATAACTTATTTTAAAAGTAAGTGGGCATCAAAATATTTATTTTTATTAGCAATCAATTCTACCCCTCAGAAAAAAAACTGCTTTTCTTTTCGGTCCACCCTAGTATTCATTAGTTGATTTGCTTTCTGTTATATTTTTTTCTTTTTGAAGAGAAAACTTCTTTAGTCACATTGGGCACTTTTGGGATGTGGAAAAAGCACTGAATTCGCGCGACCGTCACACTCAGATTATTTTACTTTGACACTAACACGCTTATGAAGTTTTATAATTATTGACAAGCAATCATAAAAAAAAATTACTAATTCATGGACGCTGTTTCTAGAACACAGTAATTCAAATTTTTAGGTTATCACTTCTGTCAGTAGTCTCCATGCCTGCCTATGTTTTTGTTTCCTTTTTTAATGTACCGACTTGCCATAAGATATGATAATTTCAAGACGCAGTGTACTTTGACAAGTCAGGTTAAAATACAATTACTTTTCCACCCATATAGGCTACCCCTCAATCGATCACGTAAAAGCACGATGAAAAATTTAACTTGGTCTGAAAGTCTCTACCTCTGTACACCTTCAAACAAGCCTCAGTCAATATTTATTCGGGCCCGGGTAAATATAACTAGTATACGTAAGAGTAGGAAAACACGGGCTCCGACTCTTGAGCTAACAAAAACATGGGGATCGGTTCAACTTTTCTTATAAACTTCCGGATTATATATTTGATAATGCCATTACAAGCACTATGTGGTGTACATATACAAGATAAACGGTACGAATCTATCAACTACAGACATAGATTTTAAATTAGACTACGCAAGTACTAAATACTATATGAAATGCAGACGTGCCACATATTCGTGACGTCTCAAAACCATTTTAGTTACAGGAAACAATTTTGAACCATTCTAACGTGACTTAGAATGTTGAACGCATAGATTGGAACTATATGGTTAATCGAAAATCTTTCTTATTAGTCTTTAGGATTGAATTATTGTAATAAAACTGTCTAACCGAATCGACATAGAATGGACTGAGATATATCCTCACAAATTAACCACTTTGTAGAAAGAGACAAAGCGACTGTGCGGCCTATACCTATTTCTTTTCGCTCCTGCAAGTCTGTGACGTAAGCTCTAGAAAAAGACAACTGCTGGCCGCACGTTCGCTTTATATCTCTCACATTTTCTGCCCGTATATCACATAATAGCTCCTGCTATCTCTATCCATAGAGAGCGCACAGCTCATTCTGTGTATAAGGACGAGATGTCAAGTGTTTTGAAGTATGACGTTTGACGCCCGCCCGAATTGCGCCAGCATAAATATGCGAGCAACGTCGCTCGCGCTCCTTTTGCGATCGTCTTTCATTGTGGCACTTGCAATCTAACTACGAACTACTTTTGAGGAGCTTACAAATCTATACCACTTATGAGCTTTCATTTTTAGAGTAAGTGGCGACACACAGCAGACACTCTGCAGGAATAGCAAATGCCTTTCTGAATCGCGCTAGTTAAATTTGCGCAACGCGTAACCTGTAAAGAAGCTCCGAATATCAACGGTTGGAGGGGCCGCGGCCGGTCGGGCATAACACCCCCTGACTGGAGATTTCCGCCTTCGCTAGAGGAATACTATCATCCTCTACAACTTCTTAAAGTCGAGGGTGAATTAACACAGAATATAAGTGCTTATGATTTTTCACAACATATCAAGCGAAGCGAAGTAGATAGTTGAATCATCTTTTTTTTTTAGTGCCTGGATAGGCAGACGAGCAGACGGTCCACCTGATGGTAAGTAGTCACTGCCGCCCATAGACTTCTGCAATGCCAGAGCACAGCAGAGCCGCTGCCTACCGTTTGATCTTGTTAGATCTTCTTCTTAGATCATCTTCTTAGATCTTTGCCTTTCGTTAGATAGGTAATATCTACATTTTTTTCAGATTTTTTATTAAATAAGAGAAAAAGCTTAATACAATAGTCCGAATAATCATTATAAAGCCCTTGACGTATTGAAATCTTGTTCGACATAGCATCAGTAAGCATCAAAGTTTTACAAGCACTAGTAACGATCACCCAAATACGGAAAGGATGTTGATTTCATCAAATTATACTTTCATTTCAGTTGAAAATTTTGCATACTTTACCTATAATAGTTAAGAAACCTGCTTACCTAAAAATTCCCTATAAGAATTATAAAATTCAAACCTTACACTCGGTAATCTGTTTTGTGGGTACTAGGAACTAAAAGGTATAATTACAGTCCCAACACATCCAGATCCGAAGCAAATATTTTTGGATCACACAAACATTTGTCTCGGTGGGGGAATCGAACACGCAACCTTTCGTTTCACAGCCAGCTACTCTCCTGCTACCCTATAGAAGCTGTTCAGTATATATATTAAATCTATGATCCAGTTTTTTTTTTTTATTAATGGCTCCATCGTTTAACGATGTATGATCCAGATACTTCTTCTTCTTCTTCTTCTTCTTCTTTGTTTGATGGCGACGAGCTTAACTAAGAAGCTATTCCGCCAATGTCAAGTAAGTCAGTATTTTGTTCAGTATTTTAGTTGTCAGTAGGAAATTCAACTTTCATGTATTTACTTGATTCGGCTCGTCAATGCGCCGGGACACACACGCGCCCGGCCAGAGATTCACATATTAGAGGTTATCCTCCAACATGTGAACCTCCGACCGAACACGCGCGCACCCCTACACATTGACGAGCAGAATCCATCCAGATACTTTCACATCAAAATAGTGAGTGACACACACAAAGAATGTGACAGTGACATTTCATAAATTGTTTTCACAAGTTACGTGAGGCAAAGGAATAGGTTGACGTTGCGCCTACTCATAGGGGAAGAGGAAAACAATTGATAAAAACATCTATTGACCTGTTTGCTTAATGTCGTGGAAGTTACAAGAAGGTCGTAAAATATACTTCTAGCTGATTTCATGCTACGACAAACAACGTTTGATCAAATATTGGATGTGGGAAACCAATATTCAATGATGATAATGGATCAATTATTTATAATGGATATATTTTTATTGCCAGATTTACAGTGACAGCGTACGTACTGACGTATGATAATGTGATCAGTTCATTTAGATTCCCAAATAGAATTAATTCACATATAATTCGCGGTTCGAAACATTCATCAAGAAAGCTATTTTTTTATTTTTATTTTATTGATTTATTACTTGGAGAACTTACAGCCTAACATAAATATTTTTCACATAATAAGTATACACCAGGGCCAACAACAAGTTTCCACCGGTAGGTAATTCAATATAATAATCCGAGAAGGGCTACGAGTTGACAAAATCAGAAAACGGTAAAAGAATCACAATTAGAAATCTGACTCGAAAAAGTCTGAAAGTAGTCGTTGTCTTATACTTGCAACACTATCATAGAAAACATCTGTATCTTTGTTAGAAATTAGCTCATTTACGAGGTTTGCTGCCATTGATTTATTATTTCCCTTACGATGGAAAAAACTATTTGCATGTAATTAGTCTTTGCCATTGGTAATTTAAAAAGCGTTGGCTTCCTTATTGAAACGTTAGGTACTCTTATAAAGCATATATACATACATATGCACTCACGCCTGTAATCCCCGAAGGGGTAGGCAGAGGTGTAACCAGTACACCCACTTTTCGCCGAATTTCGGTCCCATAATGTGATAGGGGGCGAGCCTATCGCCACACCGGGCACCATTCCAGACTCCGGGTTAATACTGAGTATTTCTAGGTAGAAAAACCCAATATCACTTTACTCGACCCGGGGATCGAACCCGAGACCTCAGCGTAGCAATCGTAACGCATGCGCAATTACATCTGCGCCACCGAGGCAGTCTTATACTCTTATAAAGCATTTACGTAATAATAGCTAAATAATGAATAAATAAATAACAATAATAAATAAATAAATAATAATAATCAAATGACACTTTATATGTATAATTTCAAAATATATGACATTGTTTTTCACTTGTTTTGATATTGCGGAAAAACAACAACCGCTTGATCTTATCGTGACGTCGAATAAGTCTCCGCGAAATTAATGCTGGTTGATGAATTGTATCTGTTCCGCTTGTAGCTCATCCCTTTTAGAACAAAAAACAAGTCATCTGAATGATATAGGGCTTTAAGTGTATCAGACAAGACCCTTCGATTGACCAAGGTAAGCTAAGCGTGTAGTGAAATGAATTGTTAGAAGTGGGTGTTTTGATATTTTTCATTAACGATGAGCATCATTTTGTTAACAATATTTATCCGGGCACGGCAAAGTGACCACACTGCACCTGATGGTAAACGCATTGCCGTCCAATTAGAGTAGTGAGTAGCGAGAGATCTATCCCTCGCTACTCAACACAATCATGCCGGCCTGCAGCTTGTTCACACTACGCCATGAGGCAAGCAGGTGAAGAAGCGGTTGAGGGTCTAATGTCGGAGTACTCAGAAGGCCGCAACATGGCCGAGCATCGTACCCCAACTCTAGACCCCTCACAGAAACCTGATGTTCACTGGCTGATCTCTTACTGTCCGAAACACAAGGTCAAACTGCCACTCATGTCAAATGTCTGTAAGACAATATTACTACCCCGGTTTAGTTGGCATTCATCTTGCACACACAATTTCGTGCGGCGTTACTCTACCCTCCTCTACTGCTGAGTGGGGTCATGCTATAGTCCACCACGCTGGTCTAATGCGGGTTGGTAGACTTCACATACCGTTGAAATTCATATGGGAATTCACAGGTGTTATCCTTGACCGTTAAAGCAAGCGATAATTAACAATGAATACACTCGTAACTTCGAAAAGTCACAAATGGTGTATGTCATTTGGGCTTGTCTTTTGCTTATCTTTTCTTTTTTCATCGAACCTACGACTTTCGCCTCGGCAGTCTGACCAAAAACAGAAGAACCAAAAGAACAGGATAATGTAAAAGTAAAGTTCATTTACTGCTTACTTAAAAACGAAGGATATTAACAAAACCGAATGGTATATAGTTAACATATTTATTTCCTAATAAAAGTTTCACATGACACTTACCTCCCATCTTTATCATATTGTCAAAAAAACTATGAATTACTGCAGTCTATTAATTATATTTTAATGATATAACTAAGCAAATATTAACTATGTATCTTAATCTTTTAATATTGGTTGGTAAGAATAAAATTTCAAATAAGCGCAGTTATTTATTATTAAGCATCGTCGTCTTTCTATTTTTTATCCTTCGCATATCTATAATATTTATGTATCAATAAAAGTCAGAGTTAGTTGGATATAAAAAGTTTATACTTATTTTTAGTAACTGCAAACTGAACATATTAGTGATAGGTTTTCAAAAAGTGATGAGTGTACAAATACAATAAAAGCAACCTGTAAAACATGTAATCATAAAACTCTTCGAATAATATCATATTATAAAATATTTATATATTATCAAAACAAAGATTGAAAGACAAACTAGGCTGTATGAACTAAGATTCCTTTGTCTTTTTAAAGAAGTACAAACGTCATACGATACTTTGTAAGTTAGGCTGCATGGTGGAAAACCTTTGCCTTCTCTTTTATATATATATATATATATAAAAGAGTGAATGAAACAAAAAATAACCTTGTAAGTTAGAAAATAATTTCTTTTTTAAACATATTTATGTATCTTTGTACACAATACCCATTTAACATAAGTAGATAAGATATTATCATGAGCTCGACAGAGTTCTCAATATTGATAAATTTGCAATAACAAAACACTTAAGTGGTATTACATCAGCTTTGTGCTGCTTTTTGTAATCGTTTGTGTTCCCGCGTTTTGTTATAAATTTACAAACTCTGAAAGACATGATCAAAGATCTCTTTGAGAAGAGAAATTGATTCATCGGCGATGTTACTTTAATTAATTATGTATTGTGTAAAATATAATTCAAACAACAATTAAAGCAACATTCTTTGTGTGTTCGTACTTTTACAATATCTCCCTCCATTTTATATGTCAAGCAGCTAATTATTATCAAAGAAAAACAAGGCATGTACCCTTTTTTTTATTTTCTCTGATATTAATTTTAAAATCCCTTGCTGTTTATTTTTTTTTAAACGCAGAACCGGCCATTTCTTTGGATCATGAAGGATCAATCAGCAGAATGCCCCGCCATCTATTGTCCCTAATCTCTAATTACCTATTATTATATATATTTTATAATCATTAACTGCCTCGGTGGCGCAGTTGTATTTGCTCATGCGTTACGATTGCTGTGCTGAGGTCTCGGGTTCGATCCCCGGGTCGGGTAAAGTGATATTGTGTTTTTCTACCTAGAAATACTCAGTATTAACCCGGAGTCTGGAATGGTGCCCGGTGTGGCGATAGGCTCGCCCCCTATCACATTATGGGACCGAAGTTCGGCGAAAAGTGGGTGTACTGGTTACACCTCTGCCTACCCCTTCGGGGATTACAGGCGTGAGTGTATATGTATATGTATGTATGTATAATCATTAAATTGTTAAATGTAATATAAACATGCTAAAATTATAAAACCTTACAATTACAATAGATAAATAATATTTTTTACAATAGTTCGATTGCAAAAAAATGATGAATACACCATAGTTGGACGAATCATTGGTAATTATCACTTGCTTTAACCAAACCAAAAATGTATGAAATCCACGATTTTTGCCTTTTTTAAATATTGATCTTGTCTATATTTTTAAAGTTATAGGATTTACTTGAACCTTTCATTCGACGAGTTATGCCCAAAAAAAGAAATGTTAGAAATTAATTGCTAATTAATTTATATTAGTACAATTGTGGCCACTTTCCACCCGTTTTCCACTATATCAATACATTTTTTTTTTTATCCTAGCACGGCAAAGTGACCGCACTTCACCTGATGGTAAGCGCAGTACGGTCCAATTAGAGTATCGAGTAGCGAGAGACGATCTATCCCCCGCTACTCAAAACAATCATGCCGGCCTGCTCCTTCACACTACGCCATGGGCAAGAAGGTGAAGAAGCGGTCGAGGGTCTATTGTCAGAGTACTTAGATGGCCGCAAAATGGCCAACATTGTACCCCAACTCTAGACCCCCAAAAAACCGGATGTACACTGGCTGATCCCGGAACGCGACACACTTGCGTGTGCCACTATGGCGGGTTTTTCACCCTGTGTACGGTGGTCGCTATCCGGGCGGATATTAATATCCTACCACCAGCCACCATACATACAAGCAAACACTTAAATAATTCACTCACACTGATGAATGCGCTGTTGCTGGTATCCAGACTAACACTAATATTTACACTCATTCTCACATTCACATGCGATCACTATGGACACGAATTGCATTGCTTGGGGAATAGTGAGCACAGACTATGCGCTTGACTAGGGTATATTTTTGAAGTTATACTTCTTATGGCGCGATGGAGAAAAATGATGAGAGTGAATTTTTACGATGCGCGCCCACACCGACAGCGACATCGTAAAGTTAGTTCTAGGTGGCATGAAAATCGATATGTAACTATGTTCAAGTTGTATATTCTGGTATTTTTTCATTACTTCATTATTTCCTGTTTCAGTGAAATTATGAGTGTTTCATAATCATCACAACGCCATAGTCTCATTACCCACCAATCTTCCTATTGTCATTTCTATAACGCATTCAGGTTGCGTATATATTAAAAGAAAAACATACTCCAAAAGAAATAAGCAGAAATTTTACTCCAATTTTGAAAATGTTGGTACTAAAAGTAATATATTTTTCATAATAAATCAACGAGCATTCTAAATTATTTTCATTTTATGGTGTTTAGTCCTCGACGTCGAAATTCAATTTATGTAAAACTACACAAATGACATCATTGTGTGCTATGATAAATCTAGTGTATAATGCTTTCTATAGTAGTTTGCCTTTTAAATACCACTAACAGCGGTTCTGCTCTTATATCGCAAGGGTCGTTGATCCAACGCGTGGGATTGAGCCGCCCACCAAAATTTTAATTAAATAGACAAAGGTTTCCAATATTCATTTTTATATTTTTATCCGCCCACTGGCTATCGTCAGACAATATTCTATCTTCTATTCATGATGTTTCATTGTTTTAATCATATAATAGTACAATGCCACGCATTTTCATATTCTTTCTATATTTTGGAAAAGCCATTGTTTAATCATATGATGCCTTTATGAATGGATTATAAACTTGGAATAAATAATAATCGTGATTTAATTAATTAAAAATAAGTCTAGTGAAGAGTGCTTGTATGAAATTTATGAGTATAGTGCGCTTTCTGTCTAGCAAGATATTAATATACTTACGAAGTATTTATGGTATATATTTTAATTATGTTTTTTCATTGATCGGTTCTAGTTACTGACAGTTTATCACCAATAATAATAAAATAACACAATTATAATAAAAATCCAGCAGCCTGGATATAAATGCTGTCAGCCCGAATCGATGCACTCCCAATTTCGGTGCATCGTGCGACCCCGAGATGGACGGCAGCGCGGGTGGTAAGGCCTCGTTCGCTGTCGTTGTTCGGTGCGCGGGGGTCCTAAGCCCCACATGGAGATGGGCCCGTACAAGGCACCGCGCAGGGGCGGTTCCGGCAGCAATTCTAGTACTCCTTAGAATACCCCGGGATCGCTCCGTAAGCGCCGAAGAAGGCCACCGCGGGGTTTTAGCTGGTAGTGTCGGGTGGGGTGTACATAGGGGGTAGGGACTCGGCCCAGCGGCTGCCCGGATAGCCATCATCTGGGCGAGGGGGATGCTGGGTCGTAAGACCGGCTAGTCCAGCATAACCGTTTTATTCTTATTCCGATCCCCCCCGGAGCGGACGGCAGTAATAAAACGCTTTCCCCGCGAAAAAAAAAGCCTGGATATAAATAAATACACCAAACAATCATACACATAGTAAACAGTAGGTAACATCTGTATCGTGGGTATCAAGAACTACGAGGGACTACAGCCAACAAACACAACACCCAGATCCGAAACAAATATCTGTCTGTCACACAAACGTTTGTCTCGGTGCGGGTTTCACAGCTGGCTACTCACCCGCTTCGCCTTACGAGCCTGTCTTAATTGTTGACATGAACACTGTAATAATTCACTTGTAAAGTGTTTAAAAAACAACGAAAATGAAGTCTTGGTTCACAATTTAAGCAGTGAGTGTTTTTTGATCGCGGATTTGATAATAGATAAGGTCTCCACCACCCTGCAGCACCGTGTAAGGTCTGTTGTATTCTGGTTTGAAGGACATTAAACCAAGTTAATCTTGTATTAAATTATAAATATTCAGTCAATTATCACTGCATGTGAGGAGCGTGGATAGTGGTAGAGCCACACTGTAGACATATTTGTCTACAGCATGAATAGGCTCGACCGGGGTAGTACCACTGTCTCACAACAGACCAACGTAAAATTCACAGTTTACTGTCGCGCTTAAAAGTGAGATTTCCGGAGACCTAGATGCCCCCTTCCCTAATCCTTATTCCTATCCTTTAAGGCCGGCAACATATCCATGAATCTTTCGGTATTGTGGATGTTCATGGGTGGTGGAGATCTTACCATCAGATGATCCATTAGCTCGTTTGCCGGACTATGCTTTAAAAAGCGTGGTGCTTAAATAGCAATGGGCTTACCAAAACCTAAAAGGTTTCTTCACTCACAAGCAATCTTATTTCAAGATAGTTTTGTTTCAAGCTTATAGTAATGTTACTTTTATTCATATCACTTTCCAATAGCATTATTGTTTGAAATGTATGAAACTCCTCAGCAGTGGATCCCGTTTTCTGTAAGACAGCTGTATAAGCTCGGTAGAGCCGGCTCATTGTTGCTGTACACGAAACTATCACTTTATTTTTACTTGGCACGGCAAAGTGACGACACTGCACCTGATGGTAAGCGCAGTGCCGCGGCCGTCCAGTCAGAGTATCAAGTAGTGAGAGACAATCTATCCATCCCTCACTATTGAACACAATCATGCCTGCTGCGTAGCTTCTACACACTACGTCATGGGCAAGGAGGTGAAGTAGCAGCATAACATCGTCCACCAATTCTAGACACCCGTCAAAATCTACAGTTTAACTCTACCACACATACACTCACGCCTGTAATCCCCGAAGGGGTAGGTAGAGGTGTAACCAGTACACCCACTTTTCGCCGAATTTCGGTCCCATAATGTGATAGGGGGCGAGCCTATACCGGGCACAGACTCCAGACTCCGGGCTAATACTGAGGAATTTCTAGATAGCAAAACCCAATATCACTTTACCGACCCGGGGATCGAACCCGAAACCTCAGCATAGCAGTCGTAACGCATGCGTAATTACAACTGCGCCACCGAGGCAGTTAACGCTACCATTTCTAATTAAAATAATATAAATAGATGGCGACGGTATGTATACGACTCTACTGTGTAACCTTTACTCTGCTTATTTCATGCATATAAAGTCATCCGGGTGTGTTTACTTATTTTATATGCGTGCAAGCGATGGCCTCGGAATAGCAATTCCTTCCCCTCTCTCCCCTGCACCCTCCCACACCTCCAGAAGCTCGTAAAACACGCCTCGCAGATTATGTTGTCCTTAGTTTCCCAGTTAGGGTACTTCAAGTCGTCTAGATAGCGAACACTGTTCTCAGAAATACCTTAGTAACCAGCTCGCATGTGCTTCGTAAAGTGTATGTGGGCTCAAGTTGATTTATATTGTCGGTAGAAACATGATTTACAATAATTGTATTAATTTATATAATAAATAAATACACCCAACAGCCACACACATAGTTCTGACCCCATACTAGGTAAAAGCTGTATCGTAATCATCCAGACACGAAACAAATATCTGTCTGTCTGACACAGAAACATTTGTCTCGGTGAGGGAATCGAACCCACGGCCTCATGTTTCACAGCCGGCTACTCACCGCTTTGCCACGGAGGCTGCAAATGTGTTTTTAATTTATTGTAATTATTTGCACGTATTATAGTAATTTATTTAATTGTTTGTCTGTGGAGAGGACACCTCATCCACGTCAGGGTAACTACGTGGATTAAATCGTCTGAAATAGACGTATAAGGCCAATACATATTTAATTGTTATTATTTCCGCTGTTAGTTGTAAAAAGTAATTGACTTGATTACATGTTTTTAACCGACTTCAAAAAAGGAGGAGGTTAACAATTCGACGGAATCTTTTTTTTTTATGTATGTTACCCGATTACTCGAAGACGCCTAGACCAATGCGAGAAATTCTTTTTTTGTTTAAAAGGGTATACTTCCCAGGTGGTCCCATTGGCACCAAGTCAGGATCTGATGATGGTATCTCAGAAAAATCGAGGGCAACCTTCAAATTTTATAGGAACGCATAATTTGTTTTTTATTGAAGTCGGTGTACATTTTATGAATTAAAAAACTTTTAGTATAAATAATCTTGTGATTGAGGCATTATGTCTTTACTAAGAAAGAAAGAGAAAGACTAACAGAAAACTGTGTTATTTATTCTGATATTATGGACTCCCATTCTGCAAACAGCAATACTGGCGATCAATCGCCGGCATAAACGATATAAATAAAAATTCTTGAAAGTGATTGTCGCAGTAGCTATTGAGAATAGGATTCTATGACCGATTTTCACTGCAGTTAATAATATTTTAAAAGGAAAACGGGCCATAGAAAAGATGTGCTGTGTCTCATTGTGCATTTTTTCTGTAATTCTATTATTACTGGTACTACAAGATTAAATTTGTATATGAATTATATTTGAATACATTTTGGATTCATTCATATTCAGATATTTGGATAAACTAACGAATAAACAACATATCAATAACAACGATATCAAATCGATCCTCTCAAGTATCACAAGAATCAACAAATATCACAATAAGTAGTGAGTAAAAATATAAAATCAGATTTTTTTTTAATCCTGGAAATCAGAATGACCACACTGCACCTGATGGTAAGTGCAGTGCCGTCCAGTTAAAGTATAAAGTAGCGAGAGACAATGTATCGCTACTCAACACATGATGCCGGCCTGCTGTTTAGCTTCACACTACACCCAAAGGACCCAGGATCATAGGAAGGAACACGGTAGCTGGCAAACTATTCCACAGCTTGATATTTGTTAACGTTACAAATTCGCTTAATACAATCAATAAGGGCGAGTATTGACAGTTTTCGTCCGGACGCCGGTATTCGAATGATATGTAGATATCGACCATGGGATACAGACATAGATTATACACCTTTTTTTTTTTTTTTGTTGTCGCGGGGATAGCGTTTTATTACTACCGCCCGCTCCGGGGGGAAGCGGAATAAGAATAAAACGGTTGTGCTGGACTAGCCGGTCTTACGACCCAGCATCCCCCTCGCCCGGATGATGGCTATCCGGGCAGCCGCTGGGCCGAGTCCCTACCCCCTATGTATACCCTACCCGACACTACCAGCTAAAACCCCGCGGTGGCCTTCTTCGGCGCTTACGGAGCGATCCCGGGGTATTCTAAGGAGTGCTAGAATTGCTGCCGGAACCGCCCCTGCGCGGTGCCTTGTACGGGCCCATCTCCATGGGAGGGCTTAGGAGCCCCCGCGCACCGAACTACGACAGCTAACGAGGCCTTACTACACGCGCTGCCGTCCATCTCGGGGTCGCACGATGCTCCGAAACTGGGAGTGCATCGATTCGGGCTGACAGCCCCCCGCTGCGAGCCCGCGACCCCCGATGGCCCCAATTAGTCGCCTCGTACGACAGGCAGGGGTTACCGTGGTGGAATTCAAACGCCCCCGTTCCACAGGGCGGGAGAAGCCGGTCAGTCGACCACCCGGCGCCTCCTACGTCTTCTCTGGCGGCGGGAGGGATCATTTCGTTCCCGATCCCTCTCGGCACTCTCCTTCTGCGAGATGACGCTCTCGCAGAAGTGGGCCACCGCACGCCAGGACCTCCGGCTGGCGACCATGGACGACACCACGGCCGGCAGCGAGAGGTCTCCTCCGACGACTGCTCTGAGAGCGCTGCGCTCTTCGTCCCAGGCTGGGCACTCCTCCAACGTGTGTTGGGCCGTGTCCTCGCGGCAGTTGCCACAATGGTGGCACACGGCATACACCTCCTTTTCGATCCGACACAGGAACGAACCGAAACACCCGTGGTCCGTCAGTACCTGCGTCTGCCGGATAGATTATACACCTGCAGTTAAATCTGTATTACACTCTACGTACATAAAAAACAAAGATCCGCCGCACCACAAAAGTCATTACGCAACACTGAATTACCGTAAACAAATACCAGTAATATTACAGTTCTCAATCGTTTTCAATCTATTTATTTATTTATTTTATTTTTATTTATTTAGGAAACATACAGTCATACACAAAAACAATATACGAATGAAAATACAAATAGACCAAAATTGTTCCATGAAATTATACAAACTAATTTAGAAGGTTGAGTTTTTATACAAAGGAAATAGAAACCAAATATATATATACAAACACACACAAACACTAACTACATATGAAGTAACAGTGAATCTCATAGCAGTAGTCCAATAGAAGTTAACGCCGATTGCGTCAATAAACACGACACACGCCATTTTACAGGCACGCTATATATCCCCCTGATTTCTATCGGAGTGTTTTGTTTATGGCAGAAAAAAATTGACTGATTGTGAGTATTGATAAGGAAGCTCACATAAGGAAGGTCACATCAGGTGCAGTGTGGTCACTTTTCCGCGCCAGAATAAAAGTTGGTAAAAAAAAATTATCCATGATATCTTATATATTACTTAGATTCAGTGTTTTTAACTCTACCGCCAGTTCGGAATGCAGTATCGCTAGAGAAGAACGGGCAAGAAACTCTAACGTTGCTCTTTTCGGACACCGTTTAACAATATTTGGTTATACAATTAAAATACGATTTCAATTTGATTACATTAAATTAGAGCAGCATATGTATATAAATTACTTTGCCTTATTGTAATATAGTGAAATAAAACATATGACAAGACCTATTGCCGTACGTGATCATCGTGAGAGTGATGAAATTCTCAATTCATTAAAGCATTGAGTCCTTACAAAAACCGTCGGAGCAGACCAGTCCACACGAGCGACAGGTATGATCGTAAATGATGCCCGCTACACACGTGTACATTGCCCTGGAATACCCACAATACCAAAAGGTTTTTAAGCGTGTGAACTATTTAGCAGACCGGCATGATTGTGTCGAGTAGCGAGGGATACTTGTCTCCCGCTACTTGATACTCTACCTGGACGGCACTACACTTACTTATACTTTGCCGTGCCAGAATAAAAAAAATATTTATGCCGGTATTAATAGAGAAGAATTGCAAACAATTACCAAATATCACTCACGGTACGAAACCGTTATTAATGTGAAGGTAAAAAATATGTATATGTTGTGCTCTACATATCGACTACCATACTCATATAAATAAAGAAATATTTTATTCATTATAAGCATTCAACAAATTAAATTAAAACTAAACAACAAATTAAAAAAATCAACATGCTTACTGTAATGTATGAATAAATCAGTTAGCAACCGACCGCTGTCTTTGATTGACGTACCTTACATTGGCGACGAGTCGGATTTTTTTTATTGTCGTACCTACCGCGCGTAAACGGTGAACGAAATAAGTACAAGATGCCTATAGGAAAAATTGAACCTTTTGATTTGTTTTCGGGACAGTGGACGAAATATGTTCGTCGAATAGAACAGTATATTTTATTGAACGCCATCAAAGACGATTTAAAAGTAGCCACGTTAGTTACTTTAGTGGGTGAACGTACTTATAACCTTATGTGCGATTTGTGCTCGCCGGCTGTACCCGAAGAAAAGACATTTGCAGAGCTGGTGAAGGTAGTAGAAAATCACGTGGAACCACAACGTTCAGAAATAGCCGAAAGACAAGTTTTTCGTGAATGTAAGCAGAAAACTACGGAAACACTGACGGAATTTCTACAACAACTTAAACATTTGGCCACAACATGCAATTTTGGAGTCAATTTAGAAGAAAATCTACGGGATCAATTTGTTATAGGAATAGCAAGTGTGGAGATCAAGTCACGAGTTTTAGGGGAGCGAGTATTGACGTATAAAAGAGCGGTGGAGCTAGCTTTGGGACTCGAGGCTGCAGAAAAACACGTCGAAAAAGTGAACGGGCGCTGCAGTATAAGTGGCGCAGAGATGTCGACGAAGTTTGGCGGCGGGAGTAGCGGGTGCACTGCGGGAGGCGCGGGCGCGGGCGCAGGCGCGGCGGGCGAAGGCCTGCATGCCGTGCGCGGTGCGGCGCCGGCCACAAGACGCCGCGACAGCGGTTGCAACGGTTGTTGGCGGTGCGGAAAAAGCCATCATTCAGATAAGTGTCGTTATAAAAATTATACGTGCGATAATTGTCAGGTTAAAGGACACCTGAAAGCGATGTGTAAAGTGCCGGAGTCTAGAAATAAGAATAAAAGACATAATTTTATTGTAGACAATGAGTCCGATGAAGACATGTATAACATACGAGCTTATTCTTCAAAAGACAAGCCATACTTTGTGGATGTTAAAATTGGAAATAAGTTATTAAATTGTGAGCTAGATACTGGGAGTAAAATCTCAGCTATTAGTGAAAATTGTTATAAAACAATGTTTTGCGAATATCAAATTCATAAAGATGAACTTAAATTATGTTCATATTCCGGGTCGCGGATAGAACCGATGGGCTATATTCTGGTGAAGGCTATCATTGAGGACCTAGCTCGAGACAATTTAAAAATTTATATTATTAAAAATGGCGGCCGCCCGTTAATAGGTAGATGTTGGATTAGGAGTTTTAATATAAATAGATTATGTATAAATAATTTATGTGATAGCGGCAACGAGTATCGCCAGCAAATTGTTAGCGAATTAAAGAGGGATTTTCCTTCTGTTTTTCAAGACAAATTGGGCACATGTAAAAAGGAGATTCGCTTACAGCTCGTAGACAATCAACCGGTTTTCGTGCGGGCACGCAGTGTCCCATTGGCACTGCGAGCGGCGGTGGAGAAGGAGATTTTGCGTTTGGAACGGGAAGGGTCTATTTACCCAGTAGAACATTCGGAGTATGGAACCCCGATAGTGCCAGTCGTCAAGCAATCAGGGGATATTCGTATTTGTGGCGATTATAAGACAACTATCAATCCCAAATTAAAAATGGACCATTATCCCCTACCTCGTATTGACGAATTATTTTCAGCATTAAGTGGGGGTCAGGAATTCTCAAAAATAGACCTTACCACAGCCTATATGCAGGTGCCTCTCCACCCGGACTCCCAGGCTTGTACAACTATTTCAACACACGTAGGTACATTTGCATTTCGACGTACACCTTACGGTTTAAGTTGTGTACCTGAGAAATTTCAGAAAATAATGGAGGAAACACTGCGTGGCTTACATAATACAGTTGTTTTTTTGGATGACATTTGTGTCACCGGAAAAGACCGACACACACACATAAGAAATCTGCGAGCTGTAATCGAAAGGCTATCTGAAATGGGGTTAACAGTTAAGATTAATAAATGTACCTTTTTACAAGAAAGCGTGTCGTATCTCGGATTTATTATTGATAGGAATGGATTACGTCCAGACATTAATAAAATAGAGGCTATTGTGAAAGCTCCTCGGCCAAGTAATATAACACAGTTAAAAGCTTTTTTGGGATTAATTAATTATTACGGAAAGTTTGTTCCCAACCTTAGTTCTATTCTCCATCCCTTATATGAATTATTGAAAATGAATACGGAATGGTACTGGTCTGCGGTTTGTGAAAATACATTCATAAATATTAAAAATATATTAGCGAGTGATAAAGTGTTGTGTTACTACGATCCTTTATTGCCTTTGGTTTTGTCCGTAGACAGTAGTGCATATGGAATAGGGGCGGTTTTAGCGCATCAATTTCCAGACGGGTCAGAGCGGCCAATCAGCTGTGCGTCAAGGACACTGACGGTTACAGAAAAAAATTATAGCCAGTTAGATAAAGAGGCCCTAGCTATTTTTTATGGCATCCAAAAACATCATCAATTCCTTTTTGGCCGGAAATTTAGGTTAAAAAGTGATCACAAGCCATTGGTTTATATTTTTGGGCCAAAAGGAGGCATACCACAAACTGCGGCGAGTCGACTACAACGATGGGCCGCCAAACTCGCGGCCTACGATTTTGAAATTGAATATGTTACTTCGAAAAACAATGGCAACGCCGATGCGTTATCGAGATTACCATTGCCAATAGTCAAGGAGGTAAAAAGGGATGAGGCTTCAGAAAGAAATTATTTATTATTTTTAGACGATACTTTACCTATCAGTTATAAGGAAATAGGATTTGAAACAAAACATGATAGATTGCTTGGTCGAGTTTATGGCTATATCATGTTTGGGTGGCCCGAAAAGTGTGATATAGAAGAAATAAAGCCTTTTTATTATCGTCGCAATGAATTGTTTATAGAACACGGGTGTATATTGTATAAGTATAGGATAGTTATTCCACAAAAGTTTCAAAAACAAATATTATTAGAAGTGCATCAAGGGCACTTAGGTATTGTTAAAATGAAGTCAATAGCGAGAAATTATATTTACTGGCCTACAATAGATAAAGATATTGAGTTGTTAGGACAAAATTGTAATGCATGCCGTAGTGTACGCGATGCACCTCCGCGTAACTCAATACATCCCTGGGAGTTCCCAGCAGGACCGTGGCAGCGACTACATGCTGATTTCGGACAATTGGCGGGAAAATATTATATAATTGTTGTAGATGCATATAGCAAGTGGGTTGAAGCACAAGAAATACGTAGTACTTCCGCGTATGAGACCGTTAAGTTTTTTAGATGTTTATTTGCGAAATTTGGGCTACCGTTACAACTCGTAACAGATAATGGACCACCTTTTCAAAGTGCTGAATTCAAAGAGTTCTGTTCTAAAAACATGATTAGGCATACTACGTCATCCCCATACAGGCCACAAGGAAATGGAGCTGCAGAAAACTCAGTTAAACTGATTAAAAATTGTCTAAAAAAGGCTATGCAGGAGGGTAAAGATTTAGTTACTAGTTTAAGCCGGTTTTTGATGCAATATCGAAATACAGAGCACACCACTACGGGAGTAGCTCCATCTGTTGCATTACTAGGTCGAAGATTACGGACGAGGTTAGACGCGCTGCGTCCAAGTACCGCTAATAGGGTTTGGGAAGCTCAAAGTAAACAATCCGAGGCAGCAGGTGGGACGGAACGCGATTTTAAAATAGGAGATAAAGTTCTTGCAAGAGATTATTCTAATAAAAGAGATAAGTGGGCTGAAGGATGTATTATAAAAAAAACGGGTCCAGTTTCATATCACATTAATTTAGAAAACGGTTTAAGCTGTAGGAGACATACCGACCAACTATTACCTTTGAAGAGAAGTAGATTTTCTTATTCGTGGGATCAGAATCTGACTGGGGGTATTGAAGGCAATGACGTATCGAGTGACTTAAATAACTCGCGTAAGTCAATGACAAAAGATAGTGTAGGGACAAACGAGGCAGAAATAAATACGGAGGCGCCGATTTTTTCGCCACCAGAACTTGTTTTAACCTCACCAGTAACAGCGCCAATTAAAGAAGTAAATCCTCTGTCGACAACCAAAACAGACTCACAGTCACAGCTGTCAGACATACTTAGTGAACGCGCCAAGCGGGCTCTTCGAAGGGAAGGTCGTAAAAAAGAGATGGATTATGGAACTATAAAATAATGTCTATAAGTTAAGAACAGTTGTTAATTATGTAGGTAAATAAGTAAGTTAAATGGGTTACATGTACTTAGTAGGTTTGTATACTAATAAAATACTATGTACCTAATAACTATATGTAACATTCAAACATTGTTAAAAAAAAAAAGGATATATGTATAATATATATATATATATATATATATATATATATATATGATAATTCTAAATGTCAAAAAAATAAAATAAAAAATATTACATTATAGTTTAGTTAAATTGGTGGTGGGAAAGTGTTAATAATAAATATATTGTGCGTAGAAGGGAGATGTGTAATGTATGAATAAATCAGTTAGCAACCGACCGCTGTCTTTGATTGACGTACCTTACACTTACAACAAATACGGCTCAACTCAGCATGTACTGGTATAAGTTACTAGTGGTGTTCTTATTACACATGGTAAAATCTATCATAGTGCTCATTCCGGGAACTCGCATTCCAGAGGTCGGCCAGTATATATTCAATCTATACACGCAACAGTCACACAAATAGTTCTAACGCCACACTAGATTAAACCTGTACCATGGGTACCAAGAACTACGGTCCCACAACACCCAGACCCGAAACAACTATCTGTCTGTCAGACAAATTGTCTCGGTGCGGGAATCGAATGGCCTCTCGTTTTACAGCCGACTACTCGCCCGCTGGGCCTCGGAGGGTATCTAATATCACTCAATAATAATAAATCAGTCACTACAAGGCGACAATGTTTATAAATATTAGGTGTAGTCATTTCGTTATATCAAGATAAAAACGCAATAATAAGCTGCCACTTCACGTCACGTTCTGTGAATTAATGTGAACTATATCAACCATAAGTGGCATATCTGCTACAAACAAATCGCTCCAAATGAGGAAATAAATCATAGTACGCGCTAGCTTATATTCTAATCGCAAAGTCAATCGATCAATAGTCGCATGAGAGATAGGTGTATCGGAAATGCCGTTCTTTTATGTCAGCAGAAGCAATATGGTCCGGCTAATAAATTGTCTGTGGTCGTAAACAACTACTGTTAGACGCAGGGATGGAGTTGGTCCACTCTCGGACCCCAGAACTAACTCAAATTTATGTATTAAGGTTTGGTGGCGTAGAACTGTACAGAGGGTAGACATGGACATAAAATAATGTTAAAAATTTATGAGACACTAGATGTTGCTCGCGGCTCCGCCCGCGTGGAGTTATTTTTGGAAGGAAAGGTATCCAATCCATGGAGGCATCTTAAGCTATTACAACTTTCTATATTCTGCTATCCCATAGGATGCGTGCATTTTTCCGGGATAAAAAGTGGCTTCTGTCATTTTCTGATCCCTAAACTACCACTATGCAAAAAATCATGTCGATCCCTTGCTCTGTGAAAAACTAAACTATCCCACGGGAATTGTTCATTTTTCCGGGATAAAAAGTAGCCTATGTGTTATTCCAGACTATAATCTATCTCTGTGCCAAATTTCAACCAGATCCGTGCTATGTATCAGAGATGGCGCTGTATGTGAATAAAGATTTTTTACGCTTTTCTGTTGAAATTTTTCCTGAATTTTCTTTGCTATAAACCTCACGGAGCCCGAGACCTTTCCAACGAATGCAAAACCGTGGAAATCGGTTCGTGCGTTCGGGAGTTATAGCGTCAGGAAGGAAAACCCGACTTATTTTTATATAGTAGATAAAATAGTTTTGTAATATATACACGTACAGGTCCTAACATATGGCGAACGCAGGACCATTCCAGATGCCAAACCACGACGAAGGCACCATGAAATGACCGTCCTTAGATATATCGAGTTAAAGTTTTTAACACACTTTATAATTTTGTAAAAGGGCGCAATGTTTTTGATCTTGGTATATAATAAAATTACTTTCGGGTCAAGGGGCCATTACCAATGAAAATAGCATTAAAATATCACGTTGATTTCATGAAAGTTACTTCATATTAATGTCACTATATTCACTTAATTTTCATTCATTGTTAAAGCGAGCCATCGTTAAAAGAATACACACGTAACTGAAAAATCAAAGATGTGTCGCAACTAGCAGCGATTTGAAAATGGAACCCTTAAATATTCAATGAGATTCATTTCTTTACGTGCACTAAATTAAACAGGCTCTTTTTTATAAAGTACAAACTCTAGCATCCCTTACCCTTCACAACTACCCTTCCTACTCTCCCTACTCACAAAATTCACGAAACCCCATATGTGCCTAATTTGAAATTTGTATCATTCGGTAATCGATATCAAGTCAAGTTACTGGGCCGATTTCCCAATCCATTCACGTATATGAGATAAGGGATATATGCCACAGACATAGATATAGAATAGATGGTGCAATGGTACCTACTTAGGTAACTGAATTTGAAATATCTTGGGCAAAATCATGAGCACCAAACTTTATTTAGTCTATAAAATTACTACACTAAGATATCAGTCAAATATACCAAAATGGCTTAAACCGCTATAATAACAGTACTAACCGCTGTAATTAATGTAAAATGAACTAAAATAGTGTATCTCACCAATAGATTGCTCTAATGACGCTAGCAGTTACGACTGCAGGTACTAGAAATATGGGACACATGTTGAAGTACCCGCGTCGTCTATTTAAATATATGTCTATGGTATCTTATCAAATTCACGTACCACCGGATTCTGGTTATAATAACTAGGATATTAGGGACTTGAAGCACATACATATCGTTCATATTTAGTATTAAATAGGCTGCGGGTTTAATCCCCGAACTGATATAAACATGTGGATTCATATTTTTTTTTCAGGTTTGCGTGTTGTGAAACCTTATTCATTCATATTCTTGATATCCACAGTACAGATTATCCTAGCATATAGTCAGTCTATGTGATGAGTATATTTATATAACCTGCATAACATTTACCAATAAACGTTTCAATAATATCTAGTTTAATGACCGCAGTAAACGTCAAATGGAACAATATCCGTAGAGCGTAAAACGTCCGATGGCGTAGCGCTTCCGTAGCACCTACGTAGCATGTAGCTCGGACTACGGCTACGGATTCGTAGACAATACACTGCTGATGGAGCGCATATTGCCAACTGGGCTCGCATTAATTAATATTCTCGAATAGGGTAAATGAAGTGTTAAATCAGTGTTTTGTTTTATTTCTGCACTATATTGGACACCATTTTAAAATTTAACAATATCATTAATAAATATAAAAAAATACTTTCTTCCTCGGTGACACAGTCGCACTTGCTTATGCGGTACGGCTAGTATGCTAAGGTCTCGGGTTCAATCCCTAGGTGGGGTAACTGGGGGGTGGGGTATTTGGGTTTATCTATCACGGAATACTCTGTATCAGTTTCAAATTTAGTTTTACATAAACTTCATTAAATATCGCCTGATATTGACAAACTAACTAAGAAAATATAATAAATATAAACATGAAAAAAATACCTACATTTAGCTTTCACATAAGTAAAGCTTCAATATAATCATTTACTTTAAAATGGAGCTCACGTATGACGTCACAAGACAGGTCGGCTTAGCACGCTCTATTATTATTGTCTATAAATATAATGACCTATATGGAGTGACGCATCCTCACGCAGATGCCCATCTGGGGCAGATAGTGTTGACTAATTACGTCACGGGATGCATATATTATAACGGGGTGGATACGTCATAACTCTAATTTTATAAAACCAAAATGGGCCATGTGGCTTATAAATAATGTTATTATTAAGATCTATACATCATACATCGAGTTAATAATCTTTACATACATATATATACAACTGTATTCCCCTCGGTAGGCAGAGGTGTAAGCAGTACACCCACTTTTCGCTGAATTTATTACGGTCCCATTATGTGATAGAGTGCGAGCCTATCGCTATACCGGGCACAATTCCGGACTCTGGGCTGATACTGAGTATTTCTAAATAGAAAAACCCGGGGATCGAACCCGAGACCTCAGCCCGGCAGTCGGGACGCATGCACAACTACAACTGCACCACGAGGCATAATAATCATTCTCTGAAACAACAAATGACTCCCCGACGAGTTTGTCTTACAATATTTAAAGATATTTAGAAATGTATAAAAAAACAAATTCCAACATACGCTTTCAAAATTTCAGCTGAATTCTAGCGTTTTGGTCGACTCCGATAAACAAGTCAGGTTATGTCATTTAATATAATAATACATAGTTCTGACCCCACACTAGGTAAAACCTGTATCGTGGGTACCAAGCACCCTCGTAGGGATTAGGGTCCTACAAAACCCACACCCTAAACAAATATCCGTTTGTCACAGAAACAATTACCTCGGTGTGGGAATCGAACCCACGGCCTCTCGTTTCACAGCCCGATGCGCCACGTAGGCTGTCACAATATATGTACAGTTTGGGTCACCAACTTTCAAATAATAATTTAACCTTAGCAATTACTCTTAAAACACCCATTAAGGCAAATTTGCCTATATTATTTTACGTCCTATAAATCGTAATTATCTCCCATGGTTATATCATGCCAATTTATACGGATAATCAAATTCGGATCGACAGCTTTTATTATAAGGTACATTGAAATTTAACGGTGTGTCCTCAAAGGGTAGGCGGGTGAACAATCTCGTAGACCCATGGTTTACCAAGCTTATATCCGTCCCATTTCATGATATGTGGGGAGCCTATCACTACGCCAGACAAACTCCAAACAAAACACAAACAATTTTTTCTAATCGAAAAAACAGTTTGTGATTCTCGGATCTGAGATTTGAACCCAAACCTCACCAGTTTATCAGCTTAAGTACTCTGACACTAGAACAGTGGGATCAGTCTAAATATTCAAAGCTTTGGAACGATTTTTCTTTACTCTTCACAAAAATAACTTTTATTCACCAACATGTAAGATATAGGAAAACATTGATTCCAAATTCACGAAGAAAACGCCCGAGCCAAGCAATACAAATGTTAATAACATAATGATGAGCTACAGAACTAAATTATATACAGGGAACATCGGTCTGGCCTGGAATATTACTGGCCAATAGAACATTAAATAACATACAATAACATAGGCTCTAAGTCACATCATAGCATATTGTTCGAGCTCCAAAGGAAAATACGATTCCTTTTATTTATCGTGTCAAACGTACACAATGATCTTTTTTGCTGCGTGCTCGGAATTTCGAGTGGCCAGTGTCGTTCTGATTATATTAAAGACAAATTTCTTTGAGTCACTTGCGTGTCAGGTTGATTTAGTGCCTACTAATATCTTCCTGATAATGGTTTCACTGAGACAGGATGCGTCAAGTAGCAAAGGCCTTTTCACAGAAATGAAATAACGTTGCTTCACTATGATTCAAGTGATTTTATAGTCAGTAAAAATGTAATATCTTTAATTTCAGGCCGGCATGATTGTGTTGAGTAGCGAGGGATAGATTGACTGTCGCTACTTGATACTCTAACTGGACGGCACTGCGCTTCCCATCATGTGCAGTGTGGTCAATTTGCCGTACAAAAATAAAAAAAAAATAAAAAAAAATATAATTTTTATGGGACTGTGAGCAATCTAGTGGAAATGATAAAGACTGTTTTTAGTTTTAGTTACTTTTAGAAGTAACGTGAGTATAGTTAATTATTATCGTTATTTGTAAATGAAAAAAAACATCGTGAGGAACTTACATATATGAAAATATTGGAAGTGGTAGAGCCACGCTGTAGACATATTTGTCTACAGCATGAATGGGCCGGCTCGACCGGAGTAGTACCACTGTCTCAGAGAAAACCAACGTAAAGTGACAGTTCACTGTCGCGTTTCGTATGGTGAGTGAGATATCCGGAGGCCCAGATTCCCCCTTCCCTTCCCTAATCCCTATTCCTGTCCTTTAAGGCCGACAACGCATACAAGACACTTTCGGTATTGTGGATGTTCATGGGCGGTGGAGATCACTTAACATCAGGTGACCCACTGGCTCGTTTGTCGGACTAAAAAGAATTTCAAAGACATAATATGAAGTCTGCCAATTTGCAATAGGCCATCATGATGGACCAAGGTTTTGCTCCTCTCATTAGTAGTAAAAACCGGTCCCCAGCCGAAACATAATGTAATATAGTGTTGTTATTAATAATTAAACCGTAGACAACATTTGTTCTCAGTACCTGCAGCTACGATTAATGTATAATGTTTCTGTGCCTAATAAATAAAATAAAAATAGTATTGACGTAAATACATTTTGTATTTTCATGTGCATTTTTATATAAACTGTGAAAGTTTAAAACAATAAAAATATATCAATGCAACATCCCCTAATGACATGTTTAATAAGATTTATCGAGTTTGCTAAGTGCACCCAGCAGGGACTGTCCCACACTACAAGCACACTACATATTCCTTTACGGATGACAACATATTAAAGTACTAAAGAACATATTAAAGACTGCCTAGGTGGCGTAGTTGTAATTGCGCATGCGTTACGACTGCTGTGCTGAGGTCTCGGGTTCGATCCCCGGGTCGGGTAAAGCGATATTGGGATTTTCTATTTAGAAATTCCTCAGTATTAGCCCGGAATCTGGAATCTGAGCCCGGTATGGCGATAGGCTCGCCCCTATCACATTATGGGACCGAAATTCCGCGAAAGGTGGGTGTACTGATTACACCTCTGCCAACCCCTTCAGGGATTACAGGTGTGAGTGTATGTGTGTAACATTTTAAAGTACCGAATGTCCTGACGCATTAGAACAGAAATCGTGAAGAACTTTTGCTCTTAGCTCCAACTATCTCAGTGATAATGATGATATAAGCTAAAGATAAAATAAAATATTATATTTTGTCATATTTGAATGTCAGTATTGTGAATAAAATCTAATCTAAATCTAATCCTAATAAAACGTTAATTTCGTTTTTTATACCGTGATGGTATAAGACAAAAAACCACGATGGTGGCAAAAAAGCGTACGGCCCGCTCGGCGGTAAACGGTTACCGTAGCTTGCAACTAAAGACGCTTGCAACACTAGGAGCATCACATGCGCGTTGCCGACCCAGTTTTTCGTATTTCATCGCCAACATATCTCAAAAACGTAATTCTACTATTAAAAACAAATATTTACATACAATTTAATAAATATCTACATATACACTCACGCCTGTAATCCCCGAAGGGGTAGGCAGAGGTGTAACCAGTACACCCACTTTTCGCCGAATTTCGGTCCCATAATGTGCTAGGGGACGAGCCTATCGCCATACCGGGCACAGTTTCCAGACTCCGGGTTAATACTGACAATTTCTAGATAGAAAAACCCAATATTACTTTACCCGACCCGGGGATCGAACCCGAGCCCTCAGCACAGCAGTCGTAACGCATGCGCAATTACAAGTGCGCCATCGAGGCAGTCTCTACCTAAAGAATAATAATTAATTGATTTCTCATCTAAGTGAAATTTACATTTCAATAAGAAATCAATTCACCTTTCTTTTTTTTTAGAAAATAAATCATCTTTATCCAGAAAGAATAATTACCATAAATAGACCAAAGACAAAATATAACATCAAAACACTAATAGCCAAGCAAAGCGGTGTAAAATGGGAGCTCGTGAAAATTTTACACGAATAATAAACTTTACAACTCGTATGATGTCCGCCTCGCCTCACGCTCCTTTGTCCATGTGAGTGTATAGAAATAAAAGTTAAAGGAAAGTATGGAGAACTGGGCCATATGTAATTATAATTTAGTCTTGTCTTAATATAAATGTTATTCGTTAGTAAACGCATCACTTTCAACGGTTGGACTGGTTTGGGCTATTTTTTTCAATATTCGAAATAGTCCAAATTTTATTCAAAAACAGAAAGTTATTTTCCTTAGGGATTTTTAGGAACATGCTTACCATACAAAACAAAATCTACTAAATAATAAGCTTAAGTCATGTTATGTCATAAAGATAAAACACACATAGTTCCGACCCCACACTACGAGGGTCCTACAACACCCAGACGCAAAACAAGTATCTGTCTGTCACACAAACATTTGTCTTAAAGCGGGAATCGAACCCACGGCCCCTCAATTCACAGCCGGCTACTCACCCGCTGTGCCACATAGGCTGTCATCATACATAAAACAGAATTAATAAAATCCTAACCGTAATAATAAGGGTCACGAGCCATTATCTCGTCAGGTTCATTCGTATTCCGTCCGCACTTTAGTAATGTACTTGTGCCAATCGGCCCGACCTCCTCTACCTGTGTCCACCCATTCTGAATTATACGAAGGTCGTAGTACAAATAGCTACGGCGGGGAGAATGGAGAAAACGGACACGTTCTTGGATAAAGTTTATAGATTACTGTTTGGGATGTATGGTGTTCGGAAAGGGCTTGGCTTAATAACGATAAATGTGATATAGGTGATTGGATTTATAATTGAGGCTGTCAGTGCTAAAGTGGCCTAACCCTCAATTTTTCATAATCTGACCTATGTACTACAAATGATTTAAAATGTGTGAAAATTGAATGCAAAACCGGCCTATCTCTAGTTTCACCAATTGCCAATATGATGACAACAAGATGGCATTTATGTACATTGATTTAAAATTCATTAATATACAAACACCATTATTTTCATACTCATTGTCTCAAGCTTAGGCCACTATTGCGCTGACGGCCTCAATTAATATCGTAGGAGTAATATATCAAATGGTAGAGAAGTAATTGTCTCATAGCACAGGACACAGTATCTCATAGCACACTTTAATTATAGTTTAGATACAGTACCACAATATTTTAGTTTAATTAAACTTGAAACAATATTTAAGGTTTAAATTTTCTATAGACTAGAACTTTTCACATCGGTTTGGCTGGACACTGAATTGCAAATATCCGGTGAACTTCTATATACGACACCCGCATACTCGATCACTTAATAGTTGGTATGTTTACGACATAATATACATAAAAATAAACCGTATCCGGGCTGCTACGAAATATAAGCACAACTGTGTATTCTAGGCATATATTCGTGTTAGTTAATTATAATTTGGCATTTATTAATAAAACATTTTCAATATTACAAATATTTGTTTAAATAAAAAAACATAGGCAGTCACGGGGACTACCGACAGAAGTGAAAACTTTGGAATAACTGTATTTTTTTTTAAACTGCGTCCTTGAAGTAACTTTTTTTATGATTGCTTGTCAATAATTACAGAACTTCATAGGCGTGCTTATATTAAAAGTAAACTAGTCTGAGCGTGACGGTCACACGATTTCAGTGCATTTTCCACGTCCCAAAAGTGCCTAAAGAAGTTTTCACTTCAAAAGATTTCATTCTCCATTATAAATAAGCCAACACACAAAAATTGGCACATAATTTGCAAAGGAATCAGAATCTTTTTTATCCCGCAACGGAAATAAAAAAACATAGACATAAATAAACATAAAATTATTATCATTAATTTGATCAAATATTCACATCAAATAATACCGCTATCAGCCGATTAGCTGTCGTTCGGTTTGCGGATAGTAAAACAAGACCGGATGCAGATTCTCCGGCTCTCGTTTCATCTCTACTTTAGTCCAAGTTGAATCTATTGCACTGAAGAGAAAATAAAAAAAAATAACTAAAGGTAATTTCATTGTGGCGTTGTATGAAGCCTCGCGTTTTCAGCGAACAAAGAGTTTCAAAGGAAGCAGAGCTGTTTGAAATTCGATATCATCTGCGCTTTCTTTATGTTTTAATCACAAACAGGCGAGACAAAGCTTCACGGAATGCTCTTAGCTGTTGCATTACGCGACCTAATCAAACAAAGGAGCCATTCTTGTTACTGTGTCAACGGAGTGACAGATATGATAGTGCTTTTCATAATGGTTTTGTCTACAAGATAATGGGCTGGTTCGCAAACCACTTAGCACATTCGTAGGATGAAATTTCTAAAGATATATTTATTTTATTTTGAAGTACCATTAGGTAATACACAGCACATACATACCTAGTCAGGTCATAAGTATTGTCACACAGTAAAAACTTTTATTTTAGAATGCTGGCCACAAAAAAGTTTATTGAATTCGAATTTCAAATTGTTCATGAAAATAAAAAAGTATACTTTTTAGAATTTTACTCATTTTTAAATATGGAGTGGACGCTTAAAGAAGACCGTGTTGCAGTAATTGCGTTGCATCGTTGCGGTTACGCGCCAATTCAAATTTTTGACATACTGAAAAATTTGAATATAACCAAAAGATTCGTTTATCGTACCATCAAACGATACAATGAAGACTCTAGTGTAGATGACAGGTCAAGAAGTGGTCGCCCTCGGTCTGTTAGGACTCCAGCAGTGATAAAAGCTGTGAAGGCGCGAATTCAAAGAAATCCCAAACCGAAGCAGAAACTGTTGGCCCTTCAGATGGGGTTAAGCAGAACCACGGTGAAAAGGGTGTTAAATGAAGACTTAGGGCTTCGGGCATATCGAAAAAAACAGGACATCGTTTGAATGCTCGTCTAATGGACCTGAGACTGAAGAGATGCCGCGCTTTGTTGAAGCGGTACGCGGGAAAAAAATATCGGGAAATTCTTTTTTCAGATGAAAAAATTTTTACCGTAGAAGAGAGCTACAACAAACAAAATGATAAGGTGTACGCACACAGTAGTGAAGAAGCGAGCAACCGTATTCCGCGTGTCCAACGAGGTCATTTTCCATCCTCGCTCATGGTATGGTTGGGAGTTTCTTATTGGGGCTTAACAGAGGTACATTTTTGTAAGAAAGGTGTAAAAACGAATGCAGTTGTGTATCAAAACACAGTCCTGACGAACCTTGTGGAACCTGTTTCTCATACCATGTTCAATAACAGGCACTGGGTATTCCAACAAGATTCGGCGCCAGCTCATAGAGCGAAGAGCACACAAGACTGGCTGGCGGCGCGTGAAATCGACTTCATCCGGCACGAAGACTGGCCTTCCTCCAGTGCAGATTTGAATCCTTTAGATTACAAGATATGGCAACACTTGGAGGAAAAGGCGTGCTCAAAGCCTCATCCCAATTTGGAGTCAATCAAGAAATCCTTGATTAAGGCAGCCGCCGATATTGACATGGACCTCGTTCGTGCTGCGATAGACAACTGGCCGCGCAGATTGAAGGCCTGTATTCAAAATCACGGAGGTCATTTTGAATAAACTTTAGTGTCATAAGAATCTATGTTTTGTTAAGTTCATTTTGGTATATAAATGGTTACATAATGAATAAACTTGTTTCAATTATTTTATATTAAACATGTGACAGAATTTATGACCTGACTAGGTATATGATAACAATGCAGATATCTTCGATTGTGTTCACCTCTTGAAAGTATTTACAACTTAATCGAAAAAAAAGTACTTGTATACAAAATATAAATGTAAGAAACACGTTTCAATTCTAATGCAACATATTTTAGAGTAATACATGAATAAAAAACAATGACCGTTGACTAACAAAATAACAAGAAGAAAAACAAGAAAAACAAAAACAAACAATGAACGAAAGTTTACCAGATTACAGTTTAAATATATGCACAAGGGTACTAGGGGCGTTAATTTATTTTGTATCGATTACACTATTTTGGAAAACTCTCATATATAAATGGCATTTAACAATAACACACAGTCCTGACCGCACTCTAAGAATCGTGTATCGGTAACTACGAAAGTTTTGCGGTCTCACAGCACCCCGACCCGAAGCAAATATTTGTAGACCATTTGTTCATGTTTGCCTATGGTAAATGACTTTAACAATGGACGACTATTCAGTCATACTATTCGTACCATGACTACCTCGGTGGCACAGTTAAAATTGCGCAAGCGTTATGAATTCTGTGCTAGGTTCGATCCCGGAGTCGGGAAAGGTGATATTGGGTTTTTCTATTTAGAAATACTCGGTATCAGCCCGGAGTCTGGAATTGTGCCCGGTATGGCGATAGGCTCGCCCACTATCACATTATGGGACCGTAATAAATTCGCCGAAATGTCGGTGTACTGGTTAAACCCTGCCTCCCCTTCGGGGATTACAGGCGTGAGTGTATATGTATATATGTACTATTCGAAGTCAATCAAAAGTCATTATGGAATTGGACTACGGACAAAACAGCACGGTCTTAGCGTTTTAACTATTTTTATAATAATATACTCAGATTGTAATAATAATACTAGCCATTTTTTTTTTTTTTTTGTCGCGGGGAAAGCGTTTTATTACTGCCGCCCGCTCCGGAGGGAAGCGGATTAAGAATAAAACGGGTATGCTGGACTAGCCGGTCTTACGACCCAGCATCCCCCTCGCACGGATGATGGCTATCCGTGCTGCCGCTGGGCCGAGTCCCTAACCCCTATATACAACCCACCCGACACTACCAGCTAAAACCCCGCGGTGGCCTTCTTCGGCGCTTACGGAGCGATCCCGGGGTATTCTAAGGAGTGCTAGAATTGCTGCCGGAACCGCCCCTGCGCGGTGCTGCGTAGCAGCCCATCTCCATGGAGGGCTAAGGAGCCCCCGCGCACCGAACAACGACAGCGAACGAGGCCTTACCACACGCGCTGCCGTCCATCTCGGGGTCGCACGATGCTCCGAATTTGGGAGTGCATCGATACGAGCTGACAGCCCTCCGCTGCGCGCCCGCGACCCCCGATGGCCCCTATTAGTCGCCTCGTACGACAGGCAGGGGTTACCGTGGTGGAATTCAAACGCCCCCATTCCACAGGGCGGGAGACGCCGGTCAGTCGTCCACCTGGCGCCTCCTACGTCTTCTCTGGCGGCGGGAGGGATCATATCGTTCCCGATCCCTCTCAGCACTCTCCTTCTGCGAGATGACGTTCTCGCAGAAGTGGGCCACCGCACGCCAGGACCTCCGGCTGGCGACCATGGACGACACCACGGCCGGCAGCGAGAGGTCTCCTCCGACGACTGCTCTGAGAGCGCTGCGCTCTTCGTCCCAGGCTGGGCACTCCTCCAACGTATGTTGGGCCGTGTCTTCGCGGCAGTTGCCACAGTGGTGGCACACGGCGGACACCTCCTTTCCGATCCGACACAGGAACGAACCGAAACACCCATGGTCCGTTAATACCTGTGTCAGTCGGAACGTAGGCGCCCCGTGGCGCCTGTCTAGCCATCTCTTTAGGACAGGACGCACTGCCGCGACAGTCCTCAAGCCCGCAGTCGGGCTCTCCAGCCTGGTATGCCACTCCTCCACGGCGGTTCTGCGAAACCGGGCCGCAATCTCCCTCGGGGCCAGTCTCTCCTGACGGCGGCTGGACTTCTCCTCCCGGCAGAGGAACGCTGACGAGAGGAGTTTGGCGTCCAACTCCCAAGGGAGTGTGCCGGCCAATACACAGGCCGCCTCGTGGGAGACCGTGCGGTAGCCCCTTATTATTCGCTGCGCCACCAAACGCTGCGGTTTGCGCAGCAGGGCGACGCAGCGGGCGTTCAGGGACTCGGCCCATACGGGACATCCGTACAGGGCCATTGACCGCACGACTCCAGCGTATAAACTTCGGCAAGGGCTATTAGGTCCCTCCAGGTTCGGCAGCAGGCGTCCGAGCGCGCCCGCCGCCCGCACCAATTTCGGCGACAACTCCTTGAAATGGGCACGGAAATCCCACCGGCTGTCCAGAATCAATCCCAAGTACTTCATTTTACAGCCGATGGGAATCCGCAACCCTCCACACTTATATGGGGCTCAAAAGGTGGCCGAATTCGAGGCCTGTGAAAACAAAGGGCCTCGGTTTTGTTGAGGGCCACCTTAAGGCCCAGTTGCCGAATCCTGCCCACCACCTGTTCGGTTGCGAACGAGGCGAGCAGGGTGGCCTCCTGGAAAGACCTGGCCGACGCTGTCACTAGTGTGTCGTCCGCGTAACAGACGACAGCGACACCTCGGGGGTAGGTACCACGGAGCACCCAATCGTAGCCGATTGTTCCACAAAAGAGGGCCCAAGACTGAGCCCTGTGGAACACCGCAGGCCATCGCTCTTCGGTGCCACCTGTCAGCGCCTGGATACACTATGTACCTATCTGAGAGATACGAGCGCACCAGACGCCGGAGATACGGTGGCACCACATGGTACCGCAGTGCTTCCAGTATACAGGCCCAGGGCAATGTGTTGAACGCGTTGGCGATGTCTAGAGACACCGCCACTACCACTTCACCCCGAGCCACTGCCTCCTCCGCTTGTGCCTTGACCCGCAGAATCGCGTGAACTGTCGATCGGCCTTGCCGGAACCCATACTGGCACTGTGCCAAGTCCGGCCCGACCCCTTCAAGATGCTCAACGAGGCGAGCGTGAATGATACGCTCGAAGAGCTTGCAGACCTCGTCGAGCAATACGATGGGCCGGTAGGCCGATGGCGACTCTGCGGGCCGCCCCTCCTTCTTGAGCAGGACCAGCTTCCCAGTTTTCCACTGAGACGGAAAACGGCCCTGCTCCAGGCACGCGGAGAACAGGCCGCGGAGCCTAGTCCCCAGATGCTCGACGGCTAACACCCACGCACGTCCGGGGATACCGTCGAGACCCGGGGCTGTTTTCTTGCCCCGCAGCCGAAGCACCACCGCCCGAAATTCCTCGGGCGAAACCTCCGAAATAACCCTTACCGAACTCAACGACGATGACGTCGATGGTAAAATAATACTAGCCCTGTATTAAATATAGTCCCACTGCTGGGCACGGGCCTCCTCTACTTAATGAGAGGGGTTAGGCCTTATTCCAGCACGCTAGCCTAATGCTGGTTGGTAGACTTCGCATACCTTCGAAATTCTTATGAGAATTCTTAAGTATGCAGGTTTCCTCACGATGTTTTCCTTCACCGTTAAAGCAAGCGATAATTAACATTTAATACACACGTAACTTTAGAAAATTCAGATGTGTATGCCATTTGGGTTTCGAACATACGGCTTCCGACTTGACAGTCCGTACCACAACAAACTAGGCTATCGCCGCTATAGATACTAATATTGTCCTGTATTAAACTTATCCCACTGCAAACCTTTGAAATGAAATTCTCAGGTATGCAGGTTTCCTCACGATGTTTTCCTTCGCCGTTAAAGCAAGCGATAATTAACAATTCATACACACGTCAAGTAGACAAGTCAGAGATGTAAAGCCATTTGCGCTGGTTTCCAACCTACCGCTTTACCACTCCCAAATGGGCTTTCGCCATTTGCGCTGCTTTTTTACCATTTTTAAACCAAACATAAAAATCTATTTAAATAGGAAAGCAGTGAAAAATCCTGACAGCAGACTTACTTCGACATTAATTATATTAAAGAGAAATTAGTTACATTTTGACAGCCTTCGTGGCGCAGTTGGCGAGTAGCCGGCTGCGAAACGAGAGGCCGTGGATTCGATTCCCACACCGGGACAAATGTTTGTGTGACAGACAGATATTTGTGTCCGGGGTCTGGGTGTGGTGAGACCGAAATTCTCTCGTAGTCCTTGATACCCAAAACACAAGACTCGTATCTTAGTGTGTGACTGTTGGGTGTTATTTATTTATTATTATTTTAATGCAAAAAAATATTCATCAAAGAACCAAACATGAGTTAACGTGCAAATTCAACTGTATGATGGTATGGAATCTTGAATTTTACATGTTCTCTCCCCGAGACAGCCTGCCAACCAGCCCTGTATGTAAATACACGTTCGTTATCAATTATTCCATGTGAATACAAGGTTCAGTCGGGTTTAAGGGGAACTTTGTTGGTACATAATATAATTTGTAGATTAGTTGGGCTAGCATGAGAAACTTGCAAGGAATCCGTATAGAACCGTAACTTATAACAAATACTGAAGTTCTCTATTCGTATACGTCATTATTGTTAACTAACTGAGTGCTGAGACTCGTAAAAAATATTTGTAAACCACAATACATTTTTCTTGGCACGGGAATCGAACCCGTTTCACAGCTGGTTACTCATCCGCTGAACCACGGCGGCTGTCTATAAAAATCTAGTTACATTTAACAGACACTTTTCCAATATGGACAACTGCTCACAGTAATCACAAATTCTACTAATCACTTGTTTGGTAGGTTTTTTTGCGTAAGCTTCCAAATGGATTTAACAATTCACCCCTAACTGAAACGGGGGTTGGAAAGTTGTATGAAAGTCACCGTGGCATTCACTGACATGTGCTTTATACATACACTAGCTGTTGCTCGCGGCTCCGCCTGCGTGAAGGTTATATTCGGGAGCAGAAGTATACAATCCAAGGAGTTGTCTTCTGCACTGATGCACCTGTAGCGATTGTCCAGCCTCTCAGGTGTTGTGCCTGAATCTTGAGATTGCATCTAAAGAATACCCCGTAAGTTTAACATCACTTTGCCCCTTTTAGGGATGATTTTTCAAAAACGTTGAAACACGTATTTCTTTATTTCCTACCAAAAGCCTAAATATGAATTTACAGATCCCTAAGTTGAGGAATTATGGATTTCCCATACAAATTTTGAGCTCCTATTTGACCCCTCTCAAGGTTGTTTTTTGAGAAAAAAGATAGCCTATGTCCTTCTCCAGGATATAATCTATTCCCTTACCAAATTTCATTACAATCCGTTCAGCCGTTTAGTCGTGAAGAGGTAACAAACAAACAGAGTTACTTTCGCATTTATAGTATTAGTATGGATTAGCATGAGTAATATTGTAAATATCCACACAATGTGCGCGTTCATGCGGAAAAATTCACACACGTGTAAATATGCCTCGATGTTTTAAATATACACTTTTTTTGTCCAAGGGTTATTAATCGTAACTCACAAATATATTGACAGCCAGTGGCGAAGTTTGTACCCGACTGTGAAACGAGAGGTCGTAGGTTCAATTCGATCAAAACAAATGTGTGTGTGAGAGATAAATTTTTAGTTCGGACCTGGATTTTGTGGCCCAGCGATGCACTATTATGTGTATAGGTATAGAAGGAAACAAATCCCATAAAAAAAAACCTATGTAGTTTTAACCAAATTTTCCGGGTAACTTTTATAATTTTACTTTTCCTAAAAATTCTAATGTAACAATAATACTAGCCCTGTATTAAACTTGACTTTTTATTGGGCACGGCCCTCCTCTACTAATAAGAGGGGTTAGGCCTTAGTCCACCACGTTGGCCTAATGCGAGACTTTACATACATTTGAAATTCTTATGAGAATTTTCAAGTATGTAGGTTTCCTCTCGATGTTTACGCACGTAATTTTAGAATTGTCAGGGATATGTGCCATTTGGATAGGTTTCTAATAAACACCTTTCGTATACGAAGTTTCTAATGTAATATCAATTGGTAGCAACATCAACAAAACTATGAAAGATGGATATTTAAAAGGCACAAATACAATATTTATAATTTATTGATTGATTTACACGACACTGTTACACATCTCAGTGCTTATTATCAATACACACGCATGTCAGGATTCACTTAAGGCTTCTCTTTATAATTAATCTACCAGCATTACCCTTTTAAACTGAACAACGCCATTGAACTGATTACCATTATAATTACCATTTACACTCACTACACCGAACCACGAATATACTGGCTATCGTCTTGTCTTCCACTCAACTAAACTGAACTGAACCAACTGAACACCGGAGCGCGGAAGGCACTCTGTTTTATATTAAACATTTACTACTCCCACTTTGGTTGTCATTATTAACTACCCCCAACTAGTCTCCTAAATACTTCAGTTATACCTTCGGTATTTCTAATAATAGTAAATACGCTAATACAATTATTATCGGTTAACAAAATCAAAGATATAATGCAGAAATAAATATAGAGCAAATTGTTTATTTCCAGGGGAAGTTGGGTCGTGTACTCATATTGATTTCGGTGAAAGTTTATTGGGTCATAAAGCCCTATATCGTCGCAGACACGTGGGGTTTCCTGGCCCCAGGGTTATTTGTACTGTTATGCATTAATAATAAAGTATGTTATAATTATGTCGTAAATATTGTAAGAATTTATACGCTCAATTCAGATTGCGCACGCTGTATACAAAATGTGTGTATAGACACAATGTGTGTGTGTGTGTGTGTCAATGTGTATAAGCCTGTAAAACGAAGACCAACGGGTCAATGACACTTAAATCAAAACTACGTGTTTTCAATCTTATATTTTAAAACTAGAATAATAAAAATAATTAAATAGTCGTGTGTTAATATATGCCTCGGCTTGACTGCCTCGGTTGCACAGTTGTAATAGCGTACGCGGTACGACTGCTGTGCTGAGGTCTCAGGTTCGATCCCTGGGTTGAGTAAGTGATATTGGGTATTTCTATCACGAAATGCTCAGTATCAGCCCGGAGTCTGGAATTGTGCCCGATATGGCGATAGGATCGCATATCACATCATGGGACAGTAATAAGCTCTAACTGTGGGTGCACTAGTTATACCTCTGCCTATCCCTTTGAGGACTACCGGCGTAAGTGTATATGGTCACTATACTACTATAACTGATTTAGTTAAATGCATAATTAGATTCTACGCTGGTGCTAGCTTCCACCTATCTTATCTATTGAAATAAGAATAATTTATTTAACCGGTCCAAATTTACAATGTAGTCACATTTAACTATGATGTCCACACTAGGCACAGCCTGTATCGTGGCCATCATTTCTTTATGATTTATCCGATAGGACGTGTTCACATTAGCTTTACACAAAGTGTGAAAATATAATTAAAAACTAAACAAAACATAAGGTGTGTGTTTGTGTGTGTGTCTGTGTCTGTCTGTGTGAGTGAGAGTGTGTGTATGCGTTAATTGATTATTTTCAGCAGATTTTCAGTATCATCATAATTTAGATTCAATAAGTATTTCTTGATATACTTCGGCCCAAGTTAAAGGCTGCCCGTGTCGTGTTATTTTTAAATTTTGATGTTTTTATATTTCAATAGCCTCGCGAATCACCCTTAGTATGAATCGGTGCTCTTTGGCAAGGATTGTCCAAATAAGATAGTGTTTAAAGCGTTTCCTTAGGTTTTTAATAATTGTAGACTTCATGAAGGTTGTAAAGCTTTCGAAACATCGTTAGTTAAAATAAACTGCGATAAAATCCGTAAAATTACGTTTTATTCCAATGAGACTTACGTTCTTCATAGTATGTATAATAATAATACTAGCCCTATATTAAATATTGTGGCCTAATGCGGGTTGGTAGACTACACATATCTTGGAAATTCTTTTGAGAACTCCCAGGTATTCAGGTTTCTTGGGTTTAAAGAATTTATTAACTCATAAAAGACAAAAGTCCACTTACAATGAGTATTAGTAAATATAAATTATTTTTTGCACACAATAGGGTTAGTTCAATCTTTATTTTTTCCAAAACTTCTTCACGAAGTTTTCCTTCACCGTTAAAAAAAGCTGTAATTAACATTTAATACATACGTAAATTTAGAATAGTGAGAGGTGTATGATATTTGGGTTTCGAACATACGACTTTCGTCTTGACAGTCCGTACCGCAACCAACTAGGCTATCGCTGCTTCTAATATGTATATAACAAAAAAAATATTCACAATATACATTCCATTATCTAGATAAATAAAATATAAAGCTGAGCCACTTCAGGGGATGCCACCTAATTTTCTACGCCGGCGAATCTCTTTTTGATGTCTGATATAATAAAATAAGCCTCGAAATTTAATTCCGTGCCGTGGAGTCTCATTAAAATTTTGACATCTCGCGGGTCCTAAAAGTAAAGCGTAATGGACTGTGGGGGCGTTTGTATAGGAAAATTAATTAATAATATTGTACGTAGAACGTGTTGACTAATGCGAAAATTGCGTTGAAAGCTTTAGAGTCATATTTGGGATCTCTATTGTATAAATCAATTACCTAAGATTTTTCATCGTCTATATATACTACTGTCCCACTGCTAGGTACGAGTATACTCTATTAATGAAAGGGGTTAGACCTTAGTCCACCAAGCTGGTCTCATACGGATCAGTAGACTTCACATAACTTCGACATTTTGATATTTGTGGATCAATTTGTTTTGACGTGGGAATCAAATCCGCGGTCTCTCTGTGTCGGCTAATCACCCGCAGTGCCTCAAAGCTTGTTGAAAGAGTATATTCCTCACAATATTTAATCTCAAAACATATGTATATACTTATTTTTATACGTTATAAAGCAACAACAACCAAAGCAATTTAAAAAGCTACATTTTTTTCTGTTGCCTATGTGTTAACAATAAATCGGTAACCACCACCGTACACAGGGTGTATAACCCGCCAGAGTGTCACACGCGTGTATCGCGTTCTGCCGTTTTTGACTGGGTCGGCCTTCTGAGTACTCTGACACTAGAGTCAGGATCTAGACCCTCGACCGCTTCTTCACATTCTGGCCCATGGCGTAGTGTGAAGAAGCAGGCCGGCCTGATTGCGTTCAGTAGTGGGGGATAGATTGTCTACTCGATACTCTAATTGGACGGCACTGCGCTTACGATCAGGTGCAATGTGGTAATTTTGCCGTGCCAGGTTAAAAAAAACTTATGGTTGCATTTTGTTATAATCTTTCGCTCACTTGTATATTGTTTTTTTTTTTTATCCTAGCACGGCAAATTGACCGCACTTCACCTGATGGTAAGCGCAGTACGGTCCAATTAGAGTATCGAGTAGCGAGAGACGATCTATCCCCCGCTACTCAACACAATCATGCCGGCCTGCTCCTTCACACTACGCCATGGGCAAGAAGGTTAAAAAGTGGTCGAGGGTCTATTGTCAGAGTACTCAGGAGGCCGCAAAATGGCCAAACATTGTACTCCAACTCTAGACCCCCAAAAAACCGGATGTACACTGGCTGATCCCGGAACGCGACACACTTGCGTGTGCCACTATGGCGGGTTTTTCACCCTGTGTACGGTGGTTGCTATCCGGGCGGATATGAATATCCTACCACCAGCCAAATTGATATTATCTATTTAGTTATATAAAATATAAATATTGATAATTAAATAAATTATTATTTTGTAAAATTCATGACTTATTAAATTCTGAGATTGACGTATATATCGACTAACTTAGTAGCTGTCTAAAACAAATTACGTACATCTTGTGATATCCTGCAACATGGCTCCAAATCGTCTTTTCGCGATGGTTGAGAAGGTCTTCAATCCTGTCTGCAGATGTGTATAGCCCATCAAATTTCTGAAGTCTCCGAATTATATGCGACATACATACGATTCAGGGAGCTTCAGGAATTCGCCGCGCTATACCTCACACTTGATAGATTTTCGTCAACAATTTCTTGCAAATGGATTATGAGTTAATTAAAATATTTGCTGCTTCACATCGTTATTTACGAAACTTCCAAGATTTAAGAATCCTTCCAAGAATTATTAACAGTTTAATTACAAAAATAAAATGATACATTTTAAATATTTAATGTCAATTTGTTGATTAACATGATATTAATACATAATAATCAATTACAATCAATAAATTTATGTATTTATTCATTTTTTATTATCACTTGGTGTAACGGTGAAGGAAAACATCGTAAGCAAACCTACCTAAGAACTTTCCAATGAACTTGAAGACTACCAAACCGAATAAAAGACTAACCTTCTCAGCAATGGGACAGTATATATATAATACAAAAAAAATACACTTACAAAAATGTTCAGACGGATTTAATACTTTATTCTCTTGCAGTCAACCTTTAGTTATTGATACATATACACTCACGCCTGTAATCCCCGAAGGGGTAGGCAGAGGTGTAACCAGTACACCCACTTTTCGCCGAATTTCGGTCCCATAATGTGATAGGGGGCGAGCCTATCGCCACACCGGGCACCATTCCAGACTCCGGGTTAATACTGAGTATTTCTAGGTAGAAAAACCCAATATCACTTTACCCGACTCGGGGATCGAACCCGAGACCTCAGCACAGCAGTCGTAACGCATGCGCAATTACAACTGCGCCACCGAGGCAGTCAGTTAGTTATTGATGAGCGTTTCTAACCTTTTTAAAGCTACATTAGAGCTAGTTTTGTCTACAAGAATGCTTTTTATACGGTTACAGATCATTCCCGAGAGTTCCCGCTCTATTTCTTGCTAATCCCCAATTCTTTCCAGAAAGATCGATAAAATGATTCTCCTTGTATTGATCATCGTGGAAGTTATTTACCTACCTTAAAAGACCTCACTGCCTTGTTTGCCTTATGCTGTTCTATCCTATTCATTAATTTGAGGTTGGAATTTAACGAATTGTTCAAGCTTCACCCCAATTTAAGTACCTAAGTGGTATGAGTGTTACAGTAATTATAGATTTTTATTACACGAATCCGGTTACAAATCCTTATTTTACGCATCTGTGTCTGAACTTGATTCCAAATCAGACATTTAAGCAAGAAATAAAAAATCGATCAAAGTAAAGTAGGTAGAAAATTCGACTTTATTTCAATACCTCGGTTTGCGTAAGTTTATAATTAAATAAATAGCACCAACAGTCACACACATAGCTCCGACATCATACTAAGATACGAGTCTTGTGTCTCAGACCAGTGGGCATTTCCGAAGCACCGGTAGACCTTAACATTATTATGACATGGCTGGTAGGTTAGCTAGACTAGGGATTACTTTCCTTCCAAATCCGTCCAGTCTCCTTTCAACTTCTCCTCTCCCGTTCCTGTCCCTTCTCCTGATCATCATCTCCCGTCACTTCCATTACCGAAGATTAGGATTCCTTTAATTTTCCGATCATCCTCTTTTTTCCTTTTCCAGTCGTATCCTCGTCGTTGTATCCCTGCCTATCAGCCCTTGACGGTGGATTCCAAGGTCCTACGCCATTAACCATGATTACTCATTCCGTATGGAGAATTCCCATTTGTATTTTGACCTGTCATAAGTGCTTTTTATATGCCTACATGATGAATAAAGATTTTTATTTTATTTATTTTTACATGTAAAAAGTACCCATATTGGCCTAATTTACGAAATAAATGATTTTATTTGATTTATAAAATACTATTATATAGCTTTCTTCATATCGAACACAAATTTAAGCCACAGGGAACTTGTGTGATTTTCCGAACGAAAATTCGAAATTCATTTGGTATTGCCAAAATTCGATCTCAGGATCTTTTCTTTTCAGAACCACTAGACCAGTGAGGAAACAATTCCAAACTATTTTAAGCTGATGCCGAAAGAGTTGCAAAAGTAGGTCACCATATCGGATTTTTGACCACGTACTTAGCGGTCGCTACCCCTGCGAAAAACCTGGGCAGTACTCAAAAAAGGGCCTGATAATGGTGATTTTAATAGTTAATTGTCGATGCAATATTCATGGCTCCCGTGGCACAATTTTGGTATATACAAAGGGGAGCGGTTGATGCAAAATGGCTTCGTAACGCCATACTATGACGAGTAAAATATCTCATAGATAAACAGCCTTCATTACACAAGGATGATTCCAGTAGGCTTACTCTTGAAATCAATTCCAATCTAGAACTCGATACAGTTTCAATTCCAATCTGGAAGATATTGGAACTCTAACTCACTCAACTAAATATAATAGAATATTTACGAACTAGCGATCGTAAATACTCTATTTCATTTAGTTACTAAAAAAACCGCCGTATTCAGTTAAATCGTGCGCTGGTGTTGCGTTCAAGAGTGCCAATTTTATACATGTGTCACGGGAAGAACTAGCGTCTGAGATACAGGCTAGGCCTAGTTTAAACGCTAGTGCCAATCTTAAAAAGTCAAAATTATTTTATGTAATTTTATGTTAAGATGCTTAGATTAAGATAAAATTGTATTTTGTATGAGTTCATATTAATAAAGTTATTATTATTAATTGTACAGTTTTCAAACCTAATCCCAATTTTAAATTGGAATCGAGTGTCAAGAGTAACCCCTCTGGTTGCAAGACAAAACTACGTGGGTTGGGCCAAAACCCTGACACATTTTTTTTATATCCTTACCCGACAATTTAGAACATAAAACATGATGGTATGATGGTAAATAATTTTCTTCGTCAATATATTCAAGAACCATAGGTTCATAGGCATTAAACGAAACAGTATTGAATATAAGGGGAATTAGGGCCTCCAATAACAAGATGTTACTTAACAACGGATCTCTATAAGACAATGACTGTAACCCAGTCAAGCCAGCCCATTCATACTGTAGACTCAACATTTTTATCCTGTACGGCAAAGTGACCACACTGCACCCGATGGTAAGCGCAGTGCCGTCCAGTTATAGTATCAAATAGAGAGACACAACTTTACTGCGCTACTTGGTGAAATCATGCCGGCAAAGGAACCATGTTCAGAATGACTGCAGATCTTTAAAAAAAAGACGTTGAAATATTTTTAGGTCTGGGCGTTGTGAGATAGAAAGTATCTTGTAGTTTCCAATATTCACGGCAAAAAATAATCACATCTAGAGTGGAGACATTGTGTGATGTGTATTATTATACAGTTATTAAACGAAAGGTCACTTATCTGTATTGCGAACTTATTATAGCCTGTAACTGCTCTGTTGGTAAATAATTCATAGCCGTGCTATGTCGGGCTGTGGGTCGAGTGTGCCGTAGTTACATTATCCAAAGGCACTGAATATTGCCTACAATTCTGAATACGATCATATACCTTAAGTATTAGGAAACCCAAATGGCATACACCTCTGAATTTTTTAAAGTTATGTGTGTATTAATTGTTAATTATCGCTTGCTTTAACGGTTATTGAAAAAAACGTGGGGAATCCTGCATACCTGAGAATTCTCATAAGAATTTCGAAGGTATGTGAAGTCTACCAACCCGCATTAGGCCAGCGTGGTGGACTAAGGCCTAACCCCTCTCATTAGTAGACGAAGCCCGTGCCCAGCAGTGGGACAATGTCTAATACAGGGCTAGTTTAATTAATAATAATAATTATTTACCAAACATTTTACAATAGGTGGTACGTAATAGATTTTCTTAGGCTAATAATATACAAGAAGTAATTAGTGTGAGTCGATGCCATCCACACTAGGTCGAGCCTGTCTCGTGGTTGGCTTAAAATTATGAAATTATTTATTTTATTAGGAAAGGAACGCAATGAATCTATTATAGAGGATCGCTTTAAAGATAATTTTGGTCCAGGATTCTCAAATCGAGTTTAGAAGAGTATGGAAGATTCAGTTCTCTATATGAGACGTGTGCGATAATTGCGTTAGGATAGTAGGATAGTAGCTTGTACTCAATAGTCTCTGTCTACCTACATAGGATGCAGGGATGCATATGTATGGATGTATGGTAACGACCTCGGAACTATAACGGAACGGAGATGTGTGAGTTTACTCGTAGCATCTCTGTCTACCTTTTCAAAGATACGTAAAGAAATGAAACGAAATCATTTATTCATCACTAGTTGTTGCTCGCGGCTCCGCCCGCGTGGAGGTCATGTTTGGGAGAAAAAGTATACAATACAAAATACCAATATTCATGCGTTTAACTTAAAAATGACGGATTTTCATACAAACTTTCATTCCCTATTTTACCCCCTTAGGGGTGGTATTTCCAAAAATCCTGAAACATATATTTTTTTATTTTTAACTAAAATGCCAAATACTAATTTTCATGAATTTAACTTCAAAAATGACGGATTTTCATACAAACTTTCATCCCCTATTTTACCCCCTTAGGGGTGGTATTTCCAAAAACCCTTCCTTAGTGGATGCCTACGTGATAAAAGGTACCTACTGTCAAAATTTCAAGTCTCTAACCCCAGCCGTTTAGGCTGTGCGTTGATCGATCAGTCAGTCAGTCAGTCAGTTTCTTCTTTTATATATACAGATGGAGGGAATTACAAGACAAGTTCTTATGACAAGTCAGTACATTAAAAAAGCATTAAATATTCATTTTTTATCGGCTTATGTATACATATTACATAGCATCATCATAAGAATAAAAGAGTAGTACCATGAACAGTAAGAGTTTTATCTACCTTAGTACTTTTACTATATCAAACATATACATGCATTTACACTCACGCCTGTAATCCCCAAACGGGTAGGCACAGGTGTAACCAGTACACCCATCTTTCGCTGAATTTATTACGGTTCCATAATGTGATAGTGGGCAAGCCTGTCGCCATACCGGGCACAATTTCCGGCTCACTTTACTTGACCCGGGGATGGAACCCTAGACCTCAGCACAACTGCGCCACCAAGACAGTCCAAATACCAAACAAAAGTTGGAAAAATCATACCGGCCTGCTGTGTAGCTTCTTCACACTACGCCATGGGGCAAGGAGGTGAAGAAGCGGTCGAGAATCTATTGTCAGAGTACCCAGAAGACCGCAATACTGCCAAACACCGTACCACAACTCTAGAGCTCCGACAAAAAGCCGATGTACACTGGCTGATCCCGGAACGTGACATACTTGCGTGTGCACCTATGGCGGGTTTTACACCCTGTGTACGGTGGTCGCTAGCCGGGGGATATGAATATCCTACCACCAGCATTTTTATATCTTATTTATGATCTGATAAATAGTGTATACTCGGATATTGTGAAATAGGTCATAATTGTAGAGAATTTAAGATCTAAAATTCCACTGTGCTAAAATTCACTAATTATAGAAATGACTCATTAAATTGTATGATGCTGTCTTGTATATTATCTATTTTAATAATGTATACTCAGACATTGTGTAATATATGGTATATTATAGGGTAGTTGACATTTTTTTTTGTTAATTTATTCATTTATAATATTATTAATCCCAACAAAACTAAGTTAATTAGACGCCATTCAAATCAATACAAGGGGTAATTGTCAAATGACAGTAAAAGGATGCATGATATGTCCCGTGATGTCACCGTTCTCAGAATGGTCATTACTGTGCCGTTGTGTAAGGGAGATAGTGATATGTTCCCACTACGCAACCATTTTTACTCATACCAATATTTAAAATAAATATTGTGACCTCCATTTTCAAGCAATTTTGGTTCTGTTTTCGCAATTTCGATTGCATATCAAATAATGTATAAAATTAAACACAGGGAACTGCCCTATTCTACAGAATATCAGAGCCAAAATTGTACGTCGCGTTGATAAAATAAATAATCACAAAAAAAATATAAATTTCATTTCAGATTTATAAACGCATTTTTGAACGAAAATAGCAATTCCTTTTATAAAAGACTACAGATTGTAAGCGAGCCTCGCCGGGGAGCATTAACAAGGGTTTTTAATCAACGCTCAGGGAGAATTTCAAATATCGCTTTAATATCTTACTTTGTGTTACGATTGCCTGGAAAATATCGTGGCGGATCGTTTTTTGAAATACGCTGTAGATATCTTAAGTTTATTGGTTATCAAAAATTACCATTTAAAGCCTCCGTAGCGCAGCTGGCGAGAAACTGGCTGAGATACGAGAGGCCGGGGGCTCGATTCCCGCACCGAGACAAATGGCTGTATGACACACATATACTTATTTCGTTAGTTTCGGGTCTGGATGTCGGGGGACCGTAGTCCCTCGTATTTATTTATACCCATGATATATGTTTAACCTAGTGTGGGATCAAAACTATGTGTGTTGGGTGTATTTATTACGTGAAAACACCGTCAGAAATATATTGATAAAATACGTACATACGCACTCAAGCCTGTAATTCCCGAACGGGTAGTCAGAGGTTTACCAGTACACCCATATTTCATCGAACTTATTACCGAGTGATGATAAGGGCCGAGCCTATCGTATACTGGGCACAGTTCCAGATTCCGAGCTGAAACTGAGTATTTCGTGATAGAAATGACCCGGGCATCGAACCCCAGACCTCAGTACAGCATTCGTACCGCGGACTAATTATAACTGCGCAACCAAGGCAGTCAGAGCAGAGGATATGATAGGTTAAATAAATAGACCCAAAGAAATAAGTGTAATAGTGAGTCTTTTTCAAGTTTGCTGCCAACGTCACATTTCCTTAGACCCCCCTCTTGTCACAGCAAGTGACTCCCCGTCCCCCCATAATTGCGAACATATTTTATGAACAGCTCCGAGAAGAAATAAACAAAATTCTTTTTCCAGTAACTCATACATGAAAGTTAATATAATGGATGTACCCACGTTCCCAATAAACCAGTTACATTAAATTCAATTGTTGTATCAAGCACTTAATGTGCCGTCGATACTAATGTAGGTTTTAGGTGGTATCTGGTATACGATAGTCCAACTGGATAGATATCAATGCTTTGTCTATTTCTTTTGGCAAGCACCAATGTGTTTTTTTTTTATCCTGGTATAGGTGATTGGATTTATAATTAACTAGCTGTTGCTCGCGGCTCCGCCCGCGTGGAGGTCATGTTTGGGAGAAAAAGTATACAAAATACTAATTTTCATGAATTTAACTTCAAAAATGACGGATTTTCATACAAACTTTCATCCCCTATTTTACCCCCTTAGGGGTGGTATTTCCAAAAACCCTTCCTTAGTGGATGCCTACGTCATAATAGGTACCTACTGTCAAAATTTCAAGTCTCTAACCCCAGCCGTTTAGGCTGTGCGTTGATCCATCAGTCAGTCAGTCAGCCAGTCAGTCAGTCAGTCAGTCAGTTTCTTCTTTTATATATACAGATATCGTAGGACTGGATTAATAAAAACAGTAGAGCAGTAATTAGCAGTAATAACCGGATGTACACTGGCTGATCCCGGAACGCGTCATACTAGCGTTCCACTATGGCGGGTTTTACACCCTGTGTATGGAGGTCGCTATCCGGGCAGATATGAACATCCTGGTGGTATGCTATGTTAAAATTTTTACTACCCCGTCCACATTAGCTGTAACTTCTGAAAGCATTCGACAATTGCACGCTTTTTATGCCGAGCAGTAATGTTCGGCAAACCTCTGGAAATGCTGTGTCATTTTCCCGCAACGAAATTAAATACAAATAGGGAGGAATTGGAAATATAAATTTTCCACTTTGAGCTAGCGTGGAAGACTCTAAAGACACTGGTGTTACTAGACATCATCATGATGACAGCTTCTTAGCGCAGAAGGAGAAGCCAGCTAAGCAACGAGAGGCCGTGGATTCAAACCGCCCTAGACAATCTATGTAATCCACAATTATTCGTTTCGCGTCTTGATGCTGTGAGGCTGAAATTCGCTCGTAGTTCCCGATACCCAACACAATATAACTAGTACCTGTACGACAAGGCTGTGTGTGACCAATGTACATTATTTATCAAGAGTCTCAACATCTTATTTATAAAGATGGGCGTAGTGGTGTCATGGGATACTTGGATATGCTAAGTTTGGGTTGAGTCACTACTGTTTATGCACAGGCATGGCTCTTACCATGAGGCGAGCGACCTGTTTGTTTTGTGTGTTTAAAATTTAACCAAAAACATAGTTAAAAATATGAATAAGAAAGACCTTTTCGTCCCACAATAGAAATTATCAAATGGACGAAATTGCAGAAACATTAATGGTCAACGCACTCCCTATTTCGACGACGCCCAACGAATTGTTAGAAATATCGGTCGCAATTGCTTTACCTGTTTAATAGAGACAATCTAAATACCTTTATAAATTCCACAGCTACATTAAAATGGCTGTACAGACATTTCAATTAACAAACGTTACTTGAATTACAGGTGTATATTCACTTGTTATTAAGAGTTACGGCATTCACAATGGCCTAACAATCGTTGTAGAGTAATTAACTAAGCATGAAGAAAACTCTATACAAACGGATAGTACACGACATAAACACACATTAATTACAACTTCAAAGGAACATGTAAAGGTCTGTATCATAGGTCGACATTGTACGTCTCATTGCCTGGAGGCTCTTTTAAAATATAAAAGGGCCTTCTGAGTTGCTAGTTGCATATGCTCTATGAATATGTTGAATGGAATATTATGGCTTTATGATATTGCATTTGTTTTGACAGACATACGCGGATGGCAGGTATATAATTGAACTATAGCGTGGTGTTCCCTAAAGATTAGAGATGCCAAAATGGCACCTGTCACACGGTTCAATCAGAAGGTACATATAACATCATCCGAAGACCATCTTGGAAGCACAAACGTCACTCATAAATATATAAACTTAACGTCCAAGACAAACGATAATGTAGCGCCGAAACAGCCATAAACTGCCCACAATGGTGCCAAAATGATGGAGGGGTGTCACCAGGGAATTGTTTACGGGGTGACCTTGAAGTGCTTACCTACGGGGCAGCGCATCGTGTGTTGTGGCCGGGCTCAGGCGAGCACTCGGCCATCGCTCCGATCACGCGCTAAGCATCACAACACTACGCACAGCACCCGGCGTCACTCATATCAGGTGGTAACCGATTGAAGCGAGAGGCTGCGTGCGCCTCCGCCGGCCGCGTTTCATTCACTGACCGGCCCGGGCCACCAGCGCACACTGCGCAGACTCGGACATGCGTTAAGGAGGGCTAGCTAGCTCCCTCTGTTTTGCTACGGGCACGCATGCTGAGGGAGGACGCGAGGCCGCGAGGGCAGAGGTCACAAGGTCGTAGGTAAACTGATAGCGACACTACTGTAAACAGTTGTTCACGATTGTTCCCGACTCGGAAGTCGGCTACGATCACTCCCCCTGTCTCCCTACAACCTGTCAATAACAGTAGCTACGTTTTACACATGCCACTTATAGATTTCAGAGCTGTGACAACCTTACCTCCATTAAACATTAACTCAATATTGCGTTGTGTATCGTAAGAAACACTTAACGATTTAGAGCAATTTTCTGTTACTTTTTATTATTCATGACCGTCTCTTCATTATGAATTTGGATCATGCAACGTGTAGTACTAGGTTTAATTCTTAGATGGCGGAAAATTTTACGACTTTTAGAGGTATATTACTTGTATATAAGGTGGTACAGTGATACTGTAGACATTGTATGAGAGAACATGGGGTAAGAATTTTATGATTGTTCGTTTAATTCCCTGAATGACGAATCTAGCATCCGCTCCAGATGGTAAGCACCACCTCTATCCGAAAACGGTAACACCACGTAAAAGCTATTATTTCAAAGTACTAATACCACAGCAGCAGTGATAGTCTAGTTGGGTGTGGTACGGATTGTCGGGACGAAAGTCGGAGGTTCGAAACTAATACAAATGGCATACACCTCGGACTTTTCTAAAGTTACGTGTGTATTCATTGTCAATTATGATTACCTGAGAATTCTCATAAGAATTTCATGCTAACCCCGTCAGGTCAGCGTGGTGATCTAAAGCACCACTCTCGTTAGTAGAGGAGGCCCGTGCCTAGAAGTGGGACAGTGTTAAATACAGGACTGGTATTATAATTGTATTACTATTTTTTACTAATATCACTTGGCACTACTTACCCCGACAAACCCCGATAAACCTCTATCGGTACTAGATGTTATGAATATCCAATGTGCACTATAATACTGTATACTACTATAATTGTCCCATCCCCGTTCTTCAGGGTGTTCCACTCGTAATGCGGAATGACCTTAGTGTCCTAGGTATGGATATCCGTTGTGATCTCAATCCAAGGAGTTACATCGAGGGCGTAATATCCAGCACTACCCGCAGGGTCGGATTCCTGAACAGGGTGCGGCGGTTTTTCACGCCTGGTCAGCTCTACCGCTTATATAAAGCGCAGGTGCGGCCGGGAATGGAATACTGCTCGCAGCTCTGGGACGGTTCCGCAAAATACCTCCTCGATGTCTTGGATGGGTTGCAGCGGCGGGCCATCCGCATTGTGAATCATGCAGACGTGAGTAACAGCCTGGAGCCGCTACAGCAGCGTAGGGATATTTCCTCGCTTAGCGTGTTCTACCATCTGTATCATGGCGAATGCTCTGAAGAATTGTTTAATCTTATCCCATCCTCTCACTTCCATACCAGAACCACGCGTACTTGATTGCTGAGCCACAGCTTCGTGGCGTCTACTACCCCGGCCCGAACCAAGAGGTTCGCAAACTCGTATTTTTGTCGCACCATCAAGCTGTGGAACAGTTTGCCAGCTACCGTGTTCCCTGCTTCCTATGATCCTGGGTCCATAAGGCATAGTGTGAAGAATCTACACAGCAGGCCGGCATGATTGTGTTGAGTAGCGAGGGACAGAAAGTCTCTCGCTACTTGATGCTTTAACTGGACGGCACTGCACTTACCATCAGTGCAGTGTGGTCACTTTGCCGTGCAAGGATAAAAAAATGGTCTCAAAAGTGGCATGGAATCAAATAATTTATTGATATGGATAGGCCATGCAATCACAAAGTCAAGTCAAGCACTAAAGTGGACACGTGTGTACATACAACTAATATTATCTAAGTTCGACATCTCGGATGGGACAAAGTCACTCACACGGCAACGCCCGAACTAACTTTAATTAATCGCGATGGTCTATATTAACATAGCTTTGTGGAACCTTCTACAGATTCGTTATAAATGTAATATGCAAATTACACGTACAAGGTAACTATGTGGGTACTTATGGTTATCTGTAATAAGTTAATCCCTGAATATATGATATGTTAATTCTTTATTACCTACCAACAATAAAAAAACTTTCTTTTTTCTTCTTTCTTTGTTTCTTTTTTCAATATGGTGTACTATATATGTCATTAGTATTAATGTTACACAGTGGCGGCACCCAGCGATGAATAACAAAGACGCCAGCGTACAAGCTCGAAATATGAACGGTTGGAGGGCCGCGGCCGGTCGGGCATAACACCCGCCTGACTGGAGATCTCTCCCCTAAAGGAATACTATCACCCGTTCCTCTACAACACTATAAAGCGCAAGATCTTTGGTTTGATTTTCCAGTTCGGCTAAGGTTTGTCTAAAATCTAAATGAGAGGGTATAATTATTTGTCTGTATAGTATTGTGTACCAGTTATAAATTCCCTAGCCCTCAGATTGTAAAATTATCAAGAAAATGTAAAATTTCGTTATAATATAAGTTTATTTATGTAATAAATCTCATCGCAATATATTATCTAACACCACAGATAAGTAGCGATAGCCTAGCAGTTGAAAGTTGTACGGATTGCCGAGATGAAATTCGTTCGAAAACTTCGAAACCAGATCGATTAGCATACATTCTATGCGTTTTTGTCTTTTCTAAGTTATGTGTGTACTCATTGTTAATTATCGCTTGCTTTAGCGGTGGAAAAAAATCGTGAAGAAACCTGGATGCCTGAGGATTATTAATAAGAATTTCTAAGATGTGTGAATAGGTCCTGCGTGGTGGACTAAAAACTAGATCCTTTAATTCATTAGTAAAACAAATGTTTAGTTTAGACTTGCAAGGTCTGTGTGTCCGATACTTACGATATAACGATTTCTTTTCCCCCGAGATAGAAGGTGTCAAAATCAAAATCAAATATTTATTTAATCCATGAAACGTTATACATTATTTAGATTCAGTCAACAATATTTGGTCATACAATTAATATACCATTTAAATTTTATTAGATTATATTAGAGCAGCTCAATGTATGTAAATTAAGTTGCCTTATGGCAATAATTTTTTTTTATAGTATAGTCCGACAAACGAGCCACTGGGTCACCTGATGTTAAGTGATTTCCACCGCCCATGAACATCCACAATATCGAAAGTGTCATGTATGCGGGTCGGCCTTAAAGGACAGGAATAGGGGTTAGGGAAGGGAAGGGGGAATCTGGGCCTCCGGATATCTCACTTACCATACGAAACGCGACAGTAAACTGTCACTTTACGCTGGTTTTCTGCGAGACAGTGGTACTACCCCGGTCGAGCCGGCCCATTCATGCTGTAGACAAATATGTCTACAGCGTGGCTCTACCACTTCCAAAATTTTTATTGTGTAATAAAACTCATTACAAGACCTAGTGCCGCACATGACCGTCGTGAGAGTGATGAAAATCTCGATTTCTTAAAGCAGTTGGTCCTTACTGAAACAGTCTGATCTGTATCAGATACATAGATTAACCCCGGGTGGGTAAACACGCCGCACAACGAATACAATTTCTTACTCAAATTCAGCCTGGGGCAATGGGGCAAAAAGGTGAAGAAGCGGTCGAGGGTCTAGTGTCAGTGTTCTCAGAAGGCCGCAGCACGGCCAAACACCGTATCCCAACACTAGATCCCTGACAAAAATGTAAATGTTCATGGATGGTGAAAATTAGTCATCAGTAATCTCATTTGCTTATCTGTTTGCTAAATGCTCAATTTTCAATGGCATCATGTGCAAAAAACCGGATGTACACAGACTGAACTCGGAACGCGACACACTTGCGTGTGCCACTATGGCGAGTTTTACACCCAGTACAGTGGTCGCTATCCGGGTGGATATGAATATCCTAATACCAACAATGTTTTTTTTTCTAGATTTTCAGTGTCACACGTTTTGTACATGTCAAGTATTGTGATATTTCAAGTCTTATAATAATCTTAGCAATAAAGTTAGTAACAATCAAGGTCAACTCATGTCCAAAGTCACGCTTCAGTAAAGTGCTGGCAACTTTACAAGCTTGGACTTTTGAAAGCAACATGAAAAGCCGTTACACGGCATTGTATAACTTGCCCCCGTTAACATAAATTAACACACAATTACAAACGCACTGCCATTTCTACTTATTAATATTCCAAGTTACTTAAGATTTATAAAATAATACAAAGAGACACATTTTTTTATCTTTAATTTTGTACATGACATTTTGTTTTATATCAATGTGGTATTTAGTACAACGCCATCTTATAAGATTATGGAGAAACATCTATCCATATAATTATACCTTAATGATTGTCAAATAAAGTCAATTTAAATAATTCTATTTAATTACTATTTAAAACACGATTTGAATTATTCGTAACTAAAAAAATAAATTAGCATTAGGTACTTTGCCAAGATAAGTGCGTTTAAAAAAGTATTTTACAAATAATTGCCATCTTAAAATTCACCTCATAATAGTAGCTTTCACTTGGTTCGAAAAAAATTACAGACTAAATAGATAAATAGTATGAATAATTTTTAGTTAATTTATCTTTTTCATTTCATAATGGCTAAAGAACAATCTTTTTACTATTGCTCATAATCAACTTATTTAAAGTTTTTTTTTATTTTTCTTCCAAAGAGTAATATTACACTTTCAGTCTATGGCAACACACAACAGAAATTCCTTTTTTATTTCGGTTCTTCGCCGTGTCGTTTAGGGTAGGTTGTTGAATCCACGAAAATCGTTGTCTAGCGTAAAGTTATTTTTGTGGTATAGCCAAAATTAAATATTACTACATATCCCAAAGCGTCTGCAATGGATATTTTGCATAAAATTCATTTCGGTGTTCGCCAAACTTGCCGCGGCAAACTGACGTTTGTCACGCAGGAAACAATAACCTAAACATTGGGAGTTGTGAATAAACGTGGTAATTTCGTGTTACAGTGAAGAGCGACAGAATGAAGTACAATAGGCTCGTAACGTCCTCGAGGAGGAAAAACAGGAAGAGGCATTTCAGCGCCCCTTCCCACATCAGAAGAGTCCTAATGTCGTCACCACTATCGAAGGAGTTAAGGCAAAAGTTCAACGTTAAATCCATGCCTATCCGCAAAGACGATGAAGTTCAAGTAAGTTTGATTCTTTATCCATGTGTAATGTGTAAATGTCGTGGATGTAAGGATGTAAACATGTGTGGGATTGTGAAGTAAAATGATGAAGACAAACCATTCACAGACTGTAGGTAACTGCTGACGCGCTAGGGACGAGTTGGAGGTTTTCTCCTTCAAGTCTCGGGCGCTTCAGCCGACCTGCGCCATGGTTCAAAATATGGCTCTGATTACTTCCACCGCACGGTTCATAATTTTGCTGTTACAATGGACTAGAAATGCTTAGATAATAATCTATCATCAGGATATATCAAACAAATTAGGTTATGTTACTCTTTAGATTTGCGCAGATAATCATGAATGAATGCTAACAAAACCCTGGATGAAATGTAAAAACTCTTCCTAATGTAACCATGTGTTATTTTTATACTTTCATGTTTTTTTTCGTTTAAAAATGGTATAGTATGAATCACGACCTGTTTCTAATATTGCTACAGTGAACACGTACAAACCATAAGTTACGGATAATTGTTTAAATAACAAAGAACAGATATACACAGGCTTTAATAAGTCGACTATAGTGTAACTAGGGTTTATACATATGACTGTCATTTTAGGCAGTATATACTAATGGCATTTTTTGTTTAATCAAATTTTCACGTTTAACTTTTTCATCCATGTAATTCTACAAAGTTTAGTCTGCAGTCTGTAAAATTATGTTTTATCAAACAAATTTTATGCAGACTCTTAAAGTAGAAGTGGAAAATGTACATTGAACAGGGCTATATATGTGTTCTGCAATCAAAATGTAAATCTGTTTATTCTTGTATCAAAAGTCATTAATTTCTAAACTTTACTATATATTGTCTTGGCTAAATGTAAAATAATTAATATGGAAAAATATAGTAATACTAGCAGGCCCGGCAGACGACGACCTGCCCTTAAAAGCAGCGCCACACTGACTGCAGAGCCATCTGCCGGGCTTGTGCATTTTTGAATCTAAACCATCCAGGGCGCCACCCAAACACATACAAAAAAGGTCATTCAAATCTGTCCAGCCATTTAGGAGGAGTTCAGTGACATACACACATACAGTAGAATTATTTATATTAAGATATCAATAACTAGTCTTTATAACAGCAAAAAAGCATCACATCACTTCATTGTTTAAAATAAGTTGCAGTAATATACCTTTAGTCTAATATTTTGATATTTACAGGTTGTCCGTGGACACTACAAAGGCCAGCAAGTTGGCAAAGTAGTGCAAGTGTACCGTAAGAAGTTTGTAGTCTATATTGAAAGGATCCAGCGTGAGAAGGCCAATGGCGCCAGTGCGTACGTCGGCATCCACCCCTCAAAGGTATAATGTTTATTTGCAATTTTAGTATTATCTTATGAATCAAAGTTAAGGGTCGGCAACATGCATGTGATGCTCCTGGTGTTGCATGCGTCCATAGGCTATAGTAACCACTTACCATCAAGCGGGCCATAAGTTTGTTTGCCACCATTGTGGTATAAAAAAAAACAATAAAGATGAAACATTTATTAATTTCTCCAGTTATTGTATGTTAGGTGAGTCTCTATGCCAGAAAACCAAAATATAGTAAAACCTTCTTGTTGATATTTTCTAAGATTTTATACTTGTAACTCACATAGTAGTAAGTAGTAATCTTGAATCAATTAATTGGAGGTAATAAATTATTTATTGTCAAGTTAAAGTTGAATGGATATCTAGTATCAGGCTGAAGACTATCTGTTTCATCTTTTTAAATACTGCAATATAGTAACCATTCTAGTTCTAAAAAACTGTAAGGCAATATATTATATCAAGCACATTAAGAGTTCGTAATAAAAGCGATGTAAAACTAAATATACAACTAGGACCAAAGTCGGCTGAGCAGGTAGTTGGCTAAAATGAAAAAAATATAGGATATAGCAATATAGGAAATTTATTATAGTTGAATAAATTTAAAAAAAATTACACGTCTTTTCTTAGCTTTGTGGACTGAAAACCATTACATTTGTATAAAAAACCCATTAGATGCAAATGATGATAACTTTATATAACTTAGACTTTGTTGTCATGTCTCGGACACAATTGAAGCTATGGCTGAAGGTGGACGTGAGACAGCGACATTGATACTGCTGAGACACTTCCATGGCTCTGATTATCAACCATAGAGTACCATCCATGTCTTATACATTACCATAGACTAAACCAGTAATCTTTGCAGTGTGTCATCGTGAAATTGAAGATGAACAAAGATCGCAAGTCCATCCTTGATCGTAGGGCTAAGGGCAGATTGGCAGCCCTCGGCAAGGACAAGGGCAAGTACACTGAAGAAACCGCCACAGCGATGGAGGCATCTTAAACTTATAGACTATAAGAACAATAAAAAAATTAAAACTCAAGATTTGTTTTATTTTTAGACGGCTCGGTGGAGCAGTTGTAATTGCGCATGCGTTACGACTGCTGTGCTGAGATCTCAGGTTAGATCCCCTGGTCGGGTAAAGTGTTATTAGGTTTTATCTAAAAATTCTCAGTACTAGCCCGGAGTCTGGAATTGTGCCCGGTATGGCGATGGGCTCGCTCCCTATCACATGATGGGACCGAAATAAATTTGGCGAAAAGTGGGTGTACTGGTTACAACTGTATCTAACCCTTCGGGCATTACAGGCGTGACTGTATATGTGTTTTGTTGATCCGAAGTTGTGAATTGTAATTTATGAAACGAATAATGGGGTGTCTCTGCCTTAGTAAGATAATAAAATATTTAGTGATATTCGGATCTAACGACACGCGGCGCGAATATTCAATTGCAAAGCGCATTATAATACTACTGTTCCTTTGTCTGTTCTCAAGAGTTCTCATACATCGACATTTATACATCTTGTTCTTACTTTCATACTTAATACAAAGCTATTTTATTCTATCCTATACATACCTATATCTTGCTAATCATAATATGGATACTTATATAGAGACTCCTGTAAGCTGATCATTTGTATTCTGAGGCGAGAAACTACGAAGGCTAATTTTAAAAAGGAAATAAAGACATGCATTTCACATAGTTTCATATAAAAAAAAATAATATACCTATGTTATAGTGTAGGTAATTAACGTAAGACCTAAGTGGTAAGCTCTAAGTCTAAGCTTATAAACTGAGCGAAGAATGCCGAACGTTGCCGAAACAGAGTAGGGGTGTGTCAACGCATTAACATAATATTTTCAGAAACTAGTCCCATGTGTGGAGCGGGTAGTATCGCCAAGTTGTACAATTACAGCATGAATTTCGTGCCGTAAGATATTTCCATTAGCCCCCCTTCTTATCGCCAGTCTTCAATGCAAATCTTCGGGTGCTTTACAGATTCATCAGCGATGGAGCTCACATAGCATTAAAATACCATTTTTCTTGCAAGAAAACATACAACACAAACTAAGCTTACGCATGTAACCTAAAGGATCAGGCAGAGGTATAACCTATAGATTACTGCAATAATTATTTTATGTCTTTCAAAGTACATTAATTAATTATTTTTTTCCATGAACTGTGCAAAAAAATGTTATATTGTTAAAAGTTATGGTGACATTTAATATATTGCATTAAAATTTTATGACAAAACGTATTGCAATATCAAACGAAATATCTCTATCCTGTAAATTAGGTAACAACGGTGTTTTTTTTATCCTGGCGCGGCAAACGGACAACACTGCACCTGATGGTAAGCGTAGTGGCCAGTGCGGTCCATTTAGAGTTTCGAGTAGCAAGAGATGATTTGTTCCCCGCTAGTCACTACACAATCATGCCGGCCTGCTTCTTCACACTACGCCATGAGCAAGAAGGTGAAGAAGTGATCGAGGGTCTATTGTCAGAGTACTCAGAAGGCCGCGAAACGGCCAAACATCGTACCCCAACTCTAGACCCCCGACCCCGAAAGCCGGATGTACACTGGCTGATCACAGAATGCGACACACTTGCGTGTGCCACTATGGCGGGTTTTACACCCTGTGTACTGTGGTCGCTATCCGGGCGGATATGAATATCGTACCACCAGCAAAATTGGGGTAAACTGATGTGAATAATTACTTTTGTATAAATCATAGGTAGATATCGGATAATTGACCGATGACATTACAATAATATTGTGATAATATCAGTATGCCCCGTGGCGCGGGTGGAAGGAGTTGTGAAACTAGAGGCCGCAAGTTCGACGCCCGCATTGTGACTAATGATTCGCAAATACTTATTTAGCGGCTGGGCACTGAGACCAAATCTTCGTAAATATTCTAAATTTCCGCGAGACGAGGGTGTTGTTTTTTTATTATTAGTATTTTGTAAGTATCAAAAAGGGTGTTCCAAATTCGAAGTGCGTGCGTTCGTGAAATGCAGCTACCATAGATAATATAAAGTGTAATGCTGCAGTTCAGAAGGAAGCTATTGGTTATCTACAAAACTCGGTCTGGAAATAGCAATATGAACAATTAAAATTTACTTAATGACTCAGAATCATCATGAGTAAATAATAAGACTGCATTGGTGGCACAGTTGTAATTGCGCATGCGTTACGACTGCTGTGCTGAGGTCTAGGGTTCGAGCCCCGGGTCGGTTAAAGTGATATTGGTATTTTCTATCTAGAAATTCTCAGTATTAGCCAGGAGTCTGGGATCTGTGCCCGGTATAGCGATAGGCTCGCCCCCTATTACATTATGGGACCGAAATTCGGCGAAGAGTGGGTGTACTGGTTACACCTCTTCCTACCCCTTCGGGGATTACAGGCGTGAGTGTATATCCTTAGAATACCCCGGGATCGCTCCGCAAGCGCCGAAGAAGGCCACCGCGGGGTTTTAGCTGGTAGTGTCGGGTGGGGTGTACATAGGGGTTAGGGACTCGGCCCAGCAGTAGCACGGATAGCCATCATTCGTGCGAGGGGATGCTGGGTCTACGTTTTATTCTTAATCCGCTTCCCTCCGGAGCGGGCGGCAGTAATAAAACGCTTTCCCCGCGACAAAAAAAAAGGCGTGAGTGTATATGTATGTAAATAATTACCAAAGAATAAGTAATAACTTGAAGTCTATATTTATGATTAATTATTGCTCATATGTAGTAAATGTATAACCAAGATACATTAGATTGTTAGGAGTGCATCCAATGGATTTGATATTTTCTTTCATTATCAGGATGAAAGCCCCACAACCCTGAAAGCCTTCATCCCTCAGCAGGCTTGGACCTGCTCCTGTCTGGAGGTTTTTTTTTTACATAAAAAAAAGACACACTGATAAAAATATCATTGGGTAATAAAATTAGTTAAGTCAATACTGCAATGCCATTGTTAATAAATAATACAACTTCTTAGATATTTAAGATACATACGCATTAATTCGATTCTGGAAAATTCAATACAATAAAAGAAAAGTATTGTGTAACCGTACCAACAACATCTTAGTGTACGTCTAGATGTAAAGGTCTTGAAATTGATGTGTTAACAGTGACTACATATCCTCACAGCAAAACCCGAACACCTGGTTTTCTTACTATCTCAAAAAATTTATTCAAACACACGTATAAGATGCAAAATTTTCAACATATATTTCACACAATATGTAACCGAACAATGGTACACATTCCATTCATATTCGCAAACTCAATTATATCTACCAATCACGAGTATACTTAATTAGGCATATCTTATACAGAAAGCTGGCAATGTTCATTAAATCTATGCTGCAATTTGAACTTTTTCTTGACTCTCCAAATTACCTTTCGACGCACACTTGAAAAGTTTCTTCACACTATTATTGAGATTTTCACGGTTCCTCGCAATTTCTATTGCGTAAAACTGCACCCTAGCTACCAGTATAGTGTTCTGCTCCGAATAATCACCTTTACAATCGGCTCTCATTAATGTACCAAAACTGTAGTCTTCAACTATATTTTTAAATTTGTCACAGAACACTCTCCATTTTGCTTTGTTGACGTTGTTTTTGATTTCATTCTCATTTATAAATGCGACGTCCATGTCACCAAAGTCTTGTCTGAAGTGTGTATAAATGAGATCATCATGAGGAGTCAGTTGAAGAAATCTCGTGTCCACTGAGCATAGCATCTGAAAAAAATTGAAATTGGAACTATCAATCTATTTTTATAGTTTTTTTTTATTCTGGCACAGCAAAGTGACCACACTGCACCTGATGGTGAGCGCAGTGCCGTCTAGATAGAGTATCAAGTAGCGAGAGACAGTCTATCCCGTGCTACTCACACTCTATGATTATTGCATATTGCAAAGTATTCAATTCTTTTATCATTACTAGTGGTCCCAGGCGGCAGGCAGACGTTGTCCTGCCATAAACGGCCTGTGTGAATTATCATTGAAAAAATAACAAATTTAGACCTGTCAAGAGACAATGGCCAAATAAAGTATTTTCTTTCTTTCTTATCTTGACAACAGCACCACCTATCGGACCTAAAACTATCTTATCTGTTAAGATGGACCCGACCACACACATACACATTGTTTCATTGAAATCGGTAGAGTGGTTTCAAAGTCTATAATAGGTAGAATCAATTTTTTGTTTTATAAAGATTAATATATTGCTTTAAGTAATATTTGGAGTTGGAAAACCTTTAACACATTTGATTTAGATACAAATCAATCCTAAACAGACTGTAAACAAATCCAAAAATAAATTCTTACATTGAAATAAATGTCACTATGTTCCATGGCTTTAGCGGCCCACAAGTGCTCCAATGTCTCATCATTGCCAAACTCTTCTGCAGGCCGCGACAGGACATCCTGAGAAAAACAAATACGCGACTCGATTAATGAACCTCATTTTTGTAGGCAGTATAGAAAGCCTTACATGTGCATAGAAAAAGGTTATCTATCAATTGAGTTGTTTTCAATAAATTAGCATTATTACATCATTTCTTCACTGTAATAAAGCACAAATTAAATATTAATTAAGTTACAACACGTTTAATTTAATAAAATCACAAAAGTATTGCGGCATCCAAACCTCGATTTGTTTTAATTATTAGCTCTGTCAGTTTCACTTTACATTTGTTAATTTCAAAAATAATCTCACCATTTCGAAAAGCTATTTTTAATTATAGTTATTTTAGCTGCAAACACTTCTAATCTTAATTGTAGTAAAAAATAATAAAGATGCAATAACAATATCTGCAGTATATAGTATGTACATAAAAATAGGGATGGCAAATGTCGGCTGTCAATTTAGTTGTGCCCCATAATAGAAGCAGTTTGTCAGGGGAGCACATCAAACAGAAAGTGCTGCTATGTCCGTATCTGACGCATACTGGCTTATTTGATAAAAAATTGAATAAGCAACCATTATTTTGACATCCAGGACTTCACTTAACTAATAATACTTAAATAATACGTATTTTAATAAAAATAAAACTCCTAGATATGTTTCATTTTTCGCTCTTGAATATTTGGACAATACTTTTAGGTGACCATAGTCCATACCTTGGCGTACAAATATCGATACGATATATATCGTTACATTTTTCCATTTGCTCATCCCTATATAAAAATATCGTACATTTTTTTTATTTTATTCTTTCTTTTTATATAAAAGAGAAGGTAAAGGTTCCACCATGCAGCCTTGTCTGTCGTTATTTTTTCCAAACTGGGCTAAAATTGAAAATCTTAGGTTTTGACTTATACAAAAAGTTAAAGCCGTGTCTGTAGTTTTTATCCATTTTTTTAAAGGGAAAGCCATGTCCGATATTTTTCCATTCTAAAAGCCGAAGCAATGTCTGAAATAGTAACAATTCAAAAGGCCAAAGCTATGTCTGAAATAGTAACAACTCAAAAGGCTAAAACTATGTCTGAAATAGTCACAATTCAAAAGTCCAGAGCCATGTCTGAAATAGTCACAATTTAAAAGGCTAAAGCCATGTCTGAGATAATTAATTCACTTATTATTCACAAACAAAACGTCACATCACATTCCCGCCATTTTCAGAAGTCCATATTGTAGATCATTGTAGATAAATGCGTGGACATCATAGGTTCTAGCGTATCGCGTTTGTATTATCTTTGGTAGACAGAGTATACAATATAGACGGAACATTCAACATTTGCAAGCAACATATATCACATGAGGTCTTAAAAATATTTTCTTGAGTTATCTACCTTGCTGTTTTATTTAAGTTGTCCCAAAATTATCATAATTTATCAACTGTGGGACCAAAACAATAGTTACTTCTGCCCAAGAAGAATATTTATTACAATAGATACTATACTATACATACTACAGATACGATTACTTTCATCCCTTTTCCCTGTTTTTATCACTTTATATTTCATAACAAAAAAAAGTAAAAAACAAAATATTTTATTTCTTGATATAATAAATATTTGGTGATGAGGTACACATTTTACGGTCTGATTGATTTTTACTAATAAAATAAAATATTCTTTACAAATTACGAACGCATTCTAAACGAAAATAAAAATAAAACGTCGAGACAGCGCTATACATTATAACGTGACAAAAAGAGAAACACTTCTCGGAAAAATTCGTTTGAATCTCGTTTCGTCACAAGCATTCATTGGCCAAAATCGGGAGAGGGTGGCGCATGCGCGTTATGCCGACGCCATCTCTGAAACTACTGTGCCTATTATGTACTTGTTCTAGAGTAAAGTGAATGCTAATTCGTGGTTAAAAGTGCGAAGACATGATGGAATTACGTGGTCGCGAGTGAGATCGTGTGTTTTTTAGTGTTATCGGAGGACAGAGTGTATTGGCGCGGTGAGACTCTTAAGCGGGTGTCTTGCGGAAGTTTCTTGACTATAGCAACGCTTTATTTTTTGCGGCTGTCTCCGCCGCGAGCCGCCACTTTCGGATATTTCATGGGCCTTTGTCACCTCATCAGACAGTGGTAACTCTCAAACGATTAATTTTCACAACGGCACGTAGAAAGCGGGCTCGAGGCAGGCCGAGCGCTGCCCGCGTTCTTACGCGCGCCTTCTATATACTTAACTCTATATTATATATGATTTATTGTTGTGGGTCAAAGACATCGCGATGCGTTAACCTGCAACAAAAACAGTGTCATAAACGTGCGTTAACTTTGTGTTTCAGCTCGTATTTGTGGACGCTGACGCGTTCGGTATGAATTCTGCTCTCAAACCGGTGCTACCACAGCCGGGGGTCCCTCAACCAGGCGGGCAGCCGAGCCCTGCCAAGGGTAACGTGGCAAGTGTCAACCACTCCGTAGGACATCCTCAGGGTGCACAGAATTCCCTCCACCACGGTACTAATAACCTAGTCGGGCAGAACTTGACGCATCACGCTCCCCCCCCGCCGCACGTGCCGGTGCCACCTCACGCGGTGCCGTCTATGGCCCCAGTCTCCGCCAACATGGCTCAGATGGCACAGAACATGAGTCACCATGGCAACCTGTCTCTCGTCACGCAAAATTCCGTTACAACTACTAATGCGGCCAGCCCTACTAAAAGTGGCACTGGAGGGCCTATCAGCCTAGTTCAAGAGAAGGCAAACGCATCCCAACCTCTAGCACTTACACGTACACCAGAGAAAAAGGAACCTGACTCCACTGGGCCTGCTAATGGCACTATTGATTCACCAAAGTCTGGATCCAATGTACCGAGTACACTGAAACCTCAGAACCCAGAGACTAATAAAGACAAGCAGGATATTGCCAGGACCTCACCGAGTACACCAAAACCGCCTGAAAAGCCGTCCAGCACTACAAACACACCTCAAAAAACTGAGCCGGCTAACCCTATCAGCCAGACTGATGGTCAAGCTCAGCCTAAAGTAGCCATGGCTAATGAGGCACCTGAGAAGTCTCCATCAAAACCGACAGAGCTTAAACCCTCCCCGGCAGCAGATGTTGCTCCAGTACAAAGTGATAACAAGCCTCCAGAGACAGCAAAGGACAGTCAATTACAAGAAAAGGCAACAACACCAGTACAACAAGATGCACCAGCGGCCGAAAGTGCTAAAACTGAATCCAAACCAGAGGAAATCAAGGAGGAACCTAAGGTAGAACCACAGACATCAGAAGAAAGCAAAAAAGAAGAAGTAAAACAAGACAAACCAGAGCCTGTTCAGAAAGAAGAGAGTACAGAAAAAACTCCAAGTATGGAGGAAAAAGTTGAGGAGAAAAAAGTGGAGCCAAAACCCGTGAAACCAGAGATAAAACCAAAATCTACGTTGAAGCTGGCCACAGTCACACCTCCAATGAGAAAGAGGAGACAAGTATCTCCAAGCAAAGGGCTTGATGGCTTGAATTCAGCCAAGAAGTCCAATGATGGTGAAGGTACTCCAGACACCAGAACTAAGCGGAACAGAACTAAGGTTAGTATTCAGAAATATTTATAATCTTATTAATTATATTTATAAAGACCATGCGAAACATTTAAAAACAAGGGGTCTTTTGTATGAACTAGACTTAATAAAGTTATTGAGCATAGCTAAAATAGGCACTAATTTTGAAAAAATAACTAGTTGATAACCTAGAGAGATCAGAGAATATTCCAAAACGATTAAAATAACTCAATACTCTAGTGCATAAAATAGCATACATTTATTTTCATTGTCTCTCAACATAGAAATAAAATGAATTTGCTGTTCATACTTCATGCTAAAATTAACACTAACACAACATCAATATTACATCATCAATGATGATTCATAATATTAAACAAACCTATTACTCAAGATAAACTATGCAAAATCAATTGTCTATTCAAAAAATATCTCGCAATTACAAAATAATTTTAACAATTCTTGGCCAAGTAATAAACATTCACTGTAGTTTGAAGAATGTTGATAGACGTCTATTCGCCGACCATTTCGACGGAATGCGAGGGAAAGATGTTATTTAACTAATAGACATCATTTTTAAATTCGTTTAATTATATTGCAACTTTTATACAGAGCAGTTCGAATGTGGTTTTGAAATTTGAATTTCGAATTCTATTTTGTTCGTAATGTTATAAATCTTGTTTATATTATTTGACATGAAAATTACATCGTAATTCGTTTACAAGTATAATATGAAATCGTTAGCTGAATATAATAAGCAACGCCGCTAACCAAAATTTACTTCTGTTTATTATTAGTTCGGCAATGCTAAATAAAACAACGCAACAAAGTACATAGCGCGTGCCGTCCGAGCGTTCGTAAGAAAGTTCCGTTGGAGCAAGTTTTTCGCGCCATAAATGCAGTTTCCCTTTAGTGTGGCTTGGCTTCAATGTACTATTAAAAGCAATGCTATTTATTGGCTATGTTAAGGTGTACGTTGTCATATTGTTTTTCGTATTATATATATAATACGAACTAGATGCAATTTTTTTTAAACTTCTTAGCTGTTAGAAAAAAAGAATACTTAATCGGATTTCGAATCTTTGTTTATCGTAAAGCACAATGGCGATTTTATATCTATGACAAAGTATTTTTTAATATCTTTACACAATATGTTATACTTAGGAAATATTCTCCCAATGTTACGAGTAACTTGCGATAAAGTTGAATCTCTAAAATGTTTATGAAATTTAAAACAAATGCTCTCGTTCTTAATTTGAATACTAATTCTCAAGTTTTTTGGCTCGGTATTCTGATGTATTGAAAAAGTCCAGTATGATTTTATGTACATTTCGGATGCTTTTTTACCGACAACGATAAAAGCTGTTATTTGTTATGTTTGTTACTTGTGTACAACTCTACAACAAAATTGGTTTCAATAACCGATTGTAAATAGCATCCGTTGCCCATCTCCATGGCAACGGATGCTTCTTTGTTTATACTTGTACATACAGATCGCGCTATATACAGTCTCAGATTTGATCGGTCAAATAATTGCGGCATTTTATGGCTTAACAATATACATTCTAAAATTAGGCTAATTAGAATGACCTCAAATAACGTTGAAATGGGTTCTAGCGCTAATGAATTCTTAATTATTCTATTTCAAATTTCTCTTGAAATTTGTGAAAACTATTGTTATTGTAAAATATATTAAAAAATATAGAAAAATCTAGTAAAGACAAACAATTCATATACATATGCTTCAAGCGGCTAATACTAAAATCATATCAAAATAAATATGTTTTTTCATACTATGTTGCCTTTACACTAATCCATACTAATACTATAAATGCGAAAGTAACTCTGTTTGTTTGTTTGTTACCTTTTCACGACTAAACGGCTGACTAAATTGTGATGAAATTTGGCAAGGAGATAGATTATATCCTGGAGAAGGACATAGGCTATCTTTTTTCTCAAAAACAACCATGAAAGGGGTCAAATAGGAGTTTAAAATTTGTATGAGAAATCCATAATTCCTCGACTTAGGGATCTGAATTCATATTTAGGCTTTTGGTAGGAAATAAAGAAATACGTGTTTTAAATTTTCCCTAATCCCTAATGGGGTAAAATAGGCGATGAAAGTTTATATGAAAATCCTTCATTTTTTAAGTTAAACGCATGACAATTCTTCTTTTGTATTATATACTTTTTCTGCCAAACATGACCTCCACGCTGGCGGAGCCGCGAGCAACAGCTAGTTGTATATAAAATTTAAGAAATAAATATTAATTTACGTAACGCAAGACATAAATAGATATAAACGGATCCTTATTTTTATTGAAAATGTCTGTAAACGATATTGATGATATTTAAAACCCAACATTCGCAAAATCATCGTACAAAGATGAAGTCATAATCTGAAACACAAATTCATAAAATTATCATGACATTGCATTAAAGATCGAATACAAAATACACAAGAAATATACACAACAAGCTCACGCTTGTATCTCCGAAGTGGTAGGCAGAGATGCAACTAGTGTATCAACTGTTCGCTGAACATATTCCTAACACATAATATAATGGCGATCTATCTCGATACGGACATAAAACCTATATTTTTGGATCCAAAGAATGAAACACTAGTTGTGATTTCCTTACCTGGAATTTGAACCTATACCATCGGTTTTTTAGCTTTAGTTCAGCTGCTAGAACAATGAAACTGTATTAAATATACAATAAAAATTAAAGCGTAAATGAAGCATTTTTTTTTTCTGGCACTGCAAAGTGACCACACCTGATGGTTATCGCAGTGCCGTCCAGTTAGAGTATCAAGTAGCGAGAGACAGTAGTTGAGTAGCGAGGTTATCCCTCACTACTCAACACATGATGCCGGCCTGCTGTTTAGCTTCACATTACACCCAAAGGACCCATGATCATAGGAAGGAGGGAACACGGTACCTGGCAAACTGTTCCACAGCTTGATGGTGCGGCAAAAATACAATATTAAGTAATGTTTGTGAAATTATTATTCGATACACAAATATATGATGCGAGGTCATGGTCACTCGAGTGTAACTCGACTTATAGAAAAATCACTTCACCTTGCATGAAACTTATGCATTGACGACACATTTTCATTTTACTGCATAATGCAATAGTTTACATTGTGGATGATTAATCTCTATTAATCTTTTCTGATATGTTTTGGTTCCGTACTTTATATTGGTAAACGAATCACTTTGTTGTCTGTAAGCCTGCATGTGTTATGATGCTCGCACTTAAAAGTGCCTTGAGATTGAAATTATCCAATATTAACGCTTATGGCCTCGTAGTTATGAAATATGTATAAAAATTATAAAAGAATTAAATAAACCTCAGTGTTTTTTTAATGCATATATTACCGATTGTTGTATATAACACAAATAAATATAAAAAAAACAATAAATAAATACACCCCAACAGTAATAGTCCTGACCGCACACTAGGTCAAACCTGTATCGTGGGTATCAATAACTACGAGGGTCTATGGCTCCACAACACTCGGAATCGCCCTACGCAATCCAGGTACCGGTACCATAACTAGAAGGAAGGTCCATTGTGTACCAACAGACGGCCCAGGGTAGCAAGCTGACCCCTCGCGCTGACTCTAGAACGATACTTAGCGAGCTATGCGTAAATTTCTGATAGAGATATGTTTTGCCCTATTTGACAGCCTCCGTGGCGCAGTAGGTGAGAAACCGGCTGTAAAACGAGAGGTCGTGGGTTCGATTCCCACACCTGGACAACTGTTTATACATATACATATACACTCACGCCCGTATCCCATGGGGGTAGGCAGAGACTATTGACTGCCACAAGCTACGATCCTGACACACTTCTTTCGCCTCTTCCACATTCATACATCTTCTCATACATTTTCGGCGGTTGGAGGTACTCCTGATTTGCCCTTTTAGGAGAATATCGTTAATTTGATTGGAATAAGTTCTCCTCGGGTGCCCTCTACCCACTCTTCCAGTCACATTCGCACGATAAATACCTTTCGTAAAACGCCTCTCATCCATCCTCTCCATATGGCCAAACCATCTCAGCATACCTCTTTCTATCTTAGTCACCACATTATTCTTCAACTCACAACGATCTCTTATCACGCTATTCCTCATACGATCAGCAAGGGTGACTCCACACATACTCCGTAGGGAACGCATCTCCACCGCATTTACACGACTTTCATGCTTCTTCTGCCACACCCAACTTTCACTTCCATACATAAGTGTCGGTACCAGCACACCATTATGAACAGCCATTCGCGCCTTTTGTGACACCGCCTGGCTGCTCATTATCGCGCGCAAGGCACCATTCACTTTATTACCTGCCATCACTCTCCTTTCAATATCCCCCTCATATTTCCCATCTCTCGTTATCACGCTTCCCAAATACACAAACTCTCTCACTTGTTCCACTCTCTCACCATCTATAGTTATGCTACACTCGGTAGCGTCTTCCTCTCTTTCTATCACCATAACTTTCGTCTTACTTCCATTTATTTTCATTCCCTTCTCTTTAAATGACTCATTCACTACATTTAACATGTCTTGTAGCTCCCCCACCGATGACGCAAGCAATACCTGGTCATCGGCGTAGAGAAGACACTTGACATGCAACTCATTCATTCCCAGTCCACATTCCATATCTTTCAAAACTGTCAAACAGCTGTCCATATAAAGATTAAAGAGCCATGGAGACGCAACACATCCCTGCCTAACACCTCTAGAGATGTTAAACCAGTCTGAGTGCGCTCCATTTACCCGTATACAGGCTTTTGAGTCCTTGTAAAAAGACCTCAAAGCACTCACTAGGCGGCTCTCAATCCCATATGTCAGTGACAGTGTTGACCATAGTTCATCCCTCGGCACACGATCATAAGCCTTTTCCAAGTCTACGAAGGCACAGTACACCTTTTTAGACTTAGCTAAGTGTTTTTCTACAATGCACCTTATGGAAAAGACTTGATCAGTGCAACCCATTCCTCTTCTAAATCCTGCTTGTACATCCCATATTTTTTCTTCACTTTCATTCATCACTCGTTTCACAACTGTTTATGTGACAGACATATTTGTGTCCGGGGTCTGGGTGTTGTGAGACCGAATGTCTCTCGTTGTCCTTGATACCCACGATACAAGACTCGTATCTTAGTGTGGAATTGGGGTTATGTGTGTGACTGTTGAGAAAAAATCAGTACATAGTATCATAAAGTACTCATAGCAAAAAAACTCAATCTCGAGGTTGCGTACTCAAGTGTTCTGTAATAGTGGACAGGGCGATGCTATGCCCCTCACGACGCCCCTCGGGTTAGCGTCTACCCCAGGTGACTATAGTAGAGGACTTCTCGTAACGTACAATGCGAAATAATAAATAATGCCTGATTAAAATTGGTTGCGATTCTACTGCGACATACTATACAATGCTCATCATAAATTGGATGTTCCATTCAGCTTCTCAAACGAAAACATCAAGCAAAACTTGTACCACTATCATACTAATACCAGCCTTCTATTAAACTTGTCCCACTGCTGGGCACGGGCTTGCTCTACCAATCGGGTTAGGCCATAGTCCACCACGCTGGGCTAATGCGGGTTGGTAGATTTCACACACCTTTAAAATTCTTTTGAGAATTCTCACGTATGCAGTTTCACCGCGATGTTTTTCTTCATTGTTAAAGCAGTATAATTACCAATTAATACACACTTAAGAAAAGTTAGAGGTGTGTCCCATTTGGGTATGTTTCGAACCTATGGCTTTCGTTTCTACAGTCCGTACTTCCAATTAGGCTATCGCTACTGCTTATACTGCATACTATTTTTCAATACGCGCAATATAACTTGACCGGTCTGAAGTTCGCGAATAGCGTCACGTATTGTTAGATAAGACCATAGATATAGGGAATGAACTGAGCAATGTCCTCACAAAGTTGACCACTTTGTAAAAAGAGACAAATCGACTGCCAATACCGATTTCTTTTCGCTACTGAAGTTAACAACGCGCATGTGATGCTCCTGGTGTTGCAGCGTCCATAGACTACACTGTAGTCTATACAGTAACCGCTTACCAACAGGCGGGCCGTAAGTTTGTTGCCGTATTGGTATAAAAAAGCCAGTGACGTAGACCAATCAAAATTCTAGAAAAAGACAACTGCTGGCCGCGTTCGCTTTATCTCACTCACATTTTCATTTGTACTTACTTAATAGTTGGATAGAGAGCGCTCGGTCCTTTCTCTGTGTCTATGGATGAGATAGATAGGATACTTGGAGGGCGATTGAGCGGACTAAATTCGGCCCGGTCAAATTGTGCGTATTCTAGGTGCGTTTTTTTGCTTATCTCAATGTTCAGGTCATGGACCTGGTGTAGTCATAATAGTATTGGTGTAGTTTCCATCTGCATAATATATTGTAAAAGCCGTGAAATTAAATATACGTATTTGTACATTGCACATGGCATTTAAAAACACAAATTTGTCTAAAAAACTAATTAGCAATGGTCAAATTACCAAGCAATTATTGTAATTAAGTTGTGATATCTAAGCAGACATACTTGCATTTTTGTTTAAATTAGACGTAAAAAACTAATTCTACATACAAGTTCATAGGATTTTCATCTATCCTTGAATAGAAGTGAACGTATTGAATACATCTGATACAGAATTTGTGCGAAGTTAATATAAATATAAAAACATCACCAATTTGTTGCGTGATAAACTTGAATGACTCAACGAACACGCATAGATCAAAACAAACTTTTAGGTAATATTCTTTGTTATAATATGGACGGTTGGCGGGATATTTGATCTAATAATAATAATACTAGCCCTGTATTAAACATTGTCCCACTGCTGGGCACGGGCCTCCTCTACTAATGACAGGGGTTAGGCCTTAGTCCACCACGCTGGCCTAATGCGGGTTGGCAGACTTCTCATACCTTCTAAAAACTCTCAGATATGCAGGTTTCCTCACGATGTTTTCCTTGCCATTAAAGCAAGCTATAATTAACATTTTAATACACACATAACTTTAGAAAAGTCAGAGGTGTATGCCACTTGGGTTTCGAGCCTACGACTTTCGTCTAGACAGTCCGTACCGCAACCAACTAAGCTATCGCTGCTATATTACTATACTATATTGATCTAAGTGACTTTTTTACCATATTAAATACATATTCAGAATTAGCTAATTATTCTACATCTTTTAAGCCTAGTTAAAAAAAATGTGCACGATTTTGCGCTCCAATCATCTGCTATAACAAGGCTCTTTTTCAGGGCACATTTATTTTAGAAAATAATTCTTATGAATGCATGAAAATAAGTCATAAAGATGCAGTACGTGTTTATACAAGTAATATATTAATTTTACTAAAATCCACGTAATGTTTTATATAGTGATTTATTTCGAAAAACAAAAAAAAACTAACCTCTCCTGTAACTTTGAAAAATGTCGCTGAAAGCAAATACCCCGCCATTGTCGATATAATTATACAGATAACTTTATAAAAGTCATAGATGTATGCCGTATGAGCTGGTTCGACCCTACGACTTTCGTGTCGACAGTCCGTACCCTACAGGGCTCGGTGCATTGATAATATGCAATTTAACTAATACTTAAACCTAACCAATTATCTTGTGCATAAAGAGGTACACTGCTGTACCTACAACACCCTGGCTAAACCCGAGTAGTCCCAAACGTGAGCTAAACTCATGTTCACTCACCCCACACTACGTAAAACCTGTATCGTGGGTATCAACAACTACGAGGGACTACGGTCCCACAATACTCAGGCCCGAAACAACCATCTGTCTGTCACACAAACATTTGGTTGGGTGCTGGAATCGAACCCACTGCTTCCCGTTTCACAGCCGGCTACTCGCCCGCTGCGCCACGGAGGCTGGTAATAATTGTATTATCTAACAACCGTTGCTCCGTGACAATATTTTGCTCCGCTCTCGTGAGTCTTAACATTATGTTAGGGAGCCTTATAAACCTTACTTAAAAATAGGTTATAAAAAGCAAAATTGAGTTATTATGGGGCTGGTATTTCCAAAGATAAGCGCGCTCAAACAGGGAATACCTTCAGCGTATTATTAATATATTGTAGTCGTAAATACTTTGCATCCGATACTGAGTACTAACTGGCAAATGCATGACTGATTAATGCCAATAAAGCATGAAGTAAAAGTGGTATATCAGGATCACTGTCTGCCTACCTCTATGTGGTACAGTTGTGATATCATGTATGTATGAACCATCAGGTCATAAGTATTATAACCGTGTTCTGAGGACCAGTGCATCAATAGGGTAGTTTCCTGTGTTTAATTTTGTACATTGTTCGATATACAAACGAATATAATACACAAAAGAAACCTTTTTGTGGAAACAGAATCAAAATTAAAAAATGAGTTCACAATATTTATTTTAAATATTGATATGATCAAAAATGAATGTGTAGTGGGAACATCTCACTATCTCCTCACATAACTGCACAGTAAGGGCCATTATGAGAGGTGACGTCACGGCTCATATTTTGCATTCTTTTACTGATATTTGACGACTACCCATTCCAGCAGATTTAAATGCAGTCTAATTTACTTATTTTTTTACAGATTCATAAAATTATTTAGATAATAGGTTTTATGTAATGTAATTTATTGATTATAATAATAAAATAATAAACGTAATAACTCATTATAAAAAACTCATATATCTTGACGGACCCACATACGAAATGCACCCCCGCTACAAAAACGATGCCGAGGCACAGGCGCGGATAGTGTAAACACACCCTAATTAATTAAAAAAAAACAATTTCAAATCAAATCAATCTCATTTATTTGCCGAATACATGTTATAGGCAGGGTATAGATGTTATGTAGAAACAGGAATTTTCCACTTTATTCAACTCTCACATCATGTGGAAATTATTCATAATATAACTAAATAACAAAAAAATATTGTTGAACTACAGAGCAGAAAATTACAAATAATATTCAATAGATCTAATAAAGTGAATAAATAAATATGAAAACACACATTGAATATTTAAACAGTGCTCAAATTGACAAAATGCCATACAGGTCATGTCCTAAGGTCACTTTAATATTAAATTTATATAATAATAATAGGTTTCATTTTTTTTGCATTTCATAAATCTTTTTAATCAAAATAACTGGTTACAGTATTGAGACTTCTTCTCCTTCATATCACTCTTGACAGAGCGGTCGTGGTCATCATAACTACATGATACTAATCATCCTCCTGATGTGAACTCACTATGTCACCAGTCACAGCAGACTTCATTTGATCGGTCCATCGCATGCGTGCCCTTCCACAGCATTGAGACTACATACAAATAAAATACAATTTAAATTAGGTTACATTAGATGAGAGTTGCTCAATGTATGTAAATTCAATTGCCTTATGGTAATAGTGTGATTTACAGAACCTATTACCACACATGGCTCTCAGCGCCATTAATCTAAATCCATTTAATTAATAATAAATTTTATTTCAGGTGCAACTATATCAATCGCCGACCCCTGAGCTCGCGATGGCGACCAAACTGTCCGCTTCGGCTGGACGTTCCACACCGACCAAACCTAATGATGACAAACTTATCGTCTTCTATAAGTAAGTAATCTGTCAGTCTGAGACGCATACAATATACACGACTTAGGGAACGTATCCATACTACGTGACCGATTTTTTTACAATTTTTGACCCCCCTCAGAGACCAGCGTATTATTTGCCCACATTAGTTTAAAATATAATTTAATAATAATCTGATCCGGATTTTCCGGTATATCCCGGGACGCGGAATTTTAAAATTCACAGTAACGAAAACTGGAGATATAATCTCTCATGCCTACACTTAAGACATAACTCCCTTGTTTTCAAATGGACTGATAAAAATCTATTGTAAACTTTGAACAACTTGACATTAATAAAACAATCAAAGATGGAGCCACTTTATATCCATCCAGTCAGCATCACAATGTCATTTGCCCGCTTTCAAGCGACTCTTATCTAGTCCCTTGTATATAATTAATTAAAATCTTCCTCAGGAACGAATACTTAGCGGTCCGTAATGCGGAAGGAGGTTTTTACGTGTGCCAAGCGATGCAGAATGTATACCGCACTACGCGTAAGATTAAAATCCGCTGGTTATCTCAAGATAAGACCGCAGACCCTTCCGGAGAGACTTACAAACCTGACTTTTATGATGTTACGGGTATGTTTTATAGCATTTAAAGAAAAATTGTTATAAGGGGTATGACTACAGAAGAAATAATTGTTATTTAAATAGTAAAAAATAAATAAAATATACTGTGCCGATACTCATATAATTGTCAAGCTAGGGTAACCTGTTTTATGTGTAAGTAGGAGGTTTTAGAGGGTTTTATTAAGGGACTTATGGTCCTAAAACACCCAGACCTAAAATAAATATATGTGGATCAGTCACACATATATATCTGGAAAAGAAATTTAAATTTACAATATAGAAAGAATCAGGGATGCATTGCCTATTTTATTAGGAAGGAATGGCTATTTACCAATGGGTTTTTATAAATCTCACTCACTATATTACTATACACAAAAGTGAATCCCTTCCCTGGAGCCATTTCATTAATAGTTTGTTTGACTGAATAATACCGTATATCTATATGTATTTGTGTATGTGTGTTAGACATGGAGTGCGTGCTGACGACGCTGTCCCTGTCCCGCGGCGGCGGCGGGGCGCAGGTGCTCCGCGCGGGCGAGGCGGCGCGCGCCACCTCCATCCTGCAGCGAGCGCTGCGGGCCGAGCGCGGCGCCGACCAGCCGCCGCATCTCGCCACGCTCACCGAGGAGCATCCAGACGGACGTCAGTACAAAGGGTTTTATATCACGGCATTCCGGAAAAAATCTGGAACACCGGGAAATTGATATATCCGGCATTGCGGATACTTTTATATTCATTTGTATGGACCTGTTGAAAAATTCACGATAACAAGTTATATATTTTTTAACATTAGTTACCATAACCACGAATTTGCAATCGTGGTTTGTGATTACCAAAATGGCCTGCACAAAACTATTTTAACAATCGAACATGTCAAACTGGCTAACATAAATTTCGCATTCTTATAGTCTTGTAGTATAAATGCACAAATGGGTTGACCTATCGATGGCGGCAGTTGTGAAGTTATAATTTTATAACTCTCTAACAAAAAATCGATAACGCACTTCTTATTTCGCACTGAAACTAACATTTCTATTTAAAGTGAAAATGCTAGTTAACAGTTTCCGAAGCATAAACAAAAATATCAAACGGTAGTAGCGACTGCCGCAGAAGTGAAAACTTTACTCTTTGGAACCATGTGTTCGTTTTTAAAACAGTGTTCATGAAGTAACTTTTTGTTTATTATTGCTTGTCAATAATTATAGTACTTCATAGGCTTATGTCAAAAGAACACGCGAACCCAGAACGGTAGGCAGCGGCTCTGCTGTGCTCTGGCATTGCAGAAGTCTATGGGCGGCGGTGACTACTTGCCATCAGGTGGCCTACTATAGAAATCAATTCCTATCTCGAACTTGATAACACTAACTCACTCAACTTAATGAAATAGAATATTTGCGAACTAGCAATCGTAAATACTCTATTTCATTTAGTTACTTAAAATTCCGTATTTAGTTAAATCGTGCGCTGATGTTGCGTTCAAGAGTGCCAATTGTACAGTTTTCGAACCCAATCCCCCGGTCTGTAACACAATTCCGATCGATCGGTATTGGATTTGTGAGATTTCGTATTCCGAGTGCGACTCTAGCGCCATATTAATTTAATATTGTATAACCATTCATATGATAATCTTAATTCCAATTACTGTATATTAATGGATACACAATATTGAAATAATATGGCGTTCAGGAGAACGAAATCTGTCAAATCCAATACCGATCGGTTGGAATTGTGATACAGAGTAGACCGGCCCAATTTTAAAATGGAATCGAGTGTCAAGAGTAACCCACCAGGTGGCCCGTCTGCCCCGTCTGCTCGTCTGCCTATCGAGGCACAAAAAAACCCATAAGTTTCAGTCTAAAGAAGTTTTCACTTCAACAATAATGTAATAATTTTTGTTCAGTGGATCTCTCGCTATACACAGACGAAGCACAGCTAGAGAAGAAATCTCGCAAGCGGAACAGCTCCAAGTCTTCACCGAGGAACAAACTGGACCACGCCGAGGATACTGCTGTAAGTTATCAGCTCATGCAGGAACTAGATACCACCCACCACGCAGTATATTGTAACACTAGCTTTTGCGGCTTCGACCGCGTGGTAGGTATTTTTTAAAGGTATAAAAACCATGGAGACATCTTAAGCTATTACATGTTTCTATATAATGCTTTCCCATAGGAACCGTGTATTTTCCGGGATAAAAAGTAGTCTATATCATTCTCAGACCCCTCAACTAACGCTATGCAAAATATAATATCGATCCCTTGCTCTGTGAAAAACAAAAACAATACTGTTCCGCGGAAACCGTACATATTTCCGGGACAAAAAAGAGCCTATGTGCTATTCCAGAGTATAATCTATCTCTGTGCCAAATTTTAACCAGATCCATCCAGCCGTTGTGGCGTGATTATTGAGTAACAAACATCCATCCAAACAGTCTCATTTATAATAGTATTAAGATTACAATTCTCATTCACAGTACAAAATAGCATTGTATTATTAGAACAAGATTGTCCAGCTGTTATTACAGCGGTTCTCTAATATACGAGACAGGTCCCGATAGTACTCAGTTGTCTATCTTATAAAGTTGTCCCCATAATGCCGATAGTTTCCTACCCCAAGTTAACAGTACATAAGCCGCTCATTCTCAATATCTAGCACTGCTTTTAAACACTTCACACACACTGATGGTAAGCGCAGTACCATCTAGTTACAGTATCTATTAGTGTGAGACAATCTATACCTGGCTACTCTACACAATCATGCCTGCTGTGTAGCTTCTTCACACTACGCTTAAAGCACCCAGGATCTTGGAAGGAAACACGGTAGCTGGCAAACTGTTCCACAGCTTGCGGTAAAGATACGAATTTGCGAACCTTTGAAGGTATGGCAAAGTTAAGAACTTTTTCGTTCAGTCTCGGTGGTAGACAAATCCACAAATTCTTCGTATTTATCGTCCCAGATATTATCTAATACAATTTGTTCCAGAATGATGCAACGACGCCGAAAAAGGCGCGAACAACGCCAAAGCGTAGTCCGAAAAGCGTTCGCAAAACAAAAACATCTCCCATACAGAGAAAACAAACAAACAATAAACGAAAATCGTCAGGTAGTACGCCCGTAGTGGCGAGCACAAGCAAGGTAGGCATAGTACAACGGATATATAGAAATGTACGTATCCGCAACCAACCACCACCCATTACATTCATGTCAGGCGAGTGAGTACGTGTGCGGTGCCGCGCGTCTGTCGCCCTCTCGCTCCCTCGCATGGATGCTGTCGCGGCGAGAGCGAGACGGCGATACGTCCTTCGAACACTTTCAAACAAAATTTACAGAGTTAGAAAAATGTATACCGTCCAAAATGTCACCATAAGGCGACACGACGCCATTTTGTGTGCGTGTGAATTTAGTATAGGAACACAAAATGGCGTCCGAGTTCAAGGACACGGCGCTTATTGTATTTGGTTCATTAGGTTTCTTAGTTAAATGCGAAAAGTTATTTTTTATTACGAAAAATTATTGATGGTTAATTTTATCGATGCATGCAATTTTTTTTAGTACAGTCATCCACAAGTGCCACTGTACTCAGGCGAACGCTCACATAGGACTATGGCAGGATGGCAAAGGAATTGATGCAAAATTACTCTAAACCTTTTTTAATAACTAGCGTTCATATTTAATTGATCGTTTAACAATAACACTAGACTTAAGTTTCGGCTCTGTAACATAGCCTATATTGTAAGAATAACGCTAGATTCTATGAAAAATCAGACCCAATCCTTATATAAAAATATCTAATATAGGTTCATTACAGAACCCTTTTTTGAAAGAGAATTAATATGACAATGTTCGGCTTAATATAAAAAGTTTGAAATATTGTTTTATTATATTACTTCATTTTACTAGAGTAAGTCGACTCATCGATTCACATGGATCTTGAACAGAAATACATTGTGGTTATAAAATAACAAAAACTATAGTATAACTAAATAAAATATACAATAAAAAACCTTAAAAACTATTGCCATGTTAAGTATTGGCGGTGTATTACCTCAACAACATAATTCTATTGTTCAAAGCTTAAAATTTCAAGGTTATCACTGTAGGTAATCATTTTGACGTGTACTTGGCCATAACGAAACAACTAAATACGAACGATAAACTTATTAAAAGAAGATTTAAAATAATTGTCCCATAATACTTCTCTGCCATCTTCGTCCGTATTGAGTGTCTAGCCTTCAAGTGGTGTGACTCAGTAAATATCTTATTATTTGGGTAAAGGTATTTTTTTTATTACTCACGACATATTCATACATTAGAGTCCATCGATATTTGAAATCGCATTACCCTAAAAACAATATAGGTGAAGGATGCATGGCAATGCACGAAAATCCTATACAATTGGCTGCTTACTATCAAAAATGAATTCGAAGTTATAATTTGTAAAATATCTCGAAATAAAAAACCTGTATTTTAAAATATTTTTTTCCCTCAACATACATTTTTTTTTAATAGATAATTGTTTGTGTTTATCGCTACATTTAAAAAGGTCTTATCACTTGTTTTACGAATTTACTTAGTTCTAACTTTTTTTAGGAATGAATTACTTATTTTAACATTTACTGAAATCCTTTCAATAGTGAATTTTCAACAAACTACTTTCAGGGTATGTCTTTATTTACATGTTTTGTTTACAAATAAACAGCCAGAGTGTTCTAATTTATAAATTCCATGTAAACACCGAAACTATTCAAATTTTGATTGTTAAATGACATTGATAAATAAACATGTAAGATAGGAAATCGCTTCTTCACCTTCTTGTCTATGGCGTAGTGTGAAGAAGCAGGCCGGCATGATTGTGTTGAGTAGCGGAGAATAGATTGTCTCTCGCTACTTGATACAATAATTGGACGGCACTGCGCTTACCATCAGGTGCAGTGTGGTCACTTTGCCGTGCCAGGATAAAAAAAAAGGAAAACATCTTCCAGGGCCTACTAGTATATAAATTCTATGTAAATACAGAAACCATTAGTTAAATCATATTCTGTTACTAACCCACGTGTTCCCACTTCATCGTCACCCGCCATCATTGCTTGCTTTGTGCTAATTATTATTTTGATTCTCTGTTCGCCTTATTTCTTCTTTTATTTGCTAATTCTCGAAGTTATAGCATGATATTTCCGCATGTGTTATAAAATAATATTTGACTATGTGGGCGTCAGATGAGTAATTCATAATGTTTTTTTACCATTTCTTTAGATATTAACTATTCTATGTGAATAATAAAAAATTGAGTAGGTAAATTATTTACTGTTTTAGTTTTTTTTATTTTGATACATTATTTTAAATACTTGGTTATTTCAATTTACCTAATTTGTCGTCAATTTTAGGCATAATATTGTATTTTCTTTATAATATATTAGATTATTGAATGCTACAATATTATGGATTGCTCCCCAAAAAACAAAATTAAATATATTTGGATGTTGAATATAAGTGTGGATAAAAGAAGGAATGGTTTGATCGCTTTCAAAGTCACTAATAATCGAACCTGCACTGTTCTAAACGTGTATTCATTCGACAGACGGCCACAGCGGTGACGGAAAAGGCTAAATCAAAAACACCGGCTAAAAGAACACCGACCAAACAGAAAGAGAAACCAGATACCACTACCACGCCTGTGCGTAAGGGAAGGAGATCGGTCAGAGGTAGGTTCTATTACTAATAATATTCCTGTTTACAAGGGTTGTTAAAAATGTTTCTGACGCCCCAAAAAACGAAAATACGAACGAACGAATTTAACGAAACTAATGCGTGCCTTAAAACGCTCTAAGTCTTCATAACATTCATTCATTCATATTTATGCATTGGATATGTGGATGGATGCAAAAACAGCATATTCATAAATAAACATGCAGGGAAGTGGTAGAATTATTATTTCTTTAAAATGTGGAATGCAAGAGTCAGTTGGTTCAATGTTTACCATTTATCGAATGCATCGCTTTGAGCCCCAAAAAAATCGATAACTATGAATAACAGCCACTCCATTTGGGTTTCGAACATACGACTTTCGTCTTGATAGTCCGTACCACAACTAGGCTATCGCTGCTAGTGTCACCTATATAAAATGAATATTTTGTTTCAGAGTGTAAATCGTCACCGATAGTGCCGACCCCATCGACATCTACCGGCAAGACCACTCGCACGCCGCGGAAACCGCCGCACCACAAATAATACACCGACAACACGCCCGGTGTTGTTCAAGTGATGGGACACATGTGGATAACACGTATACTCGTACGTTTACATACGACATACAACGTACACAAACTATACTAGGAACTGTCGACTGTGTGTCTAGTGGCCACCGGGGCATTGTAATGTCATACAAAGCATCATGCATCTAATACAAAGCGTATATTTGCTACAATTACAAGAAAAAATGATTATCTAGATTTGATTTTAACTCATAATGTAATAGTAATTGAAACTAATCTTAGTTTACACTTGGTTCATGTGATTTAAAAGAGAACTCGGTAATCAGTATCTTGAAATTTTGGGAAATATATGTTGTCTTGTATTAACGGCTTAGCTATGTCCAGACTCATGCTATTTCTACTTGTAATTAATGTCTTCCGGTCAAGTGTTAGTGCAAATACGCATAGAGGCGTGTGAGAGAAGTGATTGAACATTTATTACCTTAGATGAAGAAAGTGGGTTGATGGTCTACTCTCAAATCCAATACTGATTGATCGGATTTGGATTCAAGAGTAGGCCAGCAGTCTCCATAGCAGGATACAATTATATCTTGTTGTGTATCAGGAACTATGAGAGTTGGTCTGATGAGATCTGGGTCTTACGGATTCAAATATCTGTGAATCACACAAACATTTTATTCAGTGCGGGAAATGAATCTGCAGTTTCTCGTTTTGGAAGCCAGTGTGCCAGGGACTATGTATGCTCAGTGAACTTGCTAAAATGTCCTTTAAAACAATGCTTACACAGCAGAAGGAGACAAAAAGCGGTACCTAACCAGAGTTTCTCATACAAGTGAATTTGTGCACAGTGATCCAAGAAGGATGTGACAGAAAATGCAAGTTGAAAAATGTATGAGGGTGGATACAGTTATGAAATCTCTGTTGAGGAGTTGACGGATAAAATTGGATGGATAAGATTCGAGAGGTCAAAAGAAAATAGATTATTACTGAGACAAACTAACATTAACATAACCATGTTTACCTATAGTTGGAGTTCATATTCAGACTATAACACTATACCAATTGTTATTTCATATACATGTGAAAACTGCAGGTGGACCGAGTTAATTAAATAAATAATAACTATTCTACTCAAGAGATACGTATTATCAAAACAAATATGAAGGTTATACTTCGGCTTCTCTGTAATAATCATAAATTTCGTTACTATTAACTTCTCAGTCTATTCGTTTATGGTCCAAATCAAGAAAACGTCAAAAATATGAACCACTACACACGCAAACGGCTCGTTTCGATAATTTATCTATAACGGATATGTACTTTAAGTGTCTTACCTGATAAAATAAGTACTGGGTACGACTTGTGCCGGATAATGTCGACATCAGAGTCGATATGTCGATTGGCGGGGCTAGTGTTGTGCACGGTGTATCGATAAATGACGGCGTTATTATATTCGGGGTATTTTGTTTGAACAATGTGACAGCAAAATGACATTCATTCATGAGTTTTAATTTTGAATACGAATTGATTTATTAATTATTTGCGTTTTATGTTATATCTACTGATCACAGTAGTGAATAGTGTAGGTTAATGTATTGATAAACCATAAAGTAGTAGAATGATTGTGCCTTGAATCCATAAAGGTAACAACGATTATTACGTGAAATTGTAAAAATATCAATCGCCGTGCGCACATTCAAACCTCTTTACAACATTTATCGATATTCGATAAACAAGTAGAATCGATTTATCGACATCGATATATTGATGATGTAAAAGAATAAATTTATTAGAACGCGACGTGGTTAAGTGTGTGAAATGTAGTTTTTAAATCTATTTTTATTCGTTATATGTTCTGTATTGCTGAAACAATTTGTGAGTACTGAGCTTGTTAAATTGTTTAGTTTTTTAAGTTTTTGGTTATAAAAAGGCTTATTTGCTCTCATTTGATATGATCCTCGAACATGAATATGAAATAATTTCAAATAAACATAGCTGCAATGGCATTTGGAATATATAAATCTTTTCTGCCATACTTAGGCCACCATCTACGGTTTTCGATTCGAACAATCACATTCAAGGATGGGAATTAGTGTCCGAAATGGTGTAAGGTTTCCCACCTCATTATCAGAAGAAAATAGGATCTATATACTATTGCAACTCTGCCTATCCCTTCCGAGATATAGGCGAAAGCTTGTGTGTACGTAAAATATATATAATGTAGCTACAGACCACCCCTCTGTTGTGTAGCTAGTTATTACACACACATGTTAGTTTATATAGAAGCGAAGTGCTCATTAATCAACGCAGCGGTAGCTTAATATTTTGTATGTTTTTAGATTTATATTTATTTCCTTGTATCAGTGTATCCGCATAATCGTTTTAGTTTGTTTTAATTTACTAATTTACCTTCTATACGAACGTTGTAAAAAAGTTTATTTTTTATCTATGCTTTTTTAAAAATTAAGTACATGTTATATTATGTAACAAGTAGCACAATTTAATTAATCATTTTATTAAGTTTGATGTTAAGATGAATTCGTGTATGTTCATTTTTATGGTGTCTCATACATTAAATCAAGATAGAATAATTAAAGTTTATATTTAGCACCTTTTCTTGGTATCCGAATAAGTGTTGCCATGTCCGATGTGTAATTTCTTCTAATATTATTTGGAATACCGTAATGTGAAGCAATAAATATGTGTTAGACCGCCTTCATATGGTTAGATGAAACAGATTTTAATATACTTACCGTTTCGAGGCGTCCTTGTTAGACAATGAAAATCTATGACATCACAATTTTCTAATATTGTATTTAAATGTTTGAAAAGTGAATTAATAGAAAGTTAATATAGTTTTACTGACGTGAACTTATTACTAAGTATAATTAATAGAGATGCCTGTAAATATATACATTAACAAGAAATGTTAACGATTGTCGTGTTGGCTGGTTTGAAGGGGCATTTTACATTTATTCAGTATCTTCTATGATCATTTATACATCTGATTTATCGTGTAAAGAAAAAAATCGCATTCTTTTCCATTGGATGAGAGATTGGCATTTATTATTTGAAACTCATTTATTGTGAGGACAATTTTTTCGACTCCCGTAAGTAAAATTGTGTATAAACGTAAACTTCCCTTAAATTCAGCCGCACGTGACGACGGGAGAGGTACTATTTACCTGTTCTGTAAATTTTAGGCAATAGTTTTAATTTTTTTGTAAGTTAGGCTAAAAATTCTAAATTTTGCGAAAGAATTAGATATGGCGACAGAAATCTTGTATATCAGTACAAAGAATTTAAAATTATCATATAATGTTTTTATCATTGGATGTTTTCGCTTCACATAAAATATATTTTGATATGATCAGTGTTTGGGTTTAGTGGGGTAGTCGCGTGAGTCACATTTTTGTGTAAAATTAAGTCGTTGAGGTTTTAAAAATGTCATCGATACGTTACTTTCGAAGTCTGGACCAAGCTTTCTATGTAAAAATGATGTGATTAATTCACTATATCATGTACAGTATCACCAAAATGTTTATATGAATCAATGGATCACTGCCTCTTGTAAATTAACTTGTGACATCTTCTAGATAAATAAAATCTTAGTTACACACCAAACTTTATCAATATCGGTTTAGAGTTTTGTGGGTATATGTTATTCTACAATATAAAATGAAAAATCGTATTTGTTAACCAATCGCGTTATATACGAACGGATTGATTAAGAGGCAGTATCAATTCCTGGCAGCATAAAGCTAATTTTGTATTAAATCTGCCAAAAAAAAACCATTATTACCTTCCCAAAGGACAACATTACCCGCGGAACTCGTACTTTTGTACGTGGTTTATTATATTTTCATTTGTAATGTGGTTTTCACAATGTCTGACATCAACGCGACGGTATCGCATGTTAATATTTTGTTTACACGTTGGGTGAACGCATGCATGTGGGACGTATTAGGAAATTTAAGTACCTAATTTCTATCATAAAATAGGTATTAAATAGGTTAATTTCTAAAGAGATATAAGCTTAGGTTATAAATTATTGTGTGTGTATTTTCTGTTCATAGTGTGAACGCAGGGATCGGTGTCACATCTTGGCACTCTGGTACAATAGTGTATGACATATTTTAAGCGTTTTATACAAAAATTATTGATATCAGTTCAAGAGTACTATTGTAACAGAAAGTCCACAAATTTATATGCAATTCAGAATTAAATATAATAATTTAAGAAAATGATGAGTGTTTTATTTATACTTCTAAAATATCTGAAAATTATGAATGCTGTGCTGAGGTATGGGGTTCGTTTCCCGGGTCAGGTTTTCCTACCACAATATGAGTGATAGTTCAGTATCAGTCTGGGAGTTTGGAATCGTGCCCGTTATGGAGATAAGAGCTCTGCGAAATGTGGGTGTACTGGCTACACCTCTGCCTATTCCTTCATGATTACAAGCATTAGTGCGTATGTGTTTTATTTATACTTCTGCATTTAAAATGAATTTAGGATAATAAATTTTATAGTAATTACGTTAATGGTAATATTTTGAAATTTTGTGTATAAGGCATATTAAAATATAAACAGTCCTACAGGAATTCTATATAATAATGCATGTGACAAAAACATTAAATGCTGTTAAATTTAGTTAAAAAATAAGGAAGAGGGATAATAAAAATAACTGCAATAAACAAAAAATCAACTTTATTCTTAATCATCATCTAAGGTTTCCAGTGGGTACTCAGTCATTATTAAACCTCGAGACCACAGAGTGTCCACTAACTGCAACTTGTCTGAATCATTTGGAATATCCAGGTTTTCCACAGCCACATATTCCGGATAAGTCAATATTAGTGTCTCAATAGCTGGGGCGAATTCCTCTTCAATCTCAAAGTATGGGAGTTCATTTCCATGGTATTCCAATGAGTTTTCTACATAATAGTACAATCTAATCTTTTCTTCAGAAACCATCCTTAGTATGTTTTTGCGCAATAGCCTTATTCTTGTATCTAGACTTATTTCAACTCTATTTGTAACTTTACCATTTTCTATCATGACATCATTGTCTCCAAATACAGTGACTGCTTTTTCCAGATCATTTAATACTGGGGGCAAAGCAGCATGTAGGAACATCTTGTGCACCTGATCAACAGAATCATCAATGGGTAAATAATTTTTAATCTGATCAAATAATGTGTGGACCAAATCTGTTATTTCAGCCCGTCTTGGAGTGTTCAAGTCAGAGTTGACAAGACCAAAGTTGTCATACAAATCAAACGGTAAGCCACGTCTCAATTCAACATTTTCATTTATAGCAATTTGTAATGCTGCCGGAATCATTTTACCCATCAAGTCTGCCCAGGAATGTTGCTGGTACATACTTATGGTGACATGGAGAGAGTGTTCCCCATCAATAGTCACACCTTGGTGAATGTATCCTCTTGGAAAGTAAAGCATATCACCAGCTTCTAAAGTAATTTCCATAACAGGGTCACCAATTTCCTCCTGATCATAATTCTTTGATGAAATTCGAGGCAGTACTTCATTTTTATTTAACGGTTTGTAAATACGCCAGTGTTTCTTGCCTTCTGCTTGTAATATGAAGGCTTCAATGTCATCATAATGAGGTGCAAAACCTTGGCTGTCAGGCGGAGTGAGATAAGCATTGGCACCAACAAATGAATTGAAGAATTCTTGCATTGTTGCATTTAGTAGATGCAATTTAGGTATATATGTTTGTGGATTTAGCAACCGTATACTACAACCATTGAGATACGAGTCCCAAACAGTGTGGGGATACGCTCTGCCCTCTGGATTATGGGTTTCTCTTTTATTATTGACATATGAAGTGACATCAATGTTCTTGGTAAATTGAATATTTTCATTACGTAGCATATCATCAATGATTGGGGTTGATATAAGCTCCTTGTAATATTCAGGCTTCTTTCTAGAGATGTGTAATGGTTTGTTCTCCCATACTTTATTGAGGAACTCATCAGGGTTGTATGGTGCTATCATCCATTTGAATACTTTGAGGCCTTCTTCCACACTATCAGTCTGAACTGGTGTAAACTCAAAAGAGCCGTGACTATCATGCGAATGCGACTCATCAGAGTTGTGATCGATTAGAACAGGTGCGAGTACTGGAATATCATCATCCTGTGATGTGTCTGAATCCTGACTGCTAACTGACTTTTGTACCAATAATTGTTTCTTACTTACTTCAATCTTTTGTTTCTTAACTTTCTTCTTTTTATGGATTTTTTTCTTTGCAATATTCTTGGATTCCTTTTGTTTTTTTTTATCATTCTTAACTTTTTTAGCTATTTCCTTCTGGATTTGTTCTGGTATATCTTTGGTGACATTTTTAGCCAATAACACCGCTTTTTTCTTCTGCTTCTTTTTATCTTTTTTTTCTTTATTTGCTGTTTTATTGGCCTTGTAAATAGAAAATGCCGACACTGGTGAATCCGTGGAATCCATGGTAAACACGTGGTGTATTTGATGTTTATAATACCAAGGACAAGTTTACTGAATTGCACATTTTCACTACGTTAACTATTGTATTATATTAGATATTTAATCGTCTTTTCAAGCACTTGTTCACTTCATATAAAAAAATTTAAACATTGCTGTCGGTGCCAAAATTAATTTATTTTATTGTGGTTAGATTTTCTTTTTAAGAGCCCCGAATACAAGCTATTGTATTTTAAACATGCTTCCTAGTGTTCGGGAATGGTTATAAGCATTATTTCAAGTTATTAAGCATGTTCTCTATGTAGTATAAATACTCTTTAATCATAAGTTATATTATTTCAATTATTCACAACACAATTTATTTTATGGTACTCTTTGAGTATTTAAGACTATTCTAAGATGGCACTGTATCTAAGCACTGTAAATTTATTGTCTCAGGAAAGCTCAGCCAGCTGTATCTCTATATTTTTCAAAAAGCATTAAAATAGGTACTACTGAAAATATTTTCTGTCCAACTTAGAAACAGCATAAAATCATACAATTTTTTGGTTCCTATTCTTTTCGAAAAATGCCGGTAAGTAGCCTTCAAACTTCCAATATGGTCCCTGTAAACCAAAACCCGAATCATAAAATCTGAAAACTGAGTCATATTGCGTTTGCTAAGAACAGTTGTTGAAATACGTCTCACAGACGGCAGTCCATGGCGTGTGGCATGTGCTATCTATCTCAAGCGTAGCTTCTCTAAGTAATCTGTGGCTATCTCAGACTACAATATTATAATTTTGCCAACGAAACAGTATGTGGGGTGCGAACTATTGCGGATTAGGTTCGTGATATCGCGCTCCATGAGAAACTACCTTTAGACCTTGGTTAACGAGTAGCGAAGCTAGCCATTAGATATCACAAAAAAATCTCGGCATATTTAAAATTAAAAACATTGAGTTTTGAAATTATATTTTTTTCATTTGTCAGTCAGTGCCGCAGTGGACGTACAGCCAGCTGTGAAATAAGAGGTCGGGGTTCAATCCCTTAACTAAGATGTTTTCAAATGTTTATATGATTTACACATATGGCTATTTGCATTAGGTCTGGGTGTTGTGATCCATGTATCGCTAGAGCGATATGATCTACGCCATCTTCGGGCCTGTTGACCCAACTCACACTGGTGCAGAGTCGAAGCGTCGCGTCCTGTTTTTCAACTACAACGCGGGGGACCTCTTTAGAGTATTTTGTTCCATGAGGGCGACGCGCGTCGTCGCTCGACGACGGTCACTATTACTGACGCTCGCACTGTGCTAAATCTGGTGTGGTCGGCGTCAGACGCGTCACCACAGCGACGAAACCGCTAAACCGCTAGACTTAAACCAAGCGTCGCGTCGACGCGATTGCATATTTGCATAACAAAATTTTGTACATTAATATTGGGAAAATAGAGATGAATATGCTATAGGCGAAACGCATGACGCGACGCGACCCTTCGACTCTGCGCCAGTGACCCTTACTGGCGAGAGATTACGCCACACAAGAACAGCTGGAAGACTGGTTTGAGAGCCCAAGATCCACTTTGGGTCACTGAACTAGAGGAGTTATAATTTGATACGGTTTTTAAAAGTCTATATAATTCTAGTTATATAAGTAAAGTAAAACAATGTTGATAAATTTTCAAGCTCATTTATTTACGAATTACTTTCGGATACAGATGTGTATTATGAATATATCCATTCAAGGCATTCTGTGTTGTAAACTACGCTCTACACTAATAACTATTAGTTATTTTAGTACATTGAATATTGAAACGTATTAATAAAGATTACACACTTATTATACTTATAGGTAGGTACTCGTACATAGTTTTTCGTTTCTATCTAACATTGAATTTATTTTTTGACAAATCAAATTTGGAAAAATACGAAACAGGTTACGCATCATTACAAAAAAATATTTTACCCTTTTTAACTTATAGTGATGCAAATACAATTGTGATAACAATAGATGGTAGCTATAAATCATTTTTTTTAATATTTTGAACGTGATACGACTCTGTAAAATACGAATAAATAGAATAAAATATTTGAACATCTTAAGAAAATTAAATTAGAGTATAAAAAATATTTTTAAATAACTTTTATATTCATTTCTTAAGTTTGAATGTATTGTCACTGTGTTTAAAAATAATTTCCATAATCATAATAATAATGCAGGTTATCTACAAACGGAATATTATTAAATTAATAAAATATAAAAATTCAGTGTAGAAATTCACAGCCTTACAGTAACTAATAAAAATGCTTTTAAAACGTAGAAATGTGTTTTTTTTTATTTTGCATTTTACAGTGCAGTGTCGTTTAATCATGCCAGCGCTTGTTATTTGCATTATAAAAAATATAAAATAAATTGGATAAAATGCATTTTTGTTTAGCGATGTATTATAGCCATTGAACTCTTATTATATAATATACACATTAATTAATTTACTCTACCATTATACATTCTAATATAATTATCCAAATCACATTTCTGTGTTCATAATATTTCATATTTTTATATTAGTAAGATATATTTTTTATATTTTTTTATATACTCCAATGAAACTACTAAATTATTGGTCATCTATCACACATAATTGATACGTCACAATTTATACTAGTTTTGGGCTTGAATAAAAATCATATTGGTACCTACATAATATCATTGCATAATTTACAGTATGAGAATCGAATAAGTATTACTTTTCAACTTTATTTCATACATTTATCGACAGAAAAATTATTGATGTTTTGGCATGTAAATATATTTTTATTTATTTTTAATTGTAATCATGATATTAGTTATATTTCCCCTAAAAGTAATTTGAATACCATTATTGATATTGTTAGTCAAGTAATGTTGCCAATTGAGAAATTAAATAATATATTTTTCTATAATTGATATGACATTAAAAGACGGTGTATCGATTTATTAAAATTCGTAAAGTTTAGACGTGTGTAAAACGTATACATATAGGACATTTTAGGCAGTCTGTTGAAGTATTACATTTTCGTCATAGATTTTTTAAATTCGTCCGCCACGTTTCTTGTGCGGTAAATATTTGAAAGTACAAAATGAATTTAGAAAAGTGTGAAAATTTAATAAAGTTCGTCAGTCTTATTTCAAACACGATTCACTTTGGTGAGTCGTTAGGTTTTAACAACTGATCTTCCGAAATGTTAAATGCAAATTTCGAGATAACAATGAAACTTTAAGGACGGTAGTCAATATAAATAAAAAACGTAAATACTTGAATATACTTAAAACTAAACAACTAAATATTCCGTGCTCTTTACATTCACATTCATATAATTAAACATAGGTACACCAATTCTACATTTTCAAATACATAGCCACAACTTAACTACAACACATATAAAGATTTTTCAGGAATGAACGAAGTCTGGGCCAGGTCTTTGCACCGACAAAAATTAAAATATATAACTCGTTTTTACTAAAAAAAGTTTCCATTAGGTACATAAAAATAATTATCGTTATAACATCCGTTTAATGTAATTTTCTTGATACATTTTTGATAAGTAGGTAGGTATATGATATTAATATGACTGAGTAGTAGTAGTTATTATTAGATAAACAGAAATTTAAATAAGAAGCTAAATCGCAGTATTTTAACGTTGTGTTGGCGCCATTTTGGTTCATTAGTCCATAACTATCATGGCTGCCATTTTACGACCTAATATTATGGCGCTAATGGAAACAAACCTTTATATAAAATAATAGTCTTACCACATCAATAATTGTATGGAAAGAACATCTAATTCATATCCAAAAAATATCTATTTTTCGTTACAGAGCAATAGCGTCAGATACATAGAGCTGGCCCAAAACTAAAGTCACACGTGTAGATCCGTTGCGGGAACATTCTAGATCATTCCCCAGAGTATGACAACCAACGATGACCAACCAGGACAGAAAAATAGCACTTACTGTATTCAATTATAGAGATTTTGGATTGGAACTGTATATTTTTTTACTATACAGATGTCGTAGAAAGGTGGTATACATAACAATACGACGTTAAGCAAGAGTCATTGGTAACATAACGGTACCTAAAGTCGAAAATCCCTTAACCTATGTATCACAAGGGTACTGGTGTTCGGAAAAGGGTAACAGGTAAGAAGTAGTAGTAGCTTTTTCTAGTACCACCTACATTTCTGGAACATACTGTATAGTTAAGCTACTTTTTTATTCAGAACAACCAAAGTGAGGTCTAAATTTGAATGTTTTTATTAGGTGTGTTCTGAATTTGAAAGTTTTTTATGTGTGTTCTGAATTTGAATGTTTTTTATTAGGTGTGTTCTGAATTTGAAAGTTTTTGTTAACCGGGGTTGTCTAGATGTCTCCGCGGATCAACATGTTTAATGGAGCCTCATGTCTCGCGCGTGCACCGGAGTAGTGTCCTCGGGACTGGGGCTATCATCGAGGTGTGGTCGAATGTGCACGACGGAGCGGCGCTGCTGGTGCGAGTAGTCGTCGCGCATCACGAGCCCGCCGATGCCGTAGCCGACGCCGCCGGAGCCGCTCAGGCGCATCTTCTCGGGGTCCTCGTCGAGCTTCACCGATGAGAACACGGTGCTCAGGTTCAGTTGCGGGATGTCGTAGAACACCGTCAGTGTCAGCATCAGGAACGTCAGCCCAATTATTAAGTAGACTGTGCATAAAGTTATATGCTCGTTAGTTGAAAGATATATATGTATACGCTTTATTTGAGTTTTCTGTATACATCATTTACTTATTCAAACTAGCTGTTCCCCGCGGCTCCGCCCGCCTAGTTATATTATACTATTTATAAAATCATTTCATCTCTCACAACTACTCTTTGCATAATACAGATATTCATTCAAACATTATAAATTTCGATTGAATACACCGATTTAAATGAAATAAAGACTAAATGTTACCTCGAGATACACTCTATTATTTTATTGTCGATTCTTTTATCGTAATACAGTATTTTGGACGTGATGCCTCGACAGACAGACAGACAATAATTCCTATAACAATTGTTTTGGGTTCTATATCGATAATATAACACGTTACAATACAATTTTTGCAAAAATATTTAATGTACAGAGAAAGTGCCTATTCAGCTTTGTAAGTTGTAGGTTTAGATAGATAAATGCGCACTAAGTTTAAATTTTGTGTTGCGCATTACAAATTACTAAGAAACTTTCTTAATCCAGATTTTTATAGTTCGAATAATCAAATAAATAATATATAACTATAAATAAAGTGTGTATATAGACAAACTAAGCTTGTGTAATATATAACCATAGATAAGATTTGGCGCCAAATTAAAACTGACCAATCACGTAGAGATAACAATCAACGCATAGCAGACTTGACTTTGTGTTGTTCTCACATGCGTTAGAGGTTAGTTTGTTTATGGACGAATATATGTTATTTACGTGGAAATATAATTTTATATCATATTATTTCACTATATACTTAAGCTGTTTAAGGTCACTTAACCTTGGAATTGAAGTATATGAGAGAGACATTAAAATGTTACATGTTCCTATCACACATTCAGGTGCCATGTTTAAATATAAAAGTATGTGTATGTTAGTTCGAATTACTTACAAGTAGTGGCAACTTTGTAGAATGGTCGGTAGGGCTGTCCGGGTGCATCTCCTGGAATGTAGTCTCCGAGGCCGATGGTAGTGAGCGATATGAAGCAGTAATAGAACGAGTCGAGGAAGTCCCACTCCGGTTCCAAGTAGGCGAAGACGACTGCTGGCAACACCAGGAAGAATACCACCAGGGACATCACTGGAAACATAAATCATATGTTGAACCTCTGTCCTGATAATCGATATTTAAATATTATAATGTTTCTTAAAAGCTGAATTGATTTTACAAAAAAATGATTTAAATTTCGATGCGACAAAATCATAATACGTGTCACAAACCAAACAAATAATTTCTTAGGAAGAAAGAAAAAATATCTTTAAATTTCTTCGACATAGAGTAATGAAATTCGACGATTCTCTCGGAATATTGAACTGTCTTTTATCCCGCAACGAAATTAATCAAATATAGGAGAAGTTGGAAATAATGAACTAAAGAGGTAATTATTCAGTAAACTCACCAATAATGGACAGATGTACTAGTCGTATGGTGAATGGTCGGTACAGATGTCCGAGCGAGGCGTTGAGGGCGCGCAACATCGCCGTGGCGGGTAGCAACAGTCTCTCCACTAGGGCTGATAGCAGCACCAGCGTCAGGGGGATCCCCAGGAGTGCGTACACCATGCAGAACAACTTGCCAGGCTTCGATAGCGGTGTGACATGCCCGTAGCCTATGATTACACAAACATCCATTAGATCCACAGATAAAAATGAGAATTAAGAACTATAAGAGACTTACATATTATTTGTTTAATTAATTAACACGGATACAACACACATACATATACACTCACGCCTGTTATCCCCTAAAGGTACACCTCTGCCTACCCCTTACAACCTTACCCTTACCCTTACCCTTGTAACCAGTACACCACTTTCGCCGAATTTATTACGGTCCCCTTATGTGATAGGAGGCGAGCCTATGGACTCTAGATCGACTCCGGGCTGATACTGAGTATTCCTAACCTCCTTCCTAAAATAGGAAAACCCAATATAACCCGAGACCTCAGCACAGTAGTCGTAACGTATGCGCAATTACAACCGCGCCATCGAGGCAGTCACATATACTCATGAATATACTCAGATTTGTCTATGGATTTATTTACCTAACTTTTTTTTATTTTTTTTTTATCGTGGCTCGGCATTGTGACCACACTGCACCTGATGGTAAGTGCAGTACCGTCCAGTTATAGTATCAAGTAGCGAGTGATAATCTATCCCTCGCTACTCAATACAATCATGCCGGCTTGCTGTGTAGCTTCTTCACACTACGCCTAAAGGACCCAGGATCATAGGAAGGAGGGAACACGGTAGCTGGCAAACTGTTCCACAGTTTGATGGTGCGGCAAAAGTACGAGTTTGCGAACCTCTTAGTTCGGGCCGGGGTAGTAGACACCACAAAGCTGTGGCTTCGCAATCCAGTACGCGTGGTTCTGGTATGGAAGGGAGAGGATGGGATAAGATCAAACAATTCTTCAGAGCATTCGCCATGATACAGACGGTAGAACACGCTAAGCGAGGAAATATCCCTACGCAGCTGTAGCGGCTCCAGGCTGTTACTCACGTCTGCATCATTCACAATGCGGATGGCCCGCCGCTACAACCCGTCCAAGGCATCGAGGAGGTATTTTGCGGAACCGTCCCAGAGGTGCTAGCAGTATTCCAAAACTTCAATATTATGATTACTAATTAAAACACCATATATTTCGTGAGGCTTACATAAGCCCAAATACTCTTCCCTTTGCCAATCCCTTAAGAGCGGCAGCCATTTTCTGGCGGATGTTCTTGATCGGTGGAGATTATGTCGAGTAGCGAGATATAGTTGTCTCTCGCTACTTGATACTCTAACTGGATGACACTGCGCTTACTATTAGGTGCAGTGTGGTCACTTTGCCGTGCCAGGATAAAAAAATAGCATCAGCACTTATTCTTTTTTTTTTTTTAATGCCTCGATAGTCAGACGAGCAGACGGGCCAACTGATGGTAAGTAGTCACCGCCGCCCATAGACTTCTGCAATACCAGGGCACAGCAAAGCCGCTGCCTACCGTTATTCGATTGCCTGCCTCAAAGTAGAGGGGAATTAAAGGATTCAATAGAATATCAGATTGATAGGATATAATTTAATTCAACTAAGTCCAATGTCAGTGGCAACTTTTCTTAAGTTTTTGCTATTTGAGTTTGATTTATGTATTCAAGTTTTAATTAGTTTTATAAACTTATGGGCGTTAAATTTATGCTTATTTATTCATATTTATTCAATGACTATATCATAAATCATATTTATACGGTAGTGGTTCTATAATAGTTTTTATAAATATCATAGGTATTTAAGTATCTATGACATATAAATTCTATTTTAATCAAGAGAGAAGACTACGAGTTGAACTGATTGTTGTCCAACTTTATAAGAACGGCAGACATCTGACATCCCAAAGTCTGTTCATTTTTTCGCGTTACCCACTCGTAATTCAGTGATTTCATTGTATCCTTTGGATGTGTGTTAGGAAATAAGGATCAACCAAAGCTAAGTATATGTCGGAGCAACATGAAAACGGATAATCAATTGAACTTTTAAATAACTCGTTTTATTGTAAAATGTCTGAACCGTCACTTGTTTTGCTATTTTGAGGGTTTTTTTTTCTCGTGTTTTGACGTATAAGTGTTGTTTTGTTTCGCTGCATAGAGTTGTGTATGTGATGTGGGGTGTGCCCGACAAAGGATTAGGACCCTCGCTATTTGATACGTAGGTCCATCCTTTGCCGGTTATGTGTGCGTGTAGGGGGATCTTCTGCAGAGACAGGACTTTCACATAGCTGTGATAGCATGTTTCCGTCCGCCTCTCGTAAGCCCCCCTGAGTGGTGTTATCGGGATTGAGTGTGTGAGTTGAGTGTGGTGTGTTGAGGAATACGGATATATATATTTTTTTTTATCTGCTTAAAATTACAATTACTGACTACTACTGCACCGCCCAATAAAACAGAAAAGTGTAAATAACTCAAAACTAAAATGATATAAAGAAAATATTTATCACTTAAAACTATCATTATATAAAGGAAAAATATGTGTAAAATTATATAAAATAAAATATAGAACAAACAACAATAATGGCTGTGGTTTTGCACAACAAGCTTAAGGTCCAGCCGGTGTGGTCGCCTGATTGTAGGTCTTGATTTGGCTGAGGATGGTATTCACCAACTCCACGAAGGCCGCGAACGCCCCCTCCCTTCCCTCGGCGAGAAGTTGGGAAATGTCAAACGGTGACACCCCAAAGCCCCATCTCATGTGTATGCCGATGTACACCAAAAATAGGCTATTTTGAGGGTGGGTTTGAGTATTTTATCGGGTGATCTCGCGCACAGAGTGGGGCACAATAGAAAATATGACAATAAAAAGGGTGCTCCTGGTCATTACGAGGAATTCCATATTCAATCTTGAATAGCTAATAACTTAGAGGTCGTAATGCCGAAATACAGTTTAAAGTAATAAGTTAACGTAATGTGAAACTGTAATTAGTATCAGTTATAGTAATTTAGATTGTGCTGTGTTTAAAAGAGCAACTATGGGGTTTGCCATATTCTTCCGCATGGATAACTGCATTCCGAACTGGCAGTAGTTTATTAAACTCTGAAGTCTGAAGTGTTAATCTCGTGTTCTTCTACCGAACTATCATACGAGGTGCATCCTTACTATAACTGGAGATCGGAGAGGGATGTGTAAGCCCTCCACAACCTCGGTCTGTGGACCTGCCACCGACATATGAAATGATATGTGAAAACAGGCTTGAACTATAGCAACTCACTTCTACTCTTCAAGATAAAGATAAAGATTTCTGAGAAAGCATTTATTTTATCCTGGCACGGTAAAGTGACCACACTGCACCTGATGGTAAGCGCAGTACCGTCCAGTTAGAGTGTCAAGTAGCGAGAAACAATCTATCCCTCGCTACTCAACACAATCATGCCGGCCTGCTTTGTAGCTTCTTCACACTACGCCATGGGCAAGAAGGTGAAGAAGCGGTCGAGAGTCTATTGTCAGAGTACTAGTGTAGCCACAACACGGCCAAACATCGTATCCCAACTCTAGACCCCCGAAAAAAACCGGATGTACCTACACTGGCTGATCCCGGAACGCGACACACTTGCGTGTGCCACTATGGCGAGTTTTACACCATGTGTACGGTGGTCGCTATCGGGGCGGATATGAATATCCTACCAGCAGTATTGATATACTGCTTACAAATCCGCTTTCCAACTCCATTTTTCGTACATAGGTATGTACATACAGATCACCAACAGTACGTGATTTGTTAGTATAGATACAACGAACCTGTGTACCTCATTATATATATATGGGGTCGGTTGACGTGTCACTGCTACACAGTTTAAGACTAAAATTTAATTAATTTGTTAAATATTTTATTTATTATGGGTTTGATTTGAGCTGATTTCGACGATAGGCAGGATTATGATGACGCTAGGCATCGACTACGGCAGGCAGCGGCTTTGCAGTGTCCTGGCATTGCAGAAGTCTATGGGTGGGGGTCTACTTACCATCATGTGGCCCGTCTGCTCGTCTGTTTATCAAGGCAGTAAAAAAACGAATTGAAAAAAATGAGAATTGGAGTCCTTATTATGAGTCGAACTATTTGGATTAGCTAAATGGGAGAGTGTCCATTACAATAAAACTCACCAATGGTAGTAACAACGGTTGAGGAGAAGAACAGCGACTGCCCGAAGCTCCAGTTGGGCACGCCGCTTACATTACGAGATGCGGACACACCGCGGTTGCTCGCGCGAATCACCTCGTCAAGGAGTGCTTCCAGGTCATCGTCTGTGACAATATATAATCCTTATTAATATAAATAAACAAAAATCATTAATGACCATATAAGCTTAGAAAAGGGCACTTATGACAGGTCAAAACAAAAATATTTTTTTTAATACAGAACAAATACTTAGAATTAACACTGTGGGCAGGATAGGATGAAGTGGAAAGACTTGGAGGAGGCCTTCGTTAAAGGACGAACAGATGGTTAGAAGCGAACTGGAACTTTTATAACTTTTATGTATATTTTGTTCAATTAAATTATTCTATCTGTATTGTATTGTAGTTAATCTGTAATAAAGGCTATAATAAATAAATACCACTGTGGGCACTTAGAAACCGCCATCAAGGATTAGTAAGCAATGATATAACAACGAGGACAATCCTGGGAAATGAGGTAAGAAAAAAGGTAAAAGAGAGGTAGACCGGAAAATTTAAGAAGGGAAGTGTAGTTTGGTCCTTACAACCAGATAAGGTAATTTATTAATATCTACATCATGCTGTTATGTTAATTCGACCAAAAATACCGAATATATTCCGCATAAAACATACTTCTAAGTAATGAACGCATAAAGGTCAAACATCTCTTACAAAATTCCGTCGTCATTACCCCAAAAACCTACTTCTATACATTTTAAGAAGCCACTTCAAAAGACTGACATCGCTGCAAACCGCAACCCTAATGATGGCATAAAATATGTAACTCAGGGTTGCCAGGCTTTCGGATAAAGCAGAAGTTGGTGTATTTTTGAACGGTTGTCTGGGCAAATTCGACCGTAGCTTTTACCTCCATAGCGTAAACACAAGACGTTCCGGTGACCGATTAAACTGGCCCGAAATTCGGCTTTTCTAATCCGGCAACCCTAAACGCAAGAGGCATATTATTTAAAAGTTTCTCTTGCGGGTCTGTGAAGGGCTTTGTACGAAACATCTGGGACCATGGTATACTTATGTTTAATTAATTTAGGAGATAAACGAAGTATCCCGACGAGGATTACTTAAGCCTAAAAGGCTTAAAGCACACATAAATAAATAGATCACATACTGTCGTCTCTACATTAAGATGTCATATTTTGTTTTGTGGGTACCTACAACAGATTTTGCAGTCCGAAACGCCCTAGAACGAAACATATTTTTGTGGGCCCAACAAACATAGTCTCGACTCTCGGCGTGGGGATCGAATTCGCGACTTCTGATTTCGTAATATTTTTGGTCACCTATCCACCTACGTAAAGCGGTGTAGAATAGATTAAGAGAGACGAGCTGAGTCTAAACTAGAGTAACTTTGTAATACTACTAAATGTTTTCCGCGCCTCCATCAATATGGAAGCTTTTTTTGGAAGAAAATGTATTAAAATCCATGGATGCATCAGCTAATACACTCTGCTATATTTGCCTAGCAGTGAATTTATAAACAACCTAATATTTTTATAAGATAAAACATATCCTATTTGTTATTCCAGCTAATAAAATATCTGTGCACCAAATTTCATCCTAATCCGTTCAGCTGTTTTGGCGTGATTAAGTAAAAAACATACAAACTTTAAAATTTATTGTATTAGTAGGAGTATTATATAATGTAAATAGAGTAAATTGTTCGTTATGCACGTATTCATCGGATATACAAACTATTCCTTATAACACAATCTTAATTATATTATAAATTATCACACAGTTAAACATGATTGCAGTATAATGACGCCAATAATGGACACGCGGTCGTAAATAAGAGAGTGCGTCTTGGACAGTGTACAGTGGCGCAGTGTACGCGTGACCCGACGGTGTAGCCGGGGGGTAAACTTGCTGATAACCTTTTCACTTGGCCCCGTGCCGTAATGTTCTCTGCTCTATAGTGTATCTATGATGTGGTGCTGTCCGCTGACGTCACAATATGGCGCGGATTGGGCGGGAAAACTGAGTATTTTAAATCAAGTTTGGTTATGTAACGTAAAGTCTATTTAGATAGATTTTTCAATGACTATTAATTGGGCACGAAGTTTTTTCACCTGAGGAGCGATCATAAAAACGATAGATAAATCAAAAAGGATTTAATACATGCAGCAACTAAACGTAGTGCAAATCTTGATTCCGTTCTTAATATAGACGAGTTTGGCGCCATATGGAACTCAACTCCAGTCAGGCAACTTGTAAATGTTTTTCGAATAAAATTTTGTGGGATAAATAAATAAAAACACCCAACAGTCACACACATATTTCTAATCCCACACTAGGTAAAACCTGTATTATGGGTATCAAGAAATACGAGGGACTACGGTCCCACAACATCCAGACACGAAACATATATGTCTGTGTCACACAAACATTTGTCTCAATGCGGGAATCGAACCCACGGCCTCACGTTTCACAGCCGCCGCTGCGCCACGGAGGCTGTTAATGTGCGTCGTGAGTGCATTTGTTGTACATCAGCCTTCCCCTTTGCTGATACACGCGTGAGCTTATGCTACGTATGTTGTTTTGAGACTAATGCCCTATTTTACAATATCCAAGTAAACATTATTTATCAGATAAAATGTAAGATAGCACAAAACAAAATGATGACGATTTAGATATACATAGAAACTAATGTCAAATACTTTACAATACATATACACTCACGCCTATAATCCCCGAAGGGGTAGGCAGAGGTGTAACCAGTACACCCACTTTTCGCCAAATTTCGGTCCCATAATGTGATAGGGGGCGAGCCTATCGCCATACCGGGCACAGGTTCCAGACTCCGGGCTAATACTGAGAATTTCTAGATAGAAAAACCCAATATCACTTTACCCGACCCGGGGATCGAACCCGAGACCTCAGCACAGCGGTTGTAACGCATGCGCAATTACAACTGCGCCACCAAGGCAGTCTTACTTTACCATATAATGCGTTATCTGGCAGATAAAAATTAATTGGACATTATAGGTTGTTAATATTGAAAGCAGCGATAGCCTAGTTGGTTGCGGTACGGACTGTCAAGACGAAAGTCGTATGTTCGAAACCCAAGTGGCATACACCTCTGACTTTCCTAAAGTTATGTGTGTATTAAATGTTAATTATCGCTTGCTTTGACGGTGAAGGAAACATCGTGAGGAAACCTGCATATCTGAGAATTCTTATACGAATTTCGTAGGTATGTGAAGTCTACCAACCCGCATTAGGCCAGCGTGGTGGACTAAGGCCTAACCCCTCTCATTAGTAGAGGAGGCCCGTGCCCAGCAGTGGGACAATGTTCAATACAGGGCTTGTATTATTATTATAATATTGAAAATGAGTTGAGTCGCATTTTGTTCAAATATTAGCATTTCTTAGTATTCGAAACGATCCTATAAAATGTAACACCTAATACCTTTCTCATTGGTACAAACTGGTTCGTAACACATAAATACTTATCATAATGATGATATTAATAATGATTAATGGTGATAAATTAATTGGTTATAATCATAAAGAATATTTAATTTTAGCTGTCGTACAATTTGGTGACATGATAATAAGAGGACATAAATGGAAAATTTTAAAGAATATTTTTAAAATTTATAATGTAATGTAACTGTGTTATATTTGTGTGTTTTTTTTTTATAGTATAGTCCGACAAACGAGCCAGTGGGTCACCTGATGTTAAGTGATCTCCACCGCCCATGAACATCCACAATACCGAAAGTATCATGTATGCGCTGTCGGCCTTAAAGGACAGGAATAGGGATTAGGGAAGGGAAGGGGGAATCTAGGCCTCCGGTTATCTCACTTACCATACGAAACGCGACAGTAAACTGTCACTTTACGTTGGTTTTCTGTGAGACAGTGGTACTACCCCGGTCGAGCCGGCCCATTCATGCTGTAGACAAATATGTCTACAGCGTGGCTCTACCACTTCCATATGTGTATTAGACAATTGAAATAATTGGTTCCAGCTTAAAATATAGGGTAGTTTTGGACCCGATAGGTGGCGCTATTATCGAGAGCTAAAAGTTTTTTTAACAACAAATGGCTGTCAGTATTAAATGTTTTTTTTTATTCTGGCACGGCAAAGTGACCGCACTGCACCTGATGGTAAGCGCAGTGCGGTCCAATTAGAGTATCGAGTAGTGCGAGACGATCTATCCCCTGCTACTCAACACAATCATGCCGGCCTGCTTCTTCACACTACGCCATGGGCAAGAAGGTGAAGAAGCGGTCGAGGGTCTATTGTCAGAGTACTCAGAAGGCCGCAAAATGGCCAAACATTGTACTCCAACTACCCCCGAGAAAAACCGGATGTACACTGGCTGATCCCGGAACGCGACACACTTGCGTGTGCCTATTTATTTATTATGAGTTTACAACGAAGAATACACATCACATTCACAGATTACATTATTATACTATGGACAATAGTGCTTCTCCAATTGTAGTAAACTACAGCATTCATACATTATATAAAAATAAACACAATTTAACCTAAATATCTAAAACAGTATGGTTAAGAAATTAGTAAATGAACTTAATAAACACAAAAATAACATAAAGCTATTATATTATAATATATTATAATAATATTCTTATATATGTAGACTTATATTCAGCAGCGATAGCCTAGTTGGTTGCGGTACGGACTGCCAAGACGAAAGTCGTAGGTTCGAAACCCAAGTGGCATACATCTCTGATTTTTTCGAAAGTTATGTGTGTATTAAAATGTTAATTATCGCTTGCTTTAACGGTGAAGGAAAACATCGTGAGGAAACCTGCATATCTGAGAATTTTTCGAAGGTATGAGAAGTCTGCGAACCCGCATTAGGCTAGCGTGGTGGACTAAGGCCTAACCCCTCTCATTAGTAGAGGAGGCCCGTGCCCAGCAGTGGGACAATGTTTAATACAGGGCTAGTATTATTATATTATTATTATATTTGCAAAACTAAAGAACTTTCACCAATTTGGTGCTTTTAAACAAAAACATTCCATTTAGCCATATTCTTTGATCAATATCACTAGATATACGTAAAATTATATAAGATTTCATGAAAAAGTAAATGATTGTCATGTTGGGTGTTGTGAGACCCCAATGTTTCATAGCTCCTCATAACAAGGATACCAGATAATCGTAACTGGTAATAGATTACTGTACTTCTGTAATCATAGACAATGTGTGCGACTTATTTTTTTACTATTTAACATGTAAGTGTAGTGTGGAGAAGCTACTCGGCAGACCGGCATGATTGTGTCGAGCAGCGGGAGAAGGTTGTCTCTTACTACTGGAAACTCTGGTCGGCAAGCACTTACCATGAGCTGCAATGCTACTTTACAGTGGCAGGATAAAAAAATATAATGAAACATTTATTCGGAACTACGCTACTCAATCTATAAGCAATGTGGAGACGAAGTCACGATCGGAGCCTAGGGTGGGACTTGTAGGTGGCCTATTTAAATGCAAAACATTATTAAAAAGAAAATAATAGAAAACAAAAAAAAAGATATTTAAGTAATAAAAGTGGAAAAGCGTTGTTAAAATAAGTATTTTAACATATTATAAATCGACTCAAATATGTGGTTTTAGAGACGGTCCGACAAACTTTAGCACCTACTTGGCGGAATTTCTTTTCACTAGTTTAATGTAAAGAACCGGTTAGAACGGTTCGTGGCCGAAGGGAACTTCACAAAACAATAAGTTATTGCCCTCGCTATAATAGCGTGGCACGTGGATATTTATTTTTGTAATGTCTCGTTTATTCCCAAGGGGAAAAGATGCATTTTTCTGGGTGTGCAAGGTTTGAAAGTAGGTACTTTAGATTACCAAAAATAGAGGAAGTGACACCGAATAGATGGTAAAAGGATTCGGGATGGCACAACAAGATTTTATTATAGCCCTGGAACACCCGAGCGCAATAAAAAACATATTATATATCCTTAAAAATTATGAAGTAGGGACCGCAATTTTAATAAATATTTTTATTTTAATAAAATTATTATAATTATACGTAAGTACATACTAGATATTCGAAACATGCTGCGATTTCTGGCTATTTAACGCTAAATTTAGATCCTGAAACGGGTCTATTCCATATAATTTATACTCCAAGCAATAAACCTTTTGTGGAGAAGTCAATTTGGTATCTTTGATCGCTGCAGAATTTAAACAATGTCAATGCGTTGGTCTTAAAAAATAACTAAACCGAATATGAAGTTACAATTTTAGTGGTAGAGCCACGCTGGAGACATATTTGTCTACAGCATGAATGGGCCGGCTTGACCGGGGTAGTACCACTGTCTCACAGAAAACCAACATAAAGTGACAGTTTAATGTCGCGTTTCGTATGGTAAGTGAGATATCCGGAGGCCCAGATTCCCCCTTCCCTTCCCTAATCCCTATTCCTGTCCTTTAAGGCCGCATACATGATACTTTCGGTATTGTGGATGTTCATGGGCGGTTGAGATTACTTAACATCAGGTTACCCACTGGCTGGTTTGTCGGACTATACTATAAAAAAAATTGTAAGCCGTGGCCTCAATTCTGTAAAGCAGTGTAGATATGAGCAAGATAGTAAAACTACAACTGCATCATGCTGAGTACATCAATATCTATAGGTGCAGTATTGGAGACGTACTGCGAGGTCAATGCATTTTGTTCTCGATCTGTGTTAACGCTCGGAGATAGGTCAGAAAACTAGCACACACTGTCATAGGAGACGCGGGCAGCGGGGATTTGAGCGGGCGAGTTGTGCCAGCAATGAGTTGTGACGATACTCATTGTATTTTGTCAAAAGAAATGACGGCATTTACAGCTATGTAAAATAAATACTTTTTAGCTAAGTGGCCTAACGAGGCAGATGTCGCGGATTAGAACTTAACACTATTAACTGTTACTCAATTAGCTATGTGTGTAATTATTTGTTATTTTTCGCTGGCTTTAACGATGAAGGAAAACTTCCATAGTTGAAGTTCTTAAAAAATAATTTTGAACGTATGTGAAGTCTACAAATATCTATTAGAACAACAAAGTATATCAGGGCCTAACCCCTCGAATGTTCATGCTTAGAGGTGAGACAATGACATGAAGAATATTAAAATCTATATCATATTTCATTGAAATCGAACAAGATTGATTTTGTTGAAATTAAATGATAGGTAAGATATTTTATGTTTTCTTCCACTTGCAATATAAATAAATTATTTGATAGGAAGACATAATGTGTGAATTGTATATTAGATAGTATTGTGCATTGTTTTAACGACTTAGAAATTGATAATCTAGAGTGCCTCTATGATATCTTATCTATACGATGAACCTAAATTATTATCAGTTATGAAAACGAAATCTACTAGTATAATGTAGTAGGTAGCTTGTTTCCACGTAGTAATCGATAAGAAAACTGTACAAATGTAGAATAAATAAAGTCTATTTAATATATTTCTAATTAGTAACATTAATATATCATAAAGTATCCTATATCAGACTATACTCTACAGTATTAATGAAATGAACATCGTTTTTGTAACTTCTATCTGGCATATCAAGCCGCTAAAAGATTTTAGCGGCATAAATAAACAAGAGAAGAAGAAGAACGGCAAGATGAATAAATAAACAATTGAGACCTTTGATATTTATCGGAATAAAGTTTTATCGTCGTATCTATTTTCACTAGATGTAGATTCAGAGATTAGAATTATAATCTTTTCATCAAATCAAATCTATTTTAGTTGCAAGTGCGTCTGAGCAAAATTATTGCAACTGAAGAAACCCTGCAAGAGACATAGAAGCTATAAAGTAACAATTTACACTACGCCACAGTACCATACGATTCAATTACGATAGTATGGTATTGTAACCAGCAAATCACACGTATTAAAACGCTCCGCTCGTGTAAAAAGTACCGGCCTCTTAACGAGATCGCCCCGGGGTCAGCCTATCTACAGTAGGGGTGTGTCAGATATATCTACGAGTACATACTATATGTATGTAGGACATATGCTACGTGATTGTATGTATACAGGAAGTCGATAGGACTAATGTTATTGGTAATGTTTGTGATAAGAGTATAACAACATGTATTTTTCTTTTGTTTTATAAGTATATAGGAACTAGGAAGCTTTCTTGGTGTTTAAGAGAGGTGTTTCTCGCTACTTGGTAGGTGGCATTGCGTTTACCATCAGGTGCAGTAAGGTTACTTTTCCGTGCCAAAACAAGAGTGAGGAAGACCATTCTAACAGTGGGGTTAGTAAATTAAGTTCAGTACTGGTGCTACAATATGGCAATTGGCAACCATATGTTAGGGCTGCAACACGCTTGAACCGTGGAGCCGATATCAGAAATGCAAAAATATATAAGCACTAAATATACGACTGCCTTCGTGGTGCATCGGGCGAGTCGCCAGCTGTGAAACGAAAGGACGTGGGTCCGATTCCCGCACCGAAAGAAATCATAGTGATCATCAAATATTTGTTTCGGGTCTGTCTGTTGTGGAACCATAGTTGGTACCCATACATGATACAGGTTTGACCTAGAGCTAGGTCAAGATTTAGTCTAACTGTCGAGTGTATTTTTTTTATTATTTGAAACCCTCGACATTCATTCATTCGGCACTGCGCTTACCATCAGGTGCAGTGTGGTCACTTTGCCGTGCAACATTGAAAGCAAAAAAAAACACACATTAAGCGTAGCGCGTGCCCAGCAATGGCAAATTTCAATACAGAGTGTATAATGTTATATTATTACAGCCAAGGCAATAATCCAACACAAATTGGTTTACCTAAATAAAATTCTACTACTGTACTGAAATTATAAAATGTTGTATTTACTATAATTATACTAACCGCATTTAAATCTGTAAAAAGCATTTCTTTAGACGTGATTTATGTTTTATAATAATCGAATACTTAGACGCAACATAATTCATTCAGTCTCCATCCCTCATTGGGAAAAACTATGATATCTGTGTTTATAAATACCCAACAGATTTTCCATAATATCGAGTCTTACGAAAAATTATAGAATAAATCATGTTCATGTTTTATTAATTTTTCATAATATATTTTTTGTAACTTGCGAAGACCTTTGCCGGTGACCGAATTTGCTGGTGGTAGGATATTCATATCCGCCCGGATAGCGACCACAGTACACGGGGTGTAAAACCCGCCATAGTGGCACACGCAAGAGTGTCGCGTTCCGGGATCAGCTATTAATAAATTTTTGTCGGGGTCTAGAGTTGCGGTACGATGTTTGGCCGTTTTGCGGCCCATGGCGTAGTGTGAAGAAGCAGGCCGGAATGATTGTGTTGAGTAGCGGGGGATAGATTGTCTTTCGCTACTCAATACTCTAATTGGACGGCACTGCGCTTACCATCAGGTGCAGTGTGGTCACTTTGTCGAATCAGTATAAAAAATAAAAGAAAACCTGAGGCCGCTCAAGGTATTTAGATTTGATGCAGCGTTTATTTAGTGACGGTATTTTAATCATAATACCTACACCATAACCAGTATCCACCATAATAGTGGAACTACTAAGGACTCCGGTCCCACAACACCCCGACCCGAAACCTGTATCTATCTGTCACACAAACATTTGCCTCGGTGCTGGAATCGAACCCACGGTCACAGTCATTTCACAGCCGGCTACTAGTCCACTGCGCCAAGTTGTGTTTTTTTAGTATATTTACATTTAGGCCGCATACATACATTTTGAATTCATGTTTAGCCTCATATATTTTAACTCGCATAGTTCTGCTCAATCTCAAGTTTATTTTACTTATTGTATCAATAAAATTATTATAAGTTTTATCAATTAATGCACCAAAAATGTTAAAAGAACATGACACCGATCTTTGATATTTTTTTTTGGAAATACTAAATTATAAGTAGTGTTATGGCATCCTGGCAAAAAGACTAGACACAATAGGGTGTTTGACTGGTGTAACCAAAAAATATAAAACTGCACTAGGAGAAAGGATAGTGGCCAAACATATTTATTAAATACATTTTTTTTATTTTAAATGTATTATAAACATTTTATTTTCGTCATTAAAATTTAGAATTTTTAATCTGTAACACTCGGTGCCAAAAACGTAGCAATACCGGCCGCCATTACTCGTGACGACATCGCACATAAACATTGCATCCTACGACAAATAAAATTGTAAGGAAGAACATATTTTTCGATGTGGAAACGTGTTAATTTCGTCTTCAAGTCTTCTATAAGAATGGAAGAAGGCATTACAAGGGCTGATAGCCGAAATCTGCCACTTCTTTTTTAAAACTATTGATTTTGGCACATGGATGAACATTTATCGGGATTTAGTGTCGAGTTTTTACACAAAGGCATTGAATAATATTTATATGCTGGCTCATTCATTTTTGTGGAAAAACTAACAGATAAATGCAAAAAATTTGTTATGTTTTCAGGTGTCACGAATGTTTGTATATGTGCGATGACGTCACATAGAGATAATGTCACGTGACAACGCGTTTTAGCGCGAAATTATATATGAAAAAATTAAATCACGGATTTTATATAAATTGAGTATATTTCAATAATAAAAATATTACGGGGGCTATAAGTGAAGAGTCCTCTATCGATGTACATCAATTTTCAAAAATTGTCAAATACCCTATTTCGACATTGCTAGCAAAAAAACACTAAAACGCTGTATCTCGAGTACCTTCATTTGTATGGTGTTGTCAGCATTCAAATTGCCTTCGTCATTCTTGGAAACCTGAACTTGTATACAGCAAATCAAATTATTTGCTTACAACACCTCAATATAAATGAGTAGTCAATTACGGTGAACTTCTTGGGCCTCTTTACATAATAAGGCTAAAGTTATAAATAAATTATAGCGTCCCCGACATACATCGAATCGCTTTGGGCAAAAAGGTATTTTATGAATAATAAGGTATCCGAAGTACCTTTCTATTCTCGATCTCGCGTAAACGTGCTTTTCAAATATAATATTAATTAGATACGATAGATAGATAGTTTTAAATAGAAATGTGTAGGTGCACCACATTGATATATAGAAGGGGATAAGCACTTATTTGCCTATGTAATTTCTAGTTATACATACACAGTCAGGTCATAAGTATTGTCACACAGTAAAAACTTTTATTTTAGAATGCTGGCCACAAAAAGTTTATTGAATTCGAATTTCAAATTGTTCATGATAATAAAAATGTATACTTTTTAGAATTTTACTCATTTTTAAATATGGAGTGGACGCTTAAAGAAGACCGTGTTGCAGTAATTGCGTTGCATCGTTGCGGTTACGCGCCAATTCAAATTTTTGACATACTGAAAAATTTTAATATAACCAAAAGATTCGTTTATCGTACCATCAAACGATACAATGAAGACTCTAGTGTAGATGACAGGTCAAGAAGTGGTCGCCCTCGGTCTGTTAGGACTCCAGCAGTGATAAAAGCTGTGAAGGCGCGAATTCAAAGAAATCCCAAACGTAAGCAGAAACTGCTGGCCCTTCAGATGTGGTTAAGCAGAACCACGGTGAAAAGGGTGTTAAATGAAGACTTAGCGCTTCGGGCATATCGAAGAAAAACAGGACATCGTTTGAATGCTCGTCTAATGGACCTGAGACTGAAGAGATGCCGCGCTTTGTTGAAGCGGTACGCGGGAAAAAAATATCGGGAAATTCTTTTTTCAGATGATAAGGTGTACGCACACAGTAGTGAAGAAGCGAGCAACCGTATTCCGCGTGTCCAACGAGGTCATTTTCCATCCTCGCTCATGGTATGGTTGGGAGTTTCTTATTGGGGCTTAACAGAGGTACATTTTTGTGAGAAAGTTGTAAAAACGAATGCAGTTGTGTATCAAAATACAGTCCTGACGAACCTTGTGGAACCTGTTTCTCATACCATGTTCAATAACAGGCACTGGGTATTCCAACAAGATTCGGCGCCAGCTCGTAGAGCGAAGAGCACACAAGACTGGCTGGCGGCGAGTGAAATCGACTTCATCCGGCACGAAGACTGGCCCTCCTCCAGTCCAGATTTGAATCCGTTAGATTACAAGATATGGCAACACTTGGAGGAAAAGGCGTGCTCAAAGCCTCATCCCAATTTGGAGTCACTCAAGACATCCTTGATTAAGGCAGCCGCCGATATTGACATGGACCTCGTTCGTGCTGCGATAGACAACTGGCCGCGCAGATTGAAGGCCTGTATTCAAAATCGCGGAGGTCATTTTGAATAAACTTTAGTGTCATAAGAATCTATGTTTTGTTAAGTTCATTTTGGTATATAAATGGTTACATAATGAATAAACTTGTTTCAATTATTTTATATTAAACATGTGACAGAATTTATGACCTGACTAGGTATATGTTGCATATATGAACTTCACTAATAGAAACATTGCTCTCTTATTCCAACTCGTTTCAATTTACTTATGTCAAAAAGAGTACAGTATACGTAATTGTTTTAAATTTTCAGTTTTCAATTTTTGATATGTCATCAAGCTCCGCCTTGAAGCTCATTTTTTGACATGACGCCATTTTAGGAAAACACCTTGCTAAGTAGTTCGACTGTCATTGATGTATCGTGCGAGATTTGTTTTTCGATTTCAAGTGAATTGTGCGTGTTGAAGTAATTTTTGTTGTTGTACAAAAGACAATAAGATCGAAGCAAATATGAAAAAGTGTGTGTATATGAGGATGCATTCCAGATTCTCGAAGATATCACGAAGGATTGTCATTTTTCAGGTTAGTTGTAAATTTTTCTATTTTCGTGTTTAATTTATGCATATATTTGGTTTGGAGTCCATATAAACAATTTCCGAGTGTTTTCTGCTAATATTTGTTACCAAAACTACTTCAATTTGTCATAATAAAAGAAATAAACATTTGTAATGTTTACATAAAAACGTAGTGCTGCACTCGTATCTGTGTTTATTTATTTATAAAATTTATTTTTTATTTTTGTTAATTTTTTTATCGATACGAACGAGTAATATTGAGATTTTTAATTTCAAGTAGTGTAATACATATTACTACATCGGGATATGGGAAACATTTATAAATTGTGATTTTTTATATATAGTAAAATAATGTTGATATATTAATTTTGTGTATTATAATTTCAGACTTCCAATGAATGATAATCTATGGAATGACAACATAGGCCTGAAAATATACAACCCGTGTCAGCTATAAGGATATTATGTTTTATGTATTTTGGAATGCACAACTGTAATATAACTTTGGAAGTGGTGCGTCTAAAAGACATGAAAAAAAACATCCGGAACATGTATCGAATACAAACTTTTTAACTAAGTTCATATTATTTCGACATTAATAAAAAGTTTTAATAAAAATATATTTGTTTATTTATTTATTCAGAAGATTTTGTAAATGAACAACACGCCAAACGTATGCCAAAAAATATTTTTCAGACATTATTTATTATTTTATCTTTTGTAGTTTTATGATCTATCAGAATAATGGTAATTATTGTCCTTAATTTTAATGGAGTCAAATACATTTTTATGGTCAATGTGTGCAAAAAAACTATTTCATCGATAATACGATATGAATACTATCGATGAAATGAATACAACACAATTTGCAGTGGGCGGAGTCGACGCCATTTTAGGGAAACATTTGGCTTCAGGTCACGTGATCTTGTGTGATATCCCCTTCTGTATATCAATGGTGCACCACCTACCTGGGTTGCCAGTCACAATAATTTATTTTAACCAGTCATGACTCATAAGCTTGCCGGCGGTGCGTCAACACTAGCAACACTCGCCGTTCTCCCATGCCATTTTTAACTTTAATGTTATGGAAATAAAAGCTTGTATTTTACTTCCTACTTTTTTTTATATCCTTATAGACACAAGTGATTTCTAATATGCTCTATAATTATACAACAAAGAGGTTCAGTTGCAATTTATTAATATAATAGAGATTAAATTTGGAATACGAAACCACCCATAAATTACGTAAAGATTACGTCTTTTATGTGAAAGTAGCAGCCCTATCTCCCCCACTATTATATCCAGGCTACTAGGTTTCAAAATGGCAAAGGTCAGTTATTTAGACACAGGCTTTCTAGAATTGACACTTAGTTCTAAAAACAGAATTGTATGCAAATTGAATAAGTGGTCCAGAATAGCGTCATAGTTTATTTTTATTCATGGCGGGTAAATAGCAGAAATAGCTTTCTTGGGGTGGTATGTACTGCTTAGATACAAGTCGCAGGTTCGAATTCAGCCCATAAAGTATATTTTAAATTTTACATCAGACTAAATGTTATGTCCATATTTTAACATTCATATGTATAATATTGACGATAATAATAATAATATTTTTTGTTAGTTACAATAACTTATGGGTTATGTTAGTACGTCTTAAATTAATAAATATGTGGGACAGTCCTACAACAGGCATTCGGAGCATTTCGCATGCAAGCGTATCCAGTGGCCCAACAACAAGGAGGTCCCACCTATCCGCCCACACACCGACGATGGTGTTGGGGCTGCCGCGCACCCGCGCCATCAACGAGGCGCAACGCTTCCTTACGATGGCGTGGAAACCATCTACGCACGCAAACATACTAGATGCGCTACAGTATCACGGCAGCCCCATCATCACCCGGAATATACCTTTGACTTTTCTGATAGTTTAACATCAACAAGAAACCAGCTTGACGTCTACCAATCCGCATTAGTCCAACGTGTTGGACTAAGGCTTAACCGATATCATTAGTAGAGGTCCGTGCCCAGCAGTGGGACAGTGGTTATATCATAATACAGGTGGTGGAAGGGATATACAGCAGTAAACAAATAATTAGGGACAGATCAATATCAATATTATATCTTAAAGATAAATCTATTTCTAGATAAGTAGTGTGGAAAAAATAGCAATAAAAATATAATATTTCATTCAAGTGTGCGTATTTTAAATAATGTCATTTTTTATTACGTTTTATTTTTTTTATAATTCATTGCATTTTTATTTTAGACATTACGAACCATTTTTATACAGATATTTGTCGAATTCAATATTATGATGCATGAGCCGATATAAAATAATAACTATTTGGTGATATAAAAACAGCAGGTATATTTAAATTGTTCTAAAAACAGTGTCCGAAACGAGTACAATATTTAAATTTAATCTTTTTTTTCCTTATCGGAAAGTGACCACACTGCACCTGATGGTAAGCGCAGTGCCGTCGAATTAGAGTATCAAGTAGCGAGAGACAATCTATCCCCCGCTACACAATCATGCCGGCCAGATTCGCATTCACAATGGATTTATGACGAAATGTGTCTCTGAACAGTAAAATCTGCGTAGGCAGCACTTATTATATTTCGTAAGAATTTAAAAAAAAGATTGCTTTAATGGACGCGTAATTTGTTTAGACCCAAAACTCCTCGAAGGTGATACGTAACGTGACCATTTATTTTTTATTCAAAACGGGACATCGGTTTATTTATCAGTTTAGCAGGTTTTTTTATAAGAAAATATATAATTTTGATGTTCTTTATTCAGAAAAAGTTAGTTATTATTACAAATAAAAAGTAATTATGCAAGATAAAAATTTTAGTTATATTCAGAGGAACAAATTTGTTTTTAACCGACTTCAAAAAAAGAGAAGGTTCTCAGTTCGTCGGAATCTTTTTTTATGTATGTTCCCCGATTACTCGAAGACGCCTGGACCGATCCGAGAATTTCTTTTTTTTTGTTTAAAAGAGTATACTTCCCAGGTTGTCTCATTGGCACCAAGTCACGATCTAATGATGGGATCTCAGAAAAATCGAGGGCAACCCTCAATTTTTATAGAGACGTCTAATTTGTTTTTACTTATAATACTGCTGAATTTAAAAATTACTTAAATCTTCGCATGGAAAAAGGAACTATTTTGCGTCCCGGATTTTTATTTGGGGACAACGGGACAGGTAGCCAAAAAAGGGGCGGTCCCGTTCAAAACGGGACGTATGGTCACTTTAGTGATACGGAACTCAAATGTTTAGTTACAAACTTGTTTTATGTTGTTCGAAAAAATTCCATTAATGAATTAACAAAAATAGAAATAGCAGCTTGCGTTTTTTGTTCATTAGAACCATTGACAGCTTAATGGAATTTTATTAATGACACAATCAAATGAAATTAAATGCTGTCAAAAATGATGGATTGCTTTACTATGAGCACGGCTAGGTGTTTTTGGGCATTAGAACTATTGTCAGGTGAACGGATTGTTTTTAAATGGTTTTTAATGACACTAGGGTACTAGGTATATTGTGTGAATAGTCATTTCGGGCACGAATTTCAATTTCGGAATACCCAAAAAACAAAAAACGTTGCGAGTTCAAAGACGTAGTTTTCATATATAACATTTTGAATAAACAAATTGACTCCTCATATTTATAAGCAATATAGGACTATGATGTTTATGTTTATTAACCGACTTCAAAAAAGGAGGAGGTTAACAATTCGTCGGAATCTTATTTTTATGTATCTTATTTTTCTCGATTACTTGAAGACGCTTGGACCGATTGGAGAATTGTTTTTTTGTTTAAAAGGATATACTTCCCAGGTGGTCCCATTGGCACCAAGTCAGAATCTAATAATGGGATCTCAGAAAAACCAAGGGCAACCCTCAAATTTTATAGTGACGCATGATTTGTTTTTTATTGAAGTCGGTGTACTTTTTATGATTTAAAAAACTTTTTAAACGTAATAATATACCCTGCCGACGAGGGTTAAAAAAGTTTTTTTAATTATTGGAAACTTTATTCTAATTCTAATCTATAATTATTTAATATATTTTAATACTGCACGTTTCCCATACCTAAATAAAAAACACAGGAAGTCAAGGGGACTACCGACAGAAGTGAAAAATTTAAACTTTGGAATTACTGTGTTCTTTCTTGAAAGAGCGTCCAAGAAGTAGGAACTTTAATAATTTATGATTGCTTGTCAATAATTATAATTTGATATGCGTGCTTATAAAAAGAAACAAATTGGTGTGTTTACTTATGTACGCTCGTGAGAAGTTATACTTATTTGGCCTCATTAGAAAATATGATAATATAAATATATATATTTTCATAACGCGCCTAAACAAGTATAACTTCAATGATAATGCAAGGTTTATCTACCTAGAAGTCACTAGCCAGTCATGTACCATAAGCTCAAACACTGGCCACTTTCGCCATTCTTACATGCTATTTTAATGTTATGGAAATAAAAATGATTTTGGTGTGTATTTTACTCCCTCCTTTATTTTTTTTATTTTCCTTCTGGACACGAGTGGCAAATCTCCTTACATTTCATGGGGGCCTGGTACTTAAAGTGAAAAAAGAATAACAACAAAATATTTTAATGGCCAGTACTTTATAGTATCATGAAAGACCTAAATAATATTACTGTATAGTACTAATTCGGTCTTTCATAATACCATGACGTACTGGCCACATTTAAATGATTAATTTAAATTTTATAATTCAGACCGAAGCTTCTAGCTCATAAGGAGGTCAATATTATATCAGTTGTTTAAAAACGGTATCAAATCTCCTTACATTTCTGCTAGCCTGGTACTTAGGAAAACTTCAGAGGTGTTACTTTTGTGTCACGCGCATCTTAAAATTTCACTCCCATCATTTTTTCATAACGCGCATAAAGAAGTATAACTTCAAAAAAAAAATTGTTAGACGGTCACGCGAGTTCTGTGCTTTTTCCCCATCCCACAAGTGCCCAATGTACCTTAAGAAGTTTTCAATAAAAAAAACACAGCGTGACAGCTCGAGACAACCTCAGAGTACCTTACTAGCTTACTGAGGCGATAATAAAATATGTTCGCCGGTCACTAGCCCATTGCGTCAAGGAAGCTGTCAATCTGCATTATCTCGATAGAAGTCACCCACGGTTTGCCATGAGTTTACACGTGTCTCCAAATAATTTATTCTCACCGTCTAGTGTTTCACAAACCGGTGGTATTGGCATTTTTATTTTATTTATTTCTTCCTTAATAAATATGAAAGAAACGATTATAGAATGCAAAAAATATAGGATTTATTTTTATTTTAATGGTGATTAGTTTTTTTGCGTCAATAAAACTGCGAATTATTGCGTGTTTCTTGACTTCGTTTAGATTTACATTATACTAAAAATAAATATTTTTAAATCAATACTAGGTCACTGTATTTGTAAATTCATGTATTTAAAATGTTTTTATTAATCTCATATAATAGTATCTCGTATACGCATTACTTACGCCGATATAGACATTTTTTCCCGCGGGGAAATCCATCTTACGGATACTTCCTTAGGGGAGGAGAGACGGTTATGCCGGACTCACCGACCTTCCGACCCATTTCTCCCGAGGGACTACTGGGTCGGGGCCCTAACAATTTTCCTACGTCGACCGTACCGACCAAAAAGTAAAAGTAGTACCGACTAAAAAACTCACGGTAGCCTTCTGCAGCGCATGTGGGGCGGTCCCGGGGATCCTGAGTGTGATCTGGATTGCTGCCGGAACCCCCCGATACAGACAGCTTAGTGGAGGACCACGTTGAAACATCTTAGTTAAGCATCGGGCTTACACAATCGGTACAACTTATTTTAAACTGTATGATTAACATTTTGTAATACTGTTAAGAGTTTTATATTTTAACTACATGTTGCCCGCGGTTGCGCCTGCATGGAGGTTATTTTTGTAAGAAAAGGTATACAATCCATGGAGGCATCTTAAGCTATTACACCTTTCTATATTCTGCTATCCCATAGGAAGCGTGCATTTTTACCGGTTTAAAAAGTGACCTATGTGCTATTCCAGACTATAATCTATCTCTGTGCCAAATTTCAACCAGATTCATCCAGCTGTTGTAGCGTGATTGAGTAACAAACATTCATCCAAACATTCGCATTTATAGTATTAGTAGGATAAATATTCTTCATTTTCATTTTATTACTGGTCAATCAATAAAATGATTCGTTTCTTTTATCTTTCTAGTTGTGATGCTGAACTGATAAAAATTACACATATGTATATTCACACAAATAGCCCTGACCCCACACTAATGCCGTACCATAAAACAATACACGCATATTGTATTGGAAATACCACACATCCTGAAGGCATATCCGTGTTGCGAAATTACGAGTCCACCCCGTGACTATGCAGGCAGTAAGCCCTTCGAAACGTCCGGTTAGAAAGTAAAATGAACCGCGATAAAATCTGTGAAAATCAGTTTTTGTTTTAATATGTTTATGGATTACACAAACATTTATATCGGCCGGGGATCGAACCCACTGTCTCTCATTTCACTCCCACTGCGCCTTGGAGGTAATTCTCCGTCCTAATAGTTTATTTATATTTGTATCAACAGTTCTGAGATCTTTATATTGCCATAAGTCGTGATTATTTTTATTATTTCTGTTTTTTTTCCTGCTGAAACGTTATTCGATTTACGGAGTCATGTTACGTGAAATGGTGTAAAAGGTCAAGATCAGTGGTTTCGGAATTTCTGTGGCCTTCATAAAAGTGGATTTTTACGCAAGTTACGGATTTGAAGTGTGTAACTTCTACTGACCGATGTATGACCAAATATTTTTTTAACCTCAGAACTTATTATAAAAATCGATAAAAACATTAAAATGTTGCTAGGGTATTGATGCTATGTATGTTATGTATACATAAGCTGATATGCTTTATATAAAATTTCTATTTTAATGTACTGATTTGTCATAAGAGCTATGTAATTTCCTACATGATCAATAATTTTATAACCGATTTCATTTTATAACCGAAGATAAAAAACATAGATCTATACACACTGTACTTTGCACTTCTATTTACACGAAACTATCGCACTTATTTAAACGTACTTTAAACTCAGGATATGTGTTTAAGATAACTCCGTGAATAAATAAATTTGATAGAAAACTGTGTGGTAATTAATTACTTCAACGATAATCTGTTATTAAGACAAATAAATTGCGTCAACTCAATACATAGTATGTAAGTATCTCCAAATAATGTTTAATTAATTATCTATATAAATGATAAGTAGCAATCCACACACAGTTTGATTAACATACATACATACATATACACTCACGACTGTAATCCCCGAAGGGGTAGGCAGAAGTGTCACCAGTACATCCACTTTTCGCCGAATGTCGGTCCCATAATGTGATAGGGGCGTATCTCGCCATACCGGGCGCAGATTCCAGACTCCGGGCTAATACTGAGAATTTCTAGATAGAAAAACCCAATATCACTTTACCCGACGTGGGGGGATCGAACCTGAGACATCAGCACAGCAGTTGTAACGCATGCGCAATTACATCTGCGCCACCGAGGCAGTTTGATTAAATAATTAAAAATATTCTACCGACTTTTGAGTTGTTGTGTTCTTGAAAAGGTTCGTGGTTTCTCCGAGATGGGTTTCGTAATACCGAGCATAATTGGCACTTAAAAAGATGTGGAGTATAAAATACACGGAGCAGAGGCGAGGCTGTATGCCTCTTAACAATATTACTCCATGCCAAAGATCTTGACTTGAACGCCGACAGCCCTATACAAATACCGGTTGTAGCTGAGGTTTCGGGCGCCCGAGATGCAGCGTTTTTTTATAGTTTCTTTGTTTTTTATTATCCGACTTCAAAAAAGGAGGAGGTTAACAATTCGTCGGAATCTTTTTTTTATGTATGTTACCTGATAACTCGAAGACGCCTGGACCGATTTGAGAAATTCTTTTTTTGTTTAAAAGGGTATACTTCCCAGGTGGTGCCATTGGCACCAAGTCAGGATCTGATGTCTGATGACCTCAAATTTTATGGTGACGCATAATTTGTTTTTTATTGAAGTCGGTGTACTTTTTATGAATTAAAAAACTTTTACTTATTTATTGTTAAGACAGTAGGATATGTGGCCTATCCTCGTTTTGTCAAGACACTTCTTTTAGTATAATCACGTTCATGCGTTTGCATTAAAGATCGATATCATCTAGTTTTAAGATTTTTTATACTTCTTACGATTGTTTTTAATTAATTATAGATATTCTATTGAAATAAGTTTTTTTTATCCTGGCACGGCAAAGTGACCAAACTGCATCTGATGTTAAGCGCGATGGGTTTCGTAAAAATGCCATATTAACATATATTTTTTATATAGTGTTTGGGTCAACGGACTTCTCAGGAATTTCTTGGAACTTGAGGAATGGCGTTAACTTACATTTTTAACCGACTTCAAAAAAGGAGGATTTTTTTTTATGTATGTTACCCGATTACTCGAAGACGCCTGGACCGATTCGAGAAATTCTTTTTTTGTTTAAAAGGGTATACTTCCCAGGTGGTCCCATTGGCACCAAGTCAGGTTCTGATGATGGGATCTCAGACACCGAGTACCGAGTTTATAGGCTAACTAACATCACGTTATGCCCGAGAGGAGTAGAGCACATGGTTGTCATGGGACACCATTGGAGGCGCAGTTGTAATTGCACATGCGTTACGACTGCGGTGCTGAGGTCTCAGATAAGATCTTCGATCCTCCTCGGATAAAGTGATATTGAGGTTTTCTATTTATCAGCCCGAAGTCTGGCATTGTGCCCGCTATGGCAATAGGCTCGCCCCCTATCACATTATAGGACCATAACAAATTCGGCGAAAAGTGTGGTAATGGTGATTCCTCTGCCTACCATTTCGGGATTACAGACGTGAGTGATTATATAGATATTGCACATATTTATAAAAATAATTTCCATGTCAGAATGAAGCAAGTTGCGTAACATGCGGTCATGGTCCACCCACACCATGCCAGAGACACGATTCCGTCCAAACCTGTTGCTATGGAATATTTTCTAACATTAGGCGCGTCGTTAGGCCAACCGCATAAATTGACAGTTAATGACAAGTATAAATGTGAATGGAAGTATCTATTTGTTATTGTTAATGAGCTAGTGCAAAAAAATCGTTGTTACAATAATGTTACATCCTTCTTGTACCTACATATACAGTATTCGTTTTTACTAATATCATGACTAAACGTATTATAAACTGACTGACTGCCTCGGTGGCGCAGTTGTAATTGCGCATGCGTTACGATTGCTGTGCTGAGGTCTCGGGTTCGATCCCTGGGTCGGGTAAAGTGATATTGGGTTTTTCTACCTAGAAATACTCAGTATTAACCCGGAATGGAATGGTGCCCGGTGTGGCGATAGGCTCGCCCCCTATCACATTATGGGACCGAAATGCGGCGAAAAGTGGGTGTACTGGTTACACCTCTGCCTACCCCTTCGGGGATTACAGGCGTGAGTGTATATGTATATGTATGTACGTATTAGAAACAGGTCTCCGTAGTTTATTTAGCTTCACGTAAAATGGCTATCGATAGTTTTGAAAATTTGAAATATTTTATAATGAAATATGATGGAAGAGGAGTAAATATCAAAAGCGTTTACAATGCTGGCGGATTTGAAAACAAACAAAAAACCAGTAGGTACTTAAATAAATAATTATTTAAGGATTAGGAGTTAAGGATTAATTAGGAATTAAGGATTTCTAGGACAAAACTACCTGGTATTTTGAACACCTTTTCAGCCAAAATAGAGTTTAAAAAGACCAACTGAAATTCAAGATTTTGAGTATTGAAATTGTTTTTGCATTTCGGATGCTTGATATCAGAACAGTTTTTTTTTATATAATTGACAAATACTTCCGCTGATTAAATTGTTCGATAGTACGAAGGTTACATTGATCATACATCATACATACACATACGAGAATGCACGAACACAATAAAGGGATAGCTGCGGGTTCGATTCTCGCGCTGACACAAGTGTTTGTTTCGAATCTTAGCGTAAACTATATACATATTTTGTAAGTTCAGTGAAACATAAATAATTAATTAACGTATTAATTAACAGTGAAAAATACCGGCTCATAAAATGAAACAAAATAAATCATAAACTTTCAACACTAATAGTAATTAAAGTATTAGATTTTATTGTTTTGACAACTTTTTTAATTACCTGTGATATCCGGATGACGCGTCATAAAATCTGTTTTGGCTCTGATTACATCCAATCTGACTTGGTTCTCCAAAGGTGCTTCTAACGCCGAGAAGACTAGAGCACCCGACACTAAATAAACCGCATAGAATACCACATAGATTAATAGCAAGCAGGTAAATCTAGCCTTCCCGAAAAGGCGGGTAGTCGCGAAAAGCGGTTGGAACGGCGGATTCTCTTCCTCGTACAAAATCTCTCTTTCAACGACCATTTTTTTCGGATAAGGAAACAGCTGACTGTGGACAGTCATGTCATCGTCACTTCTTCCCGAACACATGCTCCCGTAAGACTGTATACGTGCATACCTTGGCTTCTCCATTTTGTTTTATAAAAATTTACTTCACCGTCAAAAAGTTTCAAATTAATCGAAATTGAAAATTCAAAAATTGTTCATGATTCGAAATTCAAAAACACAGAGCGCGGATTGTCCTAGATTAGATCGGCTTGCTACACTCCACTGTTCCGAAACACAAACCGCGATCCCGGAACGCAAGGGATCTTGGTCAACTGTACTTGAAGAATCTTTTAGGGTGATTCGGTTCAAAGAACAACGCGAATATTTCCGTCACTTTCGTATCACGACGACAATTTTCAAGTTTGAGTGTCACCATTTTGATGCATTTTAGTTGGATCGCGTTTGAAATTGAATATGTCGGACGCTAAATGTTTTGATGGGACGACTGTCCTACGCTACGCCTTGTAACTAACTAACTGTGGTTTGTCTCTCTACTCAGTGGACAGCACTCGAACATCTAACCGCTATCGACGTGGTGTTGTCATTTCTTGTTTGTAAATACCCCGAGATACGATAACGATTAAACTCTTTTGTAGGCCGTAATATCGGTAGGTCCTCTGGGTTTATGACACGAGTAATATTTCCACGACAACGGAAATTTGTCGGTTAATATCTGATGATAATTGCTCAAGCACTTCATTTTTATCTTTCTGTAAACTTTATTTTTATGCGAGGTGGCAAGTTTTATTGACTTAGGGCACTGACTTGTATTCTATAGACACGAACTGTCGGAGAAAAAAGATGTTCCGTAAACGTTGTCCGCCCACTAATGCTATATCCATCCAATCCATATCATTTTACTAAAAACTATTTGGAAGTTATAACTCCCGTCACTGTCTCTCGAACGGGACTTTCCGCGCGCTAAAACGGGACAAACTATATAATGAATTTTGTTTTTAAATATAGACGTTCCTTATTCATAATTGAAATTAATTAATATTTATTGATATTGAAACTGAACTAAACGTTATGAAATGATGTTATTTACCTTATATACTATTAAAAGTTCCACTGTAAATCAATTTAAGGCAGATCTTTTCGGGAATGTCGCTACAAATAACTTAAATTAACTGGTGTGCATTCGTAGGTGGCATGAAGCATACTAACGTCGGTGCGGAGTATACACCTCAACTCGGTGGAACATAATTTTTGTTCTGGTCGCCGCAACTAGTACGTAGTACATAATATAGATCGCTGACTTAGGGTTTTATTAATACCTATTTGCATTAATGTTGCTAAGTAAAATGTATTAAAGAATTCGTAAACAAATTATCTATGTCAAGTTTATATCTTTTAAGCATTTAGGTAGATGCTAATGGGGAATCCAATACATTTTTATGACTAACTAGCTGTTACACGCGGCTCCGCTAGCGTGGTTATTATTTATGGTAGAAAGTATACTATCTAAAGAGTTGTCTCCTAAACTGTCGCACCTGTAGAGGTTCAGGCATAACTTCTCAGGGGGCTTGAATCTTGAGAGTGCATGTAAAGAATACCTCATAATTTTAACCCCTTGCTTTGCCCTCTTTATGTGGATATTGCAAAAAAAATTAAACACGTATTTGTATTTCTTGCTTTCTTAACAAAAGCCTAAATATGATTTTTCAGATCCCTAACTTGAGGAATTATGGATTCAAACTTTTAAGCTCTATTTCACCCCTTCATGATTATTTGTTGAGACAAATAATACCCTATGTCCTTCCCTAAGCTATAATCTATATCCTTGCCAAATTTAATTTCGATCCGTTTAATCGTAAAAAGGTAACAAATAAACAAAACAATTTTCTTTTTACTTACTTTCGCATGATTTATAATATTAGTAGGTATGCGCGTCCTTAAAGACTTTGTCTGGTGCAGACTGATATTATTCCCGTTTGTTACAAATTATAAAAATCACATCAAGTTCCAAGAACATACATATACACTCACGCCTGTAATCCCCGAAGGGTAGGCAGTGGTGTAACCAGTACACACTTTTCCACGGAATTTATTACGGACCCCTAATGTGATAGGGGCAAGCCTATCGTCATACCGGGCACAATTCCAAACTCCGGACTTCACCCGACCCGAGTATCGAACCCTAGATCTCAGCACAGTAGTCGTAACGCATGCGCAATTACATCTGCACCACCGACGCAGAGTTCCAAGAAATGATAAGTCTGATGGAACCATCATAAAAATAAATGTTAGATATGGCGCCATTACCAAATTTTATGTCTTAATAGCATTTCCATTAATATTCTTATATAATGTACAAAATATCTTAAAAAATAGATAATACTGGTTTTTAATGCAAATTAACTCGAAACGAACTAAGCCTATTCACGCGTATCTTATCCTAAAAAAGTGGGTCTAAATCTGGGTAAAACGGGTCTTAATTTTTAGCCTTACACTACAATCTTGTTTTTTAAACTGTCAATAGGTTGACATTAGACTTATGTTTGTAAATGCCGGGTGTTCTTATCTATGTTAATATTTGATAATACAATAGATATAAATGTAATAGATGACGCAAGTGCACTGAATTGGTGTGCCAAAAGCAAAAACAAAATCCTAGCCAATATGATGAGCATGCATATTCTGATTTACTGTTAATCAATAAACGATATCAAAATGCACGAGAGAACAATCCCAAAAAAAATGCAATGTTCACCAACACATAGAAAATTATAATTGTAGTAATTTAATTCTTATTAGCTAATTTTTCAATGGATAAAAACAATCGATAGATCCGGGTACAATTGTTTATTGAAACTGGTCGTAAGCTAGCCGATGTTACCACAGTAAGGTTTCCGCCGAACATACAAAAAAGCTTTTTAATTCATAAAAAGTACACCGACTTCAATAAAAACCAATTATGCGTCACTATAAAATTTTAAGGGTTTCCCTTGATTTGTCTGAGATCCCATCATCAGATCCTGACTTGGTGCCAATGGAACCACCTGGGAAGTATACCCTTTTAAACAAAAAAAGAATTTCTCGAATCGGGCCAGGCATCTTCGAGTAATCGGGTAACATACATAAAAAAAAAGATTCCGACGAATTGTTAACCTCCTCCTTTTTTGAAGTCGGTTAAAAAAATGCCTTAACGCACCATAAAATATCGTTAAAACTATTCAAAAGTAGTTTAAGGTCCCACTATGCTCTTGGGACGTCACCTCAGCTACAACAATATGATATTAGATAGATACAAAGTTTATTTAGGCAACAATGCAAATTAAACTTAGCTTAAAAGAAAACAAAAAAAACTATAAACTAATGAGAGTCTAATGTAATACATTGCGGCCGAAATTAGGCCCCAGCTCAGCATGATACTGCGTACATACATGATACTACATACATACATGATATTACTGTGAGTTTCATACGGATTATACTTCTTGCCACGTCTATTGATATTTATATCTATGAAAATATTGATAATAGAGGCAGGAACCAATGAGCAAGGGATCAAACATCAAATGGATAAAAGATATGAAACAATACAATAAGCATATAATGATCAACAACACGATATATAACAAGGAAGTAGATATTGAGCTTACGTCGGAAAACAATCATCACTCTAAAACGGGTCATGTACGGCAATAGGTTTTGTAATAAGTCTTCTTTCACAATATTACAATAAAGCAACATAATTAACATACATTGAGCTGCCCTAATCGAATGTAATCAAATTTATATCGTATTTTAATTGTATGACTAAATATTGTTAAACCGGTGTTCGAAAAGAGAAAGAAAAAAAAGGGATAATTTTAGAGGAGAGTGTGAAAGAACTGTTGGGTTAAACATTTCAGTACAAAATGGTTTCTTATATTTACGCGAATATTACGGATTACATCGCGGTTTAAAAATAATATCAACTATATGGAGGATAGAAATATTGCACTATACTTTTGTGACGACATACAACTCAGTGTGCCCCGTGACCATGAAGGCTGCAAAGTCTTCGAAACGTCGGGTTAAAGAAGTAAAATAAACCGCGATATAATCCGTGAAATTCGTTTTATTTCAATTTCAATACCAGTTTATTATAAAATACTGCATATGATTGAGAGCATTTACACTGATAAACAAATTCTAAATTTGAATATATGTATTAAAACTAGTTTGACATGTTGAAATGAGTGAATGACCGACATCGCGTAGGTAAAACGAAATTATCAACACCAATTCGGGGGAAAGGAGGGATGGTTATTAAGCTCTAGCGGTCTTATGCCTAGTGATTAACCCCCGACAAATGTTACAGCAGAGCCGAGTCCCAAAATCCTACCCCGACAATACAATTAAAACTGTGGTTTCTTCGGCGCATTAAGACCGACAAGGAACTTCTTCATTTATAAAAAAATATATAATTCAAATCTTAGGCAAAGGTACTAAAACATAATTTCTAATTTCCCTATTAATGAGTATAACCAAAAGCACGGCAACACGCGTGGAATTATCTAGCTGTGACTACTCCTTGGTACTCGATACAGTTAAAGTTCATCTACCCACTATTATAAACGCGAATGCATCTCGTGTAGGTAAATTCCTTAACGAGCAATGTATGTATATGTAATGAGGATAGTGTCTTGGAAAATAAAACCTAGATAGTATAAATGAATAACAGTAAAAAATTCCTAATGACGTACTACAATGTCTGAGTATTGTAATGTAACACTATTCATCAGATGAAATATAGGATAATAATAATACTAGCCCTGTATTAAACACTGTCCCACTGGGCCTTAGTCCAACACGCTGGCCTAATGCGGGTTGGTAGACTTCACATATCTTCGAAATTCTTTGAGAATTCTCAGGTGTGCAGGTTTCCTCACGATGTTTTCCTTCGCCGTTAAAGCAAGCGATAGTTAACAATGAATACACACGTAACTATAGGAAAGTCAGAGGTGTATGCCATTACGGTTTCCAACATACGACTTCACAGACTGTCTAGACGAAATATAGGATATAAAATTAAAAATGATGATGCTGCCAATATACACGCAGAAGTTCATGTTAAATTGTCATTTTCTAAATGGCCTATCGTGGCGCAAATCTTCAAAATATTGGATGTCTGCAGAACCAATCACTATATAAAGATTATATTTTAAAAATTACTTCATGATTAAACTTTCTACCTCAACAGAACTTTTATAAGTACTTTCAAAATAATGTAGAAATAATCCTAATCTATATAATATATAAAACACAAAAATTGTTTCAACCTATGTCCGTTATAAACCACTCAACCGATTTCAATGAAATTTTGTCCATGTGTGTGGTTGGGTCGTTACAAATGCGCATACAAGGGCGAGTATTGCCAGTTTTGTCCGGACACCGGTGTCCGGATGATACATGACTAGTTAAGCGGTCATTGGAAAAAAGTACACCGACTTCAATAAAAGCAAATTATTCGTCACTATAAAATTTGAGGGTTGCCCTTGATTTTTCTGAGATCCCATCATCAAATCCTGACTTGGTGACAATGGGACCACCTGGGAAGTACACCCTTTTAACAAAAAAAGAATTTCTCGAATCGGTCCAGGCGTCTTCGAGTAATCGGGGAACATACATAAAAAAAGATGCCGACGAATTGTTAACCTCCTCCTTTTTTGAAGTCGGTTAAAAATATACTCTATTTATTGAATAACAATGTTTGTGCGATCCACAAATATTTGTTTCTGGTCTGGGTGTTGTGACAACGTAGTCCCTCGTAGTTCTTAATATCCACGAGGTTGCCACCCATGCAGGTTTGAGAGTAGGATCAGGACTGTGTGTGACTGTTGGGCGTATTTATGATTTACCTTTCTTTAAACAACAATTTATTCAAATAACCTTGTTATATCAAAGTAATAAGGTATGTATTCCTACGAACGGCTTCCACTTTCATCTCGGCTCGAGTACTCTCCAAACCAAAAGTCTCTTGTAGTTTGTATAAATACAAGGAATTAAATATTATTCTTCATAAGAAAGAAAGAAAAGATTTTTTATTGTTGGTACGTAATAAAGAACTAACACATATAAAAAAGAAAAATATTACAATAATAATCATAACGATGTACGTTGCTTAAATTTAGAAATTGCTTCATATATACACTGACGCCTATAATCCCCGAAGGGGTAGGCAGAGGTGTAAACCAGTACACCCACTTTTCGCCGAATTTCGGTCCCATAATGTGACAGGGCGCGAGCCAATCGCCATACCGGGCACAGGTTCCAGACTCCGGGCTAATACTGAGAATTTCTAGATAGAAAAACAACAACGGTAGGCAGCGGCTTTGCTGTGCCCTGGTATTGCAGAAGTCTATGGGCGGCGGTGACTACTTACCATCAGGTGGCCCGTCTGCTCGTCTACCTATCGAGGCACTAAAAAAAGAAAAACCCAATATCACTTTACCCGACCCGGGGATCGAACCCGAGACCTCAGCACAGCGGTTGTAACGCATGCGCAATTACAACTGCGCCACCAAGGCAGTCTTGAAATTGCTTCGAGTTCTGATAAATCTGTTGATTCAAACACTGTAACAAATTTATGCTAATATGATTTCATTACGGAATTTTATGCCTTAATAGAATTTCTATTTGTGTTCTCAAACATAAAAACATGTTTACAGCATTTTAATTCAAATCGCCTTTAAAAGTTTTAAATATAACTACTTATTATATTCGTGCACAAAGAACTTCTTTGTCGTCCAAAAATAGCTATAGTTCCGTTTACAAATAAGGATTATATGACCATTAACATCGACGGCCTCAGTGGCGCAGTGGTTAAGTTTCCTTTTGTGAAATGATAGACCGTGGGTTTGATTACCGCGATGTGACAAATGTTTGGGTGAACCACAAATTTTAGTTTTCTAGTTAGTTCTTGATACAGGTACGATCTGGGGTCAGGACTATGTGTGCGTCTTTTGGGTATTTATTAATTATTTAGTATAGAGTGTCTGTCTCCGCTTCAGTCACTTTTGTACGGGCACCATGGTGAACATCGCGATGCCACGCGAACGCTAAGGTTGTCTGGCAGATATCGCTCTTATCGCTATACCGCGTTTTGTAACATTGTATATTTTTAAGGTTTCTGGTTTTATTGTTATGATGGTGTGCAATAAAGAGTTATCTATCTATCTATGCCATCAAAGAGTGCCCTCAGGCAATGCAAAACAAACACAAAATTCAACTTCAACGAGTAACAGACTACTTAAAGACCAATAATGATTTCTTAATACACGAATATACATTGGAATAAAGCTAATTTTACCGGATTTTATCGCGATTTAATTTACTTCATGATCCTTCATAGTCGAGCTTTAGACACGGACTGTCATGAACTAGGTCCTTGTGACCATAAAACTTGTAAAATTTGTTTTATTTCAATAAGAAATATATTTTTTTATCCTGGCACGACAAAGTGACCACACTGCACCTGATGGTAAACGCAGTGCCGTCCAATTAGAGTATCGAGTAGCGAGTGACAATCTATCCCCCGCTACTCAACACAAAGTACAAACAAACCAACGGAACAACAAAACTAATCATCTGAAACCTGTGTAGAGTAATACTGCTGCACACACTGATCTGTATGGATTACTTGATTAAACTCGTCTATGCTATAAACTCTGTGTCCCCTTTGATACGTTAGAAATGGGTTTCCTTATGTTATCGGCTCAAAGGACTGGACGCATGTGTGGGTTTATCTGAGTTCTTACTGCAGTTTTATTGAAGGAAAAATGAACAATTCTGTTGTATGTTTCGATTAGAAATCGATGAAGCGTTGGTTTATAATCTTTTGAGTACTACACAGTGTATTCTTTGTCGATCTACACAGCAAAATGTGTACTCTTATTTGTCCACTATTACTTTTTTTAATTTGGTCTCACAATAATTTGAAAATGGAACATCGCCGCCCTGGAGCACAATTCTGTTGTATGTTCCGTTTAGAGATCGATGAAGCGCAGATTTACAAAGTCTTTTGATAACTACATAGTGCATTATTTGTCGACCTACATAGTACGCGGACTTGTCCCCTACTATGACGTTTTTTATTTTTCTCACACAAAAATTTGAAAATGGAACATCGCCGCGCTGAAGCTTAAATAATAAAAAGGTGTGACTAAATTGGTTAAGTATTTTTACGCATATAAACGTACTTAACTGCTAACAATTAAATAAATAATGAAAATTCTACACATTTTGGACAATAACTAAGTATGAGATTAAAATATAATACAAGCCCTGTATTAAACATTGTCCCACTGCTGGGCACGGGCCTCCTCTACTAATGAGAGGGGTAAAGTATGAGATTACAGTTTTTTATTTTACGGTATCCGACATTATTACGTTATAGTGTGACCCTCAGTGACAATTCTTCTATAATGACTTCGGGACACAAAAAAATATAATTCTCCGAAACTTTCCGATAAAAGAGGAGCATGCGAAAACCAGACGTAGGGAGTTCTCAGGCCAATTAACCGTTATCTTGGTTCTGTGTTGCTAGTTCTCCTTAATTTGGCGGGATGTCCCGCTTTTTAATTCCGCGCAATGCTGAAAACCAAGCTATCTATATACATTTTTAGCATAATACAATTCATTATGCTTTATGCATTCCTGCGTATCGTTAGTGAAAATCTAACACCGCGAAAATCAAAATTCCTGGTTAACAAAGAAGAATAAAATGTCTCTAAACGCAGCCAAGTAAAACTACATTATACCGTAACTTCAAATTCTTTGGAGTACAAAACTGCATAATAATTTTAAAACACATAAATATTTTTTACTTCTGAAGATAAAATACTGAATATTTTTAGGTTATTTGTCATTGTCAGAACCTTACTGACGATATTCACTATGTATTAATTATTCATTATTTATTTATAAAAAAAGACCCGTTTTCAAATATTAAAAATCCCATTTTGATAGAAAAAAAAACCGGCAACACTGGACTGATACGAGTGACGTGATAACAGGCGGTACATATCGGGTCATGACTCGATCTCAATTGATTTCCTAACGATTGTGCCCGCGTGTGTTAATGTCCTTGTTACCCACTAATAGTATTATAACACAAAGGGACAAGAGAGTAGCTTGTTAACACGTGATTGAATAACTAATAAATAATTAATAACAATTAACACCCAACGGTCACACCCCACACTAAGATACGAGTCTTGTGTCATGGGTATCGGGGACTACGAGATACGCATGGTCCACAACATCCAGACCCCGGACACAAATGTCTGTCTGTCACACAAACATTTGTCCCGAGTGGGAATCGAACCCACGGCCTCTCGTTTCACAGCCGTCTGTCATATAGTATAGCCTACTGGTGATTGAGACAGGTGGCGGTGCGAAACATCGTGCTGCTGCTGTAGAATCTCGAGGGCATCTATTTCTTGTTGTTATGGTTGTTGCCAGATCACAAAAAAGGGAATAAATAATAATAAAAATATAATATGTTAAATAATATGTTTAAACTAGGTATTGTTTCTATAGTTCTAAACATGAATCACGGCGAACGCTGTTGTTTGTAGGAAGTGGTTTTGTGCCCGTGATTTCACCAACCGGCCCGACGTAAGACCAGCACTGGTAATTAATACTAGTATATGCTGAGTCGAGGCCGTATTTATTATCATCATCATCATCATCATGTCAGCCGAAGGACGTCCACTGCTGGACATAGGCCTCCCCCAAAGAGTGCCACAATGACCGGTCCTGCGCCACCCGCATCCAGCGGACTCCCGCGACCTTTACCAGGTCATCAGTCCACCTTGTGGGGGGTCTACCCACGCTGCGCCTTCCGGTACGTGGTCGCCATTCGAGAACCTTTCCGCCCTAACGGCTATCGGTTCTAAGCGCAATTATAAGCATGATGAATTCTTAGTTTTTTTTGTTTAGTTTTACTTACTGTAGTGCTTAAAATAAATAAAATATTTCTTTCTTTTTTAATGCCTCGATAGGCAGGCGAGCAGACAGGCCACCTGATGGTAAGTACTAAGTAGTCACCGCCCATAGACTTCTGCAATGCCAGGGTACAGTAAAGCCTCTGCCTACCTTTGAATCTAGCCCTAGAAGAGACGGGCCGTAAAGGCACCGGCAGCAATCCAGAGTACACTCAGGGATCGTCCCACATGTGCTGCAGAAGGCTACCGCGGGGTTTTTAGTAGGAAAGTTGGAATATTGGTTAAGGTCCTGATCTAGTAGTCCTTCGGATGAACTGGGCCGGAAGGTCGGTGAGTCCGGCTTAACCATCTCTCCTCCTCCGAGGACCAGAAGGTATCAGAAGGTGGATATTGCACGCGAAAAACAAAAAGGGATCAAAACATAAAGCTCACGAAAGAAGATGAAACTAAAGGCTATCACCACATACCAGCCATTGTAACTGTAAGCTAGGATCTACAATCACACGCATTTATCACCGAGCAGTGAGGCATGCGTAGTCCTTATCTCGAAATAATCAAATGGAAACATAAGAAGGAGTTGGAAATATAATTTTTTTCCCTGGCACGGCAAAGTGACCACTGCACCTGATGGTGAGCGCAGTGCCGTCCAGTTAGAGTATCGAGTAGCAAGAGACGATCTATTCCTTGCTACTCAATACAATCATGCCGGCCTGCAAGCGAGAGACAGAGATTCTCAGTAGCTTCTAGTATAAATAAATACACCCAACAGTCACACACATAGTTCGGACCCCAAACTAGCTAAACCCTGTGGTTATCAAGAACTACGATGGACTACGGTCCCACAACACCCAGACCCGAAACAAATTGTCTGTCACACAAACATATGTCTTGGCGCAGGAATCGAATCCGCGGCATCTCGTTTCTCAGCCGGCTACTCGCCTGCTACGCCACTAACAAAGTTGTAACTAGTCCACCTATAGTTCGCGTATTTCGCTTGAAGTGATAGGTGTGAAGTCTATCGTCATATTGCTACATAATCCCGGGCAACTTATGCGTGATGTTTCGAATCGATAACTCTAACACAAATTGTGATTGCCTGACCTAGGATTTGAACCCAATAACTCACCAGTTTATCAGCTTAAGTACGCTACTAGACTTAACAAATATGTCATAGAAATTATATACAGCCGCCCCGGTGCAGCGGGCGAGTAGCCGACTATAAAACTAGAGGCCGTGGGTTCGATTCCTGCACCGGAACATAAGTCTGGTTGATGCAAAAAATACTTTTTTGGGTGTTGTGAGACCGTAGTCCCTCGTAGTTATTGCTACCCACGATACAGGTGTGACCCAGTGTATATGACTTGGGAATAATTATTTATATGACAAGAATATTATAATAAGATTAGTGGTCGTTCAGTGGTCCAAATTCGATCCTAATTCTATTTTTTTTATGTTTGAACGATGTTAAGGTACGTTTGTCGCAGAGTATTCCTCTATTTTTAACCGACTTCAAAAAAGGAGGAGGTTAACAATTCGTCGGAATCTTTTTTTTTATGTATGCTACCTGATAACTCGAAGACGCCTGGACCGATTTGAGAAATTCTTTTTTTGTTTAAAAGGGTATACTTCCCAGGTGGTCTCATTGGCACCAAGTCAGGATCTGATGATGGGATCTCAGACAAATCAAGGGCAACCCTCAAATTTTATAGTGACGCATAATTTGTTTTTCTTTGAAGTCGGTGTACTTTTTATGAATAAATTTTTTTTTATACGGCTTTATTATAGTAATGTTTTATTTTATTTTATTTAGTAGGTATTTCAAACATTATATTATAGCACTTATGCATTTTTCTTTTACATTGTAATATCCTAATGTATAGTGCTGTTGGTATACCCTATATGTAATAAATAAATAGCTAGATTTTAGCGTCTGCATTCTTTCTCCATATTAACATTAACGGTCTTATTCATAACTAGCTGTTGCTCGCGGCTCCGCCCGCGTGGATGTCATGTTTGGGAGAAAAAGTATACAATACAAAATACCAATATTCATGCGTTTAACTTAAAAATGACGGGTTTTCACACAAACTTTCATTCCCTATTTTACCCCCTTAGGGGCGGATTTTCCAAAAATCCTGAAACAAATATTTTTTATTTTTAACTAAAATGCCAAATACTAATTTTCATGAATTTAACTTAAAAAATGACGGATTTTCATACAAACTTTCATCCCCTATTTTACCCCCTTAGGGGTGGTATTTCCAAAAAGCCTTCCTTAGTGGATACGTGATAAAAGGTACCTACGTCAAAATTTCAAGTCTCTAACCCCAGCCGTTTAGGCTGTGCGTTGATCGATCAGTCAGTCAGTCAGTCAGTTTCTTCTTTTATATATACAGATGAGTTATCGGAGCTTTATAAGGCCGTTAATAGGAGCTTGTTAAAAAATGTTATTCATAATGGTTCAATAGAGATAAAACGCTCAACATTTTTGAACAAGCTCCTATTAACGGCCTTATAAAGCTCCGATAACTCATTATGAATAAGACCGTAACTATACAAAATCTCACACACCGTGCGCGCAATATATCTTCACGTATCAATATACATAGATAAGTGACTGACCTTTGACGCACGGATTGTCTTTGAGGAAGTCATTCTTCATGATAATCATTTTTTGTTTAAGTTCCATTTCCAGAGGCTCCTCGATCGCTTGAAACACCGATGCACCTGGAACCAAAAACATCTATTATTATTTATTCATGAATATTATACAATTACGCCGGTCTGCTTTTTCACACTACGCCATGGGCAAGAAGGTGAAGAAGCGGTCGAGGGACTAGTGTCAGAGTACTCAGAAGGCCGTAAAAACCGCCAAACATTGTACCCCAACGCTAGACACCCGGATGTACACTGGCTGATCCCGGAACGCGACACACTTGCGTGTGCCACTATGGCGGGTTTTACACCCTGTGTACGGTGGTCGCTATCCGGGCGGATATTAATATCCTACCACCAGTACTTAAGCGGCAGGTAAGTATATAAGTATAAGTAAAGCGGCAGGTTTTTTTAGGACATAGAGCAAAAGTTTGCAAAAGTATATAAATGCTATTTATAAATAATTAAAAAAACTACTATGAAACCATATTGATGTTAACTTTATCGAATTGTTTGTGGTATTTTGTTGTGGAGTTTTCCATTTTTCCAACATTTTTGTAGATTTCAAAACTATACCTCAGCAAAAATATCTTTAAAATAAATTCACATTTGGTATCGCGGCATATAACAAATTACAGATTGAGGACTTTTCAAAGTCAATTAAAATCTCATCAAACCCAAATCAAAAATTAAAGTCCCAAATAACATTGAAAAAATACGGTTGTATTGAGAACGTTTTCTTTTTTTAAAGTTTAATGGGATGCGTTGCCGTGATTCAATATTATTTATAATCATAAAAAAATTACAAATTTTTTATTTAATATTCTATTCAACACTGCACACAGGTAACTAAGTCGAACAACGATTGAGCCATAAAATAAAATAACAATACGTCTAACACGTACTTTTACAAATAGAAAAAAAACTCAATATAAAGTAAATCTTATAAATGACATGCAGATGAATATGAATTATTGGAAATATTGGATTACGTTCAATCTAAAAGGGTTTTAAGTCAGCAAGCTGCCTTTCGTCATGATTTATCAAATTCAATTTTATTCAAAATTTTGAGATCAAAACTTTTTGTATACTCTAAAATCCATTATATTGAATAATGTTTTTATAATAATGGAAAACTAAATGACTACATGTCATCAAAATTCAATATCGTAAAGCTGAGTTGAAAAATGGATTTTATCATCTTTTTAAAGCTGACAAATAGCTTATTATAAATATCATAGTGAGTTGGAAATCTTTTCAGATTCACACTGTTGTAGTTTTATATATAACTGTGTACCAGGACAGATGTTGTCCTGCCATAAACCACTTTTTTATTTTTTATCCTGGCACGGCAAAATGACCACACTGATGATAAGCGCAGTGCCGTCCAGTTAGAGTATCGAGTAGCGAGAGACAATCTATCCCTCGCTACTCAAGACAATCGTACCGGCTTGCTTCTTCACACTACGCCATGGGCAAGAAGGTGAAGAAGCGGTCGAGGGTCTAGTGTCAGAGTACTTAGAAGGCCGCAAAACGGCCAAACATCGTGTCCCTAACTCTAGAAACAAAAACCGGATGTACACTGGCTGATCCCGGAATGCGACACACTTGCGTGTGCCACTATGGCGGGTTTTACACCCTGTGTACAGTGGTCGCTATCCGGGCGGATATGAATATCATAATATCCACCAGCAAACCACCTTCTCTGTGGACCGAATTGTCGTTGACAGTTGAAATAAAGTTTTCAAAACGTCGGGTTAAAAAAGTAAAATAAACCATGATAAAATCCGTAAAATTAGTTTTATTTTAATATGTAATATTGGAGTTAAGAAATCATTAAATATTTATAATTTAACCACGGTTTAAAAGATAACGAAGCTTAGACGAACCTAAAACCTTTTATCTCAACTTACGCTCGGCGCCTGATATATTCTACTGCGCAATAAAGAAATTTTATGCTGCAATGACGATTTAAATTGTTTGTCTTATACTCCTGTCAAAAAAAAATATCTTATGTTCTTACTTTATATCTACAGTACTTGTAAATTTTAGGTTTATTCAATTTATATTCGTCGCACATTAATAATTTTTTAAAAGTTCAATTCATTGTCGCAATTTTCAAATTAAAAAAGAGTTCTGAGAGCTCTCGTTAGATGTTACATAAACCTGATAAAATACGCGTCTGTATCCCTAAAAGGGTGGGTAGAGGCACAACTAAGTGTACTGCAATGCTTCGCCAACAATATTTCCCATGAAGTGATGGGTTATAAATAGCGAGCCTATGGCTATATTAGGAGAAAATTCAATCTAGAGCAATTTATGTGTTACTTTTTTATATCAACGAACGTTATGATTGCTCGAAATGGGATTTGAACCCAAAATGGCTCTTTAGCATAAGCATAATCACGCATACAAAGCTGCAGGTAGAAACTAATAAAGGGAATTTCATTGTCATAATTCCAGACAGTTCTTGGCGCTCAAGTGTATCAATAACTGTAGTTCTCCTAAACTCGGCCTTAAGTAAGCCGAAGTAACGCAAACGAGGCCTCATTAAGGTTTTTTTTAGTTTAGTTATTTTGTAAATAACTAATACTGTACATAACAATAGATCAATCAACATAACTGAAAGCTATTCGTTAATAACCGTTATAATGTGTTAATTATTTTATTTTTCGTGCGTTGTATTTACATTTTGATTTCTAATTCGCATTAGGCCAGTATGGTAGAGTAAGGCCTAACCGCTCTGATTAGTAAAGGAGACCGTTTCATGTAGAATAGATACAATATTTCTCATAAGTTTATTAGCTTCACCACACTCCTATATAAGTGTTAGTTATATTTTGATTTCTCAACGTTTGTATGTTTTTGTTACGTTATTGTCAATTCTTTTGAATTATAACATTTAGGTGGACGAATGGGAAAAGACTCTGGGATACAGCCAGCGCTAGTTCAAGAGCTAGCTAGATAATTAATCTTAAACAAAACTACTATATTTTTTGCAAATAAACAATTTTATAATACATACATATACAATTACACGATTACACTCACGCTGGTAATCCCCGAAAGGGTAGGCAGAAATGTAACCAGTACACCCACTTTCACGAAAATTATTTCGGTCCCATAATGTGATTGGGGGTGAGACTATCGCCATACCGAGCACAAAAGGGTTCCGTATTCGTAATGATCATCGGTGCTTAAAATTAAATGTTGATAATTAATTTCTACACAATACCTATACTTTATTCAAACTATTTTTGTTAAACATATTTATTAAGTTTTATTAGTGTGTCATTTATTTTGTTCCTCCAAGTTATATGTATTTAATACTAATATTTTTTTCGTAAGTGCACTGCATAGTCGAATACGCCGATCTTATAAAATGTTACTTATGTTGACTGCCTCGGTGGCGCGGTTGTGATAAGCGCATGCGTTACGTCTGCTGCTGTGCTGAGGTCTCGGGTTCGATCCCCGGGTCGGGTAAAGTGATATTGGGTTTTTCTATCTTGAAATTATCAGTATTAGCCCGGAGTCTGGAAACTGTGCCCGGTATGGCGATAGGCTCCCTTAATGTGATAGGGGGCTATCACATTAAGGGACCGAAATTCGGCGAAAAGTGGGTGTACTGGCTACACCTCTGCCTACCCCTTCGGGGATTACAGGTACGAGTGTATGTATGTGTGTGTATAAAATGTTATTCCTGTACTAGTTATCTTACACATACAATGAAAATATAAGGGTTCCGTTTTTGCCATTATTCAACGGAACCCCAAAAAGTTCTCCGCCTTTCATATTCATAAAACATTTGCTTGTAAAGGGAAATATTTAAACAATCGGTTGTATTTATTTTTCACTTCTAATATATTTTCTTTTAATATAATGTCATTCTTAGAGACGAATTTTCCCGTTTGTTCAAACACTTTCCATCAAAAGTAAAATAATACAATAACGTCGCAAAATTCTCGAAGAGTAAACAAATGTATTAAAAAAGTTATCTAAACAGCTTTTAAGCTTAAAAAATGAAATATTTTTTAAAGGTATTCGTAACGTTAGATCAAAAAGGAAAAACTTTTGCAATGTGCAAAAGATTTATGACTCTTAAAACAATCAGGCGCGTACTTAAGATAGGGAAAGGTGGTAAGGACCCACGTCTTACCTACACTTTTTATGTATTTAGTATTTTTGTTCTGGATATAAATTATGTCTGCTGTGCTGAGTTTTCGGGTTTGATCCCAGGGTCGGGTAAAGTGATTATGGATTTTTCTATTTAGAAATACTCAGTATCATCCCCGAGTCTGGAATATTGCCCGGTATGGCAATAGGCTCGCCCCCTATCACATTATGGGAGCTAATATTTGTGCAAAACTAGATAGCGAACTTCGTACACAAAAGTCTTCTAAATAACCGGCGAATCGTGTTTCAAGGCTTTGCTAATCCACTTCAGGCATGCCAACTGACGGAAACGCAATATCTCTTGAGATTGACATTGTATTTAAACTGCATTATACTTAGTACTTACCATTAGGTGTCACTTAGCCGCGGATTAACGACAGAACCCATTGTTCAGATGAATGTGGTTATTAGGTTAAGCAAACAATATTAACTGAATAAATTAAAAAAATAAACGTTAGATATGCGTGTAGTGCTCACTAATTTGGAAAACAATATGGAAAATTGCTATTACTTGTATTAGGGTGTTTCCTATTATTAGAAATATCGAAGGTATATCGGAGGTATTTAGGAGAGTAGTTGGGGGTACATTAATAATAACAACCTAAGTGGGAGTAGTAAATGTTTAATATAAAACAGAGTGCCTTCCGCGCTCCGGTGTTCAGTTCAGTTGAGTTGTGAAGAAGTGATAGCCAGGTTATTCGTGGTTCGTTCGCGGGGCAGTAAGTAATTGTAAACAGTTCAATGACCGCGTAGTTCAGCTTAGAGGGTAATGCTGGTAGATTAATTATAAAGAGAAGCCTTAAGTGTATCCTGACATGGTTATGTTTATATTAAGCACTGAGATGTGTAACAGTGTTGTGTAAATCAATCAATAAAATCATAAACATTGTATATGTGCCTTTTTATATATCCATCTTGCATAGTTTTGTTGATGTTCCTAACAATTGTATTTAAATAAGAAATATTTTTCTTCTTATGAATAAAGTAAAATGTAGAGCTATAAAACATGACTGATCTGGAATTGTAAATTCATCATGAGACAGAAAAACACTCGCGAAATTGTTATTTCTTTTGCGATTATAACCGTATGTAATGAAATAAATAACCATATTATAGATATTTAAATTAGACCCCCGCGGGTACCTTCACACCGTATCTGTAAAGCGTAAACGCACTGATTCAATTGGAGAGAAATTATGAAAGTTACTAGGGCGGTGCGGAGCGGGGCTGTGGTGAGGTGAAATCTGTATATATAAAAGAAGAAACTGACTGACTGACTGACTGACTGACTGACTGACTGACTGACTGATTGATCGATCAACGCACAGCCAAAACGGCTGGGGTTAGAGACTTGAAATTTTGACAGTAGGTACCTTTTATGACGTAGGCATCCACTAAGGAAGGGTTTTTGGAAATACCACCCCTAAGGGGGTAAAATAGGGGATGATAGTTTGTATGAAAATCCGTCATTTTTGAAGCTAAGTTTATGAAAATTAGTATTTGGACTTTTAGTCAAAAATCTAAAATATATATTTCAGGATTTTTGGAAATTCCACTCCGAAGGGGGTAAAATAGGGGAAGAAAGTTTGTATGAAAATCTGTCATTTTTGCAGTTAAACGCATGAAATTTGGTATTTCGCCTTACAGTTAAAAATTAAAAACACATATTTCAGGGTTTTTGGAAATTCCACCCCTAAGGGGGTTAAATAGGGTAAGAAAGTTTGTATGAAAATCCTTCATTTTTGAAGTAAAATGCATGAAAATTGGTATTTTGTAGTGTATACTTTTTGTCTCAAACATGACCTCCACGCGGGCGGAGCCGCGAGCAACAGCTAGTACGTTATAAATGCGTGGAAACATTCCCGGTGGAATCGGCTTTACAACACCGATTTTCTACTAATTTTCAACTTATAATTGGACTTTTTAAATTCTATCGTTGCGAAGTTACCTAAGGATTCCGGCATCAATTCGATAATTATGAGAACTACAATTATTTATTTCGGGCCTACGTGTTATTATTTTTTTTCCTGGGTCCTGTAGGCGTAGTGTGAAGAAGCTACACAGCAGGCCGGGATGATTGTGTTGAGTAGCGAGGGATAGATTGTCTCTCGCTACTTGATACTTTAACTGGACATCACTGCACTTACCATCAGGTGCAGTGTGGTCACTTTGCCGTGCCAAGATAAAAAAAATATTTTGAAATGCTATTAGGTAATACATAGCACATACATACAATGAAATTGCAGGTATAGAGGATTGTGTTTACCTCTTGAAAGTATTAACAACTTACTCCAAAAAAATGCTTAAGTAGGTACTTATTTGGATGATGAGTAATAAGTAAAGTTATGAGCGAGTCTCTTGTGGTTCTTACTATGGAGTCGGGGCTTTGTGAATGTTATTACTTACCTGACGTCAGATAGAGCGCCATCAAACCCATGATGACCAACACTCGAATCCAAGGCATGGCGCGAAGGTCGCTCACACACCCGGGCACCACTAGCCTCATGATAGGCAATCTGAGGACAAAAATACAACTTTAAACAACCCATTTAACACTAGCTGTTGCCCGCGGCTCTGTCCGTCTGTCTTGAGGTATTAAGTCTTTCTATATTTTGCTATCCCATAGGAACTGTGCATTTCTTCGAGATAAAAGGTAGCCTATGTCATTTACTGATCCCTAAACTACCACCACGTAAAAAACCATGCCAATCCCTTAGTCTATGAAAAACAAAAAAGTAACCCACGTTAACAGTCCATTTTTTCTGGATAAAAAGTAGCATATGTGCTATTCCAGACTATAATTTATCTTTTCAACCAGATGCGTTATTCCGTTCTGGCGTGAGTAAGTAACAAACATCAATCAAAACATTCGCATTTATAATATTAGTAGGGTAAGATTAGATGGTGTGGCACTACCCTGTTTTCGACTTTGGTAACCTATACCAACTTGTTCGCAAACACTTGGTTTATGTTTTATAATAAGGACGATGGTGCATCCATATACATCGGTGTCCCGACCTACTTTACGGACACCTTATCGGCCTCAAGAGAGATGGTTACGCTGGACTCACCTAACGTCCCAGTTCATCCGAGGAAATACTAGATCGGAATCCTAAACAATTTCCCTACACGTTTGTCTAGCCTTCAGTAATGCATTTACGACAGTTCCAGGTCCTAAGTCAGAAAGAAATATTTTATTTGTTACAAGTACAAAAATATTGTCGTGTCGTGTTGTCGTGCTGGTGGTAGGATAATTATGTCCGCCCGGAAAGCGATCACCGTACTCAGGGTGTAAAACCCGCCATAGTGGCACACGCAAGTGTGTCGCGTTCCGGGATCAGCCAGTATACATCCGGTTTTCGTCGGAGGTCTAGAGTTGGGGTACGATGTTTGGCCGTGTTGCAGCTTTCTGAGTATTCTGACACTAGACCCTCGACCGCTTCTTCAACTTCTCGCCCATGGTGTGGGTAAGGGGGGATAGTTTATATCTCGCTACTCGATACTCTAATTGGACGGCGCTGTGTTTATCATCAGGTGCAGTGTGGTCACTTTGCCGTGCCAGGATAAAAAAAATTAACGAATATAATTGAGCTTTTGATTGCTGCTGGAACCGTCCCGGTATGGTGTCTTTCCTGTCTCTACTAGTAGTGCGCTCGCATTGCGAGACCTCCGCGCCGCCAACCCATCGCGGGAACTTGGGCATTGTTCTTCTAAAATTACAAAGATTAAAAAAAAAACACAGCGACGCCCCGCCAATGTTAGTTGTGTAAAAACAGAACATTATACTATAAGTAATCTTTAGATAAACTTGGTATACTTATATAAATCAGCACTTAACTTTAACGCCAAAGTATAAAACGCACTTAGCCATAAAAATGTGTTGTGTACTAGCGGGGCCGGCAGACGTCTTCATGTCCGGAAAATATATGATATTTTAAAGATCGAAATCCATCAAACCATCCAGGAACTCATTGAAATATACACACAAAATTTCATCCAAATCGGTCCAGCTGATTAGGAGGTGTTAGGTGACAAACGCACGTACAGAAAAATTAGATATAACCTTGACAATAGGAGTGTATGTTTTTCTTAGGTAATTTCTAACTTGGCTATTCTAGTATATACGGGCATTAAACTTTTGACAGGTCACGGTCAACGAGCACCTTTGAAACACTTCATTAAATTCACTGAACATTCTAGAACAGCAATAACTTTCATTAATTACATCATCTATTCAAAGAGCTTTTAATCGAGATTAGGGATAATGAAAATTTTAGTAAATGTTAATCTTAAATCCAATACAACCTTTTGTTATAATCTGCTTAGATTAACTTTAAAGCGAATTCGTAATTATCAAGAATTCTTTTGACAAATAAGTTTTATATTAAAAAGCCTCGTAAGTTTTTGTCTTAATTTATTTATGCAGTTACGTGCGTAGTTATAAATGTTTTTATCATCTACCTGCCCTTATACCACACTAAGTGGGCTCTGCACAAATGGTTTGAACTCTCCACGCAGCCCTATCATCCATCAAACTGCATTCACTCCTTTCATGCGCATGTCCTCATTCACGCATCCCATCCATTTCTTTTTAAGGCTCCCACGACTCTTTCGTCCATCCACATTCATATTGACAACCAGTCTTGTCACATGCCTTTCATCCCTCCTCATCACATGCCCATACCAAGCTAATCTCATACAACGGCAACCATGTGTATTACAACCAACGGTAGGCAGCGGCTGTGCTGTGCCCTGGCATTGCAGAAGTCTATGGGCGGCGGTAACTACTTACCATCAGGTGGCTCGTCTGCCTATGAAGGAACTAAAAAAAATTTTTTAATGTGTCTCGCTATGTAGATTGATATAATTTAATGCCATAGGCTCTTAGTCCCATAAACCTTTGCATGATGATGATTAACAAGGTCATTTTAGTACCTTACTTTACAAAATTACACTCTGGCTAATAGTATTTTAATCATGAAATGGGTTGTACTGCTGCGATAAAATCACCCTGGCGGATCTTAAAATATGTATTCATTTAAAAATCCTGATTAAACAATATATTTTTCTTTGTTATTGACGTCGTAAATATTGTGCATCTGTGTCAAGTGCTAGGAAATTGTTGAATGTCAAGCGAAAAAAGTCACACCTTAATAACTTACTTACTGCAAGCTTCCATGGATTTTTATAAGACCAAAAGACACGTATATTACGTATGATTTATTAAATCGACGGTTGAAGGGCTTTTTGATTTAAGCGACGTCTTTGAAATGTTACAGGAGAGATTTAAGTTTTGTTATTTTCAGAAAAAAATCACAAAAAAACCTATTGCGTGGATTTTAGTAGAATAAATATATTACTTACGTACGTACTGCATCTGTATTACTTATTTTCGTGCATTTTCGAGCATTCTTTTTTTAAATAAATGCGCCCTGAACAAAGAACTTTGTTTAACTTGTGCAAAGCGCTAAAAACTGCACAACAAATTTAAACAAAGCTCAAAAGACGTAGAAAATTTTGCTAATTTCGAATATTTATATAATTCAGTTTGCAGGCAGCGGCTTTGCTGTGCCCTGTCATTGTAGGAGACTATGGGTGGCGGTGACTACTTACCAGCATAAGGTGGCCCGTCTGCCTATTGAGGAACTAAAAAAAACCAATATCGCAAAAAAATACTGTACTCAAATATCCCGCCAACTATCGAAATTAAAATATTATTTACAGTCGAAATAAGTCTATTTTTACTAACTCACTTTATTCCCGACGTTTCGACCTATACATTCTTCCATCAGACAAGTAAAATGAAATGCATATAAAAATAATATTATGACTGCCACATAGCCAAGTAATAAAAGTGGATTATAACACATGGTTTTGCGATTATTGCGCCTGTAGCGATAATCCCTTTTATGAATGACATACTGTTCTGCTGGCCTAGCCAAGTTCACAATCTACAATCGTTAACGCTATTAGAAAAAGAATCAAATGTATAGGAATGACATCATCTCAACGTTAAGTCACGTGGTCAGAACAAACGAATAGAAAACTCGTAGACAAGTTTACAACTTATCAGTCGTTCAAAATCATAGAATGAAATATAATCTATTCTACAACGTTGATCGCTACACCCCATAGAAATGGTAGCCAAGTTACAGTTTTGACAAGCGCAAACGAAACTTTGTCTAAGTGTTTGAACGATAGCTGAGCGCTCGCCGAGACCCAATAGAAAACGATAAAAAATGGCGTCTATTATGACACAGCTGTGTTGAGACCGAGTTGTGAGTGTGTGTTTTGTTTATTCACCTATTTTTTGCCAAGCCCTTTGCCAAGAGCTTCGACAATATACTTCATTAAAAGGAACCAACGAGATTCCCCTAAAAGTTAAGGTAAGTGCTTATTAAGCTGACTGGCATATACTTAGAATTAGCATTTATTTTATTACTTAGCTATTATTTAATTTCCTCGATGTTTGTATTTTTGTAGGTGTTGTGCGCTCTTAGTTTCCTAGCCACAGGATCCTATCAGTGAATTGTTGGCGTCACTCAGCATCTTGCCCAACGCACAGCTAGTCGGTGCATCAGACAAGTTGTTGATGCTTTGAACCACCCCGATGTCATGGCAAAATGGATTGTGTTTCCGAAAACACGACGAGACAGAGCATTCATAAAACAAGAGTGAGTAGTTAACAAACGATGTAACAATATTTAAATTAGTAATATAATTTAAATCAACAATTATTGTTTCAGGTTCCAAAGAAGATTTGGCCTGTCTGGAGTAATTGGGTTCATAGATTGTACCCACGTAGCTCTGGTAAAACCCAATGAAGAAGAGCATCTTTTTTATAATAGAAAAGGATATCATTCATTAAATGTTCAAATGGTAGATATTATATTTATTTATACTGTATGGCATGTTAAAGCTAGATATATATAGAATCACTTCTTAATAATAGTTTTATTTTCAGATTTGTGATAGTAATCTTATAATTTTAAATGTGAATGCAAAATTCGGTGTAGCTACACATGATTCACATATATGGTCTTCTAGTAGAGTTGAATCATATATGCGTGAACTTCATCAAAATAATGAACAAGTATGGCTATTAGGTAGGTATTTATAATAGTAAAAAGATCTAATCTATAGGAGTTTTCTATGTTTTGTCTACAGAAATATTTTTTCATGTGACTCTGGATATCCACTACGCCCTTGGCTTATGATACCTATCCTCAATGCAGTTCAAGGTTCTATTGAAGAACGATACACACAAAAGCATGTGCAAGCCCGTAACTGCATTGAGCGCTGTTTTGGATTACTTAAAGCACGGTGGAGATGTTTGCTTAGAGATAGGGTTCTTCACTATCATCCTCATGTAGCTAGCAATATTACAATGGCATGTTGTGTGTTACACAACATAGCATTAAAAGCTGGCTTACCACCACCACTAACACTTCCTGCAGCATATGACGATGGGGATGAAACCATGCAAGTTCCCACATCCACTGCGACTGTGGGTAGCCAAAATGAGCTAATCCAAGGAAGAGCCATGCTGATATGTTTATTAAATAGGCTGTAGTAAGATTATTTAAAGTTTTAATAAGATTATATTTACATTTCTTTATTATAAATTTTACTTTTTATGATTTATGATATATTTATATGAATTATATTAATTATATTTTATTTAGGTATAAAGTTCTGTTTACGTTTTTAGTTTTTATTTCTGCTTGAGTATAGGTTTCGATGATTTTTGTTGGTATATTGACGTGTGCTAGCTAACATTAATTGCAAATAATTTAATTTAATGTTTTGTGTTGCAAATGTAAATTATTTTGCATACTATTGTATAGAATCAAGTTTTTTAAACTGAATAGTGCTGCTGGGGAGTTTGTTCTGACTTTTGATTTTGAATAAATTATAAGTTAATAGTATTTTGAAAATGCCCAGTTAATTTTATGTTCAATGTTATGTACTTTGATATAAAAATTAATAAAACAGCTTTTTTATAACAAATAAGTTTAATATTGTTTTTATTAAAACACTGACACTCATAATAATTTGATGGTGGCGTGCACGGTAGGTAAGAAGGAAGGATTTTCCAGTTATCCAATACCTTGTATTATAGTACAATTCACTACAACACATTTGAGGTATTATATTATATTTTTAGTTGTGGTGGCTACCACAACTAAAAATAAATTAAAAAATAAATTAAAGCTAAATTAAAAATCGCGGACAAACAAACATACATACGGGTCAAATAAAGAAACCACTTTTTTGGAGTCGTTTTAAAATAACCTACAGTCACTGTACATAAATATTCTTTTCATTCTTACATTTCAAGTCTAAATTAAAATAGGGTTTGTTTTAATACCATTAAAAAAATAATTATACTGTAAAAAGAAAAAAACATACAATTTGTGCATATTAAATTTAGAGTAAAATGGATTAGAATAGAAAACAATTGAAATAAAAAATAATTGGTACTCTGATATTGTACGCAATTTGAAATATTCATAGCCCTCAGCTGAGATAACTATCACTACATTAGACATTTTAAGGAATGATATCTGTCGAAGGTAGTGATGATAGTTTCAACTGTGGCAAATATTCTATCAAATTGTCTACACTACCAGCCAAACGACTTAAAATTATATTTTGGTTTTCTTCCATTTCAATTCTTCTCGATTCTAATCGCAACCTTTACATCTCCCTCTCGTGATAATTTTTTTCCCGGTCTGCTTCAAGTTGTAGCCGGCGATGCTCGACAGCCACGAACTCGCTCGTGGCTCGTTCGAAGGGCGTTTGTATGCGGCGTGTGCGCGCTCGAAGCAGCCTGCGGCGCCGCGGTGTAGATGTGGTGGGCGATGGGCTTGCCCGATGTCGCCGCCGCTGCGGAGCCCCCCATGTGGACGTATTAGGCGACGTCGCTGACGGCATTGGCGCGGACGCAAAGCCGGGCGGCGGCGTTTGCACTGGTTGTGGAGGATGGCGTGGGAGTTCTCCAGAGGGAGGTGGTAGTTAAGCACGAGCGGTAGATGTTATTGTTGCTGAAAATAAATAATTATAGTCTTATATTAAAATGTGCCCAAATGAAATATTTTACCAAAACATTGTATTTATAAAAAAAGTACCTTGAAAAGAATCAGGAATAAAATCCAACATAATTTCATCTGTGGCAGAAATTTGGGATGGACAGACAGGATGCACAGAATCTCTGGTTGGTGGTGGTGGAGTGTTTCTCTCTGATGGTAGGGCCTGAAAATATAATAATAATACTAGTCCTGTATTAAACATTGTCCCACTGCTGGGCACGGGCCTCCTCTACTAATGAGGGGGGTTAGGCCTTAGTCCACTACGCTGGCCTAATGCGGGTTGGTAGACTTCACATACCTTCGAAATTCTTATAAGAATTCTCAGGTATGCAGGTTTCCTCACGATGTTTTCACCGTTAAAGCAAGCGATAATTAATATTTTAATACACACATAACTTTAGAAAAGTCAGAGGTGTAAGCCACTTGGGTTTCGAACATACGACTTTCGTCTTGGCAGTCCGTACCGCAACCAACTAGGCTATCGCTGCTGCTCATAAGCTGCTTAAAAATATGAAGAAAATAAATTAGAAAAATTAAAAGATTGCTTATAAAATAAAATATATATAAAATAATATAAATAATAACTATATTATAAATAAAAACTAACATCAAAGCCTCTCTCCTCAATTCCAGGTTGAACAATGACAGCAGCCAAACCCATTATGCCCAACACCCTCTCTTCTGAAGCAGTGACAATTTGTCTGCTACTTGGACCACCACCAGTACCAGAAGCCTCACGACGAATTCTCAAGGCTTTTTTCTTGGTTTTTGTTTTCCAGTCTGCCCACACCTGAACATATTTGTCTGTTAATTTTAGTCATGCATGTTTTCATCAATAATTTTCTTCTAGTTTAGGAAGTAAGCTATTGTTGCATGTCAGTACTTTATCTTGTAGAATAATAAATTTTAATAGTAGGAAACCATAAAACACATCTGCCTACCCCTTCGGGGTTTACGGGCGTGAGTGTATTCGTAGGAAACCTTAAAATAATATTTTTAGTGTTTTTTGTGAGAATCTTACTTTTTTCCATTTGTCCAAAGGCTTTATTACTCCTCCACCAAGGGAGTTAAGTAGCTCTCCCAGTTCCTGCCACAGTTGGTCGGATTTTATTCGACCTTGAGGACCTTGCTGGGGCCTCGTTATATCACCATGGCTAGAACATAAGTTAAAACTATTTCAGAGAAAAAAAGGGACACTTGATTCAAACACGATGTTTTTTTGTTCCTTAAGTGTTAGTTCATGTCGCAGATCGCGTCATTGTTTATGTTTCAAACTTTCAAGTGCCTGAGTATGATAGATTTTTAAATAACAAAGGAATACATTTACGAAAAAACTAATAATTTACGTACCTTTCCATGAATTCCAATAAAGCTGCGAACTGTTCAGGGCTTGCTCGAGATCTAGATTCCATCCTATAAAAGGTATCACTTTGTTTAAGGCATCTTTAATTCATATGCAGGATCATATCATAACGTTTCGAGACACAGTAATGTTTAGAATTACATTCCACACTGTGATGTTATAATAAACCTATTATAAGAAGAACTTTACCTTATTTCGCTTAGTTTTATGATTTTAATCAATTATTTGCCCGCGCACTAAGTCACACAACATAAACACTCTACTAAGTAGTAATTACACAACTCACCTATGACTGTTGACGTTATTTTGACGTTTGTAGGAACGCTCACCATAGACTAAAGTATTGGTTTTTTCTAAATACATTGTAGAACGAGCGATCGACGCAGTCGTGTCAACTTGGCTAGCAACTTATCGTTTTCTAAAATTGCTTACGCCGAGGCGTTGACGATTGTAGAAAGAGAATAGATACGAAACGTTTGTAACTTGGCTAAGCCTTCAGGTCGTCTCTTTTAAACTTTTATATGAATGTCATGAAAAATAGACATAAATGTGTTCTGAATGTAAATTCTGGACATAACACTTACTTAGGTTGAGCTTTATTTAAATAAGCATTACATTTAACGTTATATATTATATTATACGTTTTTAGTTATTTTAGATACACACACACACATACACTCACGCCTGTAATCCCCGAAGGGGTAGGCAGAGGTGTAACGAGTACACCCACATTTCGCCGAATATTGGTACCATAATGACTCACAAACTCCAGACTCCGGGCTAATACTGAGGAATTTCTAGATAGAAAACCCAATATCACTTTACCCGACCCGGGGATCGAACCCGAGACCTCAGCACAGCAGTCGTAACGCATGCGCAATAACAACTGCGCCACCGAGGCAGTCAGCATTATTTTAGATAATTACTATATTAGGATTACAGGATGTGGGGTAGTAATCAAACCTGACTTCCGTAGATTTGTGCAGTGCGAAAATCGCGGTGACAGTAAATAATTTAACCTAAAAATACCCATCAAAATAATCTTGAAAGATTAGCTAGCTTTTAATCTAACCAATTTTGAGACGATCGCAATGCCAATAAGGTATTTTTAATAATAATACTCAACAGTCATAATCCTGACCCACACTAGGTCAAACCAGTACAGTGGGTATCTTGAACTACAGTTCGCTAAACCCTGACCCGAAACAAATATTTCTGTAAACATTCGTCTCAGTGCGGGAGTCGAACCCACGACCTCTCGTTTCACAGCTGGCTCGCCCATTGCACCGCCGAGGTTGTCCAAGGTGGCATCGAATAGCCTTTAAGTTTACTTCAGCAGCGTTTTTTAATAAGTGAACTACGAATGTTATAAGTGTAGAGCAATGACTCTACATGGGGTCGTAGACTTAAAACATTGACATTAAGCGGTTGTGGTCAGACCGTGACACGCAGCTCGTAAGTTATCAGGGTTGCCTCTTCATAAATACTCATTACGGTATTTTTGTGGAAATAAAAAAAATACATGATTTATCGTATATTCGTTTACGTCTAAAAGTCATTTATCGTACCAAATAAATAAATACTAGATACTACTACCAGTTTATTTGAACACACGTATTGAAGTCGACTGTTATTTACATTCTATAAAATTTGTCTAAAATAAAATACTAATCAATATACAGTCATGCTCCTATGCATAATTAAGATATAGACTCACAACACTGAACTCTCCCTATGAATAAATATTTGTAGATTAACATTTACCTCAGTAAAGAGATCATATTCACAAACTCTCTTTGCCACCATTGCCTGTTGCGCGACAGAAGCCTTCAGCTGTCATAAAGAAAACATTAAAAGTACATAGACATTATTCTATAAATAATTTGGATATCACGCATAAACAGGCCGGCGCGATTGTGTTGAGTAGCTAGGCATAGATTGTCTCTCGCTACTTGATACTTTAACTGGACAGTACTGCGCTTACTATCAGATGCAGTGTAGTCACTTCACCGTGCCAGAATAAAAAAGCTTCAAAATATGTTACATAATTTTATAAACTGTAAATAGCTAGTTCTCACTTATTATGGCTCAAACCCCTCATTAGCGCTTTCATGCTTCAGAGCCATGCATTACAAACGATTAGGTGACAACCTTAATCATTGTCAGCCTGTCGCGATGACTCAACGAGCCAATCGCGTGCCGTCTAATTGTTTTATTTGATACGCTATTGTCGCGTTGTAAGAGTTAGCTAAGGTATAAACATAGCACTCTTCATTAAAGATCGTAGGGCTGTCACGAGATACAGTGTTATTAATGTAGCGAGTGTATTCAGGACTGGGAAGGGAATATTTGTTTGCAAGCTGAGAATGAGATAAACATATATGACAGCGTCCATGGCACAGTGGGTGAGTAGCCGGCTGTGAAACGAGAGGCCATGGGTTCGATTCCCACACCGAGACAAATGTATGTGTGACAGACATTTACGATGTTTCGGGTCTGGATGTTGTGAGACTGATAGTATCTTGTAATTCCTGATACTCACGATACAAGTTGACTTAGTGTGGGGTCAGGATTATGTGTGTGATTATTGTATGTTATTAGTATATTGTATACTGAGGATAAATAGATGGTAACGATCATAGTTACAATAACGATATTAACATAGTTTGGGAGGATGTATAAACAATATATAATATTGACTGCGAATGACTGAAGACTAAACTAAAAATTAATTAAGTATTCATTTTGTTTGAATTTTGAACAAAACAGAATTAAACAAAAGAAAATTTCTTAAAATATCCACAAATATTTATTTGCTTCAATAAGAGCACTTGTTATCTGACATTCTATTTGTCTCAATCTAAAAAGTTATAAAAGCGACTTTCACTAGTTCTTTGTTTACCTCGAAGACCAAAGTATCTGATAAGCCGTGAAAAGAATTAAACATAACAATTTATACGTCAACAGTCTAGAATTAAAGTTAGAAACTTCTTCTGTGCTACACTAAAAAACCTGTTACCCTTTTAGCAATTAGTCTCCTAAACCCAGAAAACGGCGTAAATTGCTAGGTGGCTCTAATTGGCACCGAAATAAACTATGAGATTCTCCGGCGCTCAGGAATAACCGGTTGACCTTTGCCTGATTAGAATAACTAATGTAATCTCTATAATCTCATTGGGGTCTGGTGTTGCCACATGTCCCCTAGCATCTCTACTAGCGTGGCCAGGCGATTAAACGAGATAAAACGACGAAGTATAGTGTAGTTATGTATGTCAAATATTATAAGATTTTATAGTGGTAATAAATTTTATAGTGGTAGAGCCACGCTGTAGACATATTTGTCTACAGCATGAATGGGCCGGCTCGACCACTGTCTCACAGAAAACCAACGTAAAGTGACAGTTTACTGTCGCGTTTCGTATGGTAAGTGAGATATCCGGAGGCCCAGATTCCTCCTTCCCTTCCCTAATCCTTATTCCTGTCCTTTAAGGCCGACAGCGCATACGTGATACTTTCGGTATTGTGGATGTTCATGGGCGGTGGAGATCACTTAACATCAGGTGACCCACTGGCTCGTTTGTCGGACAAAATATACATATATACAAAAAAAATACGAATGTTTGGACAGATATTTGTTACTCAATCATGCCATGGCTGAACGGATCTAGTTGAAATTTGGCACAGAGATATATAATAGTTCGGAATAGCTTATAAGTAACTTTTATCCTGGAAAATTATGCGGTTCCCGTGTGAAAGAAAGAAATGAAAGAAAGAAAAGATTTTTTATTTTTGGTATACCTACGTAAAGAACTAACACATAAAAAAAAGAAACATATTACAATAGATAGTGTGATAGTTTTGTTATTATTTAACACAGCGCAAGGCATCGACATGATTTTTTGAATAGTGTTAGTTGAGGGATCGGTAGGCCGGCATGATTATATCGAATAGCGAGGTATAGTTGCCCATCGTTACTTGATACTCTAACTGGACGACACTGAGCTTACTATCAGGTGCAGTGTGGTTGGTTAGTTTGCCGTGCTAGGAAAAAAAGGATGTATTATATTAGGCCAGAAGTACGATCAACTTGCAACGAATAAGTTTTTAAATATAGTGAAGCACAAGAACAGCTTTTTCACAGACCGACTAAAATTTTTACTTTTACTTGTATAAGACAATTTAGGCATAGACATATTTAGACATTATACATGTAATAAAGCTATAACAATGTGTCATAAGATGGCGCTAATGATCTTTATTTTATTTTGTAAACCATAACTCTGACGACAATGATTTCCTTGGTGGCGCAGTTGTGATTGCGAACACGGTACGAGGACGTCTGCTATGATAAGGAAGACCTCAACCCAAGAATGTTTGATGCAGGGTAAAAGTGGGTTTTTCTATCACAAAATCATTATACGTCGGTAATAATAATAATAATACTAGCCCTGTATTAAACATTGTCCCACTGCTGGGCACGGGCCTCCTCTACTAATGAGAGAGCTTAGGCTTTAGTCCACCACGCTGGCCTAATGCGGGTTGGTAGACTTCACATACCTTCGAAATTCTTATAAGAATTCTCAGGTATGCAGGTTTTCTCACGTTGTTTTCCTTCACCGTTAAAGCAAGCGATAATTAACATTTAATACACACAACTTTAGAAAAGTCAGAGGTGTATGCCACTTGGGTTTCGAACATACGACTTTCGTCTTGGCAGCCCGTACCGCAACCAACTAGGCTATCGCTGCTAATATAAGGTAATAATACTATAATAAGGTAATAAGCTCGGCGAAATGTGGGTCTTGTCCGTACACCTCTGCCTACCCCTTCAGGGAGAACAGGCGTGAGTGCATATATATGTAAAAATAAAGATACCAAGATAGATATAATAGATATGGCAAGTAAAATCTTCTCAATAAATTTTATATGAGTGCAATTTGTTGGGAACTTTCTAGAATAACCCTTGACGTCGCGCCGTATTACACTAGATTTGGGGCTAAATCGAGCGCCGCGGCTGTACTCCGAATAATTTTAGATTCTCTGTCAGATAAAATAGGGAAGTGGGTTGACATGACATGGTTTCGTAATAGAAAAGCTTCGAGATCTATTGTACTGAAGTTAATTTAGTATTAAAATTACTTCTATATATTTTTTTAGTGCCTCGATAGGTAGACGAGTAGACGGCCACCTGATGGTAAGTAGTCACCGCCACCATTTAAACTCAACCCACGTAATTTTATTTGATTAGGTATTATGCTACCATGTTTTGATATATACCTCTTGATTGGTGTTTTTAATAAATATGTTTATTTTTACAGTGTTCCATTTATTTGTTATAAGGTAAGGTAGGTTATCAGATAAAACCACATTATCCGGATTCAGGAAATTTCTTCATCGTACGAATCTAAACAGCAAGTTTCACTTCACGTCGGTTTTAAGACAGTAGTAATAACCCAGTTCACTCGTATCATTTGCCCTGTAGCCAAAACTGTCTACAGCGTGTTTCTGCTAATGAAATAAATATTTCTCTTTTCATTTAGTGCCTCGATAGGCAGACGAGCAGACGGGCCACCTGATGGTAAGTAGTCACCGCCACCCATAGACTTCTGCAAAGCCAGGGCACAGCAAAGCAGCAAAGTCTACCGTTCAATAATATCACATCTCGATTTTACCACTGACTATTGTACAAGAAGTGATTGTAGCAGAGACTTAGGTGGCCAAGATACAATTCTTGATGGTTATAATTTATCTTTAGGAACTTTAAAAATATAGTTATTTATTTCTTATAGGCGATATAATTGAATTAATGGTGAAGTTAGATACGGCTCTTTCAAGCACAATTTCAATTCATTTGAAATTGTGCTATGGAAATCTGAAAGTCAACAGCAAGACACGTATTTATATTTTTTTTTATCCTGACAGGGCAAAGTGCCCACATTGCACCTTATGGTAAGCGCCGTCCAATTAGAGTATAGAGTAGCGAAAGACAATCTATCCCCCGCTTTACAACAATATCATGCCGGCTTGCTTCTTCACACTAGGGCAATTTTTTTTTCAGGTCTCATTTTGTTTAGAAGATAATGCATGACATAAATAAATAATAAATACTGATAAATACATGACAGTAAGTCATAAAGATGCAGTACGTGCTTACACAAGTAATATATTAATTCTACTAAAATCCACCCAATAGCTTTTATAACGTTTTTTTTTTTCGAAAAACAAAAAGTTTTTCACTTCCCTCCTGTAACTTTTCAAAAATGTCGCTTACTTAAATCAAATAGTCCACCAACAGTCGATTATAATGGTACGAAACTCTTATGGCATGAGTAAAAAGTAAAAAAAATTAATTCATAAAAAGTACACCGACTTCAATAAAAAACAAATTATGCGTCACTATAAAATTTGAGGGTTTCCCTTAATTTTTCTGAGATCCCATCATCAGATCCTGACTTGGTGCCAATGGGACCACCTGGGAAGTAGACCCTTTAAATAAAAAAAGGATTTCTCGAATCGGTCCAGGCGTCTTCGAGTAATCGGGGAACATACAAAAAAAAATACCGACGAATTGTTAACCTCCTCCTTTTTTTGAAATCGGTTAAAAATATTATTCAACATAATTTCCCAGACATATTGTATGCCTTAATATCATTTCATTGATAATTTATCTGATTTAATCGATTTTAATTTACATTGCTTAATGACTTGACTTGAAGTAGTACCATCATGACTTGATGTAGCTACTTCGATCGGTGTATCATCAAACCCTTGTATGAAATCTGATTATACACGATTTTCATATTCATAAAGATCATTGAATACTTTCATAATAACAAGATTCAACATATACACATACTAAATTTAATCCTCAGATTTCAGAGTGGTACTCCAGTAGGGTCGCACCAAAGAGATCTCATGCGCGTAATTACGATGAAAGAAAGAATTCCACAGATAAATTAAAATTTCCTTTGCAGTAAGCTCCTCATGAAATTACATTATTTTGCGGTTGAGTACTGGGTTTATTATTCGCAAAATCTCTTGGTAAAATTATCTATAGTATACAATACAATATAATACATCAACTCTTTATTATATAATCATATAAGATAATAACATAGCATACATATGGCATAATTACTAAATGGTACTACAATGGGCGGTCTTATCGCTAACAGCGATCTCTGCCAGACAATCTTTGGATGGACAGAAAATGAAGTAGACAGTGGTGTACAATGAAGAGAGCAAAAAGAAACATAATTAAAATCATTACAAAATAAAATAATACGAAATACTAATACTTATATAGTTAAACATATACCTATTAGTACATGTACATATATACATACATACACTCACGCCTGTAATCCCCGAAGGCATAGGCAGAGGTGTAACGAGTACACCCACTTTTCGCCGAATTTCGGTCCCATAATGTGATAGGGGGCGAGCCTATCGCCATAACGGGCACAAATTCCAGACTCCGGGCTCATACTGAGGAATTTCTAGATAGAAAAACCCAATATCACTTTACCCGACCCGGGGATCGAACCCGAGACCTCAGCACAGCAGTCGTAACGCATGCGCAATTACCACTGCGCCACCGAATCAGTCTACTAGTACATGTGTGTACTGTATATATGTAAAAATATACATACACACAGTATGTATGGTAGTATTTTTTTTTTATTCTCAACGTGTATTAATAAAAGTCTGAGCCTATTTGATATCAAAATACGGTAAATCTTATTTATTTACCGCATTTGACGGCAAATACAGTAGTATATATACTGAAGATAAAGTTATAAGTAGGATAAAACATAAATTAAAATAAAAAATAGCAGACATTGCGGGCTGCCGCCAGAAGTAAACATTTTAAAAGTATGGTATTATAGTGTTTTTTACACACTTTATATTAGTTTCAGCTGTATCTATGTATGTATGTAGCGGAATCTTTCAACGTAATTCTCACCACCTTCCAGACGTCCGATTTACTTAAAAATTTGTACACTATCTATTAAAGCGTGATTATTAGTTTTTATAAACTATAATTTTTTTTCTTGTTTTTAGTCTTAAAACTTCAAAGACTAAAAACAAATTAAAGTACCTACTTATACACATAATTAAAAGACTCGATTTCAAACAATACAAAGACCACAGGATATAAATAAATGATTTAAAGTCTTCTTATTTTTTATTATCTTGTTGCTCTTGGTTAGGATATAAAGTTATGAAAAAATGTAATGTTATCTATCGGTCCTTGACGCGTGTACAAAATTTCAAGTAAATCGGACGTCTGGAAGGTGGTGAATATTACACAATGACGAAAGAAACCTATACCTTATAAGGTTTTTTCGTCATTGTTATTACATTGAAAGATTCAGTTGCATATGTACAAACATACATAGCTACAGGTGAAGCTAATATACACCATGTAATAAAGGAAGTGCCAATAATTTAATACTATTCAAACTTGTCGCGTAATCGACTCCATCTGTTGGACTCAGTATTGATTTATTTGTAATTATATATAGAAAGTCATTAGTGTACACCCGGATCCGAATCCATTAACCGTACAGTGTACACGGATTGTTTGTAGATATGGGTTATAATAATAATAATAATAACTCCCGGGGGAAGGCCCTGTTCTTCATCTCTAGCTTGCCTTTACTGGCTGGCTGGAGTGAAAACTGATGAGGAACAGATCCCCCACCTCTGGCTTGCCTTCACCAGCCGGTCAGAGTGGAGTCGCGAGAGCTTTACGCTCGGAGGGTGGATGTGAAACGTAAGTGGCGAGTGGGCAACGTGATGGGACCCTAAGGGAGCAAATGATCGTTGTATAAAGTCCAGTGACACCTCTCCACCCTTTAGCCGCTCAAATGATGTTGCTCCTTTGTCGCTTTTTCTAACGACTATTTTGGGGAGCCCATTTTCCTGAGTTGGCGAGTCACCACCTGCCTATTTTATCCGTGTTATTAACATAGGTCAGGCAGGTGCCATAGTCCTTTCCATAGACCCAATTACCCAATCCACTAACACCTCACCTCAATAAACCAGCATAACTTTTTGTCCATCCATACAATAGTCCTACACAAACCGGGGGTTGTCCTTGGGTGCACTTGTATAGTGTATACAGGGATAACCGTCGGCTGGTGTCACATCACAAAAATAAATTAAAATTGTCTAACGGGCCTCTACGTGTTGGCTTCGGCCCCACGCACGCCTTCCAAATGTCCGGGACTCTATAGTCCCGAGATAACGGTTTGACAAACATAATAATAATACAAGGCCTCTATTAAACATTGTCCCACTGCTGGCCACGGGCCTCCTCTACTAATGAGAGGGGTTAGGCCTTAGTCCACCACGCTAGCCTAATGCGGGTTGGTAGACTTCACATTCCTTCGAAATTCGTATAAGAATTCTCAGATATACAGGTTTCCTCACGATGTTTTCCTTCACTGTTCAAGAAAGTGATAATCAACATTTAATACACACATAACTTTAGAAAAGTCAAAGGTGTATGCCATTTGGGTTTCGAACCTATAGATCATAGGTCTTTGATACGTGTGTAAATATTCAAGTAAATCGGATGTCTTGAAGGTGGTGAACATTGCGTTGAAAGATTCCGTTACATATATACTTAGTCTACTTACATACAATTGTAGCTAATATAAAGTGTGTAAAGACAATCATATTGGTAATGAGCTACAAAATTATTTAGCTACACAGTTTATAATCCACTATATCTGTATATATAAAAGAAGAAACTGACTGACTGACTGACTGACTGACTGACTGACTGACTGATCGATCAACGCACAGCCTAAACGGCTGGGGTTAGAGACTTGAAATTTTGACAGTATGTACCTTTTATCACGTAGGCATCCAATAAGGAAGGGTTTTTGGAAATACCACCCCTAAGGGGGTAAAATAGGGGATGAAAGTTTGTATGAAAATCCGTCATTTTTGAAGTTAAATTCATGAAAATTAGTATTTGGCATTATAGTTAAAAATAAAAAATATATGTTTCAGGATTTTTGGAAATTCCGCCCCTAAGAGGGTAAAATAGGGAATGAAAGTTTGTATCAAAATCCGTCATTTTTAAGTTAAACGCATTATTATTGGTATTTAGTATTGTATACTTTTTCTCCCAAACATGACCTCCACGCGGGCGGAGCCGCGAGCAACAGCTAGTTTATTATAAAAATGTAAGTGAATACTATACTAAGCAACTAAATTAAATAGGGAAAGAGGCTTTCGTCTTGACAATCCGTACCGCAACCAACTAGGCTATCACTGCTATTATATATATTAAAATAATAAGAAACCAATAATAGGATCCCCCATTCAGCCACATGCATACGGCAGGACCGTACTGCAGCGCTGATTTTCAATGGAGGGTCCAGGTGACGCGTGGACGCTAGGCCGGCGGACTGTTTTTACGTATTAAACGTAAGTAACATTAAAAAAAATATATCCCACATTGACTAATATCCCAATGACAAAAAACTGACTCCTTAAAATTAATGTTCATTTTTCGCTTTACGACGACAAATACTTTAGAATATTATTGCATACCATTGAATTCATTATCATTGAAAATTTAATCAAAATTCTTGCAAGTAAAACACCGAAGTATTAAATCAACACAGATAAGTTGGCTCAAGCTGCTAAATTTTGTTTCGTAATAAAATTCATTATCTTTTCCAAGTTTATTAAATCATCATCATCAGCCTATCGCAGTCCACTGCTGGACATAGGCCTCCCCCAAGATTCGCCATTGAGCCCGATCTTCGGTTCTATGCATCCAATGTCTACCTGCAGCCTTGCGCAGATCGTCGCTCCATCTAGCTGGAGGGCGTCCCACACTCCACTCCCTCTTATTGAATAATTAATGTTAATTATTGAAAACAACTACGTTGTTAATACCTAAGTATGTTTAAGTTAAAATTGGTTAGCTATTCAGATGGACACAAGATATCCTAGTTTAGCTAGTCTAGTTTGTCGAATCCTTTAAAAAGACATATTATTTTATAATGTAAGCAGTCTACAGTATCTTTGGATGAAGTTTTATACATAAAAAACTTATTTTGACTGCCTCGGTGGCGTATTTGTTATTGCGCATGCGTTACAACTGCTGTGCTGAGTCTCGGGTACGATTCCCGGATCGGGTAAAGTGATATTGGGTTTTTCTATCCAGAAATTCTCAGTATTAGCCCGGAGTCTGGAACCTGTGCCCGGTGTGGCGATAGGCTCGCCACCGAGTGGGACATTATGGGACCAAAATTCGGCGAAGTGGGAAGTGGGTGTACTTGTTACACCTCTCCCTATCCCTTCGGGGATTAAAGGCGTATATGTATAACTTATTTCTTACACACTATATTTAATTTTATACACAGACCACACTTAAAGTACGGCTCCTCAATTACTCATGACTATTTAAATTTCGAAACTTAGGTTTAAAAGAATATTGAGTTTTATTTATGGAATTTTATTCTGGTGAGTAATCAATATTTTTTTTTATGACTAAATTTCATTTTTTCGCGCTTGAATGGATTTAACGAGAGGAGATTTGAAGCAATGATTTTCAATTTTCTCTTTCTCCGCGAGATTATCCAGTACGCCCTCAAAATGGATTTCGGTTGGGTTTTGAGTCTAGTCATCGTAGCATGAAGTCTAAATCTAGATTTACGCTGTAGGTCTAAGAATTGTTAGACATAGATTTGAATTTTGAAATGAAGAAACTATAGACATGATGAAATTAAACTACAAATATGTTTGGTATTTTTCTGACGTAACTCGAGGTTTTCCAAATCTAACGTAATCTACATTTATTGTGTAAAATATAAAAGTATTCCAAATATAAATTTTTCTGTGACAGTTTTTTAATTATTACTTATTATATTACAGAAAAAATATACCTGCCAGACAAAAGAAATACCGTTTCACAAACGCGCCCTAAAATGTAATATGAAACAATAAATTGTACCTCTGAAACAAAATTGACTGTAATTGAATCATTGAGGCGGGAAATACGATTATGTACGACAAAAAATATAATATCATAAAACCGTCTTCAGTTTAACATTTAATTTAATGAATTCTGTGTCAATTTGACCGTGATTAATTAAATCGAATATAAATCATGAATATTTTATATCAGCCTTAATAACGCGATTGAGCGTTTTTAAACATCGTAGAAATATTTATTTTTTATTGTTAACTAGATGTTGCTCGCGGCTCCGCCCGCGTGGAGGTTATTTTTGGAAGGAAAGGTATACAATCCATGGAGGCGTATAGAACCTTAGGTCGGCAAGATAGGGCCAACTTATATTTTGGCGATTTTAAATAACTTATAACATTTGTTTAAGTTGAAAGACAATTTTGCTGCTATTTGCTATTTTAATGATTATAACAAAGATAAAGAATTGAGCTATTACACCTTTCTATATTTTGCTATCCCATAGGATGCGTGCATTTTTCCGGGATAAAAAGTGGCATATGTAATTTTATGATCCCTAAACTACCACTATGCAAAAATCTATCTCTGTGTCAAATTTCAACTAGATCCGTCCAGCCGTTGTAGCGTGATTGAGTAGCAAACATCCATCCATCCATCTAAACTTTCGCATTTATAATATTATATTATTATAGTAGGATTAGCATACATAATAATAATGCATAGCATATATACATATAACATCCATAATCCATCTCACTGCTCCCATAAACCTCCCTTTTCATCTCATTATGATGTTTAGGACTTTAGACTCATCGGTCGTAAAGTCTTTATAAATTCTTAACAACAAGCACTGAATTTGATTTTTATCTTATTCGATTAGAATCAAAATAACTAGTCATATGAACTACTGCTTATTTCTATAGAAGTCATAAAATGGCCTTCTTTATGGGCCATATACTATTTTTATTGTTATCCTCCAAGACATTAACCACTGCTCTATAAATATTTCATTATTATTCTTTTTTCACTCATCAATATTTTATATATCAAAAAATATTCTATACTGTCATTGATTATTCACTTTGTACATTATCATACTCTTTTAATATTTCAAAATTAATTTGCTGATACTAGATTAAATCCATATGATAAATTTCCCGTGATAAAGGCTATAATTTAAAAAATATATGTTAAATTGACATTGGCCAATGCACAAGAAGTGTGGAGATAAAAAAACAGTTTTAATTTAAAAATGTTCTGCGTTGAGTATCCTCCAGAGAGGTCAAGGGGGTGCAACTGGTGCCGAGAGCTCGTCATCCACTTCATGTCCCCGGAATGCGTCGTGTTTAACGGTTTTGCGCATTAAATGTGAGATTTTCCACATTTTTATTTTTAAAGACAGGCAGATTTATGAAAGTATATTTTACACATAATATTCACGAATAAAACGCAAGATAAAGCACCAAAAAACAGATACTCATATTTAATACTAGATGTTGCTTGCGGCTCCGCCCGCGTGGAGCCATAGAGCCGTGGAGCATTCCATAGGAAGCGTGCATTTTTCCGGGATAAAAGTAGCCTATGTAATTCTCTAACCCCTTAACTACCACTATGCAAAAAATCATGTCGATTCCTTGCTCTGTGAAAAACAAAAGTCTATCCCGCGGGAACTTACATTTTTCCGGGATAAAAAGTAGCCTATGTGCTATTCCAGACTATAATCTATCTCCGTGCCAAATTTCAGCCAGATCCGTCCAGCCGTTGTAGCGTGATTGAGTAACAAACATCCATCCATCCAAACATTCGATTCAGTGGGATGAGAATATTTATTAACATTTGCTTATTTTACAAAAAACAAATTGCTCTAATACAGACACCATTATCGTATATTACAAAGAAAGCTTGTAATATAAAGCGAAGCAAAAATACAAGAAAAAAATAAAATTACAATGTTTCTTGATAAATGTCTTATTAATTAAATAACCAAGTCAAACAAACCACCGTTTTATAGAGCGTGAAATTGAAAAATCATGAATATAATTACCGCGTGATAGAGCTGTGACATTCAGTCTAGCCTGGGCGTCGGGACGGGCGTTGCATGCCGATGGCAGGATATCGATCGGCCCAAGGTCACGGAGTATCGTCCTGGCGTCGTTGATAAAAGATTCGTCTGACGTTTGCCGACAGGTGACTCAGGGGGATGCCAGGACTGAATTGTTAGGCGTCAATAAATAAATATTGGATAATTTAGGCATAATTGTCAGTCTCTGTGAGGCAATGGGTAAATACTTGTCAAACGACAGGCCACGGGTAAGATCCCACACGGGTTTGGGTTTGTATGAGACCGAAAGTCTCTTCACTCCTGATACCCAAGACAAGACGTATACCTTAGTTTGGGGTCAGAACTATATATGAATATTGGTTGTTATTTATTTATTATATGATATATTGGAAAGTTAGCAGCGATAGCCTAGTTGGTAGTGGTACGGACTGTCGAGAAGGAGAGATAACATACACTTCTGACTTTTCTAAAGTCACGTGTACCTTCATTGTAAATTATCACTTGCTTTAACGGTGAAGGAAAACATCATGAGAAAACCTGCATACCTGAGAATTATCATACGAATTTTGAAGGTATGTGAAGTCTACCAACCCGCATTAGGCCAGCGTGTTGGACTAAGACCTACTAACCCTTCTCATTAGTACTAGTAGTAAAGGAAAGGGATGAGTGCTTTCGAAAATGTCATGAAACGGAGTCACCGGTCACTTCATTATTTTGTGAGAGATAGTGATACAACCTGATCGATCTGATTCATTCTTATATCACTTTATTTAGACTTTCTCCAGCGTGGCTCTGTCACATTACTCATTATTCGAGGGGATTCCTTTCAAATGGCAACACTTTCACCTCCCTTCTCATTTACACTCGGGCGTTTTGGTATGGGAGGGTGTTAGTATATTGATGTTTGTTATTCACGTTAGAAGTATTAGGCAGAGACGTCCCATATTAAATCGCCTTGACATACCTTGACCCGTTTTTACACTTATAAAGTGAGACGTATATTAAGTTGGCGGGGGATAAAAAGGGTTGCTCTAAGAAGACTTTCGACGTAAAACTAATTTTGAAGACCTTTCATGTTGAGACATTTGGTGTTGATTTTTTTTTGCTTTCCTGGCATGGCAAAGTGTGCACACTGCACCTGATGGTAAGTGCAGTGTCGTTCAGTTAGAGTATCAAGTAGCGAGCGATTATCTATATCTCAAAACAAACGCGCAAAAAACAAACCATACCGTGAAAATAATTGGTCACAATCATTCATGTTTACACAAAGGAATCCAATATAACAAAAAATGCGATTGTGATGAAATTGAGTTATGCACATCTCAAAAATTGGAATAATGTTTGATAGTAAATTTTGTTTTGACGCACATATAAGCAGTGTCTGCGTTAAACTACGAGCCTGCCTAGCTAAACTTCATATACTAAAAAGGAATATACCATACAAAACGCTGTTATTACTTTATAAAGCTATGATAGAATCTATTATATCATATGGATTAACTAGTTATGGAAGGACTTTTAAAACCTACATACATAACATATATACCCTACAAGTGAGAATTTGAAAACTATAGTGCCAACAAAAATAAGGAAATTATACCATAATCAAGACAACCTGCTGTTCAAATACTGTGGAGTATTACCCATATCAGATAAAATAAACTACTTATGGCTAACTGAAAACTATTTTAACCACAATTATACTGCTGAAAGCCAAACACAACGTAATTTATAAGGACACGGTTATTGACTGCAAACAATCTTCCTGTTCCGCGATGTAAATTTTTTTATGGCAAAAGAAAAAAAAAAATTTATTTCTAAAATGATAAACGACCTGCCGACAGCCCTAAAAGACACTTTAACTACAAAAAACTTAAAACACAAATTAAACCAACATTATCTAGAAAATTTATAGTATTCTTAATTTAAATCTGTATACATTTATTATAACATTCATATACTACACAAATCAAATAGTTATTAATAATTGTTGTACCAAAATTTGTTATTCTTACTTGTAACACGAATATAATATATTATGAACCACCGTGGAAGGCTGGAGATGTGATCTGTGCATCACATACAAACCAATTTAGGTTTAAGTGATGTTATTATGTAACTTTTTACTATGTAAATAAATAAAAAAAAAAAACTACTCAACACAATCATGCCGGACTGCTGTGTAGCTTCTTCACACTATGGAACAGGAGGTGAAGAAGCGGTCGAGGGTCTAGTGTCAGAATAGTCAGAAGGCCGCAACACGGCCAAATATCATACCCCAACTTTAGACCCCGGATAAAAACCGGATACACACTGGCTGATCCCGGAACGCGACACACTTGCGTGTGTCACTATGGCGGGTTTTACACCCTGTGTACGGTGGTCGCTATCCGTGCGGATATAAACATCCTACCGCCTTTAATGAACCAAAAGTTATTATTAATAATCCTCTAAATTCCTAACAGATTTATATAAAGAAACAGAATTCGTAATAGAAATGTCATTTTTTAAAAAGATTAAGTTCAACGTAAATGCAAGAATAAATCTTTGTTTTTTTATCTTATCAATAACAAAGTTAATAACTAATACACTGTATAGACCGCAACTAGAATATTTTAATAAGTTCGAAATGAAACATTATCTTTTGTTTTATTTGACTACGTTGTCTGATTTTTATAAAAGTAGAGCTTGTACCTAGACATAAACAGAGAAATGTTAAAAAGAAAAACAATATAGTATTTTTATCACGTAACACAATAACTACATAAGTGAATATGATTAATTATATCTTATTATATGTATTGTATTTAAATGAACAGTGAAATTGTTTTCTTCTTGTTTATATAATGTGGTTATTTTCTGTCAATGTTCTTAATAAATATATTATAATACATAATACTAGCCCTGTATTAAACATTGTCCCACTGCTGGGCACGGGCCTCCTCTACTAATGAGAGGAGGCCCGTGCCCAGCATTATATTTATTGCAAATATATTTATTGTGTTTTGAGAACACAATAAATATATTGTGTTCTCAAAATAATAATTTCACGTAATCACGTAATAAAAATAAAAAAAAAACATATAAAAAACATAAAAAATACATATAAAATTACTTGCCCTGATTGAATGACTCATTCATCAACGCAGAGCTGAAACTGCTGGCGTTACAAACTTGAAATTCTGGCAGTCAATGCCTTTTATGTTGTAAACATCCACTAAGAAATTTCACCCGTAAGGGAGTAAAATAAGGGAAAAACTTTTGTATGGAAGTCCGTCATTGTCAAAGTGAGAAGCATGACATTCCGTATGCGTAGTTCTTGTAAGAAATAAATGTACACGTGTAATGTGTATCAGCGTTTATCAAAATTGAATCCCAAAGTGGGTGAATTAGGGGCTGAACGTTTTCAGTCTGTTACCGTTTTCATGCAAAAACCAAACAACCTATTTTGATAAGATTATTATTAGATAAGATAAATATATTTGGACTAAAACAAAAAAATATCTTCTTTGGTCTTATAATTTTCCGCAGATGGAGCAGCAGGCAACATCTATTGTAAAATAATAGGATTCAATTTCAAATATATGTCTACGCCATTTTGTGACAAACGTCAAAAGTCGAAATCAAAATGGCCGCTATATTTCGGCCGCGTTTATTTTAGTATGTACTGTACCGATGTGGGCCATATCTAGAAACGGCGGCAGATCGATGAACTGGAATGACGTCATTCGCTCAGTACGCAGCTATGCCTAGATAGGTAAACCTACATCACCCTAATGGAGCGTCAAGATAGAGTGTAAAATAATACCACACTACGAGCTAATTGAGCAATTAATGAGTGAACACTCACGTATTCATTTCCTAAACGTATTTTTTATCGTAAGTGATATTAACTTCTCAGTTTCAACCATAAAATAGGTTTTATAATTTTGACTCTTACATACCAAAATATGTCACACTAAGATATGATGGTTATAATTTTAACATAATTTTACAGATTTTTTTAAATACATTTCTGTAGTCATTTGGCATCATATTATTTTAAGATTAATTTCCAAAATAAATTAATATCTACTATTGAAGTTAAGAGAATATAAAATGTATTTTTTTTACATTGTGATATTGAATGTTTTAAACTTTCGCAATTTATATACCTACGTACTAGATGTTGCTCGCGGCTTCGCCCGCGTGGTAGTTGTATTTGAAAGAAAAGGTATAAAATCCATGGAGACATCTTAAGCTATTACATCTTTCTATATCATGCTATGTAATAGGAACCGTGCATTTTCCAGGATAAAACATCTGTCATTCTCAGACCCCTCAACTAACAATATGCAAAAACGAAACTATCCCACGGGAACCGTACATTTTTCCGGGATGAAAAGTGCCTATGTGCTATTCCAAACTATAATCTATCTCTCTGATCCGTCCAGCCGTTGTAACGTGATTGAGTAACAAACATCCATCCATCCATCCAAACATTCGCATTTATAATAGTAGTAAGATTATCCAATTAGGGAACGGGAAAACTAATTTAATTCTCATTCATGTAAAAACTAGTTTAAATAATAATATGAATATTTTATTCTAATAATAATACTAGCCCTGTATTAAACATTGTCCCACTGCTGGGCACGGGCCTCCTCTTCTAATGAGAGGGGTTAGGCCTTAGTCCACCACGCTGCCCTAATGCGGGTTGGCAGACTTCACATACCTTCGAAATTCTCAGGTATGCAGGTTTCCTCACGATGTTTTCCTTCACCGTTAAAGCAAGCGGTAATTAACATTTTAAAACACACATAACTTTAGAAAAGTCGGAGGTGTATGCCACTTGGGTTTCGAACACACGACTTTTGGTCTTGGCAGTCCGTACCGCAACCAACTAGGCTATCGCTGCTCTTTATTCTAATAGCTACCATAATAAAAACATTATTTTTATGAATACTTAGAAACAATGTTTAGCAAAAAAAAAACTTTTTAAAGCACAGTTTAAATAACTTCAACGGGATACAGTATCTTAAAAATTTCTTTTGCTAGGACAGAAATCTAAAGCGCTCTTCCTTACAATACGTATGAAGTCTTCTGTATATGTCGTAGTTCTATTAAAAAACTTTTTATATTGTCGGTAAAATAATGTTTTTCGGTTATTATCGGTTTTTAAGTAAACTTCTCATAAAAGCAAATCCAGGACAAACATGGGTTGACATTTGGGTTGACAGCTAGATAGCACACTCATTTCAGACCTTTTTGTGTGAAATAAAATTTATAGTTTCACAATGATAACGTAACACGCTTATTCTGTGATGGTTTTTTGCACTTTTAGTGTTTGTATTGCAAACTTTAAAGAGAGCATTTTTGAATATGTGAAATTTTGACGATGCTAAAAACAAAGGTAAAGTAATTCGATCCGGTATTTAACCCTACTTTTTTATAAGAGTTTCTACCATAAATATTTCAATAAACTTTTGACAAAACACATTAATGTAAATCTAAACGCTTTAGCATATGTCAAACAAAAGTCACTGTATGTTAACAAAACGTTAAAATAAGCTTTACCTTTCAGAAAACAGTACGGGCAACTTTATTTATTGTTTTGCGAATCGTTTATCTTTCTTTTACGTTTTCTTTGTGATTTATTTAGGGATTTTCAATGACGCGCCAAATAGGGAGAAATATGTTTTTTGTCGTACTTTTAAATGTTAATGTTACGAACTAGAATTGTGGTCTTTATTCTTTGTTTTGGCAAACATTTTAATATCATATCATATAATAATAGGTACTTTATGTTCATAAACAGAGAGACTGTGAGACTTTCGTTCTCACAACACCCAGACCCCGGTCACAAAAATCTGTTTGTCATACAAATATTGGTCCCGGTGTGGGAATCGAACCCACGGCCTCTCGTTTCACAGCCGGCTACTTGCCAACTGCGCCACGGAGGCTGTCTAAAAATAGAAAACAATGATGACAAAAAACAATAATTAGCAACCGTATGCTGAACTAGGTTAAAACCTGTTCTCAGCATTTGGCGCCGCTTCACAAACTTTACTTAACTTTACTGTAGCCTCTGTCTTAACTTAAATAAAATGAAATTATACAAATTAAATAGTGGTTGTGGAAGATAATATATTGTATTGTGCCTCTGGGAAATTAATGAATGTGTATATATGTGTGTGTAAGAATGATAAATGTTTGATTTGTAATAAAATAAAATATGTTATCATTCAATTAACATCACTTACATGTTTTGAAACATATCATTACTAACACTTCAATTAAAAGAAACTGAAACCTAGACAACTGATCACCTTCTAAGAATCGACAAACCTATTTCTACGCTGAAATAATAGACGAAGTGGAAAGATAGTACATTAGATCCGCATGAGGAAACATTACAAACTGATCGCGTTATAGACGTCAAGATTTTACTCAATAGGTATTCCTATGTGCTTTTTAGACATATTATCTTTACATAGTGGTAGAGCCACGCTGTAGACATATTTGTCTACAGCATGAATGGGCCGGCTCGACCGGGGTAGTACCACTGTCTCACAGAAAACTAACGTAAAGTGACAGTTCACTGTCGCGTTTCGTATGGTAAGTGAGATATCCGGAAGCCCAGATTCCCCCTTCCCTTCCCTAATCCCTATTCCTGTCCTTTAAGGCCGACAGCGCATACGTGATACTTTCGGTATTGTGGATTTCATGGGCGGTGGAGATCACTTAACATCAGGTGACCCACTGGCTTGTTTGTCGGACTATGATATAAAAAAAACAGAGTTTTAAGATACAGGTTGTCCTAGTTTGAGAGACAGGGTTAATTATATTGTATAAACAGATTATTTAAATAGACAATAAATAATAGTATTGGTCTTACGTTAGCTAGTCTACCTTTTCGTTGTTGTTTCATAAATAAATAAAAAAAAAATAGAGTCAATGTTTAATTACAAATAATATATATTACGTAAACATGTCAATAGAAGGAGACTGTAGGCAGCGGCTTTGCTGTGCCATGCTTGTGTGCATCACGTGATTTGATCATACTAGGATTCTGTTTCCGCCAGCATGAAGGCAGACGCGAATTCATCCAACTTATCATTAATAGCCGAAGTTTCTTGCCAGTTTGTGCTTTGTTCCCGCCCTTGACATTCGAGACCCTGTCGTCATCGTGACCGAGATGTTTTTGTTTAATTAATTAGTGAATTTAACCGAGAACGTATGGAAGCTTATTTTAACTTACTACATTAATGATAATACAGACCATAATTTACGGTTAAAACTTATGAATTTCTGAACTTATTTATTCCAATTATAATTCCAAAACTATTTCGATTTTAAATAATGTTAATTAAATACACCCAAAGGCCCCACACTAGGTCAATCCGAAAGACTATCGCTCTCACAACACCCAGACCAGATTTTAAAATATGTCTGTCACACAAACATTTGTCTCGGTGCGGGAATCGAACCCACGGCCTCTTGTTTCACTATCATCTGCTGCTTTCTTATATCGGGTCTTCTCTATCTACTTGTAAGTTTGAATTATAGAGTACTGCGTGGCACCGCACTGCGGTTAACATCCTGATATAAAATACTTATGTCATAATACCCAGTATTTTCATTGTTCACACACTGCTGCTTGCATTTGACAAAGGCAAATGTCAAGCAAAAGGCGACTTCTGAGGTTCCAACCAGAAATATGTATCTCATTTATAAACTTGTCAGACATAATTGTAGCAATATTGCCAAAAATATTTTGAACTGAATTGACTGCCTCGGTGGCGCAGTTGTAATCGCGCATGCGTTCCGACCGTCGCGTCACCGTCACAATGCTGAGGTCTCGGGTTCGATCCCCGGGTCGGGTAAAGTGATATTGGGTTTTTCTATATAGAAATTCTCAGTATCAGCTCGGAGTCTACAATCTGTGCCCGGTATGGCGATAGGCTCGCCCCCTACCACATTATGCGACTTAAATTCGGCGACAAATAGGTGTACTGATTACACCTCTGCTTACCCCGTCGGGGATTACAGGCGTGAGTGTATATGTATGTAAATATTTTGAAAAATTGTAAAAGTCCTTCACATGCCATTTTACGTTGTCGAATCAAAAACCGAATTAAGGGAATTACGTAGTCCAATGACTTTGACGATTCGACCTTCAAAAAGCTAGCCGTGCTACTCTCTGATAGATGGCTATAGATAGTATACGCCAATAGATGGCATGATAAAAAATTTTAAACATCACCGTAAACACGAACGACTATAGAGTAAAAAGAAAATCGATTTATTTGGCACAATTTTAAGTGTAGTTACTTTTTAATTTCGTGCATGATTCGGATACTAACGAAATAAAAATAAAGTATAATCACATTGCACGATGGCTGTAGATGTTTATTGTTTTGACATATTCAATGCTGCATGGTGTAGAACCGTTGCCTTCTCTTTTATATAGAAAAGAGAGAATGAAACAAAAATTTTATGTTCATAATATTTCGTTCTCAGTAATTAGGTACTTTTTGAACTACCGCTGGCTCTACGTTTTTGCTCTTGGACTCGATTCCAAACAAAAATGACTATTATTACAATTAATTGCAAAACAAAAGTGCGTAAAGTAATAATAGACTGTTAAACCTTTAATATTTGTTGTTCCTCGTTGTTCAGAGTCAACGACGAATATATATTTTTTTTAATAACCATCGTTAAACATTCATAAATAGAAAGCAATATACAATTTCAATATTAGCAGCATGGGACGTAATAGCTTTGCAGCAAGGTACATTAGAACTCTCCTAAGCGCTTACCAATCTGGGTGTTCAAATCCTACAGATAATAAATAAATTCAATAATTGTAATTTTTTATTTTTTATTTTCTGTATCAAGTTAGGTACATAGTCAAATAATAAATTAAATGTTTTTAAACGGTTATATTTAGCTTGCTCTGGTTGTTTGTTGTATTTATTTGGGTCAAATTTACTAATTGAAATTTTAACCCCTATCGCTGCTTATAATAATTATTTGTTATTATGGTTTTATAATTAGTAAAAACAAATCGTGGTATGTATTTAAATTCTTACAACTTGCACTAATAAGTAGGTACATATCTGTCATTGGCAATTGGAAGATTCAAAACAACCAGCCACGAAATGAAGGAAAATGTGCTTTAAATTTAGAGTGTTAGAGTCTATTATACTCATGGACAAAGTGCACTTGAGAAATTTTATTGTATTTTTATATAAACACTGATAAGGTTCAATGTGATTATTGCTGAACAAGTAATTTATAAAATTATGACATCGGGAGCAACAGGAAGAAAATAAGATTTAAAAAAAATATATATTGAAAATATTACGTGCGCAGGATTTGAACCCCTGTTATGATTTTAGTATCAGGACGACGTTTACCCCGAGACCAATGTCTGTTTTATAAAACCTGTTGACATTTTATATTAGTTTTAATAAGTAGGAGGAACATACAAGCCAAAACCAATTTTATTTCCATAATATTAACGTTAAAAATCGCTTAACACGTTGACTGCGGCGCCAAATATTGCGACGATACGTTTCCCGTTCAATGCGGCTCCATACCTCCTGTCGTAAAATTCGAAGAAGCAAACAGATACGAAACAAAACGACGTAACTCGCAAGACAATTACAGAAAAAGGCACTTTATTTTATGCCGTCTTAGGTTGATTTCACAATAAATGTTATTTAACCTATGTCTTTTCATTTCTCAGTAATTTATTGTTTTGAGTTATCGTAAGTATAAGATAATATTTTAAAGTTGTGATTACTTTGAACTTAAAATGGTTTTAAAACTTTTATATCAGTTCGTTAGTAAAAATATATAGCTGTGTAATATATATTCACGCGGACAGATTTTAGCTTTGAGTTTATATGTGACCCGTTATCTAGTTGTATTGTTGATCGAAGGTCCATTTGATGTGCCGCGCGGTGCCCGAGTCTCGAATTATCTACCTATTGGCTATTATATAGTGTTTGCTAATTTCTTCACTCACGCGCGGCATGGCAACGCCGTTGGCGATTTTGATTTTTTTATTTTATTATTATTGTATTTATTTGCTATAATAGCCTATTGTAATGTGATTTATAATAATGTTTGGGATTTTCCATGGTTGTTTTAATAATATCATTGATATGCATAATTTTAATCTTAATGCATATAGTATGAATATAGTCTATTTGTAAACGGATGCCCACGACTAGGTAGTCGGTAATTATATTATTTGATTAGGTTCCAGGCTCCGAGATAATACTGAGAATTTCTAGTTAGAAAAACCCAATATCACTTTACCCGACCCGGGGATCGAACCCGAGACCTCAGCACAGCATACATAATTACGACTGCGCCACCGAGGCAAACTATTTAAACAATGCAAAACCAAAATTCAAAATCGGCGTACAAAACGTAAAGAAACCGTTTCCAAAACAAAATAATATGTTTGTTCATGCAAATCTACGGCTTATGTATGTGAATCTAAAGATCATTTCAAATCCGACGAATCTCACAACTACGCTGGCGGGGGTATCAAACCAATTCAATGTAATAATAATACTTGTCAGTAAAAAATCTTTGACGTATTAAGCGATTTTTAACGCATTATGGAAATAAAATTGGTTTTGGCTTGTATTTTCCTCCTATTTATTATGATGGTTAAACATTTAGTATAAATAGAAACTAATATAAAATTTCAACAAGTATTATAAGAAAGTATTATTGGTCTTGGGGTAAACGTCGTCCTTATACTAACATTATGACAGATGTTCAAATCCTCTACATGATTTATTTTCAATATGTATTTTTTTAAATCTTATTTTCTTCCTGTTTACACTGATACTGATAATTTCTAGATAAAAAAACTCAATATCACTTTACCCGACCCGGGGATCGAACCCGAGACCTCAGCACAGCAGTCGTAACGCATGCGCAATTACAACTGCGCCACCGAGGCAGTCAATTTATAGGGTAGTTATCGGGATTATTATTTTTATAAGTTTATCTCATTATGTTAGTAGTTATACCGAGTGAAATTGAACTCATAAGAACCCATAAAACATGTTATTTTACTACATAAGAATTACGTAGGAAGCAATATATATCAATAAACGCTAGAAATAAAAAATACAAAATATACCAAGTCTCAAATAGTTGTGCATCGGTGTGTCTAGCAAAGGTACATACACGCGTCAACTCCCTTGAACCCTATGACCCCAATCGGTCGCGAACATGTGACATGATTTTTTTGTGATTTTATTCAAACTTTCCCTTCATACTTCAGGCTTAGTACGGTCAAAATACGTAAATGAACACTAATTACAACTTAGATGTTTAGGTACGCAATTTATTAAAATAATGAAATAATTTACTGTACCTAGTTTCGGCGTATTTCAAAAGTTGAAATCTCGATAGGTATTTACAATAATTGTTCAGGAATCACATATTGTATTTACAATAATAAGTAAGTTGATTTGTGTACTGAGGTTGCACATTACGCGGTCCAGACATTGCATAATATCGGTCCACTAAAACACTAAATGCACTGCAGTCCAAAGGTTAGCGACGAAAAGCGCGCGCGCAATTAATTTTGAATCAAAAACATGCGTCAACGTACCCTTGTAGTCGTTACGTCACGGGCATGCCATGAAGTATTATTATTTTTAATGTGATAGGGGGCCTATCTATAGCCTATCGCCATACCGGGCACAGGTTCCAGGCTCCGGGATACTACTGAGATTTCTAGTTAGAAAAACCCAATATCACTTTACCCGACCCGGGGATCGAACCCGAGACCTCAGCACAGCATACATAATTACGACTGCGCCACCGAGGCAAACTATTTAAACAATGCAAAACCAAAATTCAAAATCGGCATACAAAACGTAAAGAAACCGTTTCCAAAACAAAGCCAGCCTTCAATGTTTTTATTTTTTAAATACTGTGCCATCTATTGCATTGTAGTGAGATTAATCTTCGATTTCAGTTGTGCTATTAAACAACAAAGCGCTAGTTGTCGCATACCTCGGTTGCGGCAAAATTAAGGTTTTTATTTGTTTTTTACACATTTTGTTAGAAATGTTCTAAAAGTAATTAATCCATTTTTGTTAATTGATAACAAAGTAATTATTTTGATAAGAATTAATGTGAATCGATAAGCCCTATTGCAGACAATGTAAGTTTTATTTTTCATGTTTAGGATTTTATTAAAATAATTTTATGGCATTTAAACAAATTCTGCTTAATCGAAGAGTTGCGCAATGAATCTATATTTAACATATATTTTTAATATAGCGCTTGGTCCAGCAGATGTCTCAGGGATTTCTTCGAACTCAACGTAATTCTAGCCATTTTGCGTCCCTTCACCCCTTAAGGTCGTCTGTAAACTTTTCCAAATCGATACCCATCATTTATTCACGAATTTCAAGGTAAACTAAGGGCTCAAGCTATATAACTTATACTACATCTATAATACATTTGTGACTAACTCAACGCTCAGACCACACCGCTGGATATAAGAAGCTAAAATATTTTTAGCGTATTCCTACATAGATAATCACGAAAGGTTTTATATTCCATCTTAGAAAGATGGAACACAGCGTTGTGTGAAATCCATTAAATAATAAATAAATACACCCAACAGCTACACACATAGTCCTGACCTCACACTAGGTCAAAACTGTATCGTGGGTATCAATAACTACGAGGGACTACGGTCCACAACACCCAGCCTTAAAGCAAATATCTGTCACATAAACATTTGCCCTGGTGCGGGAATCGAACCCGCGGCCTCTCGCCCGTTGCGCCACGGAGGCTGTCAAAATGCTCTGAATTTCCTTATCACACAATTATTTTGTAATAGATTTGTTGGCGACTAAAAGTATTTGTAATAGATTGTTTATTGTTAATATATATTCCCGTAGTTTCATTTCACTCATCAGCCATTATGTTTAAATTCCGTATCTATCCGATACTTGTACGAAAGGTTTTGGGTCATAAGCAGTGGCGTGGAAGTCCAGTCATCCATCATTTATTAATAGGGACTAACCCTGACCCGACCTAGCGGTAAGCCGTAGCTTATCAAGTCGATCTACGCACTAATGAATTTGTAGTCTTAATTATCATATCCAGTCGCGAAATTCCTCTAATATTAATGTATCTATGAAACTGTTTATAAGGGGAAAGTTCATTCATTTTACAATTACTAATATTTTGATTATAAATCTATATTTATAAAACACAAAAAAAATATCGACGTATGTCGAAAATAAACGTACACTTAATTAGTAAAATGACATCATTGTTGAACATAAATTAAAAAAAAAACTTTATTTTAAATATTATAAAACAACATCATTTCGCATTCTCGCCAAAATAACCCTGTCGATTGTGTCAAATACAATTCTTTAACTTATACAGTATGTTATCATTTGACAGATCTACATCAGCAATTAAACGGATAGACACTATGTTTGTAGTGTACCATAGACACACGTGCTCTGTCAGCTGTGACTGACCGTTCATGAAGCTTTAAATACTTGATGAAACGTGTATTCCCGTACAAATACCCACCGTGCATCGTAATGCCACGTGATATTTAATGAGTCACCTTTTACTGATGGTAAGTACACCGCCGAATATAATATATACTGAAGATGATAAAAAATTTGACAGTTACCAGAATTATGATCGCATATTATAGATGTACATAGATGTTGTAAATGTGACACTAATTTGCATTGACACTAACGTGAGAACTCCACATATAAAATTAACCATTAGTATTATGAAAATAAAGTTTGTTATTTGTTATTGTTTATTATTTTTGACCATAAAATTGTATTTTGACTTTGAAACAGCTGATAATGTCTATTTATCCAACGGTTAAATATATTTAAATACTACAAGAGCAGTTCGTTAACATTTTTAATAACTTAAAGGACCGTAAAATAAATCATCCCATTTAAATTTCTAATTTTATTTACTCAGATGAGATGTAGTTTACGGTTTTTAAACTTTATCGATAAAATAGCAATCACCCACTTTTTAAGTAGTAATATTATTTATACCAACTTTTTGCAACACTCTGTATACACATATATCGTCTCACTAGTTGTTCCTCTGCCTACATCTTTCGGGATATTATACGAGATAAAAAAAATATTACTTTTTAAATAAAAATAAAACAGCCTTCAAAAAAACCCAGAAACTACAAAGCAAAAAATAATTGGTAACATTTACATAATCGACTGCAATAATCTAAACTGACAATTATAAATAAACATTGACTTTAATAATTGAAAGGATTTTTTATTTACGTACAAAATTTAAATTTAAGCTAATTTAAATATTCAAAATTTAATTCAATTATTTTTGGAGTCGGTGCCGGTGTTGTTTTCTTCACTTTTAAATACATATTTATAAAAGCGAAGTAGGATCTATTTTATATATATGTATATATTTTTTATCCTAGCACAGCAAAGTGACCGCACTGCTCCTGATGGTAAGCGCAGTGCGGTCCAATTAGAGTATCAAGTAGCGAAAGACGATCCATCCCCCGCTACTCAACACAATCATGCCGGCTTGCTCCTTCACACTACGCCATGGGCAAGAAGGTGAAGAAGCGGTCGAGGGTCTATTGTCAGAGTACTCAGAAGGCCGCAAAATGGCCAAACATTGTACCCTAACTCTAGACCCCCAAGAAAAACCGGATGTACACTGGCTGATCCCGGAACGCGACACACTTGCGTGTGCCACTATGGCGGGATTTTCACCCTGTATACGGTGGTCGCTATCCGGGCGGATATGTATATCCTACCACCAGCATATTTTTATGTTTGCCTGATTATTCTGTTTTTTTTCCAAGTTTTGGCTGGCACCGAATACTCGGTTAAAAACATGCAATTTCCAACGTCAATAACCACATTGTTGCTTCAAAGAAACATCTATTCATTTTTTCATTCATCTCACAAAGCAAAACGAATGGCAAATTGAATATCCGTCAGAAGGCTTTGTTGCTAACGTTTTTATTAAATTATAAACCGATGCTCTTAGTGCGAGGAATTTCATTTGCATATGAAATGCGTTTAGGGATTGCACCACATACCACTTTGGCTAAATTGTATTATGAACATTGCTATATGGATTGTAAAATTCAATTACAGTAGTGAAGTACTGCAGCGCTGATTTTCAATTATAAATATTATATTGTTACTTTTTATGTAATCTAAAAAAATCGCTAATAGTAATAATTACGAAAATCCACTGTGTCTATTTGAATCTGTATATATAAAAGAAGAAACTGACTGATCGATCAACGCACAGACAAAACGGCTGAGGTTAGAGACTTGATATTTTGACAGTAGGTACCTTTTATAACGTAGGCATCCACTAAGGAAGGATTTTTGGAAATACCACCCCTAAGGGGTAAAATAGGGGAAGAAAGTTTGTATGAAAAACCGTCATGTTTGAAGTTAAATGCATGAAAATTTTAATTTTGTATTGTAAACTTTTCTCCCAAATATGACCTCCACGCTTAGAGTAGGCAACCAAATACTCTAAGCCTCCACGCGAGCAACAGCTAGTAAAGTATAAAAATGCCCACGGGATTTCTCACAATAGCCATTGTGCTACCGGCATGTGCAAAGTTCATTTTTATTTACTAAGCTTCTTACACATGAAATTTAAATGCGGATTAATACCGAGAGTATTCTCTACCAGACAACTATTTTTAACCGACTTCAAAAAAAGGAGGAGGTTAACAATTCGTCGGAATCTTTTTTTATGTATGTACCCCGATTACTCGAAGACCGATTCGGGAAATTCTTTTTTTGTTTAAAAGGGTATACTTCCCAGGTGGTCCCATTGGCACCAAGTCAGGATCTGATGATGGGATCTCAGAAAAATCAAGGACAACCCTAAAATTTTATAGTGACGAATAATTTATTTTTTATTGAAGTCGGTGTACTTTTTATGAATAAAAAATGTTTTTTTATACAGTGTGTAAAATGGACATTTTCAACGGTAGGCAGCGGCTTTGCTGTGCCCTGGCATTGCAGAAGTCTATGGGCGGTCACTACTTACCATCAGGTGGCCTGTCTGCTCGTCTGCCTATCGAGACACTAAAAAAAACATGAAGGCAAATACTTCTACAATTATAACTATAAACTTAAGCATGCATACCAGGAACTCTTGTCATCCCATTTTATTTTTCATAATTTCTATATCCCATATTATGGGACAAACGATAAATATACTGCAGTAGGCGATAAGAGGGACTGTTAACTTAATTAACATACATTGAGCTGCTCTAATCTAAATAATTAAACTTAAATCATACAGTAATTGTATGACCAAATAATGTTAAGCGGTGTTCGATAAGAGCAACGCTAGAGTTTCTTGTTTCTCTAGCGAAACTGCATTCTGAACTGACGGTAGAGTAAAAAAAGATTGACTGAATCTGAATAACGTATAATATTTCATGTGTAAGGGTACTTTAGATTTTTATGAGAATATTGGGGGTCACTTACGAAATATTTGTGGGTAGATTGGATACTCGGTGGGGAAGATTTGTTATAAAAAGGAAAGCATCAACGCTCGCGGGTGCAGTCTATACGAAACTAGCGGAAGTGTTGCTCGGTTTTAATCAGTGTGCGTACAGTCGTTTTCAGTGTAGTTTGTGTTTAATCGATGATGGCTAATACATGGATTGAATAAATATTTAATTTGCGTACGCGGTGCGACGGATGTGCCGAGGTCTCGGGTTCGATCCTCGGGTCGGGTAATAGAGATACTAGGGATTTCTATCACGAAATACCTAGTATCAGAAGACTTTTTATACATAAAACCCAGATTTATATATAACCACAAAAGAAAAAAAAATTTATATTTTATTGACCGCCGACATTAACCCACTAACTAAACATTATTGTATGCGTTAACTAACTGTGCGTTAAACTATTTCAGTCTAGAGTTCATCAAATATTTATTGAGCCCCGAACCCTTTCTATTTTTAACTTAAATCCGAAACGAGATTATTTTATGAGCTTCGAAATAGAAAAGTAATTTTGATACAGTTTTGTGATGTGTGGGCGTCCTGCATATGTTAGGTTGTGAAACTGGGTCTTTAGGTCTCCTAATCACATGACCTTACTGAATAAATACATTGATTATCATTAATTATTTTCGTAATTATCTGTGTGCGATAGAGACTTAAGGTGATTACATAATCATAATTACTGTATTAAACATTGTCCCATTGCTGGACACGGGCCTCCTCTACTAATGAGAGGGGTTAGGCCTTAGTCCACCACGCTGGCCTATTGCGGGTTCGTACTTTACATACCTTCGAAATTCTCAGGTATGCAGGTTTCCTAACGATGTTTTCCTCCGCCGTTAAAGCAAGCGATAAACTTACTTAAGAAAAGTCAGTGGTGTATACCACTTGGGTTTCGAACATACGACTTTCGTCTTGACAATCCGTACCGCAACCAACTATGCTATCGCTGCTCGATAATAATATTATAGTCAACGACAGTGAATGGTATCACGGTTCAGAGTAGTTTTAAGTAGACATAATTTGATATTTTTTATTTAGATTTTATAGAATGTGTAAATAATAAATAAATATGAGTAGTATAGGGATTCGTCGGTTCCTGAGCACAAATCTAGGCCCGAGCTAGGTCGAGCGAGCTAGGGTCCCTAGACTTGCTCCAGAATCCAGGTACCCTACTACCCGCGAATAGGTTCCCGAACAGGACTCGGCAGCCGCGAATTAAATTTATATCAACCGCGAATTAAATTTATATCAACCGCGAATTAAATTTATACCAACCGCGAATTTAATTCATATCAACCGCGAATTTAATTAATATCAGCCGCGAATAAAATTGATATCACACGCGAATTTATACCTTATACCTGTCTCGAATTTAATTTATATTTAAACATTTTACGTTTATTTTGCACGTTTGTCAGCCAGCTTGAGGAATGGTCTCATTTTTGTTTGTATGCAGGTATGAATCCCTTTTTCTATGAAGTTACGCTTGTCTTCGTACGGTAATAGTCATGTCTCAACGTGTCTGTATAATTTCTTAGTAGTAGTCTTAATATTACCTGCGTTTCAAAGCTTCATTGTTCATAAGGGAAAGCTATTAAAATTAGTGATGGTATGTATTCTTTGAATATAGGTAACAACAGACCACACGGTTCTTTATAAGTTTTAGGTAGCCATTGTCAATAAGAGAAATCGGGTAATTTATTAGGTACATCAATCAAATGTAATGACAAAGCAGTATTACCTATTGTTCAAAGCTTCATTGTTCATATGGGCAAGCGGTGTTAAAATTAATTACGGTACACGTATTGTTTGAATACCAACGGACCACATGGGGTTGTTAATGTCACCCTTAAGCAATGAGTTTTGGGAACCCATTGTCCATAAGAGAAATCGAATACCGGTCTATCGTATCAGTTTTTGCTTTTGCTACAGCAAAATGACCCTTAGCTGCCGTATAAAAGCGATGACAAAAATTATACTACACCGTATTCCACAGTGTGCTCTACACCACAAATGAACTCCGGTTGTTTGTATAGTGAATTTTTAAATAGTGACTCTGCTGCAAAATGAATGTAAGTACCTATGTATAATTCGATGTAATATAATATTAATTATGTTTTATTTACTGTTAATATTGTGTTTTGACCTCAGATTGTTTTAATCAATTGTTGATGATGTATATATTTTTATGTATCCCATATTCCTACACTCCTCTCTATGCCAATACTTATAATAGTTTACTTTTTGTTTCAGTTCGCTGATAATGCTTTCAAAAACTATTATTATGCAGATAACGACGATGATGATCAGCCCAGCGACGAGGAAGGCACTCTGGCATACAAAGTTAAAAAAGCAATAGCAAAGAGATCAAATTGCATCGACGACTTCTTCGAAAAACCTAAGAAGAAAAAGAAGGTGGCAAAAAAGTCGTCAAGTGTTGGTCGCTCTTCCAGTGGTGGAGTTTCATACATCACGTCAAATAAGGACGACATCGCCGATGCATCTCATCTTATAAAGATTGAGATATATGATGTCAACAAGATAAAAAATATCGCTCCGATGGAACACTGGAAACATGCTGAGGTGCGTGTTAAATATTACGCAGAAGCCGACGCAGACAAAAACTTGCAGTCAGTGAGAGATACAATATTTAATATCACCAAGCACTTGGCTACGAAAGAGGACTGTGTGAAATATTTTATAGACACCGATAAATAAGATAGTGCGTAAGCTTATGTGTAAAGTGTTGTAAATGAGTGTTTAAGGTCGTTATTGTAGTATAAGTTATTATAAGTCATTGTGCATGTTAATACTAATTTAGAATATTAATATTTGGTCATGATCATAATTTGAATTGTAAATTAATTGTAAACATTTAGTGCTGTAAGTGAGTGTTTAAGGTCATTGTGTTATTGTAGTATAAGTTATTAAAAGTCATTGTGCATGTTAATACTAATATAGAATATTAATATTTGGTCATGATCATAATTTGGATTGTAAATTAATTGTGAACATTTAAGAATTGTTTGTATTTATAATTAAATAAGGTTATTAGTAATCAATAAAAAATATAAGAAACTCTTTATTCGTATTTTATTTATTTATTTTAAAACATGACTTAAACAATCCAGATAATAATACATCATTACACATTGTATTGGCATCAAATAGTTTTTGAAAATCGTTTAAACTCATGCCATGGTATTTGTAATATAGATACATTATACAATACTCTCCACAAACGATAGTAAAGTCGTTTTGGATTCGATTAGTATTATAATTCCACATCCTAGAATTCCTTGCTAAAAACATTCGATGATAGCCTTGGGGTGGTCGACCATATGAATCAAAGTACTGACCAATCCCGTTTTTATCTATATGTATAGCAATCCAGTGAGAACCCGGTTTATTATCTGGATCTAGGTTGCTGATTATGTATGTAGGAGTTACTACATATATTGGCAATCGATTGGCTGCATACACATTATGTTGGATGGATGAATCTATTTTCATCAAGTAATTCATTATCTCTGTTGTGTTCATTTTATTAAATAAAGGAAACGTTATCCGGTCGAATGTTTAAGAAGTAATGTTATGGAATAATAGTGAAATAGGTAATTATGGTAGTTTATAATTAAAGTAACCAGTTGAAGAGGGTTGCAAGGATAGTCATAATAAAAAACTGAAATAATTTATATTTATTTTATTGAACAGTCGACAATAAATAAATACACCTTAATTAAAATATACCATACTTAATTTACAAACATTTTTCTTCTTAGCTACTATAATCTACCGAAATATTGCGATTTTTGTCTATTTCTATAACATTATCAAACTCTGCATATACAATACAGTTAATAGTTTGTGTTAGAGCTGATTCAAAACGAACTTCTAATCTCACACTCCCATGCTTTATAAGATTCCAATGACCAGAAGAGTTTGCTGATAAATCAGGCGTTAAATCAAACGCTAACATACAGTATCCATTAGCATATTTCTCACGGGATATTCCATTACCTTCGTTAAGAAAATGTATAACAGTCCCGGAAAACAAGGTATGATAGACTGTAGTATAAACATTGCTATCAAACGAAGGTTGTAGAGCTTTTGAGGGTATTTGATGACCATCTATATACAAACAAAATGTATTAATATTGTAATTTTCAAAGTTGAATGGGTTTTTAGTAAGGTTCCCATTAAATGCGGCATTATTCACAAATCCAACTATACATCTTTTAGGTACTTGACCAAGGAAAATGTTATCAAGAGTTTTTCCTTGAACTCCTGATGGTATAGTTAAAACTTTAACTTCTGCACGTGTAATTGGGTATTTGGCAGTTGTAGATGCTAAGACTTTTTGATGGGCAAGTAAAACAGAAGGATTGATGCGAGCTCTACGAATAATCAAAGTTGCATCCGTAATACAAACTTTAAATTTAAGATCAACTGTAGAAGCCATTAAATTGAAATTTTCTCGAGAACGAACTAATTTAACACACATATCAACACCATTTATCAAAAACTTTTCTTGGTTGAACAAATCACCGTGTAGGTGTCCAATCATTTCAATTTCTTTACTTTCGTTAGCCAACTCTTGTCTTTTAACAAATCCTTTATTAGTTTCATCGATAGAATTCATTTTTCCAGCTGTATCTTCATACCATAGGGCACAAGTAAGATGAGATTCCTTAGCTGCCGGAGCATAGTTCAACAAATTTTCTATGTAAGCACGGTAGGCATATGTGTTATTGGGTGGTGATACAAGTTTTTGATTTAAGTAAACATCAAGTTGATTAAAGAGTGAATGTAACCAATTATTTACTGGAGCTACAACTGTAGATGACATTAGTTTAGTGTTATCTTGATTCAATATTTTAGCTTTTATGTGAATTAATGTATGCGATAGGTCTATGTAGTCGTCACCTGCTCCAGGTACTTGAAATTCAATAGGACCATCATCAGCAAGTGATGAAATTGGTTTATAGTGGATCCATATTCCACTTTCAATGCTAGTCTGAGTAGATGGTAATGCAAATAAATCCAATTCCGACTTAATGCATTCACAGGAATGACTATGTAAAAAAGACATTTTGATTAATTACAAAATATGTCTTTAATTTGTTTGGATCTAGTTTTCAATTTTTTTATAGCTTTCCCTTTCGCAGTCAGCGATGGACTGAATGCAGATGCTCGTTTTCGTTTTGTTATATATCCCGATCCAGACATATTAATTCTATCTATTTTTTCATCTGCTTTTCGTTTTAAATTTGAACCAACTTCTTTAAGACGTGCTTTTATTGAATCTTCCATAGGTCGGGCACTAACCATATCCGTTAAAAGACCTACACCAGCACTCAATGCCTCCTTACCAACAGCGCGGACACCACTAGATAGTAATGGTAAAACTGATCTAAATAAACCCCCAAGAAAACTACCAATTCCATGACCCTTTTGATACTGTGCTCCTTTATAAATCACTCCTATACCCGACCCAGCTTGATGAGAATAATAGCGTTTGTAAGGGCATGTGTTGTTATTGTGTTGAGAATACATTATAGTTTCTTGAAATGCAGTTTAACACACACTGTTCCAAATTGGAATGGTATCTTTTGGCCAGTGCTTGACCTTATATCTATTTCAATGGTATCGAATTCTCTACGCATTACAGATAAATAATGAGGTGGTGAAAAAACATGCATTTTATTGGCTCCGTAGATGTATTTTGAAGGGTCCAATGGTATGATTCTTAGAAGAGGAGTCATTACGTCACCAACAATTTGAGGTTCAACTATATCACAATAAACAAATAACTGAGATGGTAATCCTAAATGCAAATTAGCTGGACATTTTGCAATATTTTTATCAACAAGGTTTCTACCTGGTTCATATCCCAATTGTAAACTTAATTTGGGTGATAATGTTACAGATTTTATAGATTCATCTAACACAGAAACGTATACAAACTTGGATATATTATCATAGGTAAATTTAATTTTTTCTCGTATACTATTCAATGCTGATAAAATATGGTTGATATTATCATAGTTTGTGGCAGGTATATAATGCTTATAGTACACTTTAGAAGGATTTGCTTCATTAGGCATCTTCATCAATTTCGTTATGTATACAATATTCTCATGCTCTTGAACAGTACACATAGTGCATGGATATTGAAATTCAACAATTCCCACACACCACTCCCCTTCGAGTATGATGGATTTCGGTAATTTAGTTGAAAAAATTGATGATTTGTTATCAGGAAAATATTCCATTGAACTATTGCTAAGTAAAGTTAAATAAAAGTCTTTATTCATATTTGTTTTAAACTAGAAACTAAAATCCAACTATTAAATTTGTTCGGATAACCTTTCGGGGTGTAAGGGGGGCAAATTACATCTCATGCTCCCAACTGCCAACCCTACCTGCTCGTGGTACACCCTGCTAGCTAACGAATGAGGTTCTGGCGGCCGACTTGTGGCGGCATAACCACACAAAATGCTGGAATGCCAAATACCCATGCCTTCGACGGGCAGCAGCGTCGATGGTAAAACATACCAGCAACTGCGGTCACCAACCCGCCTGCCAAGCGTGGTGACTATGGCAAAACCCCCCAATATGAAAGGCTTCCCAAAATCACGGCCCCCAGTTCCCGGTAGCCCCGCTATTCCTGACCACGGTACCGGTCATGGTAACGGTGGGGTGGGGGGTGCTAAGAATCCCCGGGCTACGGTAGGGTACCACAAACGGCTATTTTTGGCGACGTACAACGGACGCTCTCTGCGGTTGGACGAGCACATCGCTGAGTTGGAAGTAGAGCTAAGTCACATTAACTGGCATATCGTAGGGCTATCCGAGATCCGAAGACAGGGGGAGGAGAAGATAGCCCTAGATTCTGGTCACTTACTCTACTTCCGAGAAGGACACCAACCATCCCAAGGTGGCGTCGGATTTATTATCCACAAGTCACTAAAAAGCAACGTTGTGGAAGTTGGCAGCGTATCAGCGCGAGTGGCGTACCTTGTCTTAAAAATAACTGAGAGATATACTCTGAAGGTTATACAAGTGTACGCCCCAACGTCAGCTCATCCTGATGACGAAGTAGAGGCCATGTACGAAGACATAGGGAAAGCTATGTCTCGTACCAAGGCTTCCTACAGCGTTGTAATGGGTGACTTCAATGCCAAAGTGGGAGTACAAGGACACGGCGAATCGAGGGTAGGATCATTCGGCTATGGGTGCAGGAATCACAGGGGGCAAATGCTAGTCAACTTTCTCGAGACCCGGGGGCTCTTTCTGATGAATTCCTTTTTCCAGAAGAAACCCCAAAGGAAGTGGACTTGGCGAAGCCCCAATAATGTCACCAGGAATGAGATCGACTTCATTATGACTGATAAGCGCCAAATATTCAGAGATGTCTCTGTGATCAGTAGGTTTAACACCGGTAGTGATCACCGACTTGTAAGAGGCACTCTGAATATAAAAGTTAAAATTGACCGAGCGCGCTTAATGAAGTCGACTCTCCGACCAACTTTGCCCCAAGTCGAGGTCGGCTGTGAAGCTTTCCAGCTAGAGCTACAGAACCGATTTGCCGTATTGGAAACTACGGCGGATATTGATGACGCCACTGACAGCCTGGTGCGGACTCTGCGTGAGGTGGGTAATAAATACTTTCGACCTCAGAACAATAGACGTAAGTCGAAGCTCTCAAGCGAGACTCTGGACCTTTTAAGGAAACGACGAGAGCTCGTAAAGGTCACACAATCTGAGCGTCAGGTACTTAACAAAGAGGTAAAGAAGCTAATACGGCGCGATATAAGACGCTCGAATACTCTGGACATTGAAAATGCTATTACGCAGAACAAGGGTACCAGAGTTTTCGCCAAGCCACTTACCTCTAGTTGTCACCTGACAAAGCTCAGAACATCACAGACCACCACCGTCACTTCCATGCCAGAGATACTCGCAGAGGTCGAAAGGTATTATGGGGACTTGTATACTCCAAAAACAAGTCCACCTGAGGCCCCGAGCGCGGATGATCCGCGTGCCAGACTAACTCGCCACCATACAGACGAGTTTCCCGACATCGACTTCGGCGAGATTAGAAGAGCCCTTGAACAGCTTCACAATAACAAAGCTGCAGGTGATGACGGAGTAACTACAGAGCTGCTCAAGGCAGGCGGTATGCCAGTATTAACTGAGCTTGTAAAGCTGTTCAACTCCGTCATCTACACTGGTACAACACCGGCGGCATGGAGCAGGAGTGTGGTTGTTTTGTTCTTCAAGAAGGGAGATAACACCCTATTGAAGAACTACCGCCCTATATCACTCTTGAGCCATGTTTATAAGCTGTTTTCGAGGGTTATTTCGAATCGTCTTGCCCAAAGGTTCGATGACTTCCAACCGCCGGAGCAGGCTGGGTTTCGGAGAGGCTTTAGTACCGTAGACCACATACACACACTAAGGCAAATAATTCAGAAGACCGAGGAGTACAATGAACCTCTTTGCCTAGCGTTTGTGGACTACGAGAAAGCCTTCGACACCATCGAGACCTGGGCTGTTCTGGAGGCTATGCAGAGATGCCGCATTGACGACCGCTATGTCCAAGTGATGAGATGCCTGTATGAAGCCGCATCGATGACCGTCCAAGTACAAAAACAAAGCACAAAGCCAATCCAACTGCGACGTGGGGTAAGACAGGGAGACGTAATCTCTCCGAAACTGTTTACCAACGCGTTGGAAGACGCATTTAAGACGCTTGATTGGAAAGGACGGGGCATCAATATCAACGGCCAGTACATCTCTCACTTGCGATTTGCGGATGATATAGTCATCATGGCTGAAACTCTGCAGGATTTGGAAGACATGCTGAACAGCCTTAACTGTTCTTCAAAACGGATAGGTCTCGGGATGAACCTTGACAAGACGAAAGTCATGTTTAACGGTCACGTCCTCCCGAGACTCGTCGCCGTGGGTGATGCCATTCTCGAGGTTGTGCAAGAGTACGTATACTTGGGCCAAATAATCCAACTAGGCAAGCACAACTTCGAGAAAGAGGCAGATAGAAGAATTCGTTTGGGCTGGGCGGCATTCGGTAAACTACGTAACCTGTTTGAGTCGTCGATCCCTCAATGCTTAAAAACAAGAGTTTTTAACCAGTGCGTCCTACCCGTAATGACCTACGGGGCTGAAACGTGGACACTCACAAATGGACTGGTCCATAAATTTAAAGTCGCTCAGCGTGCTATGGAGCGGGCAATGCTTGGGGTTTCTCTGGTGGATAGAGTTCGAAATGAAGTCATCCGCCAGAGAACCAAAGTCATAGATATTGCTCGCAAAATAAGCACGCTAAAGTGGAAGTGGGCTGGTCACGTCTGCAGACGGACAGATGGCCGATGGGGCAGACATGTGTTGGAGTGGAGACCGCGTTTAGGCAAACGTAGTGTGGGACGCCCTGCTGCACGATGGACCGACGACTTGAAGAAGGTGGCGGGTAGCGGGTGGATGCGGGCTACCCAAGACCGGGATGGTTGGCGTTCACTTGGGGAGGCCTACGTCCAACAGTGGACGGCAACAGGCTGAGTATATAACCTTTCCACTTAACTAACAGTTCTTGTCTGTCGCCCGTGTAGCGAGAGCGAATTATTTTATCTATCTTATGTTCTATGGTGGGGTCATAAATCACCTTCTGTAACTCTCGTGCATAAAATGCTCCTACTACCTCTTCCCCTTCTAAATCTTTGATAGTGTATACAGACCACGGAGATCGGTGTATTATAGAGGATATCACAAATATTTCATCACTCCAGTTAGATTCGTAACCTTTTTGAAAGATATGTTTATACTTAGTTATTCTTACATGATCACCAATATGAAACTTAGGTAACGTAGTTTTAAATGTTTTTTTTGTATTTCCTTTATCATACAAATTTGTCCACACAGTCATTATATTATTGGAATTCACATCACAAGGACACATCTTAATACTAGAGTGAAAACTGTGATTGTAAGAGTAAATCAAATCATGTAAAATATCAATATATTTATGTGTATTCTTATGCGTGAAATAACGCCACATTTTCATTTTTAGCGTTCTTTGAAATCTTTCTACAATGCTTGCCTTAATATCTGGATTATTTGTTGTATAGTAATTTATATTTTTAGATTTCAAGTATCTTTGTACATCTTTTGAAACGAATTCAGTACCTTTATCAGATTGTATGTGTGTAGGAGTTATGTTAGCTTCCTTAAATATACTTTCGAAACATATTTTTATTGTTTCAGAATTTTTCTTTTTCAATGATCTAGCATATGCATATTTGCTAAAGACATCAATAACACAAAGAATATAATTAAAACCTTTATTATCTTTAGAATAAGTTCTCATATCACTTAAATCAACTTGCCATAGTTCATTTATATTAGATAAGATATATTTGTTTCGTGGGAACTTTCTATGTACTGGTTTGTGAAGTGTGTACGTTTCTTGGGCTTGCAACCATTTTTTAACATCTTCTTTATTCATTTTACCTTTCATAGCTTGTGATAATTTATCAATACTGCTATATCCAGCTGGGTGTGACACATCATAATATAGTCGATTTATTTCTAATAAGGAGTCCATTTTTCCCAATCTATCTTTGTTTTTATTTTTCTTATATGCTTATCGTCGCTTTTTGGAGTATAATATAGCTCTTTGTTCTTTGGTGTCGAATCTTCGATATCTTTTTGAAGTTGAACTATGTACTCACGTCTTTTGGGATTTCCGATATAGGTTAATGGTATTTTTAAATCCTTCAATGCTTTAGCAAATTTTTCCCAACCAATTGGATCATTTCTTTTTAATGGTCGCAGTGTATCATTTACTAAATCTATAATATTACTTTCAGGAATTACTTCGTTGTCTATAATCACCGTACCATCATCGTTCCAAAAAAATTTGTTTTTACTCAATGATAGCGAATCCAATAACAACTCACCTCTTTTTACGTATGATTTAGGTATCAAGCTTAGAATTTGATTTCTTGTGTAGAGAGGATTTTTTTCATCCGCACAATTATCTTGCTTTTTCTCTTGGTTACGTGATGTCTGACTGGCAACTAGATCTTTAATTTTGATGTCGTTATTTATATTTAGATTTTCACTTTTATCCATTGGTTCAGTAAAATCATTATTTTGAGTTATTATAGGGAGCTCAAACGGTTTTCGATCTTCTTCCGTGAAATGGAGATACCTTTGTAAAATTTGTAAGTACAATTTTCATTTTTTTCGGTCTTCCATATTACTATTCAAAATGTTTTGCATTTCAGCATCCAACCGAGTGGTAGGATTTTCATTTCTACTTTGATTTAATTTATCTATGAAACCTGGTTCAACTAATAACATTTTTTTGCATGATCCATTTTAAACAAGACCACTTATTAATCCACTTAAAATAGATCCCAATATAATCGGTAAAAAAGCACCACCTTTTTGAACTATTATATTCTTTCTTATCTTTTTTGTGCTTTTACGCACTAATTTACGAAGTATATTTTTAAATTTTTGTAGCTTATTCTTAGATTTTTCTTCAAGCTTTATATTTCCTTGTAGAACGTTATGAATGCACTCACAAATAAAATTAATTTCTTTTTCGTTACAGGCTTTTAAAAGAGCTTGTTGATGTTTCGGCTTAAGTTTATACAGTGCATTTAATAAATCTTTATGCGTCTTGAGGTGTCGATCCATCATTTGTAAATGACGGGTATTTGTTGATTCTTGATATATTTAAACTCTTTTTTAGGGATGTATACCGTGCAATAACCATCGGATGGAAATATTTTCGACTTTATTCGACATATATCGCTGGTATCTTGTTTTAGATCTATCATCAGATATCCATGTGCTTCCTTAGTAGAATCTCTGTAGGCATCTTCGATGAATTTGTTATTTTCGGGTGAAACTTGTCGTGCCAAATAACGAATTTGAGTTTTATCGCGAGGGTTTTTGAAATAAATTATATAACTTGAATTCAAAGAAATGTCTCTTTGACCTTTACCTTGATGAAATAAATTTTGAGTTATGTAAAACACACTTAAGTTTCTATGATGACTACCTTTGGTAAATATATCAACAACACGACCATCAGATTCCCTCATAAGGTCATCAATAATAATGAGGTTTGGTTCATTTCCATCAAACATATTCAAATCTGGTATGCCTTGATAATAATTCACGTTTGGTAGATTATACAAAGGCTGCATTTCATCAAAACACCAAGTTATTTGACTGAAGTTTCTATTACATATTTCTTTAATATATTTAATGAAATTTGTAACAAAATTAGATTTTCCACATCCAGTTGGACCTGCGACTATGGCAGTAAAAGGATGAATAAAATGAATCATTTTGAATATACGTGTAAACTCTGAAGAGGTATTGGAATGAATAAAACATTTCATTAAAATTAAATGTCTTATATGTATTGATTTTATAATATACACGTCCGTTACCAATCTACTGGTGCTTCACAAATACCCAGTGATCTAGAAAGCAACACCAACTTTCTAATTAAGCACATAATAATTAGATTACAGCTATAATTACAGTGCTTTAATTTAATTTAATAATACACAAAAATATAAATAAATAATTCTTATTATTGTACAGAAAATATGAAAAAATTAAATGTCCTTTATCTTATAATGACCCCAAGCAAGAGTATCAGTGGAATTTTGTAATAAGTACCGTTTTGTATCATTATGTGATAGAGATATTTTGTTTATTTTTTGAGTATATATTATGTGTTTAATGGATTTAAATCTTAACATTTCACTATACTGAGTTTTGTTTTCATATAAACATGATTTATAATCATTAAGACAAAACTTTTTTGTGATGCATTTATTAACACCTTTTGCTTTACATATACATTTATTTTGGACATCTATTGCATACATTTTTGATCGCAGGCCTACAAACTCTTTTAAAATTTTACCGTTAGTTTCATCTTTGAAAAACCCTAACCGTTTTTTATTTATTAAAGGTAAACCATATTCATTATTAGATGGATAGTCAGAGGTGTCATAATAGTTTTCTAAATCAGTTTTTATATCAGCATAGAAATTTTCTGTAAATATTTTATAGATTAGACTATCAGTGTCTGTATAAAGTAATTTAATATTATCTCGATATTTCTCTTTCATGTAATCGTAATGAAATGTGTACATTAATGTTTTTGAAAGATCCAATATACAAAATCCCAGATAAATTGGTTTATTGTATAAAACACTAGTTTTCTTTAATTGCACTGCAACTAAATTTTCAGAAAAAATTGATAGACTGTGAAACTCAGGTTTTGCAATCAAAGATTGAGCTCCCTGGGTTTTCCCACGATTCAACCAATGGTTCACTAATTTAACGTTTACGCGTTTTATAACATTTTCCATTGTTTTCCCAAAAACTGAATTATTCATAAGTTTGTAAAAATCTTTTTCAAAATCTGAGGTCGCCAAAGAACGCATATGTGTATTTAAATCTATGTAACATTTTAACCATGCAGATTGTTCAAATTTAAGAATTCTATGTATTTTAAGCAGTTTCAAACCATTTTTTAAACATTGTTTAAGATTTCTGTAATGGATAACATACTTCTTTTTATCTTTTAGATTTGGAATCAGTTTTGTATTCTTGGTATTCCCTAGGCATATATTTTCAGCACAAAAGGGAAAATCTGAATGACAATTGTGTAAGATTTTTGGATATTCTAAATCTACTTCTAAAATATAACCATATTCGGCATCGTCGGATATGTTAAAATCTGTATTTACATCTACCCATTCAAATTTACCTGTTGGAAGACATTGAGACATAGCCCAACCGTAAAGGTTATTTGCGTCTAAATACATGAGAAAGGAAGATGGTTTATCAGAATCATAATCAGTCATAAATAGGTTATTTGCTATAGCATGTCTATTACTACACTGCGATATACCTCCCCTAATATTGTTCGCAATAAAAGTAATTTTGTCAATATCTGTTAGGAGCTCTAAATTAATTTTAGTATAAATTAACATAGCATCCCAACTCAATCCAGGCGCTGTATAATAATGAGCAGGATCCAATTCATAAGTTTTAAGACAAACGTTTCTAAAATTTTCAAATATATCTGTTAATAATAAAACATCGGTTTTTAAATAAAGATCAGAATAATCACCCATGTTTTTACAATTAAAGTGATTCCATACATCTTGAGCATGATGGTAATCATTTTCTGAAATATGATTATCATTTAAAGAACTGTAGAATTCATCGCGAGCAGGAAGGGAAGTTATTTTTAAAGAATCAAATGAAGTCATGTATTCATACGGATAAACACCTTTCCTTATTAAACGTTTAAAGTCATCTTCGCGTGGATAGTTTAATTTGAGTTCGCGGAATTGATTAGGTAGTAAGTTTTGAGCTAATTTATCAAGACTGCTAGACATAAATTTTAAAGAATCAAGAAATCTAAGTTTCACAGCACGGTTATTAATATGCAGAACCTTCGAAAAAGATATATATTTCTCTTTATTCTCAGGAATAAGTTCTATATCACCTTCATCAAAATTAAGACCATGGACTATAAAATGAGCATCATAATTACTTAAATTGTGAAAAAATACTGGTACAAAATTAGTTGTTCTGTATTTCTCAGAACAAAGTGAATGAGCGACTCCTTCATAAACACCAGTATGCCAATTGTATATTATTGTGACATCTTCATTTAAGTTACTTTTACAGATATAACACAACTTACTTTGAGAAATATTTATTTTATTTTCATTCGTTAATGGTAATGGAGATTTGACAAAAGTGTTTTTTTTACATATGTTTTCTAAATCTGTTTTGATAAATTTCATAAATTGTTTTGCACAATCTTTTCCATTATACGATCGATATATCGAAAAGTTGTCATCGTATGAACACTTAACATAATATCCAAAACTATAAATCTCATGTTTTTGAATGTTAGTTGTTGATGATATATTTGGATTGTTAGAACAACTTTCTATTGGATTTAAAAATGCTTCAAAATCAGCATATACAACGAAAGGGACCTTTAGTTTACGTTCATAATTATTGAATGAGATTTGATTTGATGGAATTAATTCATTAAACCAATTCCTTTTGTTATCATGTTCCGATGGTAAATTAATGCAAACGTTAAAACAGTCATTTGCTTGATGACGCTGTAAATTATCCCTTGATGTGAAACTTAATAAACAACCATCGCAAATATGAACTGCATGTTCGGATGTTGATAACTGTTTAGATACTAACCTCGAAAGATTTTTAATATAACAATAATGACCGTTGGCACCGCGAGATATATACAATAAGTTTAAGTGAGTAGTTTTTCTATGTTTAGTTAAGTGTAATGGACCTATAATTTTATTTGACTTTTTTATTGAATCATAATGTAAACCAAAAACATTAATACTTATATTGTTTAGTTTTTCAAATTTATGAATATCATTTATTTTGAAATTGAACAATAGGTAATACTGCTTTGTCATTACATTTGATTGATGTACCTAATAAATTACCCGATTTCTCTTATTGACAATGGCTACCTAAAACTTATAAAGAACCGTGTGGTCTGTTGTTACCTATATTCAAAGAATACATACCATCACTAATTTTAATAGCTTTCCCTTATGAACAATGAAGCTTTGAAACGCAGGTAATATTAAGACTACTACTAAGAAATTATACAGACACGTTGAGACATGACTATTACCGTACGAAGACAAGCGTAACTTCATAGAAAAAGGGATTCATACCTGCATACAAACAAAAATGAGACCATTCCTCAAGCTGGCTGACAAACGTGCAAAATAAACGTAAAATGTTTAAATATAAATGAAATTCGAGACAGGTATAAGGTATAAATTCGCGTGTGATATCAATTTTATTCGCGGCTGATATTAATTAAATTCGCGGTTGATATGAATTAAATTCGCGGTTGATATAAATTTAATTCGCGATTGATATAAATTAAATTCGCTGTTGGTATAAATTTAATTCGCGGTTGATATAAATTTAATTCGCGGTTGATATAAATTTAATTCGCGGCTGCCGAGTCCTGTTCGGGAACCTATTCGCGGGTAGTAGGGTACCTGGATTCTGGAGCAAGTCTAGGGACCCTAGCTCCCTAGCTCGACCTAGCTCGGGCCTAGATTTGTGCTCAGGAACCGACGAATCCCTATACTACTAATATGGCATATTTATTACTAGATGTTGCCCTGCCCGCAGCTCCATCTGCGTGGATTTTGCAAAAAAAAATTAACATGAATTTCTTTATTTCTGATAAGATGTCTAAATATTAATTTTCAGATCCCTAACTTGAGGAATTACGGATTCCTGATACAAACAGCAGAAGTAAAGTGAATAAGCTACACAACAAGCCGGCATGATTGTGTTGAGTAGTGAAGGATAGATTGTCTCTCGTTACTTGATACTCTAACTGGACGGCACTGCGCTTACCACCAGGTGCAGAGTGGTTGCTTTGCCATGCCAGAAAAAATATATAAAAAAGTTGAAACATCAATAAAAAACCTTTAAGAACGTTTGGCTGTGCGGTACTCAAACAATTTATTTATTTACTCTTTATTGCACACTTCTTACTATCCCGCCCACACATCCGCCATTATAACTCCTGTTTAACTTGGCTGGTGGCTTACATTAAATTTAACCTACACACACACATACACACACACACACGCGCGCGCACACTCACACACGCACGCACACACTCTCACACACTTCTTTTGATATTATGTGTTATTTTGTTGTATTATCTATTATTTTGTCTTTTGTTAGGTATGTTTTGTTATTATATACACTAGAACCCTAATTGTTTCATGGAGGGCCTACTAACTGCAACACAGTTTTTAACTAATGCAGTTATTATGGTGCATTTATTACCATTGTACAGATTTGTGTTAGAAGTTCCGAAAATAAAGATTTTTTTTTTTAGCCAGGATCAACAATGGCACGCATTTATTGCACACTTAAAGATTATTAATAAAGAATGATTACAATTATGTATTAGAAGTACAAATGGCGGTCTTATCACTCTAGGCAATATCTTACAGACAACCATGGGATGGATACATGAAGAGGAGAAAGAGAGGGCAGTCTAAAGTTTAAAAGCAACAATGTATTCTGTAAATGTATAAGCGTATATTTAAATCGTCAAAGTCATCGGCGTCGGGTACAGCCTTAATCTTGTTTTAAACCCAGTTCCGAAAGCATTCATTAAATTAGACGCATTCTTTGTCAATCTCCATTGTTCTCATTGGAATTTCAAATGATCGACAATTAATTCAAAATTAATCGAATTGTTTGCCAATCGTAGAATGTGACACAACTGTTGAAAGAGTAGAATTTATACATATACGGCTATGAAATAAGAGGCTGTGGGTTCGATCTCCGTATCGAGATACATGTGTGTACATCTGCAGTTATTTCTTTTAAGTTGCCCGAATACTCCAACTCTACTCAACTGGACGACCGTCTAACGGCTACTTATTTTGTACCACGCCATACAACTATAGCAAATAAGAGAGTCTTAAATATTTAACACTGACTTAAATGTTCGAGTTGCGTTTGAGTATTCGAGCGCGAGTCTTTCGTAGTTTTCGATAAGTACAGCATTTTCCTATGATGATTTATGTTCCATTACTTACTATGTTGATTTAAAGATCCTTTACTAACTCTGATTGCGGCCGTACATTTTTACTGACGTTAAGTGAGGCTTAACTCACTCTGGTTCATTTTTAAATCTTTACTAACTCAGTGCATCAGTAAGACTAGTGAATATAAAAAATATATATATTTAGTATTTCCCTCTTGTTCAAATCAATGTTGAAAGGGGTCAGATAAGAGCTCAAAATTTGTATGGGAAACCCATAATTCCTTGACCTAGAGATCTGGAAATTCATATTTAGGCTTTTGGCAGGAAATAAGGAAGTACGTATTTCAGATTTTTTTCAATATCCCTAAGGGTGTAAAATAGGGGATGAAAGTTTGTATGAAAATCCTTAATTTTTTAAGTTAAACGCATGAAAATTCGAATTTTGTATAATATACTTTCTCTCCCAAATATGACCTCATCGCCGGCGGAGCCGCGAGCAACAGCTAGTTCATTATATATTTATCTCGATACTGTGATTAGAAATTATACCCCATAACCCTGAAACACCAAAAATATAGATTATCTAAAATTTCCTCCCGGTACACAACTTCAGTCATGTTTTCAACAGATTTGATATCTCAGAGTTAGGTAAGAATACTGACGTTAATTAAGAGCAAATTATAAAAGGGTGCATGGCACGGTCACGGTAGCGGAGCGTCTAATAGCTTTTACCCACTCTACACTAATGCCTTCATCATAGTGGTAGCAGACTAAAATAAATACAGAATAAAGATATATACATTTCAAGTTACTGTCTAAAGAATATGGTTACTAGCGACCGAGCCCGGCTTCGCAGGGTGCAAATTAGCTTTGAAATGTCGACCAGCTTAATAGAAAGAAAATATTTAGTTGATAAATTTAAAAATCCCATTTAAACGAGGTTTTTTGTTTTCCTTATGTCTTTTTTTTTTTTTTTTTTTGTCGCGGGGAAAGCGTTTTATTACTACCGCCCGCTTCGGGGGGAAGCGGAATAAGAATAAAACGGTTATGCTGGACTAGCCGGTCTTACGACCCAGCATCCCCCTCGCCCGGATGATGGCTATCCGGGCAGCCGCTGGGCCGAGTCCCTACCCCCTATGTACACCCCACCCGACACTACCAGCTAAAACCCCGCGGTGGCCTTCTTCGGCGCTTACGGAGCGATCCCGGGGTATTCTAAGGAGTGCTAGAATTGCTGCCGGAACCGCCCCTGCGCGGTGCCCTGTACGGGCCCATCTCCATGGGAGAGCTTAGGAGCCCCCGCGCACCGAACAACGACAGCGAACGAGGCCTTACCACACGCGCTGCCGTCCATCTCGGGGTCGCACGATGCTCCGAAACTGGGAGTGCATCGATTCGGGCTGACAGCCCCCCGCTGCGAGCCCGCGACCCCCGATGGCCCCAATTAGTCGCCTCGTACGACAGGCAGGGGTTACCGTGGTGGAATTCAAACGCCCCCGTTCCACAGGGCGGGAGAAGCCGGTCAGTCGTCCACCCGGCGCCTCCTACGTCTTCTCTGGCGGCGGGAGGGATCATTTCGTTCCCGATCCCTCTCGGCACTCTCCTTCTGCGAGATGACGCTCTCGCAGAAGTGGGCCACCGCACGCCAGGACCTCCGGCTGGCGACCATGGACGACACCACGGCCGGCAGTGAGAGGTCTCCTCCGACGACTGCTCTGAGAGCGCTGCGCTCTTCGTCCCAGGCTGGGCACTCCTCCAACGTGTGTTGGGCCGTGTCCTCGCGGCAGTTGCCACAATGGTGGCACACGGCAGACACCTCCTTTCCGATCCGACACAGGAACGAACCGAAACACCCGTGTTTCCTTATGTCTGATGGTTTAGCCTACGTAAGCCATATAAGTAAATTTTCGGCGACTCGGTTCCGAAATATCTTTATCATTTACACATATGAATTACTAATTAGGATGTACTATACATAAAAACCTTCCGGAAATAATTATCTATGTGATGGTCATAACCATTTCAAAATCCGGTGCCTGATTTAAAAAGAGCTAGCGGCTAAACAGACAGGCAGAAAGTTATATTGACACAGAAATTAAAATAAATTTCCATTCAATCAAATATTTAATTTCCCCGATCAAAAACAGTCAAACCACAACTATTTTAATTTATTCCCGAATCAAAGTGAAAGTGAACTGTTTATTTACTTTCAACTTATTGCTATAAAACAACACAACCTCATTTCAGCGTAGCGAAAGAGAACATATCCAAAAGAAAGCCATTATGGAATTAAAGATATTTTTTTAATATTTTTAGGGGCTGCCATTATTTCTTCGCATAATAATAATGTTAATAAGTTGACTGTAGACTCCCTCAGTAGCGCAGTTGTAATTGCGTACGCGGTGCGACTACTGTGTTGAGGTCTCGGGTTCGATCCCCGGGTCGGGTAAAGTGAAAGTTTTTCTATCACGATATGCTCAGTATCAGGCCGGAGTGTGGAAATGTGCCCGGTTTGACGATACACTCACCCCCTATCACATCATGGGACGGTAATAAGCTTGGCGAATTATGGTTGTACTAATAACACCTCTGCCTACCCCTTCGGGGATTACAGGCGTGAGTGTATGTGTGTGTAATGTTAATAATAAGAATAAAGTCAAAATATACTACAAATCATAATATTTATAATACTTTTTATATGCATTTGTTTGTAAAGCCGCAAAGGGCATTTGCTGCTCCGTTTCATAATGCGAAATAATTATTAATAAGCTCATGAAAAACGTAGCACTCTGCTACGTAGGCGTAGCGCATTTGCTACGCGTCGTAGACATTAAACCGCGCGATGAATCCTATTATTGAGGCAACACGTGACGCTCAACACATTTACCCAACATAAAAAAATCATATGAAAATCAAATATTTATTGAATCCATGAAATGTTATACATTATTTAGAATCATTTCAGCTTAGGCGCAGCGGGCGAGTAGCCGGCTGTGAAACGAGAGGCAGTGGGTTCGATTCCCGCACCGACAAATGGGACCGTTGTCCCTCGTAGATGATTCCCACGATATAGATTTGACCTAGTGTGGGGTCAGAACTATGTTTGTGACTGTTGGGTGTATTTTTTTCTTTTTTTAATTTTTATCTTATTGAGATAGTACTGACAGACCCGATCGTCTGGGCTTAAGTTTAAGGAATCACAATTTGTTTCTGAGTATTAAATTCGAAAAATCATACTTGGGTTGGTCGTTAATGGAATTTATGGCCAATATATATAAGTTTGCCATTTGTCTCGGCATACCCAAATGGCATACACCTCTGACTTTTCTAAAGTTATGTGTGTATTAAAATGTTAATTATCGCTTGCTTTAACGCTGAAGGAAAACCTGCATATCTGAGAATTCTCATACGAGTTTCGAAGGTATGTGAAGTCTACCAACCCGCATTAGGCCAGCGTGGTAGACTAAGGCCTAACCCCTCTAATTAGTAGAGGAGGCCTGTGCCCAGCAGTGGGACAATGTTTAATACAGGGCTAGTATTATTTATTTTTTATTTATCTCGGTCCGAAAATCATCTCGGCGAACGATGGGTGCAGTTGCACCTCTGCCCACCTTCAGGGATAGGTCTGAGCTAATCAATGTAAATAGTGAGTATTTCTGAATACGGCAGAAAATATCTTTTTAAACATCATTTTAAAAACATCGACACATTTTTTGATTTCACACAGCATGCGTCAAATAAAGAAGAACAATATTCCAAATATTTTATGAAATGAATGTCGTTATTAATTTGGTTATAAGAATAAAATATAAACCAGAATACCAACACCTCAAGAAACTTTGTTGCTACCCAGAATTCTGCTACAATAAGCAATCTCAATCAAAACGAAACTATAACCAAATTTTATAAAAAAAAACAAACAATTTTATTATTAAAACAAATTAAACTTACCAGTTTTTTCTCAGAACGCACGGATGAGGTCGGTAGCAATCTGTTTAGACCGCGAAAAAGTTTAGATAGGTTTATATAGACGAGAGTTGGCTGGAAAGCAGTAACTCACAGGTCCGTCCCGCCGGCGGTTGGGGCGGCATCTGATCCTGCCTACATCGCGCTCAGAACCGTCTCGGCCTGATGACGTCGAAGCTTTTCCAGGCTTTTTACATGTGACGATCCGATTTTTTTCTCTTACCATATGTCACTGGGTTAGTTCAATTTAATAATAATTACTCGAAAGGTAGTAAGACATTATTCATCATAACTCATCATTCGATAGCCTCCGTGACCCAGTGGGGGAGTAGCTGTCTGTGAAACGAGAGCCCGTGGGTTTGATTGCCGCACCGAGACAAATGTTTGTGTGCTAGACAGACATTTGTTTCGAGTCTGGGTGTTGTGGGACCGTAGTCCTTCGTAGTTCTTGATACTCACGATACAGGTTTGACCTAGCGTGGGTTCCGAACTATGTGTGTGACTGTTGGGTGTATTTATTTACTAAACTGCCCCTAAACACATACAAAAGTGTATGGATTATTATTGGAGTGTCAGCCCTTGTGAACTATTTTGGGAATCCGGCAACTGTTTTAATTTTTACGACACAATTTTGTTTAGGCCGGCATAATATCGGGTAGCGAGATATAGTCTCTAACTACTTGATACTCTCATTGGACACACCTGAGCTTACCATCAGGTGCAGTGTGATCACCTTGCTCTGCCAGGGTAAATAAATAGCATAGTTAGAACAAACTAACCACTTCCAAGTCTTGTACTGTGTTATTTTTTTTTCTAAAATCATCAACATCGTATCTGAAACTCTAAACGTCACCAAAATATAGTATCAATGGTTGTATAAAACGGCGCGGCGAGCATGCGCATTTCGAGCCAAGCGCCGCCATGCTTTATCAATGGGACGACCATCTTGTTGACGTCATCAACATGGCCGCCTTTATGTAATGTTTGTTTTCATATTGCCCCCTGTGTATGAGAGTGCCCACCGGCTTTCAGTGTGCAGATTAAATAGATTTAACTGATAATTATTCCGGAAATTTTGTCTAGTCTTGATGATTTTGTAGTACAATAAAAATATAGCTATAGCTAAAATATAGCTATTTTTGTATCGGTCCCAATAATAGATAACCTCCAAAAGTAGAGAACTGATTATGTCACGTGAGATTTTCTCTAGTTTTTACTGTTCTAATCAAATTTTATAGCGTACAGTCAGTAAGTTGATCATTAAAAATACAAAATATAATGCTGTTTCGGTTTTCGGAACTTGAAAATACACGATTTGAATTTCAAAACCGAACATTATGCCCAATATTAGATTTTGTACCCAATATGTCAATATGCTCGCCCTATATCACATATGGCACGCCGCGCCGCGCCGCAAGTTAATAATGCCAGAGAATAGGCTAGTTGACTGTTTTTGGGAAACCGTTTTGTTTTATTCTTCATGGTCTATATTATTATTAATAAACATAAAACATAAGTTTTCAAGATTGAATTTGACTTTTTATAAACCAACTTTATTTTTCTCACCAAAACGCTACCAACTGTGGTGGCCTCTCGTGTGACGTGACCATCTGCAAAACTAATAGACGTTTGGCTCAGCGTTTTAGATGTCCCGAACGGTGACGTCATGTATGACTGATGGGTATTTCATGTCACGTGACAAAATGCTTCAATTCAGCATATTTTTTTCTTAAAAATAGTAAATAATCCATACTAATACTAGAAATGCGAAACTAACTCTGTTTGTTTGTTTGTTACCTCTTCACGACTAAACAGCTGAACGGATTGTAATGAAATTTGGTAAGGGAATAGATTATATCCTGGAGAAGGACATAGGCTATATTTTATCAACCTTGAAAGGGGTCAAATAGGAGTTCAAAATTTGTATGGGAAATCTATCATTCCTCAAGTTAGAGATCTGAAAATTCATATTAAGGCTTTTGGTAGGAAATAAAGAAATACGTGTTTCACATTTTTTGCAAAATCATCCCTAAAGTTATAGCCACCCTAATTAATACCCTCATACTATCCATACTAATACTATAAATGCGAAAGTAACTCTGTTTGTTTATTTGTTACCTTTTCAAGACTAAACGGCTGAACGGATTGTGATGAAATTTGGCAAGGAGATAGATTATATCCTGCAGAAGGACATAGGCTATCTAGGCTAGAAGACAACGCCTTGGATTTTATACTTCTGCTCCCGAAAATAACTCCCACGCGGGCGGAGCCGCGAGCAACACCTAGTACACCATAAGCGCCTCTGACTAGTTACTAATCTGAAATACAGACGAATTTAACACACTTTTTTTTACTAAATGGCGTAAATAAATCACTGTGACAGACAACTGTTAAATTAATATTTATCAGAATTTGTTCCTTTTGCCATAGTCGGCAGAAAAGTTTTTTGTTTGTTTTCCAGATCCGGACAAATATTTGTGCGATCCTTGGACAATTGTTCCAGGATGTTTTCAGACCGAAACTTTCCCATTCTTTAAAAATTTGGATTTTAAGCGGTTTCGTTAGGACTAACATTGTCTCTACCCTACCACTGGCATATTACTGGCCATGGCCGGCCAGCGACGGTAAATACATCAAAGTACAATAAAAATAATGTGCTTACATATTATATATGTAAATAGTTACAGTGTATAATAATCAATGCAATTTAAAACATTGAAGGTAATATTCGTTTTTAAAATTAAACATAATTTTAGCAACGGATTTTTTGCAAGAAAAAAAACACTGAAGTGTTAACAGTACGGGTTTTTGCATTGATTGTATTTATAAATAATAATAAATAATAATACTAGCCCTGTATTAAACATTGTCCCACTGCTGGGTACGGGCCTCCTCTACTAATGAGAGGGATTAGGCCTTAGTCCACCACGCTGGCCTAATGCGGGTTGGTAGACTTCTCATACCTTCGAAAATATCTCAGATATGCAGGTTTCCTCACGATGTTCTCCTTCACCGTTAAAGCAAGCGATAATTAACATTTAATACACACATAACTTTAGAAAAGTCAGAGGTGTATGCCACTTGGGTTTCGAACCTACGACTTTCGTCTTGGCAGTCCGTACCGCAACCAACTAGGCTATCGCTGCTTGGATTGTATTTAACAAATATAACTTGTACGCAGGTTTCTTATATGGAAAAGTATAGATATTCTTACAATCATTACACCAACTACTAAGTCTTTGAAAATTATATCATTAGAATTCGATGAAAACGCCTTCAGTTCCTCCATTGATGGAAACTTGATCATCCACCTACAGAAACCTAAATTGTTCTTAGTGAAAAGCAACGATAACTCAGTTGGAAGTAGAGATCGCCAGGATGAAAGACGCGGATTCGAAACCAGCTCAAATGGCATATACTTCTAAAACTTAACTGCTTTAGAATTGGGACCTGATTTTTACAGCCGTCAGACCCCACAGACCTTTGTATTCAGTAATAATATCAAGTTAATATATTATACAAGATCCATGTATTAAACACTGTCCCGCTGCTGGACACGGGCTTCCTCTACTAATGAGAGGGTTTAGGCCTTAGTCCACCACGCTGGCCTAATGCGGTTTGGTAGACTTAACATACCGAGAATTCATAGATTTGCAGATTTCCTCACGATGTTTCCCTTCACCGTTAAAGCAAGCGATAATTAACATTTAATACACACGTAACTTTAGAAAAGTCAGAGGTGTATGCCACTTGGGTTTCGAACATACGACTTTCGTCTTGATAGTTCGTACCACAACCAACCGCTTGCTTCTACTAGTAATGCGATGGAGAATATTATAATCAGATGACCCGCTAGCATGTTTGCCTATGCTAAAAAACTTTGCTAAATATCATCTCTTAAAGCACAGACAAATAGTCGACCGAGTATCTACTTACCATTTCAAAGTACAGACTCCTAAACTGTGGCCGTTAATTAATTATTATATAAACACTATTCTAACTATTCCACCACGTTCATAATTCGTCAAAAATAGCAAGTATTGTGCAACGCAATAAATATGAAATTAAGACGCACGTAGGTGGCATATCAAAGTCTTGCCGCCTTTAGAATGTACTTAATTGAATTCTTTGAAAATGGGGCATGCTTATAACTATTCGTTTACGGATGAAAGGTTATGCGTTGCGTTTATGAACGTTATGTGGATTGGTACACTTAGTTTGTTGAGTATAATATTCCAGATCATTTATTTTAGCTGGTATGATTGTTCAAGTAGCGAGGTAGGTTGTCTCACTACTTGATACTGTAACTAGACGGCTCTGCGCTTACCATCAGGTGCTGGTCGTAGGATATTAATATCCGCCCGGATAACGACCACCGTACACAGGGTGTAAAACCCGCCATAGTGGCACACGCAAGTGTTGCGCCCTTCTAAGTACTCTGAGCTTCGACCGCTTCTTCACTTCCTTGCCCCATGGCGTAGTATAAAGAAGTGCGGGATCGTTGTTTTTGGAAGGATCTCTCAAAGCATGTTTCGAGAGACGACGGAGGGAAATTTCACCGCCAACTGGGGTGTAGTTGGCGGCTAGATTTATTGGTACGTACCCTCGTAGGGTATAAATCCTACGTACACTTGACAAGTTCTTTTATAAATGACACATTACAATGTATAAAATTGCGTGTGTACTAGGCACCATAAATAAATAAATAACACCCAACAGTCACCTACATAGCCCCGACCCCACACTAAGACACGAGTTTTGTGTCGTGGGTATCAGGAACTACGAAACTTTCGGTCTCACAACACCCAGACCCGACACAAATATCTGTATGTCACACAAACATTTGTCCCGGTGCGGGAATCGAACCCACGGCCTCTCGTTTCACAACCGGCTACTCGCCAACTGCGCCACGGAGGCTGTCAAATAAAAAAAAATATCGAGTTTTAATAGTAGTGTTAATAGGATATCATACTTTTGAAGTGCAATTCGCATGTCCTTGTATGTTTTGAGTACGGTATCAGACTGATGTGTATTATTGTCGGATCTTTTTCAACACAAACATATATACTCACACCTGTAATCCCCGAAGGGGTAGGCAGAGGTTGTAACCAGTACACCCATTTTTCGCCAAATTTCGGTTCCATAATGTGATACGGGTCGAGCCTATCGCCATACCGGGCACAGATTCCAGACTCCGGGCTAATACTGAGGAATTTCTAAAAAGAAAAACCCAATATCTTTTTCAATGCAAGATTAAATTATGGACCTAAAATAAACTCATATAAAACTTACTCACAGAAACTATGTTATATGGCACGTGACATTTTCAAATTATACGTTATCTGTCTAGTAGATCCATAGATATAGAGAATAGACTGAGCATACCCTCACAACATGGACCAGTTTGTAGAAAAGTGACTGTGCGGACAATACCTATTTCTTTTCGCTCCTGCAAGTCTGTGACATAGAACAATTACAATTCTAGAAAATGACAACTGCAGGCCGCACGTTCGCTTTATTTCTGTCACATTTTTCTGTCCGTATTCACTTAATAGCTGGATAGAGAGCGCTCAGTCTAATCTCTATGTCTATGCATAGACCAACGACTTGAATTGTGTCTATGACCGGATTTAGATTCAATGACAATGTTTGGACAGAAGTTTTTAAAAAAACGCTTTAACGAAAACATCGTGAAGAAATCTGTATATCCCAGAATACTCCAAAGGATATTTTGAGAAATTATTAGCATAATTCCTAGCATGTGCCCAGCAAGGGAATAGTAAAATTTACAAACATACATACATATACACTCACGCCTGTAATCCCCGAAGGGGTAGGCAGAGGTGTAACCAGTACACCCACTTTTCGCCGAATTTCGGTCCCATAATGTGATAGGGGGCGAGCCTATCGCCACTTCGGGCACCATTCCAGACTCCGGGTTAATACTGAATATTTCTAGGTAGAAAAACACAATATCACTTTACCCGACCCGGGGATCGAACCCGAGACCTCAGCACAGCAATCGTAACGCATGCGCAATTACAACTACGCCACCGAGGCAGTAAAATTTAGAGCCGACAAAAAACGAATCAAAACAATATCTTAATTATTTCCAAGCTTTTGATATTTAAGTGTGTATTTGATATTTATGTCTGATTACATTGTTCATAACCAAATAACAAGATAAAATGTAAGCACTATAAAGGTATTTTCGTTTTAAGGTAAGGTATCATCAAAAAACAAAGTATGAGTTCTCATATGGTCCCTAATGGTCGATTAACTAGCTATACAAGAATCTCTAATGAAGTCGTCTCATATTATTATACTGTACGATTTTTTAAATGACCCACTATCTTGCTTCTCTTTCACACAACATACCTATTAACGTGAGTGAAAAGGACAAAAACCAACCCTCTTACGACGCACATCCCTAAATCAAGGGTCGTATATTGTTTTCCCGCGCTTGCGCGAATCAATAATATACTTTGTACCACTATATTTTCTAAACACACGAATCATCGTTAATTGTATTTCCGTGACCATTCCTGTGTACATACTGCAGGGAGTAAACGTTGTACGTTGTTAAGCAGCAATGTACAGAAAATATTCGATAATATGGCCGGGATTTGCATAGTTAGTAGAGACCGTGGTAGCAGCTCGCGCCTGCGCCCTGCATCCGCGTACCAAACACTGGACAAGTGTAATACGATCAGTGTAAAGTGCATACAGTTATTGTGGAATTATATAGTTTATAATAAATAATGTAAGTTTTTAATATTTAATTTCAAGGCTATTTAAACGTACCTGTTTCGCAAATATAAAATAAAGAGTTTCTGTAAGGGAAGTATTACCGGCTACGAAGTACACAGCCAGCGGTTTCTCAGGAATAAAAATATTCCTTTCTATTTTATTTATGATATATCTGTCTTATTTTTAAGCAGTTTATAGTTTACTCTATTCTTATTCGTTGTCTAAACGGTAACAATTATAATTTATAAAGAATAAAATTAATAATTATTTTAAGTCATTTTCATTTTATTGAAACGATAGAGTTGATTATGGGAGGGTCTAGATATTTAATTGAACACAACAATATAGCCACGGAAATATGGTAAAAAACACCGCCACAGTTGTTTATAATATAAGCATAGTAGCATAGTATTAAACATTGTCCCACTGCTGGGCACGCGCCTCCTCTACTAATAAGAAGGGTTCCACCACGCTGGCATAATGCGGTAAACTTCCATACCTATGAAATTCGTATAAGAATTCTCAGGTATGCAGGTTTCCTCACGATGTTTTCCTTCACATTTATGTACATTCGGTATAATTCGGATGACCAGTAAGACATACATCATTATTCGACAGTTAAATAATGTTTGTTTGAATGTTTTAACTTCAGTTTTGAGTATCACTATAAAGTAGAGATCACAATTATTTTTTGTAATGAGCTTCATGTTTTATTAAACTTTATGGATTAATTTTGGAGCAATAACAACATTCAGTTAAACATTGAAATTCCGAATGTCACTATTATATTTTATGCCTAGCTGCAATTTGTAGAGTCATAGTCATCAATCACTGTACATGCGTACTTATTGTAATTATTATTTATTGTTTACTAGTTGTTGCTCGCGGCTCCGCCCGTGTGGAGGTCATGTGTGGGAGAAAAAGTATACAACACAAAATACCAATATTCATGCGTTTAACTTAAAAATTACGGATTTTCATACAAACTATCATTCCCTTTTTTACCCCCTTAGGGGCGGAATTTCCAAAAATCCTGAAATATATATTTTTTATTTTTAATTAAAATGCCAAATACTAATTTTCATGAATTTAACTTCAAAAATGACGGATTTTCATACAAACTTTCATCCCCTATTTTACCCCCTTAGGGGTGGTATTTCCAAAAACCCTTCCTTAGTGGATGCCTACGTGATAAAAGGTACCTACTGTCAAAATTTCAAGTCTCTAACCCCAGCCGTTTAGGCTGTGCGTTGATCGATCAGTCAGTCAGTCAGTCAGTCAGTTTCTTCTTTTATATATACAGAAGATATAGCCTTTGTACGAATACCCAATATAGAGGAACGATTACACAATTTGACTAATGCGCTGATAAAGTTTTTTAAATTGCTATAATTATTTTTTCTACAAAAAATCGATAAGCACTGCTAGTCATTTGGCAACAACACAGTTTCGAACTGTAACTCATCAGAAAGAAAGAAAATAAACTTTATTTGTCAACACTTTAGATACACAAAGACATAATAATAAGGAGCAGTACAAACAAATAGAAAAAAAATGAAGACCCTTTGCTGCTCCTCAATTGGGCACACCTGAGTCTAAAGTATGACCAAAAAAAGCCTATAAAATATCTGTAGTAACAGGAGTGAAAATACCGTCACAGGGTATCGAGTTTCTCGTTTTTTTTTAAATGCCTATAATTTATAAATACCAATTTTTTTTATATTTTTCTGATAACTATTATGACTTAGCCGATTCCGTCGACTTCTGGTACACCCTGTATACATACATACACACATATACATTCCTATATATGTGTAAATCAGTACTCCTTAGCGTGTTACTATTTATTCCTCAATTGACTTATTATATTTAATGTACTTTTTGCCCAGTATGACGTGCGGGACAGAATGCCTGTCCCTAGGTCCTCCCCCGGACTCGATCCTGCACATGCCGCCGCCGCCGCTGCCCGCGTTCCTGGCGAACGCTGCCAACCTGACGCCGCCATGCCGTGCGTCCAAGTGTCCTCCACTGCCGAACAGTGAAGATAATGCACTGTTCCCGGGAGTGGAATATCATGAGTTACCACGGCATGGTAAGATGATAAAATGATTCTAATTTTACTGTATTTGTATTAAGTTTAATTTTAAATAATATTTTATTGAAATAAAACGGAATTTTACGGATTACATCGCGGTTTATTTTACTTTTTTAACCCGACGATTCGAAGGCTTTACAGCCTTCATGGTCACGGGGGAGACTGAGTTGTATGTCGTCACGAAAGTATAGTGCAATGTTTCTAGCCTCCATATAGTTCACGGACCATGAAGACTGTAAAGGCGATATAATCCATAAAAATTCGTTTTAATTTAATGTATAATATTCGCGTAAATATAAGAAACCATTATGTAGGTATACCATTGCATTTTTAAGCTGTTCCGAGGAAGTGTATTCAATTTTTTTTATCACAATACAACTTCAAATCATATTGAAATTTATTTTGTATGCGAAAGGTTTAATATCACAATACTAAGACCAAGTACTTAAACGCTACTTAACTTGCTGACTGTCTAAAGGGTGCTTATTTTGGAACCAAACCATTTTGTAAGATAAAACGATCTCAAGCGCTTGAAACAATATTGAATTACATTATTATTGAGTCTTAGTATTTGCAATTTCATTCACAAACACGCAACAGTTTTTTTAACCAATTAACATTGTTTTGGGGCAACATATTTGCTCATATTTATCTAACGAGATGGCATCACCGGACAGTAACAAACCACTGTTACTTGTTTGTTATACAAATTAACATTATTTCCTACGTAATCAATAAAAGATTGCAGGTGGTAGGATATTCATATCCGCCCGGATAGCGACCACCGTACACAGGGTGAAAAACCCGCCATAGTGGCACACGCAAGTGTGTCGCGTTCCGGGATCAGCCAGTGTACATCCGGTTTTTGGGGGTCTAGAGTTGGGGTACAATGTTTGGCCATTTTGCGGCCTTCTGAGTACTCTGACAATAGACCCTCGACCGCTTCTTCACCTTCTTGCCCATGGCGTAGTGTGAAGAAGCAGGCCTGCATGATTGTGTTGAGTAGCGGGGGATAGATCGTCTCTCGCTACTCGATACTCTAATTGGACCGTACTGCGCTTACCATCAGGTGAAGTGCGGTCACTTTGCCGTGCTAGGATAAAAAAAAATATATATATAGATAAATAAATACACCCACAGTCACTCACGTAGTTCGTATGTGTATCGTAGGTATCAAGAATTACGGTCTCACAACACCCAGACCCGAAATAAATATATGTCTGTCAAGCAAACATTTTCTCGGCGCTGATATCGAACCCATGGCCTCTCGTTTCACAGACGGCTATCCGCCCAATGCGCCCCAAAAAGATAAAATTAAATAGGTTGTAGGCCTTAATTCATTATTTTCAAAAGTGACAGCCGACACACAGAATATTACGCTGTCCGGCAAAACTCGTACACATAATATGTGCACAAATGAGTCGATCTGTGTATATTATTTGTTCCAGAGCCGGCCGCAAATGACGACACTTGGTTCTTGGTACTGATCACTTGCTGCATCGCCGTGCTGTGTATAGCCGCTCTACTCGCTCTCTTTCTCCTTAAATGCAGAGAGTAAGTATTTACAATTGGACCCTGTTAAGCAGAAAAGATCCATCTGATTGAATGATGATTGTGTTGAGTAGCGAGGGATAGACTGTCTCTCGCTACTGGATACTCTATCTGGACGGCACTGTGCTTACCATCAGTGTAGTCACTTTGCCGCGCCAGAATAAAAACAACTCGTTTTCATACTTTTGAGTAAATGCAGTTTAAAGTTTGACAGCGAATTTAAAAAACTACTATACAGTAATTAATTGAAAATTAGGTGGGCAATAAAACATGACAAGTTTTTTTAGGTAAATGTCATCAAACTGCCTGGATTTTTGTGCACATATTGGTTAGGAGATTACGGCTATGTATTTAACTCGATTTCATATAAAAATGTTGGTTGGAACTTTCTGCTTAACAGGGTCCAATTAGAGTCACGTTTTTATTGCAACTCTTCAATGGCAGAATATTTGAAATCCCTATAAAAACCCTTAACATCAGGGGTGTGAGAAGATAACTTTCAACTCTCTGTTTATCAGTCGCAGATCTACGATTTTTTAAAACGAACCGGGGCAGAAACTTGAGATCCCCTCTCTCCAGCGTTTGAGATGAATTACTTAAATATACTCTCAAATATATAATGGTTGCCATTTTTCGTGAATGGGACATTAAGAACCGTACACTGTGAGTCAACCAAGGATTTTTTTATCCTGGCACGGCAAAGTGATCACACTGTACTTGATGGTAAGCGCAATGCCGTTGAATTAGAGTATCGAGGACGAGAAACAATCATGCCAGCCTGTTTTTTCACACTACGCCATGGGCAAGAAGGTGAAGAAACGGTCGAGGGTACTCAGAAGGCCGCAAAACGAAAACGAACAAGAACATCTTGAGTAATCCTCAATACCTTAGAGTTCTCCTAAACTAATTTCGATATTATGTAGTAACATATCTCATAAGAAAGACGAGGTCGTGCCCAACGCTGGGACACTCTATAATAACGGTAGGCAGCGGTTTTGCTGTGCCCTGGTATTGCAGAAGTCTATGGGCGGCGGTGACTACTTACCATCAGGTGGCCCGTCTACTCGTCTGCCTATCGAGGCACTAAAAATAAAATACAGCACAATATGGAATATCATTTATACTTTACTTATTTGAGGGTTATATCGAAGTGGTCTTCTTATAAGGCAACTGTAAATTAGCATTGAAAGGCAATGGCGTCTATGGCGAAATTCACTGTCTATTCAGAAGATCCTAAAATATTTATTATATAATATTTTATACAAACACAAAAGAATAGAGATAAGAAAAGGGAAAGGAATTTGGCCGTCCAGTTAGAACATTATGTTTGTCACCGTACATAACGCAACAGTGAGTTGACCTGTTACCCCACAACCTTTTTATGAAACCGTCTTCAAATAATTGCTCAAAATTCCAAATTCCTTTTAGTCAAATCTAAGTTTATTTAATATACGATTCAGGGCTCGAGGAGGGTGCAAAAGTGGGACGGGTAAGGCGGGGGGCTCCAACGCGTTGTACGGGGGCGCAGCGCTAGACTCCAGGGTGCTATGGGCCGCGCTCACCCCACGAGGCACGAGACACTTCGTCGCAGACACATACCCTCACGACGAGACCGAGGACCATCACTACGAGTGCGTCGAACCTCCTCTATACAAACTAGGACCTCCAGAAGACCTCACTATAACCAGGCACTTCAATGTGGAGTACGAAGACCCGGTGCCACTGATCGAAAGCTACTCCGATAGAACTGAAGAATACTTCCGTAACGGAATGGATACGCTTCGACGAACGAGGCCTTTGGTCTCGTCTCCCACCAGGATCGAACGCCCGAATCTACCACCATTGAACTTACAACCAAGGACCCTCCGACGCGCCCCCCATTCTCGCCGAGTCAGTGATGCGAATAACCCAGAAAAGTCGGCCATCTGAACCGAAAGTGGCGCGGTCTTCTCCGTCGCCGACTCTACCGATATCGATTACGATTGGCAATCGCTCGAGAATTCGAATGTCGATCGTCTCGTTTAATACTTGAACTCTTGACGTCTTGAAGTGTCTATTATTGTGTCTAGGGTATGCCACTCGTCAAACATCTCTGTCCAATATTCATTATAAATTGGATGACTTTATATTTGATTAGTGTCGTATCTTTTGAGTATGCAGCATTTATTTTATTTTAGTAGAGGGTTTATTGATACCTAAACCGTATCATACAACCTTCACGGCATTGTAGGCAAGTAGGCGGTTGTGAAACTCTTTTCAAAACCGCCTACAGTCGCCAGTTCGATCCTCACTTTGAGATAAATGTTTGTATCAAAGGGAAATTTGGTTTTGTCTGGGTGTTGTAAATCCAAAATCTCACGTAATTCCTGATACCCATAACGTATATTGTATCATAATATGGTGTCAGGACTTATGTGTGGCTGTTAGATGTTTTTATTTTTAATCTTTTCGATTAAGAAATCCCTTTATTTGGCCACTGTTTTCTCCTTTTTTTTAACTAAAGTCCTACATGGTCCAAATTCCTACTATTGTTTCGTCCAGTGCACTTTTAGACAATGAGATCTCCTATTTTTGTAATAATTATATTTTTTATAATAAAAATATAAAGAAAGGTACAAAATCATGGTTAATTGCAAGTACAGGCAAAGATATTTGACAAGTGGCATTACACCAGTGGTATTTAGGAAAGCTTAATGACGTCCTTTTTAACTTAGAACGAAGCTTCGCAAGAATCAATGTTCATGTATCCGGATTGTCTATAACCAGTAAAAACTATTTTTAAATTTTAGTGTTGCTTTTTTACAAAATAGATTATACACTATATATTGTCTATGTCTCTTGTCCATTTATTCTAGATATAATATCCATTGCCTCGGTGGCGCAGTTATAATTGTGCATGCGTTACGACTGCTGCGCTGAGGTCTCGGTTTCGATCCCCGGGTCAGGTAAAGTGAAATTGGTTTTTTTTTGTTTAGAATTTCTCATATGAGCCCGAAATTCGTCGAAACGTGGGTGTGCTGATTACACCTCTGCCTACCCTTTCGGGGATTACAGGCATGAGTGTATATTATGTATGTATAATATAATATTTTTCTACTACTAGCATTCTCAGACTACAATATACATGTATTGTATTTTATGTATTCGTAATTTATAGACAATCCTACAAATCATATAATGTAAATAATTTTAAAGCTCAATTATTTTGGTAGCAATGTGCAATGTAAATGCTATTAAGCATCTAGTTTAACACTTTTTCTAGTCATTCTTAGCACTAAAGTGGTACAGTGTTGCCTCTAGATCAATGTCTATTTTACTCAAAAAAACTGTAATATGCATTTTTAAAATAAATTGATTTTATACATATACTAACAATAAAATATAAATATCTATAGTGTTTCATTGATTTGCATAGTGTTTTATTGGCTGCCTCGGTGGCGCAGTTGTAAGTGTAGTTTCGACTGCTATGTCGAGGTCTCGGGTTCGATCCCCGGGTCGGGTAAAGTGATATTGGGTTTTTCTATCTAGAAATTCTCAGTATTAGCCCGGAGTCTGGAACCTGTGCCCGGAATGGCGGTAGGCTCGCTCCCTATCACATAATGGGATCAAAATTCGGCGAAAAGAGGGTTTACTAGTTACACCCCTGCCTACCCTTTTGGGTATTACAGGCGTGAATGTATATGTATACTTACAAAAATACTATAACTGCAAGAAGCACACTAAGATTAGCACAGATATTTCATCAATGTATAATATTATTATTTACAGCCGATGAGTAGCTGGCTGTGAAACGAGAGGTCGTGGGTTCCCGTACCGAGACAATTGTTTGTGTGACAGACAGATGGTTGTTCCGGGTCTGAATGTTGTGGGAACGTAGTCCCTCGCAGTTCTTGATATCCACGATACAGATTTAACCTAGTGTGGGGTCAGAACTATGTGTATGACTGTTGGGTGTATTTATTTTATTTAATGGTACTTAGTATATAAACAAACCTGTGCTGACATCACACGTCGGATTTTATTCGACTGAATGGAGTAGTTATCTGAGCCAATATTGTCCTAACAATATGGGCTCCGAAAATACATAAAAATGCCAAAACATTCATGATGTCACAAAATAAGTAATTTTATTAAAATTTTAATCCCCCTCGTCTGAACATCTCGAAACAAATAGTCATGTGTAGGTACTGTACAATATTCTTTGTATTTTCGTAATTTTACAATGTCTTCCTCCATTTTACAAGTCAAGCTACAGGCCCTTTTTCATTATATAATCCATACTAATACTATAAATGCTAAAGTAACTCTGTTTGTTTGTTACCTCTTCACGACTAAACGGCCGAACGGATTGTAATGAAATTTGGTAAGGGAATAGATTATATCCTGGAGAAGGACATAGACTATATTTTTCTCAAAAAACAACCTTGAAAGGGGTCAAAATTTGTATGGGAAATCCATAATTCATCGACTTAGAGGTCTGTAAATTCATATTTAGGCTTTTGGTAGGAAATAAATAAATACGTGTTTCACATTTTTACACGAAGTTAAATAGTGAGAGAGTGAGAGAGTGAGAGAGTGAGAGAGTGAGAGAGTGAGAGAGTGAGAGAGTGAGAGAGTGAGAGAGTGAGAGAGTGAGAGAGTGAGAGAGTGAGAGAGTGAGAGAGTGAGAGAGTGAGAGAGTGAGAGAGTGAGAGAGTGAGAGAGTGAGAGAGTGAGAGAGTGAGAGAGTGAGAGAGTGAGAGAGTGAGAGAGTGAGAGAGTGAGAGAGTGAGAGAGTGAGAGAGTGAGAGAGTGAGAGAGTGAGAGAGTGAGAGAGTGAGAGAGTGAGAGAGTGAGAGAGTGAGAGAGTGAGAGAGTGAGAGAGTGAGAGAGTGAGAGAGTGAGAGAGTGAGAGAGTGAGAGAGTGAGAGAGTGAGAGAGTGAGAGAGTGAGAGAGTGAGAGAGTGAGAGAGTGAGAGAGTGAGAGAGTGAGAGAGTGAGAGAGTGAGAGAGTGAGAGAGTGAGAGAGTGAGAGAGTGAAAGAGTGAGAGAGTGAGAGAGTGAGAGAGTGAGAGAGTGAGAGAGTGAGAGAGTGAGAGAGTGAGAGAGTGAGAGAGTGAGAGAGTGAGAGAGTGAGAGAGTGAGAGAGTGAGAGAGTGAGAGAGTGAGAGAGTGAGAGAGTGAGAGAGTGAGAGAGTGAGAGAGTGAGAGAGTGAGAGAGTGAGAGAGTGAGAGAGTGAGAGAGTGAGAGAGTGAGAGAGTGAGAGAGTGAGAGAGTGAGAGAGTGAGAGAGTGAGAGAGTGTGAGTGAGAGAGTGAGAAAGTGAGAAAGTGAGAGGGTGAGAGAGAGAGAGAGTGAGTCCGTCAGTCCGTCAGTCCGTCCGTCCGTTTGTTTGTTTGTTACCTTTTCACGACTGACCGGATTGTGATGAAATTTGGCAAGGAGATAGATTATATCCTGTAGAAGGACATAGGCTATCTTTTTTCTCAAAACACAACTTTGAAAGGGGTCAAATAAGAGTTCAATATTTGTATGGGAAATCTATCATTCCTCAAGTTAGGGATCTGAAAATTCATATTAAGGCTTTTGGTAGGAAATAGAGGAATTCGTGTGTCAACGTTTTTGAAAAATCATCCCTAAAAGAGGCAAAGTGAGGTTAAACTTATGAGGTATTCTTTACATGCAATCTCAAGATTCAGGCACAACAACTGAGAGGCTGGACATTCGCTACAGGTGCCTCAATGCAGAGGACAACTCCTTGGATTGTATACTTCTGCTCCCGAAAATACCCTCCACGCTGGCGGAGCCGCGAGCAACAGTATCATTATATTTTTGAAACCCCTCGCTTTTTAATTTTTAAATACAATACACAAAACCGGGCAGTTATTCGAATCAAGAACGCTCAAGCCTCAATCAGTCGAATGCCCCGCGAACTATCGTTCTTAATCCAAAATTACCTAGATTTTTAATTATAACATGTAAAATAGACTTGCTAAAAGCCTAAATATACATCTCAAACATTGTTTTGTGATTCTCGTGTTTTGGCACTACATGTTTTCATTTGTTACAATCACTTTCCACAAGCTTCTACTAACTGCGGTCCTACTAAGATAGTAGTTCTGACATAGATGTTGTTGCATATTCAATCTTTTCATATTCTGACAACCTGGAGATTTCAGTAGGCCTACTCTTGAAATCAATTCCAATCTCGAACTCGATACAGGTTCAATTCCTGATTTGAAGATATTGAAACTCTAACTCACTCAACCAAATGAAATATTTACGAACTAGCGATCACAAATACGCTTATTCATTTTGTTACTAAAAAAACTCCGCCGTATTTAGTTAAATCGTGCGCTGGTGTTGCGTTTTTGATGGTTTTCGAACCTTATCCCAATTTGAAATTGGAATCGAGTGTCATGAATAACTCTTCATTATGAACTCTAGCAATTATAATATTGATTATTTTCCATATAAATTAGGTCGTTTGATCTTTACGTCTCAGTATGTATAGCACGTATAAGTAGAAAAATCAAAATTCAACGTGGAAATCATGATAGAAAAAAACAAATTTCGAAAGACTTTTCGAACAAAGATTTGTAACTACTATATAGTTTTATTTAAAATATAACAATTTATATATGCTGTTATTCATTTTGTTTCAAAACGAAAGTGTCATTTTATACATTACAGCGTAGCAGAAGCCGATAGTTTATTACCTAGAACTTGGCAATATGGTCTACGACTTTAGCCGGTTCCTTATGGAGCATTTGCTCCAAAAAAAAAACGGGGGAAAAATAAGGCGGGAATGTGATGTGACGTTTTATTTGTGAATATAATTATGTGAATTAATTATTTCAGACATGGCTTTGGCCTTTTAAATTGTGACTATTACAGACATGGCTTCGGCCTTTTGAATTGTGACTATTTCAGACATGGCTTCGGCCTTTAGAATGGGAAAATATCGGACATGGCTTCCCCCTTTTAAATGGATAAAAACTACAGACATGGCTTCGGCCTCTTGTATAAGTTAAAACCAGAGAAGAACAAGACTTCTAATTTTAGCCCAGATTTGGAAAAAATAATGACAGACAAGGCTGCATGGTGAGGAACCTTTGCCTTTTCTTTCATAGAGAGAATGAAATAAAAAAAATAAAAAACGAAAGTTTGACATTTGTATTTGTTTGTGAAAACTGCAAAATCCCATCTAAGTTTTAAAATATGACAAAATAACTGAAGAAATAATACAAATAATAAGCTTTTTACATAAATAAGTGAAATTAAACATACAAAATGAGTGACGACGTGATAAAGCACTCCGTGCACACGCTGGTGTTTCGATCTTTGAAAAGATCTCACGACATGTTCCTAGCAAACCAGGGAATGCTGCCGCCAATTGATGAGAAAGCGTGAGTTTTTAATACATTACCGGTATTTTCAGTAGGTATTGGCTTAAATCTAAATACGGGGGTTTTGAAAAGCGGGCCAATGTTTTCCTCTACTGACTATTGTAAAACCTACTATTAAAAACAATAAGTTGTTCCTTATATTATGATAGTCTTATAGACACGCCATATACTTACTGTCAAGCGAAAGACCTGCTTGTCTCGTTCAACTCATAACCCATAAGGATGAGGGCATTAGTATTAGAGGTTTAAAAAAGCAGAGTGTTATCAATCAATTGTGATCTCTAAAGAAATTATTGTTTTATTTATCAAAGTACCACATGATTTAAGCCATCTCATATTTGTAGACTGACTGCCGAACACTAACTTAGCTAAGAAATATGTTAATACAAAATGAGGGTAACTATTATCTTGCTGGTGATAGGATATCCATATACGCCGGGATAGCGACCACCGTACACAAGGTGTAAAACCCGCCATAATTGCACATGCAAGTGTGTTGCTTTCCAGGATCAGCCAGTACATCTGTTTTTATGTCGGGAGTCTAGAGTTGAGGTACAATGTTTTGGCCGTTTTGCAGCCTTCTGAGTACTCTGACACTAGACCTTCGACAACTTTTTTACCTTTTTGGCCCATGGCATGATTGTGCTTAGTAGTGGGGGATAAATTGCCTCTCGCTACTCTGTACTCTAATTGGACGGTACTGCACTTACCATCAGGTGCAGTATGGTCAATTAGCCGTGCCAGGAAAAAAAAGCACAAAACATGTACCACTCTTTATTGTATCATTTAATTCAAAAGTGTTATGAGTCAAAACTAAGTGTTAGATATTGATTTTTTCCAGTGAGAAGGTGCTGAAGTCAATAAAAGCCCGTGACAGCTATGGTCAAGTCTTGGAAACGGTGCAGAAGGCACAGGCAGTCAAACACCATGATACACTGAGTCTACCTGAAATTCCACACGATACAGGTATGCATGTGCATTATTTAATGTTTTGACTTCTTTTTATTGTATATGACAAAGACAGGTAAAAAAGGTAAAGGTTTAAAAGTGGTAGAGCCACGCTGTAGACATATTTGTCTACAGCATGAATGGGCCGGCTCGACCAGGGTAGTACCACTGTCTCACAGAAAACCAACGTAAAGTGACAGTTTACTGTCGCGTTTCGTATGGTAAGTGAGATATCCGGAGGCCCAGATTCCCCTTCCCTTCCCTAATCCCTATTCCTGTCCTTTAAGGCCGACAGCGCATACGTGATACTTTCGGTATTGTGGATGTTCATGGGCGGTGGAGATCACTTAACATCAGGTGACCCACTGGCTCGTTTGTCGGCCTATGATATAAAAAAAAAAAGGTATCACGCCGAGGCTTAGAGATGTCTTATACATACCTCTTCGATCACCAGATGTAGTCAAGATGCACAAGATATGATGGTTCAGTCGAAATAACACAAGTTCATCATTTCATAGTTTATTAAGCTACTACCAGTTCGGAACACAGATATCCAATGGGGAAGAATGTGGCAACAAACGCCACAGTCACTCTTTTTATCACAACAAACTTAAATTACAATAACAGTTAGGGAGGTATAGTTGTCTCTAGGTACTTGATACTCTAATTGAATGGCACTGCGCTTACCATGAGGCGCCGTGTAGTCACTTTGCCATGCCAGTGTAAAAAAACATATGCACAATTACAATTTGCACATTACATAAACTTGTTAACATATTTCATCGTAACAACCTCTAAGTTACTAGCATAACTTTTTTATTTTATACCACAACTAGCTGTTGCTCGCGGCTCCGCCCGCGTGGAGACCATATTTGGGAGAAAAATGACGAATGTTCATATAAACTTTCAACCCCTATTTTACCCCCTTAGGAGTAGAATTTCGAAAAATCCTGAAATACATATTTTGTGTTTTTAACTAAAAGGCCAAATACCAATTTTCGTGCGTTTAACTTCAAAAATGACGAATTTTCATACAAACTTTCATCCCCTATTTTACCACCTTAGGGGTGGTATTTCCAAAAACCCTTCCTTAGTGGATGCCTACGTCATAAAAGGTACCTACTGTCAAAATTTCAAGTCTCTAAACCCAGCCGTTTAGGCTGTGCGTTGATCGATCAGTCAGTCAGTCAGTCAGTTTCTTCTTTTATATATACAGATGGTGGCAAAGCTTACCATCCTGCCTGATGATAAGCGGTTACCATAGCCTATGGACGCTTGCAACATCAGGAACTAACTTAATATTAACATCAACAAAAAGACTAAGTAGTAAGGTAAAATAAAGACTATACAAAATTAAAATTAGAGACACTTTTTTTTATTCTGGTGTGACAAAGTAACCACACTGCACCTGATGGTAAGTGCAGTGCTATCCAGTTAGAGTATCAAGTAGCAAGAGACAACCTATCCCACGGTACTCAAAACAATCATGCCAGCCTGCTGTCTAGCTTCAACTATTTTATTGTATTATATTACATTAAGAGTATTTACATTAATAGACATTTTGTAATAATTTTTTCATATCCTTTATTATATTGATCCTTAGAGTCATCTTCTATTACAGCCAACTTTTCTGGACCTGCAATTGAAACAAGTCGTAAGCATTCACTGCCATTAGGGCAATCATTTTGTCTCACCATTTCTTTCATTATTTTAATTTCTAGAATAAGAAATAGAATTACTGGTGACTTAGAAAATATTTTTTGAGCTTTAAGTGCTAGATCACCCTCCACTGTAGTATATTTTACACTGTCCCACTGCTGGGCAAAAACCTCCTCTAATAATGAGAGGGATTAGCCCTTAGTTCACCACGATGGCCTAAAGCAAATTAGTAGACTTAACACAGCTGCCAAATTATTGTTTCGAATTTGGAGGCATGCAATGTTTCCTTACAATTTTTTCCTTTATCAAGCTATGTATCATATTTATTTAATTAATGTATTTATCTAGATACTCATATGCCAGGCTGTTATAGTGGTATGGACATGCTTACTCCGAGTGCAATTTTTTCTGTTATTTTACAATTGCCCTTTTCAATGCAGAATTATTTTAGCTCATTCATGCTTTTGATTAAAATGATGTGAATTTGTTTTTTTAATTGACCTAATTAAAACATATTTCAAATACCATATTTACAAGTATACAATCTCAACAGAAATAGCAGAATCCGCAGCGCTAGGCTCAGAAGGTGCCTTAGTACCGTTCAGTGGACCGTCTCCCGCCCCGACGCCTGCGCCCCCCTCAGGAGCCCTCACAATACCGAGGAAACCTCCCTCCATGCCCAAGCCGAAGTGGCATGCACCCTGGAAGTTGTGTCGCGTCATATCCGGCCATTTGGGTTGGGTGAGATGTGTCGCTGTGGAGCCGGGCAATGAGTGGTTTGCTACTGGTATGTATTTTACTTTATATTTCTATGTAGGTACTTTATATATTTAAATATTATTATGTGAGAATGTTTAGCCAAATTTTTAAACAAACTAAAAAAAAAGAACATCGGCCACTTAAGGTGGTAATATATACTCAGCCTGTTGCCGTCCACTGTTGGACGTAGGCCTCCCCAAGTGAACGCCAACCATCCCGGTCTTGGGTAGCCCGCATCCACCCGCTACCCGCCACCTTCTTCAAGTCGTCGGTCCATCGTGCAGCAGGGCGTCCCACCCTACGTTTGCCTAAACGCGGTCTCCACTCCAACACATGTCTGCTCCATCGGCCATCTGTCCGTCTGCAGACGTGACCAGCCTACTTCCACTTTAGCGTGCTAATTTATTTGAATCATTTGCTTCTGAATTATTTGCCTTAGTGTGTGTATGTGGTCTACGGTACTAAAGCCCCTCCGAAACCCAGCCTGCTCCGGGGGTTGGAAGTCATCGAACCTTTGGGCAAGACGATTCGAAATAACCCTCAAAAACAGCTTATAAACATGTCTCAAGAGTGATATAGGGCGGTAGTTCTTCAATAGAGTGTTATCTCTCTTCTTGAAGAACAAAACCACCACACTCCTGCTCCATGCCGCCGGTGTTGTACCAGTGTAGATGACGGAGTTGAAGAGCTTTACAAGCTCAATCAATACTGGCATAGCGCCTGCCTTGAGTAGCTCTGTAGTTACTCCGTCATCACCCGCAGCTTTGTTATTGTGAAGCTGTTCAAGGGCTCTTCTAATCTCGCCCAAGTCGATGTCGGGAAACTCGTCTGTATGGTGGCGGGTTAGTCTGACACGCGGATCATCCACGCTTGGGGCCTCAGGTGGACTTGTTTTTGAGTATACAAGTCCCCATAATACCTTTCGACCTCTGCGAGTATCTCTGGCATGGAAGTGACAGTGTTGGTCTGTGATGTTCTGAGCTTTGTCAGGTGACAACTAGAGGTAAGTGGCTTGGCGAAAGGTAAAAGGTGGTAATAAAAGCTATATAATTATATACGCACTTAAAAAAAATATTGAAAACATGAAAGATTGATAAGAGGTAAACAATATTATGCTAATTACCTACGAGTTTAGAAAAGATCATATTTGTCTGTTTGGCCAAAAAGAGCAACAAAATAAAATTTCACATTTAAACTACCGGCCAATATGCATAAATTATAAAACAAAATGTCACACACTAGGAAGGTCCAACCTGTATCTATTTGTGGATCGCACAAAGATTTGTCTCGGAAATTGAAGCACTTAATGATGTGTTGTCATTTAATAACACAATTTGTTTTAGGTGCTGCTGACAGAGTGATAAAGATCTGGGATTTAGCAAGTGGTAAATTAAAAGTGTCTCTTACTGGACATGTGAGCACAGTCAGAGGTAGGTCTTTGTTATTTTCATGATATTTTAATATGCTTAATGTGCGCTTGTGCCTAATAATAACTATTTGTGTACAGGCATGGAAGTATCTGCAAGACACCCATATCTGTTCAGCTGCGGTGAAGACAGACAAGTCAAATGTTGGGATTTAGAGTACAACAAGGTAGTGTATGATTTAGCATTTATTGTGATGTACACACACAATCCTAACTCCACATCACCCAGGCCTGAAATAAATATATGTCGATTTTTTATTTATCCTGACAGGCCTGGCTGGCGTAGTGCCCTCCAGTTAGAGTATCAAGCGAGAGACAATCTATATCTGCTGTGTAACTTCTTGACACTATGCCTAAATTACCCAGATTATAGGAAGGACAACACACGGTAGCTGGCAAACTGTTCCACAGCTTGATGGTGCGGAAAAAATACGAATTTGGTTTGGGCCGGAGTAGTAGACACCACGAAGCTGTGGCTCCGCAAGCCAGTACTGGTTCTGGTATAGAAGGTAGAGGATGGGATGAGATATATATACGATGTATATAAAGGGTATTAATAAATAAATAAACAATTCTTCGGATTCAACTTGGTTTGTGTGCCACATACAGTGTATGTTTGGTTGCAGGTGATCCGTCACTACCACGGGCACCTGTCCGCCGTGTACGCGCTAGCGCTGCACCCCACCATCGACGTGGTGGTGACGGCGGGGCGCGACGCGACGGCGCGTGTGTGGGACATGCGCACCAAGGCCAATGTGCACACGCTCACCGGACACACGGACACCATCGCCACGCTCTCCTGCCAGGCCGCTGAACCACAGGTTATCAATTCATTACTCTATCAATCAAATACTCAAGTAATCAATCAATCCGTTACTCAAACAATCAATTAATTAATCAATTACTCTAACAATCAGTCACTCAAACAATCAAATACTCAAACACTCAAGTAATCAATTACTCAATCAATCAATTACTCATTCAATCAATCAATTAAACTATTCTGCAGCATTTTAAAAGTAAACCAGCCTATTAACACATTTCTTGGGCCGACTAATATATAATTTACTATTTTTCATGTTTTATATGCTTAGAGGTCCGGATAATATCATCACTGAGAATAAATAATAATAAAAGCCTTGGCTTGTTCCACTAGTGGGCACAGGACTCTACCAATGAGAAGGGTTAACCCGTAGATCACTACCCTGGGCCTACGTCTCGACATACATTATGCTCGCTATCAACCGATTGCGGTCAGTATGACATAAGCACCTTTGAAGATGATGAATATTTGGTAGTCTCAAGCTTTAAAATATAGGTTATTAACGGTATCATAACGCATTGACAATCAATATATCAGTAGGGTAGTTTCCTGTGTTTAATTTTGTACATTATTCTGTATGCAACCGAATATAATATGCAAAAGAAACTCTTGCGAAAACAGAATCAAAATTGCTTGAAAAATGAGGTCACAATATTTATTTTAAATATTGCTATAATCAAATAGTCACAGGCATGAGCGAAAATGGTTGCGTATTGAGAACATATCACTATCTCCCTCGCACAACGGCACAGTAACGGGGATTCTAAGTACCGTGACGTCACGGTACATATCATGCATCCTTTTACCGGCATTTGACAATTACCCCTTTCAGCAGATTTGAATGGAGTCTAATTTACTTATTTTTGTTCGGATTCATAAAATTCTTCCGATAATTGGTTATAGGTAATGTAAATTGCTGATTTAATTAATAAAAAAATCGAGTCACAACCTTGTTATGATCGATGTCTTTGCTGTCTATTGATGAGTTTGTTATGTCATACCGACTGCAATCGGTTGATAAGCGAGCGAAACGTGTGTCGACTCTACAGGCCTAATGTGTGTCGGTAGATTTCACATACCTTCGGAATTTTTATATAGCATAGAGTAAATATTTCTTTAAAATAAAACTTCAATTTCCCATGCCATTGCAGATCATAACAGGATCACACGACTCTACAATTCGCCTGTGGGACCTGGCTGCGGGCAAATCTATGTGCACTCTCACCAACCACAAGAAGTCAGTGCGGTCCATCGTCGTCCATCCATCGCTGTACACGTTCGCATCAGCCTCCCCGGACAATATCAAGCAATGGAAGTGTCCGGAAGGCAAGTTCATACAGAACCTGTCCGGACACAACGCTATCGTGAACTGCATGGCTGTCAACCCGGAGGGAGTGTTGGTCAGCGGTGGGGATAATGGAACTATGTACCTGTGGGATTGGAGGACAGGGTACAACTTCCAGAGGTTGCAGGTAGGATTTGGTTTTATTATATTGTATTATATTTTATTACCAATTTTATTGAATTTCAATTATTTTCTTCATTTCATTGTATTAACATCAAATCTAAATTTTTTTTGCTGTCGATGTACTGGGGTATTTTGTCTTTGTCAAACGTGCTGTAGGGTTCTCACGATACAGGCTGTGCCTAGTGTGAGGGCCACTGGTACAAGTTTTCTAGGTCTAGTGGTAATTGTCCGATTTTTTATTGGCATATGTACCTTTTTTTAGGAAATAAAGATTATTATTGTTAGCCATGGTTGTCTGTAACTGGGTAGCATGAACCAAACATTTTGTTTACTTGTACTACAATATGTACCACCCACTGGCGATCCATTTAAATAAATATAATATCTGACGTAGTTCATTTAATAAAGTTTAACGCGCTACAACAGTGTGATCAAAAATCCATAAATATAAAATCAGGATTTTTGGCTAAACTATTCATATTATAAAATTAAACACGGGTCTTAATCGCGCAATTAAGGCCCATTTCTAATTTTATAATATGTATTCAAATCGCGAGAGTCTAAAAACATTTAAACTATTCATTATTCATGAATAATTTTTTGCACGGTTGTTGTATGTTAGCAGAGGTTGCGAAAGTTTGTTAGAGACATTGCGTTACTAATTGAAACCACTAATAGGTGGTTTCAATTAGTAACGCAATGTCAAAATGACCCTGTATAAGTAAATTCTGTGGTTTGCGCTAACAATAATAGCGCATCATGGAAAAACAGAATGTGATATGGATTAAAACAAAGGCTCCTTTTAACGCAAGTGCGAGTTCGATTCTCGCGATTGGGGAAGGATTTGTATTGAGAAAAAGCTGCGTGTACCATTCCATGATATAATATACAAGTGAAATTGCGAGCTAAAGCTAGTTGAGACAAAAAATATGTTATATATACAGGCAGATTGTTCGTCTGCTGGTATATAGCTTCCTCATATACAGTAGAATATCACTCTTTATTCATCCTAGGCGGCAGTACAACCTGGCTCCATGGACTCGGAAGCAGGCATCTTCGCGATGACCTTCGACCAGTCAGGATCACGACTCATCACCACGGAGGCAGACAAAACTATCAAAATATACAAGGAGGACGACACGGCCTCGGAGGAGACGCATCCTATCAACTGGCGCCCCGAAATATTGAAGAGAAGGAAGTTTTAGATAATAAAAATAGATTTTTTAATTGTGCCCTGGTCTTTCATTTCTTACTTTAAGATAAAGTTTCGTAATTTATCTTCCCGACATAATATATTTGTATACCCATAACTCATTAACTGTGTCTAAATCAAAGCTTCTATTACTGGTAGGAATGATGCCTTGGTAAAAATTATATTTTCGAAGTTGTATTAAGGTGGTTGTCCGAGTACCTGAGTACCAGGCACGTATACGATACAATGTAATTTTTTTTATGCTTGCACGGCAACGTGACCACACTGCACCTGATGGTAAGCGCAGTGCCGTCTAATTAGAGTATCAAGTAGCCAGAGAAAATCTATCCCTCGCTACTCAACACAATCATGTCGGCCTGCTTCTTCACACTACGCCATGGGCAAGAAGGTGAAGAAGCGGTCGAGGGTCTAGTGTCAGAGTACTCAGAAGGCCACAAAATGGCCAAACATCGTACCCCTACTCTAGACCCCCGACAAAAAGTGTTCATATTCAATTATTAAAATGCTTAAAGTAAAACCATTTGGCTGTCTTATAAAAATTTATTCTTGTTAAATATATTCATTTAATTTTACATACTCGGTGTAAAAGCTAGATATGTGTCTACAATGAGTATTGCAATATAATTAGGAATGTAATACACAAATCGAAATAAAATACAAAATATAACTTGAGAAGTAAATAGTTAAAATAGGTAAAAAGTTCCATAATTGGCTATTTGACTAATTTTCGAAAATGATTTAAATTATTCTTTATTACATAATAAGCACACTACATTGATATTTCAGGAAAATATACAGTATTTTAAAAAAAAATCAATGTTAAAGTTTAAATCTCCAAAACCGCGGCAAAAACGCTATTTCTGTAATGGCGCTGGTGTGACGTCACATGCAAGTAAACAAGCTAATAACTAGGGATGATGATATTTTTCAAAATATCAGATTTTCGATATATCGATATTTTTAAATATAACAATATCGGAGTTTGATATAAAATAAAAAAGTAAAGGAGTTTGATATATCGAAACAAAATATCGATATTTTTTATTAAAAATCTTGACTCTTCTAAGGGTCTGGCATACATCCTTTCTTCGTTAAACAGTGTGCCAATGAACTTATTAGATTCAAAGATCTTGGAATCATATTTGAAAACCTTAACCTTAAAACGTGATATTTTTTAGTTTTTTTTATTTATAATTTTTCGCAATGAAATTAATATTATTTTCAACTTTTTAGTTCGGCTAGCTAATTAAGCGTGTTATTTTTAAATATAATTTATTTTATGCTTTTAGTCTCGAAACAGCATCAAACGTACCTTCTTATAATAAAATATTCGATTACATAAAATGATACCTAATATTTTTTAATATCTTGGTGAACCTGGTGATCATAGGTCCTTGATACGTGTGTAAATATTCAAGTAAATCGGATGTCTTGAAGGTGGTGAACATTACGTTGAAGAATTCCGTTACATATATACTTAGTCTACTTGGATACAATTGTAGCTAGTATAAAGCGTGTAAAGACAACCGTAATCCTAATGAGCTACAAAATAATTTACCAATTAAAAAATTTAACTTTTATATTCAGAGTGCCTCTTACCAGTCGGTGATCACTACCGGTGTTAAACCTACTGATCACAGAGACATCTCTGAATATTTGGCGCTAATCAGTCATAATGAAGTCGATCTCATTCATTTCCTCTGGAAAAATTAATTCATCAAAAAGAGGCCGCGGGTCTCGAAAAAGTTGACTAGCATTTGCCCCCTGTGATTCCTGCACTCATAGCCGAATGATCCTACCCTCGATTCGCCGTGTCCTTGTACTATTGTACATTGGCATTGAAGGCACCCATTACAATCCCCGGGCTACGGTAGGGTACCAGATAAAGCTATTTTTGGCGACGTACAACGGACGCTCTCTGCGGTTGGACGAGCACATCGCTGAGTTGGAAGAAGAGCTAAGTCACATTAACTGGCATATCGTAGGGCTATCCGATATCTGAAGACAGGGGGAGGAGAAGATGGCCCTAGATTCTGGTCACTTACTCTACTTCCGAGAAGGACACCAACCATCCCAAGGTGGCGTCGGATTTATTATCCACAAGTCACTAAAAAGCAACGCTGTGGAAGTTGGCAGCGTATCAGCTCGAGTGGCGTACCTTATCTTAAAAATATACTCTGAAGGTTATACAAGTGTACGCCCCAACGTACGAAGACATAGGGAAAGCTATGTCTCGTACCAAGGCTTCCTACAGCGGTGAAATGGGTGACTTCAATGCGAAACTGAAGACTCCTAATAAATTGTTAATATTAATTTCTTACTACAGAGAAAAAAAATTAACGCAAAATTTTAAGAAATAAATCGATTATATTAATTATATAAAATAGATTTTTCGAAAATCGATTATTATTCAAGTGAGAAAAATCGATCTTTTTGACTCAATGTCACATCCCTACTATGTTTACTTGCGTGTGACGTCACCAGAGTTGCAACCAATCACAGAGCGTTCACATCACAGATAAAATTTTAAATAAATGTTGTATTTTATTTCGTTTAATTTGCAAAAAATATACATTATTTTGTTTAAAACCAAGTGAAATATGGTTTTTAAGCTATTTTCTAACAGGATGACCAAAATTTGCAGTGTATTTTCAATGTTGTCAAATAGCCTATTATAATTTATGATACAAAAACAATTTAAAAAATCTAATACTCATTCTTATTCATACTAACGTAAAGTTCAAATTTAACTATACTGTTAACATTTTTAAACGCAATAAAATGTGTTTATAAATATATTTTTTTGATAAATAGGCAGCTTTCATAAAAAAAATCAGTACGAAAAATTTACATTTAAAAGCCTAATTAACTTGTTCATACATACATTTATCAGTACACTGAATTTTACACAAAAACAATGACATACACACTAATATAAAAATTACGAGTTTTTCGAAATGCAATGTAACCCAAAATTTCCTCTTAACTAAGAGTTTTAACAGTGTTATTTTTTAAGGAAACAGTGTTGTCAGTTAGCAACATTATGATTTTATTTGGCCCAATTTAATGTAACCAATTTATTTAATTATAAAGTACTTATTGCATATCTTATTTCAATTATCATAGCAAATTTCCTTCAAATTCTGAATACAAAATATTTTTTGTTAATAAATTGGCAACATTAAATTTCACATATTTACCAGGAAGTAAACAAAGATATAATATTATTAAAGTATTATATTGCAGCCTGCCAGCAAGCAGCCAGCAAGCTCATCCTGCATCATGCATTGTTCATCCAACCTTCTAACAATGTGCATCCCAACTTGACAAAGCTACTACAGGCAATTTCAACTGGTCTATATAATATAAAATCGACTCATTTCTAATACCACCTTAGCAAACGACATCGCAAAACTACTATTTAAATAGCGACAAAAAACGATAACGTAGTCTTGCATGTTTATGCAGTCTATAACTCAGTGTGATCTATACAAAGCCCATTTTCAAATGTTAAAGAGAAACAATATGCAATTTTTATCTCTCGTGAAATGATAGATACTATTTATTTTGCTGTATTATGAGTTTAACGACGAAACACAAAAAAAAAATTGTAAATCTCCAATTTTTTTTTACATTTTTTACGTGATTTACCAAACATAAGTTGAGCACATAAGTACATGCATTTGAACATAGCTTGTTTCAATAGAAAGTGACCTTAACATGTTGAACACTCATCATCTAACACGGGTTCTTATTAATCAAATATAAAATCCAGACTTTATTATAGAAAACTGACGTGAAATGACAGCTTGCCAGTATGTTTAGTAAGAAATCTAGAGCCCCGCACTACATACCTTTAAATTCGGCACACACCTGATATCAATTACTATCGGGTGACCCGCTTGCTTGTTTGCCAACTATGAAAATCCACACCTTTCTGTTCCATACACTCTAGACTCTATATATAATATACAACTGGATACCAAGCACAAGCAAGAAATTGACAAATTATATTCTCTATGCGAATACTTGTTTGAAAGTTGTCCATGCCCAGTACCCGGCTAACAAAATGGCTGTCAAAATAGATAAAAAATTACATACAATGGCGTATAAATGTTGTTGAAGCGTCAGTGTTTAGGTGCAGATGGTGAGAGTGTCGCTCCGGGATCATATCTCATCGTCCAGGTCAAACTCCTCCTCGGGGAAGTCTCCCATGGTCACGTACACCGGTTTCACGAATCCGCCATACTTGGGCGGACATGTGAAGTAACGCTTGCCGTTTACACTGTAAGAACAGTCATTGCATTAGATTACATTACATAAATTTAAATAAAGGGTATCTACCCTTAACTGCTGCTAAAATTTTAATATCATATGCTTGATTAATACGTATATATTAATACTAGATGTTGCCAGCGGCTCCGCCCGCGTCGAGGTTATTTTTAGAAGAAAAGGTAAACAATCCACGGAAGCATCTTAAGGTATTACAACTTTGTATATTTTGCTATCCCAAAGGAAGCGTACATTTCTTCGGCATAAAAAGTAGCCTATGTCCTATTCCAGACTATAATCTATCTCTGTGCCAAATTTGAACTAGACGGAGACGCAGATTTGTAGTCCGACCGATACTTCATACTTGCTTTACCCCGGATACTCGCTTGAAGAATGCTTCAGGCCGAGGGCCGGGGTATGCCTGTATGTTCGGTCGGACGTCTGCTGTCGCCGTCTGCGCTGCATGGAGGACCCCTCCTTCTCCACCCTGTGGGTGCACGTCGACCTCGGCTCCCAGAGTCGGGTTTACGTGTGCCTTTACAGGTCACACGACGGGGACGTAGAGACAACTCGGCTATTTAATTATATTAGCCAGGCGACAGACGACGCGCAGGAGCAGTTTCCAACAGCGGAATTGGTAGTTCAGAATAGGAATGGAATACTACATTCCTTCCTCTGAGATCGCAGGCAAGGGCCGAGGACGCTCCTGGTTCAATCGTGCATGCGCCGATGCTGTTGGCAAGAAACAGGCGGCGTATCGTGCTTGGATCGGGGATCGCGCTACGACCGTGCTGCCAAGGTCTGCAAGAGGGCGTATGTTAAAGCGGATGCCCAGCGCGTCCCCAAGATTTGATGTGCTTTGGCCGATAACCCAACAAGCAGCCGTGCTTATTGGAGCTTGGCTAAGGCCGTCCAATCTAATTTCTGTCGCCCTTCGCTGCCACCGCTGAGATATCGAAATGTTGAAGTCGAAGTCAGTACATATATACTTGGGTATAATTGGATAAGTCCCAGGCAGCCCAAATTTGACCAGCTTGGCATCGACTGGCTTCCTCGAGGCGACTGACCCCCAAACCAAATGGAACACTATGCCTGATATCCGTATCAGGCATTGTGATGTGCGGCGTGAGCTGCAGTCTCTCGACGTCAGGAAGGCTAGTGGTCCTGATGGTATCCCAGCGCTTGTACTTAAAAAGTGTGCAGCGGAGTTGTCTCCTGTACTGACTCGCCTATACCGATCGTCCTACCTCTCATGTATTGTGCCTGAATCTTGGAGAGAAGCTAATGTGCAGCCGATCCCCAAAAAGGGTGATCGGTCAGACCCTAACAATTATCGCCCAATCGCCATAACCTCAGTGATGTGTAAAGTCATGGAACGACTGATAAACAGCCAATTAGTTCGTAACCTAGAGGATCACTTTTTGATCAATGACCGCCAATACGGGTTCCGTCATAACCGATCAACGGGTGATCTTCTAGCGTTTGTATTACATCACTGGGGAGAAGCGATTGACAAGCATGGCGAGGCTCTGGCTGTGAGTCTCGACATAGCAAAGGCGTTTGATAGGGTCTGGCATCGTGGCCTTCTCTCCAAGCTCCCGGCATACGGTCTGCCCGACAACCTGTGCAAGTGGATTTCCGGCTTTCTGCATGAGCGTAGAATGCGTGTCCTCGTTGATGGACACGCTTCGCAGCTCATGTCAGTAAATGCCGGAGTACCACAAGGTTCTGTGATTTCGCCCACCTTATTTCTTCTGCATATCAATGATATGTTGTCGCTCGGCAACATTCATTGCTATGCAGACGACAGCACGGTTCATGGGCGTTATAGCAGCAAGCCGCCTGGTTGCCGGGCGGATACTGAGAGGAGACGCGAGGATCTTGTCGTTGAGCTCAACCAGACCTTGGATCTCATCTCATCATGGGGTACCAGGAATCGGGTTGAGTTTAATGCCAAGAAAACCCAGGTGTGCGCGTTCTCGTGCAAGAAGTCTCCGTTTTCTCCCATCCCCGTTCTTCAGGGTGTTCCACTCGCAATGCGGAATGACCTTAGTGTCCTAGGTATGGATATCCGTTGCGATCTCAATCTAAGGAGTCACATCGGGGGCGTAACATCCGTTACTTCACGCAGGGTCGGAATCCTGAACAGGGTGCGGCGGTTTTTCACGTCCGGTCAGCTCTACCGCTTATATAAAGCGCTGGTGCGGGCGGGAATGGAATACTGCTCGCACCTCTGGGACGGTTCCGCAAGGTACCTTCTCGATGCCTTGGATGGGTTGCAGCGGCGGGCCATCCGCATTGTGAATGATGCAGACGTGAGTAACAGCCTGGAGCCGCTACAGCTGCGTAGGGATATTTCCTCGCTTAGCGTGTTCTACCGTCTGTATCATGGCGAATGCTCTTGTTTGATCTTATCCCATCCTCTCCCTTCCATACCAGAACCACGCGTACTGGCTTGCGGAGTCACAGCTTCGTGATGTCTACTACCCCGGCCCGAACCAAGAGGTTCAAAAATTCGTATTTTTGCCGCACCATCAAGCTGTGGAACAGTTTGCCAGGTACCGTGTTCCCTCCCTCCTATGATACTGGGTCCTTTAGGCGTAATGTGAAGAAGCTAAACAGCAGGCCGGCATGATTGTGTTGAGTAGCGGGGGATAGACTGTCTCTCGCTACTTGATACACTATCTGGACGGCACTGCGCTTACCATAAGGTGCAGTGTGGTCACTATGCCGCGCAAGAATAAAAAATAGATGCGTCCAGCCGTTTCCCCCGAGCGTGATTGAATAACAAACATTCATCCATCCATCCAACATTTGCATTTATAATATTAGTAAGATGATACAATATTAATAATATTCAAGTTTCTGATTTCGAAGCAACACTGGTCTAAAGTGGGACCAAATTTATTTACGAAGCCAATTAAAAATGATATAGTATTAAAGTATGTTCGTAAGTCGTATGTCTCAGACTGAAGAGAACAAAACCTTTAAGAGTTAGTGTTGTGAACATTTAGTGTAGCATAGTGTCATAGTGCCATAGTGCAGTGAGTGCTATTATTAAAGAACACATTAACTTTGTGTCTTCCCCTTAATAGAGACAATAGGAAAAGTGTTAATGGACATATTCTTAAGCATAGTTTCATTAGAAGTTTAGGTTACATTTGAATTACTTATTAGTCCATAGACTAGATTGTAATTTCAATGATGTACTGCACAGTAGGCAGCAGCTTTGCTGTGCCATGGCATTGCAGAAGTCTATGGGCGGCGGTGACTACTTACCATCAGGTGGCCCGTCTGCTCGTCTACCCATCGAGGCACAAAAAAAAAGGTAAATCATTTATGAAGGAAAAAAGAAAGGCGTATATACTCACGAGCCATCGTTCTTCCCGCGCGGCTCGTCGTACTGCACGCCGATCCACAGCCCCTTGGCTCCGTCTAGCGGTCCGTTGTACCGCACCGTGGCGCGCCGCACGCCCTGCTGTGGGACTCGCACCTCACACCGGGCACCCACTAGCACTGCTTCAGCTACTCTACATGTTCAATAACACCAGCCCTGTATTAAACACTGTCCCACTGCTCAGCTGTGCTCTAATGGTTAGGCATTAGTCCACCATGCTGGCCTAATGCATGTTGGCAGACTTTATATACTTGTAAAATTATGAGAATTCTCAAGTATGCAGATTTCCTTGTGATATTTTCCTTCACAGTCAAAGCAAGCGATAATTAACAATAAAAAATACAAGGTAACTTTAGAAAAGGCTGATGCATGCAATTTGAGCAGGTTTAGAACATACAACTTTCGTCTCGACAGTCCATACCGCCCCCAACTCGGTTATTGTTGCTTTTTTATCATGTTCACAAATGATAAAATCAAATCAATTCTGTGTGTAAGTAATAATATTAAATAAGTAAAATATTAAAAGAAATAATGACAATTACCCTAATTAAACTAAACTGATATTCTATAGTTAGTGATAGTTCCAAGTTCAGTCTAGTTCAGTTCAGTTTAGAGGGTCAAGCTATCTGTACACAGTTGATACTAGTTAAATACCGTATTTACTACTTTCTGATATGGGATTGTTAACTTAAGTACTAAGTTGTATAACATTGATGATTTAATAAATCAATAATAATTATTATAACAGTGTCATACCTGGCTTCCTCCTCAAGTTCTTTCTGCTGTTGTTCCTTCATTTTGTTCAGTTCCTCTTCATTATATTTTCCGAGCTTGTTCCGCTGCAGGAATGAGCGCAGTGTGTCTCCTTTCTTCTCATACTCCTCTTCCGATAGACGGAACCTTAGTATGATAAATAATACCTAAGAAATGCATTATCCTTTGATGCATAATATATAAGATGTTTTATAAATATGAATGGATTTGGATTATGACATTTATTTGGTATATTGTTATATAATAGGCTATTTGACTAATTTTCGAAAATGATTTAAAACTATTATTTATTACATAATAAGCACAATCTATTGATATTTCCGGGAAATCTACTGTATCTTTAATAAAAATCAATGTTAAAGTTTAAATCTCCAAAACCGCGGCAAAAACGCTATTTCTGTAATGGCGCTGATCATATGACACGTGTGACGTCACATGCAAGTAAACAATGATAAGGAAAGCTAAGTTTTATGATAACTGTTTTATCAACAATTATCATAAAACTGCTTCAAAAATAGATCAACAATAGAATTTATCACCCATAAAATATAAAACGCGAAATAAAATCACTCGAAGAAACTATGTTTACGCGCGTGTGACGTCACCAGAGTTGCAATCAATCACAGAGTGTTCACAACTCATATAAAATAAAAAAAAAATGTTGTACTTTATTTCGTTTAAGTTAAAAAAATATACATTATTTTGTTTAAAATTAAGTGAAATATGGTTTTTTAAGCTATTGTCTAACAGGATGACCACAATTTGCAGTGTATTTTCAATGTTGTCAAATAGCCTATTCATAGGTTGCGATAAATATTTTGCTCTATATTTAACTTATAGTAATGGGGTGTGCTACTGTGCTTGCCTCTATTTTTTCAAATCAATGAGGATATCAAATATACTAAATAAATATAATTTGTTTAATTTTACCTTGGTCTCAGAATGTTATATTATGTTATGTGATGTTGGGGAAATTGTTCCTCCACAAATACTATATACATGAGAAAGCAAAAAGAGGGCAATTGATAAAGTCAAAGCTTATCGACACAACTTCAATAAAACATTGAAAGATAACTTTACTTGTTTAATTAACATAACTTTTGTTTATTCTTTACCACTGATAATGTTTTCCACTGAGATTTGTTATATTTGCAAATTATTATTGCAGTTATATGTTTATTCTAAGATAACAATAAACCAAAATATAATTAACAGCTGTTTACCAATTTCTAGTAACAAAGGTCATACAATTCTGCAGGGCTGCCAGAAGCAATAACTTATTTTATACTGCCATCTCTCTGACATTATACAAAATCAAAAGTCAATATACAACCACTGCTACCAACCAGTCTTCTTCTCTTTTGTTTCTAAAAAGGCCGAAGCCATGTGGAAAGTTTACTTTACACTTAAACTTTTGTATCCAATTACACAAGGCAATCTTGGATACATAAGATAACAAAATCATACACATTTTATATTCATTTCACACCATATAGGAATAGATAAGTAGTTCCATTGTAACCTACAAAAGAGGCTAACAAACCATCCTATGACCTGGCAGTCAAGCTGATGGGTGCCAGGAGAGATAGATGACTGAAACGGTGTATTATTTTGAACCTGGACCAATAAGTGTTGCTCTAGGGACAGTTGTCTTCTATGGGGGACATGATCAGCATGACATGATCAAACATCTGCTTATAGCATCAAACATCTGCATAGTGTATTGATGATGTTATGTATACATAAGCTGATGTGCCTTTCTTTAAATTTCTTTACTTTTTTTAATGTTCTGACTTGTCATAAGAGCTATGTAATTGCCTACTTGACCAATAATCGACTTCATTTCATTTCATATAGTCTTAGGACTGATTGCAGATAAACAAAAAAAAATTATACAATCTGGCAGCCCTGCAATTCTGGCTCTGTGTGACTATACCTTTCTGCACTATCTGAGGATGAGAAATCGTTGAGCAGATTAAATTTGTCCACGACGTGTATTCTCATGCCATCATCTATGGGGTATGATCCGAGGAGAGCCGCGTCGTTATCTATGTCGCAAACGAACTTGTTCTTGTTGTCGTACAGCTTCAGTTTCATGGTCGCTGCAGAACCTCCCGTCACTAGCTCGAGCTTTGACTAAGAAAATGAAGAAAAATATCCAAATTAAATGCGACATTTTTATGCGTCAAAACATACACAACGTCCTTAGGTTGTGCTGTAGAACTACAATATAGGCATTTTAAGCAATACCAACGATTCTTAATACTTTGAAATACTTACGGATAAGTATATTTAACAATATAATCGTAAATAATAAAATGTGTGAGACTATTAACCTTAAACTCGAGAATATCGATTCCTTTTTTAAACCTTCGTTCGACAGGAGCTGCATCTTCACAATCAGACTTGGTTATATGCACATTGACATAATCTTGGGTAATGACTTGTATACCATCCATATTTTTAGTGAAATTTTACGCCGCTTTTTATCGACAAAGAAAATCTGACTCACAACATGAATGTCAAATTGTAATCTGTCAAACTTTGGGATTTGGATGTCAAACTGTGGATTTATGACAATGATTTATGACAGTTTTATGTACGTATTCTTAGCATAGCAATTCAATTATTATATTGATTTCTCTTTAGCCATAAATTTTAAAAAAGAAGAAGAAGATTTCTCTTTCTAATATCAGTATAAAACTGTTTTCGAAACAAATTATGTAGGTACATATTATGTTTTCAAAGGTTGAAATTATCAACTTTGTTGCGCTCTGGTACTGGAACGTACTATCTCTCCATTTCATACAGAATTTATATTGAATATATTGTTGAAGTACATATTTTAAACAATGTTAGTGGCATAGAGTAAGTTGTGCCATTTGTAGTGTATATTATTGATTTTATAATTTCTAATTAGCTCATTTCTGGAAACGATCTGTACACCAAGATTAAGATTATGTATTGAAACTGATCGATAACCGTAGGTCGAATACAGAACATCTGCAGTGTATTAAAAAATTAAACAACACACACATACACTCACGCCTTTTAATCCCCGAAGAGGTAGGCAGAGGTGTAACCAGTACACCCATATTTCGCAGAATTTCGGTCCCACAATGTGATAGGGGAGGGGGAGCGAGCCTATTGCCAAAATTAAACACAAACGTTTCAATATTAATTTTGCAGTCTCATGTTCAACGAAATGTCTATAACACCTCATGTGTCATAAGATCCATACAAAGACGAAATACAAGGATTTAAGATACAAAATGCGGTAAATTATAGCACACTTTGAGTAAAGGCTTTCTGGGAAGCGATTAACATTTCCATTACATATTTATATTAATTTAGGATAGTGGAAATAGGTGATGAATACTGTAATGTCATTAAACCCATGGACTTCTAAAAATAAAGTTCTCGGCTCTATTTTCGTTAAAAACATGTATTTGTAGGTTATTACTAATAATCAATTAAGTGTAAGTGTTAACGACTTTGTCTGATGTTTTAAGCATTAATAAATAATAAAAAAGTTATTTATTTAACACCAAGATACGAGTATTGTGTTGTGGGTATCAGGGACGAGAGACTTTCGGTCTCACAACACCCAGGCCTCGGACACAAATATCTGTCTGTCACACAAACATTTGTCCTAGTGTGGGAATCGAACCCACGGCCTCTCGTTTCACAGCCGGCTACTCGCCAACTGCGCCACGAAGGCTGTGTGACGTCGTAAATGTTCGGTGGATCTTCTATTCCGTAACTCACGATGAAGAAAAAAACAGAATCTTATCAAATATTTAACAATTATGTTCTTTATCTGTGTAGTTTAAATGGTGTTATTTAGATTAATTTAGTATTTTCTTTAACAATAAATTATTATTATTCTTAACACCCCAATTACTATATTGTAAAAGAAAATCCCGGTCTAGGATTTTTTTAATTTTGCAGTTGAAATGAATAAGAGATACCTACAAACATTTATTTTCAAATACTTTTTTCTTGATCTAACTATTTATATACAGATTGTATTTAAATCGAATATTTAAATTATTGATATGAAAATATTAAAATTATTGATAACACATTGTGTGTTCAAGTAATCAACTCTTCGAATTGTTTTTAAATATATTTAGAGACCAAAGTAATAAATATTATATAATGAACTGTAATTTAAATTATTGAAGATTGCAATAATTTATTGAAGAAGCTATGACTCGTAGGCTGGACACACAAGTAGAAAAGCAGACTGCACCTAGATTTGCTCGGTCCTGCTGAAATTAAAACAATAACACAAAGGCCAGTCAATGTGTGCAAAATTTCTTCTCGGCGAACTTCCAGCACCAAGAATCTGCGCCTGTTGTAATCAAACATTCCTTTATTTTATTTAAATTATTTTATTCAAGCATAAAATATGACAAACATTGAAGCATGCAATTATATCATATATTGCTTATCTACAAATTATACTAATTTATTTATTGATTGAGTAGATATATACCGATTATTTCGATGCCCGCTAGTTATAAAAAATATGTTACAAGTATGAAATTACAATTACACAATATGGCAGCACGTGAGGCGTGCACTGCCTGCCCTAGGCTAAACATGAGTCGTGATGATAAATTGTAAATCTATTATATAATCCCCATAAGTTTATTAAATAATTTTAAAATCTATCATATAAATTTATCATTTGAAAAAACCCTTTGCTACCTTCACCAAAGTTTAAGACATGTCAATCGGAATTCACTTGTGAAAATCGCCTTAAAGTTTTACTTTATCAGATAACGTGCAGAGAAGAGATAGATCAGATAGTGTTGAATGGGGCGAGTGCCGATCTAATATAGCAACAACATTTATTATTCAATCGACAAAATATCAAATGTATTTATTAGTGACAATGGAACCGACAAGGGTACCATAAGGTATAAAAAGTCACATTGGTGTAATCAGAACAGATACTGACAGCTAATATAAGTCTACCATAGTTATAAATAAATAAATACACCCACAGTCACACACATAGTTCTGACCCCATGCTAGGTCACACCTTTATTGTGGGTTTCAACTACTATATGTCTACAGACCCACAACACCCAGACTCGAAACAAATATCTGTCACACAAACATTTGCCTCGGTGTGGGAATCAAACCCATGGCCTCTCGTTTCACAGCCGGCTATGCCCCAACTGCGCCACGGAGGCTATAAAGTGTATAAAGTGCTTGTTTATAATAATTACAATATCTTTATTTAATCTTTAATAATATGTTTAACTATGTTAAGTGACATTTAACGTTAAAGATGAAAATTGTATTTATATAATTATATATAGCGTTTATTAATAAGGTATATACATACCTACCTACCTACATTTTATACCTAACCAAGTTCACCACAATATAATCTTAGGATTACTTAGGTGTAACTTTCTAGACAGAAACTATCTTTTTTATTCTGATTTATCCAAAGTGACATTTTAACCATTATATTGTCAATTAAAAATATCCAATAAATACACGCGATAAAATTAGAAGTGGTTTAGTTTATCACACAAAAATTAACTTAACGTTTTCGTACTCCACTGTAGTTAATGTATTTTGTCAAACACAAAGACTTGATGACGCAAAAACGTTAATTTCCATTATTAGTTTTGTTCACGAAATATCGATTACAATTTGAGACATGACGTTAGTTAAAAAAGAACATAAAATAAAAAATGTCGTACATGTGCGACACTAACATAATCCGTAAAATACAATCAGCAGGTGGTGCGAGTGTTGAAATCCTGTTTGTCGATATCTCCAGCGTATTTCCAGCGATTCGGGTGACACGGCCGCCGTCGAGCCATTTTGCACACATTGCTAGCGATATATTATGTCGAAATGGTAATGGCGTTACACAAAACAACTGACACTAATATTTAAATTGTAAATGTTTGATCAAACGTTAATAAAAAACGCATCCATTTCGACATTTTTAAATAAACAAAAGTGACGCTCGCCGAGTACAATAGTGCAATTTTATTGTGAGTGTTGCAACAGTCAGAATTTATAGAAACGTCGATAGAGACGTGGGACAGAGAAGACGTTGCAACATGTTACATGTGGAGTGATTGTTCTAGACGCGCGTTATAATGCATATCAGTTAGCAACCGTACCTGGCCCGGGTCACTCCACTTGAGCGCCGAGGCTGGTTCCTCTTCCCCGGAGCATGGCGGCGGCGGCAAAACAAAACACCACATCGGTAACCAATAAGGCACTCGTATATTTCATTATGTTGTGTATATAACAAAAATCTTTGGCGTTGTATCGTGGCGATGGCGATGTCGACGGCGTCCATGTCGATGGCGCGTCACTTCCGTGTCCGGGCGGCCCGGTCGCGTCACCCGAATCATTTCCACTGGAAATACCCTACTTTCCACCTCCTTCGGTGTCAAGCTGCTCCCTCGCTCATTTCTTCTGTACGCTTTGTTTCAGTACTTTCGCTTTCCTGCACCGTTTCTGTCTGCTTCACGTCTGGTGTTTGATCGAAAATGTCCGCGCTCTCCGTGGCTGCTTCCGCTTCCGGTTGTTTGTCGTCAGGAGGCTGTGAGTGCACCTCTTCAGTCGGCGTCGGTTGTGAGAAGCTCGTGTCAATTGTTTCGCTAGCGTCGTACAAATCGGTCGCGGTGTCATTGGTTGCAGGAGTTTCAACTGCTTCACACTTCTGGTGTGCTCTGTCACTTTCACTTTGTTCTATTTCGCTAGCGATAGCTTCCATGGTTTCAACAGGTTGCGATGTTTCTAAAGATTCCTTCGGCTCGTCAGAACCTTCGTTACACTGAGGTACAGCCATAGTTTGGTCATCACAGCTAGCATCATCGGCTTTCTGTTCGACTTCCATGCTAATTGGTTTGATCTCCTCACTATTGTCCTCTGTACTTGGTACTAGGTTAGGTTCAGTTTGTACCGGTTCCTCGGCAGCGCCCCATCTCGACTTCCTATCTCTATCTCTTCTGGAAGTCCTTTCTTCTCTAACCGGAGGGCCAGTAGATCTTCTATCCGGTCTCTCTCCGCTTTGTCTATCTCCACTTGGTCTCTCACCGATTGGTCTCTCTCCACCTTGTTTGTCTTCACCTGTTCTGTCCCCACTTGGTCTCTCACTGACTTGTCGATCTCCACTTGATCTCTCATTGGCTTGTCTATCTCCACTTGATCTCTCATTGGCTTGTCTATCTCCACTTGATCTCTCATTGGCTTGTCTATCTCCACTTGATCTCTCATTGGCTTGTCTATCTCCACTTGATCTCTCATTGGCTTGTTTATCTCCACTTGATCTCTCATTGGCTTGTCTATCTCCACTTGATCTCTCATTGGCTTGTCTATCTCCACTTGATCTCTCTGCGCCTTGTCGATCTCCGATTGGTCTCTCACTGCCTTGTCTATCTCCGATTGATCTCTCTCCACTTTGTCTGTCACTGCCTGGCCTTTCATCAAAGTTTCTTTTGCGATCATTCCTGTCTCTAAACCTGTCGTCGTGCTCCCTGGGTCTACGGTCTCTCCTCCTGTCATCCCACTCGTTCCTCCTGTCCCAATCTCTATCTCTCTCTCGGTCACCGTTCCAACCTCTCTCATTGTACTGCTCTCTGTCTTCAAATCTTCTATTATTCCTATCAAAGTATTCCGGTGGTCCGTCGAAACGTGGCGGGCCATCGAAAGGCCGGTCACCATCAAAAGGTCGCGAGCCATCAAATGGAGGTCTGGGACCATCGAAACGTGGTCTAGGGCCATCAAATGGCGGTCGTGGGCCCTCATAGGCCGGTCGTGGTCCCTCGTAGGCTGGTCGTGGTCCCTCGTAGGCCGGTCTTGGTCCCTCGTAGGCCGGTCTTGGACCGTCGAATGGTGGGCGATTCATATCAAATGGCATCCTGTTGAACGGTGGTCGCTCGAACCTCGGTGGTCCGTCAAATAATGGTCCGCCTTCGAATGGCGGTCTCTCAAACGGTGGTCGGTTGAAGGGCGGTCCCATGCCGTTGAACCTAGGACCGAACGGTCCCGGCCCCGGCCCGGGTCCTGGTCCGGATCCCGGTCCGTCCATCCACGGTCCTGAAAATGAAGGATTAGGGCGTAAAGACACTATGTTAATAACGAGGGCAAATGACCGAAGTTGGTAAGTCTAGTCGTACCTGCCATCGGTTGCCTTGGCGGCCCTCTCATTCTCAACTCTGTAAATGGAAATAGTCTGTAATCTCAAATACAAAATAATGAGACTATATCTAGAATATAGATATGGACCTTAAAATGTATGAAATTTTATTCTTCAGTAATATTTATGAATATCACACAAGCCTCAAAATAAAGCTGTGGTAATAATCATAATATGCAAAATTAAAAGGAAATTTCGATATATATACAACTAAGAGTTTCGTATAGACAATATTTTAGCCAAAAGCCTGCATCTATTACGCCATTTAATTTGATGTTCATTTAAGGATTAGTCAAACAGCGGACGGGGCGGGACGTGAACAGTTGTAGTGTACTAGGCGACTAGCGTGACGGCTGTCTGACTGTCTATCTGCGAGCATACGCGTGTGTGTATGTGTATATGTGTGGGTGTGTGTATGTGTGTCTATGTGTATACTACGTGTAACGGGATTAACGCACATCCTCAGACACCCCAATTTAAAATTATTATTACAATCATAATTCATGTATTGAAATTAGACTGCGAAGACTATAAATATTGTTTTTTATGAAATTAGTTGTACTAATTTTGCGCGCATATTATGGGCACTTGATGAAAAGGTGAATGACACCGCCGCGCGCGCACCCGAACAGCCCCAGCCGCATGTAGGTGAAGGTCACACGAGTACACAGCTGACTCGAACTTCGTAATTTTAATTATTTGATTTTTTAAAGTGTTCGTTTATTATTGCATTTAGAAAAAACTTTATCGCATCGAGATATGTCTCAGTTTCGTTTGTCTTGAACGTTAAATTAAAGGGTGACTATTATTTTGCTGAGTTAATAATTTTGAAAAAAAAAAATCGTCTATTAAAAAAATGTTGATATCGATTCAGTCGCTTATTCTGAGCAAACTACTTTCACAGTGTGCGTTAATTATGTAACTGTTGTATATATATGTGTATGTATGTGTATATTTGTGTGTGTATGTGTATATGCGTGTGTGTGTGTGTGTGCTCATTGGCTACTTTTAAATCAAAATTACGACTGTATTTATTAAATGCTCAGCGTGACGGATGCAATATAAATAAGGACGTCTCTTTTATTTGATATTTTTTGTTCATTTATTATTATTGATATTTATATATATATATATATATATATTTGTTTTTATTGTTTATTTATTGTTGTTTACCTATTATTTTCAATATTATTTACAATTTTTTTATTATAATTTTTTATCCGAATGTATATTTATAATTTATATAATTAATTATATAAATTTATAATTTATGCTTGGGATTGTGTGTGCGTAGTTAGCCGGGGTCGCATTTCGCATTAACAAATTACTTCTTCGTTGGTTCATTGTGTCACTTTGTCTCAAATATATTCATTTAATTATTTTTTATTTATATATTATTTTTTTTCTTTTATTTTATAATACTCAAATTGTAGGTTCCGTGCGTCACTTATACGGGGTCTAGTTGAAAACCAGCGCTAAGCATACTGCCTAGCCTAACGCTGAACTAGAACCCATTCAGCATTTTTATGAGACACACTCTACCCGCTACCCTTTTTATTATATTTTTTTTTTGCTATTGTAGCCTCAATTATTATTTTTTTTATTTTTGTTATCAGTATTTCTGTTTGTGTTGTGTCTCTTTATGTGCTGAATAAATGTTTTTCTTTCTTTCTTTCTTTCTTTGTATAAGTAGTAATGGTATAGTAGTATCACCGGCTCTGAAGTGCGGCGCCATGTGTGGGAGCGCGGGCCGTGCCGGCGGGAGCTGCGTCCACCCCACAGACCCCACGACGGCTGCCACCGCCGCAGCAGCTTCACCGTTACCCACCTTCTCACCTTCTGGAAACGGAACACAACACTATACCAATCTAATAGGACCATTCAAAATATCACATTATTGGTTGTGGTTTTAGTTTATATACTGACGATGACGTCATGATCTCAGCCATCTGACACAACACATAGTCACCCGGACATATGTTATGTCAGGACAATTGGTATTCTATAACTGACCTGGATCCATGGCAGGCGTGGGCACGTCGTGTCTGACCGGCATCCTGTCGATGAGCGGCGGAGGTCTGTCCCTGCTATCCCTGTCATCCCGCTGGTCGTCGCCCCGGCTGGAGTCAAAGTCCTCGTGCTTGTCCTGTGTGGGCTTCCCGTTGGCCATCTCCCACAGACGCTCTTGTAGTGACTTCTCATTGTCCGCATTGTTGTTGGTGCGTGGTGATTTGTCGCGGGATATTTCTCTGGTGGTAAATGTATAATATTCAGATATATATGACACGTATAGAATCAAAGTAGGACTTATATGGTGACAATAAAAAAACTAATAGTTTTAGTGACCCCTGGACTCTAGATTGTGAATCGTCAAAACGTGCCATTATTGATTGATTGATGATTTTCTATCGAAATACTCGATCACTCAGGATACAATACTATTTTTACTTTACGATAACGTGGCAACCCACCAAATGTCATTTTAGTCTATCTAATTAAAAATCAGAGTATACTAATGGTGGCCACTACACAATATGATACGAAACTTGTGTTAGGTACAAAAAATATAACTTTATAAAAGTATCTCGAACCGATTGTTCTCTTTGGATCCGAATCGTTCTCTATCCCTGTCTCTGTCTCGGTCTCTGTCTCTCCTCTCACGGCCGCGGTCTCTGTCCCGGTCCCTCCTGTCATCTCTCTCTCTGTGGACAAACAATTTGTTATACAAGGTATTGCAAGGATGGTACTTATAAAAGCTCCATATAGAGATGTGCCGTCCATTAGTAAGGTGTTAACTTAAACAATTATTTTTTTCTTGGAATGTTTGTAGCGCGAACATAAAATAGTACATACATCTGATAAACTGTCAACCGAACATCTAAGCACTAAACTAATATAGTCTGGCACATGAAAGTTGAGCCTGAGATAAATGGCAACATTCTATAAATGTCACTTTCTGTCACCCGGCATAAACAGAGCAAAATATTGTATAAGGTTTAATAAATGTTATCATCAAAAATGAATAAAACTATAAAAAGTGATGTGCGAAAGTTACTCTACACTAAGATGCCTTCCACTAAAAACAACAATGTTTACTTCAGATAACGAGCTTTATAGGTTAGGTTACCAGAATTCGTTTTGATACTTAAATTATATTTATAAATTGGTGTGTATCGATCTAGCGGGGCCCCTCGAGCTAGACCGACAAAACAAGTGGCAATGCTTTGCTTGTTCAATGTACCTCACGAATTTAATAACAAGATCCAATGTACCTCGACTATTTTGATAGAAATGACAATAAATCGCCTCATCCATCCAGCGGGGCCCTCGGTTGTTTTACGCTCGGAATACATAAAAATAATACTGATCGTATCTTGAGGCAATGTACCTTTCAATTCATGTATAAACTCCAAGGTATCTTTAACAGAACAGGAGATATTCAGCAAGAAAAAATTGTCTGCCCAGCAGCGCCCTTTGTAATTTGAATTCATACATGCAAAAAAAGCACACCACTGTTAAGTTTTACTAATGTACAATGTGTTTTTTATGTATGTATGTATAATATTAAGCTTCATATCTTTCAACCTGTTCTGCCATTTGAGGCATCTTACTATTCTTTATAAATCTAGGAATAGAATATATAACAAGTTTATGTAAAATTTAAACTCATTTACATGCGTATTTTACTCAGGAAAATCAAACCTAAACTTAATATTTATATATTTTTTGTAAAGTATCAAGACATGTTATTCCTACTATATTTAGTGATACCACAGGTAATTTTTTTAAATTTGCCCCGCTTTTTCAGGCTCAACTTTCGTGTGCTAGACTTTACTACATAATTAGCTCGTTAACATTTAATTTTATCAGTGGCATAAAATGGCATGTATAAAGTGGAATATAAATATGTATTATGTACATAATATTAGTTGATTAAACACTAACGACCCATCCTAATATCATTTTTAATTATGAATGTTCAAAAATTTATGAAAAATAGAAAACTTCTAATTTTGCATCAATTTGTAGGTAATAATAACCAAAAACGAAAAAAACACAGGATAACCCACTGACCTAATTTGAAGATTGCCTGAAAGTTTTATCAAAATCGCCCCAGCTCTTTTGGAGTCCATAGGGGTACATACACACATCGATATTTATACAACATTATTTTTAGCATACTACAAAACCGAAAGTATTTCGTTGAGAATCAGTAACACAATCCATTGCACTAATTTTTAACGTGATATATTGGTATCCCAAAAACATATAAAAGTTTTCGTCAACCTGGTTACCTTGTTTATTACTTAATAAAAATGCGGCGCCTGTCGGTCGTTCACCTACATAATACAGCCGGTCGTACCAAGGACAAGCACACCCTTCACAAATCAAAATCTCAACTCACCGATCCCTATCCCTGCCGCGGTCCCTGTCCCTCTTGTCTCCGCGGTCCCTGCGGTCCCGGTCGCGTCGGTCGCCCCGGTCCCGGTCCCGGTCTCTGTCCCCCCGGTCCCGGTCGCGGTCGCGCCGCTCGCTCTTCTTGTCGTCGTCCTTGTCTTCAGCGGGCTGCGAGTTGAACGGCGGCGGTTCTGACGCGTTGAAGCCGGGCGGCGGTTCCGACGAGTTGAAGTTTGGCGGCGGTTTGGATAGCAGCGCTTGGATCTGTGTGAAGATTCACCGTTAACGCAAGCGATAATAAACATTTAGTACACATATAATTTTAGAAAAGTGTGTATGCCACTTGGGTTTCGAATGTACGAATTTCGTGTTGACAGTCCGTACTGCAACCAACTAGGCTATCGCTGCTTTAAGCAGCATGAAGATGTGATTCAATAAATAGTTTTGGAAGTGAAACTTCATGCTTCCGATGTCGTCATAAAAACAAACCTGTCTTAAGTAGTGGCACTTATATTGTTATAGTAAATCGGTATCAATTTCGAAAGCAATTTAAAAACAATGTTAGCCGCTATTGCCACGAGACAGCTTGACACTAAGCCTGCACTGGAGGCGCCAGTGGCCTACTTGGCTGAGTTGTCTAACTTGGCCGAGTTGTCTAACTTGGCTGAGTTGTCTCACTTGGCTGAGTTGTCTCACTTGGCTGAGTCGTCTCACTTGGCTGAGTCGTCTCACTTGGCTGAGTCGTCTCACTTGGCTGAGTCGTCTCACTTGGCTGATTCGTCTAACTTGGCTGAGTCGTCTAACTTGGCTGAGTCGTCTAACTTAGCTGAGTCTTCTAACTTGGCTGAGTGGATAGTGGTACAGTGATATGAGTGGTCACCTGGTCCGGCAGCAGGGCGGGCGGTGCATGTGCGTGTGGTCCGGGGGTGGGCGGCGCGTCGTCATTGTCTAGCTCCATGGCGTCGTCGGCGGCCGCGAGGGAGCTCGACCCTGGCCCCGGCTGTACTGGAGGCGCGGGCTGACTCGGCTGACCCACTTGACTTGCTTCTACGGTATGCTGAGGCTGTTTGATATACAAGTTCATTCAAACTGGGGGTATGTATGAGTCTATAACAGGGGTGGCCATTGATAGTCAAGCCATTTTTCTAAATTAAAATTTTTTCGCGAGCTGCAGTTAACCCCTCCAGTCGGGAAGGATATTAAAAAAAAAGTCGGGAGTAAAGCAACAAGCTTTTATTTCCATAGCATTAAAGTTAAAAATTGCATGCAAGAACGGCGAGTGTTGCCAGTGTACGCGCCGCCGGCGTGTCTATCCGTCATGACAGTTTAAATACGTATTTAATTCTTAACTTGGACGGAAATTAACTTTGTTGCAACGTTGCACATACATGAAAAGGGAACTCGGGTACATTTATCGAGAGCCACAATAATCCTTCAAAGAGCTGCATGTGGCTCGCGAGCCGCAGGTTGGCCCCCCTGGGTCTATAAAATGAGTATATTAAAATTGTGAAACAATTGTTGTTGACACGGCAAAAACAACAACGTAAAGATACAGACTGGCAAGATTGTGTCAAGTAGCGAGGTACAGTTGTTTCTCGTTACTTGATACTCTAACTGGATGACACTGCACTAACATCAGGTGCAGAGTGGTCACTTTGCCGTGCCAGAGTAAAAAAAACTGTGTGTTTTGACTTGTCATAAGTTTAAATGCTTACATGATCAATAAAGATTTAATTTTATTTATTTTAAAACAAAATCACAATTGGAATCATTATCTTGCCGGCTAGCGGACAAATACTGGCAACACTCGCCGTTCTTACATGCAATTTTTGACTTTAAAATTATGGAAATAAAATTGATTTCAGCTTGTACTTACTCCCTACTTATTACCTTTTTCCGAACACCGGTATCCTTTTGAGACACGAGAGATTAATATTGACTAGATCAATTTTGTAGGACACACACCGTGGGTATACATACCGGCACGTGATGCGGATGCGGAAGCAGTTGCGGTTGTGGAGGGTGTAACGACAACACGCCTCCCACCAACCCGCCCATGCCGCCCATACCACCCATACCGCCCATGCCGCCCATGCCACCCATACCCATGAGGAAACCGCCCACCATGCCTACAACAATATCATCTGTCATAACACTCTACAAGAGAAATACATCTGATGGCAAATTAGGCGGAGGTGTACTTCTCTATTCACTAACATGTTCTACATAAATATATTTATCGGTAGTGAATCACAAAGAAACAATCCCCGCGTCGCCTGCGTTCCATACTTTTAATAATAATACACCTCAACACCCAACAGTCACACACATAGTTCTGACCCCACATTGGGTAAAACCTGTAAAGTGGCATCAAGAACTACGAAGGACTACGGTCCCGGAACACCCAGACCCGAAACAACTATCTGTCTGTTACACAAACATTTGTCTCAGTGCGGGAATCGAACCCACGGCCTCTCGTTTCACAGCCGACTACTCGCCCGCTGTGCCCCGGAGGCTGCCACAGGCGTTTATCCTGTTGCTTATCGGTCAGGAAGATTCAAATGTCGAAACGGGAGTCCAATGTTGCCATCACATCTCAAATTGAATTTCACTACTGTGATCGGTAAGAAAGGACACTTTATACAATAAACCTACGACAGTTTATTGTATAGGCTGGTAGTAGGATATTCTTATCCGTCCGCATAGCGACCACCGTACACAGGGTGTAAACCCCGCCATAGTGGCACACGCAAGTGTGTTGCGTTCTGTGATCAGCCAGTATACATCCGGTTTTTGTCGTGGGTCCATACTTGGAGTACGATGTTTGGCCGTTTTGCGGCCTTCTGAGCACTCTGAAACTAGACCCTCGACCGCTTCTTCACCTTCTTGCCCATGGCGTAGTGTGAAGAAGCAGGCCGGCATGATTGTGTTGAATAGCTAGGGATAAATTGTCTCTTGCTACTCGATACTCTAATTGGACGGCACTGCGCTTACCATCAGATGCAGTGTGGTCAGTTGGCCGAGTCAGGATAAAACATATTTTTGATTGATATAGTGAGACGTCACCCGTAGGCCGTCAGCCGTCATCGCATATATTTAAGACAGTAAATATAGTCAGACAGTGTTTATGTTACTTCCTCTGGTTCTAAATGAATCTCTTACAGATGTATATATAAGATGTTTGTTACCGGGTTGCGGCACGGACTGTGGCGGCATTCCTGGCGGGAACCTCAACAATGGACCGGTCGGTGGAAGACCAGCCTCGCCTTGTAAACCTGGTGGATGGTTAACATCAACTCAAATCTCTATATATTAGATTTATTTAAAAAAGTGACTTAAAAACTTAATTTTCATCCCTTATAATCGATTATCTTAAGAATTATAAAAAAAACACGTTGAATTTGGATTATTTTTATGTCGTTTAAAATATAAAAAAAACAGTTGCAGCGTAATTGCACCAAAATATGTACTGGGTTATTATGACCCTTGTATGTACACAGTTTAGTTTATAATTAGTAGGTTGACACTTGATTATGTTATTTTAAAATCGATATAAAAAATTTGACAATATGTATTAAATTAAATGTGTAAAATAGGGTATTTGACAATTTTTGAAAATTGATGGACATCGATAGAGGACTCTTCACTTATAGCCCCCGTAATATTTTTATTATTGAAATATACTCAATTTATATAAAATCCGTGTTTTAATTTTTTCATATATAATTTCGCGCTAAAACGCGTTGTCACGTGACATTATCTCTATGTGACGTCATCGCACATATACAAACATTCGTGACACCTGACAACATAACAAATTATTTGCATTTATCTGTTAGTTTTTCCACAATAATGAATGAGCCAGCATATAAATATTGTTCAATGCCTTTGTGTAAAAACTCGACACTAAATCCCGATAATGTTCATCCATGTGCCAAAATCAAAAGTTTCAAGAAAGAAGTGGCAGATTTCGACTATCAGCCCTTGTAATGCCTTCTTCCATTCTTATAGAAGACTTGAAGACGAAATTAACACGTTTCCACATCGAAAAATATGTTCTTCCTTACAATTTTATTTGTCATAGGATGCAATGTTTATGTGCGATGTCGTCACGAGTAATGGCGGCCGGTATTGCTACGTTTGTGGCACCGAGTGATACAGATTAAAAATTCTAAATTTTAATGACGAAAATAAAATGTTTATAATACATTTAAAATAAAAAAATGAATTTAATAAATATGTTTGCCCACTATCCTTTCTCCTAGTGCAGTTTTATATTTTTTGGTTACACCAGTCAAACACCCTATTGAATTAGAAAAGTAAATATTTCGTTCTTGAGAATATTGTCGCACATATGAGTGGTGTCATTATGTATACCACATTTATGTAACATCCTGTACATGGTGTAACAAAAAATTAAAAACAGTACATTTTTCACTAGAATATATACACGCAAATGTTGTTAGTAAAACCAAAGTAGCCTGATTATTTTTTATACTTTAATAACATGTATAAGAAATGCCGCTAAATCATATTATATTAAAAGTTTAAAGGTGTTGAGTTTAATGGTATTCGCTGTTTTAATTTTAGTTTGAATTGTAATATTTTAAGCCGTACTTGGACAGTGTGATGAACTAAGATGTAGCTCCTCTAATTCGGTGGAAAAGTATAATACAGGTGATGTTATTGTTTTTTGTATTTAATTACCTGGAACACCGGTGGGTAAGCTGGGCGGTCTGATGCCCGGCGGCAACCCTGGAGCCAGGCCTGGTGGTAGTGCCGCTGTCATTCTAAACACAAAGTTAACAATCACATAGTTAGGTGGGGTAGATGTGTACTAGGTTCAACAGGAGTTTACACAGTTGAATCTTTCAAATTATAATCTTAACTTAAGATTCTAAAGCATTCTTTTTCACAATATCTACATAAGTTTCTTACATTTTTTAATAGTAGTTACGAAAGTTTACATGAATAAGTAACCCGATATAATTCTGAATTACACCTATCTGTATATATAAAAGAAGAAACTGACTGACTGACTGACTGACTGATCAATCAACGCACAGCCAAAACGGCTGGGGTTAGAGACTTGAAAATTTGTCAGTAGGTACCTTTTATGACGTAGGCATCCACTAAGGAAGGGTTTTTGGAAATACCTCCCCTAAAGGGGTAAAATAGGGGATGAAAGTTTGTATGAAAATCCGTCATTTTTGAAGTTAAATTCATGAAAATTAGTATTTGGCCTTTTAGTTAAAAACAAAAAATATGTTTCAGGATTTTTGGAAATTCCGCCTCTAAGGGGGTAAAATAGGGGAAGAAAGTTTGTATGAAAATCCTTCATTTTTGAAGTTAAATGCATGAAAATTGGTATTTTGTAGTGTATACTTTTTGTCTCAAACATGACCTCCACGCAACAGCTAGTATTTAATATACTTTCAATATCATGTATTATATGAATAATTTTAATTATTTCCCAAAAGATGGCCCACTTTCTGACAAGCCGGATTATGCCTATGCCATAATAAAAAAAATATAGGCAGTCATGGGGACTACTGATAGAAGTGAAAACTAAAACTTTGGAATTACTGTGTTTTTTTTAAAACACCGTCCATGAAGTAGTAACTTTTTTGTTTATGATTGCTTGTCAATAATTAAAGAACTTCATAGGTGTCAAAAGTAAAATAATCTGAGCGTGACGGTCACGCGAGTGGTTTTTCCCCATCCCAAAAGTGCCTAAAGAAGTTTTCACTTCAAAAAACAATATGTTTGTATTAATAGTATGTGTTGTGCTTACCCCGGCGGCGGTAGTCTCGGCACGGCCATGGTGACGGCGGGCGCTCCGCCCAGGGCACTCGACAGTGACGCCCCCACCCCCATGCCTACACCCACACTCGTCGGAGGTAGCCCACCCACACCTGTACACAACATGTGCGGATTAGGAAATGTACACGTGTCATATCATATAGATATATATATCAACATATCTCAGCTAACTCTCAAAAAGCATATCAATAGAGAACTTTTAAATGCTCAAAAGCTATTGTAACAGAAGAAGCAACTATGTCCGCTACAGGCAGTGAGATTTTCATGTGTAATATTATGTCTGGGAAAAATCTTATAAATTACATTGTATTGTTGCAATCCATTTTTTCTATATTGTAGTTGTAATTGCTAAATTGTGTAATTGTTTGTCTGTTAGAATTTGCGTTTTGTTTATGTAACTTTGGTTGTTGATGTTTGCACGTCTGTCGAAATGTTTGTGCTATGATGAAGCGACGGTGGGGTCCAGCTGAAAATCAGTGCTGTTTTTCAGCAGCGTATACTGAGCTGATGCCCCTTCCACCATGTTGCAGCAAATAGCCAAATTATGTAACTAGATAGTATATAATTTTTTTTCGTTTCTGTATTGTGTGTGTAGTGTGTGTGTGCCGCCAGCGATAGCCTAGTTGGTTGCGGTACGGACTGCCAAGACGAAAGTCGTAGGTTCGAAACCCAAGTGGCATACACCTCTGACTTTTCTAAAGTTATGTGTGTATTAAAATGTTAATTATCGCTTGCTTTAACGGTGAAGGAAAACATCGTGAGGAAACCTGCATATCTGAGATTTATTCGAAGGTATGAGAAGTCTGCCAACCCGCATTAGGCCAGCGTGGTGGACTAAGGCCTAACCCCTCTCATTAGTAGAGGAGGCCCGTGCCCAGTGGGACAATGTTTAATACAGGGCTAGTATTATTATTATTATATTGTGTGTGTGTGGAAAAATAAATGGTTTAAATGGTAAATGGTGTGCTCGGGGGACAAACTATAACGCGTAAAAAATTTGAAAATTATTTATGTTTAATAGTATAGCCTCATTTATTACTGTATGCATTGACACGTATGTTAATCCCAAACCGTTTTTTCTTCTTCTATAATTGTGAAGGAGTTTAAGTGTCGTAGTATTGTTATTAATTGTGAATTAATATTATATAGTTACGTAAAAAATACAAAAGACCTACGGCTGAGTTTCTTGGAGCTTTTTCTCAGACCAGTGGGCATTTCCGATGCACCGGTAGATAAACTTTATCCTAGCCTGTAAAAAGTGCTTCTAGTGGCCTAATTTACTAAATAATGATGATGATGATTTGATTTGATATATAAAAAATACTATCATATTAAACATATAAATAAATATAATACATTCGATGTCATAAATATATTTTATGAAAGATAATTATTAGAATAAATATTCAAATGAAACGCAAACGTAGTTTACCTGGAGGTAGACTAGGCATCGCACCAGGCGGCATGCTGGGTAGAGAGCCGGGCGGCATGTTGGGCATCATCCCGGGCCCGGACACCGCCGGCATTCCCGGCAACATCGGGATCTCCATCATGCTCTTCGGTAATATCTGAATAAGAAAATGGTATTTAATATAGCGGTCATAAAATTATAAGCCATATATCGCCAGTTATTATTTTAAATACATTGACATTTATATACATCATATCGATAATATATTTAACATTACGATACGATGTATTTTAATTTAAGCCTTAGGGTGTTGTATAGACATTTAGAAATAGTTTGTTGACATATATTACGCAACATCAATTACTGCATGCATAAAATTTACCAGGCAACAAAAAATGTATGTATGTTTGTTATAGTAAATAAATAGACACTAAAATAAAATATAATAATACATAATGAGGTATAATTCAAATATGTTTAAGGTGTGATTACTCATATTAATTAAGTCACATATACATAGTTACACATATAACCAAAGTTTTTATTGTAGTAGAAATAAATACTATTTTTATTTTATTTTACTCATAAAGGTGTGATTATATGAAGCAGATTTGGCACATTACACGATTAAAGCTTATCTCCTGTGTAGTAGAAAAAACCGATGCGCAATAATGAGACGTATACTATAACAGAGGGAGGATATTACTATTATGATTATTACAAAGAAAAGATAAAACTATAGACAATTACTAAACGAGTTCAATATTTAACAAATAATATTTTATTAAAATATAAATAATTTTATTATCACCTATTAATATAAATTATAAAGTATAAAATGCAGCTTAATGCATAATTGTCTACTGTTGCTAATTTCTTTGAAGGTACAATATTAAAAATCGCTCAGCGTCACCGACTTATGCGATCTTTTGAACATTTTATATCAGTTTTCGAAACGGGTAACAGGGATCTGGAGGTTATACAGTAAATTACATATTTGGTAGCAAAACATAATCAAGGCGTACAATACAGTGAACTTATGCAGTAGCTGCTACGCTAAAAGAAAAAGAAAATTATCATAATTTTATGTAAACTTGCAATTCTAAATAAAATCAAATTCTAAATACAGGTTGTTACAAAAATGGGGTATCAATAAGAACTCAACAGGTGGTAATTTATATTAGGTATTATGATGTTTGCGACATCTGACGTATCATTATTTATTTTAAGTTCTGGATGTTGACAGGCGTTCCGTTTACTATCAGCGACATGCTCTTCTCGTTAAGAAAATATATTGTATAGTTGATCTTTGGCTCAACTGCAATGTGTTAATGTTGTCGGAGTGTGTTTAATTTAAACAAAGCTAGTTGCCATTTTATAACGGTCATAATACAAGAATATTTTGTTTTACATTTACGCTAGATCATAATTTCTTTAACTTTTTAGTTAGTTGTTATTGCAACCTTCATTTTGCAACAGCCTACGTAATTGACTTAAGAAGGTATACGCGGTAATTATGTATTTCATAAATATTTTGATCAAATTAAACTAGTGATGCTATGTGATGTGTAAAAATAAAGACGGCCAACGACGTATTATGTATACTAATGTATTAGAGTACATAGATAATATGTATCATAAATATATATAAATACTATCAACGTAGTTTACACAATAATAAATTATATTCTTGTTTAATTTCACGAATACGTTAGCAACCCTAGTGCATTTCGCTACCCAGGCTATGTCAGGTAGCCTGTGACAAGACTGAACATTCAAAATCAATCTTAAAATTTCGCGCAGCACGACAATAATACATTGATTGTAAAAGAAACCACATTAAGTAAAAAAAAGCGATACCAAATAAACATAAAAGAGTTCGGACTTACTTATACGATTCTCTTATAGCATACGATTTCATGCACCATGCGGATTGACAGCTTGACAAGAGCTTGTTTCTGTCATGTTATTCCGATCATGCTGTATATCCATAATATCATCGCCTAAATGAGACCTTTGTATGTTTGTATTCAGGTACCTGCTTTTCGGTAGCCTTCTCTGAACTAGCTTACGAGTGGCGATGCACGAAGCGTGTCGCTATACTTCGCATCATTTTACTTTGATAGCTGAATAAGTTTGCATTTCATTTGGAAATAATACAGTCTGAATGTATGGCTGGTTCATTTGAGTACCGCATTGCGTACTCGAGACGACAACAGGAAATGTATTTAAAAAGGCAAATGGATATGATAGTTTAGATACCTCTGATAAAAACTAGAAGTCGTAAGAGTCCAGTAGAAATCTCTCCAAGAGTTAATATGAAAAATGTTTTTTCAATGCGGGAAGTTTTCAGTTGAAACCAAGTATTCACCGCTAAACCCTTTAGCCCATATTGATTTGGAATGCACATTGATTTGTACAACATAGATGTTATACGTCCTCAAAGTATGGAAAACATTTCTGAAGACATAATGGAAGATATCACATAGAAAAGTAGTGTAAAAACAAAGATACATCCGTGGTATTCGCAATGCTAGAAGTACGTAATCTCATGGATTATCATTACGGGTAGAAATAAAACGGCACAATTTGTTTTTATTTTCATTTATCAACAAACCATTAACACATATTTTACATTATATATTAAGGAGAAAACTATGTTTACAAATATTTTAAATTCATATAAGCGTTCTTCGTTCTTCGACATTATTTTACACCGTTAATTCTTTTCTGGCCCAGAGTGTCTGTGATTTCTTGATTATACTACTTGTTAATTCTTGATTTGTTACGAGTTTACCGTACAATAAAAGCAAGCACGAGGATATTATTTACATTGTCTGTCCACATTCAACCATCCGACCTCAAGATTTGAGATCGGGACATATAATATATTGCAAAATTATTAAATAGTGAAATAGTTCTGCCGGGGGTCTAGAGTTGGGGTACGATGTGTGGCCGTTTTGCGGCCTTCTGAGTACAGTCCGAGTAGAAGCGGTCTAAAAACGCAACTGGATATTAAGTGACAACGAAACCACAACCGGTTTATTTAAGTCCTATTTAACAGGGGTGATGATGATGGACAGTCAACGTGACAGTGTTAAAAAGCTTCTAAAACACAAAGAGAGCGATGCACAGGTACATGCGACAAGCGTGCTAGTATGCTTTACGCGTTTCCCAGTCAGTCGCAAGAAACTTTCGTAAAGCTTTATAAAGTTTAAGCTTGTGAAACTAGGTCTTTCTTGGGTTGTTCGAAATTATTAAGAAAACTATTTAATTAATATTGTCATGATCGATATATGGACCGTTTATTTTGAAAGTGGTGTAAGTCCATTTTCTTTTGTTTCGAGAAAATTAAAGGTTACTATATTTGTTGATTTAAAAATACAGGCAAATCATATGAGGTCTGGCATTGTTTCTATTGTTTTATCAACATTTAATTTGTTTATATAAATTTGTTTTTGGCTAATTAGACTACGATAACACATATTTATGTGCTGTAAATGGACTTACACCACTTTCAAAATTAGACAATTGTAAAAATCGTTTAATTTCAATTTTGAAAAATCAAATATCGCTTAAAATATACTTCATTTTAATATAATTTTGTTTACAAATACGCATAACAACACATAAAATTTTATTTTAGACGGCAATTACATTGTCATTACATATCTTGTAATGACTGATTACAAGAATTTACTTATTCTCTGCATGTGGTAGTGTTTCAAAATATGCATGATGCACCGGAGGTATATAGGGTAGTAGCTGCTTCATGTTTTTATATTTTTCGTACGTAATAGGTCTGGCATTTGAAAAAATCGCCCTGGAGCCTTTGTACCAACAAAGGCTACAGGGCGATTTTTTCAAATTTTAACGGTCTTCCAGGACGTAGAGGTAATAAATTGATAATTTTAAATTCTGCGTCCGACATCGTTGTTTTATAAAAAATGGTATATGGTGCAATTTTAAGGAACCTCAACCAACATATTTGCAACCAATTGACCTGTTCCCCATTAATATTTTTTTTATCTGTTTTTTAATTGCATTTTGGAGATTTTTTGTTGAAATGAAATTCTTCCGTTTCATTTCATATAAAATGAATTTATCCTGTTTTCTACATTGCGCTATTACATTATAGTAATCTTGTGGTGTGTACACAAAATTCATTTTTCTCAATGCCATTTCTATGATGCCAAAATCTGCATCGTTCGGAAGGTATGAATGCCCCAAGAGTAAAAATTTGTGGTTTATCTCAATGCTGTTTTCCGACTGGACAGCCTTCAACCACATCAATGCCAGTCTATCTTGTAACTTACGAGTAGTGGAAACACGGAGGGGAAACAATGCAAATCGTCCGCGGGTGAAACCGCGGGACACAGCTAGTATAAAATAAATGAAAAATAACAAAACACTGATCGGCATCCATCTGCTATGCCACCTACCTCTGTCAATTGGACTTACACCACTTCCATAATCGATGATTATGCAATTTCATTTACCGACCGATTTTAAGTTGAACAAAACATGGAATTTTTTTTAGAAATTAAACACGGACTAGCTATATATAAAAAAATTACATTAAATTAAGCATGAATTACGTGATAGCTCCTTTTTCTCAAAAATGGACTTACACCACTTTCAAAATAAACGGTCCATATGTCTTTGTTTTATTCAACCTCGTCTTGGTTCAGTTCTAATTAACACATGTGTTTTTAATTAAAGTTTCTCTCAGCTGCTTGTAAGTGTCGTGGATTGGGGGTCACCGTAGCAGTGGCTAATACTTACAGATTACTCACGATCTTGTTGGAGTTTGTGAACCTTTGTTAAATTCAAGCACTGTTTAATCTTCGTTTAATTGTCTAGTGTACAAGATGCTGATTTACATATTGATAATTGTCGAGTATTTTTACGAATCTAAGACGAAATTATGGGTCTAAAATGTAATGGAAAAATGCAAGACGCCATAATTTTAAATTTAAGTGGTATTGTTTTTTCTCTTAATAGTAAAAATCGGTACATTCTTTGAGATACTGCTAGTAATTGAAAACTTATATATAAAAAAAAAAATCTTATTGATTGATAACATGTTAGCAAATCTTAAGTTGGGTACCACTTCACCAAGTTCAAAGAATTAGAAATATGACGCAAATGATTCATTCAAAATTTAATTACTAAGTATTGTCATTATAATCAAATTAATTAATCAAATATAATATAATGTAATCAAATGTAATGTCTCAAATACCATAGTGAATAGTGTAAGTGGTATTGTTACCGTGCTATTCAATAAATAAATAAATAATTTGAATGTAAAACAACAGCTTGGATAGAGTTATGTAACGAATTTTGTGACCGCTTTTACGGAATAATTGACCATGCAAAGGTTGCAAAGCATATTTTGTGTAGCTATGCCCAAGGAAAAATATTTTATGCGAATCACCAAAAATCTCTGATCTGCTAATTTAAAAGAAAGAAATTTACTGACTAACTGACCTATCAACGCAAAGCCTAAACGGCGGGAGTTAGAGACTTGAAATTTTGACAGTAGGTACCTTTTGTGACGTAGGCATCCACTAAGGAAGGGTTTTTGGAAATTCCGCCCCTAAGGGGGTAAATTAGGGGATGAAAGTTTGTATGAAAATTGGTATTTTGTATTGTATACTTTTTCTCCCAAACATGATCTCCACGCGGGCGAAGCCGCGAGCAATATTTTATATTTCTGCAGAGATTTTTTATGATTTAAATTAAATGTGAATACTTTTCTTCTATTTAATATTACTTTTATATATAAAGTGTTCTACTATGCTCTTATTTATGCGTGGCAATTAATTCTATTTAGTAAAATTTCTAGATAGCTTTAAGGTTTAAAAATAGGCTTGTAGCATTTTACACAATCCCAATTTTTATTTTGAAACATCCTCGTATTCTGCACCAGAAAAAAATAATTTTGAATCTGGCATATACAGGATGTAACGCGATGTGTGGATCAACTGAAGTAAATTAATATCAAACATTTAATCTGCACTCGTTTTTTATAGCGACTTACCGTAGACTTAATATCGGCAAAATTACAGTACAGCCGACAATATGTCAATCAGATTGTCTATAGATATGTTCTTACCAGATTGTAACCATGCGACGAGTCACACACGGTAGATTCTTCTGTCCGTCGACCATATTCTGTTACCACAGTACTGTTTCCATAGTTCATGAGCACTTGTCACATGCCACTCCACTTGTTGTATCTATCGTAGTCTTTATCCCTTCTCGAAGCACGTTTGTTGCGGCGTCGAGGGCAATTATCATAAGAATGTCTGATTGACCGGCATGTGTAGCAATACGGTTCGGGATCGTCTTTGAAGGATCGTGAAGTGGAGCGATCGTCGCGTACGGCTGCTGGTCGTCCCGACATCAAGTTCCTTAGCCTCACCGCACGCCTTTTTACCCGCTCTGTGTATGGTTGCCGATATCGTCTCGTGCTGGTGGACTCCCGCCGTTCTGCGTAATCACTTGGTTTCCGCTTGAAGTGGGTTATATGATTGTCTGGCTTCCATGAGGCTCTCCATTCCCCATATGTGGTCGGGAACCACGCTGCCTGCTTGCCTGGTTCCCAGCCACCGTAGTTGAGTGCTAGCCACCCAGCGTGATCACGTGCAAGCGATTCTGCGTGATAACGTGATGTCTCATGTGGGCGCTTGATTTCTAAGCTTTTTACTGGGGTAATAGGGTCAGGGTTTAGTTCAGCAGCCGGTTCCATGGTGCCCTCCGTCACGGTGTTCTGTGCTTTGACGAGAGGGAGTTCCTCCGCCGCACACAACTGCGAATGAACCTAATAAGCAGCTGCACTAAGTGATCGTTGAATATTCTTCAGTAAATAACAATTCTTGAAAAGTGTCACATAGTCCAGGATGTCGTGGCTAGCCTGCCGCAGCTGACATCAGTCACTACAGGTAGTTACTAGACAGATTACTGAACAAGTGATGAATGTCACATTCTCAGCTTTGACAGGCTAGCCGACAAACGTGATTTCCGCACTTTCCCCCACATAAAACAGACACAACACGTACCGTACAAATTCCCCCCAAATATTGCGGGAAATTATTAACCGTCACGGACAAAATGTCAAGATAATGATTGTCAGATGTCAAAAAAATAAATATATTTTAGTTTAAAAAAAACAACAAATAAAAAACGGTCAGATTGTCAGATGTCAAAAAAAATTGTTATGCTAAAAAAAATTTAAAAACGGTCAAACTCGCGTAGGACCGCGTAGGAAGGGTTCCGTACTATTCAGTTTCCTGTGGAAATTTACAGATTTAGGGCCCTTAGAATAAAATTAACTTTGCATATATCTGTCATATTATAATGTTTTGTCTTACTTCGTTCGTCGTTAAGACTTCTGTTAACAATGTTTCTCTTTTATTTTATATCCCAATAGGCTATTTGACTAATTTTCGAAAATGATTTAAAACTATTCTTTATTACATAATAAGCATTGAAAAATATACAGTATTTTTAATAAAAATCAATGTTAAAGTTTAAATCTCCAAAACCGCGGCAAAAACGCTATTTCTGTAATGGCGCTGGTGTGACGTCACATGCAAGTAAACAAGCTAATAACTAGGGATGTTGATATTTTTAAAACTATCGGATTTTCGATACATCGATATTTTTAAATATATCAATATCGGAGTTTGATATATCGAAACAAAATATCGATATTTCGATATTTTTTATTGAAAATCTTGACTCTTCTAAGGGTCTGGCATACATCCTTTCTTCGTTAAATAGTGTGCCAATGAACTTATTAGATTCAAAGATCTTGGAATCATATTTGAAAACCTTAGCCTTAAAACGTGATATTACATACATATATATAAATCTCTGAATATTTGGCGCTTATCAGTCATAACGAAGTCGATCTCATTCCTGGTGACATTATTGGGGATTCACCAAGTCCACTTCCTCTGGAAAAATGAATTCATCAAAAAGAGGCCCCGGGTCTCGAAAAAGTTGACTAGCATTTGCGCCCTGTGATTCCTGCACCCATAGCCGAATGATCCTACCCTCGATTCGCCGTGTCCTTGTACTATTGTACATTGGCATTGAAGGCACCTATTACAATCCCCGGGCTACGGTAGGGTACCACAAAAAGCTATTTTTGGCGACGTACAACGGACGCTCTCTGCGGTTGGACGAGCACATCGCTGAGTTGGAAGAAGAGCTAAGTCACATTAACTGGCATATCGTAGGGCTAGCCGATATCCTAAGACAGGGGTAGGAGAAGATGGCCCTAGATTCTGGTCACTTACTCTACTTCCGAGAAGGACACCAACCATCCCAAGGTGGCGTCGGATTTATTATCCACAAGTCACTAAAAAGCAACGCTGTGGAAGTTGGCATACGCTGCCTGAAGTTGGCATCAGCTCGAGTGGCGTACCTTATCTTAAAAATATACTCTGAAGGTTATACAAGTGTACGCCCCAACGTACGAAGACATAGGGAAAGCTATGTCTCGTACCAAGGCTTCCTACAGCGGTGAAATGGGTGACTTCAATGCCAAACTGAAGACTCCTAATAAATTGTTAATATTAATTTCTTACTACAGAGAAAAACATATTACGCAAAATTGATTATTATTCAAGTGAGAAAAATCGATTTTTTTCACTCAATGTCACATCCCTACTATGTTTACTTGCGTGTGACGTCACCAGAGTTGCAAACAAGAGCGTTCACATCACAGATAAAATTTTAAATACAAAATGTTGTATTTTATTTCGTTTAATTTGCAAAAAATATACATTATTTTGTTTAAAATTAAGTGAAATATGGTTTTTTAAGCTATTGTCTAACAGGATGACCACAATTTGCAGTTTATTTTCAATGTTGTCAAATAGCCTATTGTTTCAGTGGTTGTGGAGATTAGCAGAAACAAATAAAATATGTTTGCTATTATATAACTAACTTTTGCCCGCAGCTTCGCATGCGTGATTATGTTTTGTAAATAAATATTCAGTTTATCTCAGTACTAGATACTACTACTAGACATTCATCCACAATGGCCCGCGCGACAGGCTGCCTTGTCCTATGATATAAAGCCGTTTGAGGGAGGAAGCGGTGGGAGACGCCTGTAGACGCGGCTACAGCGGCGAAGGAGAACGTGCAGTACTTTATTATTATTACGCGGAACTCAATTCTTTTTTTCTCTAAAATAAAAGTAGCCTATGTTACTTCTACCACTAAGCTATATACCAGTGAAAGTCCCGTTAAAATCAGTCCAACCCTTTCAGAGATTAGGTGGAGCAAACAGACAGTCAGATATGTAAAATAATAATTCAGATGTACGGAACCCTATAAAGAAGCTGGTGGCGTATATATTTTGATTCATTTGCTACAATATTAAAATAGTATAGGATTGACAGAATTAATAGAAAAAGGTTGTGATCTTTTGGAAAAAATAAAAAAATATAATAAAAAAAGCAAGTCACTTATGTATACTAAGATCAGTCAAAACGTCACAACGGGTCAAAAGTGTTGTCTTTACCCTCGTATAACCGAATACCGCCGCATCGGTATATTACACGTTAATAAAAAAATAGCTACCGGACGTCGTTTTCATTGCGAAATTATGACGAGAAATTTGAATTTTGATTAAAAAAAAAAGCATTTCTAATGTCATATCATTCAAAAACCAATTGCATGCCAATTATAAGACTCGATACTGAGCGAAAAAAAAACTTTTAAATACAGATACAAATATAATTAAAATTAATTATAAAAAAAATTACGCGTAAAGGTAAACTCTAATCAGCCTACGGACGTTAGCAGGCGTTTTATGCATAGTTAAATTTAAAATACCACAAAAGGCACAGGGTGTTAATAATTACAAATGCACTGTCAGGAATAACACAGTACTACAATTTACTAAACAGTACTAACTACCACCAGTGTCAATCTTGAACGCATTTCATTGATAATGGCAGTTTATTGAATTTTTTTTTTCTACCACATATATGTGATTAGTAGTGTACACTCGTTCACCTGTCAAGTATCATCTGGCCATATTTGGCCGCGCAAAAATTGGCAATACTCGCCGATATTGATGTGCGTATTTGTAACGTTAACATTATGGAAATAAAGTTGATTTTGACTTGTATTTTTACTCATTACTCCCTATTTATTATCTTTTCCGAATTTGTCCTTGTGATGCTTGACGAGGTTCTCTTTTTTTTGTGTAGTTCAAATTTAACTATGTATTTGTGAGAATAGCAGACTTACAATAACTGGATTTATTTTTTTTAGTTTGTCTGCGGCCCCTACAATAATGGATAATATCTGGGCTTGCGACTCGTACGCTGTTCGCACATATAGGACTACGCGGCGGCGTACGGTGCGTATTATTTAGCGTTAGGAGCATGCAGCCCAACCACAGACATACAGAACTGGACTGAGCAACATCCTCACAAAATTACCACTTTTTAGAAAGAGACCAAGCGACTGTGCGGCCAATACTTATTTCTTTTCGCTCCTGCAAGTCTGTGAAGTAGACCAATCAAAATTCTAGATAAAGACAACTGAACGCATGTTAACTTTATCTCTGTCACATTTGTCTGCCCGTATTGACTTTAGCTGGATAGAGACTCAGTCCGGTCTCTATGTCCAACACACTCGCTAGCGTCGCGGCCGGCGGAAATACAACAGTAGCTCAACCATGAGTTTATGCCAAAGAGTTAAGATGGGTAAACGAAGTCCCTAGCGTTGTGGCGTTGATATTAACCGACTTCAAAAAAAGGAGGAGGTTCTCAATTCTTCCGAATCTTTTTTATGTATGTTCCCCGATTACTCGAAGAAGCCTGGACCGATTCGAGAAATTCTTCTTTGTTTATACTTCCCAGGTGGTCCCATTGGCACCAAGTCCGGATCTGATGATGGGATCTCAGAAAAATCGAGGGCAACCCTCAAATTTTATAGGGACGCATAATTTGTTTTTTATTGATGTCGGTTAACTTTTATGAATTAAAAAAACCTTTTTATTATGTATGGAATGTTTCGTTCTTATAGTACCACAATTATTTTCTCACGTAACCGCTAGAGGTGCTGTATATTTAAGGTTTCGCTAGCGCATACGTGAGATAAACTCATGGTTGAGCTACAGATGTGTGTCGTCACATCCGAGCATGGATTTATTTAACATGCCTGTATATTATTATGCAAACATAGCAGGTGTGTTGCGTTGCAGTCGACATATTAAGATCTATTACAGCTGGGGAGTAAGCGCTTGCTATAGTTTATAATGGCTCGTCTACACTATTCCATCAGCTGTCTTCAAGGGTAATTAGTTTGATATATTTTTGTATTATGTTTGAGGTGTTTATGAGCTTAATCTCATTTTTCAATCAAATTTAATGTTGACGACATTCACAAGCTAGTCAAAGCTAAAGTAACATTTGTATTCGGTAAATTTATGGAACTAGCTGACCCGTGCGAACACTTCGCATCGATAGTAGTCAGTTGTGTAATGTAATAAAGTAGATATAACTAACCATAAATATTTATTAATTTTGAATATTGATAAACAGTGTCTCAATAAAACGCAGATGATAAGTCGTAATGAAGTCTGTATTTGGACAGAGTAACGTCTTGTCCCGTAGTAACAACCAACTGCCGAACAATTATTCTGACACCCTATTTATACTTTTATACAAATGTATGAAATCAGCAATCATATCTCTATTGAGTATATTTGAGGACAGTAAATTATTGTGTAATTATATAAATAAATAATCAGTAATTATAATTAGTGTTTCTGGTGATATAAAACCAATAATCAAGATGTGACGTCATAACCGTCGGATGTCTTCTATGTAGTACTGCTGGTACTTGTTAACAATATTTAAATTTACAAATTAGTAACGAAATTAATGTTATACGATAGATGGCGCTTCCTCAAATCATCTATGTGCGTAATCCTAAGTTAACAATACAACAGATTAATTATTTATACTGTCAACAGATGGCGTTGTAACATTTTTTCGCAAAACCTATAATGTTATACATTTGTCTATTTTCAAGAATAGCGCCAACATAAGCTTTCAAATTGTGTTTGAACCATTATATTTGACGAACAATTATGGAAGTTACGACGTACACACCAGAAAATACCTTTGAGATATAATATGCAGAACTAACCAAACGCTGTAGCTTAGATATGGAATAATGTAAACGAACCGTGAAATCGCTTTAAAGTTTCATAACACACAGGATAATTCGTCAATGCTGTGCCCACTCATATAGATCTAATCAACAGACGAAGCAAGTGCTTCAATGTACATACAAATTAAGCATATTTTTGTACCTTTTTTATATCAAAAGTGTAATTTAATAGTTGTTACTTTCAGCTGATGCCTTACTCGATTAAAGATAAGTGTATGTGCCTGAGGCATTCTCTTACAGTCGAACCTTGCGTGATGCAAAGATAGAATGAAGTAGGAAATATTGAAGTATCACTGCCGATGTGAACGAGATGCATGAGTGTACGTGAGATCTCGTTAAGGTTGTTTGCGGAAAAGTGCTTTTACAAATAATTAATATTTCCATTTCAAAAATCCTAATCTTCTCATGACCACACTATATTTTGTACGTAACGGATTTACCGTTTTCTAAATATATCAGAATTAGGTTTTCAGAGGCTCTCGTGTAAAGGTGTATTATTGCAGTTTGTCCCTTCTACACAGAACCCATCGATTTGTAGAAAATAAATCAAACAATCTCCATATATTTCCATTGTGCCCGTTCTATCCCTAAGCGTACAACCCATGTTCGTTTTGGTATTGTGAGGTTATCTTTATCTCGGCACGAGACTGTCAACTGTCCCAGGGCACTGGTGATATGGTGTGGTGGTGTGGTAGTGTGGTACTCACCCTGGGCGGCAGCCACGGCGGCAGCGTGTCTTCGTCGACGGCGCCTCCATCCTCGAGCGCGTCCAGTGACAGCGCGCCAAGGAGCCAGCGCTGGTGCAAGGAGCTCCATGGCAGGTAGGACACGCCCACAGAGCCCTCCCAGTGGTCCTTCCACTCGCGACCCTTCACGCCGCGACCAGGCGCCCACGCCACGGTGATCTCCTGCCGACACAACATCCCGTTACAAATGCATTCTGACATCAATCGGAGTTTACACAAAAAAAATCATAGTCGGTTGGAAGTGTATTGATCCGCCGACCATGGAGACCCGTAAAAACGGTTGTACCGCTGGCCGCCCGCGGTACAGTATATGTGCCCAATCGTGGTTAACCACGACGTGAGGCTGCCCCACCATGCCGCGCATAATCTTAGGTGGGTCCGTCGTGTGGGGTCCCAGCGGCCTATCCCTGGATATCTTCTGAGTACTCTGACACTCAAAGTGATATTAGGTTTTTCTATGTAGAAATTTTCAGTATTAGCCCGGAGTCGGGGTCCTGTGCCGAATATGGCAATAGGCTCGCCTCCTCCACCGGCCCAAAAATCGGCGAAAAGTGGTTAATCTTGTTATACCTCTGCCTACCCCTTCAGGGATTACAGGCTTGAGTGTATATGTAGGTACTCTGAGACTAGACCCTCGACCGGTTCTTCACCCAGCATGTGTTATAGGCATGTATTACCTTGGAGTGTAGCTTGTGTTTGTGCAGATGTCTGAGTGCCCTCGCGGCGTCCCGTCGTCTCTCCATGACGACGAAGGCGCAACCGCGCGGCGGCACGAGGTCGATGGCGGAGACACCCCCCACGCCTCCGAACAGGTCCGACAGCTCCTCCGCCGTCGCCAGCTTCGACAGGTGTCCCACCCACAGAGTCGTGCTGCACACTAAAAACACACATCACTTGTTACATCACATACATACATGTTACATCACATACAATAGATAAACACACGATCAATACAGTTTCACTTTATATACTATGGAAAATGATACGAACAAAACCTTTTCGGAATCAAAGTTGATTAAAAATAAGGCCGCAATAGAGTAGCTTCCTGTGTTTCAATTTGTATATTATTTGATATGAATATAATACACAAAATAAACTCTTTTCAAAAACAACAGACTCAAAAACAAGAAAACAGAATCAAAATTGCTTTGGAAAACGAGGTCTCAATATTTATTTAAATATTGGTATGAGCAAAAATGGGTGCGTAGTGGGAACATATCACTATCTCCCTCGCACAACAGGACAGTGATGGAAATTCTGAGAACAGTGATGTCACGGGACATATCGTGCATCCTTTTACTGTCGTTTGATAACTACCCCTTCCAGCAGATTTGAATGGCGTCTAATTTACTAATTTTTGTTCGGATTCATAAAATTATTTTGATACTTAATTTAAGGTGATGTAACTTGTGGATTAAAATAATAAAAAATCATTAACGTATGATATTTATTTTATTGCAATGCAAGAAAATAAGACTAAAATTAATTAAATTAGGTTTATTATAAGTAAAATATTTTATAATAATATTTTATTCATCACAATCAATATCAATTATGGGCGATTTTAATTGTTTATTGGGTCCTGCTAATTTCGATTCGGATTGTATTCTGGGCAAAGTTCTAAAAAGCCGGTGTAAAACGCAGCCATATTCAATGTCTGATTGACAGGGTAATTATAATACCTAATTGTCTTTCCGTTTAATGTCACAATTTTCTAATACTTTTCAGATTAGTTCTCGTGCCAAAGAATTAATTATTGGTTCTTTGTTTTAACACGTGACGAAGAAGCGACCTAAGTCACTTTAATACACAACAACAAAGAACAATGTGAGCGAGATCGATATCGATAAACGCGGTCGATGCGAACTCGTACTTCGTGCAGCGCTACGATTAAGACGGCGCGGGCGAAGTGCGGGTATGCAGGGTGACCTGTCGCGAACTATAAGTGCATAGTGAAAACATTTCATAACTTATCTTACAAGGCTGGACCATACAATTTTTATATAACTAATGTAAGTAAAAATTACCATAATGGTTTCTTATGTTTACTTGAATGCTATACATTGAAATGAAAATAATTTTACGGATTCTATCGCGGTTTATTAAACATTGAAAACTTACCATTTCAATTTGTAATAAGAAAATACACTCACCACTTAAATTCTCCTTCTTGATCGGCGGTAATCCTTTCTTCTCCCTTTCTTTCTGTTTTTCCCTCTCCGCCTCTCGTTCTTTATATGACTTTTCTCTATCCTTCTCTTTGTCTTTTTCTCTATCCATAAACAAAGAAAATTGTGTTTATTAATTTCATTACAAGAACGATGGAATATCAGAGAATATTAGAATGGAACGGACAGCCGAGATTGATGTCGCAGTTTTAATGTTAGCTTCACGTGTGAAATATCTTGTTGATTCGTGTGCGAGATATCTCGTGAGTCATATGCTAAGCCCGTAGGAAGTAGACATTTTCTTAAAAATAATTTAAAAGTTGGACGAAATAATGGCACAATCAATGCCTCCTAAAATCAGCTATGCGCAAAATTCTAAAGTAACAACACAACAATTAGTTAATTATACTGTCAACAGATGTCACTGTTCATTTTCAATGTTTTTTGACAAAACCTATAATTTTTAAACGTTTGTCTATTTTTCGTTAATAGCGACAAACATAAGCTTTAAAATTGTGTTTGAATCATTAAATTTGATTAAGAATTATGAAAGTTACGCCATACCGACAAAAAAACACATTTGAGATATGCTATACAGATTATATTTTACTGTACACGCGTTAATCTCCCAAACTGGCCACTGATTTCGATAAAATTTGTGAATGTGTATGGTTGGTTCCAGACTGAAACATAGTTTGGGAGCCGACGGCGGCGCTGTTATCGAGATCTAATTTTTTTATCGATTAATGTTTGTCCCGGATGTGAGGCCTAGTATGCGAGTAACAGTTATTGTAGTATATAGTATGTAATATACATACATACATATACACTCACGCCTGTAATCCCCGAAGCAGAGGTGTAACCAGTACACCCACTTTTCGCCGAATTTCGATCCCATATTGTGATAGGGGGCGAGCCTATCGCCATACCGGGCTCAGGTTATATAGTATGTAATATATATATATGTATATATGATATGTGTATATGGGTGTATGTAATACCTGTCGCGGTCCCGCTCCCGCCTGCGCCGTGGGGAGCGCGAGCGCGAGCGCGTGCGCGTGCGGCGGCGGCGGCGCGGGGACTTGGACCGGGAGCGCGCGCGGCGACTCTTCGGGGACGGACTCCTGCACGGGCACATCGGGCACATTGGCATTAACCTCTCAACCATCACAAGGACTCCGGTGTTCGGAAAAAGGTAATAAGTACTGAGTAAAAACACAAGTCAAAATCTACTTTATTTCCATAATATTAACGTTACAAATACGCGTAAAGCGCAAGTCAATAACCGCCAGTATTGTGAGTTTTAGCGCGGCCAAATATAGCCAGATGATACTTGACAGGTTAACACTAACACTACACCATGGAGGGTATAAGGAGCAAGCACACTCTTTGTGTATGAAAATGTGTCCAAGCGACCAATTAGGGTGGCGCAACCATAGCAAATGATGGAATTTCAAAGATAGCGCCAAAAATGATTAGAGTAGGATAGTGACTTATCACACTTCACTCCTTTACTACATTCATATCACACCATTTGCTACGCTAACACTATTTTGGTGGGTTATTGAGTTGTAATTAGTTGCTTACAGCTGGATACTTTTTCAACTTGTCTCCTATATAAGAGAGTTCTCCTTATACCCTACCCTACATACGCCACATTTACCACTTCTCTACTAACGATTTACCTGAACATTACATTACAAATCTCAGAACCGAACTTTTCAATATTTATAGGCATTTATGAAAATTAATCTGCGTGCAGGGTTTTAACGGTTAAACCGCTGAACCTATTTTAATGAAAAAATATCGAATCGAACGAAATTCCGAAACGAATGAGCTATTTTTAGGATCTTAAACAAAAATTAGCCCATTTTTTTAACTTGTTGACTGGACTAATATATTTAATGACAAATTAGAAAACGTTTCCCATACTTTGTTGTTCTTAGTTTGAATGCGAATCGATTACAACATCGATACCTGTGAAGCCCCGTGGTCACAAATGAAAGACCACCGAAACCATACCATAAAACATTTGAATATGAACTATGAACGCAGAAACGCGGAAAGAGCGAGGTTACGGTCAATTGAAATGAAAGACTTATAATATGTTAAAATATAATATATAATAAGTTAAAAATTTCATATCCACCGTCACATATGTTTTTAAATGAAAAAATGTTAATGTTATAACGACTGTACTCAACCGACGCGGTAACAGTCTTTTCCACGACTAATTATACAATTCAAGTAAACTTGCCACGCGCATAAATGCTAATTAATATACACTCACGCCTGTAATCCCCGAAGGGGTAGGCAGAGGTGTAACCAGTACACCCACTTTTCGCCGAATTTCGGTCCCATAATGTGATAGGGGGCGAGCCTATCGCCACACCGGGCACCATTCCAGACTCCGGGTTAATACTGAGTATTTCTAGGTAGAAAAACCCAATATCACTGTACCCGACCCGGGGATCGAACCCGAGACCTCAAGCACAGCAATCGTAACGCATGCGCAATTACAACTACGCCACCGAGGCAGTCAAATGCTTATTCGGTAATATTGCACCGAACAATTTTGTACAGTTCCATATGAATTGAAACACTTAGAATCTCGGGAGAATCGATCAAACGACAATATACGCTTTCCGTATAAACTTACGCGAACGGAACCGCGGGTAAATACTAACATTATCGACGGTGTGTGGGCTTTTTGATTTCAGAAACATTTTTAAAAATTGCAGGCAAGAGGTTTAAAGTGGTTTTGTTTTCTAACTATTGTGTGGATTTTAGTAGAATTAACATATTAGTTGTAAGTATGTACTGTATCTTTACGACTTATTTTCATGCATTTATGAGCAGTATTTTCTAAATTAAATCTGAAAAAAAATTACCCTTGTTTTACCTGACAATCCAAGCGCAAAAAATAAGAGATAGGATCCCACGACCAAGACCAAACTACCCTCGCTTATCATAGAAATACATTTTCACAGTCTACAAGTTGCAAAGGCCGTGGTTTGGTCCCGCATCGATACAAATGCTATGTGATTCACAAGTATTTGTTTTAAGACTGTTGTGGGACCGTAGTCTCTGATACATCTTGATACCCACAAAACAGGGTTGACCTAGTGTGGGATCAGGCGGCCTATCATCACCTCTTAGAGCAGTATTATTGTAATATTGCAACATGACTACTCGACGAGGCGGTGGTAGGCTGGAATGTTGATAAAATATCGATATATCGAAATATCGATATTATGATTTTTAAATATCAATATTTATTACTAATATTTTTTTGGACGATATATCGATATTTCGATATTGAAATATAGATATCGGAGATCGATATTTTTTAATCTACGGTACGTTATTTACACTATATTATGTGTTTCCTCTTTTCCTATTTAATTTAGTTGCTTAGTATAGTATAAACTTAAATTTGTATAATAAATATGGTGGATTATAAACTGTGTAGGTAAATCATAACGAAGAAAGGATGTATGCAGCCAGGACCAGACCCTTAGATGAGACAAGATTTTTAATAAAAAAATATCGATATATAGATTTTTTTTTTCGATATATCAGACTCCGATATATGTAAAAATATCGATATATCGAAAATCCGATATTTTAAAAAATATCAACATCCCTAGTGGTAGGCCGGTAGGACTATGTGTGACTGTTGAGTGTTGGGTGTATTTAATTAGTATTATGAGCAGCGACAGCCTAGTTGGGAGTGGTACCGACTGTCCATACCAAAGTCGGAGATTCGAAACCAGCGATAATGGTAAACATCACTGACTTTTCTAAAGTTACGTGTGTATTCATTGTCAATTAATGCTTTGCTTTAACAGTGAAAGAAAGCATCGCGAGGAAACTTGCTTTTCTGAGAATTCTCATAAGAATTTCATAGGCATGTGAAGTCGACCAACCAGCATACGGGGTAGTATTATTATAGATAGAGGAGAATGCCCATTCTTGGTACTGCTTTTTCTCGCGCTTCAAGATAAAAATAATATTTAAATTAATTTCTTTATTTTTGAAGTCGTCTGGCAAACCGAATGTCTGTGTTGTATAGGGGATTTCTTTTAAAACTTAATCAGACATATTATTGATTTAAAATGACTACCAGTTTTCATCGACGTAATACTTTATTAAGTTTTTTTTATTCGTCCAAAGGACAGGCTATAGTTAATCGACCATACTGCCTAGTCTTACGTTTAAATCTTTATATACCTACAGTTTACACAAAAAACATGGAAACCTGCGTTCCAATTACAAAAATGTTAACTTTAGATAGTATTTGGATACTTTATAGACTATTTAAAACCACTTTGGAATTGACGCAAACTTGTACCGCGGTCCATATAATCCTGGTCATTCTCCATTAAATGTATACAAAATCTATTTTACTAGACCTAGTATAATGAGTGAATGTGGGAACAATAATGTAGCTATTCATTGACAGCCTCCGTGTCGCAGATGGCGAGTAGCCGGCTGTGAAACGAGAGGCCGTGGGTTCGATTCCCACACCAGGACAAATGTGTGTGTGACAGACAGATATTTGTGTCCGGGGTCTGGGTGTTGTGAGACCCTGCGTCTCTCTAGGTCCCTGATACCCACAACACAAGACTCGTGTCTTAGTGTGGGGTCGGGGCTATGTGTGTGACTGTTGGGTGTTATTTAATTATTATTATTCACGATACGTATTGTTAAGGAGTATAATGACACGGATTTTTTTTATTTTTTATTCTGGCACGGAAAGTGACCACACTGCACCCGATGGTAAGCGCAGTGCCGTTCAATTAAAGTATCAAGTAACGAGAGACAGTCTATCCCCCGCTACTCAACACAATCATGCCGGCCTGCTGTATAGCTTCTTCACACTACGCCTAAAGGAGCCAGGATCATAGGAAGGATCATCATTTATAAAATAACTTATTAGAATTATGGACCCTATCTGTATATATAAAGGAAACTGACTGACTGACATATCAACGCACAGCCTACACTATTATAACTATTTAATTTATGTTCTGTAATATGTACCTTGAGTCATTAGCGTCAGGTATCTCTATAACTTGCGGGCCAGTTTCCACAAACTCAATGTCAGATTCATTGGCCATGTCATCTTTTGGCTCCTTCTGCTGCTCAGGTTGTGATGTCTAAAAATAAATATGATTATTTTATTTTTTAGCACTATGCACTGTGTTTAAAGTTAATTCTATTATTGGCAAAGGCTGGTAAACCAGTCAAGCACAGTTACACGATTTTTTTATTATTTTAACCAACAAGTTACATCACCCTAAAATCTATTAGCAAAAGAATTTTTTGAATCTAACAGAAATAAGTAAATTAGACCCCATTATATCTGCTGAAAGGGTTAATTGTCAAATTACAGAAAAACAATGCACGATATGTCCCGTAAAATACCAATATTTAAAATGAACATTGTGATCTCATTTTACAAGCAATATTAATTCTGTTTTCTCAAAATGGTTTGTTATGCATACATAATTAAACACAAGAAACTACCCTATTCTATCTGACATGAATACCCACCAATCACCATACCAGAAGAATGATGAGTGCATTGAAATAAAGGAATGGGGCAAGTAGATCTATAGTGTGATTGAAAAACTTACCATAAACGGGTTCTGATTTTGTGTTTGTTGTAACTGCATGTCTGTCATCATCGGCATCAAGTTCTAGAGAAAAAATATTGTTATAAATAGATATAGAATATTTTATTGTTATAATATAATTATCTGTCTCTCACACAAACATCTTTTCGGTGCGGGAATCGAACCCACAGCCTCTTGTTTCACGGCCAACACCTCTGTTGCACCACAGAGGCTGTCATGAACTGTAATGAACACTTATGCATTGGCAATGTCTCAGAAAAGGTTTGAGGACTTTTCAGTTTCATCGGCATTTAATGATATTTATTAATTATCAAGGAAGCTGGTATTAATTGTGTATCAAATAATGGTTTACTCACGGGTATCTGCATGCCAGTCATCAGTTGCATCTGCGCCTGCAAACTCTGCAACTGTCTCATGATCTCAGGGTTCGTCAATATGCTGGAAATAAATAACACCATTAACATTTATACAAACCATTAAGTAGAACATTCATTATTTAAACTTGAGCATTTGTGATTGTTTCGAGTAATTGTTCTTGATTTCAATATGGAATGTCTAATTCTACTCGTAAAAAATTTTAGAGGCACAGGGTGAAAAAGAACTGTAACTTGTAACAGACCATAAAATTCGACAAAACCAACCAACCAACTGGAAAACCAACGTAAAGTAACAGTTTCTGTCGCGTTTCGTATGGTAAGAGATATCCGAAGGCCCAGATTCCCCCTTCCCTTCCCTAATCCCTATTCCTGTCCTTTTAAGGCCGACAGCGCATACATGATACTTTTGGTATTGTGGATGTTCATGGGCGGTGGAGATCACTTAATATCAGGTGACCCACTGGCTCGTTTGTCAGACTATGCTATAAAAAAACAACATTTCAAAGATATGTAAAGACTTTCAACCAGCATTAGGCCCACCTGGTGGACAAATGACCAACCCTTCTGATTAGTGAATGTGTCCCTTTCATTAATGAAACTGTATATAAGTCTTATAAAACCAAAGTCAGAAAAGTAGGAAGTTGGGCTAAAATGAAATTGCCTTGCCATTTTACCTTAGGTGGGTTCAAACTCTGCAATATAGAAAATTAAATAAAATTATGCCTTTAATCTTAATTCTTTATCTTTGTTAGAGTCATTAAAATAGCAAATAGCAGCAAAATTGTCTTTCAACTTAAACAAATGTTATAAGTTATTTAAAATCGCCAAAATATAAGTTGGCCCTATCTTGCCGACCTAAGGTTCTATACGACTCATATAAATGACTAATGTTGAGTGAACAGACCTGCCGAGAGCGTCTGCGGTGCTGTGTTGCGTGTTGAGTTGCGTACTATGTTGCGAGCCATGTTGCGTGCCATGTTGCGAGCCATGTTGCGTGCCATGTTGCGAGCCATGTTGCGTGCCATGTTGCGTGGAGTGTTGCGCGGCCTGCGCGGAGTGCGCGGACTGCGTGGAGTGCGTGGAGTGAGTGGAGGAGTGCGCCGCAGCCTCCGCTGGACCATCATCCTCACTCTCATACTCAAAGTCGTTCAGTAGCTTCCGGTTGAACTTCACTCCCTGACTAGACGGCTGGTCCTGGAACTGTGATGAAATGTTTTTTTTTTATATAATGTACATATATATAACATGAACATATATATATATATACATGCCTGTAATCACCGAAAGGGTAGGCAGAGGTGCACACCAACACCAGTACAGAACAGTACACCAACTTTTTGCTGAATTTATTTTGAAAAATCCAATATCACTTTACCCAACCCGAGGATCAAACTCAAGCCCTCAGTACAGTCGTAACGCATGCGCAATTACAACTGCGCCACCGAGGCAGTCATGGCATGATACCAAGGCAAGTACAAAGAACATGTATTGACATCAACGTACCTGATCTCCCATAGGTGAGGATGTGTGAGGTGAGTGTAGTGGAGCTGGTCCAGGTGATGACTTGCCATCCATCGTACTGTGACTTATATTGAGACTGCTCCCTGGAAAAATGAACCAAACCAACCAATGTTACAAGAGTAAAAATATATACATATACACTCACACCTGTAATCCCCGAAGGGGTAAGCAGAGTTGTAACCAGTACACCCACTTGTCGCCGAATTTCTAGGTCCAATAATGTAATAGGGGCCTATCGCCATACCGTGCGATTACGTGCATACTTTTCTAGATAGAAAAACCCAATATCACTTTACCCGACCTGGAGACCTTAGCACAGCTGTCGTAACGCATGCGCAATTACAATTACGCCACCGAGACAGTAAAAAAAAGTAAAGCATCAATATGTTGTGTTACGGTAATATTCGATAGCCGCCATGGCGAAAGGGAATATGGCCACGGGTTTGATCCCGCACAATGTTAAATGTTTGTATAGGACCACAGATTCTTATTCCGGATCTGGGTGTTGTGGGATCATAGGCCCTCATAATTCTTTATACTCACAATACAAATTAACCTATTGTGAGGTCAGGTCTATACATGTGACTGTTGAAATATATCAGATGATAACTCAAAATTATAATTCTCTAAATTCCTATACTAATACAATAATGTTTTGTTCTGGGAGTTGTGGCGCCATAGTCCCTCATAGTTGTGATATCTCGAGATTTGATCTAATGGATCGTCAGTAATGTGTGGGTGATTATTGGGTGTATTATTATTATATACCATTTGTGCAAAAGTTTTCACTTCGAATTCAACCAATGATTTGAATTTTTTTATGAATTATAATTTATTGGCCAATAAGTTTGTAAAAACATGAAAAAACATACTGAGACCCATATTTTGCAGTTTAATTCAGCTATCCTGAACTAAGCAACCATAGTTTCTTTGATTGTTTTTCAGAAATTTATATTGGACATGTCAACAACTTTGTAAATTTAAGTAAACCTGAGTGCATATTTTCATGAACCATAATTACGCACCTAAAGCTCCAGACAAGAACTATAATAATAATAATAGCCCTGTATTAAACACTGTCCCACTGCTGGGCACGGGCCTCCTCTACTAATGAGAGGGGTTAGGCCTTAGTCCACCATGCTGGCCTAATGCGGGTTGGCAGACTTCTCATACCTTCGAAAACTCTCAGATATGCAGGTTTCCTCACGATGTTTTCCTTCACCGTTAAAGCAAGCGATAATTAACATTTAATACACACATAACTTTAGAAAAGTCAGAGGTGTATGCCACTTCGGTTTCGAACCTACGACTTTCGTCTTGACAGTCCGTACCGCAACCAACTAGGCTATCGCTGCTATTAACTTAGTTGCTTTAGACAAGAACTAATCATTTTAATTACCATTTTGATTGATTAGCAGGGCTATATAATTGATCAAACTAGATAATTTACTAGTTTAGTATCCTTACCATTAGCAGTATTGTTTTGTTGTTGTTGTATCTCCTGATGCAGGGGATGGTTGGGATCAGCCATGTCCAACAACGGTTGGATCACTTGTGAACTGAACACATTGTTTTTCTGCCACAAGTTTAGCACTCGGATGATGTTTCTCTGAAATTTATATGGTTTTTTTTATAGTTTCATAAATTAAAGAAAACCATGAATGCAAATCATGCATAATATTTTAAAAATAAAATTTTCAGTTTGGATAATTTCTTTTAATTATTTTAGTACATAGGTATACAAAAACATACCTATGTTTTTTTTTTTATGGAATTTTGTCTTACTGTATATTAGTAAAATTTATCACAGTAACATTATTTTTGTGCAATACTAAAATTACTAAAGCATTCAATAATTTTAGTAAAAAATTATTTTATTATTACTAATAAAATTATTAATTATATATGTAATATGTATGATAACATTATCCAATTAGTTTTTTATAGTGGCACTTATATAGCTGGCATAAGCCAGGTGTGTGTGTTATGTCCGCTGTACACATTGGGCCTAGGTACTGAGCCAGCATGTTGGACCAACGTGTAGAGGGCTACCAACATACTCCAAGTAGTCCTCTACACATTAGCTCAACAGGCATTACCTATGCACACTTGCAATACATTATAAACATTTTTTTTTATTGTGGCACGGCAAAATACCACACTGCACCTGATGGTAAGTGCAGTGTCGTCCAGTTATAGTATCAAGTAGCGAGTGATAATCTATCCCTCGAATATTTCTGGTCCTGATACATTCCACCAACAAGTGATAGACATCTTCGACTGTACCACAATCTTCACAGTTTGGATTGTTACTTAAGCCCATTAGATGTCTAAACCTGTTCAGTGGAACATGTCCAGACCGCAGTCTATGTGCCATCACAACAAGCTTTCTGTTCAACTTTGTATTGGCAAACCAAGGGATATGAGGAGGCTCACACTTAATTGTCTTATACCAGATGCCTTTATCACGGGATCTGACATGTAGCAAGGCTCAATAGTTCGTATTATGGTGTCATGGTCAGCTTGCAGAGTATAAATACTCATGTCAGTTTACTTCAAACATACGTAAATATGTTTTATTAAATACATTTCATTTATTCCAGATATTAATTGTTCTAAACATGATTAAAAGTTGCTTATAAAATCAATGTTGGAATAGGGGGATAGAATAATAAATAAATAAATTATACCAAAAAATTTGATTATACCAGTATTTAAAATTGGATTTTCCTAAGTTCGCTGTAACATCTTATTCTACTTAAAATCATATTCATGTATTTCAGTAACTTACTACAATCAGATTGTTTATGTTTGACCTACAGTTAGGGAAATAACTAAAAACTGAAAGACGTACAGAATCGATCTGCATTCATAAAACAAAACAGAGATAATGAAGAGATAAGTTATTTTGTTATACATTTATTGTGTAGATCGTAATATCGAATAATTACTTCGATATTTTTACCAATTCTAATTGATTTCAATATACACTTCAGCGTAGTCATTTGTTAAAGGGGGCCCGTTGCATAGATAAGAGAGGGACGCACCATAACCTTAAAAGTTAACTTTTTTACATAACTAACCTTATCTTCTGGAGGACATCTGAACAAGTTAGCGAAGGTTTGCTGCATGTTCTTGGCGAACCGTGGCGCGAACACATCCTTGTCTTGTCCGAATTGATGCCGCGACTGACGCACTATCGAATCTATCACATATAGACCAGGCACTTTGTATTCTGGCTTGCATTTTTGTATAAACTTTTCGACACTGTGCACGACGTGCTTGTAGACCTTTATGGCTTTTATAGCACCTCTGGTGATAGCACTCATCTTCGCCTTCGATATAGGCGGTTTGTTGTCGTACAACCCGGATAACTGCAACAAAAATAACGTTGATACGATGCCACGGAACATTTCCACATACAAGGAAACAACACCACAATAATACCTCCGCGTTGAACGCTTTCACTTCAGGCAAATCCATTTTGCCAAATATATCTTATAACGTTAAAATGCTATTGAATAACTTCCCGAAATCTACTTATACGTATAAAGAAAATCATTTTCGTGAGCGGATCAACATGCTCAAAATTACAAAATGGCGTTTACAGACGACTATTGTTTATGGTTAAATCCAAGAATATCATTGGCTGCGTTCAATTATATTGTTTATAAAAATAAAAAGTAGAAAATGTTTATTCAAGAGAAATCATATTTGTGCAGTAATTATGGCTTTACTAATTTGAATTAACATTTAATTCAATAAATAAATACTCTTGCTTTAATAGTCCTTATGTCTTGCAACGTATTTCGATATGTACTACGCTAAAACACAGGCATAATTATTATTATATTATACAAGCAATTTTTGAGTGCCGATAAGGCAAAAGTTCTGTGTTATCGTCAAAAACGTGAAAAGGCAAAATATTTTATTGTTAAAAATACCTTCTCTTAACTCTTAATATATGTCTGTGAAAAATACAATATAAATTGTCTATTCATATCATCATCTTGACATTGTCACGACAAAATCTATGTTGTCACGCAAGGAATAGTAATCAATAATCATTAAAAATAGTCGATTTTACGAATTTCAGAAACGATGAAAATAAATAAGTCGAATAAAAATTATGAATGTCATAGAAACTAGAAATATTTTTGAGATTAGAAAGTAACTAAAAGAATAATGTTTTTCTACTTTCAATTAAAACCTACTTTTGCTATGTGTTATTCAACAAGAAAATGACAAATAATTGGATAAGAAACAATCTTCCCATAAAATTTCATGTATTTTCCAAATTCTTCTATGTTACATTAAATTGCGATTACAGTAGACCTTAACATTATTATGACATGTAAAAAGTGCCCATAGTGGCCTAATTTACAAAATAAATGATTTGATTTGATTTGATTGTGAGGATCTTGAAAGCAACAGGGATTTATTCAACAATTATATCGAATATTGAAAATTTTGATCCGATACTTATAAAATCATATAATCATATCGATATTACAATCATTCGACCTTATGTCAGTGTAAGGTTATATATATTAGCAAAAAAAAGGAATCTTATTTACATAAACGTCTTATTTATTTTATCATGTTCATTTCGTTAATATCTAACTTAAAATGAACATATATTTATTTTAGAAAACTTCTTAATAAATTCTTAACAGGGATCTCATTACTGTTTATCGGGAAAAAGTATAGTAAAACAAATTTATTTTACGTACTGTAATAATTATATACAAAACCTGTAATCTTTTTTAATTCATAAGAAAATCTAACAATGACTGATGAATATGCTGCTGTTAAGCGCGGGAAATTAGTCTTAAAAGGAGACAAACCCAAGTAAGCATATAATGTTTATTTTAACCTTATCAATGTTATTAAACATCAATACATATTTGATAACTTTTTTAGAGCAAAGAAACGCAAGCATAAGAAAGAAAAACACTCTGAAGATTCGAAAGTTGATGATGATTTAATAAGGCATAATGGATGGTGGAAAGTGGACAAAATTGATGACATTACTGGTTCTGTTTCCATAGAGTTTGGCAATAACTCATACATATCGGCTTTAGACAATGGTCTGTTCACAATCGGAGCGCCCCACGGTGACGCAGAGGGACCTGCTCCAGAGGAAATATTCACAGCATTCCCGGCTGGTGATAACAAGTTTGCATTGAAGTCTGGATATGGGAAGTACTTAGGCGTGTCTAAAGACGGAGTAGTCACTGGCAGATCTGATGCTGTTGGACCTATGGAGCAGTGGGAGCCTGTGTGGCAGGATGGTAATATTATTACAAAGTTTATTTAGTGTTAGATGTAAATTGCAAGCTATTGGGACCGTATGTTGACTCTAGTGGTCTTTGGTTCCAATCCCGGTTTGAGTAAACACAATGGATGTAAACTTCCTCGTTGATGCAGTTGTAATTGCGCATGCATTACGACTGCTGTGCTGAGGTCTCGGGTTCAATCCCTGGGTTTTGTAAATGATTTTGGGTTGTTCTATTTAGAAATACTCAGTATCTGCCAGAGTCTGGAATTATGACCGGTATGACGATAGGCTCAGCCCCTATCACAGTATGAGACCGTAATATATTCGGCGAATAGTGGGTGTACTGGTTACACCTCTGCCTACCCCTTGGGGATAACAGGCATGAGTGTATATGTATGCATGTATGTCGAGTTATTAAATTTAAAAAATAACATGCTCGAGATTCTTAATAGGCCTTTGGCGTTTGTTTTATTTTGTTCACATTAACATTTTAACTGCAGCAAACACACATTGTGTGTTTTAAAAACATGCTTATCATATGTGCCCCAGAGAAAGTGTTAATTACTTTCTGGAGGGCTGATAAGCCCTAATAAGCAGCAGGGTTGTTGGTTGAACAAAAATTTTGAAGAGGAAATTAACCTGAGAAATATTAATAGTGAATTCAGAATTACCATATATGTTATCAATTTGCCCTGGTGTGAGAATTGAACCAAGATAGAAGTAGCCTTTGTTTTAATCCAAATCATGCTCTATCTATGTACCTTATTTCATTTAAATTAGCCCAGTAGTCTTTGTGTGATATAATAATATATATATATATATATCCGACCGTGTTCGGCCTTGGCGACTGTTTTGCGACTATTAAGAGCCACGTCTCTGGTGCGCTCTCAAGTGACTGATGTAACCAATCTTCGCAGTGAATGTGCGGCACAAATACCGCACGTTAACACTCCTCCGACATAGTTGTAGGATATGACGGCGGGTGGTTGGGGCTTTAGCTTGTCATGCTTAGCGTCGAGCTCAACTTTTCTTTTATCCTCCTTGTGTGATGTGTATAGATATTAAAGTATAATATTTTCAGGTAAAACAGCAATCTTGAGTTCTTTAAACAAATTCATGTCAGTAAACCCTGAAGATGACAGTGTAGTGGTGAGCGTGACCACTGCTGGTGACAATGAATACTGCACAATACGGAGTAACAAAGCTAAGGAGGTGAATAAGTCAGTTCTGCCTGCTGAGGAACAAGGAGACTTGAATGAAGTGGAAATTAATTATGTGTAAGTTAAAGATTGACTGTTGGCAGGCTATTTGATTTAAGCGACATTTTTTAAAAGTTACAGGACAGGTTTAAAGATTTTAGTTTTTCAAAAAATACTAAGACACCTGTATTTTTCTGGAAAACAAAACCACCTTTTTATGCTGGTGGAAGGATATTCATATCCGCCTGGATAGCAACTACCATACACAGGGTGTAAAACCCGCCATAGTGGCCAGCGCCAGTTTATTTGAGCGCTATAAAAGTCCACAAATAAATTGAAACTGCGCTCTCTGACTAATAATCTCAGATGTTACCTATATAATAATATGTACCTATGTATGTGAGCCCACAAATAATTTATATGGAAAACAATAAACAAATTATTTAAATCTCTATAATAATAAAACTGTACTTTTCTATCTTCTGCAGTAAGAAATTCCAAAAATTCCAAGACAAAAAGCTTCGGGTGAACGACAGCGGCATTTCCGACCTGAAGCGTGCGAAAGTTGAAGGCAATCTTCATGAGACACTATTGGACAGGAGAAGCAAGATGAAGGCTGACCGCTATTGTAAATAGCATAGGTGTCTAATGTTGTAAAAATATCAATATGAATTAAAATAAGTTAAGCGTACAAGTGTTTTTGTTTGTAGAAGAAGGGGAAAAAAGCATGTTAGTCTAGCGGTAGTGAAAGGAACTATCAACTAGCCACAGTGACTGCCGTGGCCCATGATTACCTAAAATACTAGAAAGTATCCCAACTGGCGCGTTGTGCGGTAAGAGAATTCGGCGGAATGTATTCAAATTTTAATTCCCATTTTGGAAATAAAGATCATTTATACATTATTTTAATCATTACTCTGATATGTCATAACTGAGTTGTTATAATAGTTTACTGTGCTATAAACTACGTATAGGGATTTATGAACAATCTGCTGGTTGGTATCTATAAAAATAAATATACAGCGTGTTCCAGAAAGTTGGTATTAATAATACTACATAAAGAATAAGTTAAATTGGTAATTTTAAAATTGCTACTTTAATTATATAGAATACGTTAAATCTATTCGCCTGAACATTCTGAGGCCGATGCTAGTAAACTAACCAATCCTAATATTTAACTTCTGTTAATAAGCACAGTTTCAGAAGTAGAAAAGGATAGGAATGGGAGAATGTTATTTATTTTGGAATAATATAAACACAGTAATGATTTTATAAAGTTTTATTCATATTCCTCCTGTAATAACATTCGGTACTGCAGCCTAAACGTTTCGTGATTAATTTAGTATACACCGTCATTTACAGAGAAACAATTTGATGACCTGTGCGTACACAGTTTTAACAAGTCTTAACTTACACATTTATCTCTCATAGATATAAACCTACTTATAATGATGTTCTATAATATTAATTATAGATATTGCCGTAAGAGAAATATATACATTTTTATCAACAACTATATTTTTCACACTAATGATTAAACAGGTCCTTAAAAGAAAAATAACTAAAATGATTTATATTTTATTTAATTTGACTACAACACATTAGTACTATGAATATTCCAAATAACTTTAAGGCCTGCGTTATATATTATTTTGATGGATAATCGGTTTTGGTACATAGCAAGCTAATAATTATTATAAAAGTTTTTTTCAGTACTGGCACACCCTAGGTATCAATGGTGAAGGAACGTTTTCAAAACGTAAGCCGATAGTTTGTAAGTTATGCAAAGCCTTCGACACTGATAGATAATAAAGGAATTAAGACAATATTGCTTTAAATCCAGCATTAACGGTTTCATTATATTTCAATTGTAAATGACATATGGCAGTCTTTGTTAAGTATATTTACACAAAGGCTGGTTGAAATGTTAAAAATACATTTATTATTTCGCTTGAATATTATTATCCATGGTTGGTAATTGGCATCCTACTTGTAGCATATACATACTAAAATTTATTTTACTGTTTTCGTGGTGTAGTGTGTGAGTTGGCGGCTGTGAAATAAAAGCTGTTCAGTTAATTTTTTTCCAAGTTTGGGTGTTATGGGGCCATAATAGAGTAGTTGACACGGTTTTTTTTTATTATTTTAATCGACAAGTTACATTACCTTAAACCTATTATCGCAAAAATTTTATAAATCCAAACAAAAAAACTAAATTAGACGCCATTCAAATCAGCTGGAAGGGGTAATTGCCAAATTACAGTAAAAGGATTCATGATATGACCTGTGACGTCACGATTCTCAGAATTTGCCATAACTGTGCATTTGTGCGAGGAAGATAGTGATATGTTCCGACTACGCAACCATTTTTGCTCATACCATTTTTAAAAATAAATATTGTGACCTCATTTTTGAAGTAATTTTGATTCTGTTTTCGCAATAGGGTTTCTTTTTCGTATTATATTCGTTTGCACATTGAATAATGTACAAAATTAAACATAGGAAACTACCCTATTCTACCATAATTTCTGATTCTCACGATACTTAGTGTACGGTTAGGACTGTGTCTGTAACTGGTATATAATTGTGTCACCATTCAGATAATTCTAATGCGAGGGTATGGCAGTTCGCCATTATTTTGTCCTGAGCGTTCATCACCTTAAACACAGGCCTGCAGATTCTATCAGACGTTAGGCTGTGTACGCACTAGTCGTCCTTACATTCAGAATTTGAATATATCTAACTACATGTTTTATATAAAACAATATCTACACCTAAGCCTATTGTCGACTAGACACAAACTAGTCTATTATAACTCGATTCTGCATAGCATTTCACAGTCTAAAGTTAGCAGCATATCTATAGACAGAGAATGGAACAGCATTATTACAAAACTAGTTATTCTTTAGAAAAAGTTGTATTATAGCATATAATAAATAAATGGAATGGTTTTTTTATGAATTACCTTGGTTTGGTGTTGTCCAGGATAACATTAAAATAATCAATTTCAATATTATATTTTATAAGTTCATAAAGATATATTGTTTACACTTTACACCATCGTAAGCTATTGGAAATTACTATTTATATAATTTGTTGGCCGTAACATGACTTTTATTTCTAGAGAATAACCAAGTTTGTGAGTCTAATTCCTAGTCTATTCCCATGTCTGGCATCTGCTTGCTCTGTTCTTGAACGTTTTTATTTTTTCCAACTTTGTTAGTACAAGCAGGAACAAAAAAGACCAATATAACTTAGTTATTTTAAATATATGTTAGAAATACATACAGGTTAATTTCGGCTGTAAGATTCGAAACGGTCAATCAAACTTAACTGGTTTTTTTAATTAATGTGAGTTGACGACAGATGTACGAGTTGTAAATTTTTTTATAGCCATAATGTTATTAAAAAGGCGGCTATAATTTAGCATGATGAAATGGAATGGCCTACAATGAGGTCGCGGGTTCGATCCTAGTCCTCGAAGTCCACAACTGCCTTCAAAGATCCATGGGCATTATTTATGATGGTAAAGGATCTGGGACTACGAACATTTGGGGTCTATATCTTTAATGTTTTCTCATTTATTCTAAGAGTAAACCTTTTCCAACAAGGTGTTGTTTTCCATTTTAGTTTCTGCTTGACCAACGGCATAACTGATAATTCTACAATTTCTAAACAAACATATGTCCATTTTACAACATATTTATTTTAAAACAAATACACATTGTCAGTTGCAAAGAATAAAAACGTCCGAGGATAAAGTAAAAAATTACAGATTAAAAAACATTAGTTTGTGTCAAAAAATCAGTCGCAACGCTCATCATGTCTTTCGAAGCTTTAAACGGACATTGCAATTTACAACCCCACCAGAATTATTTGGCATAAACAAAGAAACATGCTTCCCTACAGCTCAAACCAAAAACAAAGAAATTTCTTTTGTTGTACTATTTTATTGAAATGAATATGTTCGGTGGGCAAATGAATTAAAATATCTAATAATGGAGCCAGCCCTGACGAATTTTTACTTTAGCGTTTTGTTGCTAGTTTTTCACACTTTTTTTGTAACTTATTACTGCCCTAAATAACATAGACATTAATTATCACAACTCTTTCGTCACATATCTACACAATACTTTATCTATGCAACAAAACCATTCCATAATATCTGGAAAAGTATAAAATGCCATCAGAACTGACTCTCATAAAATTAGAACTGTATATCTGGAATAACATGGATGTATATCATAATAGACAAATAATTAAAATAAAGTGATTTTAACACAATTGATATAGGAGCGGTAATAAATTCATAATATACATAAATATAAATGCTAAAAATATACAAGTTAACATTAAAACTAATAATAATGAGAAATATATATAGAACACAATACAGTGTGCATATGTTGAATGTGTGAAGCTCCATGTGTGTGCACTAGATCATGTGTATGGATTATTCATAAAGTAAATTCGAAAACTGACATATTTGGCATTCATCAATCAGCCTTATTTAGATGCGGATTCAGAACACGAGTAGAAAGTATGTTGTTTTTTTCTTTGGTGCCTGGATAGGCAGACGAGTAGACGGGCCACCTGAATGTGAGTAGTCACCGCCCATAGACTTCTGCAATGCCAGGGCACAGCAAAGCTGCTGCCTACCGTTTAACATGGGAACGTATAGTTTTGACAACGGTTAGCGCAATGTTTAAGACATACGCGTTTTGTGTCCGTCTGCACTAGTCGTTAAGTCAGAGCGTACCTAAATAAATAAAGCCTATACTTAACCAGTCATGTATCATTGGCTTGCCGGCTAGCGCACAAATACTAGCAACACTCGCCGTTCTTACATGCAATTTTTAACTTTGAAATTATAGAAATAATATTGATTTTTGCTTGTATTTACTCCCTACTTATTACCTTTTTCCGAACACCGGTATCCATTTGAGACATGAGAGGTTAATGACAATTTCATATTTTCTGTACAACATAGTTTAATCGTTTTAATTGATGCATTATCACACTTAAAAAAAAACTAGGCTTTAAACTTTAGTGCAGATATACGTTAACGGCAAATTTTTTACACACTTTACAGCATGCTGTCTACTCGTGCCTGAAATAAGTATCATCTAAAAGGACCTTCGAGTGAAACAAAAAATCGCGCCTCGCTGTGTCGTTTATTCAAAATAGAGTAATTTACAAGAAAGATTTACAATGAGTTCTTATAACAAAATGGATTGTTCGTTACATTTATTATTAGTGCTCCTGAATGTACGTTATTGTACGGGGATTTCTGCCGGTTTTATGTTCATTTAAACGATTTGTTACGCTTATTTTATATAAATCAGCGATTAATAATTTGGTACACAAGATCAACAATTTTAGGTTTATTTTGATATAACACATGCGGGGTATTAGTGGATGCTTTTTATTTGTCATAGACAGATGATAATGTATGTAAAATTTAAATTAACATAATGTAATGACTAATTTATTCTTAAAGTCAATTGAAAATATGATTTTATCGAAGTGAAGTAAAATTAAATTAGGCCACCACGAGTGTTCATTAAATTATTAACATTGGATTTGACGTTTTTTATACGTTTATTTTGTTAATAGTTTTCAATAGTTTTCAAATGAATAATGGCAGCAAATGTAAACTCTTAGTCGGAGAGTAAGAAAGTTACAGTTGCAAGAATGTTTAATGTAATGAACACAATTAGATTATACATTTATTTTTCCTGCAAAATATAGTCTAGGCATCCATTTTTCTATACACCATAAGTCTTAGAACTGCTAAACTCAGCATGTCAAATTAATCTGGAATTCGTTAATTTTCCAGATATATTTGACATTTCCATTCTGGCAACCCTGTTTTGGTACTTGGTGACGTCAATTATTCTGTCAATAGCTTAAGGTATGCTACCTACCCACGCCAATGACCTTGACGATTCAAGTGTCGACCCTTCGAAGTTTTTTTGTAACGCGATGTAATTGTTACGATTTCCGTAACGTACAACCTTAAGCGGATTTAAAATTCGAACTCTATTTGTACAGTGTAATTGATTTAGTAACGGATAATGTATTGGCCACTAACCTTTGAAGATAGCTGTGAATACCGCTGGAGTGCGTATTCTGGCAGTTGTTGTTTGTTAGTATCGAATATCAGGACTATAGATATCGAAGTGATGTAAAATGTTACGCGGACATTGAAACACGGTTTGTGCAGTGTAATTGATTTAGTAGACGATGACGTCATTTATTATGATGTCACTAGGCTACCGAACGGACCATTTATTTACTTTAAAAACAGTGGGCATAAATAGAGCCGAAAAACAAAATCAAAATTTATCCTAAAAGGTAGATATAATTTTTTGTCTTGTTAGACAGAGAGCACACTGTATATAAATGACGTCACTAGTATGTCATACAAATTCCATACTGACACTCGCTTCTTACACCGAACAAAACTTTAAATGCTAACTTTAAATTAATCGGGATTTTGTAAGCCTATTTTTACAATTTACACAGTGAAATGAAACTTACTTTAGGGATTTTATTTTTACATGTTAGTCCGTCTCGTGATCATAAAGGCTGTAAGCTTTCGGAACAAAAAAGTAAAAATAAACCGCGATAAAATTAGTTTTATTTCAATGTGTAATATTCACGTAAATAAAAGAAACCATTAATTTATACAGAATACATATTAATAACATTTTTATCTAAGCCTGTTATTTTTAACAAATCAAATATCTGTCCGGTAGCCTCTCTTTACTCGAGCTGTAGTACTGTCTTGTAAGATGTATGTTAACAGCTAGATCCGCTAACGTATACGTGACTAAATCAAATAACAAAAATGACGGAGTTCTGAGGTTATAAACATACAAAATCACGTCGAATTGAGAACCTCCTCCTTTTTTTTGGAAGTCGGTTAATAACGAAAAATAAGAAATATGGTTAATTTTAGAACCGGTTTTAACTGCTGCATTACCTATTATTTCATTATGGTGAGGTAGTTAAATGGTTTGCAGTAATGGAAGGGACCTTATATACAGTATGTTGCAGAAAAGTGGTACCAGTAAAAGATCCACGTCTAGTGCTAGTTAGTGATTACTGATTAGTAACTTATACAGACTGACTGGTAAAACAACGGACATACTGATGATAGAGGGGACTTTTTTTTAGCGAATTACGCTTGCGTTTGACCATTATCTCGCCTGATAGTGATGATGTGGTCTACGGTGAAGCACGTTTGCCTAGAAGATACCTATTCACTCTTGACTTAAAGATACCCAGATTATAATTTTCGGGAAATATAGACTCCGGCAAAGAGTTCCACTCTCTAGCGGTGCCCATGATAAATGTATTAGCAAAACGCTTCGTGCGCGCTGGTGGAACATCAACCATGTATCGATGGATTGACTTGGATTGTCGTTCTAAATATGTAAAAAACTAGGTGCTTAATATTTCACCTAATTATCTACTAAAAGCAATAATTGGGGACACTCGAAAGCAGTGTCCACTGTTATAGAGCGTAGTAAAAATTTACAAATGAATCACACAGCAAGAGAAGTACCCGCAAAATATGCCAAAAGTATCAAATACCTACCGGTGTCCGTTTCAACAAAATTTACATAGTACCTCCATGCTAGATATTTTTGCACTGTTTTTCAACAAACAATATTAAAGATCATAAACCCCGCCCACTCGAGCCAGCGCATACGTTTACCATGCTTTCAGAATTTTATTCCATAAGTTTCGTTAAAGTTGTCTTTATAGTTTATTGGTATTGTTTTGATTTTATTTCTGTATATGTTATATGAGTCCATAAATTTTTATATCTCTGAGAATGTCTTTTGTTCAACCAGTCAGCCGGTATAAAAAAATATGAATTTTAAATTTTATAAGCATGTTTGATACGTGATCTTAAAATTGTGTTGTTACTTTTAAACCTCTTGTTAATGTATCTACCTATTATCTAGGCCTTAAATATACTTAAGACACTACAAAAATATTTCATTACTATTTATCATTGGCTTCGGGAATCATAAAACAAGGTAATTCGATGAGGTTTACTTTTTTCAATTTTACCGACAAGATAACAATCACACCAAGCGCCCCCCCCCCCATTACACCGCATTGTTATGTATACCACCTTTTTGCAACAGCCTGTATATTTGTGACTGAATTTTCCGACCACAGTACGTACGCATGCCGTGGGCCGATCAGCCAGTATATATCCAGATACATAAAGCCGGCATAATTCAGACGACCGACGCAAGACGCAACGTCTTTCGATGATTGATATTGGGACTGCGCTGTACTTGCAATCGGGCACAGTAGAGCCATTGCTATAGTATAAAAAAGTTTCGTAAACGTGCTAAACTGTTTTTATGAGAAAAGCGTGATTAAACATCTTTCAAACCTGTAAACGATACAATTATGATTGCTAATTTAATAACCAAAACCGATTTTAGAGTTGAGCGCGTTTAAGTTTGCGGTGGGCACCGGCGGGATCCCCTCGTGTGTTGTTGTATGTTGTATTGTGTTGTTGTATGTTGTGTTGTGTGTTGTGGTAGCGGCCTCAGCTGGCAGGCGGCATGGCCACGTCGCCGGCGCGCTCCGTCCGCAGCCACTCCACGAACTCGTCCAGCATCACCGGCCCTGTTGACATCAACACCCATCTTCATCACAAGAGCTATACCTCTTTAGTTCATTACTTTGCTATGAACTAACCATTTATTTTTCCACACACACAATACAGAAACGGACAAATATATATTATATCTAATTTACGTAATTCCACGGTTTGCTGCAACATGTGCGGTGGAAGGGGCACCAGCTCAGTACACGCTGCTGAAAAACAGCACTGATTTTCAGCTGGACCCCACCGTCGCTTCATCGTAGCACAACAATTCATATTTCCAGCTCCTCCCTATATTTCTATTTGATTAATTTGATTGCGAGGTAAGACAGTCAGGATAAAATGCTTCAGACATATGAAGGAAGTGACAATGCTTCAGGAATTACTTTCTAAAAGGGTTTCTGAGCGCACAGAACGCTCAAGGATTTCTGTATATTCTAAATTTGCCCTTGACATCGTGTATGAGTTATCAAGTCGTGTTGTAGGCAATTTTGTCTCCAGTATGGGTCGTTCGACTCGACTGGGATGGTATCACCGTTTTGCAGATTATTATCAATGTAATACGACAATATAATCAGTATGTGAAATTGGCGAAAGCAAAAAACGATGTATAGACATTAGACATAGATGGTGGTAATCAATTACCTTCAAGTGACACGCTTGCTTGTTTGGCGCCATTGTAATATTTTTCAAATTATATTGCCTATGTGGGGTACCAAATTCTGGTGACACCCTGTATATTTTTATTATTCACAAGAAAAGAAAATACAATAGTCAAATGCTTTTTGAAAAATACGATATAGCTTTTTTCGTATATCAACATGTTTTTCTATCACTTGACAGTTGGCAATTTAAGTATAACATTATTTGAAACTTTCAATTATTATATACTGCAGGTGTTCATGTCTCCGGATATCTCCTATCATAAGCAAATAAAGTTATCCTGCCTAATTACACCGATTTGTCTGAAAGTGGAACACATTGGTGTATACACAATATTGATTCAGATCGAAGTGTATCGAAGTACATGTTTGTGTGTGTGTGTACTCACACGCTCCATCCGCGTCGTAGGCGGTGAGGTGTGCGTCGACGGTGCGGCTGAACTCTAGTATGTTGCACCACTGGTCGCGGTTGACGACGCGGTACCGACGCTCGCGCGTGAGGAACTCCGCGAGGTGTGGTCGGAGCGGCCAGCGCGGGAGCAGCACCGCCAGAAGCGCGCGCGCCGTCGCCGTGTCCAGCGACCGCTGCTCCTTATCCTGGACACAAGGTTTCATCATTGGCGTAGCTACACACGGTTAGTCAGAAAGGGTGCACTAAGCTACTACGGTAAGCGCAGTGCCGTCCGGTTAGAATATCAAGTAGCGAAAGAGAGCGAGAAGAAGTCGTCGAGGGTCAGAGAAGTCCAGAGAATAAGAGAGGAGTTGAGCCGAGAGACCCTCCCTCCCCCGGGATAAGCCACCGGGACCCTACATCCAGTCACTAACCGGCATAACGGACCATCCCAAGATTATGCGCCGCATGGTGAGGGAGACTCTCGTGGTGGTTAGTCATGATTAGGCCTCTATACCATACCATGGGCGGCCAGCGGTACAACGGTTTCTAAGGCGGATACACCTCCAACCAACAATGAACCGGCTAATACCCACACGGCCAAACATGTAGTCCCTCCGACAAAAACAAGATGTACAATGGTTGATCCCGACACACTTGCGTGTACCACTATGGCAGGTTTTACACCCTGTGTACGGTGGTCACTAGCCGGACGGAGATGAATACCCTACCACCAGCAAACTTAAAGTATCTCATAAAAACATTTTCTTATTTTTACCATTGTTCATATTTATTTAAGAAATCCACAACCTGGTCGCTGCTTTAAATTTAAAGCCAATAGTTGGCGGCAAAATACAAAAAAGTGAATTAATTTGGTACACACATTCTGTATAAACTTGTAGTTAGTGCAGAAATTATCCATAGGATATAACAATGCCCAACGTCGCAAACAACTCAAATATCTTAGTCATTGAACCTTAGACCAACAACTTTATACCACACAAAATACACATTCTGTATATGACATTGAAAACTTGCTTTAATTTATCAGTTCAAGGAGACTTTAAATTATATTTATTCTAACATTCCATAAATACTTGATAGTCTAAGTATTGTGCGTAAATATAATTTTAAATTGTATATATAATATATTGTACCATACTCACCCTAGCGAAATCATATGAATATCTGTATATAGCCTTAAATATATAAGGATCATTGAGTAAGCTGCGTAAATGTTCTAATTTATTCTGCAGTTTGTGCACACTGTCACTTTGTAAATCTGTTAAACCTGAGAAGAAAGAGAATTTAAAAAAAAAAGTATTCTATACATCACAGAATGTGTACATACATACATATACACTCACGCCTGTAATCCCCGAAGGGGTAGGCATAGGTGTAACCAGTACACCCACTTTTCACCGAATTTATTACCATACCGGGCACAATTCCAGACTCCGAACCGATACTGAGTATTTCTAAATAGAAAAACCCAATATCACTTTACTCGATACCCGGGGATCGAACCCGAGACCACAGCACAGTCGTAACACATGCGCTATTACAACTGCGCAACCGAGGCAGTCTAACAATAAACGATACTAACCTTTTAACCATTCTTCTTGTGTGAAATAACCCATTTGTTTAGCTCCCATTTTGTATGCAATAACCAACATGACTACATTTTCTGGGTCTACTCCTAAGTCTGCACAAAATTTTTCCATACCTTCTGGACCTGCAAATTACAAATAATTTTGAACATTATTTTAGGCCCAATGGGTAGTGGTCATTACTGTTACACAACATAATTTTTGGTGTAGGGATTTAATCTGATGGTTCTAGATTTTTAGACGGCTGCATTTCCGTTATATCATGGAGAATATTTTTTTTTTCACATTTGTCTTGAGTTCTAGCAAATGCTCAAATTGATTAACTCTAACATAATGATTTATGAGTACAATCAGTTTTAGTACTACCATGCTATGGCTTGACATAATATTTAGGTGACCTGGTGCCAGCACACAGCATTTGAGAAACAACGATCAATTCTGTTGTCACAAACTAAACTAAAATTTTGTATCAAATCAGTTGTGCAATGCAATCAAAACTGCAATGACAGAACTAAATTAAGTTTACAAAAAATATTATATACTTAGCACTGATCTAATTAAAAACAATTTTTTTGATTCACTTTTATGACAATAAAATTGGCTCCAACCCTCACCTAATACATCTGGCTCTGTGACTGTGGTGTATTCTTTGAACCATGTTAAACATTTCTTCACGCTGAAACTTGTGTCTTCAGATTTGGAATGTCGACGTGAACTGCAAACAATAAAGTAACACACTGAAATCGTCGGATTAAATGACTTGACTTAGAATTATACATTTTAAATACATGTCTACTACAATATTTTTTTTACATTTAAGTTATTTTAAGTAAATGACATAAAAGTTTTTATCCTGTAATAAAGTATTGGTATCAACAAGCAAATAGAGATAAAATGCTTTTTTGTTGCGAAGCTGTAATTGCTTCAACAGAATACCTCTAAATCATAATATGGACCTGTTCTGCACTGCTACAAATAAAGCTAAAGGCACACCATCTCAAGACTTTTTGTATAGCACTTTTTGATATTATTACTGAGAATAATATTTTGATATAATATCATCGTTTCTCGACTCATACTGCAGTATTACAATTTTAAGTTGTATGTAACATTGTGTATTTAATTATATATTGAAGCTTGTAATTAGCAAATTAAATTGTCATATAGATACTATACATTGTGTTATTATTCGGTAAGCCTTCCAACAAGTAAATAAATTAATAAAAATCATTTAAGAAATCAGCAACATGTATTTTGATAAAAAGAATTTAACTCTCCTATTACTCTTAGAAGTTCTCCTGTGAGTATAGCTATAGATGTGAAACAACACACAACAACGCAACAACATGACAAAAATATACCTGCTATTTCTAGACCGTTTGTGGTGATGGTGGTCATCTATTGACGTGGCTCCTGGCAGGACATCACCCCCGTTAGTGGGCGCACCGCTTCGCGTACGTTTACTGCAACGAGGCATCGCTCCACCACCCTTTTAAATAATCATAGTACAATAATTAATATATGAAATAATGAAGTTCTCTGTGTGAACTGATGGAGCTGATATGGATTTTGACTACAGAATGAATGGGTTGAATCAACCATTATTCTTACAGAAACCGAGGGATCTGTTGCATTAAGTTTGGTGTATGTGATTTCCAAAGGTCCAAATTGCCTTATCTTCCTAATCCCTATTCTTTCAAGCTTGGCAACATACCATGTTTCTTCTAGTATTGTAAGTATTCAAGAGCAGTGGAGATTACTGATTGTCAGGTGGTTCACTTTATGATAGTTGGCCTCTACTTAACAAGGTAAAAACTAAAAACATTGTGTCAATGTAGCCAAGCTAAAATTATACTATAGTTATTTGAAAATTAATAAAATGAATCGCTTTGCAAATATGAAAATTATACATACATACATACATACATATACTCTCACGCCTGTTATCCCCAAAGGGGTAGGCAGAGGTGTAACCAGTACACCCACTTTTCGCCAAATTTCGGTCCCATAATGTGATAGGGGGCGAGCCTATCGCCACACCGGGCACCATTCCAGACTCCGGGTTAATACTGAGTATTTCTAGGTAGAAAAACCCAATATCACTTTACCCGACCCGGGGATCGAACCCGAGACCTCAGCACAGCAGTCGTAACGCATGTGCAATTACAACTGCGCCACCGAGGCAGTCGAAAATTATGAAATCTGCTTTTATTCTTCAAGCTTATACTAGGTGTGGATTGTATTAACACTTTTACTGTGATGCACATGTTAGGGGCGTTTTGAAAACACGCTAGGTGTGTGCACTGCAGGGAAAGTATCAGCACTCCCTTCTCACATGCATGAAGAGGCATTATAAACTGGACAAAAACAAAGTAGGTTCACAAATAATATTAATTGTTTAAAACTAATGGCATACACCTTTGACTCCTCTAACATATTGTGTGTGTTCATTGATAATTTATTGCTTGCTTTGATGGTGAAGGAGAACATTGTAACAAAATCTGCATATGTTAGAATTTGAATGTGAATTTTACAAACCCGAATAGTTAAGGCCCAACTCTAGCTGTGGGACAGTGTTTAATATAGGGCACACTGTATCAAATACACTCAAATACTATTTTAAATATTGTTCATGCTCCATACTGTGAAGATTCAATGTTACTGGCAGTCTTTTATTATGGTTGAATATTAATTTGTGTATTTTGTACTTATACACATCTTTAATCAGTGGTTAAATACTGATACATTTGGCTTTTTTTAATTTAGTGCCTTGATAGGCAGACGAGCAGATGGGCCACCTGATGGTAAGTAGTCACCGCCGCCCATAGACTTCTGCAATGCCAGGGCACAGCAAAGCCGCTGCCTACCGTTTTCTTTACAGCCGGTTACCTGTAAGCTGCGCCTCAGAGGCTGTTACAATTTTTTATTTTATTTTATTCACATATAGATCAGTGTCGAAATCCAAGATAGTCCTAAAATTTTACATTACTTAAGATGTTTAATGGAAGATACTAAACAAGGATGTATGTCATAACTCACACTATGCAGTTTCATCATTTTGAGAAATACATCTAGGTTGTTTAAATATAGTGGGTCAATATGTTGCTGACACAGTTTTTTTGCACATAAAAACCACCAATGGAAATATTATTATGTAATTAATAAGTAAATAATAATAAATACACCCAACAGTCACATACATAATTCTGACCACACACTAGGTAAAACATGTATTGTTGGTATCATGGACTACCAAAGACTATGGTCCCACAACACCCCAACCCAAAACAAATATCTATCTGTCACATAAATATTTGGTTTGGTGTAAGAATAGAACCCATTGCCTCTCATTTCACAGCCAGCTACTCACCCGCTGTACCAATGGAGGCTGTTAATTACTTCTCGATTTGGGAGATATTTAATAAATAATTATTTTAAATTAAAATTTGCATAAACCACTATTCGATCATAATCATCGTTGTATCTAGCAATGTTAAATTTATAATTCTGAAGACAGATAGACACAGTTATTCTAGACGTAAATTGTAGTAAGAATAATACTGAAGGTCATAAGATAAGTTACTAAATTCTATTGTCATGTTATTAAGGTATGACAGAAACTAAACATACACAATGTAATGTTGAATGAAGAAAACTCATATATTATATTGTTAGAAACACAACAGAGTGTTATTTAAGGTACCTTAAAAAGCACATAAACAATGATTACCACTATAATGATCACTGTTACACACCTCAATGCCCACTGTTAACAACCCCATGTTTGTATTTATCAAATACCACTCTCCAATTATTCTCTAGTGCATACAGACATAATAACCCTCTATGCTGAACTGTCACCAGATTAACAGCAGTTTAAATCTATGTGAACTGATTTGCACAACATATCCGTATTGTGGACAGTCCTAGAATGGACTGTGCTCCAGAACGCCAAGCACTCTTTTTTATAGTAAACCCATATGCCACTCAGTTGATAATTATCAATCTACCCATAGATATTAATGAAATACCCTCTATATATCTAATATTTGGGACTTAACAATACAATATAATACTCTACTTTTTTACTAGCTCTTGAGTTTATAAATAGGCTTATAAACATTAGTGTTAGGAATGAGTACTAGCATGTAACAAAAAACAAACTAGATTATTAGAAAACTTAATAGTGCTAAAATCTTTTATACATATATATTACTCAAGGCTTCCACAATAGTTTATTTTTGTTTAGGAATAAGATTCTAAGTTACACAGCTTCAACCATTGCTTATAATTTAGCTATACTTATGCTTACATATACTATGTAGATAGATCAAAGTTTATTTTGTAATGTAAATATTTATTATACCCAGAAACATAGTTTGCTAGATTTTCTGATAATACAAGTCACTAATTAGCTTACCAATTGAAGTATTCACACAAATAATTATAATTAGCTCATTTCAAGAGCAGTTTAAAGTCAATTTACAAAAAATTACAAGTAATATTAATTATTAAAAAAATAAGGGCCTCTAACAAAGAATTGTAGAAAAAGATTTTTCTTATTTTGTTCTCTTCATCCATAAATATCCTTGTGTATGTAAATGTGTTGTTAAGATGTGAGTCAAATGTGATAAAAATATTAGATAATGTTATTTGGAATGTCAGTCAACAAAAATCAGCTGAATATGACATCACATAGTTGTGAAAACAAAGTAGTTTAGAGGTTATATACTAGTTTCCTTTATATGCTTAATACATCACTTCTAGCTTATTTCCTGTATACACCAGTACCAGACTAGATTGCATAAGTAAATATATTTATACTAATCTCGGGAACTGTTTACAACTTAATATAATTTATTACTTTGCTATTTAATATTCATACATTTATGATTCATAGCAAATAAACGCACAAACTTACTATTGGTGGCAGATTCGATATGAAATTTGAAAACTTGAAGGGGTTGTCGTCTCCTATTTTGCGATATTTAAATAAGCAGTCCCACAAAAATGTCCTCTTAACTGACAGCTACTTAATAACCTGAAATAAAAAAATCAATGTGGGTGCAAAAGGAAAATAAGTGACATAATAACATGTAAAAATGTCGCAGTAATCAATATTTGCAAACAATTGGTGATGTTCAATGAAAATATTGCAAACATTTAGGGAGAAACTATGATTCGAACAATAATTCTACTTAAAAACAGTTATGGAAAAATATTCTCACCTTCTCTACGTGTTAGTAACAAGAATATATTTAGCTGTCTATTTTTGCAAATAATAACTCCTAATACACAAGTGAGACGATAATTTATGATAAATTTCTTAAAACCAAACAGCAGACACAGCGGCTGAGAAAAACTCAAAACGAAGTTAGCGTTCTGTTTTTGCAAATCACTTATGTCATTCGCAAAGTTTTGTAAAGCATTATATTAATATAATATAAAAAACTAATTTATGTTATAGGTAAGAATAACACATATTTTTATTAGTATTTTTCTTTATAGTTACTATAATCTTAGTACAATAAAATCTATCAAGTTAATCAAAATAAAAGGCATAAATAAAACGTTTTCTTGCAGAGTATTTAGTTTCTGAACGAATAGCAGTTTATACAAATTCAAATGCATTGTTCCAAATATGAATTATTATTCGTTATCATTTATTTTGTATTCATTAAAAAACTAGGTACCTATAATACATTTGGCACCACATAGATGTACATACTTTGGTACATACTTAGTTTCAAAATTATGTGAATACTTAACACTAACAGTCACTAAACATTTAAAATTTTATTGTTCTGTTCAACAGCTTTAGTGAGCTTTTTGCTTTGTATGAATTTTTGTTTTCGTAATAAGATAGTTTTGTTCAGCGCTTTTTTAATAATTATAATTTTTAAGGTTTTGTTAATGCATGGGAGACCAGAGAAAGTCCATATAGAGAAAAACTTTTTATTATATTAATTACTCACACGAAATTACAACTAACCTCTTACACTCTATAGGGATGGGCAATGCCAATACTAGTGATGCCCACATTGTCACTTAACAATAATAATTGGAATGCTCAATAATAATAATAAAAATATATAATTACCTGTGATATTCTAAATGATTTTAATTTTATGATATAAACAATTAGGCACTTTAACCTCTCATGTATCACAGGGACACGGGTGTTCAGAAAAAGGTAATAAGTAGTGAGTAGAAATACAAGCCAAAACATTATTTCTATAATTTTAACGTTACAAATACGCTTAAAACCATGTCAATAAGGACGACTATTGACTCGGTTTGGATTGAGTTTTTGTCCGGTAGCCGGCTACCGAATGATACATGAGTAGAATTGTGGCGTCAAGGCCACACATACCATTTAATGATGTACATGAAAAAGATTGTACTCTGGAATATACTCAGTAATTAAATTATTAATATAAGTAGAGCAGAAGAACCCCACAGAACTACTACATACATACATATACACTCACGCTTGTAATCCCCGAAGGGGTAGAGGCAGAGGTGTAACCAGTACACCCACTTTTCGCCGAATTTCGGTCCCATAATGTGATAGGGGGCGAGCCTATCGCCACATCGGGCACCATTCCAGACTCCGGGTTAATACTGAGTATTTCTAGGTAGAAAAACACTAATATCACTTTACCCGACCCGGGGATCGAACCCGAGACCTCAGCACAGCAATCGTAACGCATGCGCAATTACAACTGCGCCACCGAGGCAGTCCCCACAGAACTAATAAAGTGACATTCAGCGACACTGACTGAAATATTAAAACTAAATGGTTTAATGTTGCGAAAAGTATTAGGATATCATAATCTTTTATTACAATTACTTTTCTTTTTGAGTTATACTTAAATATTTTTTCAGTCTTGATTCTTACTAGTGTCGTCATGCGCTCTGACGCGGTGACGCTTAGCTTTTTTTTTCACTACGCCATGGGGCAAGGAGGTGAAGAAGCGGTCGAGGCTCTAGTTTCAGAGTACTCAGAAGGCAGCAACACGGCCAAACATGGTACCCCGACTCTAGACCCCCGACAAAAAACAACTTGCGCGTTTTCATACAAAATAAGGATTTCGACGGTATTCTGATGTATTACGACTCTGAATTAATCCAAGTCAGAACCGTGGTAGTGACAGTGTTTGACCGAAATCGAGCTAAACGAGAAAGATTGATAGAACCAGATCGTATAAGGAAGTGGTAGAGTCACACTGTAAACAGTTTTGCCCAGAAGTATAAGCGGGCCTCCTCTACCGGGCTATTACCACTGCCTTACAGTGGCCGTAGTTTGAGTTTTTTTACCAACTCGATCGCGTTAGCGTTAACGCGGTTTTGTATGGCATTTGATCAGCGCCATCTAGTGTCAATATTGTGAATCATAATTTGTGAGTGCGAGATTTGTTTATGTTACGTTGTCACGGTGACGATCAAATCCAAACGAATTAACGCGTGAAATCGGGTCATTTTGCGAGTGCGAGTTGCAAATTTGACCCATTTGACAGTTATTACTCACGAACGCGACGGTAAAGTTATTCGCAAGGGATTTTGCAGTGAGAGAGCTTGTAAAGTGGTATTTTATTAGAAGATTTGTGTTTGTGAACTTGTGCTCATACAAAATAAAATGGCATCACGATTTTTTTTTGCTTGGAGAATGGTTGCGACTGCTGGGGCACAAGATGATCGTAATAAAACTTGTGATCTTCTTGCAAGAGCCCGCAGAAGCAATAACCCATTGTATGATCTCTCGGACACGGAATTTAGGAAACAATATCGTCTCTCTAAGAGAGAATTCAAGTTTTTATGTAAGGAGTTAAGGCTCTTGACTAACTTAAAATCCTCTCAACGGGTTACTTTGGAAATAAAGGTAGGTGCCGGTGGTTACTTAAGTTTATTATATGTGACATGAGTATGTTCAATTGTGTATAGACTTTTATTATTCTAGGTCCTCACAGCACTATTTTTCTTTGCGACGGGATCTTACCAGCGACCCGTGGGAGTAGCAAAGCATATTTCCCAAAAAATGTGCAGTGTTTATATTGAAGAGGTAACCAAGGCTCTGACACATACAAATATTATAAATAAATATATTCGGTTTCCTGACACACCGGCTGCTAGACAAGCAATTAGTCAAAGGTTTGTTCAATATAACTTAATGATATTATATAAGCACCTGAATTATAATAAATTGGTTTAATACCAAATGTATAATCATTATAATTACAGGTTTTTTACTAAATATCACATGCCTGGTATAATTGGATGCATTGATTGCACTCATTTTAAAATATTTGCACCACCCAGGGAAGAAGAACATTGGTATTATTGCCGAAAACATTTTCACTCACTTAATGTGCAAATGGTAAATATCTATATCACAAATTAATTGTTTTCTACATATATGTAGGTGCTTTTTTATTTTCTATGATCATTAACTTATTTACTTTTGTGTAGGTATGTGATGACAACTATAGAATTTTAAATGTGAACGCAAAATTTGGAGGAGCAAACCATGACTCATTTATTTGGGAGAATAGTAATGTCAACAATTATATGCAGTCCTTGCATCAAAACGGGGAAACAGTGTGGCTCTTAGGTAAAATTTCTTAGTACAATATATCAACATTGAGTTTACTTTATGTTGAAAATATTAATTGGTAAACAATCACATACTTTATAATGGCAACTAATTTTAGGTGACTCTGGATATCCACAACGTCCATGGCTAATGACTCCTATTTTAGATGCTGCTCCCAACTCTCTAGAGGCGAATTATAACTCAAAGCATATGAGAGCTAGGGTTGTAATAGAAAATACTTTTGGAAGATTAAAAAATCGCTGGCGCTGTTTGAACAAAGAAAGGGCTCTTCATTACAAGCCATTAAAATGCTCACAAATAATACAGGCATGTTGTGTTTTGCACAATATAGGAATTAGTAGTGTAACAGTGGAAGAAGAAGAAATCATAAGTATGTATTTATTAACAAAAATAGAATATCCATAATGTCAAATACTTTTATACATAGTTTGTAATGTATACTCGTGTTAATTGTAGGATTGGAGGATAATGATGACCAAACCCATGATGAGAGATTAATCGGGGATAGACATAATTCCACAACAGATCTTATTAGGGGAAGGGTATTGAGAGATCAACTAGTAAGAAGATTGCAGCAATAATTGTTTTATTGGCATCACTAATGTAACCAGTGATTTATTTGCGGGAAGAGTTAAGGCAGGATGAGTAATACCAATAAAAAGGGTAAAATGGAGGTGGAATTAATGGCTGTACATGCAATCTCAAGATAAATTGACTTTGAAAAGAAACAGAAATGCCTGAAGATGTAAACATTTAATTTGACAAACACCATAATTTTGCACAGGAATTGTTAGTTTCTATAATGGAATATAACATTTAAGCTGGGTAAAGAGTTAATCAGGTGAGGTCCAACCATTATTATTTTTCTAATATCCAGACATTGAAATCCTGCTTAAAGCGTAAGTTACCACTAACATATGTGTTACATCATGTCCACTGCAGGCCCCAGCGGATCCTTGCAACCTGTCTTTGAGGTATTTTCCAGTTTGTGTTGACACGTACAGTCAGCAGCAGAAGTAGCTAAACAACCAAGGTGTTCATATAGTACTATACACTCAAAGTGACCAAAATGATCTACACACCAAAAGTTTCTAAATGTTGTGAGCACTCAATCTGTCAATTATAACTGAGCACATACATTGTCAAATATTTAGTAGCAAACTGAAGGCCGTTGTTATGATAAACAATCTGGTATCTACGCAGATTTCCAGAACAAATTAACAAACACGAATAATAAATTCTATGTATATATGTTTTTAGACTCATAATTGTTTGGAATAACCTTACTATAATGTCATGATTTGTCAAATGGATTTATTTTATCAAATACTAATCAAGTATTGATTTCATTCCTTGTATGACGTCAGTGACGTATCGTTGTTTCGAATTACTTGAATACTATGCAAATTATATGAAGTCAAAATAAAATATATCCACTAATATATTTTCCGACGCGTACGATTCATACAAGCGCTCCGTACTCACCTGCCAAATTAAAAGCCAAATAATTATTAATTATATTTTAAGTATATAGATATCATAGCTTTCATAAATTCGTTGTGTATTATTATAATGTTAACATAATGTAACTTAAGATGTAAATTTTTTTTTTGTAAGATATAAATTACTATTTAAGATTCTTGTAATGTAGCATTAAATTATCCACATTATTAAAAATGTCATGCATGCCTATGATCGGTATGATTACATTGTATTTTAAATAATTAGTTTAAGAATATGTAAATTGAATTAATATGTAATTACTCTGTTGGTGTGCTAAAAAGTAAAAATAAAGTGATTAAATTTTGCCTTCTCCGTAAGTAATCTTTACCAGCGGACCCACATGGAATGTATCACTAATTAATCTCAGAAATATTCTTTTGAAGTTAAAAAATATTAAAATTATAAAAATTTAATATCGCTGTGATTTGAAACTCGATGAAACAAATATTTAAAATACATCACCACTAAGAGACAATCACATAAATATAGGTCGGCAAGAAAATGAAATAGAATACATTACACAGTATATTATGTTCTAGGTTTATGTATTTTTTTAACCACGAGTGTGCCAGTATTGTTGGCGCGCCGGTGTTCCATTTGATACTTGACTGGATGTGTGTTGATACGCGGGTACGCGCCTGCGTATAACAAAGCTAACTCGTAGGTTAGTATGTGTTAATACGCGCGTATGCACCTGCATATTACAAAGCTAACTCGCACGTTACTTTCTCAAATTTTAAGTTTTGTTATGTTAGTATGTTTAATACGCTTGTATGCACCTGCGTATTACAAAGCTGACTAGCACGGTACTTTCTCAAATTTTAGGTTTTGTTATATTAGTATGTGTTAATACGCGCGTATGCGCCTGCGTATTACAAAGCTTACTCGTAGGTTACTTTTCTGAAGTTTCAAGTTTTTTATGTTAGTATCTGAATGCGTGTTTGCGCATGCATATTAAAAAGCTTACTCATAGGCATTGACATATATTCTACCGATAGACACGAATTGTCGTAGAAACAATATGTTCCAAATAACTTTTCCGCACATTAATGCCATCGATTCCTTTTCTAAGCCAAAGACCAAAGAGCATCACAATGAGCAGATGCGACAGTTCATTCCAATTTTTGAGGAACTATTCTGGAGATTGTGTAGTTGTGTAAAATTTTATTTTATTATCCAACAGTGGCAGAGCCCAAAATAATGTATTTCATCATCATGTATTTTGTTGAAACAAATTACTTTTATTTTAAACTTTTGTATTTACTATTATTTAGGTGACTCAAAGTGAGGTATTATTGGAGCCACATAAATAAATAAAAATAATAGATTTCCATATTCAGAATTGAAATTAATTAATTATTTCATTTACCTTACATGCTATTAACGGTTGCACTGTAAACCAATCAATCAATTTAAGGCTGATTTGTTCGGGAATGTTGCAACAAATAATTAAAATTCATTCGACACTGAAAGATGCATTGTGGCGTGATTACTTCGATAGCATGAAGCTGACTAATGTCAATGCGGTATCTGAACCGCAAGTCGATAGAAAATTATGTTTGTTCTGGTCGCCGCATCTAGTACGTAGTACATATAGATCCCTGCTCATAGGTAACTTTACTTTTGTTTTTAATAATATTTTACGTTTCTAGTTATGTTAAAACGATATCACTTTCAGTTAGAATAGCTCATAGGGATTACAATGCCAGTTTAAATTATTCAATTTCCAAGTTGACATTGCTTGGAATCAACCATCCCCAGGGCGGGCGGCAGTACTAAAACGCTTTCCCCGCGATAACAAAAAAAGTTTCTTCGTTACGTTTTTCTTCACCTTTAAAGCAAGCGATAATTAAAAATGATTACACACGTAACCATAGAAATTTGAGCTGGTTTCAAACATACTACTTTTTGACAATTCCACTACCAACTAGACAATTGCTGCTATCCAATAAATTATAAAAAAAAATACTACAAGTACGTTAAATATCACAATTCAACAATGTGATAAAAGCAGCGATAGCCTAGTTGGTTGCGGAACGGACAGCCAAGACGAAAGTCGTATGTTCGAAACCCAAGTGGCATACACCTCTGACTTTTCTAAAGTTATGTGTGTATTAAATGTTAATTATCGCTTGCTTTAACGGTGAAGGAAAACATCGTGAGGAAACCTGCATACCTGAGAATTCTTATAAGAATTTCGAAGGGTTGTGAAGTCTACCAACCCGCATTAGGCCAGCGTGGTGGACTAAGGCCTAACCCCTCTCGGGGGATTAGTTGAGGAGACCCGTGCCCAGCAGTGGGACAATGTTTAATACAGGGCTAGTATTATTTTTACATAAAAACCAAGTATGGATCTATTTTATATTTTTTGTATGCCTGATTATTCTGTTTTTTTCCATGTTTTGGCTGGAGAAGTTCTGAGGTAACAAACTTAAAAAAAAATATGTCGAATTGAGAGCCTCCTCCTTTTTTTTGAAGTCGGTTAAAAACACTATATTATTATATATAAGATATACAAGGTTAGTCGGAAAGGGTTTACTAAGCCGTGGCCATAAAGTTTCGGTGACAAGGATTACATTCGTGAATATCTCGTCTCTTAAAGGCAATATTCTTATTTTCATACAAAGATCAAATATTATTTAATTTTATTTTAAGTACGCACAACCCTGTACGTATAGGTTAGAGAATTTAGTCAATTCCTACTGTGAAGATTTGTTTACAAATATTTGAAAATCGAGTGTGTAGATTATATTGACGCAGTGGATGCTCAGCATAATTTGACTACTTTTTTTGTGTAGATGTTATTGATTTTCTTGGGTGTATAGAATTATTTGAACACGTTATGTGCTCATATATATCTGCTGCTGACTGTACATTTTCTGTTGTCGATTTTTTTTGGCAGGGGTTTCCATAAAGCTGGCGTAGTGGACGATGATGGCGCTGAGCGGTGCTACGCCAGGCGCCGCTGAAAATTTTACTACAGGCGGTCTACCGAATAGCGTTCGTAACGGTGACGATGTTGGCGCTGGTGTTGTTGGATGTTGGTTGCAATTATAAACTGCGAAACGGAACTGTTGGCTAGCCTTTGACACTGCTATAATAATGATGATGATTGAACACAGAAAGATCCTAGGTTGTTAAGTTGTGTGATCGTTCATCAAGTGAAGTTATAAAGTTATATATTTAGTTGTTTAACATTTTAGCCTATTGACCAATATCTATAAAATTGTAAATGTAATTAAAACATTTTTCGAATAATGAAGACTGATGTGTATTAGTATTTATAGCCATTTAATTTAATGTCTTTCTTAATATGTAATTTGTTAATAGTGTTTTAAAAATAAAACCATGTATTTGAGACAATTTTTTTCATATTTTTATTACATAACCCTTATATAAAAAATAACTATTGTTTAAATATACTAATTACTTAAATTTATTCTAATTATACACAATTTAAATTTGATCACTACAAAACTTATATATATTTGAGTCAATTTGTTCATATTTTTATTTCCTAAACCTTATGTTATAAAATTAATAATGTTTAATTATACTAATTACTTAAATTTATTCTAATTATACACAATTCAAATTTGATCACTACAAAACTTATATATATTTGAGACAATTTGTTCATATTTTTATTTCCTAAACCTTATGTTATAAAATTAATAATGTTTAATTATACTAATTACTTAAATTTATTCTAATTATACACAATTTAAATTTGATCACTACAAAACTTATATATATTTGAGACAATTTGTTCATATTTTTATTTGCTAAACCTTATGTTATAAAATTAATAATGTTTAATTATACTAATTACTTAAATTTATTCTAATTATACACAATTTAAATTTGATCACTACAAAACTTATATATATTTGAGACAATTTGTTCATATTTTTATTTCCTAAACCTTATGTTATAAAATTAATAATGTTTAATTATACTAATTACTTAAATTTATTCTAATTATACACAATTTAAATTTGATCACTACAAAACTTATATATATTTGAGACAATTTGTTCATATTTTTATTTCCTAAACCTTATGTTATAAAATTAATAATGTTTAATTATACTAATTACTTAAATTTATTCTAATTATACACAATTTAAATTTGATCACTACAAAACTTATATATATTTGAGACAATTTGTTCATATTTTTATTTCCTAAACCTTATGTTATAAAATTAATAATGTTTAATTATACTAATTACTTAAATTTATTCTAATTATACACAATTTAAATTTGATCACTACAAAACTTATATATATTTGAGACAATTTGTTCATATTTTTATTTCCTAAACCTTATGTTATAAAATTAATAATGTTTAATTATACTAATTACTTAAATTTATTCTAATTATACACAATTTAAATTTGATCACTACAAAACTTATATATATTTGAGACAATTTGTTCATATTTTTATTTCCTAAACCTTATGTTATAAAATTAATAATGTTTAATTATACTAATTACTTAAATTTATTCTAATTATACACAATTTAAATTTGATCACTACAAAACTTATATATATTTGAGACAATTTGTTCATATTTCTATTTCCTAAACCTTATGTTATAAAATTAATAATGTTTAATTATACTAATTACTTAAATTTATTCTATTAATACACAATTTAAATTTAATCGCTACAAAACTTATTAACTAATTTATCCAGTATGTCTAAAGCTCTTAAACCTAAAGTTTGCCAGTCTTTTTGCATATTTATTTCTAATTCCCTAATTCTATTTTGCTCTTTTTTTAACTCTACATGATCATTTTGCTGCTGCATTCTGAATGCTCGCCATTCTGCATCAGAATGGAGAAAATGTTGAGCAGCTTGTTCTGTCTGTCTCCCTTGTATCGTACGCCTACAAGGCGATGGTCGACTGCCAGGAGACAAATGTATTCTTGAAGGCCTCAACCTACGACGAGGTGTTGTTTGCCCAAACTGAGCAGGTTGCGATGCAGATGCAGCAGCTGTATGATCAGGAGAATTAGCCAAATCTCTAATATCTGCAAACAAAAGAAATATATGATATTAAAAATCAACATTTCTGTATCAATTCACTGTAACAATCATCTATTTAAGTTCATTTATATTTTTTATAAATTATATACCCTGTTTTTTTGTTATATACTTACTCTAAACTTACAAAAACCTAGTGCAACTTTTATACATAATTATATTATACTGGCACAACATACTAATTTATGTAATAAATATTTGTTTGTGCCAGTCTTGAAATTAACTGCCATAGTACCTACTAAACACAACAGACAATAGCACCTGAATTATGTATGCATTTAGTATACATTTCCAAAAAATAACTAATAAAAATACTAATTTAATACTGATTATAATATCCACATCAACTTAAGGTGCTAGGATGCTTATTAAATCAATAAATTGCTTACTTTCTATTGGTTCCTGATTTACAATGATGAAAGATGGGGAAACTATAGGCCTCAATGATGGTGGGTCCACATGGACCTGGCTTGGAGGTCTTGACTCTATACAAGCTTGAGCTGGCCTAGGTTCAGGAACTTGACCAGATGATAAAGCACCCTGGCTAGAAGGCCCTGGCACACATTGTTGCTGTTGAGAAGTGCCAGGCTCACTCAATAGATCAACTGTAAAACAAATTATTTACATATTCTTTAATTTATAGGCAAAATCTTGTTAATGCTTATATACCCAACAACTTACTTCCTTCAATTTCCAATTGGACCTCAGGTTGATGCTCTTCAGGTAATTGTAAAATATTATGAAATAGATTAAGTGTTATGTATATGAATAAAAAATTAATGCATATTAAAAAAATCCAAGCATAAATAAAATAATCAATTAGTAAACCTGAGAAAACCCTGCCTCCGGAATTGCCAAGCCCGTTGCTACTTGCACACCAATTAAATTTAGGACCCTTTGTTCTATGTCCGTCAATTTGGTTAATATAGCTGGCCCACCACCTGTGCCATGCGCTGCTCTATGTAATCGAGCAGCCTTCTTTTTTATATTATTTTTGAAGTCACTCCACACCTTAAACATGCAGAGTTATTAATATTATGCAACTAAATATTTTTTTATGATAAATAAACCTCCATCAATACCTAGTAAATTAATAATAATACTAAACCTTTTTCCATTTTTCTGTAGTTTTGGTATCTCCACTACCATCACTGTTAAGGAGGGACGTCAGCTCCTCCCATTTCTGCAAAGCCACCACCCTACCCCTTGCATTGGATGTTGGCTTGCTGAGATCTCCTTGTCTAGTATTAAAAAACAAATTCTCAAACACTTCCACTAGCATAGAAACATGAATTATAAACTCAGATAAGGTACTTACTGTTCCATGTACGATACTAATAAATCAAATTGATGATGGCTTGTCTTCATTTTGCGTATTTTAGTTATAAATTTATATTTAACAAATATCTTCACAGTTCATATGGTTCACACCAAAACTTACAAGAACACTTGAAAAGTTTCAAAGTTTTTTGTTATGACTTTTGAAAGCGACGCGACGCATAATCCGACCATTTTGAGAGAACATCGGTAACTCCAATAAGATAGACAAACGAAATACGTATTAGATTTTGTCGGCTTATCACACAGCAACCCAGTGTAGCCAATATAAGCAAAAAAACGTTCACTGCTCACGGTGAATAAACGCCAATCGAGTGGACGACTATGTTTGAAACTCGCACTCGCGCTTGCTCGCAATTCGCCGTGACTGACGTTTGCTCGTTTAACGCGATGGTTACGTTACTCGATCGTTTTTAAGAAACTCGCACTACGCACTCAGAAAACCGATTTGAAGCAATAGCTCACGGTTGCATTTTGTGCTGTAAGAGTGCAGGTAGGTTTGGGCCTGCGGAGCTCAAACCTACCTGCACTTTCCAATTCTCACTCCTATCCAAAAATTGGTAAATCATCCATGATTCTACAGGAATTGTAGGTGTTCATCGATGATGGAGTAGGCTATGGTTAATCAGTATTAGTTTAGGAGTGGGGCAAAAGTAAGGAACTCGGTAAATACCTACATTTAAAAATATGACCCCGTTTCCTTTCGTATTTTAACAAATACCTGTGATTGTTATAATAAATTCAAGTGATGGATACATTCATGGTGGAGGCGATTTGATCAGGTGATCCACTTACTCTGTTGTCAGTTTCATGATTCTGTTTTTAAAAAAGTGCAAGCTTTCATATAAACAGACCGGACAGCCTCCGTGACGCAGTAGACGGCTGTGAAACGAGAGGCTGTGGGTTCGATTCCCACATCGGGACAATTTTTAGTGTGACAGACATATTTGTGGCGGGTCTGGGTGTTGTGAGACCGAAACTCTTTCGTAGTCCCTGATACCCTCGACACAAGACTCGTATCTTAGTATGGGATTGGGGATATGCGACTGTTGGGAGTTATTTATTATTTAAATTAATAAGAATTACAAAAAATGTACTATTATCAAGATTATTATTTCAGTGGTATTATTAAATGCATTAATCCATATATTAATACAATATATGTTTGTATATTTATAATGAGAGAAAAAAAGTGATGTCAATTGATGATGAAAAAAAACAAGTGCGGAGTTTCTTTCTGCCTTATCGGGTCGTCATCGCTTAGGTAGTTAGTTAAAGGTTTGTTAGGTTATCTAGTAAACGATTCCCCTCTTTTCATTTTCGTCCTCTTTTCTCCATTTCCAGTCCAGTCCTCTTTGTTGCATCCTTGCCTACCAGCCCTTGATGTTGGTTTCTAACTTCCCATGCCGCTAACCATAATTATTCATTCCGTATGGAGAATTTACATTTGTATGTTGTCATAAGTGACTTTTATATGCCTACATGATAAATAATTATTTTTATAAGACTTCTATGACAATGTGATGACATAACACGATACTTACTGTAATATAAATCTACATTTAGAAGTCTTCAAGATATACATAATATTGCGCTTCTCCTAATTTAGAGTGGAAAATAAAGCGACTAATCCCGTAAGGGTGTGATACAAAGGCAAGGGTAATGCCACCCCTCAGTGTTCCATAAACTAAATGCAGACACAACATACCTACCTCGTCGAGACGCTAGCTTGAAGAATTTAATATCGATTTTGAAATGTGTATTTGCATACGAGTTTATTGTGAACGTATTTTAAATTCTTTTGAGACTTTAGAATAGTATTGTGTTAATGATGTATCATTGTCTTGGTTTTGAATAGTTGTATAGATTAGTGGTTGAAATTCGGCGGTAATTAATAAAAATCTCTTACCAATTTTACCAAAGAACAACTCATCGATAACTAAACAAAAAAAAGAAACTCGGTTAACAGTTTTTTTTGGATTAGAGTTGTAAAAATTATGATTTTTAATGAATATGTAATAAAACGAGTATTATGGTTTTCCTTATGTAAGAAAATGCACTGCGTTTAAAGTATGTGGATGAAACGAAACTACATAAGTGGATATGTGCGGAAATTTAGAGCAAAAAGTAGAGTAAGTAAGAGAAGTAGAGTTCTTTTTGATAGATTTTTTTTATTAGATAAATTACTCCAAGTTTTATTTTTATCTATGTAAATGTTAAAATCATAGACATTGAGAATGGACCGAGTTCTCTATCCAGCTATTAAGTGAATACGGGCAGAAAAATGTGAGAGAGATAAAGCGATCGTGTGGCCAGCAGTTGTTTTTTCTAGTTTTTTGATTGGTCTACGTCACAGACTTGCAGGAGCGAAAAGAAATAGGTACTGGCTCCACAGTCGCTTTGTCTCTTTCTACAAAGTGGTCAATGTTTTGAGGATATTGCTCAGTCCAGTCTATGTTTAAAACACGAGGGTATCATTTCTGTCTGTTAATTTATTCGCGCATTACGTAATTTAAACGGTTGAACAGACTTCAATGTACATTTCACTGTTATGTTAAGCAGAACTCAAGAAAATATAATTTTATTAGAACCTTTAGAAGAGATCTGCTATAGCGACGAATCCAGGAAAAACCCTAATAAGAAACTTACAAAATACTTTCGAATGACATGTATGGTTGTTTCTTGAGTATATATGGTAGTAGGCCAAAGAATAAAAAATATAATGTTTCCTATAGGGTCATAGGAAACAAATGAATATGGACATGTCATTCATACAATTAATTAATGTAAAAGCAATTCGATAACGAGATTGTAAATATAATTGGTTGTTTTTATGTAACTATCAAATAGAAAAGTCCGTAAAGGAAATGAAATAAAACTTACCTAAATTTAACGTATGTGTATTTTTACTTAGTTTAAATTAACACATTCCCCATCAATTACATCACCTAACGTGAAAACAAAGCATAAAAAACACCAACCCTGCAATAATTAGGGAAACGCTCGTAGTGCGAGGGTGCGCCATGCGCCCATCTTCTGACGGTAAACCGTCATGCGTCCATTCAAGTCGGCTCCAATACACCCCAGTGACACCCCATCACCCTATTGCCACCCCAATCCGCGTCGTGCGAATCGTCAGTTCGCGTCAAACCACCATTGAGGGAGTACGTGTTATTCCCTCTCGTTGTGAAAATCTCGTGATCGTTCCCGAAGTGCAATATCGAAAACAATTCGAATTTTTCGTCCTGTGTTCCGTAGTCAATATTTAAATAACATTTGTTATAGTGTTTCGTTTAAACTATAGTTTATTGTTATTTCTTGTTTTTATTTGGCCTCTTGGCCAGTATAGTGGTATTGTGGGCCGTGTTTTGTACTTACGTAAGTATTTACTGCATTGCGTTAATATCTTTGCTTATTACAACTGATTATTTATAAGATAATGCCTAAATATACTTTTAATTAAAACTAAACATATCTATGGTACATCCATGACTACATTTTATCACAACAAAGCTTAGGTTGCCAGTGTTATTTATATTTAGTGAGAAAATCTTTACTTTAGTGAATTTTCCGTGAGCGAAGGCCGGAGTGGGTTCTAATCAATTAGGCAATGAATTGGGTCAGCAAAGAAGGGTAGTAGTGTTATATATTATATACGAGGTTTATATAACGTGTAAGGTCAAAGACCGCATGTTGTATGGCTTTAATTAATTTCTTGTATCATGTGACATTGCTCTATTTTTTTACTGTTTAGGAATATGTTATTCGGAATACGGTATTTCTATGAACATTGTATGAAGGTTTCTTAGTCTCTCTTATGCTTTTGTAAGGCCATTGAAACAAAACTAAAGGCTAAGCACTTCAACAAATGAAGAAAGAATCGCAAAACTAGAAGTTATTTTGTGTTCAGCGCAGGCATTTATCTGTAAATTAATAAAACTATGAAAATTCCCATGCCACATTCGGGTAATTATTATTATTCTTTGCACACATACCTAACAATTTTTTTATTGTCTAGGTTCTTAACTTTTCACGCCACTTTTTTCTGAGTGTATTAAGATAGGGTGTTTGACTGGTGTAACCAAAATATATAAAATTGCACTAAGAGAAAGGATAGTGGGCAAACATATTTATTAAATACATTTTTTTATTTTAAATGTATTGTAAACATTTTATTTTCGTCATTAAAATTTAGAATTTTTAATCTGTATCACTCGGGGCCTAAAACGTAGCAATACCGGCCGCCATTATTCGTGACGACATCGCACATAAACATTGCATCCTACGACAAATAAAATTGTAAGGAAGAACATATTTTTCGATGTGTAAACGTGTGGAAACATGTTAATTTCGTCTTCAAGTCTTCTATAAGAATGGAAGAAGGCATTACAAAGACTGATAGTCGAAATCTGCCACTTCTTTCTTAAAACTTTTGATTTTGGCACATGGATGAACAATTTATCGGCATTTAGTGTCGAGTTTTTACACAAAGGCATTGAACAATATTTATATGCTGGCTCATTCATTTTTGCGGAAAAACTAACAGATAAATGCAAATAATTTGTTATGTTGTTAGGTGTCACGAATGTTTGTGTATGTGCGATGACGTCATATAGAGATAATGTCACGTGACAACGCGTTTTAGCGCGAAATTATATGTGCAAAAATAAAATCACAGATTTTATATAAATTGAGTATATTTCAATAATAAAAATATTACGGGGGCTATAAGTGAAGAGTCCTCTATCGATGTCCATCAATTTTCAAAAATTGTCAAATACCCTATTTTAACATGGGATTTCTGCCGTTAGCACTAAATTTGACATACATTCAGTTAGGTACTAAGAAAAGAGTTCATATTTCTGAATACCGAATAAAAATTCAAATAACTTATCGCCAATAATAATGCGATAGATATTGTTATGTTACTTTATAAAATCCTTGGTAATTTAGTTATTACTATAATACCTAAAGACATCCCAATTCTACATTCAGTTACCAACCTTGTTGTATCGGAAACTAGTTGAGATTTTCGGTGTCATTACACAGACCCAGACCCGAAAAAAATATTTGTGGATTATACATTGTTTTGTGCGGGGTTCGAACACGGGGCGTTTCATTTCACAACCGGCTTCTCGCCTGCAACTCTGGGTGTTGTGAGGTCGAAAATCTCTCGTAGTTCTTGATACCCACTACACATGACTCGTATCTCAGGGTGGGATTAGAACAATGTGTGTGATTGTTGGGTGTTATTTATTGAACTGAAAACTTCTTTACGTACCTTTAGGTACTTTTGGGGTGGGGAAAAAGCACTGAACTCGCGTGACCCTCACTCTCAGATTATTTTACAATTGAGATAAGCACACATATGAAGTTCTATATTTATTGACAAGTTATCATGAACAAGAATGTTACTACTTCATGGACGCAATTTTAAAAAGTGATTCCAAAGTTTTAAGTTTTCACTTCCGTCGGTAGTCCCCATGTTTTTATTTTCAGAGGTTTTATTATTTCTTCTTAGTCATAATTTTTTTGATGGTGAATTTTAGTCTTATATATCTCGTTTCTTAAATTATTTATCAAAATATTGCGTCGCTTGCACTTCACCTTGTCAATAAACAGATTTTGTACTGTTGTGGATGAAGATGAAGAATGGGTTATGCTAGAGTACGCAGCATCTTCATTTCCGGAACGCGGATCTCCGAGTTCCGATTTAGAGTGGTGGAAATCATTGTGATACCGAAGTGTTTTTAGGATTGTAACGTAGGCTACTTTTTATTAGGTTTGACTCCATGAAAATTCTGAGATATTTGCCAAATCAGCATTGTATAAAAATTATGAGTGATTTAATTGGACATATATTTTTACGACTGCCTCGGTGTTACAGTTGTAATTGCGCATGCGTTACAACTGCTGTGCTGAGGTCTCGGGTTCGATCCCCGGGTCGGGTAAAGTGATATTGGGTTTTTCTATTTATAAATACTCGGTATCAGCCCGGAGTCTGGATTTGAACCCGGTATGGTGATAGGCTCACCCCTTATGTGATTATGGGACCGTTGTTGACCGATTGTTATCTGAGACAAATTCGCTGAAGCAAAAAATATGTGCCCAATTTTTTAGAACCTTCACAATTACACCACATTAAAGATGACCCGATGATCACCTTGGAGATGATTTAAAATTGCTTCTAAGATGTATATTTATAAGAATATTGAAATTGTTCTTCTTTTAACGTAATGGAAATAAAATGATTGAAATCTTATACATATAAATTGACAAGAAAATATTTTTATTTTCATACTAAATACATATTTTCTTGTCAACTACGAACCTCCTGTTAGGTCTTGGCCTACCATGGTACCAAATATAATGACTACAAATATTTAACAAACAGAACTCTACGAAACTAAAATTTTTAAAAAACTTTATGTAGATATATCGGGAAGATAATGGGGAGGTCGAGCGTAATTTTATTGGTGCACGATGCTTTCCTTTGCGATTTCCAATCGTTCCACTGCAGACACGAATTTAGGAGTGTTGAGGGAGGTCATTTTTAAACATTTTTACTAATGAAAATTAATGTTTATGTAAAAAAATCACAGTTATGTAAATGCGGGAAGCATGGTGTGTAGAAGCTACTTATGTCGGCATGACTGTATAGAGTCGCTACTCGAAGGATCGTTATCTTGATACTTGATACTCTACCTGAATGGTATTAAGCTCGCCACCAGATGCAGTGTTGTCACTTTGCCGCAATTAATCTCTTATCTCTGAAAATACAATATTTTTTGTTGAATATGGTGAGGCTATTTTGTATGGTTTTCTATTTGGATTATTGTAACCCGCAGAACCCGCATAATATATTTGTTTAGTTCCTACTTTTCTAGTAACCTGGCTGGTTACAGTAAATTCCTTGTAGATAGATCATCAAACTGACGATACAATATTTTGATTAAAACTGTGTAGGTATCTACATACATACATATACATCCCCGAAGGGGTAGGCAGAGGTGTAACCAGTACACCCATTTTTCGCCGAATTTATTACGGTCCCATAATGTGATGGGAGGCGAGCCTATCTCCATACCGTGCACAATTCCAAACTCCAGGCTAATACTGACTATTTCTAAATAGATAAACCCAATATTACTTTACCCGGCCGGGGATCGAACCCGAGACCTCAGCACAACAGTCGTAACACATGCGCAATTACAACTGCACCACCAAAGCACCTAGGCAAGGTCTATATAGACTACCAACCCATATATACCCCAGGTGTCTATATAGACACCCAACAGTTACCTATATAGGTAACTGTTGGGTGTCTTTTTTTAATAGGAATAGGAATTTATTTTACTTTTGCTACAGTGTGAACTACTATCATTCGGAGGGAGATGAACTGTATTCGTTCTCTTCTAAATCCGTACCTGATCCACTCACAATTGTCAATAGTAATTGATTGGAGGGTACTCAATGAAGTATTATGCTCGGTGCTCGCTCGCTGTCAACGAAGCGGAAGGTTAAGGGTTCCGCCTTGGCCTTTTTATTAAGTCACAAGGATATTCTTAGCTGAGATAGGAAATGATATTTTTTGATTTTAGCTAAATTTTTTTAGGCAGTATATTTTAGTTTGTGTGATTGAAAAAATGAAGTCTGAATTTTAATTAAAAAATATGTAATTGCCGTGGTTTTATTGCTTATATGTATTATGCATATTATTATTTTAAAAAATCTTAAAGATTACTGATCCTAGTCCCTTGTAGTTCTTAATACCCACGATACTGGTTTGACTTACTGTGGGGTCAAAATTATGCGTGTGACTGTTGGGTGTATTTATTTCATTCATATCAAAAATAGATCTTGAAGTATTGCTTGAAGATATTTATTTTGACGGTACATCATAGGGTTCCTGAGGTATCTACCGTCGATAATCTAATGAGCGATTTACTGATGATTTCAATTTGACATTTCGGAAAACTTCGGTTACTATCTGAAATGAAGTTATGTTTTTTCCAAAGTAACCTTGTGTAGTAAATTTTGAACTCTCTCATTTTGAGCTCAATTTAGAATAATGAATTCTTGTAAACATTTGATCGTAAAACTTTGAATATTTCATTTAACGAAGTAACAGTAAATCTGTTACCTGGTCTTAGGGCCTTCCAAATATGTATCAAGAAGTCCTCAAAATTTGAGCCCCAAAGATTCTGGGGTGCCCTTTCACCTCCCACTGAATTCGCTACTGGTTTTATCTATTTACTATGGCAGAGTTTCCCAGCCCCGTTGAAATACATATTATTCTTGATACAAACTGTCGGGATCACATAAACATATGTAGGCAGGTATCCTCATTGAAACCCAATATGTTGAAGTGAGAGCACTCAGCGCAGATGTAGAGTCGTGTTTACTGCCGGATTAATTAGCTTTTAATTACGCCCCGCATTGTGTTTCATAGGCATCATTATGTTTGTCCATGTAGTTTTGTTTTATCGACTCGTGTAGTAAACATAGTAAGTAATAATAATAATTAATTCCAATGTAAGAGATTAAACTATTCTGTGTTCGGATTTTTTTATTCTCATTCAGATCGTGAACCATTGAATGCATAAGATAAATCCTTTTTATCATAAACATATAGTTACTTAATTTATTTGCCTCGGTGGCACAGTTATAATTGGGCATGCGTTACGACTGCTGTACTGAGGTCTCGGGTTCGATCCTATCCTTTCTATGTATGCCAGCTTGCGGTATAACTTCTTGACACTGCGCCTAAAGGACCCAGAATCATAGGAAGGAAAGAACACAGTAGCTGGCAAACAGTTCCACAGCTTGATGGTGCGGCAAAAATACGAACTAGTTCTGCTCTTGGTTCGGGCCGGGGTAGTAGACACCACAAAGCTGTAGCTCCGCAAGCCAGTACGCGTGGTTCTGGTGTTTTCATACTTTATTGATTTTTTTTCGTTTTTCACAACATATATTGATTATTGTTTTATTTTTACTTACCGCTTACCATCAGGCGGGCCGTAAGATTGTTTGCCATCATCGTGGTATAAAAAAAAGCATAACTCCCAGTTTCCAGACTACTTGACCACAAGCGTCTGCACGCGGTAAACTCTATAACTCATAATTAAAAACATTGGTAAATTATTTTTATAGTGCATACAAAATACATAACAACTTCTCGCTTGTATACTCATAACGGTAATATGGTCCGCATGGCGTACCCGCGATTTTAGAGCTTTTTACGTCCCATGATATGATATGCAAGTCTATCAATACCGGGCATTTGCTCAGAAAAGCATGGTTGTTGAATTCAATTTATCACAATTTGATTGCTCTACCTAGGGATTGAACCTTAAACTTTACCGGTTTGACAGTATTAAAACGCTAAGCAATAAACTGATTACGGTATTGTATACTGTATATTCGTAGAATTTAATGTTATTTAACGATTTAAGGCGAAGTGGAGCGCAATCAGTACGAATTAATAATTCAATTTAGTAACTTGTTAACAAGACTTAGGACAGATTATACTCGATTCAGCGTTCGTTTGTTGATAATATGTTATTAATTTGAATTTTAATTTAAATACTTGGTAGCTATGGTTGATTGTGAAAGGATTTATCGTAGTTCTAGATGCGAATACGAAGAAACAAAAATAAAAAGTTGTTCAAGATTAATATATACATTTTATAGCAACTTAAAAACGGCTACTTAAGGTGGGTATGTTAAGAAGCATTTATATAATGAACTAGCTGTTGCTCGCGGCTCCGCCCGCGTGGAGGTCATGTTTGAGACAAAAGTATACACTACAAAATACCAATTTTCATGCATTTAACTATTTAACTTAAAAAATGAAGGATTTTCATACAAACTTTCTTACCCTATTTAACCCCCTTAGGGGTGGAATTTCCAAAAACCCTGAAATATGTGTTTTTAATTTTTACCTGTAAGGCCAAATACCAAATTTCATGCGTTTAACTCAAAAATGACAGATTTTCATACAAACTTTCTTTTCCTATTTTACCCCCTTCGGGGTAGAATTTCCAAAAATCCTGAAATATATATTTTTTAGTTTTGACTAAAAGGCCAAATACAAATTTTCATAAACTTAACTTCAAAAATGACGGATTTTCATACAAACTATCATCCCCTATTTTACCCCCTTAGAGGTGGTATTTCCAAAAACCCTTCCTTAGGATGCCTACGTCATAAAAGGTACCTACTGTCAAAATTTCAAGTCTCTAACCCCAGCCGCTTTGGCTGTGCGTTGATCAATCAGTCAGTCAGTCAGTTTCTTCTTTTATATATACAGATACCACGGTAGTGATCAATTTAATGATCACTGTTTCACAGCTTAGTGCTCAAGGTTCACAACCCCATGTCAAGATGCACCAAATACCACTATCCAATTAGTCTCAAGTGCGCACGGACAGCATAACCCTCTATGCTGAACTACCATCAGCCCAATAACGGTATAGAACGATGAGCAATATACGTCCGTACTGTGGACAGTCCGAAAATGGACTGTGTTCTGGAACATCCGAGCGCTCCCTTTTATTGCAAACCTGTACCCCCCACTCAGTTTTGTAATTATTGACCTACCCGCAGATATTTCTCAAATCACCCTCGATATCGGTAATAAATGACAACTAACAACAAGTAATTCAGATCACAACAATAAACAAAAGTGCTATGAACTGTGATCAACCAAGAAACTGGACCAAACGACTGAAACCAAACGTTTTGAAAATATTATGGCTTTTAAAAATTTGGTGGTATGGATGTAGGCCGCTTCTGACAGGTTGGTTTAGAAATCTTTAGGAGAGGCCTATGTTCAGCAGTGGATGTCCAAAGGCTGAAGAAGAAGATTACACTGTGCTTAACATCGGGTGCAGTGTGTTCACGTTGTAAATAATAATTTTTGGAGCATTACTGAGTCCGGTCGACCAGCTTACCACCGTCTCACAGAAATCGGACTTTTTCGTTTTATTAATAAGTTTTCCAGAGACCCAAATCCCTTCTTTATATACAAATCTTTCAAACATTGCAGTGCACCCAAAATTATTTTAATATTGTGAATGTTTTTGACTAGGTCTTTTGTCAAACTCCGCTATAAATTATATTCTCAAAATTCGATTTTTTTATGAAAATATTTCGCATTCGAATTCCTTTGTAAATTATGTACATCAGAATATGCGCATCAAGGATACAGCTCTTTTATACGGCTTGGTTAAACTCGGTCACTAAATGGCACTTTCGTTAACAAACAAGGCTCTAGCGAGGCATTACACGAGAAAATTACGCATAAATCTAATGATAACGGGCTTGTATTGCAAAAAGTACACATATTCAGAGCGAAAGAGATTTCAGCAGACAGTTAATGGAAAAAGGGCTAATGGAAACGGTTTTAAAATTGTGTTTAACGCCATATACTTAAATTATTAGCAGCTATTTTAGCTGAGCTTATATAATGATAAGTAAATCTATAGGAGATCATACGAAGGTGAAGTTATTAACGCACGTCACTGGTGCCTACGACCATCAGAAGTCCATCAAGACGTAAATCAATATAATAGACTAGACAATCAAAAAGCAAAATTACAGGCACGAGTGCCGTATTGAGTACTGCGTCATACAAAATGATAAATGTGTTGCGTAAATGATATTCTAACGGGCGGTTCTGTGATATTAATTACACCGAAGCTTCTTCCTTGCTGAAGTGCTCTTGAGATATGAGTCGGGAACAATATTCAGGCATGGAACTGTATGTGATTATTACTATAGAAGTTGGTAGATTGCCACTCTGGTTAATTTTATCCGTTGGTGCTCATGCCGATGATCATTTAGGGTTTCTGACAGCTACGTTAAGCATTACATGCGAGCTAATAGGCTGCGTCTATGTGTTTGTACTAATTATTCTATGAGTGATTATTGAGGATGTGTCACTAATGCATATCGTAATGCTTTCAGTCTGGCGTTAACAGACGAGAACAATAGCGCTTGCGACTGATGTTTGGCGTGATCGGCGGGAACCATCTGCCGTCAAATGACGTTTTATTTTCTTGTACTTTTTTACCGGGCGTTATCCTGGTTGAATGTTCGAGTATGCATTTCTTTCAATTGCTCTACTTCGTAAGGTAGTCTGCCATTCGTTTCAGTACCCCCTGGAGTGAGAACATTGACTCTCATATGTTTCTCTATGACGTCAGCAAGCATGGTTTTGGACCGAAATCAGAATAGTCAAATCTTGACATCTAAAATGAATTTGATATGACGATACATTAGACAAAATACATAATTTTACGAAACTAAGTTCGGCGAAGAGTAGATGCATCTTTGCACCACCTTTAGGATGCGGTGTTGTTTTTTAACCTGAATAGCTGCAACCTGTAACAATAAACGGAATAAAGGTTAAAAGCCACAGTCTATCATGAATGTTACTTTCAACTTGAATAGTAAAAGCTGGGCAACCGAAATCGAATTACCACGCTTCAGCGGGTCCATTGATGAAATTTTTCTCGTCCCCAAAGAATTCGGACAACGTTCTAACCTTTACGTAATACGTTCCGTTCCTTCATAATTCTCGTACACCGCCTAAAATTGCAATTTATTAATATCAAGCCAAGTGTTGTCATTCCGTTTAAAAGATGGCCGTTTCATTTCTCAAGTGGGTACGCTTCAGGGAATTTCATTATTTTTTTTCCATTTCCAACATTTTTACTCGTGTTTGATTAATGAAAACTCACCTGAGCAGTGAGTAGAATGAAAGGTTTTTTGCGGGATCAACGTTTGCAATATCCGTTGTTTTTTTTTGGTTATAGTTCGTTCCTGGGTGTTTCAACGTTCAGAGTATATTTCGATATAAATATTATTGATGATTGTGAAGCTTACTTGTTCGTACTATAGTATATATTTTAACTGCGTTTGCTTAAATACCGTGTACGGACTTGATTACTTACGTTATATTCAAATATAATTAATTTATAGATTCATTTATTTTTAGTCTTTAATAATAATAGCCCTCTATTAAACATTGTCCCACTCCGCACAGGCCTCTTCTAATGAGAGTGGTCCTGACCACCTTAGTCCACCACGCTGGCCTAATGCAGCTTGGTAGACTTCACATACCTTCGAAATTCTTAAGAGAATTCTCAGGTATTAATCTTTAAATTTATGAAATTAATTGCGACATTTGAGCCACATTGTTAAGAATTGACCAATGTCTTACGCTAAACAGTTGTTTAAATTGTTCATTTATATAGTTATAGCATAGTTTTGAAGACTGTGCACATATATGATTATTGAACACACTAGAAAAATCCTTAGAAAAAGATAAAAGTGAAAACAATAAAAATTCATGTACGAAATTTATTCACTGCCTACTTCATGCAAAACCTAGACGCGTGTCTGAACACAGAAAGTTCTGGAGAAAACAATGAAATCCTTCTTGTACAGGCTTCATTGTCAGATTTAGTGTACTTATTATGTATGAGATTTTATTCATTGTAGGTAATACGGGAACTGTGTTTCGAGTGCGGCTTTGGAACATTTGAGCTGTCTTATGTTAGCTGCGTGTAGATTACATATACCTACATTTGAAATTCTAACGGAGAATTGGTAAGTATACTTTACTTACGTTGTTCTTTTCCTGCACTAATATCTGTCAATGAATACTGAAATAAAAAGTCAAAATTTATTTGCTCTATAGGGAATTTAAGATCATCAATTATATGCATAACTAAAATTGTCCTATGTTAGTTGTGCATGCGGTATTAGCCTATAAGTAATTGTTGCACTGAAGTATGTTATTTTATGCTTGATTTATATAGAATATTGAATTGGTGTACACAATTGTTGGCTAATCAAATAAACTAAATACATGGATTCCATAAAATACTGTTAATTATTTATCAGAAATCATATTGTAAATTACAATAAGTAAACCATATGAAATGTGAATCTTTGGATTCAGATTAAAGCATTAGGTTGCGATCTCTTTATAGTCAACTCTACATTTCGTTAGACTATGACCCTGCTATTAAATAGATTACATCACTACAGGCAATGCTAGTTTACTTTTAGTAACCCAATATGACGCTTAAAAAGACCCCAACTAAATTTCGAAAATGTTCCACCCTGAGTCAACTTGGTCAATTATCCTTTTGATTAAGTCACGTCCTACTTATATTCATTAGTGAGCTGTAAAGTTATTTATTTGCTATTAGCCATTGCCTAGCGTTCTTTGCAATATCGCTTTCATTTTTATTTATTTTTTCTATGAAACTTACGTGGTAAACCCAGCAAAGTTTTATCGCAATTGAATGATTTGCTGGTGGTAGGATATTCATATCCGCCCGGAAAGCGACCACCGTTCACAGGGTGTAAAACCCGCCATAGTGGCACATGCAAGTGTGTCGCGTTCCGGGATCAGCCAGTGTACATCCGGTTTTACTCGGGGGTCTAGAGTTGGAGTACAATGTTTGGCCATTGTGCGGCCTTCTGAGACTCTGACAATAGACCCTCGACCGCTTCTTCACCTTCTTGCCCATGGCGTAGTGTGAAGAAGCAGGCCGGCATGATTGTGTTGAGTAGCGGGGGATAGATCGTCTCTCACTACTCGATACTCTAATTGGACCGCACTGCGCTTACCATCAGGTGCAGTGCGGTCACTTTGCCGTGCCAGGATAAAAAAAAAGATAATATATGGAACAAACAAAAACATTCATTTGTATAGATAGATGTCGCAGCTCTTCGCCTAGCCTTACAAACGCAGGTGCGGTCATTCCCAAGAGACAATCAGTTTTCCGATCATGTTACACCACTTTTATCATATACAATATCCATGTATAATATTCGTTTAAATTTTTATATGATTTCTTCCTTTAGGAAAAAATTGCTTATAATTTCAGTAAAGAAATATAACAAATTTTTCGACATTATTTGTAATATAGCACTCACGGGTCTATTCAATCTATTAGCATTTTACTTACATAGCCTTAGAATCTAATTATGTTCTGGCTTCAGGGCCCACAATAGACTTATCTCCTCTGAATATAAGCTTTGTGAACTGTAGGTGTACTAGTTGCTACTGTGTTCAAACTTTTTAAATATTATAATAAAAACCGCATCAAAAACGATTATAATATAATACTCAATTTCAAATCAAGACCACATGATAAAATATATCCTGGTTAGGATACAAGGCCAAATTTAAAATATTGTAGTATCATCAGTCTTTAAAACAAAAACGTGCAAATTTTAAAGTAGGTATATCTGACGTCTTGAAGGTGGTGAAAATGATGAATCATACGTTACATAGATAGATACAGGTCAAGCTAATATGAAGCGTATTAAAACCTATCAAGAACTAATAAATAAGAACAAAAATACTAAAAACTCTACTAAAAAATTAAATATAATTATTGTCATTAATATTTTCATATTCATCATCATCATCATCATCATCGGCCTGTAGAAGTCCACTGCTGGACATAGGCCTCCCCTAAAACGCGCCATTTAACCCTGTCTTCAGCTTGTCTCATCCAGCTTCTGCCAGCTTTTCATGTGCATCTCTTATATATTATTATTATGTTATTATTTTATATTTCTCTCTTTAAGGATCGTCAAATATTACTTGAATTATCATTTAATTTTCATATAGTAATTTTCTGATTATATCTTACAAGATATCAAGTTTAGCTATGTAAGAAATAAATTTTGCACCGAGCAATATTCCCGGTATTCTAAGGTGTTTTCTTCTGTAACCAATATGTTCCCAGACTCGTAGCGTAGGCACCGGCACGAGAGGGTTTCCAATTAAAACCGCTGTTTCCCGGGCACTGAGCACCTGACCGTCGAGGCCGTCCGCTATGCTAGCCGGGAAATTTGTTCGAGTTGCAAAATCGAAAAATTTCGGTGGTAATTTTAGACGCTGCAGTTTTGTTATGACCTTTTTTAGTCGGAAGTTTTTTGGAAGTGTTGGTAGAAATTTCAACAAGTCTGGTTTCAGCTATCAATTTTTTTAAATATAACTGCATGAAAAGTTGGCATGTGGTAAATATAGACACATAGTTTAAGAAAGAAATAGCATATGCCCTTGTTAAAACTATTAATAAGATTTCTTTGAATTTTTGTAACTAAAATTTAGACTATTTATTTTTATTAGTGACGACTATATAGGCTATAATTATATTTGAGAACTTTAACTGTGCTGTTATAATCATTTGTGTTATGTACTACCTAGTGGTTTCTTTTTTTAACAAACAAATAAATCAATAAATGATGCACGCACGAAACTGATAAGTAAATAATGGACAGTAAAAAAAGTGTCCATTTTCATCAGATAACATTTTAAAGGCGATTTACCAACCTGCCTGAAGCGAAAATTACTCGACATGTGTATCCTGCCCATTCTTACATACGGTTCGCAGACATGGTCTCTGACCCAAAGTCAGAAAGCCAAACTAAGCGTTTGTCAACGATCGATGGAACGTAGTATGCTGGGCATTAAACTAATTGATCGCGTTAGAAACACGGACACATCACAGGAGTTACTGATGTGGGAAAAAAGTGTGCAGAGATAAAATGGGACTGGGCCGGCCACGTCTGTAGAATGCACCTAGTCAGGTGGGCGAAAGTCGCTACTGAGTGGATACCACACGACGCGACGGTCGGCGAAGACGTGGAAGGCCAAGAATGCGATGGAGGGACGACCTGGATGCTTTTTCTAAGCAATGGCGCAAAATGACTGATGACAGAGAGGAGTGGAAGAGGAAGAAGGAGGCTTTTGCCCAGCAGTGGGACATAAAATAGGCTTTTAAAAAAAAGTGAGTTTCCTAGATTAATTACAAATAGGATGGGGCATTCAAATCTATACTATTATATAAAGCTGAAGAGTTTGTTTGTTTGTTTATTTGAACGGGCTAATCTCAGGAACTACTGGTTCGAATTGAAAAAATCATTTAGTGTTGGATAGCCCATTTATCGAGAAGCGCTATAGGCTATATAACATCACGCTATGACCAATAGGAGCGGAGCAGCAATGAAAAATGTTGCAAAAACGGGGAAAATTGATTCCTTTTGAGAGCTTCCGTTGCGTACGCTGCGTTAACGGTTAAATTTACATAACAATCATGTAGGACGAAATTGTTCCTCTTAAAAAGTTCTAAAAAAAAGTCCGTGATAGCATATGTCTATCTATTTCGGTTGGCTCACTATAACCTTTTTAATGATTATCGAATTTGTTCTGAAACAATGCATTATTTGGAAAGGGGGTTTTATAAACATGGTATTAATCCTTATCCAAATAAATACTTTATTCATCACAAGTATTTAATTTTGAACAAAGTTGCCCTTTACGTCATTTGATTTCAATGAATATCTTAGGTGATATAACAGTTTTAAAATATCTCCGCAGCAAAATTAATATTGTTGTTTATATGTCTGTTTCTTACCTTTTCATGACTAAACGGGTGAACGAATCCTAATGAAATTCAGTAAAGGGATAGAATATATTCTAGGGAAGGACATAGGGTATCTTTTGTCTCAAAATTCAAATAACAACACCTGAGATTCAGGACGATCGCTGTAGGTGTCTCAGTGCAGAAGACAACTCCTTGCATTGATACTTCTGCTCCCGAAAATAACTTTCACGGGGGCGGTGCCACGAGCAACAGCTAGTGCTAAATAAAGTAGGTGCAACTAGTACTCCTATGGTACATTGCAGCTGTTTCTGATTAGGGACGAATGTATAACCTGTATTTTAAATTGAAAATTCATAATCAAATTACGTCTTCATGCACACGTTTAAGTGCATGTAAGTCCAAATATCTGCCGGAATTAAAAATTCTAATTGATATTTTCAATCATGACAAAAGGTTATCTCCTAACCTCGTAATTTTTAATGAAATGCAAATTTATTACGGATCTTGATCGTGGTTCCCTCTAAGTAATAACTAGTGCAAATATGCCACTTTATAAGCTCTATATTAAGTTTGGACCGAGCGTGCGAAATTGAAAATTCTTGTTTGAATATGATACTCGGAAAATCTTGAGAACGTTGAAGATCTAGAAGTATATTATGTTAAAACCTGACCAATGGCGGCAGAGTATGGTTAGTTTCTTGGGTAAATATTGCTAATCTTGAAGACAGTAATCTGGACATTATCTAAATCATATGTTGAAAATTGTGAAACAACCTTTCGCCAATATTTTTTTTGAGACGACCATTCTAATGTATACTGTAAATACTTTAAAGAGATATGCACATGGCTCTACATTTTGAAAATTTATATATATTTGTGTTGTTTATTATTTTAAGGTATTTTAATAATAGTTGACTCGATTTTTTTTATTAATTTAATCAAGATGCTACATTACCTAAAACCATTAGTAGGTGTTAAATACTCTAAGCCTAAAACCCATTATCGAAAGTATTTTATAAATCCGAACATAAGTAAATTAGACGCCACTCAAATCTGCTGGAAGGGGTAATTGTCAAATGACAGTAAAAGGATGTATGATATGTGCCGTGACGTCACGGTTCTCAGAATGGCCCTTACTACGCCGTTGTGCGAGGGAGATAGTGAGGTGATCCCACTACGCAACATTTTTGCTCATACCAAATTTAAAATGAATATTGTATTATATGTGAACACATTTTTCAAGCAATTTTGATTCTGTTTTCGCAAAAAGGTTTCTTTTGCGTATTATATTCGATTGCATATCGAATAATGTACAAAATTAAACACCGGGATCCACCCTATTCAATAAGAAACAACAACAACGTTCTATACAACGCTAATATTTAGGTCAACGACTACTAAATAAAATCTATGAATATGTAAGTTTATGAAGCAAAGTAAGTAACTCTCATACACGACATATTTAATCACGTCCCTCCAATGTTCTGGCGTGCTATTTAGAAATCTAGATCGGCGAGGCTGAACGTTGCTTGGTAGCTCGTAGTAGGGTATGTCTCATTACATTACAGTAGAGTTAACATTCGTCCTGTTTTCCCAGGACATGCCCTGGTTTTTAGAGAGTCCTGGATAGTTTTTAAGCAGCGTCCTGGGTTTTTAAAATGCCCTGATAAGGTCCTGTATTTTCAAATTCGCACACCACTTTTGCAATCCTTACTTTCGCGGCGTCTCGGCTCGCAAGTGTTTACGCTATTTTAAAACAAAGATGCGTCCTGTTTTTAGACTGCATTGAATGTGTAAAAACACTAGAATTTGAATTGCGACGTTGGTAGCCCTACATTACAGATGCTTTTAAAACTGGCGACGTTAAGCGGAGTATAATAGTGGGCTATTGTCTATGTTCTAGTCATCATAATTGTTGCAGTTACTGTCGGAGTTTGCTCAAGTTTGCTGCCTGAGTTTTGATTTATTCATTGAAGACGTCTTGCTAATGATGTGAGGTTTTATCCTGGTAATGGTTAATAAATGGTTTACGTCGAAATTTAGCGCACGAAACTGTTTCTTGTACTTTGTAGTTAGATTGGCAATGCTTAAAATCATCTTCTTTTAGCACAGACTAACACAGATAGTGAAAGGCTGGTAAGTTAGCTAGACTAGGGGTTACTTTCCTTCCAAATCCGTCCTGTCTCCTTTCAACTTCTCCCGTCCCTTTCCTGTCCTTCTCCTGATCTTCATCTCCCGTCACTTCCTTTACCGACGATCATGATTCCTTTCATTATTCTTTCATTTCCGGTCATCCTCTTTTCTCCTTTCCCAGTCCTATCCTCGACGTTGTATCCCTGCCTACCAGCTCTTGATGGTAGATTCCAAGTTCCTACACCACTAACCATAATTACTCATTCCGTATGGAGAATTTCCATTTGTATTTTGACCTGTCATAAGTGCCTTTTATATGCCTACATGATGAAGAAAGATTTTTATTTTATTTTATAACACACATTGTTGGACTTTGCTAAATCTAATATAATGCAAATTGCTAAACTATTTTGCTGGAAACTTTTAGATTATGTTTTCCTAAATTGTTTATTATTTGTTTTTTAACTACAATTATTACGTCCTTTTACATTATTGCACATACTTTATGAGTTTTGATTCCCAGGTCAGGTAAAAGTGATATTGGGTTTTCTATCCCCAAATACTCAGTATCAGCCAGGAGATTGGAATTGTGGACGGTATGATGATAGACTCGCTCCTAAGACATCATGGATCTATTACTACTTTATGAGGTTAAACTAACATAAAAATATATCTCGAGCTACTGTCGATAATCTCGTTAAATAACAAGGAAGATGGAATTCTGATATTAAACTTGGACGGAAATACGTAAAATGCTTGGAAATCCCGCGGGTCCGTGCTATAACCCCAACGGTTAACTGTGACATGTATTCAGAAGCACGTCTATTTATTTATCCACTTACGTAAGGGATATTTTTATTTGTCCATTATGTTTATTAGACATGGATTTATGTATTTTTAAATATGGAAGGTCTTTATGCTTTGTTCTATACTTTGTAATTTAATATGTAGTAATGAGTGAGTTTTTTTTTAGCTACCACAATCCAAAATTTTTGTAAGAGAAAAGTTGGGCGTCTCATCTAAATGAAGCTACTCATGGAAAATCTACTTGATAGTAATCAATAGGGTACCTACTATGAAGGATCCCTGACTAATCATAGTATTATATAGTTATTTATATTATATAGTTATAGTGTTTCCTCCTTCCTATAATCCTGGCTCCTTTAAGCTGTACTGTAGAGTATCTACTATATGGTTACTCTAACTGGATGACACTGCGTACCGTCAGATCTGTGGTAACTTAAAACTAACTATAATAACTTTTCAGTGCATTAAATCAAAATATATCATGAATATCTCTAACTATAATGTTAAGCTTTTTAAAACTAATTTTAAAGTACATTTACTATAACTTACGAATATCTACACAGTTATAGAAAGTTCTAAAATGGGGACACAGATCATAACTGGACGTGTGGTTCGATGAATTTATTCAGACCGTTATCTAGAACTATGAACAAACTTTTAAAAGTATTGGAAACAAAGAATTACGCGACATGTTTTTGTGTTACTTGAAAAATATGAGAATAAATCAATTGATGTAACTGGTAAATATAATTGTAAATCAATATGAATTTTGACAGCCTCCGTGGCGCAGTAGCCGGCTCTGAAACGAGAGGCTGTGGGTTCGATTCCCACACTGAGATAAATGTTTGTGTGACGGACAGATATTTGTGTCAGGTCTGGGTGTTGTGAGACCGAAAGTCTCGTACTCCCTGATACCCACGACACAAGACTCGTATCTTAGTGTAGGGTCGGGGCTATGTGCGTGACTGTTAAGTGTTATTTATTTATTAAAATTTTATTTTGTTTAAAACAGAGACTTTCGTATATTCCAGTTAGGTAAAAAGGTATTTCTAAACAGTCATTGTAGCCAATTGTGTTTGGATTTTTCTGGATTACTAACTATCCTTAACGACATATTTCCAACTCCTCCGTATATTTCTATTTGATTAATATTGTTGCTGGATAAAGACATCTTCGCATTCCCAGAGACTCGCCGAGATTCATTAATCGGTGTCAAAAAATGCGTACCACTGGCGATCTTAGGAGTTACGGTGGCAGACGTGGAGGTGGGGTAGTGTCTGTGCCGGGTTGATAGAGTTGCTTTTCCTTAAGTGAGTGAAAGTATACTAGAAATCAACAAGGCGGCTGAGTTCCATGCATGTATTCAGTGATATAGCAATGTTCAGGTCGATTTGCATATATAACAAATAATACTAGCCCTGTAAACACTGTCCCACTGCTGGGCACGGGCCTCCTCTACTATTGAGAGGGGTTAGCCTTTAGTCCACACGCTGGCCTAATGCGGTTGGTAGACTTCACATACCTTCGAAATTCTGGTGAGAATTCTCAGGTATGCAGGTTTCCTCACGATGTTTTCCTTCACGTTCGATTGGCATGGTGAATCTCAGGTATGCAGGTTTCCTCACGAGAGAATTCTCAGGTATGCAGGTTTCCTCACGAGAGAATTCTCAGGTATGCAGGTTTCCTCACGATGTTTTCCTTCACGTTCGATTGGCATGGTGAATCTCAGGTATGCAGGTTTCCTCACGAGAGAATTCTCAGGTATGCAGGTTTCCTCACGATGTTTTCCTTCACGTTCGATTGGCATGGTGAATCTCAGGTATGCAGGTTTCCTCACGAGAGAATACTCAGGTATGCAGGTTTCCTCACGATGTTTTCCTTCACGTTCGATTGGCATGGTGAATCTCAGGTATGCAGGTTTCCTCACGAGAGAATTCTCAGGTATGCAGGTTTCCTCACGATGTTTTCCTTCACGTTCGATTGGCATGGTGAATCTCAGGTATGCAGGTTTCCTCACGAGAGAATTCTCAGGTATGCAGGTTTCCTCACGAGAGAATTCTCAGGTATGCAGGTTTCCTCACGATGTTTTCCTTCACGTTCGATTGGCATGGTGAATCTCAGGTATGCAGGTTTCCTCACGAGAGAATTCTCAGGTATGCAGGTTTCCTCACGATGTTTTCCTTCACGTTCGATTGGCATGGTGAATCTCAGGTATGCAGGTTTCCTCACGAGAGAATTCTCAGGTATGCAGGTTTCCTCACGAGAGAATTCTCAGGTATGCAGGTTTCCTCACGATGTTTTCCTTCACGTTCGATTGGCATGGTGAATCTCAGGTATGCAGGTTTCCTCACGAGAGAATTCTCAGGTATGCAGGTTTCCTCACGATGTTTTCCTTCACGTTCGATTGGCATGGTGAATCTCAGGTATGCAGGTTTCCTCACGAGAGAATTCTCAGGTATGCAGGTTTCCTCACGAGAGAATTCTCAGGTATGCAGGTTTCCTCACGATGTTTTCCTTCACGTTCAATTGGCGTGGTGAATTAATGTTATAAAATATATCTGGCAGAGGGCTCATCGAAAATCTTGCCTCATAAAATACAAATCAAAATATTTATTAAATCAATAAAATGTAGTACATTATTTAGATTCCATCCATCGGTTTTACTCTACCACCAGTACGGAATGTAGTTCTTCTTTCGTTTCTTTAGCTTCATTTCGTATATAATATTACAGATCTATAAGACATTGCCAATATCTCTTGTGTCGTTTTTTGTGTGGAATAAATTTTACACCACTTTTGAAACCATGTATTTATAGAAGTTTAATATCTGTCGAAGCGTTTGAAATTAATTCCGATAAAAAACAGCGTTTATAGCGTTTAAATTACTACAATCAAAGGTCATAATGCCAACATCAAACGATGTTATTTTTGTTATCCTGGCACGGCAAAGTGACCACACTGCACCTAATGGTAAGTGCAGTGCCGTCCAGTTATAGTATCAAGTAACGAGAGACAATCTATCCCTCGCTACTCAACACAATCATGCCGGCCTGCTGTGTAGCTTCTTCACACTACGCCTAAAAGACCCAGGATCATAGGAAGGAGGGAACACGGAACTGTTTTTATTGTGTATTTATAGAAGTCTAATATCTGGCGAAGCGTTTGAAATTAACTGCGATAAAAAACAGCGTTTATAGCGTTTAAATTACTACAATCAAAGGTCATAATGCCAACATCAAACGATGTTATTTTTGTTATCCTGGCACGGCAAAGTGACCAAAAAACAGCGTTTATAATTTTTATTCAATAAATTGCTACAATCAAAGGTCATAATGCCAACATCACGCGAAACAGTCTGCATAATAATTGTCGGACGCAAATCAAATACAATCAGTCGTCCAACGTGGCGAATGCCCCTGTCTGGCGTCGAATCAATATTTTGCCCCCATTTGCCCCTCGGTTTTGCTAGACGTCGCGCCGCTCCCGTTTCCCTAAACACGAATGCGAGGGCAATTATTGTGTTTCTAATTATTTTTATCAGTTGAAGGCCAGTGTTGAGGTAGGTTGGCATTATTTTTAATTGTCTTTGCATTTTTAATTGAGTTTAAAAAGAAGGATGGTTCTTAAGTCAATATGTATAATTTTAGTCATGGCTTTTTCATTTATTAAAATGATCTATGATTCTTCTGGTATTCGTGGGCGGTGGATACCATTGGGTAACTCACTTGTTCGTTTGCGTTCGAGTAATACAAGTAATTTGATGTGTAAAATAAGCCCTAATCCAAAAATCAAACTTTAATTATTGTGATAAGGGCATTAGGTTATTAATCCGCTGTTTTTTCAGCGCAAGTACTCTGTAACTTGACTATAGGGTTAGAGTCGAGTGTTACTTAATTTACATTGCGTGAATATTACACACTGAGAACGTTAAGTAAACCGTAATCAAATCCGTAAAATCCTGTATCTCTAACACTCCACCTGATAGTGCGCAGTGCCTTCCAGTTAGAGTATCAAGAAGCGAGTTGACAAACTATCTGCTGTGTAGCTTCTTGACACTGCGGTCGAGGGTCTTGTGTCAGTGTACTCAGAAGGCCGCAGCACGACCAAACATCATACCCCAACTCTAGACCTCCGAGAAAAACCGGATGTACACTGGCTGACCTCAGAATGCGACACAGTTGCGTGTGTCACTATGGCGGGTTTTACACCCTGATTACGGTGGTCGCTATCCGGGCGGATAAAATTGTGGCAACTATACACACATTTAGGACACAAGTGTTCTTAATAAAAAGTTACTCCATAATTGAATTGGTCCGTAAGAAACGACGAGGGCTCCATAGGGCTGCCTCGCGTGACCGATGCACTTATACTTTATAGTAATGCATGCGCATAATCGGGTAGGGACGCTTTATTGCATTTTTTGTTTATGTATGATATCCATAATCATAGCGAGATACTTAGGGGAAATTGATAACAGAGATAGAAGTCACGGGTTCGATCCGATGTACATACAAGAATTTTTAGGTGCGTTCATCGGCAATTAATGCTCACTTTAACGAAGGTAGACTTAGCAAGGGAACTTGCAGATCTGAAAGTAAATAAATACACCCAACAGTCACACGCCTAGTTCTGACCCCACCACACTAGGTAAAACCTTATGTGGATATCAAGAACTATGAGGAACTACGGTCCTACAACACCCAGATCAGAAACAAATATCTGTCTGTCACACAAGCATTTGTCTCGGTACGGCAATCGAAACCACGGCCTGTTGTTTCTCAGCCGGCTACTCGCCCGCTGTGCCACAGAGGCTGTAAAATTTCTCAATACGATTGAAATAAATTTTACGAAATTTATCGCGGTTTATTTGACTTATTTAACCCGAAGTTTCTTACAGACGAGGCTTTACAGTCATCATGGTCACGGGGCGGACTGAGTTTTATGTCGTCACTAAAGTATAGTGCAATGTAAATATTAGTAGTAATAAATAATAATAGTAGATACCACAAATCTCCGATATTATTATTGAGAATGGTTTCTTATATTTACTCAATCTATTCTATATATTTTTTTTATTTTTTATTTAGTATGGAAAACAAACAGTTTCTTAAATCTATAAATATAACAATTTAGTTAAACAGCGATAGCCTAGTTGGTTGCGGTACGGACTGCCAAGGCGAAAGTCGTAGGTTCGAAACCCAAGTGGCATACACCTCCGACTTTTCTAAAGTTATTTGTGTATTAAAATGCTAATTATCGCTTGCTTTAACGGTGAAGGAAAACATCGTGAGGAAACCTGCATATCTGAGAATTTTTCGAAGGTATGAGAAGTCTGCCAACCCGCATTAGGCCAGCGTGGTGGACTTAGGCCTAACCCCTCTCATTAGTAGAGGAGGCCCGTGCCCAGCAGTGGGATAATGTTTAATACAGGGCAAGTATTATTATTTTTATTATTCTATATATAAGAAACCATTCTCAATAAGAATATCGGATATTTTAGGTGTCTACTAACAAGAATGTCTAATGGTTGGCTAAGGTCGTTTTTATAAAAGTTGACGATCAAATGTTCCGTGGCCTTTCATAAATAGTTATCTGGTGATCTACTATCTCCTTTGGTGGCTTCTGCGATAGTAAAAAAAGAACTCATTTACACGTACATATTACCTTTATCCTATAGGAGTAGGCAGAGGCTATCGATTTCCATTTTGCGTGGGACACACCACTTTAGCCATCTATTCATTAATATCTTTAGCCGTTCACGGCGCTTTAGAGTCCTTTACTCCTTATCTGTCTTTTATTAAGAATGACGCTAATTTGTCCGACATAATTTCCAACTTTTCAATCCACACTCTAAAATAAGTAAAGAAAAATAAATTCAACAACTGTTTATAATTATTTTAAAATCGTTCCAACCCTACATCCCTTATATCCTAGGGTAGAAAGGGATTGCGTTTTCAACTTCATTACAATTTGAAGGCTACCCCGACTCCAGCTGAGAGCACCGCTTGCAATTACTTCGAAATCGACTTCTAACTTCTGGAGAAAAGGGCTTGTTAAAGAAATAATTTGTTGTTTATTTTAGGCTTAGTGTATGGTGTGGGGTTCGGAATTTGAAAAAAGCCAGTTTTGTTGCATATTTGTACGATTTTCCTAACATAGAAATTAACTTTTCATTATTAATACTAGTGAATAATACATGTAAAATATTTTATTGTTTTAGTTTAAAAGCAGCGATAGCCTAGTTGGTTGCGATACGGACTGTCAACCAGCCTTAATGGCATACACCTATGAATTTTCTAAAGTTACGTGTGTATTCATCGTTAATTATCACTTGATTAAACGGCGAAGGAAAATATCGTGAGGAATCCTGCATCCCTGAGTATTCTCATAAGAATTTCAAAGGTATATGAAGCCTACCAACCCGCCGCCTAATTAGATCAGCGTGGTGGACTAAGACTTAACCCCTCTCATTAGTAGAGGAGGCCTGTGCCCAGCAGTGAGACCATTTTTAATACAGGTCTAATATTATTATTATTATTTTATAGTAAAAGTTTTTTTTCGCAACATTTCCAATAAAACATCCGAACCTCTTTGTGTTTTTATTCATTGAAGAGTATATTTTTTTACTCATATTCCGACATTAGTAGGTACCCGTAGTGTAAGTGCCCATTCATGAAAACATGTATGAAAATCTATACAGCGCCCCTAGCGGCGATTTCACACACAATTTCATTTAAAACTTCAAAATTTGCGTGAGTTGTTTGATCACCAAACTCAAGACCTCAGCTTTTACAGCTTTCATACACACTACACAAAAGAAGCAATAAACCCTGTATATAAAACAAAAACCCCGTAATAATTTTCGCGTGTCAGTTCAGTGTAGCTACGTCCAGTTAAAGATAACGCAGTTTACGTTTGTACGAAAAATACATGGCGTCATAAAGTTAATCTAAATCGGGGCGTAACGAAGCTGCCATGATGTATAGGTCGCAGGGTAATGCCACTCCTTTATTGCCGATGTATTGTCCCCATAATAACGTAGATACAATTGCCGTTTCATTATGATTGTATTCGTGTAAATGTAATTTTTCTTTTGATGCTGCAATAAACTGGAACGCCAGCAAGAAAATTAGCTACATTTTGATCACGTAAGTTTAGGGCTACAAGGGTTTGCTCATTGTTTATACAAGTAAGACTTTAAGGCGAAAATTAACTAGACTTAAAAACGCCGACCACACCAGATGTAGCACAGTGGGAGCGTCATCGTGCGATGACGCGCGTCGCCATGCGTTGTAGTTGAGACATAGGACCCCACGCGACGCTTCGACTCTACGCCAGTGTGATCCTAAGGGAAATGCTACCTACATTAAAATAATGTTACGTTTTACTAAGTTATTAAGATCTTTTGGTTTAAAATATTCATGACTATAAATTTCCACGCAACACCTACGCAAATGTTAACAGCAAAAAGACATTTATGAAAGTCAATTGCTATTTATTGTTGTCAGCGCTTTCGACTGACTCGACAATATTATGTGGAATGGTAAATTGTGCCACAAAAGATTTCTCAGTCGACTTCACCGGCTCTGTGTAATGTGTTAAGACGTCGGAGACACACGTTCCATTTACTTTGTTCTCTTTGAAGCCAACTCGTTGTCTAAAGCGATTTTGTGAAGGTACACTCACATTATTTCGATCAAACAAATCTTATTTAGAATGGTCTTGAGCTATTGCTTTGAGTCTAATACATCGATAGAAGAGTTAAGAAATGCCCAACACTGACTAGACTCTTTAAGTGAACTAACTATACTTAATTGGACCTGGTTTGCAGTGGAAAAAAGTGAAGACAATACAATCGAACTGAGATTCTCCTCCTCTCTTTGGGTCTGTTGTAATAGAAATCGTAGATTCAATTGTGGAATTCCGTTTAATATTCAACATAACCACAAAAGTGCCAGACTCACGCTGTGGACAGTTTTGTCCACAGCATGTATTTTTTTTATTTATTCTGGCACGGCAAAGTGATTCCACCTGATGTTAAGCGCAGTGCCGTTCAGTTAGAGTATCAAGTAGCGAGGGACAACCTATCCTCCGCTACTCAACACAATCATGTCGGCCTGCTGTGTAGCTTCTTCACACTACGCCTAAAGGATCCAGAATCATAGGAAGGAGGCAACACGGAAGCTAGCAAACTGTTCTGCAGCTTGATGGTGTGGCGAATTACGAATTTGGGCCGAAGTGGAATTGTAATTTAGAAATGTATGGGCCGCCTCAACCAGATTCTATCTACCACACCCAAATAGAAAAGCGGTATGAAGTGACAACTTGTTATAGCATTTCGTACTTTGGTTTATAGAGGCCCAAATTCATCTCTCGACCATCACCATATCTTTAAGGCCCGGAACGCGCTGGAAACGTGTGCTTCTTCTGGAATTGAGGATGTTCTCGAGTAGAGAGGATCACATACTTCCAGGTGACCCAATTGCTCGTTGGCCAGCTTCTGCTACAAAAAACTTCTTCAAATTCTTGTGTTAGTTCACGCCTTTAATCCCCGAAGCGGTAGGCAGAGATGTAAACAAAGCACCTACATTTCGCCGAGCTTATTACCGTTCCATCATGTGATAGGGGGAAAGCCTATCGCCATACTGGACACAAATCCAGACTCCGGCCTGATACATAGTATTTCGTGCTAGAAAAACCCAATCTCACTTTACCCGACCCGGGGGTTGAAGAGACATCAGCACTGCATTCACACCGTGCACGCAATTACAAATGCGCTAACAAGGCGGTCGTCGTAGAAAAAACCTAATATCACTTTTACTCGATCCAAGAGTCGAATCCGAGACCTCAATACAGCAGTCGTACCGTGTACGCAATTACAACTGCCCCACACCAATTAACAATAGCAATATCAATTATTTCTCTCCTTAAATCTATAGATTACATTATCAAGAAATAAAAAAAGTAACATAACCTATTTGGTTTATATCTAGGACGAGAGATTGCGCTGTATTCTAGTGTGCCTGAATCGAAGCCAATCTAGCCCACTTTCCGCCTTGTAAATCTTTCCGGCGTATCTGGGAATCAGCTGTCCGTTTCACGTACGCTACGGTTTACTGGTTGGTAGCATTATTTATTTCAAACTGGGTTTAGCTAAAGTTTACGGCAGTACATTCTTTATTTAGAACTAACTATTGTCTGCAGCTTTTCGTTAGCACATCTTGGGAAAGTCTGGGCCGATTAGGCGACTTTCTTTGAAATGTTTGTAATAATCTGATTAAAACTTTTCAGTAAAGAAAAATTGGATAAAATGAAAATAAATAACTAACAGCCAAGTCCAATAATCAATCTCAAACCATATGTAAAGATCGATTACGAGAATAAACCAATCAAATAATGGCGTGACATTGAAACTTTATTCTTATTGACACATTTCTGGAAACGATCTGTCGACTAAGATTAAGATTATGTATTAAAACTGGTCGTCAAAATGTGTCTTTCTATGCGATTTCAGTCTCTCACGGCACAGATAAACGTAAAAACGCACGCAAAGACATTTCAAATAAATTTTACTAGAATCCAAAATTATAACAATTATAAAGGAAATGAAAATTAATTATATGATTTCGAAGTCTTTACGTCGGTTCATCGCGGTCATGTCTTTACTATAAGTACACGGTTCAGGGAAAGCCCAGGCAGTAAACCGTAATAGCAATTAACTTGAATCAGGCCTCGGTAGGGCTGGTTATATAAGCTATAGTATAGTAAACACCATGCAATATGAGTTATGGGACAGTCTACACAGAACAGAAACCTTCACTGATCACGCAATGTATCATACACGCAATAACGTCCACGCATGGAAATTGGAATAGCCTTTGTTCATATTAAATGTTATTAGGGTCAAGTTTACTTTACTGTTCTTTTTTATTTCGATAAATACTACACATTAGCAATTGACCGCAAAATGATGCCCTGCCTAATTACCAAATCACGAGAATAAGGTATTTCCAGTGTTGAAGTTATTTGATATGCAACCGAAACAATACGCAGAAGACTAATTTTTGATTAAAAATGAGGTCACTAATATTATTAAAAAAAATGGGTAAGTAGTGGGAACATCTCACTATCTCCCTCACACAACTGCCCAGTGCTGGTAATTTTGAGATGTGACGTCACAGGTCATATCTTTACTGATTTTTTGTTTGTTTTGTTCGGATTTATAGCATTCTTTCATTACCGGGATTCAGGTAATGTGTCTTGTTGATTAAAATAATAATTTCAACTACCCTATTAGATGCGTAGTCAACTTTTAAGGAAATGAAAAAAGGGATATTGAATTGAGCAGAAATCTTACAGTAAGAAATGCGGCAGTAACTTCATGTGGATTTATATGTTAAACAAGTCGATCCGATCCATCTTGCAGTAGATACAACTACACTCGTGTCTGCCACGTATCTAAATACTCTAAGCACGTATTACATGCTATTTGATAACTTGTAGGTAGTGTAGTAGATAGTAGTAGGTATTGAAATCTGACGCGTTTACACAGAAAGCCTACAAGAAATGGCGCGAGCGAGTGCGGACGCCGTCTTAGTGCATTACGGTGCAATTCAAAAGTTCTACGGCTTCAGGCTTAGACTTACTGAGACCTTTCGTGCTCACGGTTTGTTGACACTGACAACTCTGTACTTCGTTCTTATCATTATCTACACGCCTAAATTATACTCTAGGTGGTGTCACGAGAAACCTTAACCACCATCCTGGGTCCTTTAGGCGTAGTGTGAAGAAGCTACACAGCAGGCCGGCATAATTGTGTTGAGTAGCGAGGGATAGATTGTTTCTCGCCACTTGATACTTTAACTGGACGACAGTGCACTTACCATCAGGTGCAGTGTGGTCATTTTGCCGTGCCAGCCGCCAGGATAAAAAAACCTTATAAATTTTTGTGTGATTATTGATTCGGATTTAATTATGAAAATTGTTTTTTTGATAGCTACAGTATAGCTAGCCAAATTGAATGACGATTTGTATAATGATTTGCATTCTATTGAAAATTCCCGTAATACAACATGACCCGAATTTCATGTGTTCATACTTTATTTCAGTAGCTAGGAGATACCAGAATGGGAACAGATGGTTTTATATTATGAAAGGAATATTCACAGAGATTACTCTAAGCCGTTAAGATGAAAATATACCGTGATAAAATTAATCAAACGCAAAGGAAATTGAAGTTGAAATATTAGTTTTATGTATCTATCCGCTGCGTCGGCTGCCGGGGCAGATGGCGCGCGACATTAAATCTTCCACCGTCCGTGGAAATTCCACCACTTCCCCACTATTTATAACATAATTTGGCGCCAATGGATCATTAATCACCGCTATGACCATCATTTATCATGTTTGGGCGTTTCTTCATGTATTTACATTTTTGGACTCGACCTTCAAGCCTTTTTGGGCGTGTATATGTATTTTTTTGGAAAATCTCTTTTTTATTACCGCGCGATGATTTGGCAACATTCCGTGTGAATGTGTTTGGGTCGTTCTTTGAAGGCTTTTGTGAATGCCTAATTCATTTTATACATTTGACAAATTGTATTTTGTTGGCCATTACTAAATATACTATATTATCTGAATGTATTTTTTCTTTCTCGTTATGTAGTTTGTATGTATGTACCCTTCGTATAATCCTGGGTCCTTTAGGCGTAGTGTGAAGAAGCTAAACAGCAGGCCGGCATGATTGTGTTGAGTAGCGGGGGATAGACTATCTCTCGCTACTAGATAATCTATCTGGACGGCACTGCGCTTCCCATCAGGCACAGTGTATTTACTTTGCCACGCCAGAATAAAAAAAAATGTCCGCACTAATGTTAGTTCTATTACCTTTTGCTCATGGCTGTGTTCCCGACATCGACGTCTTCAGAAATATAACCATTTATTTTAGTCCAATTTTACTATCGGAAAATTGTGCAGGATACAAGTTAGCACATTTCTACAGCTGCCTGACGTAACTGTCCTTCGATTTACTATGATATTATTATAATAAAGTACGACATGAAATAAATAAATTCGCTGCATCATCAAGCTGTGGAACAGTTTGCCAGCTACGGTGTTGCTTTCTTGCTATGATCCTGGCTCCTTTAGGTGTACTGTAACACCGTAAAGCACTGGGCCCTACTAAAAAAAAAAGGGTTTTTCATGTCAATATTTTCCCTACAGAGAGAATGAAACCTGCAATTAAGATAAAAATAATTGTATGTGTTCTTCACTCCGAATTTACTCTTCTTGAGCTGAAAAAGTGCGAAAACGTACAAAATAGAAGGTTCACAACACACGAAGGCCGGCATAATTGTGTTGAGTAGCGAGGGATAGATTGTCTCTCGCTACTTGATACTTTAACTGGACGGCATTGCACTTACCATCAGGTGCAGTGTGGTCACTTTGCCTTGCCAGAATAAAAAAAAAGCTCTGCATTTATTTTAGTGTGATGTATATTTTATACTTTGTAGGTAATTGCTTTTTGACTTCCATTTTGGTCCTGTTATTTCAATCTTGGTCTGCTTTAACTACTGTTAAAGAAAATTCATAGTCAAATATAAGATCATCACGTTGTTTCTACAACAGTCTGGCTTGACTGGTATCTATTTTTATAACAAACAAGCTGTTGCTCGCGGTTCCTCCCGCGTGAAGGTCATGTTCGGGAGAAAAAGTATACAATACAAAATACCACCATAATTTTACCTCCTTAGGTTGGTATTTCCAAAAACCCTTCCTTAGTGGTTACCTACGTTATAAAAGGTACCTACTGTCAAAATTTCAAGTCTCTAACTCCCGCCGTTTAGGTTGTGCGTTGATAGGTCAGTCAGTCAGTAAGTTTCTTCTTTTATATATACAGATAAAGTCTTTGCACTTGGTCATTTGTCGACCTGTGCTATACAGAAATCTACTTAAATATCTGCCCTTACGTCAAAGCCATGTGTCCTGACCACGTGAAACGGTCGATGCGGTTGGAGTAAACTGGTATTATTTGCTAAAGCCAGCTCAGACTTCGCTTCACGTAAGATACTCTTAATACGACTCACGGTTAGTTAAATATTGGCTTACTTAGCAGATTAATGGTGTTATTTGATCGGTATTTATTATTTATCATTTCCTATCTTAATCCACCGATGAGAGAAACGTATTCTACCGATTTCTCTTTATTAGTCTTTATTACTTTAAAATATAACCTCATTTACGGTGTCTGGTTTGAAATAGATATTTGTTGGTTTTCTTGTTTTCTCTTCTTTATTAATTACTAGATGTTGCCCGCGGCTCCGCCCGCGTGGAGGTTCTTTGGAAGAAAGCGTATACAATCCGCGGCTATGAAACGAGCGGCCGTGGGTTCGATTCCTACACCGGGACAAATGTTTGTGTGACAGATATTTGAGTCCGGAGTCTGGGTGTTGAGAGACCGAAAGTCTCTCTAGGTCCCCGATACCCACAACACAAGGCTCGTATCTTAGTGTCGGGTCGGGGCTATGTGTGTGACTGTTGGGTGTTATTTATTTATTTATTGCGCAGGCGGATATAAAGGCGAGAGATGATCGTTTTATAGCCATCGATACTCTATATAAAATACAATCAAAAAAGTTTATATTATATAATTAATGTATAATTTATTTTAGGAATGAATGCATCTTCATGATTATCCCAGATTTTATCGTACTGTTAGTAGTGAATTTCTACTCCTCGCTACCAGAAACTACGGGCTTGCTCTGTTTAATACATCGGCTTACACACGTTGCGTCGCCTTACCTCTCGCTTTTGCTCATTCATTTTCCTCTGGGCTTAAGCCTTAATCCTTCACGATGGCTTAATGTGGGCTTTAGGTATTTCGCGGTGTGTTAAGGATGTGGGGCGGTCTAACATTAATAATAATAAAGTGTAGTGTGTGGGGAGGTAGGAACGGAATGGTCAGTGTATTTACCTATTGTAGATTTAATGAAACAGGGGTCGAATCGAGAATTCAGCGGCCTCAAAGTATATCTAAGCGATCGCTTGCGTAATTAATAATAATAAACAACACCCAACAGTCACACACATAGTCCTGATCCCACACTAAGATACGAGTCTTGTGTTGTGGGTATCAGGGACTATGAGAGACTTTCGGTGTGGGAATCGAACCCACGGCCTCTCGTTTCACAGCCGGCTACTGCGCCACGGAGGCTGTCCACTTGCGTAATTAAGTTAAAGTCCTAAAACTATACTGTAGGATAATGAAAACGAGATAAGTAATATTATGAAAAAGGCCTTTATAAAAAATATTTTATTTCTCACTGTCCAAAAATGTAGATTATCTTTTCGGCATTATATTCACACCGTTTGTATCGATGCACTCAAAACTTCGGTGCATCGTGCGACCCGGAGGTGGACGACAGCACGGGTGGTCAGGCCTCGTTCACTGCCTTCGGTGCGTGGGGGCTCATAAGAACCTCACATTCTTTCACATAATCTATTGATCACTTTTGGATACGGAAATTGAAAATATTATAATAACTGTGTACTTAGTTCATATTTACTTATTTCATTGTAAGTACCTAATGCCAAGTATTTCGAGTACCCATAAACATCCACTACACATAAAAAATCATAGGTACTCTGGTGACCTGGAAGGAAAAATACAAATTTGGGCTTTTGAAAATCCCAATCACCATACGAAACACAGCATCAATCTGTAAATTCACGTCAGTTATCTGCGATATAGTGTTAATAATTTGAATTGTTTAATCTCATCCTATCCACTCCCTTCCACACCAGAACCACAGGTACTGGCTTGCGGAGCCATAGCTTCGCGGTGTCTGCTGCCCCAGCCCGAACCAAGAGCATAGAAAATTCGTATGTTTGCCGCACCATTAAGCTGTCGAACAGTTTGCCAGCTACCGTGTTCCCTCATTCCTATGATCCTGGGTCATTTAGGCGTAGTGTGAAGAAGCTACACAGCAGGCCGGCATGATTGTGTTGAGTAGCAGGGGTTAGATTGTCACTCGCTACTTGATACTCTAATTGCCTGGCACTGCAAGGACCATCAGGTGCAGTATAAAAAAATAAATAATAATAACCCAGTTGAGCTGGCCCATTTATGTTGTAGATAAAAATGTCTACTGTATACTGACTTTGCTCTATGGACAACTATAGATTGGTTTGCTTATAGGTTTATAATCTTACCTCTTTTTTGCATTGTCTATGGCTTATACAGCAAAACCTGCACTTGACATATCGAATGAGTCCTTTTACGACGTTCTTTTGTTCGACCTATAAAGTGCTCTGTTGGTTCTAGCCTGAAATCTCACAATCGCCATCTATGCCTAGCTTTTTAAAGTGGTTGTAAAAGTAGTCTGTAACTATGGTTATTTTATAGGAATAATAAAAGATCATAGGTGTATTAAATCGCATTTAGTGTCTATTAAAATTATATGTGGTGGATGGACTGATCTTAAAAAATATTTATGAGTCCAGGTTTAGAAATTTTTTAGGGGTTTGTGTTATGTTTACACTCATGTAATCCCCAAAGAGGTAGGCAGAGGTGTAACTAGTAAACCCAGATTTTGCTGAGCTTATTACCGTCCATTACGTGATAGGGGCCTAGCCTATCGTCATACCGGGCACAATTCTAGACTCCGGGCTAATACTGAGCATTTCGTTATAGAAAAACTCAATATCACTTAACCCAACCCGGGGATCGAACTCGAGACCTCAGCAGAGCAGTCACACCGCGTACGCAATCACAACTGCGCCACTGAGGCAGTCCTAACTCTGAAACTTTTATAGTTTATAGTAGTCGTAAGTACCTATATTACTTAATATATTTAAGTACTGTTTGTTTCCTGTAAAAAAGATAAGTTAACAAAAAAAATTAGTGAATGTCATAATGCCTGTAAACGTGTCAAGAATAATAATTTAATAATAGCACCCAACAGTCGCAGACATAATCCACACTATATCCAAGAACTACGAGGGATTACGGCCCCACGGTAACTATTAATAATATCTTGAATTCTATAATTATAAACATTGTACCAAAATAAAAAACTAATTAGTTTTCTATATTAAATATTCTTAATAAAATATACCATACAAATATAATAGTTCTTTTGGCAGATTTTTTTTTATACCACGTTGGTGGCAAACAAGCTTACGGCCCGCCTGATGGTAAGCGGTTACCGTAGCCTATGGACGCCTGCAACACCAGGGCCATTATTCTCTATGTCCTTAAAAATACGTAACGAGGCGCGTTACGTTAACTGCATGTTATTCGCGTGTAATGGCTTTGCAGACTACAATAACATGCGAATTACATGTGAATAACATGCAATTAACGTAACGCGCCTAGTTACGCCTTTGTAAGGACTTAGAGAATAATGCCCCAGGAGTATCACATGCGCGTTGCCGACCCTAAGACTTGTACTAATACTGAATAGGGTAGTTGACAGTAAGTGAAAACGTGATAGAATTTAGTTTTTTATAACAGATTTCCTAATTAATAATCCTATTTGTTAATTTATATGTCATTATTTATTATTTTCACGAAATAAATATTTAAAAATTCAAATTAAATCTTAAAAACTCATGTTTTATGTTTAATATATGGTAATATTCTAATAATATAGACCATGAAGAATAATATAAAACGGTTTCTCAAAAACAGTCAACTACCCCACTGCGTGTCCATGGTATATCGATTCGGCCTGACGTAGATAGATAATGTGCTGTCTCAGTACAGAGGGTATACTCCCGAATAGGACAGCTCCCGTGGGACTTCGAGGTCGGGTAAGGGCAGAAGCCGCAACAAAACTTGTATTCAGGAAAATCCCTGAACTAAAATCCATCAAGTTGTATTATGTATACATGCATATACTCATGCATGTAATCCTCGAAGGGATAGGCAGAGGTGTAAGCAGTACACCCAGTTTTCGCCCAATTTATTACGGTCCCGTCGGCCTATCGCCATACCGGGCACAATTTTCCAGATTCCGGGCTGACACTATCACTTTGCCCGACCCGGGGATAGAACCTGAGACCTCAGCACAGTAGTCGTAACGCTTGTGCAATTACAACTGCGCCACCGAGGCAGCCAGCACCATAAAGAAGTTTTCACTTCAAAAATAAATATACTGTTACTGCCTCGTTTAAACAGTGTTCTTATATTAAACTTACGACTGGACTCCATGCTGAAAATATCATGCCAAAAAACATAGTAAACATTAAAAGCATGGTTGCGTGATCTGACTGGCATTAAGCTCGCAATCCCCACATACCGGAATCGTATGCTATGAGGATTGTGCAAATAAAAACATACTATGGACGATGGGTTTGTTATTTAATACATACATACATATACACACGCCTGTAATCCCCGAAGGGGTAGGCAGAGGTGTAACTAGTACACCCACTTTTCGCCGAATTTCGGTCCCTTAATGTGATAGGGGGCGAGCCTATCGCCACACCGGGCACCATTCCAGACTCCGGGTTAATACTGAGTATTTCTAGGTAGAAAAACCCAATATCACTTTTCCCGACCCGGGGATCGAACCCGAGACCTCAGCACATCAGTCGTAACGCATGCGCAATTACAACTGCGCCACCGAGGCAGTCATTTAATAATAATAATAAATACACCCAACAGTCACATAGATACCTTATATTAATCTCTAAGGTATAAAAAATACACAGATAGTTCTGACCTCGCACTAGGTTAAATATGTTTGGTCCCACAACACCCAGACCTGAAACAAACGTCTGTCTGTCACAAAACCATTTATCTAATATATGTATATGGCGCTAGTGTCACGCACAATTTGAGCTCCGCGTAATTTAATTTTTTTAAATAGTTAAGTCACATAATAAGTAGAGATAAACAGTTTATTCCATACGTTATAGAACAATTACCAAGTACAAGTGATATCTCACGGTTACATGTGAGGAAAGTGATAAAACAGAATTCTCAAATTTAGTGTATAGTCCGTTTCTATTTCTTTACAAAGTTAAACTTTATTTCGATAATAACAGGATTATTTAACTATATAGTGTATATACGTGTAAAATAGTGAACAGTATAAAAAAACAGTGCAAATTATAGTTTTTAATAAATTTGGACGGTGACCGCATTTTAAACTAGAAATTCAAATTGGCGTGTTTTAACGATTTAAAAAGAGTTTTTTATTTTCAAACAAACTATTTAATTGACATAAAATATGATGAATGCTTGGCCTCGCGGTGCGCAGTGAACAAACTGTATTGCGCTCACAGAGGGCTGTGTGTTCAAAACCTAGGTTTAGTTGTTTTTTTTTTAAATTTTTTTTCTTTTTTTTTACTTTTTTAGACTATTGTAAATAAAGATGAACTGTGTACATTGCAAACTACTTATTGATCGTTCAGAACTATTGAGATGTAATGAATGTAAAAGACGCTATCATTTTCGATGCTTGAATATTTCATCGGCTACTTTTAAAAAAAGGGGTACCGAATTGAGGCGCACATTCTCATGTCAATCGTGTTTAAACATTGCACAAAGCGTTAAAATGGCTGATGTCACTCCTGTCAGCAGGAATAGTGCTGCCAGGGCTTTCAATAGTGTCCTGGAACGAGAAATTTCCGTAAGAGACAATAAGGATAACCAGTCCCTAGATGAAGCCGAACATACGGTACTGGATAGTAAGGCACCTAATCTGGATGGAACTTTCGATGTAGTGCTTTTCACGGATATTATAAATAAAGCAATTTCTGCCAAAATTGATAGCCTGGAAGCAAGATTGGTCAAGGAGATAAAGGCGGCATTTTTCAGTTTTATAGACCAAGAAAACACTCGCTTAAAAACTGAGTTAGATGAAGCCAATGAAAGATGTGTTCTTTTTCAAGCAGAAATTCAATATTTAAAGGATAACCTGGGAAATTTGACTTCCAGTAAGCAGCAAAAATCTGCCAAAGAACATCAAGTGCAAACCGCAGGTAATGTGTCCGAGAAAGAAGTAAATCACCGAATTAAAAATTATGCCAATGAATCGACCATAGAAAAAAATCTGCCGATTGCAATTTACGCGGCGGAGGCTATGAGCACGGCCGATACATCGAATATAGAGGGAGTGCAGGTTCAGGAAGTTAAGGCCACGATAGTTGATAGTGAAAAATGGATCGAAGTAAATACCAAAAAAACTAACCATATTAAAAAAGGAGATAATACATCGATACTTCGAATTAAGGCTGTAGAACGGAAAAAATACTTTCATATATGGAGATTGCTTGCAGAAACAAAAGAAGATGATGTACTAGAATATATACGTGAAGTTCTGGGAGAAGATCATTATATAAAAGTGGATAAGATAAGTCATAAAACAGAAAGGGGATACTCGTCGTTTAGAATTTGTGTATCTGAAGCTAATTATGATAAATTGTGTAACCCCACCATTTGGCCAAAAAATGCAGAATATAGTGAATGGATTTGGTTTCGCAGATCAATCAAAAACCAACAAGCCTAAATTGATAAGTAAAATTATAAGTATTTTATATCAAAATGTACGAGGTCTTCGAACAAAGACTATTTCATTTTTATCATTACTCGAATCTTCGGGCTCAGATTTATTTGCCATCACAGAGACTGGCTGTAACGATTCAATTCAAAATGCTGAGATAAATCTCCCTGGCTATCAAATTTTGCGATGTGATAGAGCCGATGGACGCAAGCAGGGCGGAGTTCTTTTAGTGGCCTCACCACAGTATGAACTGCGACAAATTCAAATGCCAGACGCTATTGATATAGATATTCACAATTTTGAGTTGATTTGTGCTACAGTCCATACTAAAAATCGTTTTTTATTTACGTGTTGTGTAGTATATATTCCTCCACACGCTGGGGATAATGAGTACATAGCATTGTTTAATTTGTTAGAAAAAATATGTATAAAATATAAGAACAAAATGTTAATATTAGGAGATTTTAATTTGTTTTCGTGTAATACCTATATAGTTAATTATTATGAATACTTTATAACTGTGTTAATCATACGCAGACTCCATATAAAGAATGGAATTTCAATAAAGCTGATTTTAATCAGTTATATTATTTTATTACGAGAATAGACTGGAGTCAGATGTACAATTCAAAGGATCCTGATCAGGTGTTGAAAATATTTTATGATAAAATCTATGGAGCTTTCGATACCTGCGTGCCCCTCAAAAAACGAATTACGAAGAACTACAGATATACATATCCTAAATGGTACACGTCTGATATTATAAGAGACATTAAATTAAAACACACTATGCATAAAAAGTACAAATTAAGTAAGTCACGTAACGATTATGAGGCGTTCTCTCAGTATAGGACAATAGTGAAGACGGAAACTACACTTGCCCATGATCGATACCGAGACCGTATGCAGAATCACCTGGCTACAGATCCGAAAGCGTTCTGGAACTACATGAGAACAAAAAAAGGCATATCAAGTCAACATAAATTAATACAAAACGAACGAATTCTATCAAATCAGGAATGCGCCGATGAATTTGCGCGGTTCTTTTATTCCGTGTATAACCAAGAGCCGGCCGTGCTCGACGTGTCAGCGGCGAGTGCGGCATCGGCGGAGTTAACGGGGAGCGCGCGAACGCACCTCACAGCTCTGCGGCCGGTGGACGTGGCCAGCGCGCTCGCCCGTCTGGCTCCAAAACACTCTGTAGGGCCGGATGGAATACCACCGTTCATTTTCAAAGATTGTCGTTTAGTATTGGTAGAACCACTGTTGTACATGTTTAATATCTGCATCTCAACTGCAACATTTCCCGAGCAATGGAAGGTCACTCGAGTGGTACCAGTACCGAAGGGTCGTGGAGGTCCAGAACCTAGCAACTATAGACCGGTGGCAATATTAAGCACGCCAGCCAAGGTATTCGAAATGACTATTCACCATAGTTTGTATAAGCAGGTAAGTGCCCAATTGTCTGAGGCGTAGCATGGCTTTCGCCCTCAGTGTGGTACAACGGGAAATTTATTACATTTAATGTCTCGACTAGTACCTGCTTTAGATTCCGGAATTCAGGTGGATGTCTCATATTTTGATTTTATGAAAGCGTTCGACACTGTGGATAATGATATCCTCCTTACAAAGTTAGCTGGGGTCGGTTGTACGCCACACACACTGGCCTTCTTTGCTAGCTACTTGCGAGACAGGCGTCAGTATGTAGACTATAACGGATGTTATTCGAAGCAGTATTTCACCAGATCAGGAGTTAGCCAAGGCAGTAACTTAGGGCCACTACAGTTTATCATTATGATAAATGATTTACCGGAGGTGGTAAATGATTCTACGTGCCTATTATTTGCTGACGACCTCAAATTAGTTCATGAAGTGAGGAATATACAGGATCATATCAGATTACAGCAGGATATAAACAGTGTTGTTAGGTGGAGTAAGACGAATAAACTATTTTTTAACGTGGACAAGTGCTCGGTGGTATCATTTAGCCGTGCCCGCGTCCCGATTCATCATCAGTACCTTATTGAGGGAGTACCTTTGCAGCGCGTGACCGAAGTTAAAGATCTAGGAGTCCGTTTTACAGCTGATTTGTACTTTCGAAAGCACATTGTTGAGGTATGCAAAAAGGCATATAAAAATCTGGGATTTGTTTTGCGGCAGTCAAACGGTTTCACTAATATAAAGGCATTACGTGCTTTGTATGATGCATTGGTGAAAAGTCATTTGGAGTGCAATGCTGTAATTTGGGCTCCAAATGAAGACAAATACAAAATAATGTTGGAACGAATTCAAAATAAATTCGCCAGGTTTTTGTATTTGAAACTATATGGTGTGTATCCAGGGTATCCGTTGCTGTATCCTACTTTGTTTGTACTAGGCATGGTGGGATACAATCAACTGGAAACACGAAGGAGAGTTACTCTTGCTACTTATTTATTTAAGGTGTTGCGCGGAGTGCTACATAACCCAAGCATTCTTGAGGAGCTGAGATTATGCATACCGATTCGTACAAGTGGTCGAAAGTGGGCGCAGCTGCTGGCGGTGCCGCGTGCCAGGATCAAGTTACTGCACGAAGCGCCACTGACATGTGCGCTCCGTTCGCTCAATGCAGTTGCTGATAGTATTGACATATTTAGTTGCTCACTGGACGAGTTCACAGGGGCCATAATTCATTTATTTAAATAGTGTTGTAAAATGTTTAAGGAGTTTTAGTTATTTTTAGAATAGTTTACTTCTCTATCGCATTAGGATTACCTGTAATTATAGATGTAAGTTTGAATATAATAAATAAATAAATAAAATCTCAGTGCGGGAATCGAACCCACGGCCTCCCTTATCCCAACCACTACTCACCCGCTGGGCCACGGAGGCTGTTTACAAAAATATACAAATTTATTTATGCCATGAAGGTCGAATGAAGACCGCAATCTTTCTTTGTCACGCTTAGTTGTCACGCCATAAACATTTGATATTATGTTTCTTTTTAATTTGCTTCGAAAAAGTTTTATTCTAAAAAGTGTTGTTCTCATGTTATGTCAAATTCTATTGAAGTCGATTTCTTTTGAAACAAACTTTGATTTTTGCTAATTAATCATTGACGAAAGAAGTCTATACAGTTTTTTCCTCTTTGTAATTAATATTCTACATTGGCAATAAATTTAGTTTAGATAATAAATGTAATAATATGAGAAACTAGCTGCTGCCCGCCTGGATGGATTTATTTTATTTTTGGGAGAAAAGATAAACAATCCTAGAGGCATCTTAAGCATCATAAGGCATCTTAAGTAACCGGTTGCCGGGCGAATACTCTGTCAGTTTAATTTCTACGCCCTATAGTTCGGAAATCCCTTTAACATGAACTCTGAAACTATAGATTTTTGACAAGACGGTTTCAAAGGTTAAATTTAAAAACACTAACGAAGACTTAAGTAAATAACTTGACCCGTATAACATTGTGTAACTTGCACGCTGCTACCATGAGCTAACAATGGGGGAAACTGGGGTAAGTCTATCCAGCTTAAATAATTGGTCCCGACCGAGGACGGGGCTGCGCTATGAAGAACGTAAGGGGCGATGTGCACTCAAAAACACAAGTGTTTTAATAATTTACTTTCTTGGTATAATATAACAACGGGTTATTCATTTTTTCCAAAAATTGAAAGTCTTTATCCATTATCAGTAGTTTTTATCCATTTAAAAGGGGAAAGCCATGTCCGATATTTTTCCATTGTAAAGGCCGAAGCCATGTCTGTAATAGTCACAATTCAAAAGGCCAAAACCTTGTCTGTAATAGTCACAATTCAAAAGCCCAAAGCCATGTCTGAAATATTCACAATTTAAAAGGCCAAAGCTATGTCTGAAATAATAATCACAAATAAAACCTCACATCACATTCCCGCCATTTTTTAAGGGTTATTCCTTCAAATTGCTTTAGATCGATACTGGCTGTTTTAATCTGAAGTAATTTTATGTAATGTGTTCATTGACTTATATTCTATAGACACGAACTGTCGAAGAAAAAAGATGTTCCGAAAAACTTGTCCGCCACTAATGCCATCTATCATTTTACTAAGAACTATATGGAAGTTATAACTCCCGTCACTGTCTCTCGCACGGGACTTTCCTCGCGCTAAAACGGGACAAACTATATAATTAATTTTGTTTTGAGATATAGACTTCCCGTATTCAAAATTGAAATTAATTAATATTTGTTGATATTACGTTCTAAACGTTATGAAATTATGTTATTTACCTTATATACTATTAACAGTTTCACTGTAAATCAATTTAAGGCAGATTTGTTCGGGAATGTCGCTACAAATAACTAAAATTAAGTCGACACTGAAAGATGCAATGTGGAGCGCTTGCTTAGGTGGCATGAAGCAAACTAACGTCGGTGCGGAGTATACACCTCAACTCGGTGGAACATAATATTTGTTCTGGTCACTGACGTCTATTATATGGATAGGATATCTAATACAAAATGACAGCTATTTTCTTGACTTATTTGAAGCGCCCCTCTCGAGTGTATTTGAAACTAAATTTGACATATAATAGGGATGTTGATATTTTTAAAAATATCGGATTTTCGATATATCGATATTTTATCAACATTCCTATCATATATGTATATATATATGTATATATATATATACATATATGGCCGTTTTATTGTTTCGAGTGCGTCTGTTTTGTCAGTGGCTTTTAACTGATTATTGCGTTGAAGACCTGAATTTGAAGAATTATTTGTGTGTGGTTTTTGTTAATAAACCATGAGAGTTTGTGTTTATTGTATAACCCGTTACCAAACGGGAAGTGGAGTAACATTTCACAAGTTAATAAACTTGCATCATGTTTTAGCTATGTATATTGAAACTAGTAATTTTAAAGATGACATTATAATTTGTAAGCAAAAAATGACTCTAATAAGACATATTTTTATGTTAATTTATTTTGTAATAGCAAATTTATATATAAATTATATCTAGGTAGGGTTGCCCAAGTTTCATATCGACAATACATATCGATATATTTTTTTTAGTTTGGATCTACTAGTATTTATGCTTTCATGCTGTGCCGTCAAAACATAAAATCATGAATTAGGATTGATCATATATTTTGATATAAAATAAAATAAAATTTGTATACGTACAACATAAAGAAACTACGAGGAGCTCTAGATCGGTAAACCTACATGTTTTTATACTCCAGGATTCTGTCTAAGGAATAGGAAATATTCATTTCAAATCATAAAATTACATTATAAAATTTCCATTATAGGTTTCCAACTGACTCGGTGATACAAAAACTATGGCTGAGAAACATGAATGTTGAAAATTTGTCAAACATAAATAGCTATTTATGTTCTAAACATTTTATGGAAGATTGTTTTATTAGACATGTTTCACTGACCCACTTAAAAAATATAATATTTTCCGGTGGGATTAATATTATATTAAGCGTTTTAAACATAATATAGTAGATTAAAATATGTTTTGCTAGGGCGATGTTTTTATTATTTTTAAGATTTGTAAACCATCGACTGTTGTGTATCATTTTCGATATATCATCCTTCGTGTCTCAACTCTATCGTTAGTTCCACGGACGCTCTCTACTTGTATCAGCGCCAAAATGGCGAAAATCAAATAGGCACACTTTCGCGGATCAAATATCCTGTCTATATAATAGACGTCAGTGGTTCTGGTCGTCACATCTAGTATGTAGTACATATAGATCGCTGTATGTATTTTAAAATATAGAACTGTAGACTTTTTGCATATTTATTATAACGAATGCCAGTATCATTAGTGCATTAAATCAATCTGTTTTTAAAATTCGAATGCTGCTGTTCGGATTTTCACTTTGCAATATATCAATAATCATCAGAATTTACGATTAAGAACAATATCTATACTTTATAATGCATCATGTTTATGTAATTGTTATCTATTTATACCCAGTTGTCAGCTAACATTTAGTGTTTATTTCATTAAAACCGGTGCACTCAAACAAAAGTTATGAGTATTCATTGCAAGAATAGCTGTATTACCCCTTGATTTTAATATATAAAGTTTCCGTGTCATGATGTTGGTCTACCATGTGTTAGCAACATCAACAAATCTATGCAAAATGGATATTTAAAAGGCATAAATACAATATTTATAATTTATTAATTGATTTACACGACACTGTTACACATCTCAGTGCTTATTATCAATACACACGCATGTCAGGATTCACTTTAAGGCTTCTCTTTATAATTAATCTACCAGCATTACCCTTTTAAACTGAACAACGCCATTGAACTGATTAACATTATAATTACCATTTACACTTACTACACCAAACCACGAATATACTGGCAATCGTCTTGTCTTCCACTCAACTAAACTGAACTGAACCAACTGAACACTGGAGCGCGGAAGGCACTCTGTTTTATATTAAACATTTACTACTCCCACTTTGGTTGTCATTATTAACTACCCCCAACTAGTCTCCTAAATACTTCAGTTATACCTTCGGTATTTCTAATAATAGTAAATACGCTAATACATGAAATCCCAAACTACTTATCCTATCTTAACGTAACTTCTGTTCCAAAATAATAAGATAGGATAGTTTTGGATCGAATAGGTGGCGCTGTTGTCGAGTTCTATTTTGTTTCAATGAAAGTTCGGTCTACTTAGAAGGCGGTCAATGCCGAGACAACGTCTTCCCGAGGCCACTAGTATTATATAAATTACAAGTCGCAAGAACACATATTTCAATATTATAACACTTTTGTACACAATATTACGTGGGCTCACAGGTACAATTTACCTGTAAATTGTAGCGACAAAAGGGAATATCAAGCCATATGCACCGTCGGGCATATTGACCGCTGATCGAATATTGCACGGTCTGTGACGCCACCGCAAGTGAGGGGTGGGCAGACGTGGTCAATCCGCAAAGGCTTAGATTGCTTATCGATTGCCAATGAGTTGCAATTTCCATGTATAAATGTCATCGTAACTTATTTTAAATATGTTGTGTAAACGTGATGGTCTAAGAAAATTATTTGCTTCTTTTACTATTAAATTATTGTTTTTTTAGTAATGAATTAGGCAGTCACCTTGGTGAGGAGTGGTATTTACTCGAGAAACAATAAATAGGTACTAGAAATTTGTTTATTTATGATGATTACCAACGATACGCATCGTTGTTTTGTAATCCGTTGGTACCTAATATAATAAACCAGTATCATGGGTTTATTTCATTCAAGAACTATAATACAGTTATATTCTAAAATCACATAGGGTATTCAGATTCTCGCCTAGCAGATAACTCCCACATACCAGCGAAATAACGAATAAACCTGTGGCATCACGGCGGGGTCACCAATTGTAGGGGTTGCTTCTGCCCTACTCAATGAAGTTTATAAAATTTCAGGGTTGTGAATAAAACAATAACGTTGTATCTGACTCGAATGCCGCCAGTGATAGGTGTATGCTGTGTCGCTCTATTTGATATACTCGTATGGAGCGTAGCGCGGCCGTGACTTTTGTATAGTCATACTCTCTGCGCGGCACCCCCGTTCTGGCCATATGAATATCTACTGTCAGCAGTCGTGGTGTTTATTAATATAAACATAAAATACAATGGTTCTTACAGCTATTTCTCCGTAGGTAAAAGTTTACATTGAATCTAATAACTAGGCTTTGTTAAAGTAGAAATGCGTCGTTTATTTTTTGGTAATCCCGGCATACGTCCTGTATGTGTGTGGCCGTGATGCCACAAACCTAACCCAGACGTTATAAATCACAATACAACAGCTAATCCCTTAGAGTATTTAACACTAATCCCGATGAACAACACTGTTTTACGCGTGTTTTGTGCACGACACACGACACGATAATGTGTTTGGTGACGCTAAGTGAGTTTGTGTTCCACTTCGGATGCCGCGGTCGGCTGAATGAGGATGTTGATGTGAATTTTCGGTTATCGTCAGTTGGCATGTGGCATTAGGGTAGCCAACTTATTGTACTGATATCAAACTAGTCATAGGTGTACTTCTTTATATTAATTAATTAATACTATGTTCTGCATAAAGATGTTTATTGGTAAAGAATCACAAAGACACAATGCCCGCGTCGCCCGCTCTCTTCCCTTTAACCCGCTCCTTATCGGTCAGGAAGCTTCATACTCGGGTGTCCAATCTTGCCATGTTGCCAACAGTACGAGACATAAGATGAAATTAGGGTCGGAGAAATAAAAAACAGTATTTTTTATTCAGGCACGGCAAAGTGACCACACTGCATCTGATGGTAAGCGCAGTGCAGTACAATTAGAGTAACGAGTAGCGAGAGATAATTTATCCCCCATCCCCTCAATACAATCATTCCGGCCTGCTTTTTCACACTATGCCATGGGCAAGAAAGTGAAGAAGAGTCTGTGTCAGAATACTCAGAAGGCCGCAAAGCGGCCAAACATCGTACCCCAACTCTAGACCCCCGACAATAAACGGATGTACACTGGCTGATCCCGGAACGCGACACACTTGCGTGTGCTACTATGGCGGGTTGTACACCCTGTGTAGGGTGGTCGCTAACCGGGTGGATATGAATATCCTACCACTAGCTAAATAGTTACCTACTACAAACAGTTATTACAATAAGGTACCTTAATTAACATATATGGAGCTGCTCAAATCTAATGAACCTAATCATACTTGAATCGTATATTAATTGTATGACCAACTAGTGTTAACCGGTGTTCGAAAACAGCAACGCTAGATTTCTTTCCTGTTCTTCTCGAGCGAAACTGCATTCCGAACTGGCGGTAGAGTAAAAAATATTGACTGAATCTAAATAATATTTAGCATTTCATGGATTCAATAAATATTTGACTTTGAGTGTTTTGTAATATTTGTAAGCCATTCCAAAATTATGGTAGAAAATAAAATAAACGAGAAGCTTAATTATTATTGGCTTAATTAATATAAATTCTATTACTATCATCCCGTCAGTTTGTATTCAATATGAACAGTATATTGAGTACTTGCTTTTAATAGAACAGTATTAAAGAGCGGAATATAGTAGAATTCTATTTTATCAGAATGGTTGGCAACCCTATGTGGCACATACACGCTTTTACTTTGTTTGTGTACGTTGTAGGTGTAGGTTGTTACGGAAGCATAAACAAGCATTTCTTTGTTGTTTCATTTCCATTATTTATTTACCGCCTTCATAATAAACACATTTATAATTCTTGCGTAATTATTTTGAATTGTCCGTTTATGTCGTGCGACATTTTATGTCTCACAAAGATATAACATAGTGTAACTATATAACATATAGCAGCATAACAGCGATAGCCTAGTTGGTTGCGGTACGGACTGTCAAGACGAAAGTCGTATGTTCGAAACCCAAATGGCATACACCTCTGACTTTTCTGAAGGTACATGTGTATTAAATGTTAATTATCGCTTGCTTAGGAAAACATCGTGAGGAAACCTGCATACCTGAGAATTCTCATACGAATTTCGAAGGTATGTGAAGTCTACCAAACCGCATTAGACCAGCGTGGTAGATTAAGGCCTCGCCCCTCATTAGTAGAGGAGGCCCGTGCCCAGCAGTGGGACAATGTTTAATACATGGCTAGTATTATTAACGTTTTTCTCTAAACAGAACTGTGGCCAGACGCGATACACTCCTGTGTGTTTTCACTTAAAGCCCTTTACCGACCTGTGAATATAATTTGCATGTGAAATGTTATATTTCTGGAATTCTATCCCCAGGGGACGATGCACCTACGAAGCTTTAAAATTATAATGTTTTCATGAAATGAAAAGGGACGCCCGTCAAGTATGTTTCAGAAATGAAAAGGTTTTGTATGATAAACAATGTAAGTGCGATATTCGGAAACGATACATGAAAATGCTGTATTGGTTTATAAATTGTAGATTGTAAGCAAGTATAAATCTTTTTATAAGTTGTTTGATGAGACAAATGTTTTTTTTTTATTTATGTTAAAATGAGGCAAACGGGCAGGAGGCTCACCGGATGGAAAGTGATCACCGCCACCCATGAACATCTGCAACACCAGAGGGCTTGCAAATGCGTTGCCGGCCTTTCAGGCAAGAATATGCTCTCTTCTTGAAGGTTCCCAGGTCGTAACGGTTCGGAAAGACCGCCGGCGATAAATGTGTGTGAGACACAAATATTTGTTTCGTGTCTGGGTGTTGTGGGACCGTAGTCCCTCGTAGTTCTTGATACCCATGATACAGGTTTGACCTAGTGTGGGGTCAGGATAATGTGTGTGACTATTGGGTGTATTTATTTATTTCATTTACAAATTCAGAGGTGGTTTCAATTACGATCAACTTTATAAAGTTCTAATAGATTGTTTAAAAATGTAACTAATGTAAAACAAAGTATTTTATCGTTTTCATAAAGTATTTTTTTTATTCTGGCACGGCAAATTGACACTGCCGCTGATGGTAAGCGCAGTGCCGTCAAATTAGAACATCAAGTAGCTAGAGACAATCTATTTCTCGCTATTCAACACAATTATGCCGGCCTGTAGATTTTTCACACTACCGTTATGGGGCAAGAAGGTGAAGAAGTGATCTAGGGTCTAATGTCAAAGTACTCAGAAGGCCGCAACACGGTCAAACACCGTATCCCAACTGATCCCGGAACGCGACTCACTTGCGTGTGCCACTATGGCGGGTTTAACACACTGTGTACGGTGGTCGCTGTCCGGGTGGACACGAATATCCTACCACCAGCAAATATAGAGTACAAATGTCCGAAGATGTGTAAAATATTCGCCAGTATTCATCAGCAGCCCTATTTTAATATTGTTTCATAATTATTCCGCCTTATTCATGATTGAAGTACAAGTTAAAATGATTATGTTTTGAATTTATTACTTTGTATTCAAATTTAATTCAAATTGGACCTGTTTGGACAGTTTCTAATTATCGAAGTACTTTCCGAAACGTTTGAATTAGCGTACAAAGCGTTCTCGTTGGATGTGACAACTGACGAGTATATTTTAGATTATATAGCAGACAGCCTCCGTAGCACAGTGGCTGTGAAACGAGAGGTCAAGGGTTCGATTCCCGCACTGAGACAAATGTTTGTGAGACAGAAAGATATTAGAGTCTCTCGTATTTCCTGATACGCACAACACAAGACTCGTATCTTAGTGTGGGATCGGAACTATGTGTGTGACTGTTGAGTGTTATAATTCTTAATTCTTAAATAAACTACTGACAAAATCAGTTGGCGGAATCTTGTAAAAGTTTGGGTCCGGGTGTTGTGGGAACGTAGTTCCACGTAGTACTTGATACCAATCACCAACCAAAAAAACCAAATACCTGATTTAATATGCATTAAATGCTCCTCATTCCCTCCCTAGAAGTTATGAAGACATATTGAACTACCTTACCATCCTCATTACATACCTCTCGCCCTAAAGCTTCCGCAATACCATAAACACGGAGGAACTGTCCATAACCTAAATAAATAAACACATACCATAGATAACGCAAAGCCATCGAACTCGCAAGGTGCCGAAACACTTCGCAATTGCCGCACGCTCAAATCGATTCAAAATGAGCTTTATGTCATGGACAAAAGAACGAAACGGTGTTCGGTGGCCGCGGATCTCTAGGGCTTGCTTGGGGGGCATAAATTGAACAAACAATGTATTGCAAAATGGCGATGGAACAAGCGCATTGGGCAACACAAAGCGGTTCTCAAATATTTTAAAATTCAATTTATTTTATTTTTAATTTCCTTTTATTTGTTTAGATAAATACACAGAAAGAAATCAACATAAATTTTGTTAGTTAAATTATTTATGTATTTTAATAAAACATTTTTATTATTCATCTCATTTTTAAATATTGATCTATTTATTTTTGTTAGTCAATTAGACCTTGCAGCCATCCATCCATAAATAATGTTTGTAAAGTTATGCAGAATGATATTATTCCAAATCTAAAATATATAATTTAAAAAAATCCTTAAATATTTAATTATTTCAGTCGTACCGAGATGATAAAACAATAAGCGTAACTTATCGTCCTTGAAAAATTTGAAATCAAGTTTCATAAATTCAGTTCAACAATTTTGCAAATAAAATCAAAAAGTGCAAAATTAAACTGTCCCGTTGAACGTCTCATTTCCCGCTCCCACAGCTCTGTAGACCTACTCTTAAAATCAATTCCAATCTCGATACAGTTTCAACTCCAATCTGGAAGATATTGGAACTCTAACTCACTCAACTAAATTAAATAGAATATTTACGAACTAGCAATCGTAAATACTCTATTTCATTGAGTTACTAAAAAATCCGCCGTATTCAGTTAAATCGTGCGCTGGTGTTGCGTTCAAGAGTGCCAATTGTACAGTTTTCGAACGCAATCCGAATTTTAAATTGGAATCGAGTGTCAATAGTAACCCTCTTATTCTTTCACTAGCTGCTGGTTTTGTCTCAGACAATACCTCGTTCAGTGAGGATTAAAATTTAATTACAACAGCCTCTGTAAGCGACAAAATTCTCTTAGTTTTCATTCGCGAAAGGAACAAATTGACGTAAATAATTAACACAAAATAATTCAAATTAATTTGTTTCTTCTGTTTCATATTGACGAGTGCTTTGTTAACTTTGTGATCTGTCGTCGAGGTATTTGAAATAATGATTTAGACAGCAACTGTTTCTTATACATATTCAAGTTCCTTATGAATATTGATTGTTTTATGATGGAATTATTAATTGGACGTCAGGCCAGCGGCATACATTACTTGAAATTCCAAGTTCTTAATTCTTCTCATAATTTTGACATAACATCACTTACGTGTTTTAATTTCCAACTCACTTCAGTAGGAAGCAGTAGTGACGCATTTTTTTTAACGAAGCTATGTGAAGCGAAGTATTGCCAAAATTGATGACAGCTTAAAATAGCTGTTGATTCAGCTCAATAAATTAAGTCTGTGAGATGAATAAATCTCTCTATATTTTATTTCTGAAAGGTGTATTTTTGTCGGTATGCCATAGCTTCCATAATTTGTCTTTTAAAGCTTATATTTGCCAATATTAACGAAAAATAGACATATGTTTTAAACATTAAAGATTTCAAATTAACAATGCCATCTGTGGACATTTTAACTAATTTGTTGCATCATTAATTTAGAATTACGCGCATAGACGATTTAAGGAAGCGCCATCTATTGCTGTTTAGATTAATTTTGTTCCCATATTTAAAATTAAAAAATATTCACACGTACTTATTTCTACTTTATCATAATACGTAACCGACGACTATTGTTACGATCCAGAAATAAGGCAGGTAAAAAGTCAGGGTAATCAATACGCGTTTGTACAATCCAAGGTTAGGAATTCTCCAGTCGTATTCATAAAGGTACTTGAAGTCTGCTACAATTGAATTTGCTTATTCAATTTTTGCCTGCCGAGATACACATTAGGCTTCAATAAAATTTATTTGAGTACAGCGGGATTTTATGTTTTTGCTCTCATGGAAATAAAAGCCTTCGGTTGATTGTTGTTGATTAAGTTTGTGTTGTTTTTTCAGTTTTTTTTGTACGAAACCACAATCATCTTAATTGTCTTGTTTTGTTTACATTGTTTAGCTGTATTACATTAAGATTTAATCCCAATACATATGTTTACATGTATATTGATTGATAGTCTGAATAGCGCAACGGGTGAGTAGCTGGCTGTCAAACAAGAGATCACCGGTTCGATGCCGCACCACGACAAACGTTTGTGTTATCCAAAAATATTTGATTCGGATCTGGGTGGGACTTGTGGGACCGTAGTTTCTTGTAGTTCTTGGTAACCACGATAGAGGTTTAATTCAGTGTGGGGTCAGGATTATGTGTGTGACTGTTGGGTATTTAATATTAAGAACCATTGTTAAATGCAATATATAAAGACAATATACTGTCATTTTTTATATACTAATGAACATTCAGATATTTCGATAAACAAAAAACTGAGAAAAAATTATGTTTTTTATTGGAGTTATGATTGATGTTTTTTAGATATTTCTCTATTTAATATTACAAATTTGTACACTAGCGAAGTAACAATTGAAATATTCTATGGCGAGTTACATGTATTCTACTTTCTCGTTCTTCGACTAATATAAAATGAATTCCACCTCACAAAATGTTCTATAATCAATACTAGTGTATAAGTAAGTAATATCACACCTCATTACCCTCCCAGACAGACTTCATTACCATAGTTTTTATGTTTAGTGTTGGTAAGATTCTACTCCGCACTTAGCCTACGAATCGCCCACTATGCAGGCGGGTTGAAATGTTCCCAAATGAGATGTAGCACATTTGGCAGTCGGCCGCGTTTACTTAGCTCTTTAAAATGTCCTCAGTTAGCGCAAGTTTGTTTGCCCCGGTCATCCAACGGGGTGAGGGATGGATACTGATTTGATAAGGCGGTACATCGCGGATTTGACCGCTAAGTGTCCTATATACCTATAATGGTTTGATTGAGGCTTTGGATGTGCGAAATGGAGCATCTCAGATTTTATTAGGAATTGTAAAATCTAGCGAGATTATTTTTTTACAAAGTCAAAGCGACAGTTTTGGTTGAGAACATAAGTAAATATAGTACAAATGGTCGGTTTGAATTTTTTTTAAATACCGGTATAATTTTAATGAGTAGGAATATTTTACGATAGCTTAAATCTATACGATGACATATTTTAACAAATTGTATTTTGGATACATATTTCTAAGTGGAATGATAAACCTCAGTATATATCTTATCACTGATTTGTTTTTTTTTCATTTACGTCATATAGTTTATGACTATAAAAGATAATAAACTCATTAAAAAATATTTCTTTCGTTTTTATATTTATTAAAATAAATCAATACATTCTACGTTTATTTTTTTAACAAATAGATTCTTGATATGTTTTTACGTATACTATTGATACTGATTATATATTTACATTGTATGGCATTTATAATTTCACTATATCTTTAAAAACGTTCGTAGTATGCAGATGGCATAAAGCGCAAATAATAATGTATTGAAGACTGATATTGTCTTTTATTTCTGTCAGTTAATGGTATTTAAATGTTAAGATAACACAGTTCTATAAATGAAATACAGCATAAATTCAATTAGCCTTGATCTAGCGGAAAAATTGGATGTAGCATTTGTAGATTAACATAATTTAAGAACCAATTAGATTATAGTTTGAAAGATAAGTCATACTATCAGTAATTAAAAAATCAAAAATATCACAATTTGCATACGTCAATCGTGACATTGAATTGCAATGAAATTAAAGATTAATTAAATTGATCGAAAGTTCTTTGAAGATAAAATGCAATGAGTCTGTTTTATTTAGTTTAGAATCTAATCTTCATTCCGTCGACATTCATTCTCAATGTCAATAAAAAAATTGGCCTATAGGCGTCAAAATTAAATTTTGGTAGAACTTTTCCATCATAGACCCTGCAACTTCTTTTCACATTTATTATCTGATAGCTTGTTACTTTGTCAAACAATTCTTCTTTTATAACTGAGACCTAGCTTTATGTATTTTAATCTAGATAAGATGAATTAAATAACTTCTTAAATTGAATTTCGTGTAGTACCTAAGTAAGTACCAGAGAGGTCCGAGCGCGGAATGGAACACGTAGTCTCGGCCAAAATATAAATCAGTTCCAGAATCTTCTTGATAATTACCTCAAATGTAGAACCACATCTACTTAGTAACTTCATTACCTTAGTGTAATACAGGATACAGGCATTACGAGAAGCATGACAACTGCCTGTCCGATTAACAAATGAATAAAATTTCCACAGAATAAGTTTTACGTATCAACGCTCAGAAAATATAAAACAAATTATTGTAAACGACACAACCGCAAAAAGCAGCCTAAAATGTCATATAGCCCATATTGCCAAAGGTGATTTTATGCGTTCATTTACCAAACCACTATCGCAAAAAATACTTTCGGCGTAAAGTTTGAGCGGCGCTGGGCTATGACCCTCTCAATATTTCACGGTACATTGCACGGCCCCTAATAACTCCGCGTCTGCAGTAGAATGTATACCATGATATTCTACGGTGCGTTTATTCTTTACTTTTTTCGAGGACTTCATGAAGATTGGTTCGCATATTGTTGTTTTTACTGTTTTTCGTCAGTTTTTACAGTGTCTTATGGGTGACGGCGAATTTTCAGAGCGAGTTTTTTTTAGCAGAGATAGCCTAGTTGGTTGAGGTACAGACTGTCAAGACGAAAGTCGTATGTTCGAAAACAAGCCAAGTGGCACACTCCTCTGACTTTTCTAAAGTTACGTGTATATTATTTGTTAAATCACTTGCTTTAACGGTGAAGAAAAAAAACGTGAGGAAACCTGCATGCCTGAGAAAAAGCGCAGTGCCGGTAGAGTTCAAGTAGCGAGAGACAACTATATCTCGCTACTCGACACAATCACGCCTGCCTGTTGAGTTTCTTCAAACTTCGCTGTAACGTCTCAGGATCAGGAAGGAAGGAATACGCACATAACACAGGATGTTTTTTTTTATAGCATAGTCCGACGTACGAGCCAGTGGGTCACCTGATGTTAAGTGATCTCCACCGCCCATGAACATCCACAATACTGAAAGTATCATGTATGTGCTGTCGGCCTTAAAGGACAGGAATAGGGATAAGGGAAGGGAAGGGGGAATCTGGGCCTCCGGATATCTCACTTACCATACGAAACGCGACAGTAAACTGTCACTTTACGTTGGTTTTCTGTGAGACAGTGGTACTACCCCGGTCGTGCCGGCCCATTCATGCTGTAGACAAATATGTCTACAGCGTGGCTCTACCACTTCATAACCAAGACCAAAATGTCAATTTATGGTGGGTTTTTGGTGATACTGCAGAAATAATGTCAGTCTTCGTGGCGCTGCGGACGAGGAGCAGGTGGTTGTGAAACGAGAGGCCGTGGGTTCGATTCTTTTCTGGTCTAGGTGTTATGGGACCGTAGTCCCTCGTAGTTTATGATATCCACGACACAGGTTTCACCTAATGTGGGTTCAGAACTATGTGTCTGGCTGTTGGGTGTATTTATTTATAGTAAAATTGGCGATTAGCTGAGATGGATTATAACTATTAATCTCTCAGTTAGTTGATCAACAATAAAGTTATGGAGTCCAGTGAGGTAGGTATCGTCTGAATATCGCTTCCCAGAAATCTATGTCTTCCTTATCCGGATTCGTCCGTTCTACTAGTTGGTTACCGATGTCCAGGTAATGTTGGGTTTCAGTCGTGTAAGGAGACCACTTCACGCCTAAGCTTTCGTCTGGTGTTGGGTTTCTGTAAATACAAATTATTCGTTAAAATGTGAACCCGAAAACCCAAAAATATATACTTAGTCGAGAACCGAACCGTTATATAGAACAAGTCATCGAGTTTTCTTTAAACATTTACATAAAAAGTTAAAAAAACTATAACCTGGCTGCGGAAAAGTAATTATTATGAAAGGAAAAGAAAAAAGTTACAAAACATAATCGGTGAAGACAAGTATTTAAATATCTTAAATATTACTATTTATTTAGTTGTATTTGGCCAGGCTCTAACTGGCTTTAATTAAAAAAAAACCTTTTCCGAGGCTTCATTCACTGTGAACTATGTCATCGCTTATATCTGTATCGGTCAACGACGATAACGGAATTAAAGTGTTTAATTCTAATTGCGGAAGATTTTTGTCGGGGGCTACAGTTGGGTTTCAATGTTCGGCTGTTTTGCAGCCATCTGAGTACTCTAACACTAGACCCTCGACCGCTTCTTCACCTTATTGCCCATGTCGTAGTGTGAGGAAACAGGCCGGTATGATTGTGTTGAGTAGTGTCGGTAGTAGACGGTCTTTCGGTACCATCAGGTGTAGTGTGGTCACTTTGCCGGGCAAAACAACAAAACAAAACAAGATAAAAAAAAACATTATCTGTCTGGATTTAAAAATGAATACTAACCCATATTTAGCAAAGTTTGTCCACAACGTTGTACATCTATTAATTATTTCGAACTCTGGCGAGTTTTTGTCTACCTCAGGAGACAAGGCTTTGCAAGGGAAAAAGTACGCAATGTCGTCAGCGTGGCACGTAATAGGTTTCTCTCCGATGAATCTGCCCGAACCTCTAAGCATTTTGCCGAAAAAATTTCTCTTCGAATTGCAAGTAAACTTGTACAAGTACGTATTGCTCTTTTTCTTCGCGGAGATCTTCGCTTGAAAAATTATTCCTTGAAGGAACATATCCAAAGACAGAAAATTGTATATGGCATAACAATTTTTCTCAGTAGCTACTAAATTTTTTATATAGAACTTCTTTATATTCCGTGCAACTTCGAACTGCTCTATTAAATTACAATGAACAGCAATCGGCTTGGGTACAAACGAATCAAGGGTTTGATGGCTGATTCTATAAATTTCTCTAAACTATTTCCTTGCATTACCAATGCCAACAAGCCTTCGTCTTGGGTGTATCCAATTATGACCTCTACATCATGCATCTTAGTTTTCAGAGCGTCCACAACATCCCCATAGAAAAATCTTTCATTATCACCAAATTTCTTTTCATCGACCACGCCAAAAGAGAGTTCATATTCCTTTTCAATCTTCGAAACCGGTACATGCTTGCAGATAAGATTTTGTACTGGTTGATTTTTGAGAAACTCATATAACTCTTTATCGTCATGTGATTGACATCCCAGCTGCCTCGCCAATATCAACCCTCGTTCTCTTGGTTCAATTGGTAGCGTCCACCAGCAAGTTGCCGCTCCACTTTGTATAATAGCTCTTTTAAAGAGACCTTTGGTCATAGGTGATATTAAGTGATAACTGACGCTAGCACCACCAGCGCTTTCTCCAAATATAGTTATATTTTCGGGATCCCCACCAAATTTATTGATGTTATTCTTAACCCATCGTAGAGCCACTACCTGATCTTTCATGCCAGCATTGCCGGGGATATCTTCGGTGTCAAGGTTAAGAAATCCAAGTACCTCAAGCCTGTAATTTAAGGTGACAAGTATAACATCATGTCTGATGAGATATTCTGGGCCGTAACTATCGTCATTCCCACTGCCAGATAGGAATCCTCCTCCGTGAATCCAGACCATAACCGGTAAAGGTTTAGTTGGTTTAATGTTTGGTGAGTAGACATTAAGGTATAGGCAATCTTCGCTGCCAAACGGTTCTGGACCGATAACAGGGTCTACTTGGAGACATGCGTCTCCAAATTGCTTCGCGCTGCGGACTCCTACCCATGGCTTTTTAGGTTGTGGTGCCTGGAATATACAAGATATAAAATAAAAATACACTTCAGTGCCATATAGTTAGTCGTGTCTTGTTAGAAGAAGATATAGTCTAGGACTATAGGAGACATGATAGTAGTTTATGTACAAAACCTAGATTTAAGTAATATGGGTATTTTGGAACGAAATCAGCTTCTGATATTTATATTGGAACGCAACTATGTATGACAGCAGTTGATACAAACAAATAGACAAATTATTTTTTTTATTTAATAATATATATAAATACATCAATCTTTTTGATGTAGTACTATTTATAATTTTAATGCAATTTCTCTTTTAGACTTAAAATATAAAAATGCCTGTAGAAATCTTGCTTTTTTGCCATCTATATTATATCGCTTATTAGGCTTACTATATTATATTACTTAATTAGGCTTTACTCTACCACGCTGAGAAAACGAGATTTGATAGACTGCACATATGTTTAAAGTTCTTGTGGGGCAATTCTCAGATATTAGGTAGGTATTCTCAAAACGGTTTCCTATCGTTAATGCTAACGATAACAATTACCATAACCACACAAATAACTTGAACAAGATGTATTGCCATTTATATTTTTAACAAGTTCAAAATACATAACAATAATGCCGCCTATTCACGTGTTTCTTATCTTTTAAGAAGTATATAAAAAAAATACGCTGCATGGAGCTCGAAAAATCCGTTTCAATTGGTGTTTGGGCGGCAGCGTTTTGGCGAGGGATATGGTACTATTAAGACTAGTCTGGTTATTAGTTATGTCTGTCACAGCCTCAGTGACCCAGTGGCTGAGTAGCCGGTTCAGAAATGAGAGGCGGGTAGATTCCCGTAGCGAGACCACTGATTGTGTCATTAAATAATCTAAGGTATCGATAAACTCACGCAACCCGATTTTTTCCGCAGATCCGTCTGCGGGAAAAATCTATTATAATTATAATTCGATAATCTTTGTACATGTGTAACTAAGTGTAATCATGATTATGCGAGTTTTAAATCATCATGTGCTAGAAATTGCTGTATCATTACATATAGGCGTAATTTTTTTGCAGATGAATTCCGGTTGATATTGTGATATCGACTTACTTGATATGATCATTATTATTAAAGGGGGAAAACCTGTACTCAATACTTCACTTGGGTGGTATATTATTTAGAGAAAATAAACGTCACGAGAGCTGGCTAAGCAAAGTGACCACACTGCACCTGATCGTAAGCGCAGTGCCGTCCAATTAGAGTATCGAGTAGCGAGAAACAATCTATCTTCCGCTACTTACAATCATGCCGGCATGCTCCTTCACACTACGCCATGGGCAAGAAGGTGAAAGGTCGAGGGTCTATAGTCAGAGTACACCGGCTGATCCTGGAACGCGACACACCTGCGTGTGCCACTATGGCGGCTTTTACACCTTGTATACGGTGGTCGCTCTCCAGGCGGATAGGAATATTCTACCAGCAGCAAATGTTGTATGTTATTTTGACTGTGATAAAACGAAAACTAACTTGATAGCACGTTGAGTTCAGTGTAAACCACCATTTGAAGCGAGTCTGTGTGTTAATGATAAAAGACAGTGCTTTCATTAATTTATAGCTACATAACAATAAAGTCACTCACATAGTCTCGACTTCACTGTAAGATGTGATTATTTTGTATTCGTAGGTATCGAGAATTACGATACATTTCGGTCTCACATCACCCAAAGAAACAAACAATTGTCTGTCACATAATACCCTAGAGCCGGTACAGCTATGAAGGGATATTTCCTCGCTTAGCGTGTTCTACTGTCTGTATCACGGGGATTGCTCTGAAGAATTGTTTCATCTCTTGTTTATTCAGATTATTTTCGGAGTCAATATCAGTGACGATGTTGAAGTTTCACGTCTCCAAAAAGAGGTTGAATATCTTTTTATCGAATAAAATACATGGACAAATCCTTAAGACGCAAGACACAAAAATCAACCGAATTAAAAACAACGTAATTTTGTAGTGTGTTACTCATCACATGACTACATTTTAAATAGCATGAATGTGCAGAATTCGTTGACTGTCTCACAAAAACTGATTTACTATTGCGACTTCCATTTCTTGCTTATCAATTAAGTGATTTTCGATGATAACATTTTTTAAACTAGCCCTGTATTTAACATTGTTCACCTGCTGGACACGGGCCTCCTTTACTACTGAGAGATGCGAGGCCTCAGTCCACCACGCTGGTCTAATGCGGATTGGTAGATTTTACATTCCTTCGAAATTCTTAAGAGAATTCTCAGGTATGCAGGTTTACTCACGGTGTTTTCCTTCGATACACACGTAACTTTAGAAAATTCAGACGTGTATGCCATTTACATAAGGCCTAACGCCTCTCATTAGTAGAGGAGGCCCGTGCCCAGCAGTGGGACAAGGTTTAATACAGGGCTAGTATTATTTATTTATTTATGCCATTTGGGCTGGGTCTCAAACATACGACTTTCGTCTTGACCGTCCGTACCGCAACCAACTAGGCTATCGCTGCTATAGTTGATAACATACGATACAAAAATTCTTTATTCCATACACAAACATAGAAAAGCAAAAAATAACAAAATTACATGAATATACAGACAATATAGCATCATACAGTAAATGCGTTAACAGGAACCTTCCGCATACCTATTAAATGAATAGATCTATTTCTCTGATTCTCCGAAAAACTACGTTTCTCCCCAGTATCTTGACTTCAAATCGTTATCTTAAATATACAGCTGTACACTAAACGATAGAGACATAAAATCTTTTATATCTTTTTTGCAAAATGAACATCCCAAGGATTTTTTACAAGTTAATAATACATAGAACTATGATATAATCTGTTTTTACCAGAAATAATAAGCTCTTACATAGTAATTTATTTTTTAATATCACCGACTGACTTCAGACTCTATTATTTTTTTGTTATATATACATAATTATAAATGATTAAATATAAACCTACTAAGTAATCGTCAAGGAAGTGATTATATCTATTAGAGAAATATCTTATTATTTGATTTATATTTTAATTTATGATATTAGTTTGAAGGGACTTCTGGATCTATATGGGCATCACTTAACCACCAAATTTACCTTAAACCTCAAGTCTCCGAGGGGCGGCTCCGCGTACGGTATTCCCTTGAAGCTGTAGTAACTCCCTCCGTACACGTTCTCCACAAACTCTCCCTCCAGCGTGCCCTCACTCACTGTCACTTGTGCCATCTTGTGAAACGTTATTCGGTGTTTCATCTATTATATACCGTGTAATATCGAGTCTAATTACCACCAAACAAACGACAGAGTCTTGGTTATCTCTAAAGATATTAAAATTGTTAGGTAAGTGGATAAATAGATAAACTAATTATGTATGTTCATTGAAGTTTCGACAGCTTTAAGAATTTAAATAAAACGAATTTATCTTTTTTTAGGCGATACGAAAGCATTACAACCTTCATGGTCACGGGGTGGACTGAGCTGTATGTCTGTATCAAGGCGATTGCTGTGTAGAATTGTTTTATCTTATCTCACCTCTCCCTCCCACACCAGAACCACTGTAGTAGTAGTATTGGCTTGGGAAACACAGTTTCGTGGTGTATACTACTCCGGCCGGAACTAAGAGGTTCGTAAATTCGTTACCTTACCATCAAGCTGTAGAACAGTTTGCCAGTTACCGTGTTTTCTCCTTCCTATCATCCTAGTTCCTTTACACAGTGTCATCGACCACATAACCCATAGACGCCTAATAAAGGGCGAACGCTTTCAGACATCACATTAGGAAAATAGATCTTATATAAAACCACGCCCACTAATGTCTGTTTAGTAACGTCCAGATCCGTGATCCGTGCACATCTCTGCGCTCGCTTAATAAAATTATTAAAAACTTTACTGCAAGGGCTCCTTGTAGCTTAAAACGGTGTGGCAAAGTCATCAATAGCTCAAATTTTTAAACCAATGCCATAATATTTCACAGTTAAGCTGGTTTTTTATAATCATTTATAATCATAAGTTATTACCCACATTCGTTTTAGTATTACAGGAGTTCAACTTTAATTGGTTTGTCGGTCGACGTCACTTACTGTGCATCCCTTTCTTTCATAACAAAATTAGGCAAGAATTATAGTTGCATTCTTTTCTTCCTTAAAATGGCACGTGGAAGTAGTGATGTGCCGTACCGGAGAGTCATCGGAATATCGATATCGGTTTATACGAATATTCTTCATTAATTCGATGAAAGTTGATAAAAAATAACACATTAACATTTAATAGCATATTAGTATTTAACAAAATGTCAAATAAATGTTAACCTCATAAATTTAGTTTATGAAGAAATTATAAGGACGACAACTTGACCGTTTAAGATTGCTGGAAGAGATTTTTTTTTAAATGTTTTTAGGTTACCAGCTAAGGGTTAGTGATGGATGATAAAGTAGGGGAGGATATGTTGTATATTATGAAATAAGCTAAGGTAGTTTAAAAAAAGTGTATTGTTTATTTAGATTATTTGGCAATTACCGAAAAATATTAAGAAATAATTTATTTGACGCAAAAGAGTCAAAAGTACATAAAATTCGTTGCTATGTAACTATCTACTTAACATTTCACTATGCTTACAGTTTTATGACGTGTTATGTGGGGAAGCCAAAATTACAAAATATTATAAAACTTATTTTATAAATAAGTTTTTATTAAAAACTTATTTTATAATTAAGTTTTTATAAACAACTTATTGTATAAATAAGTTTAAACAAATATAGTATTTTATGAAAATAATAAAAAAGAAAGATATGTTGGTTACGTATTCATTAGAATCTATCAATAATTATTTTCATAAAAACTATATACCCCATCCCTATCTTTAGTTTAGAATTTGTCTTGACCTTGTACGGACCAATAAGCGTTTAGTGTACCGCGCCCGCACACCTCAGGTGGTTGACAGAACAGTTTGCATTGCGAATGATTATGCATTAGGTGTCTATGGGTTATGTGGTCGATGCACAGTGTGAACAAGCTATTCAGCATGGAGATTTGAGTGTCACTTAGCGAGGGTGTAGTTGTCTCTCGCTACTTGATAATCTAACTGGATGGCACTACGCTTAATATTAATCAGCGTTACCAGATACATGGTTATTTCCGTAAATGCACGGTATTTTTACCTTGTCATTTTTCGCGGTATTTTTTAATATCAATTACCGTGTAAATTATAGTCGAATTCGAATCCAATATTGCAAAAATAATTTGGATATAACTGTCAGCAGCTTATAGTAGGCATTAGGAAGATATATAGACATAACTAAAAACATGACTTCGTCTATTTATAAGCAAGAAGTGGAACTTTTGGAAGAATAATTTATTTCTAGGGAAAAATAAAAAAACGTTGTTTTTCATTTGAAATTGACTTAGTAATATACACTGTAATTTCAAAAAATAAACACGGCAATTTTAGTCTGGCTGACACGGTATTTTGCTATTTTCATCTGGTAACACTGCTATCAATTATTTTTTATTTCAATGTGTAATATTCGCGTAACCTTAAGAAACCATTAGCTACAAGAATTTAAATATTTGTCTTACTTGACCTACTGGCCCGTATATGTTAAGAATCGTGAGGCCTTGGCTTCGAATGCCATTGGCAACAATAGTTATAAGCTGTTTGATTCGTAAATCAATTTTATTTGTGTGCTATATTTGAACTAAATTTGTTGTAGACCTTGCTCCAGGTGACATCTCTTCTTATCTCCATTGTTGATACATACGCAATTTAATGTCGAATTTTAATTATTGTATGTGCGAGGGAAAATTATTTGCACGCAAACAATTTGCGACAGTGCTTTGATAATTTTTATAATTGGGCAAAATATTAAACTATGATATAAAGTATATTATTAGACTTATAGTGATTTATCATTTATATTTTTTGGGTGCTTTGACTTGAAATATTATTTTATTTATGTGTTTTAGACATTGACTTATATTCTATAGACACGAACTGTCGAAGAAAAAAATGTTCCATAAAACTTGTCCGCCCACTAATGCCATCTATTCATTTTACTAAGAACCATTTGGAAGTTATAACTCCCGTCACTTTCTCTCGAAAGGGATTTTCGAGCGCCAAAACGGGTCAAACTATATAATGAATTTTGTTATGAAATATAGACTTCCCGTATTCAGAATTTAAATTAATTAATATATATTGATATTACGTTCTAAACATTATGAAATTAAGTTATTTACCTTATAGACTATTAACAGTTTCACTGTAAATTTAAGGCAGATTTGTTCGGGAATGTCGCTAGAAATAACTAAAATTAACTGGTGTGCATTCGTAGGTGGCATGAAGCATACTTACGTCAGTGCAGTGTATACACCGCGACTCGGTGGAACATAATGTTTGTTCTGGTCGCCGCATCTAGTACGTAGTACATATAGATCGCTGGTTTTAGATGAGACTTTAATTGTTTTATTGTAAGTTTTTTTTTCGCGTAGCGGCATACCATTTTAGTAATATTTATGTTTTTATACTTCCCGCGATTTTATAAATATACGCGACCGGTTCTACAATGAAGAATTACCAAAAACGATTTTTAAATTGAATATTTGAAATTGGATATCGTATACTACGTGTAACGGGAATAACGCACATCCTCGGACACACTCAATTAAAAATATTATTACAATCATAATTCATGTATTGAAATTAGACTGCGATGAATATAAATATTGTTTTTTATGAAATTAGTTGTACTAATTTTCGACATAAAGTTCGTAATTTTAATTATTTGGATTTTTAAAGTGTTCGTTTATTATTGCATTTACAAAAGACTTTATCGCATCGAGTTATATTTCAGCTTCGTTTTTCTTGAACGTTAAATTAAAGGGTGACTATTATTTAGCTAATTTTGCGAGCAAAATTAGCACGCTAAAGTGGAAGTGGGCTGGTCACGTCTGCAGACGGACAGATGACCGATGGAGCAGACATGTGTTGGAGTGGAGACCGCGTTTAGGCAAACGTAGTGTGGGACGCCCTGCTGCACGATGGACCGACGACTTGAAGAAGGTGGCGGGTAGCGGGTGGATGCGGGCTACCCAAGACCGGGATGGTTGGCGTTCACTTAGGGAGGCCTACGTCCAACAGTGGACGGCAACAGGCTGAGTATATATTATTTAGCTGCGTATTAATTATTTTTGGAAAAAAAAATCGTTTATTAAAAAATTGTTGAAATCGATTTAGTCACTTATTCTGAACAAACTACTTTCAGAGTGTGCATTAATCATGTTACATGTTGTATATCGACGGTTGGTGGACTATTTGATTAGGGGACACTTCAAAGTTTACAGGAGAGAGGTTTTTTGATTTATGGAAAAAATCGCTATAAAAAACTATTGCGTGCATTTTTAGTAGAATTAATGTATTACTTAAACATGAACTGCATCTTGTGACCTATTTTCATGCATTTAAGAGCATTATTTTTAAACGACTTCAAAAAAGGAGTAAAAGAAGGAGGAGGTTCTCAATTCGTCGGAATCTTTTTTTATGTTCACTGATTACCCGAAGACGCCTGGACCAATTCGAGAAATTCTTTTTTTGTTTAAAAGGGTATACTTCTTAGGCTGATATTAGGGACTGACGTAAACTGCAACTAGTTTAAGGGTATTCTAGGATGATAAATAATAAGTTTCAGTAAGGACCAACTGCTTTAATAAATCGAGATTTTCATCACTCTCACGACAGTCATGTGGGGCACTGGGTCTTGTAATGAGTTTTATTTCACAATATTGTAATAAAGCAACTTAACATACATTGAGTTCTAAACTAATGTAATTAAACTTAAATCGTATATTAATTGTATGAGCTACTCTCGTTATCAAGAATAACGCAATTGCCATAATCAGGCGTAGACATAGCCTAAACATATTTCTGCCAAAAATAATTTCCACGCTGGTGGAACCGCGGGCAACAGCTAGGAAAAGATAAAACACATTTTAAATGACTCAATAAATAATCAATTTTTACCCAATTAGTACCTAGTCATAATGAAATAGGAGAATTGTGCTACAAAAAAATATATAATGTTTCAGAACGCCTGCTATCCTACCAATATTATAAATGCGAATGTTTGGATGGATGGATTTTTGTTACTCAATCACGCTACAACGGCTGGACGAATCTGATTGAAATTTTGCACAGACATAGATTATAGTCCAAAGAATGAGTGAGGAATATGGTCTTCGTATCAACCGAGCCAGGCTGGGTATCGTATCGACCGGACTGGCACTCTCCGTGCCAGTTGATACCGTGCAGTCATTTGTATATCTCAGAATACAGAAAAAACCAGAAACCGCCAGCGCGCTTAAAACTGAAGCAACAAAAACCACTCTTAAACAGAGTGGTTTGACGATTTTGCGATTAGTCACTCCTTTGCAGTAAGCGCGTCGTGACGTATTGTACAAGTTTCAATTTTAATTTAAAAATGCCGTCTTGTGTTGTCCCTACATGTAAAAATGCTGCTGGGATTACAAAAAAACAGGATGGGATCACATTTCATCTGTAAGTAGCGCATTCAAAGGTATATTTATTTAATTATTGAATTTCTTTTACTTATTGTGATCGTCTTAGAACATGACGCGTCCATTTTTTGAGTGTTGCCATTTTATTTTGATCGCAAATTTTACCCACTTATTTTTTTAATACTTTTATAGAATATTCACTATTTTTTATATATAGTTCTATTGTATATCGTTCTTGTAATTTAAGTTTCCCTAATTATGAAAAGAGAAATTCGGGCTGGATGAAAATCATACAATGAACTCGGCTAGATGAGTTTTGGAAACCATCAAGCCGGAGCGTAATTTGCTCAATTCAATTTGAAGAGCAATATTTTTATGACACAAAAAATGGTTTGAAAAGACTTAGGAAAGCAGCTATTCCAACTAGGGTAGATGTAGTCATAATAATTACTTTATTTATATTGTATCCCTCCGGTTCAGAATGTTTGACATGTATTTTGAAGTAGTTGTGTACAACGTTAGTTTACTACCCTACTTACAAATATTAGTTAATGTTTTTTTTTATTAATATACTTTCTTTAGTGTTATAAGATTACCCCAAAAAGTGGGAAACAGCTCCGAGCTAGCAACATTACGCGGGTTGGAGGTGGGGCAGGCGCGGGACGTTACGTATTGTTTTTGGACACAGCGCGGGGTATGTAATTCTTATTGAGCGCGGTTTCTGGTTTTTTCTGTATTCTGAGTTGTATATCTAGTATCCTTGATAGTCGCGGATAGTGACTGCGAAAGAGAAGTGATAAGAAGGGCTCAATTTCCAAAGACAGCGGTGAAGCGATTTGAGAAGATCTGGAGGAATAGAGGAATCAGTAAGAACACTAAATGCAAATGAATAAGAACTTTAATCGTTTCTATATTTTTCCCTTCGCTTCTGAAACCTGGACTCGGAAGGCACGCATTCAGAGCAGGATTAACGCATTTGAAATGTGGTGTTGGCTCAAAATGTTGGGTATTCCGCGGACAGCGCGCCGCACCAATGTGTCTATTCTATCTCGGAATTGAAGATCAAGTGCCACCTATCGACCATATGCTTCCAACAGGTCCTCAAGTGCTTTGGACACGTAGCCAGACGAGAACCCGATAACCTTGAAAAACTTATTGTGGTAGAACACGAGAAAGGAAAGAGGAGCCGCGTGCACCGACCAGATGGACCGACACCGTGAAAGAAGTCTCGAAAGCAGTATACAGACTTCCATCCGGATAGCCGAAGACCGTGCATCCTGGAGAGCCTTGGTAAACAAAGTGATGAACTCAGATAGTCACGACCCTCAGTCAAGAGGAGGCGACGAAGAAGAAGAAGATTATAGTCTGGAATAGTACATAGGCTACTTTTTATCCTGGAAAATGCACAGTTCCCGTGGGATAGTCTAGTGTTTCACAGAGCAAGGAATCGAGATGATTTTATGCATACTGGCAGTTTGTTTTGTTTGAAAATGGCATAGGCCACTTTTTATTCCGGAAACATGCACACCTATGGGATAGTAAAATATAGAAACGTGTAACAGTCCATTGCGTAGGTATACTTTTTCGTCCAAAAATAACATCCACGGAGCCGCGCGCACCTTCTAGCAGGTTATAAATATAAATGAAATTGTTGTATGACTGGTTGACAAAATTTAATAATCAGTAGTTTATTTTGGTTTTTCTGCAGCTGGTATATTTTACTTGGCTGCTGGTCAAGTAAGTAATTAAGTAAAAACGCACGTAATTATAATTTTATCTATAATTGACGTGACATAATATGACTCTATCCTCGAAGGGACAGATAGGGCAGAGGTTAGGCGACACTTTTCAAAGTTTACAGGAGAGAGGTTTTTTGATTTATGGAAAAAATCGCTATAAAAAACTATTGCGTGCATTTTTAGTAGAATTAATGTATTACTTAAATATGAACTGCATCTTGTGACCTATTTTCATGAATTTAAGAGCATTATTTTTAAACGACTTCAAAAAAGGAGTAAAAGAAGGAGGAGGTTCTCAATTCGTCGGAATCTTTTTTTTATGTTCCCTGATTACCCGAAGACGCCTGGACCAATTCGAGAAATTCTTTTTTTGTTTAAAAGGGTATACTTCTTAGGCAGTTATTAGGGACTGACGTAAACTGCAACTAGTTTAAGGGTATTCTAGGATGATAAATAATAAGTTTCAGTAAGGACCAACTGCTTTAATAAATCGAGATTTTCATCACTCTCACGACAGTCATGTGGGGCACTGGGTCTTGTAATGAGTTTTATTTCACAATATTGTAATAAAGCAACTTAACATACATTGAGTTCTAAACTAATGTAATTAAACTTAAATCGTATATTAATTGTATGAGCTACTCTCGTTATCAAGAATAACGCAATTGCCATAATCAGGCGTAGACATAGACCTAGACATATTTCTGCCAAAAATAATTTCCATGCAGTTGGAGCCGCGGGCAACAGCTAGGAAAAGATAAAACACATTTTAAATGACTCAATAAATAATCAATTTTTACCCAATTAGTACCTAGTCATAATGAAATCGGAGAATTGTGGTACAAAAAAATATATAATGTTTCAGAACGCCTGCTATCCTACCAATATTATAAATGCGAATGTTTGGATGGATGGATTTTTGTTACTCAATCACGCTACAACGGCTGGACGAATCTGATTGAAATTTTGCACAGAGATAGATTATAGTCCAAAGAATGAGTGAGGAATATGGTCTTCGTATCAACCGAGCCAGGCTGGGTATCGTATCGACCGGACTGGCACTCTCCGTGCCAGTTGATACCGTGCAGTCATTTGTATATCTAGTATCCTTGATAGTCGCGGATAGTGACTGCGAAAGAGAAGTGATAAGAAGGGCTCAATTTCCAAAGACAGCGGTGAAGCGATTTGAGAAGATCTGGAGGAATAGAGGAATCAGTAAGAACACTAAATGCAAATGAATAAGAACTTTAATCGTTTCTATATTTTTCCCTTCGCTTCTGAAACCTGGACTCGGAAGGCACGCATTCAGAGCAGGATTAACGCATTTGAAATGTGGTGTTGGCTCAAAATGTTGCGTATTCGGCGGACAGCGCGCCGCACCAATGTGTCTATTCTATCTCGGAATTGAAGATCAAGTGCCACCTATCGACCATATGCTTCCAACAGGTCCTCAAGTGCTTTGGACACGTAGCCAGACGAGAACCCGATAACCTTGAAAAACTTATTGTGGTAGAACACGAGAAAGGAAAGAGGAGCCGCGTTCACCGACCAGATGGACCGACACCGTGAAAGAAGTCTCGAAAGCAGTATACAGACTTCCATCCGGATAGCCGAAGACCGTGCATCCTGGAGAGCCTTGGTAAACAAAGTGATGAACTCAGATAGTCACGACCCTCAGTCAAGAGGAGGCGACGAAGAAGAAGAAGACTATAGTCTGGAATAGTACATAGGCTACTTTTTATCCCGGAAAATGCACAGTTCCCGTGGGATAGTCTAGTGTTTCACAGAGCAAGGAATCGAGATGATTTTATGCATACTGGCAGTTTGTTTTGTTTGAAAATGGCATAGGCCACTTTTTATTCCGGAAACATGCACACCTATGGGATAGTAAAATATAGAAACGTGTAACAGTCCATTGCGTAGGTATACTTTTTCGTCCATAAATTATTACTTTTTAAATAAAAATTAAACCGCCTTCAAGAAAACCCAGACACAACTAAAAAGCAAAAAATAATTGGTTACATTTAAATCAATTAGTTATATGCAATTTAAATCAATTATTTTTGGAGTCGGTGCCGGTGTTGTTTTCTTTACTTTTAGATTTATAAAAACCAAGTCTGGATCTATTTTATATTTTTTTGTGTGCCTGATTATTCTGTTTTTTCCATGTTTTGGCTGGCACCGACTCCAAATAATTGATTTAAATTGCATATAACTAATTGATTTAAATGTAACCAATAATTTTTTGCTTTTTAGTTGTGTCTGGGTTTTTTTGAAGGCGGTTTAATTTTTATTTAAAAAGTAATAATTTATTTTTTGCTTTTTAGTGGTAAATTATATAAAATCGGTTAAAAGCTGCTGAAGATATTAGAATTTACGTGTATTTTAATTTTATCACCCCCCTCCCTCACCCCCACCCCTTTTACCCTCTCTCACTGAAACTTAACTTTTATAATGAACGTAATGCAAAAAGAACCACTGGAATACTACTTAATTTTAAGGAGTTACCCTCTCCAGCTCCGAAGATATTCATCAGATCTTCACCATATTTTTATGGGACCAAATGACAAGCACCAGCTTTCAATCAAAGAAAGAATGGTCGAAATCGGTTCACACAGTACAGAGAAACGAGGTAACAAACATAAAAAAAAAAAGCAACATACAGTCGAATTGAGTACCTCCTCCTTTTTTTGAAGTCGGTTAAAAAATAACATCCACGGAGCCGCGCGCACCTTCTAGCAGGTTATAAATATAAATGAAATTGTTGTATGACTGGTTGACAAAATTTAATAATCAGTAGTTTATTTTGGTTTTTCTGCAGCTGGTATATTTTACTTGGCTGCTGGTCAAGTAAGTAATTAAGTAAAAACGCACGTAACTATAATTGTATCTATAATTTACGTGACATAATATGACTCTATCCTCGAAGGGACAAATAGTGCAGATGTGCTAAGTATAACCACGGCTTGCCAAGCTTATTTATATCCCATGAAGTGATGAGTGACGAGTCTATTATCACGACGGCTACAATGTTTTCATATGTAATGTGATTGCCCGATAGGTTTGAATCCAAGATGGCAGACAGTGAGGCGACAATAATCATGATTATAGTAAAAACTAGGCTAATATATAGTTATTTTATTTGAAAAGCAGTGCCAGCCCAAAGTCGTACGTTTGAATTCTATTCAAATCACATATACTTGTGACTGTCTAAGTTATGTATCTATTATTTATTAGTTATCACTTACTCAAAGTTCATGTGTCAGGGACATTTCTTCGCTTAGCATGTTCTACCGTCTGTATCATGGCGAATGCTTCGAAGAATTGTTTGTTTTTTTTAATTTTTTTATGGAAAAAGGGGGCAAACGGGCAAGAGGCTCACCTGATGGAAAGTGATCACCGCCGCCCATGAACATCTGCAACACCAAAGGGCTTGCAAATGCGTTGCCGGCCTTTCAGGAAAGAATATGCTCTCTTCTTGAAGGTTCCCAGGTCGTAACGGTTCGGAAAGACCGCCGGCGACAGCTGGTTCCACAGAGTGGTTGTGCGTGGCAGAAAATGCCGTAAAAATCGCGCTGTTGTGGAACGCTGGACATCGAGATGGTGCGGATGGAATTTTATGTTTTGGCGCGATGTCCGATGGTGAAATTCAGCGGCCGGGATCAATCCAAACAATTCCTCGGAACATTCCCCATGATAAATGCGGTAGAAGATGCAGAGTGATCCAACATCTCTACGCAGAGCCAATGGATCAAGCCGATCGGAAAGAGCTTGATCGTCGATAACCCGAGCTGCCCTACGTTGAATGCGGTCAAATGGAAGTAGCTGGTACTGGGGGGCTCCCGCCCAGAGATGAGAACAGTACTCCATGTGGGGCCGAATTTGCGCCTTATAGAGATTTAGGCGTTGACCCGACGTGAAGTACCGTCTCGCCTTACTGAGCACACCAAGCTTCTTTGAGGCCAATTTGGCCTTTCCTTCCAATTGACCGCGGAACTGGACGTTGCTCGAAATGTCGACGCCAAGTATTCCGATATTGGGTTTGGCAGACAGGGGAGTGTTCTCTAAATGAGGAGTTACGACAAATGGTGACTTTTTAGCGGTTAACGCGCAGACTTGTGTCTTTTTGGGGTTGAATTGGACTAAGTTTAGTCGACCCTAGTCCGATACTTTGGTTAACAAGGACTCGACTTCAGACACAAGTTTGTTCCGGCTCTCGTCGACGTATTCCCGAGAAATATTAGCACGGCCAGTGTACAGTACATCTACAGTGCTATCGTCTGCATAGCAATGAATGTTGCTGATTTGCAGCATGTCATTTATATGCAGAAGAAACAGAGTAGGAGACAGTACACAGCCCTGTGGAACACCAGCATTGACAAATTTAGGATCAGAGCATGCACCGTCGACGACGACCTTGATGCTCCGATCTGTCAAAAAACTGGTGATCCAGTTGCATAATTTCTCGGGAAGCCCATAAGAAGGTAGCTTCGAAAGAAGCGCCTTGTGCCATACCCGATCAAAGGCCTTCGCTATGTCCAGGCTGGCTGCAAGCGCCTCCCCCTTGGTCTCAACTGCTTTTGCCCATCTATGAGTTAGGTAGACTAGAAGATCACCGGCTGAGCGACCCCGACGAAAGCCGTACTGGCGGTCGCTAATCAGCCGGTGCTCCTCCAGGTACCGCAGGAGCTGGCAGTTGATAACGGACTCCATTATCTTGGAGAACAAGGAGGTGATGGCTATAGGCCTGTAATTGGACGGGTCCGAGCGGTTGCCTTTTTTAGGGATCGGGTGCACTAAAGCGGCCTTCCAGGATTTCGGGACTACGCCTAATGTATAGGAGTGCCGGAAAAGACGCGTCAAAACCGGTGCCAACTCCGGAGCACATGTCTGCAACACGATCGGAGGGATGCCATCGGGCCCACTCGACTTATGAATGTCCAAGGACAGGAGTGCTTTGCGAACTGCACTTTGCCGGAACTTAACCTCCGGCATCGTTGCATCGCACCGCGGGATTGTCGGTGGTGAATTTCCTCGGTCATCCAAAGTCGAGTTGGACGCGAAGAAAGAGCCCAGAAGATCCGCTTTCACCTTCGCGGCATGGGCCAGCGAGTCATCCTCCGTGTGCAGGGGTGGAAAAGATGGCTGACAGAAATTTCCTAAGACAGCCTTGGCGAGAGACCAAAACGCACGTGTTCCCGACGGGAGACGTGCCAGTCTCTCGCCAATTCTGCCAATGTGCTCCGACTTCGCCTTAGCAATGGCGCTTTTGAAGGACCTAGAGGCAAAGTTAAACTCCTTTTTAAATGCGCCGGTATTTACATCACTAGACGCCGACGCGTCAGCCCAGGCTTGGTAGCATTCCCGCTTTCGGCGTAATGCCGTCTTGCAGGAGCGACCAAACCAAGGCTGGGATTTGCCTCCGATGGGCACTGCAGAGAACGGAATAAAGAGTTCCATACCCTGAAGTACCACATCAGTGATAGAGTCAGCAACGACGTCAGGATCATCCGGCGAGAAGCAAATCTGCCCCCATGGGTAGGACGCAAAGAATGACCGCATTCCGTCCCAATCCGCTGACCTATAGTGCCACACGCGGCGGCAGCCCGCAAAGCGAGGCCGTGTTGAGTGCGTGACTGGCACTGTACTCCGGACAAGACAGTGGTCCGACGAACCAAGAGGAGGATCGACGGATACCAGGTAGCCTTCCGGATGAGAGGTCAGCAGAAGGTCCAACAGGGAAGGTGTATGATCCTCCACATCTGGGATTCGCGTTGGCGAGGTGACCAGTTGTGTCAAATCATATGCTAATGCGAAATCGTGAACAGATCTCCCCGCATGATCGGTGGTGCGTGATCTAAGCCATTCGGCGTGGTGGGCGTTAAAGTCACCGAGAATCACGATCTCTGCGGATGGGATCTGCTGCAGCACGGAGTCTGTAGCCATTTGCATGTGCTCAACAAGTCGGTCAGTTTCGGCATTACCGCTATGGGACCTATACAGGCATGCGTAGATTCGCGGATGGTCGTCGCAGTCTATGCGTAGCCAGAGGTTGGATAGGTCCCGCCCTTCAAGGCTGCCGAGGCGACGAGAGCAGATATCCTCCCTAATGTACACGCACACCCCAGCCCGCGGTACGAAGGAATGTTCCAGTTTGTACCCCGGGTAGGAGAGGAAAGAGGTGTCAGCCGGAGAAGATATCTGCGTCTCGGTAAGGAATAGCAAGGCCGGCTTCGCCGTCTCAAGATGGAAGTGGACGGCGTTCAAGTTGGAATTCAGCCCCCTTATGTTGCAAAAATCCACAGCAAGCGTGGAAGGGGTGGCCTTATGTTGCCTGCTCCGTTTGCCTCGTACACGTGCAAAATTGCCCCCCCCAGAATACGGAGGGCAGCCTGGGCATCCACGCACAGGTGGTGTACGATCTGGGCGTGGACGCCCAGAGAGGGATTCTCCACCGCGATGTACGCTGGTGGTACCCTCCTGGGGTAGATCAACCAAATCTCGCACTGCCATGTTATTTAGTGGTGTGGGGGAGGGATGGGGAGTGGGCCTCCGGGACTCTCACAGACCAAACGAAACGCGACAGTATAGCTGCCACTTGACGCCGGTTTTCTGTGAGAGAGTGGTTCTTCCCCGGGCGTACCGGCCCATTCGGCTGCTACCCGAAAGTGCGCAGCATGGCACTACCACTAGTTGGGTTGACTGATTGCACTGGTGGAATAATCTCTGTCACAAGATTATCCCACCAGCGGGCGATGGGGTCGTCACGTCCCGACGCCGGGTCTTATCCCATCCTCCTCTATACACGCCAGAACTACACGTACCGGCTTACGGAGGTACAACACCGTGGTGTTTATTACCCTGGCCTGAACCAAGAGGTTCGCGAATTTGTATCTTAGCCGCACCATTAAGTCGTGGAAAAGTTTGCCAGCGCACGTGTTCCCTATTTCCTGTATTCCCGGGTTTATTAAGCGTACTGTGAAGAAGCTTCTGACTGACTGAAATGACTGTGTCACTTTGCGAGGGATGTTTGTCCTCGCTACTTGATAGTCTACTTGGACAGTACTGCGCTTACTATCGGATGCAATGCGGTCACTTTGACGTGCCAGGATAAAAAATCGTTTTAGTTGTACTCGTATATATCGAAATTATATTAAAAAACATTGAATATTACGCAAGCACCTTAATAATAATAAAAATAATGTAGTCATGTATACGTACACTATGTACCTACATATTCATCGACCCACTGCTAGGCACGCGTGGCGTCCTCTATTGAAAACAACAATTCACAAGCGAGTGCTAATTTTACAGCTAAAGCCTAAAATCTAATTTTGGCCTGCAACCGAGATCTAAATGTACATACATATAAAATCACGCCTGTCATCCGCGAAGGGGTAGGCAAAGGTGTATGCAGTACACCAACTTTTCGTCGAAGTTATTACGGTCCCATAATGTGATAGGGGGCGAGCCTATCGCCATACAGGGCACAATTCCAGACTCCGGTCTGATACTGAGTATTTCTAAATAAAAAAACCCAATATCACTTTACCCGACCCGGGGATCGAACCCGAGAACTCAGCACAGCAGTCGTAACACATGCCCTAAATGTATTAGATGATTTTATTAACTCGCGGAGAATCTTGACATATCGATTTAGATTTTTTGTTATCCTGGCACCTCTAAGTGACCACACCGCACCCGATGGTATTATGATATTAAGATTATATTAAGATAGTATGCATACATACGTAAGCACTCACACCTGTAACCTCCGAAGCGGCGGGTAGAGGTGTAATCAGTACACCCACATTTCGGCGAGTTTATTACCGTCTCATAAAGTGATGGGGGCGAATCTATCGCCACACCGGATACTATTCCAGACGCCGGGCTGATACTGAGTATAAAGATGAAAAATCTAATATCATTTTACCCGATCGTGGTATTGAACCTGTGACTTCACGCACAGAAGTCATACCGCGTATGCAGATACAACTGAGCTACCGAGACAATCTTATCTTACACTAATTATACCATTTTTTTCGAACAAATGTTCAGGCATGATTCTTTAAATTGATATAACTTTTTACGAATTATTTACGAACCGATTCGAATAAAAAATTGCCTAATTTTTAATTGAACTTACCACAATACAATAGTGAAAACCACAACCAAATCGGTTCAGCCGTTTCTGAGATTAGCGTAAACAAAGGCACCGACAAACAGACAAAAATTCTAAAAATCATTGATTTGAGTTCTATTGCGTTAATAAAGACCCCCAACCATAGTTTGTCTCATATATTTTCCAAGTACAGACAGCGATCAGTTACAAATATATTATATGTATGTACAGACAGCGATCAGTTAGAAATATATTATATGTATAGATGATATTAAGGAGTCTAGTGAGGTAGGTATCGTTTTAATATGGGCTTCCCAGGAACACTTCAAGGACCCAGGATCATATGAAGAAAGGAACACGCATAACATAAGATGTAAAACCAAAATGCTAGTTTATGTTCGACTCTCGGTGATACTTAAGAAATACAAAAAAAAACGGCGCATTCTATGCTGCGTAAAATTATAAATCGTTCGTATGATAAGTTTTAATATATCGGCTATAAAAAGTCAATCAACAATAAAGTTATGGTGTCCAGTGAGGTAGGTATCGTTTGAATATCGCTTCCCAGAAATCTATGTCTTCCTTATCAGGATCGTTTCGTTCCACCAGTTGGTTACCGATTTCCAGATAATGCTGGGTTTCAGTCGTGTAAGGAGACCACTTCACGCCTAAGCTATCGTCTGGTGTTGGGTTTCTGTAAAGAGTATATTTTTTAATTACCACAAATACACACTTGAATCAATTATGAAACCCGATTTTAAAACCCACGATATTTATTGTTAGTCTGAAATTAAATTTTATCAAGATTTAGAAGGAAACAGTATTGAAATTAACTAAGCCGTTTCCAGCCTATGATGAGAGACATGACAGCCAGATAAAGACTTCTAACTTTAAAAACCTTTTTTTGAATCATAGTTTAAAAAAGATAGAGTCACTAACCCATATTTCGCAAAGTTCGTCCACAAGGTTGTAAATCTATTAATCATTTTAAAAACCACCGAGTCTTTGTCCACCTCAGCAGACAAGGCGTTGCAGGGGAATAGATATGGAATGTCGTCAGCGTGAGACGTTATAGGTTTGCCTCCGACGAACTTATCTACACCTAAAAACTTGCCAAATAGATTTCTCTGTGACTTGCAAGTAAATTTGTACATGTATATATTGCTCTTATTCTTCGCGAAAATCTTTGCCTGAAGAACTATTCCTTGAACGAACATATCGAAAGCCAGAAAATTGTACAAATCATCACAATCTTTTTCAGTAACTACTGGGTTTTTTATGTGGAATTTTTTCAACTTCCGTGCAACTTCAAACTGTTCTTTTAAATTACAGTGAACAGCAATCGGCTTAGGTACGAACAAATCAAGGGTTGCGTTGGCTGATTCTAGACATTTCTCTAAGCTCTTTCCAGGCATTGCCATTGCCATCAACCCTTCATCGGAAGTGTGTCCAATGATTACCTCCACATCATGCATCTTAGTTTTCAAAGCGTCCACAACATCCCCATAGAAAAATCTCTCATTATCACCAAACTTCTTTTCGTCAACTACAGCAAAAGAGAGCTCATAATCTTTATCAATCTTTGATATGGGTATTGGTTTCATAACAAGATTTTGTATTGGTTGATTTTTGAAAAATTCGTACAACTCTTTATCGTCATCTGATTGACATCCAAGCTGCCTCGCCAATATCAACCCTCGTTCTCTTGGTTCAATTGGTAGCGTCCACCAGCAAGTTGCCGCTCCACTCTGTATAATAGCCCTTTTAAAGAGACCTTTGGACATAGGTGATACTAAGTGATAGCTAACGCTAGCTCCACCAGCGCTTTCTCCGAATATAGTTATATTCTCTGGGTCACCACCAAAATTTACGATGTTCTTCTTGACCCACCTCAGAGCAGCTACTTGATCTTTCATGCCAGCGTTGCCAGGGATATCTTCAGTGTCAAGACTAAGGAATCCAAGTATTTCAAGTCGATAATTTAGGGTGACAAGTATAATATCATGTCCAACGAGAAATTCAGGGCCGTAAATATTGTCATCTCCACTGCCCCACATGAATCCTCCTCCGTGAATCCAGACCATAACCGGTAACGGTTTAGTTGGTTTAATTTTCGGCGTGTACACATTAAGATATAAGCAGTCTTCGCTGCCAAACGGTTCTAAACTGATAACGAAGTTTACTTGGAAGCATGGGTCTCCAAACTGCTTCGCGCTGTGGACTCCTTCCCATGGCTCTTTAGGTTTTGGTGCCTGAAAAACACAAATCAAATATATTCTTGTGCTGTAAGTTATATCTTATAGTCAAACATAAAATAAATGACAACGGTATTTATAAATACGTCTATAACCTAACAAGTAGTTAAATCAGTCTACTGAGAGAGGGGAGAGACGTTCGATACGTAAGGGTAATCAGATGACTTTTTTTAGCAGATGCGTGCAAACATATGAGAGTGTCAGTTTCATGTAAATGAGCACCACCACCACCCCCACCATCTATTTATTCACGGAAGAAACATAAATACGTGTTCGAGTTCAAAGAAAACTAGTGGGGATTTTGGATAGTTATCTCTCACTTCAGGCGATAATACCAACTAAGCCACCATTAGATAGATGAGACAATCAAACGAGGTCATTTAATCGCCTCATCGATATAAAGCCAATCATCGCGCTAACACGTGGATGTCTAAGAAATTCCTAGAAGTCTGGCCACAATAGAATTTCTATAAGTATATTCCAAAGGTGAACAAAAGTAGTAGAAAGAAAAAACTAATCTTTAATGCAAATTGTCTAGATATCTATTAAGCCTATTCCGTGTATCCTATACTAAAATAGTATTATAGAATCGTAAAAAACGGTGTTTGTATCGAACTGTTAGCGTTCAAATCATCAAGGTCATCAGCTTGAGGTATAGCGTTTAGGGTAGGTTGCTAGCTTAAGAATTGGGGAATTGGGATCAAATCTTGGGACATTGATTTTCTTACTCCTGGGCAGAACCGCAAGCAAAAGCTAATAAACACAGTATTTATCAAGACACTATTGATGAAATTCAATGTTATCGAATCGAGTGTGTCACAGCCATCAACAACAAGTGTCCCTTGAAGATAACACATATTATCGAAAAAGGATATTATAGAACTGTTTACAATAAAAAATACAAATAATATTAACATCAACTTCTTAGATGTACGTATATTCAGAGATGTTGCAAGAGGATGACAGTGCACCGACTTAAAAAGAATTCTTTCAATCGAACAAACACACACTAAGTAACATACTTAAAATAATACAATTAAATTAACCACTACCAAATTGTTATCATTTTGTATATTGAATATATACAGACACACAGACGTTGTCTCAATCCAGAGACGTCACACATAGAAAGCCACACCGACCTATAAATATAGTTGTCTGATGCATTTTCCAGTTACTGAAATTGCCAATATCCGAAAATACTTTGAAGATTGGCAACGAGTCGAAGATTACTCAGTGGGATTTGTTCAAATGATTAGAAGTTAAAATAAGGAAGAATATTTAGTAACTAGTATTACAAATATAGCAGCGATAGCCTAGTTGGTTGCGGTACGGACTGTCAAGACGAAAGTCGTAGGTTCGAAACCCAAGTGGCATACACCTCTGACTTTTCTAAAGTTATGTGTGTATTAAAATGTTAATTATCGCTTGCTTTAACGGTGAAGGAAAACATCGTGAGGAAACCTGCATATCTGAGAGTTTTTCGAAGGTATGAGAAGTCTGCCAACCCGCATTAGGGCAGCGTGGTGGACTAAGGCCTAACCCCTCTCATTAGTAGAGGAGGCCCGTGCCCAGCAGTGGGACAATGTTTAATACAGGGCTAGTATTATATTATTATATATTACAAATATTTGCATTAGAATTATTGATAAACTACCAAACTGGTTTCAGAGAACATCGAAGTCTAACGGGCCAAAGCAAGTAAAGTTACCTTAAACCTCAAGTCTCCGAGAGGCGGCTCCGCGTAAGGTATTCCCTTGAAGCTGTAGTAACTCCCTCCGTACACGTTCTCCACAAACTCTCCTTCCAGCGTGCCCTCACTCACTGTCACCTGTGCCATCTTGTGAATCGGTTTTTTATTGTTGTCTAATTTATATTGACATATAATGTAGTTTTTATCTATAGATAACAGTGGAATGGTGTATTTTACTGATATCTATAGATAAATTCGTTTGTAAAGTAAACGAATTTACTAATGTATGTTTGTTAAAAGTGTCTAATATATATGTTTTCTGAAATAGCTTATAGAATTTATGTATATTTGCCTAATTGATAATCACCTTTTTTTTATCCTGGCACGGCAAAGTGATAAACTGCACCTGATGGTAAGCGCAGTGCCGTCCAATTAAGAGAGAAAATTTATCCCCCGCTACTCATCACTATTACGCCGGCCTGCTTCCTCACACTACGCCATGGCCAAGAAGGTGAAGAAGCAATCGAGGGTCTAATGTCAGAGTATGCAGAAGGCCGCAGAACGGCCAATCATCGTACCCAAACTCAATACCGCCGACAAAAACCGGATGTACACTGGCTGATTCCGGAACGCTACACACTCCCGTGTGCCACTATGGCGAGTTTTACACCCTGTGTACGGTGGTCGCTATCCGGGCTTATATGAATATTCTACCACTAGCTACATACATTAGGACAGATTGGGTAGGTCCGTCACTGATTGGTTAGTAGATGTTCGATGATAGTGGAGCGTGTTAGACCTTGACAAATCTGTCGCAACGGTCTTGTCTCCACGAGACTTGTTGAATAAAGTTAAAAATTATCATGGGTGGCAACTTTTGTCTGTGGGGACAAAAGGATAAAACCTTGATACCCACGGTACAATTTGCAACTAGTTTGGAGTTTTTATTACTCTAGCACGCCTAGTGACCACATGTCACTTGATGGTAAGCGTAGTTCGTCCAGCTATAGACAACCATCCCATGCTACTCGAAAAAATCATGCCGGCCTGCTGATTAGCCTCTTCACACTACGCTTAAAGGATAGAGCCGGGACTATGTGTGTGAATGTTGTTTATTGACTTAGAGATGAGCTTATGACAAAACACCAATAAGATTAAATACAATAATTAACAGCATTTTACTTGAAGAACAACTACTATGGACAGGAAGATTGGAAAATAAGGAGGGAAGGAAAGAAAGAGACAGAGAGAGATGGCAATCAGGAATAAGGCTGGGAGGATATGAGAAATACTGGAAATGAGTTATGAGAAATACTGGAAGCATTTAAAAAGGAAGAGTGTAGTAAAGTTCTCACTGACGAGAATGGTACTATTTACTACCTCAGAAATCAATGTTGTATACAACTTTCTTTTATTTTACTGTCCTAGTGACAGTGAATGTCTCCACACTGCATCTGTGAATAGGAAAGTCATGACGCGCAGCTATTATTTATAGGCAAAACATAACTAATGTTAACAAGTACCAGCAGTACCTACTTAGTAGAAGACACCCGACAGTTACGCCACATCCTGATTATATGGTTTTATATCGCCGGAAACAATTATAATTGCTGATTGTTTAATAATACCATTAAACAATTCAATTTCAGTTTCCTACATACTTGTAGTTCTCATTCCCTCAGGTCATCAGAAAATCTAACGCTAAACTTTCCAGCACATAGGACATCTTTTTACGATCGGTCCTTCACTGTGGAAGCTGTAAGATTATGGAATGCATTGCCTATCCATATCAGGCACTCGTCTACGCTGGAAACTTTTAAATCCCGGGTGAAAGCATACTATCTTTCGCAGTAACGCTACGCCTCTGTTGTATTTCTTTTGTATTATTGGTGCATGTATATGTATTATATATTTATATATATACACAGTCAGGTCATAAATTCTGTCACATGTTTAATATAAAATAATTGAAACAAGTTTATTCATTATGTAACCATTTATATACCAAAATGAACTTAACAAAACATAGATTCTTATGACACTAAAGTTTATTCAAAATGACCTCCGTGATTTTGAATACAGGCCTTCAATCTGCGCGGCCAGTTGTCTATCGCAGCACGAACGAGGTCCATGTCAATATCGGCGGCTGCCTTAATCAAGGATGTCTTGAGTGACTCCAAATTGGGATGAGGCTTTGAGCACGCCTTTTCCTCCAAGTGTTGCCATATCTTGTAATCTAACGGATTCAAATCTGGACTGGAGGAGGGCCAGTCTTCGTGCCGGATGAAGTCGATTCGCCAGCCAGTCTTGTGTGCTCTTCGCTCTATGAGCTGGCGCCGAATCTTGTTGGAATACCCAGTGCCTGTTATTGAACATGGTATGAGAAACAGGTTCCACAAGGTTCCTCAGGACTGTATTTTGATACACAACTGCATTCGTTTTTACACCTTTCTCACAAAAATGTACCTCTGTTAAGCCCCAATAAGAAACTCCCAACCATACCATGAGCGAGGATGGAAAATGACCTCGTTGGACACGCGGAATACGGTTGCTCGCTTCTTTACTACTGTGTGTACTACACCTTATCATTTTGTTTGTTGTAGCTCTCTTCTACGGTAAAAAAATTTTCATCTGAAAAAAGGATTTCCCGATATTTTTTTCCCGCGTACCGCTTCAACAAAGCGCGGCATCTCTTCAGTCTCAGGTCCATTAGACGAGCATTCAAACGATGTCCTGTTTTTCTTCGATATGCCCGAAGCCCTAAGTCTTCATTTAACACCCTTTTCACCGTGGTTCTGCTAAACCGCATCTGAAGGGCCAACAGTTTCTGCTTACGTTTGGGATTTCTTTGAATTCGCGCCTTCACAGCTTTTATCACTGCTGGAGTCCTAACAGACCGAGGGCGACCACTTCTTGACCTGTCATCTACACTAGAGTCTTCATTGTATCGTTTGATGGTACGATAAACGAATCTTTTGGTTATATTCAAATTTTTCAGTATGTCAAAAATTTGAATTGGCGCGTAACCGCAACGATGCAACGCAATTACTGCAACACGGTCTTCTTTAAGCGTCCACTCCATATTTAAAAATTAGTAAAATTCATTGGCCAGCATTCTAAAATAAAAGTTTTTACTGTGTGACAATACTTATGACCTGACTAGGTATGTATGTATTACATGTAAGTTTATTATAATGCCTATTTATTTGTATGTATTTTGTTTTTATTTTATTATTTTTTTTTCATTATTTAAGTATTTCTTGTTATGTAAGTTTATTGTCAGCACCGCCGTAAATTCAGTTTATTTTATTCCTCTCCATGCATGGTTGTCTGGAAGAGATCGCTCTTAGCGATAAGACCGCCAATTTGTAACACCTAAATAAGTTGATACAACCTGTTTTTGTATGTTGTGGTGTAACAATAAAGTGTTATATTATTATTATAATTTATATTTAAGTTTATAACTTCTCCCATATGTTGGGGTAATAACCCAAAGTTGCGGGCTTTTGGCCAAACAACTTTGGTGGCTAAGGTGTTTAATCTATTGATAGAAATTTCCTGACAATTCTGCAAGTGTTCAGTGTGACCGCCTTCTGTAAAAGAGTGTATGTTAGTGGGTGAAGGTGTAACGTTTTGAGGCTCGTGTGAAGGGTTTTTGGGATGATGCCGGTACTTGATAAAATTATGGGAACAGTCTTGACAGTTTGAACTCTCCACTGGGTTTTGATTTCAATGGTTAGATCTGCATATTTTGACAATTTGTTAGTGTGTGTGGCTGTAAGATTGGGTGTGTTAGGAATCGCTACATCTATGAGGTAAACTATTTTATTTTGCTTGTCGTGGAGTGTGATATCAGGTCGATTATGATGTATAGTCTTGTCAGTCAGTATAGTCCTGTCCCAGTATAATTTGTAGTCAGGTGAGTCGAGAATGATTTGAGGTCTGTATTTATAATATGCTGTGGTTTCTGTGATGAGTTTGTGTTTGTATGCTAATTTCTGGTGTATAATTGCTGCTACCTGGTCGTGTCTATGCTTTTAGTCTGTTTGTGTGATGGATGAACAAGCGCCTGTGATGTGTTGTATCGTTTCTGGGTGTTTATGGCAGTGACGGCAGTGGTCGCTGTTTAAGCTGCTATCCCGAATTATATACCTCCTGTAATTTTTCGTGTCTATAACCTGATCTTGAATAGCCAGCATGAATCCTTCTGTTTCTGGAAACAGTTCACCCCTTTGTAGCCATGTGTTTGACGCTATCTTGTCAACATTAAGACTAATTAAATCAAGCCGATGACGGCCATGAAGGGATTTTACTGCCCAGTTATCAATTTTTTGTTGATTTGTAACCATACATATTTGTTTGCTGTGATCTGAGAGAGATATAGCTTTGTGGAGTGTAGAGTGTAGTGAGCGATTGTGGAAGAATGTTCTGAGTGACGCGATCTGTTTGTTGTGTAGGTTTGTTATGTCTATGAGGCCTCTACCACCTTCGCCTTTAGGCAAAGTTAGTCTTTGGATACAAGCTCTTGGGTGGTGTTTCCTATATTTGGTCATTGTGGTGTTAATGATTCTCTGTAGGTATGTCAAATCTGTTTTTGTCCATCGTATGATTCCAAATGAGTAAGTAAGTATAGGAATGGCAAAAGTGTTAATAGCTTTGGTAGTGTTGCGTGCATTCAAGTGAGACTGTAGTATTTTATTTAATCTAGATCTAAAATTATGTTGTAGTGACTTTTTCGTATCTTTGTGGTGAATCTGTTGTGACTGGCGATATCCTAGGTACTTATAACCTTCTACTGGGTCTACCGCATCTATTACATCATGGCTTGCTAGTTCAAATGAGGCGGATACTACTTTTCCTTCAGTAACTGATTGGATTTTGCACTTATCAATTCCAAATTCCATGCAGATGTAATTTGAAAAATTTTGTACAATATCAGTGAGTGCATGTATATCATCAAGTGTACTTCCAAAGAGTTTGATATCATCCATGTACATGAGATGAGAGATTGTAGTGAGTTGTGTCTCGTGTTTGATTTGAAATCCCAATTTATGTTCATTGAGCATGTTAGAAAGTGGATTGAGAGCCAGGCAAAACCATAAGGGACTTAAGGCATCTCCTTGGAATATGCCTCGTTTTATCGGGATAAAATCGGTTTCAGTTGTTTTATCAGGACCATATATTTTTAATTTGGTGTTCCAGTTTAACATTGTTTTTTCTAGAAAAGAGGTGTATTTTATAATGTTCTAATATATAAATTAACCAGGAGTGTGGTATAGAATCAAAAGCCTTTTTGTAGTCTATGTACATGGTATGAATATTACGTCTTTGGCTGATGGCTTGTTTTGATGCTACAGCGTCGATCGTAAGCTGTTCCTTACATCCCTGGCTATTTTTGGACATGTTTGTAAATAGTTTCACTTAAGCATGACGTAATAATTTTGTATATGTTCTGTAGACAAGTGATTGGTCGATATTTAGCGGGATTTGTCGGGTCAGCTAAATCTTTCGGTAACATATAAGTTGTACCCTGTGTGATGTAGTGAGGCAACGAATCAGGTGAGCGGATAAATGTATTTATGTGTTTTAGTAATAGTGGGTGAATGCAGGTGAACTTTTTGTACCAGAAATTGTGAATATTGTCGGACCCAGTAGCTTTCCAGTTGTGTATTTTCTTTAATACAATAGTCAGAGTATCTATATGAACTTGTTCGAATTTCATTTCTGGGATGTGTGTTAAGGTATCCTTGTCATGGTTAATCCATAGGTTTTGTTTGTGCTTAACAGAGTTTGACCAAATATTTGACCAATATGTGTGTAAAGATTCAGGGGTAGGTAATACTTTATTTTCTAATAAACTATTATGTTGTGTTATTTTTCTATAGAAAAGCTTTTCATTATTACTGAATAGTTTTGAGCTTTTCTAGCTGTAGTCTGCTTATACCTTCTTAATCTACTAGCAAGGGTGTTTAATTTTTGTTTTAAAGTATCTAGATAGTGTGTGATATCAGTGTTTTGATTCTCATGTTGTGAATTAACTTAAAATTGTTGTTTTATTTTATCAACGTGCCTAAATAACGCTTGTGATTGAACGCCCCGTGCATACTCGGTCAATCTTCCTATGCTTACTCTCATGACCTTTATCCTGTCTTTCAAACGTTTTTGCCATCTCGGTATTCTTTGTGTCGAGTTGTTAACTGTATTTTCCCCTACTATCCTAGCACCATTAAACTTAGCTGCTGTATAGGCCCCACAGTAGATAATCGTTTGTGTTTTTTCAAATTCGGTATCAGAGGTTAAAGACTTTGGGAGTATGTCTGAGTTAAGATGAGTTGTAATAATTGCTAGTCTTTTTAATGATTTTAACTGAGGCAGGTGAGGTCGTGATGTTGGAGGCGTATCTTTAAATTTTGCATAGGTTTCTAAAAACATTTTTTCTAATTCTTGTTGTAATTCTGAAGGCAATTCTATGGTATTATTTGTCGTTGATTCTGGAGCTAAGTTTTCTTGATTGGTTGTTATTTGTGTATGGGTGTTTGTGGTCTGTAATGAAATATTATGTGTATGTTGAGTTGTATCTTTGTTGGAGTGTGCAGTTAAAGAGACTAGCTCAAGCCGTACTTCGTCTAGAATACTGTTTAATCGTTCTGAGGATAACAGTTAATTATTGACGATAGATCTTCGTTGATCAGATATTCTTTGTGCAGAGAGATGGGCAATGGATGGGCATTTAGATAATCTCTTGGTGTAATAGTGGTCTGTAAGTTGTAAAATCCGTTTCTAGTTTTGTCAGTCTGTAGTAACATTTCATTATGGTTTCATTTAGTTGATCGGTCCATCTCATTCTTCGAGATTGTGTGTATTCTGTGTCAGTACTAATGTCAGGTTGTGGTTGATTTTGTTGTTCTAACTTCATCTTTGATATTCTTTAATTCTTCTTTAGTTAGAAAATTACGCTGGACTATTGCGCGGCGTTGATCTCCTACTCTTTGCTTTCCCACTTGCATATTTGAGAACTGTGTTATGAATCGTGCATGTAAAGGTGTGAGGTATGCTCTTCTATTGGCTTCCAAATTAGTGATAATGAAGTAGTGGCGCATGATGAAAATGTTCATTTCTTTGGTCCATGTCTTATTTGTGCGCTGTCCGTCTTTGGCGGGTGCAGTAACTTTGGCTGAGGTAGCCTCCTGCACAACATCCAAAGAGGAATGAAGTGATAGTGATGGTGATAAATTGGATGTACGGGACTCTTGATTTCTATCAAGGTAGGAGGGTGGTGATGATGGAATAGATGAGAATAATGAGGTTGGTGAGGAACATGACGACGTTGGTTGGTCATGTTGATCTGCAACAGTGTGGAACTGGGCAGGTTGTTGCGATACGGTGCCCTCCCCAGAATACGTAGGGCAGCCCGGGCTTGAAGGCCCGGGGCGGGATTCTCCATCGCCGTTAGCTCCGGTACCCGCCTGGGGTATAGTCCTGTTTCTTAGGCGCATCGCATTTTTATTATTTTATACTAGTGCTTCGTTGGTCATTGGTGAGTAAATAGCTAAAAGCTGCCAATGTCCGCCCCTCACGTGGCAACAGATGGTCGTGCCGGACGTGAAGTTAGATTTGTAAGGGGCTTATTATTATTATTATTAACAATAGTTTACTATTCTCAAGCATATTCAATAGATATGATTGCTGATTTGATACATTTGTAAAAAGGTATGAATAGGATGTAATTGTATTTTTTAGAGAAGTTGGTTGATAAATGTGGAACAAGACGTTACTCTGGCCAAATACAGATTACATTACTCTTTATAGTCTGCGTTTTATTGAACTACTGTGTACTGATACGACGTGATTAGTTCGAGACACTATCCTTAAATGTGAAGGCCAAGTAACTGTGGCTACTTTAAAGCTCTCTGATAGCGGCAATAATTGTGCTTTATATTGCGGCTTATATAGGCTCGTAGAGTTTAGTGGTGTTGGAAACGTTTCATATACGACTGTATCATGATCTCTCGAAATAAAATCAAATCAAATCATTTATTTCGTACATTATGCCACTATGGGCACTTTTTACATGTCATAATAATGTTAAGGTCTACTGGTGCTTTGGAAATGCCCACTGGTCTGAGAAGAAGCACCAAGAAACTTAGCTGTAGGTTTTTTGTAATTTGTCATTACATTATAAAATAATTTACATATAAAATACATTCATCGTACAAGTCACATTCACATGAAACAAAAAAAACTTGCGTGTGCCACTATGGCGGGTTGTGTTGTACACCCTGTGTACGGTGGTCGCTATCCGAGCTCATATGAATATACTGAAATATCCACCAGCAAAATTTTACCAATAGTTATTTGGTAAAAACAAGTAAAAGAGAACGCAAGGGAAAAAAATACTTTTGAATATAGCCACAATGACTTTTAATATAAATTATTGCCACTTAAATAACAAAAAATATGAAACTAAGGAGTCCAGTGTGGTAGGTATCGTTTGAATATGTCTTCCCAGAAATCGATGTCTTCTTTATCAGGATTGGTTCGTTCCACAAGTTGGTTACCGATGTCCAGGTAATGCTGGGTTTCAGTCGTGTAAGGAGACCATTTAATTCCTAAGCTGTCGTCTGGTGTTGGGTTTCTGTAAATAGATATTCATAGGTACTGATGAGAAAGAAAAATTTTAATAAATAAGTAATAATAATCCAGCCCTGTATTAAACATTGTCCCAATGCTGGGCACGGGCCTCCACTACTAATGAGAGGGGTTAGGCCTAAGTCCACCACGCTGGCTTAATGCGGGTTGGTAGACTTCACATACCTTCGAAATTCGTATAAGAATTCTCAGATATGCAGGTTTCCTCACGATGTTTTCCTTCACCGTTAAAGCAAGCGATAATTAACATTTAATACACACAAAACATTAGAAAAGGCAGAGGTGTATTCGACTTGGGTTTCGAACATACGACTTTCGTCTTGGCAGTCCGTACTGCAGCCAACTAGGCTATCGCTGCTTCCTTGAACTTTATTGAACAATTTATAAAATGATGAGCAGAATCTTTAAAAATCTTTGTCATTCATTACTCTGAGAACAAAATCAAATGGCCGTTGCGATACTCTTCAAACATAGTCAAGGACCTTAACAAAAGATTATTTTATTTTAAGACCGACCGCGTCAATATTATCTTAAGAGTAAGCTGTACTTACTATCGGGTGCATTAAAAATCGCATTGAAATTAATCCAAGTGTTTGTAAACTACGATTATAAGCAATCAGATAGAGGAAGTTAAAAATATGAATCACTAACCCATATTTAGCAAAGTTCGTCCATAACTTTGTAAATTTGTTAATTATTTCGAAAACTTGCGATTTTTTGTCGACCTCAGCAGATAAGGCTCTGCAAGGGAACAGATAGGAAAGGTCGTCAGCGTGGGACGTTATAGGTTTGCCTACGAGTTTTTCTAAACCTAAAATTTTTCCAAAAAGATTTCTCTCCGACTTGCACGTAAACTTGTAGAAGTACGTGGTCCTCTTGTTCTTAGTGGAAATCTTTGTGTGTAGAATTATTCCGTAAATAAACATATCCCAAGACAGAAAATTGTACAAGCTATCACAATCTTTCTCAGTTACTACTGCGTTTTTTATGTGGAATTTCTTCAGCTTCCGCGCCACTTCGAACTGTTCTTTTAGGTTACAGTGAATAGCAATAGGCTTAGGTACGAATATATCAAAGACTTTGTTGGCTGATTCTAGATATTTTTCTATGCCGTTTCCAGGCATTAACATTGCCATCACTCCTTCATCGGAATTGTGTCCAATTATTATCTCCACATTATGCATTCTAGTTTTCAGAGCGTCCACAACATCACCAAAGAAAAATCTCTCCTTATCACCAAACTTCTTTTCATCAACTACACCAAAAAATAGCTCATAATCCTTATCAACCTTTGAGATGGGCATTTGCTTATTGACAAGATTTTGTACTGGTTGGTTTTTAAAAAACTCATATAATTCTTTATCATCATCTGATTGACATCCAAGCTGCCTCGCCAATATTAACCCACGTTCTCTTGGTATACATGGGTGAGAACACCAGCAAGTTGCTACTCCACTCTGCATAATAGCTCTTTTAAAGAGGCCTTTGGTCATAGGAGATATTAAGTGATAGCTGACGCTAGCTCCACCAGCGCTTTCTCCGAATATAGTTATATTCTCTGGGTCACCACCAAAATATACGATGTTCTTCTTGACCCACCTCAGAGCAGTTACTTGATCTTTCATACCAGCATTGCCAGGGATATCTTCAGTATCAAGGTTAAGGAATCCAAGCACCTCGAGTCGGTAATTCAGGGTGACAAGTATAACATCATGTCTAACGAGAAATTCTGGGCCGTAAATATCGTCATTTCCACTACCCCACACGAATCCTCCTCCGTGAATCCAGACCATGACCGCTAAAGGTTTAGTGGCATTAATGTTTGGTGTGTAAACATTAAGGTACAGGCAGTCTTCGCTGCCGAACGGTTCTGGGCCGATAATAGGGTCTACTTGGACACATGCATCTCCAAATTGCTTCGCGCTGCGGACTCCTTCCCATGGCTTTTTAGGTATTGGTGCCTGGAATGTATAAAAAATAAACTATTAGTAGTTTTGTATTGAAAATAATAAATAATTATATATGTAAGGGTAGGAGTAGCAGCGATAGCCTAGTTGGTTGCGGTACGGACTGTCAAGACGAAAGTCGTAGGTTCGAAACCCAAGTGGCATACACCTCTGACTTTTCTAAAGTTATGTGTGTATTAAAATGTTAATTATCGCTTGCTTTAACGGTGAAGGAAAACATCGTGAGGAAACCTGCATATCTGAGATTTTTTCGAAGGTATGAGAAGTCTGCCAACCCGCATTAGGCCAGCGTGGTGGACTAAGGCCTAACCCCTCTCATTAGTAGAGGAGGCCCGTGCCCAGCAGTGGGACAATGTTTAATACAGGGCTAGTATTATTATTATATGTAAGGGTACTTTAGATTTTTATGAAAATATTGGGGGTCACTTACGAAATATTTGTGGGTAGATTGGATACTCGGTGGAGAAGATTTGTTATAAAAAGGAAAGCATCAACGCTCGCGGGTGCAGTCTATACGAAACTAGCGGAAGTGAAGCTCGGTTTTAATCAGTGTGCGTACATTCGTTTTCAGTGTAGTTTGTGTTTAATAGATGATGGCTAATATATATATCCATACTAATATTATAAATGTAAAGTTTGTTGTTACTTTTCCCCCACTAAGCGGCTGAACAGATCGTTATGGCATGGAGATAGATTATAACCTGGGGAAGGAAATAAGCTACCCATTGTCTCAAAATATAATCTTGAAGAGGGTGCAATAGGGGTTAAAAGATTGTATGGTCAATCCAAGGTATTATTCCTTAAGTAAGGGACCAAAAAAGGGAAGGTAAAGTGATAGTGGAGTTTTCTATCTAGAAATTCTAGCCTAATATGCGCATATTAGAATAGGAATTGGTTTTTGTTTCTAATTCAATATTTTCGGTGAGTTGTTTTTATATTTGAGTTGGTACCTGTAATAGCCGTCTTCCTTTATTTTATAGTAAACATTTTGTTTGGAGGTAATTTTCTTTATGTATTTTTAATTTAATTCGAGTAGTATACTTTTTTTGTCAAATTGGCCTGGTTGAACTCAAGGGTAGGAACCTCGCATCTTCTCACAGTATTATCTGTTATTGATCAACGTATTAGGGTACTTCCTATTATTAGAAATAACGAAGGTATTTAGGAGACTAGTTGGTACATTCAACCTAAGTGGGGCGTAGTAAATGTTTAGCATAAAACGAAGTGCCTTCCGCGCTCTGGAGTTCAGTTGAGTTGTGAAGAAGAGTGATATCGAGGATATTCGTGTTTCGTTCGTAGGGCAGTAAGTGTGTAAACATTGAAATAAAACGAAATTTACGGATTCTATTCTTTTTATTTATTAAATTTAATTAAATCTGAACCAAAAAGACCAACTGCCAGACCTCAAGACATTTTGAGCTCCTTCTGCGTAGATCGGACTACGACAAATAAAAATTAAATATCAACTATGTGGAGGGTAGAAACATTGCACTATACTTTCGTGACGACATACAACTGGTCTCCCCCGTGACCATGAAGGCTGTAAAGCCTTCGAAACGTCGGGTTAAAAAAGTAAAATAAACCGCGATAGAGTCCGTAAATTTCGTTTTATTTCAATGTATAATATTCGCGTAAACATAAGAAACCAAAGTGTGTAAACAGTTCAAAGGCCGCGTAGTTCAGCTTAGAGGGTAATGCTGGTAGATTAATTATAAAGAGAAGCCATAAGTAAATTCTGACATGCGGTTGTGTTAATATTAAGCTCTGAGATGTGTAACAGTGTTATGAAAATCAGTCAATAAAATGGTAGTCATTGTATTTGTGCCTTTTTAAATAACCATCTTGTGTAGTTTTTTTTGATATTGCTAACAAACGAGTGATACTTCAGGAATCAATTGGCTATTTATTATTCGAGCTATGATTTTACACTTCACTGAGGTTATGGCAATTGGGTAATGATTGTATATTGTCTGACCGGTCACCCTTTTTGACGATTAGCTGTACGTTAGCCTCTCTCCAAGATTCATGCACAACAACTGAGAGGTTTGACGATCGGTAGAGGTACGTCAGCGCAGGAGACAACTTCTTGTATTATGTTTTTTTTTTCACAAAAATAACCTCCAAGCGGACGTAGCCGTAGGCAACAGCTACCATATAGTATATTCAAGTCAATAATAAATATCTAAACCAAAAACTGCTTACAAAGGAACTTATGTGCATAAAAATAAGCAAAAGGTAACAACCTTAAACCTCAAGTCTCCAAGGGGCGGCTCCGCGTAAGGTATTCCCTTGAAGCTGTAGTAACTCCCTCCGTACACGTTCTCCACAAACTCTCCTTCCAGCGTGCCCTCACTCACTGTCACTTGTGCCATCTTGTGAAGCGTCCTTCGGTGTTTTACCTATTATATACCGTGTAATATCTATTCTAATTACTACCAAACCGACGACAGAGTTGTGGTAATCTAAAGATACTAAAATAATTATCATCATGACTAAATAAAAAATTGTTTACTCATGATGATAGTTGAAACTCGATAGTGACGAGTGTTTAATATTTTGTCGAACTTCTATGAATATAGTATATTTTGTGGATCGAGCTTTGGTTGATATAGATTGGTAATTCTTAGTAGTTTTTCAATTGGAAATAGATCACTATTGCAATTTAACATACATTGAGCTGCTCTAATCTAATGTAATTAAACTTAAATTGTAAATTAATTGTGTTACCAAAAATTGATAACCGATGTTGGAAAAGTGCAACGCTAGAGTTCCTTGCCCGTTCTTCTCTATCGAAACTGCATTCCGAACTGGCGGTAGAGTAAAAAAATTTACTGAATTATTTATAAATAATGTTTGGCATTTTATGGATTCAATAAATATTTTATTTGAGTGTTTTATAATATTTGTAAGGGATTTCTGCTCGTCAATGTGTTGGGGTGCGCGCGTGTTCGGTCGGAGGTTCACATGTTGGAGGATAACCTCTAATATGTGAGCCTCTGGCCGGGCACGTGTGTGTCCCGGCGCATTGACGAGCAGAATCAAGTAACTACTTGAAATTCATACTGACAACTAAAATACCGAACAAAATACTGACTTACTTGACATTGGCGGAATAGCTTCTTAGTTAAGCTCGTCGCCATCAAACAAAGAAGAAGAAGAAGAATATTTGTAAGCCAATGCAAAATTTTGGCAGAAAGTAAAATAAACGAGAAGCTTAATTATTATTGGATTAATTAATATAAATTCTATTACTATCATCCCATATCATTGTGATGTGCGGCGTGAGCTGCAGTCGACGTCCGGAAGGCTAGTGGTCCTGATGGTATCCCAGCGCTTGTACTTAAAAAGTGTGCAGCCGAGTTGTCTCCTGTACTGACGCGCCTATACCGATCGTCCTACCTCTCAGGTATTGTGCCTGAATCTTGGAGGGAGGCTAATGTGCAGCCGATCCCCAAAAAGGGTGATCGGTCAGACCCTAACAATTATCGCCCAATCGCCATAACCTCAGTGATGTGTAAAGTCATGGAGCGACTGATAAACAGCCAATTAGTTCGCTACCTAGAGGATCACTCGTTGATCAATGACCGCCAATACGGGTTCCGTCATAACCGATCAACGGGTGATCTTCTAGCGTTCGTATTACATCACTGGGGGGGAGGCGATTGACAAGCATGGCGAGGCTCTGTCTGTGAGTCTCGACATAGCCAAGGCGTTTGATAGGGTCTGGCATCGTGGCCTTCTCTCCAAGCTCCCGGCATACGGTCTGCCCGACAACCTGTGCAAGCGGATTTTCGGCTTTCTGCATGAGCGTAGAATGCGTGTCCTCGTTAATGGACACGCTTCGCAGCTCATGTCAGTAAATGCCGGAGTACCACAAGGTTCTGTGATTTCGCCCACCTTGTTTCTTCTGCATATCAATGATATGTTGTCGCTTGGCAACATTCATTGCTATGAATAGCAGCAAGCCTCCTGGTTGCCGGGCGGATACTGAGAGGAGACGAGAGGATCTTGTCGTTGAGCTCAACCAGACCTTGGATCTCATCTCATCATGGGGTACCAGGAATCGGGCTGAGTTTAATGTCAAGAAAACCCAGGTGTGCGCGTTCTCGTGCAAGAAGTCTCCGTTTTCTCCAATCCCCGTTCTTCAGGGTGTTCCACTCGCAATGCGGAATGACCTTAGTGTCCTAGGTATGGATATCCGCTGCGATCTTAATCCAAGGAGTCACATCGAGGGCGTAATATCCGCCACTTCACGCAGGGTCGGAATCCTGAACAGGGTGCGGCGGTTTTTCACGCCTGGTCAGCTCTACCGCTTATATAAAGCGCAGGTGCGGCCGGGAATGGAATACTGCTCGCACCTCTGGGACGGTTCCGCAAGGTACCTTCTCGATGCCTTGGATGGGTTGCAGCGGCGGGCCATCCGCATTGTGAATGATGCAGACGTGAGTAACAGCCTGGAGCCGCTACAGCTGCGTAGGGATATTTCCTCGCTTAGCGTGTTCTACCGTCTGTATCATGGCGAATGCTCTGAAGAATTGTTTGAGCTTATCCCATCCTCTCCCTTCCATACCAGAACCACGCGTACTGGATTGCGGAGCCACAGCTTCGTGGTATCTACTACGCCGGCCCGAACCAAGAGGTTCGCAAACTCTATTTTTGCCGCACCATCAAGCTGTGGAACAGTTTGCCAGCTACCGTGTTCCCTCCTTCCTATGATCCTGGGTCCTTTAGGCGTAATGTGAAGAAGCTAAACAGCAGGCCGGCATGATTGTGTTGAGTAGCGGGGGATAGACTGTCTCTCGCTACTTGATATCTGGACGGCACTGCGCTTACCATCAGGCGCAGTGTGGTCACTTTGCCGCGCCAGAATATTAAAAAAAAACCGTCAGTTTGTATTCAACATTCGACGGTATTTTGAGTACTTGTTTTTAATAGAACAGTATTAAAGAGCGGAATATATATCTATACTAATATCATAAAGAGGAAATATTTGTATGTATGTTTGTATCGAATTGGCTCAAAAAGTACTGGACCGATTTTAAAAATTCTTTCACCATTTGAATGCTACATTATCATTGATTAATATAGGCTTTTTTAATTGCAAGAAAAAAATAAGGAAAGAAAGGTGTAATAGCTTAAGATGCATCCATGGATTGTATACCTATTGTATTTTTTACAAAAATAACCACAACGCGGACGAAGCCGCGCGCAACAGCTAGTCATAAATAAATATATACGTGATCACACTCGAGCTTAGAGTATCCTACTCTCAGCACTCGAGATAATATAAATACATACAAACTGAGGACCACCTCCTTTAGATGTCAATTAAAAATATTATTGTTTTTTACAGATTTGTTTCGTGTCGCCCGTGTACTACAGTTATAAGGTAAGCTTTATTATTAACTAGATGTTGCTCGAGGCTCCGCCCGCCTGGAGATTATTTTTGTAAGAAAATGTGTACAATCCAGAAACCTGTAAATTCATCAGTGTTTCTCTACAATATTCTGCATTTATCATACATATAAACCTTCCTCTTGAATCACTCTATCTATTAAAAAAAAGCGCTTCAAAATCCGTTACATAGTTTTTAAGATTTAGGCATACATAGGAACGGACAGAGAGCGGCAGTGACTTTGTTTTATACTATGTAGTGAAGATTATAAAAATAATCTCATAGTTTAAGTTCTTACTGGCGTTTGGTGGTAAAGAATATACACATAGTTGGGGTCACTGGCGTTCAATGGCGAACCTTGGGGGAGGCCTATGTCCAGCAGTGGACTGCGATAGGCTGATGATGGGATCACTCTAGGTCAAATTCGAGGGACTACGGTCTTCACCTTTAGTCCTTCAACGATAGGCAACGGCTTTGCTGACCTGGCATTGCAGAAGTCTATGGGCGGCGTTGATTACTTACCATCAGGTGGCCCGTCTGCCTATCCAGTCACTAAAAAAAATATCGAGACCCGAAACACCAATTAGTGCATCACTTTACCAATTATCTTGCGGAGATAGAAGACATAGCCTACAGTTTTACATTCGCCTAATTACATCACGGATCTGTCAAATATCACACAACATACCAATAACACAAAAAACAGCGAGAGTCTAGTTGGGACTGGTACGGACTGTCTAGGCGAAAGTCGTATGTTCGAAACCAGTCCAAATGGCATACACCTTTGACTTTTCTAAAGTTGCGTGTGTATTGTTAGTTATCGCTAACTTTAACGGCGAAGGAAAACTGAATGAGTAAATCTGTATAATTGATAAGTCATCCAACCCGCATTAGGCCAGCGTGGTGGACTAAGAGACTAGGAATAAGGTGCCTAGCAGTGGGACTATATTACAGGGCTGGTATTATAAATAAATAACACCCAACAGTCACACACATAGCCCCGAACCCACACTAAGATACGAGTCTTGTGTTGTGAGTATCAGGGACTACGAGAGACTTTCGGTCTCACGACACCCAGACCCCGGATACAAATATCTGTCTGTCACACAAACATTTGTCCCGGTGTGGGAATCGAACCCACGGCCTCTCGTTTCACAGCCGGCTACTCGCCTACTGCGCCACGGAGGCTGTCAATTTTATGATTATATACACACCAATACAAAAATACAAATACATCTACTGCGTGAGTTTGACCACTTCCATAAAGAAGTTTTCGAATTGACAAACGTTTATACAACATGTAACATGATTAATGCACACTCTGAAAGTAGTTTGTTCAGAATAAGCGACTGAATCGATATCAACAATTTTCTTAAAGCCGATTTTTGTTTTCCAAAAATAATTAACACTCAGGTAAATAATAATAATACTAGCCCTGTATTAAACATTGTCCCACTGCTGGGCACGGGCCTCCTCTACTAATGAGACGGGTTAGGCCGTAGTCCACCACGCTGGCCTAATGCGGGTTGGCAGACTTCTCATACCATCGAAAAAATCTCAGATATGCAGGTTTCCTCACGATGTTTTCCTTCACCGTTAAAGCAAGCGATAATTAACATTTTAATACACACATAACTTCAGAAAAGTCAGAGGTGTATGCCACTTGGGTTTCGAACCTACGACTTGCGTCTTGGCAGTCCGTACCGCAACCAACTAGGCTATCGCTGCTATAGGTAAATAATAGTCACCCTTTAATTTAACGTTCAAGACAAACGAAACTGAGACATAACTCGATGCGATACTGTCTTTTCTAAATGCAATAATAAACGAACACTTTAAAAAATTCATAATTAAAATTAAGAACTTTATGTCGAAAATTAGTACAACTAATTTCGTAAAAAACAATATTTATATTCATCGCAGTCTAATTTCAATACATGAATTATGATTGTAATCATATTTTCAAAATGGGGTGTCTGAGGACGTTTGTGTAATGAACCATTAAAGCCTCCGATGCATTAACATAATTCTGTGTTTGCTATGGTATGTTGTTCTTAAAAACGAAGCTGCATAACAAAACTTACAATTTCACGTAGTTACATAACAGTAGCCAAAACAATATTAAGATAATTACAATTTAGATTACAATCAACTAGGCATGAGTCCGATATATCAAAACATAACATATATCGTTATGAATTAATATATCATATCGTATCGATAAACCAAAGCACATAACCGATACATATCCAACCAACTATCGAAAACCAAACCAACTTGAGAACGAAACGCAAATTACAAACACATCGCATCGAAATCCATATTCGCTACGTCTCTTTTTAACGACGATAATTTAATATTGTATAAAAAAAGACGAAGCGAATACTGATTTCGATGCAATGTGCTGCGGTTATCGTGTCACATAACATCGCAAAATAAAATTAAACTTTGAAACAATAAAGTCTATTTTTTTATGGAACATACCTTAATCGATAATAACACGGTTGTGTGTAGTTTGTGAGATTCGTCGAATTTGAAATGATTTTTAGATTCACTGTCATAAGGCGTAGATTTGCATAAACAAACATATTTTAGTTTGAAAACGGTTTGTGCACGTTTTGGACGCCGATTTTGAATTTTGGTTTTGCACTGTTTAAATAGTTTGCGTTAATATTTCGGTTCTCAGTTGCGCAATCGGTATCAAATCATGACTACTAATACCGATATCTGAAAACGGTTTTCGATATCGATATGAAAACTCAATATCGGTTATGAAACTGTTCGCTTCAAACACGAAAACGCCCATTTTTACAATCAACCAAATGCTCGATAGAAAATTAATTGAATTATATACCGAAAACAAATAAAATAAAACATTATTAATGGTATATCGACAGCGTGTGCAGCGGGCGAGTAGCGAACGAGAGGCCGTGGGTTCGATTTCCGCACCGAGACAAATGTTTATGTGACGCATAATGTGTTTTTATTGAAGTCGGTGTACTTTTTCAGGCTATAATGGTTTTTTATGACCTCGTTATCGATACATGTTGGACGGAGAGGAGTCTTTGATCAAACAATACATTATGTGGGAAAAATATTTTTTATAATAATTCATATAACTATCTTAAGATTTATCGAAAATAAACAATTTGTAAGTAATAAATTTTTGACAATCATCAAATCGACATATTTTATCCCTGCTACCTCTGTTAGCTACCACAATAGAAAATGTTTGCAAGAGAAAAAGTTGGGCGTCTCATCAAAATGAAGCTCACTCACGAAAAATTTGCTTGATATGAATCAATAGCAAAAATGGACCGTGTTTCCTGGACTAAAGGAGTCATTTAGAAACAATGAAAATGTCAGTAGAATGTTGACTGCCTCGGTGGCGCAGTTGTAATTGCGCATGCATTACGACTGCTATGCTGAGGTCGCAGGATCGATCCCCGGGTCGGGTAAAGTGATATTGGGTTTTTCTATTTAGAAATACTCAGTGTCAGCTCGGAGTCTGAATTGTGCCCGGTATGGCGATAGGCTCGCCCCCTATCACATTATTGGACCTTCATAAATGTGGTGAAAAGAGGGTGTACCTACTGCCTCTACCTACACTTTTGGCGATTACAGGCGTGAGTGTATATGTATGTATATGTCAGTAGAAAGTCACTAGTACCAGGCGCATATAAAGTGCGAGGAACGTCAACGATGAGACACATTTCACAGCTAGTGTTGTCCTCGGATACATCAGGTCATACATACCGCCATTTTCCTCTACAAAATACACATTTAAACAGCTGGCAGTTTAAAAAATATTACAAATTCAAAGCAAGCTGAGACAATGAATGATGCAGTATAATTACACACATACGTAGGAGATGGAAAAAATAGTGCAGCTGTGTAAAGTAATGATTTCATTCGACGGTTCGATGTTGTAACTGTCGAATATGAAAGAATTTATAATGTTCTTATTTATAACTAGCTTTTGCTCGCGGCTCCGCCCGCGTGGAGGTTGTTTTCGGGAGCAGAAGTATACAGTCCAAGGAGTTGTCTTCTGCACTAAGGCACCTATAGCGATCGTTCTGACTTTCAGGTGTGGAGCTTGAAGCTTGAGATTGCATTTAAAGAATACCTCATAAGTTAACCCCTCACTTCGCCCCTTTTGGGGATGATTTGTTAAAAACGTTGAAACACGTATTTCTTACCAAAAGCCTAAATATGAATTTTCAGATCCCTAAGTTGAGGTATTACGGATTGCCCATACAAACTTTCAACCCCTATTTCACCCTCTTTACGATATTTTTTTGAAAGATAATCTACGTTCTTCCCCAGGAAATATACAGGATATAATCTATCCCTCTGCTGAATTTCATTAGGATTCGTTCACACATTTAGTCATGGTAAAGGTAACAAACCAACATACAAACAACAATATTAATTTTCTGCGGAGATATTTTAAAACTGTTATATCTCCTAAAATATTCATTGAAATCAAATGACGTAAGAGCAACTTTATTCAAAATTAAATACTTGTGATAAATAAAGTATTTATTTGGATAAGAATTAATACCATGTTTATAATAACCACTCCCCAAATAATGCATTGTTTCGGAACAAATTCGATACCCATTAAAAAGGTTATAGTGAGCCAACCGAAAAAAGATACACATATGCTATCGCGGACTTTTTTTAGAACTTTTTAAGTGGAACAATTTCGTCATACATAATTGTTACGTAACTTTAACCGTTTACGCAGCGCACGCAACGGAAGCTCTCAAAAGGAACAATTTTTCCCCGTTTTTGCAACATTTTTTATTGCTGCTCCGCTCGTTTTGGTAATAGCGTGATGTTATATAGCCTATAGCGCTCCTCGATAAATGGGCTATCCAACACTAAAATAAATTTTCTATTCGAACCAGTAGTTCCTGCGATTAGCGCGTTCAAATAAACAAACAAACTCTTCAGCTTTATGTATAAGTATAGATAACGAAATAAATCTTGTACAGGTAATATGCATAAAATACTCTAAGGCATAAAAGGATAGTTAATGAAAGGAAATATGGCATTACCAGCAATAAAATATTGACATTTAATTCCTATTTGTTTCTAATATTATAACTCTTAATAAATATTAAATACTAGCTTTTGCTCGTGGCTTCGCCCACGTGGTAGTTATTTTTAAAGTAAAAGGTATAAAATCCATGGAGACATCTTAAGCGATTATATTTTCATTTCAGTTTCTTTCTGTATTATGCTGTCCCATAGAGGCTGTGCATTTTCCGGGACAAAAAGTAGCTTATGTCAGTCTCAGATCCCTCAATTACCACTATGCAAAAGAACGTCGATCCCTTGCTCTGAGAAAAAACACAATCCCGCGGGAACCGTACATTTTTCCAGGATAAAAAGTAGCCCATGTGCAATTCCAGACTATAATTTATATCTGTACCAAATTTCAACCAGAAACATCCATCCATCCATCCAAACATTAGCATTTATGATATTAGTAGAATAAATACAAGTTTTGTTTTATTTAATATATTCATATTTTAATTGCTATTATTATCTAAATATAATACGGTTTCAACGGTAGGCAGCGGCTTTGCTGTGTCTTGGCTTTGACGTCTATGGGGGCGGTGACTACTTGCCATCAGGTGGCCCGTCTGCTCGACTGCCTATCGAGACACAAAAAAAACTGACTAAGTATAAAGACTGCCTCAGTGGCGCAGTTGTAATTGCGCATGCGTTACGATTGCTGTGCTAAGGTCTCGGGTTCGATCCCCAGGTCGGGTAAAGTGATATTGGGTTTTTCTATCTAGAAATTCTCAGTATTAGCCCGGAGTCTGGAACATGTGCCCGGTATGGCGATAGGCTCGCCCCCTATCACATTATGGGACCGAAATTCGGCGAAAAGTGGGTGTACTAGTTACACCTCTGCCTACCCCTTCGGGGATTACAGGCGTGAGTGTATATGTATATGTATGTATGTAAGTATAATTAGTTATTTAAATATTTTTACACCGTATTATACGTTTCATACCGATGGTATGAAATAATGATATAGTGTGGCGACCTTGTGGCGACGCGTCGCCACGCCAACAGTCGGTCTGGCCCCGCTGCATTAAATGTTTCCAATCTAAAATTGCGCTCACCACTAGTGGCTACTAATACTTTGGTATAAATAATATTGACTTATTGTTTGATTAATATTGAGTTTCTGGGTATGGAAAATAAAATAAAAACAATATGTATATTATAATAACCAATTTTAATAACATAATAAAATGTATAACTGTATTTTTATAATTAACTAGCGGACCGTGCATACGTCGTCCTGCCCGTAAAAGCAGTGCCACACCGACTGCAGTGCCGGGCTGATTTGTGAATCTAAACCATACAGGGCACCACCCAAACGCATACAAAAATCATTCAAATCGGTCCAGCCGTTTAGGAGGAGTTCAGTGACATACACACGTACATTGTGCAGTTTGCGCATTACGAATAATTGTCTTGTTGCACCAGATGGACCAGAACTATTTACAGCATAAGAATACATTTTGGTACGATTTACTGATCGACATAAATTTAATTATCGCTTGCTTAAACCATGAAGAAAAACATCGCGAAATACCGGTATGTCTGAAATTTCTAAATAACAATTTCGAAGGTGTGTGAAGACTATCTTCCGGCATTAGGCCAGCGTAGCGGATTAAAAAGCCTGAGCCATCTCGTTATTAGAGCAGGCCTGTGCCCAGCAGTGGGACATTGTATTATAGGGTATTAAAATTAGGTATGTTAGAAAAATAAATACCCTATATTTTATTGTTATAACTATCACAAACCTACTGCTGTAATTAGAATTTTTATGTTGTGAATCAAAAGAAAAGTTAGGGCGTCCATTGGGGCAGGTATTGTTTGAATAAGTTTTCCCAGATATCAATTTCCTCCGTATCAGGATAGGTTCGTTCCACCAGTTGGTTACCGATGTCCAGGTAATGTTGGGTTTCAGTCGTGTAAGGAGACCACTTCACGCCTAAGCTATCGTCTGGTGTTGGGTTTCTGTAAAGAGTATATTTTTAATTACCAATAAATACACTCTTGAATGTTTTTTTTTGTTTTTACTGTCTGGATATGCAGACGAGCAAACGGGCCATCTGATGGTGAGTAGACACCGCTGCCTACCTGCGCTGTTAATTATGAAACCCACTTTTAAACTCCACGATATTAGTTAGTCTGAAATTAAAAAAATCTGAACAGGTTTTCTTTAAACATATCTGAGGACTTATTAAATAATAGCAAGATTTAAATTAAAACAGTGTTGAAATTGACCAAGTTTGATTTCCGTAAATAGGTTGCTAATAAATTAATGATAAAACTCTTATGTACTGAGCAGTATGTAAAGAATTATTGAAAACAATCTTTAGAAATCTTTGTCATTAATTAGTAAGAAACACAAAATATCAAACAGCCAAGGATCATAACATAACAATGTTTTATTTTTACGACCGGCACCTCAATATTATCTTTGGAGTACGCTGTACTTACTATCAGATGCAGTTAAGTACCTTCAAAACTATGATAAAAAACATTGACAGTGATTCATCTGTTCGTAGATTACGATTATAAGCAATCAGATAGAGGAAGTTAAAAATATGAATCACTAACCCATATTTAGCAAAGTTCGTCCATAACTTTGTAAATTTGTTAATTATTTCGAAAACTTGCGATTTTTTGTCCACCTCAGAAGATAAGGCTCTGCAAGGGAACAGATAGGAAAGGTCATCTGCGTGGGACGTTATAGGTTTGCCTCCGAGTTTTTCTAAACCTAGAAATTTTCCGAAAAGATTTCTCTCAGACTTGCACGTAAACTTGTAGAAAAACGTGTTCCTCTTGTTCTTAGTGGTAATCTTTGTGTGTAGAATTATTCCATAAAGGAACATATCCCAAGCCAGAAAATTGTACAAGCCATCACAATCTTTCTCAGTTACTACTGCGTTTTTTATGTGGAATTCCTTCAGCTTTCGCGCCACTTCGAACTGCTCTTTTAAGTTACAGCGAACAGTAATCGGCTTAGGTACGAACATATCAAGTGTTTTGTTTGCTGATTCTATACATTTCTCTAAGCTGTTTCCAGGCAATGCCAATGCCATCAACCCTTCGTCAGAAGTGTGTCCAATTATTACCTCTACATCATGCATCTTCGTTTTCAGAGCGTCCACAAGATCACCAAAGAAAAATCTCTCCTTATCACCGAACTTCTTTTCGTCAACAATACCAAAAAAGATCTCGTAATCTTTATCAATCCTCGATACTGGTATTTGCTTGCTGACAAGATTTTGTACTGGTTGGTTTTTAAAAAACTCATATAATTCTTTATCATCATCTGATTGACATCCAAGCTGCCTCGCCAATATCAACCCACGTTCTCTTGATTCACATGGGTGACACCACCAGCATGTTGCCACTCCACTCTGCATAATAGCTCTTTTAAAGAGACCTTTGGTCATAGGTGATATTAGATGATAGCTGACGCTAGCTCCACCAGCGCTTTCTCCGAATATAGTTATATTCTCTGGGTCACCACCAAAATATACGATGTTCTTCTTGACCCACCTCAGAGCAGCTACTTGATCTTTCATACCAGCATTGCCGGGGATATCTTCAGTGTCAAGGTTAAGAAATCCTAGCACCTCAAGTCGGTAATTAAAGGTAACAATTATAACATCATGTCTAACGAGAAATTCTGGGCCGTAAATATCGTCATTTCCACTACCCCACATGAATCCTCCTCCGTGAATCCAGACCATGACCGCTAAAGGTTTAGTGGCATTAATGTTTGGTGTGTAGACATTAAGGTACAGGCAATCTTCGCTGCCAAACGCTTCCGGGCTGATAGTAAAGTCTACTTGAAAGCATGGATCCCCAAACTCCTTGGCGCTGCGGACGCCTTTCCATGGCTGTTTAGGTTGCGGCGCCTGGAATGTATAAAAACAAAATTTAAATATACTTCAGTGATATATTAAATGTCAAGATAGTTGTTTTTGGAAAATCTAACTTTACAAATAGTAATTGATGGTTCGACCCCGGTAGTATTTAGGCGTAGTGTGAAGAAGCTAAAGCTAAAACTGTGCAGGCCGGCATGTGTTAAGTACCGAGGGATAGACTGTGTCTCGCTACTTGATATTCTATCTGGACGGCACCGCGCTTACCATCAGGTGCTGAGTGGTCACTTTGCCGCGAGAAAAAAAAATCTAGGCACTAAACAGCCCGAGGAAACCCAAAATTTGATAGCCTGACCTGTATTGTTTGATAGCCTGATTTGTAATAAGAATCTTAGCTTAGCTAGGCCAGCACATCTTAATGATGAATATGCGCCGAAACATAATATTCATAATCGATTATTTTATGTGGTTGCAACGAGAGGTTGTAGGTTTGATGCCTGCACAGAGACAAACGTTTCAGTGTCACAAATACTTCACTCGGGTCTGCGTGTTGTGGGACCGTAGTTTCTCGTAGTTGTATTCACCCACAATACAGGTTTGACATAGTGTTGGGCTATGTGTGTGACTCTTGGATGTATTATTATTATATTTTTCTATCTTCGCTGGTGGAAGGATATTCATATCCGCCCGGATAGCGACCACCGTACACAGGGTGTAAAACCCGCCATAGTGGCACACGCAAGTGTGTCGCGTTCCGAGATCAGCCAGTGTACATCCGGTTTTTCGGGGTCTAGAGTTGGGGTACAATATTTGGCCATTTTGCGGCCTTCTGAGTACTCTGACAATAGACCCTCGACCGCTTCTTCACCTTCTTGCCCATGGCGTAGTGTGAAGAAGCAGGCCGGCATGATTGTGTTAAGTAGCGGGGGATAGATCGTCTCTCGCTACTCGATGCTCTAATTGGACCGCACTGCGCTTATCATCAGGTGCAGTGCGGTCACTTTGCCGTGCCAGGATAAAAAAAAATCTTTCGGGACTATAGAGTCTCGGGCTTTTGAAAGGCAAGCGTGGAGTCGAAGCCAACACGTATAATATTATTCTTTCCACATAAATCAAAATCCACATTTTCTTGGTCCAATAGCCGCACACATAATGGTTTACAAACGGAAACTGCATTTAAAAATAGAGTATTAATAAATTTTTAAATGTAAGTTCCCTAATTACAAAGCAGAACATATATTTTTATTTGTCAGTCATAAAGAGATTAATAATCTCATAATAAAAACTTTATTTTCGATTTGCTATTTATAAATTAAATTTACAGCTTCTACAAATAAACAATGATATTTTATATTATACAGTAACCGTAAACTAAATAATATAATTATTCTATTATCTAGTGATCTTTTATACAGGGTGTCCTTGGAAGTATGGATCAAATCAAATAGGGACATGGGCAAAGTCATTGCCAATTTTATTAACCCATTGAATGTTGGTGCTTTTTTTACGGTTCAAAAGTTATGACCAATTTTCAATCAATTCGCACTGCTCAAAGAAAAAATTGTAAAAATAAACTATCAGAGCTATCAATGTATTTTTTTAAACTCTTGTAGAGTAGGTCTTCCTGTCATAATACTTTTACGCAGCCAGAAAACAAGTTTTCAATAAGAAAACATATTTACTGCAAGTTTCAGTCTCACACAAATTTAACTAAATTTTTGAGCGATTTTCATCGGAAATAGTTACACTAGCGAAAGGTGACGTATTGAGAAACATGCCCAAGTCATAAAGATTATTTGGAGGTATGAATCACTGGACTATTCTAATTAGTTTAAAATTTACAGAATTTTATTTACAAGGACGTCGTATTTTTAAATTGCTCATAACTTTTGAACCGTGAAAAATTGCTCCAACATTCTCAGGGTTAAAGTTTGGAAATGACTTTGCCCATGCCCCTATTTAATTTGAACTTCCAGGAACACCCTGTATAGACATATTTGTATATAATTAAATTTGTGACATTATTAGCAAATATAATTTTAACTTATTTTGAGTTTTATATAAAAAAGTTATTTATTTTGCAATCTCATTACTTTTTGGCTCAGTCGTTTTTTACAGATCTATTTTAGTTACGTCCATCAATTATTACACTAGTTATAGTGAGTGTTCAAATTAGAATTACTCAGAAGTCGGCACAGCTCTGCATTGCTAAATTTAATCTTGCCACGCGTAGCTGTTGCTAAGGGGAAAAAGACAGAAAGAAGGTAAATGAAAGAAAGAAAGTATTAATTGATAATACTTATGGGTATACAATGTTTTTAGTTATCATCCTAGGAGCTGATATAGAGAATTCTGCTTTGCCGACCATAGAGCATGCAACATATATTTTAATGAAAATTTGTGTGTACATTTGAATGGGTTCCGGAATGGTTTGAAAACACAATTGGATCCGGTAGGGGGCGCTACTGCCGGTATGTCACCAAATATGATTTGCTGGGATTCGTGGGAGAAATGCCGAAGATTGAGATCTTCAAAGAATCATATTTAATTTGGCACTCCTTTTCCGGGCAGGACGACGTCTGTCAGGCTCGCTAGTAATTTAATAAAAATATATTCGTGAAACGTTAAAACACCTCCCTTAACAACCCACAGCAACCTTCGCTTTACCTGTGATGATAAAAACATGCGCGTATGTAATAATTTTAAAATGATCGGTAATTTTTTTTAGGATATTTGCGATTTTGAAAAAACGAACATAAAAATAGGCGATATGCTATGCCTATTACATTATGGGACCGTAATGAATTCGGCGAAAAGTACTGGTAACATTTTTGCCTATCCCATATATCTCGATGTGGGATCATTGAACGCCACTCGCAGCAATCACGTCTAGATAATTAAACCATTTGTGCCGACCCCACTTACTGTGGGATAAGGACAGGTAGATGATCATGATAGCCAATGTGATCATGCGGTATATTACAAACAAAAATCACGATTAAAATAACTGACACAAAAAAATCTATTATGTCTATTATATAAAATAATAAAAATCTATTATGTCTATTATATAAAATAATAAAAATCTATTATGTCTATTATATAAAATAATAAAAATCTATTATGTCTATTATATAAAATAATAAAAATCTATTATGTCTATTATATAAAATAATAAAAATCTATTATGTCTATTATATAAAATAATAAAAATCTATTATGTCTATTATATAAAATAATAAAAATATATTTTGTCTATTATATAAAATAATAAAAATCTATTATGTCTATTATATAAAATAATAAAAATCAATTATGTCTATTATATAAAATAATAAAAATCTATTATGTCTATTATATAAAATAATAAAAATCTATTATGTCTATTATATAAAATAATAAAAATCTATTATGTCTATTATATAAAATAATAAAAATCTATTATGTCTATTATATAAAATAATAAAAATCTATTATCAAACTAGGAAATTGGTCTTATTCGCGCAATATTTATTATTTTTGCCGCACCATCAAGCTGTGGAACAATTTGCCAGGTAGAAGCTAAACAGCAGGCCGGCATGATTGTGTTGAGTAGCGAGGGATAGACTGTCTCTCGCTACTTGATACTCTATCTGGACGGCACTGCACTTACCATCAGGTGCATTGTGGCCACTTTGCCGCGACAGAAAAAAAAACTACACGATTGAGACCCGTTACCGTGAACACGGCCGATACAACTCGGTTGAAACGTCGGTAAATAAATTGCTATTTATATACTTAAATATTGCGTGATTAAGACTTTTCCTAGTTTGATTATATGTGTACGTATCGCGAATGTGTAAATACATATAATGAATATTAAAACGATGAATCGAATTATTAATTAATTCTTTTTAATTACTTATGGGATGGTTGGCGTTCACTTGGGGAGGCCTACGTCCAACAGTGGACGGCAACAGGCTGAGTATATAATTACTTATGAATTATACATGTAAAGAGAATGTATTACAATCTCTTTTATATTGTATTTAAAGCATGGTACTTAGAAGAAGAAATTATTTTTATGTCAATTGTCAATTTTGAATAATCCTTTGAATACTTATAATTGTCGTAAAGATTAAATGGTGTCAAAGAAATTGTATTTAGGAATTGACTAATAATAAACTTTAAATGTCGTTTCTTTATTAACAAAGCAACACATATTGTTTTATTTGTCAATCCTAATAGATAAATGATCTTATATATATAATAATAATACTAGCTGTATTAAACATTGTCCCACTGCTGGGCATGGGCCTCCTCTACTAATGAGAGGGGTTAGGCCTTAATCCACCACGCGGACCCAATGCGGGTTGGTAGACTTCACGTACCTTCGAAATTATTAAGAGAATTCTCACGATGTTTTCCTTCACTTTAAAGCTAGCACCTTCACCGTTAATGCAAGCGATAATTAACAATGAATACATACGAATAAATATATTATAATTTATCATATTATCATACTGCTTTGACGGGACTTACGAGTAAAAGTAAGAAAAAATTACCTTAAACCTCAAGTCTCCGAGGGGCGGCTCAGCGTAAGGTATTCCCTTGAAGCTGTAGTAACTCCCTCCATACACGTTCTCCACAAACTCTCCCTCCAGCGTGCCCTCACTCACTGTCACTTGTGCCATCTTGTGGAGCGGTTTTTAGTTCTTTCACCTATTACGTACAGGCGTGTAATGACGATTGTTTCACGGAGCCAACTATAGCTGTGGTTATCTCTGCAAATATTAAATTACTTAGTTAAAAAACAGTCGTGATGTTAGATAACGAAGAGTTTAAATATTTGTCTGACAGCTTTTTATTAACCGACTTCAAAAAAGGAGGAGGTTAACAATTCGTCGGAATCTTTTTTTTTATGTATGTTACCCGATTACTCGAAGACGCCTGGACCGATTCGAGAAATTCTTTTTTTGTTTGAAAGGGTATACTTCCCAGGTGGTCCCAATGGCACCAAGTCAGGATCTGATGATGGGATCTCACAAAAATCAAGGCCAACCCTCAAATTTTATAGTGACGCATAATTTGTTTTTTATTGAAGTCGGTTTACTTTTTATGTATTAAAAAACTTTTTATCTAGTAGATTTATAATGGTTTCTTATGTTTACGCGACTATTATACATTGAAATAAAATGAATTGACGGATTCTATCGCGGTTTATATAACTTTTACAATCCCGACGTTTCGAAAGCTTTACAGCCTTCATGGTCACGGGGTGGACTGAGTTGTATGTCGTAGTGTAGTGCAATGTTTCTAGCCTCCATATAGTTGTTTTTTAATTTTATTGTAGTCCGATGTACGCATCTATATAGTAAATTTATGCTAGCTCTGGTTGATTCAGATAGGTAGTCAGTAGTTTTTCAATTTGAAATTGATAATTTCCTTACATAAAACACTATTACACGCACACACACATACACTCACGCCTGTAATCCCCGAAGGGGTAGGCAAAGGTGTAACCAGTACACCCACTTTTCGCCGAATTTCGGTCCCATAATGTGATAGGGGGCGAGCCTGTCGCCATACCGGGCACAGATTCCAGACTCCGGGCTAATACCGAGAATTTCTAGATAGAAAAACCCAATATCACTTTACCCGACCCGGGGATCGAACCCGAGACCTCAGCATAGCAGTCGTAACGCATGCGCAATTACAACTGTGCCACCAAGGCAGTGCAAAACACTATTATTCGTGGAAAATGTTGATTGTATATTAGCCCATACTGTGTTGTAATTTTGTTACGTACAATTGTTTGTTTTTCCTTAATAAATAATAAGTAAAAGTTTTTTAATTCATAAAAAGTACACAGACTTCAATAAAAAAACAAATTATGCGTCACTATAAAATTTGAGGGTTTCCGTTGATTTTTCTGAGATCCCAACATCAGATCCTGACGTGGTGCCAATGGGACCACCTGGGAAGTATACCCTTTTGAACAAAAGAATTTCTCGAATCGGTCCAGGCGTCTTCGAGTAATATACACAAAAAAAAAGATTCTGATTGCTGGTGGTAGGATATTCGTATCCGCCCGGATAGCGACCACCGTACACAGGGTGAAAAACCCGCCATAGTGGCACACGCAAGTGTGTCGCGTTCCGGGATCAGCCAGTGTACATCCGGTTTTTTGGGGGTCTAGAGTTGGGGTACAATGTTTGGCCATTTTGCGGCCTTCTGAGTACTCTGACAATAGACCCTCGACCGCTTCTTCACCTTCTTGCCCATGGCGTAGTGTGAAGGAGCAGGCCGGCATGATTGTGTTGAGTAGCGGGGGATAGATCGTCTCTCGCTACTCGATACTCTAATTGGACCGTACTGCGCTTACCATCAGGTGAAGTGCGGTCACATTGCCGTGCTAGGATAAAAAAAAAAAAAAAAAAAAGATTCTGACGAATTGTTAACCTCCTCCTTTTTTGAAGTCGGTTAAAAAAATCATGGTCACATTCGAGTTAATATTAAATATGTGATGATTAAATGTTTAAATTTAAGATTTTTATGTACGACGGAATCTGCGATTGCATACTACTGATAAACTAAGCTATATTTAAAAAACACATTGTAATTATTCGGCAACAAAAAAAAACATGATATAGTTCATCACCACGTTAAATGATAAAAATACTTACAAGTGTTAGGAACATCAACAAAACTATGCAAGATGGATATTTAAAAGGCACAAATACAATATTTATAATTTATTAATTGGTTTACACGACACTGTTACACATCTCAGTGCTTAATATTAACACACACGCATGTAAGGAGTCACTTATGGCTTCTCTTTATAATTAATCTACCAGCATTACCCTTTTAAACTGAACAACGCCATTGAACCATTTACAATTTACAATTTTTTTTATTTCATAGTCCGCCAAACGAGCCAGTGGGTCACCTGATGTTAAGTGATCTCCACCGCCCATGTGCATCCACAATACCGAAAGTGTCATGTATGCGCTGTCGGCCTTAAAGGACAGGAATAGGGATAAGGGAAGGGAAGGGGGAATCTGGGCCTCCGGATATCTCACTTACCATACGAAACGCGACAGTAAACTGTAACTTTACGTTGGTTTTCTGTTTCTGTGAGGGGTAGTAACCCCGGTCGAGCCGGCAAATTCATGCTGTAGACAAATATGTCTACAGCGTGGCTCTACCACTTCTAAAACCATTTTATATTGTACTTACAAAAAGAGGCCCCCATCGTCTGATACAAACTAAGTAATTATTAGTTTAGTGTTAATTATACACTATAAATATTCATTCGGCCTTGGCGCGAAACACACCTGGTTCTTGTTGGTGGTCTAGAATTGGGGTACGATGTACGTGTTGCGGCCTTCTGAGTACTCTGACACTAGACTCTCGACCGCTTCTTCACTTCCTTGCTCCATGACGTAGTGTGGATAAGCTACACAGAAGGCTGACATGATTGTGTTGAGTAGCGAGGTATAGATTGTTTCTCGCTACTTGATACTCTAACTGGACAGCAGTGCGCTTACCATTAGGTGCAGTGTCGTTACTTTGCTGTGTTTAAAAAAACACACATAAGGCCATATTCTAAACAAGAAAACGACGTGACCTTAGATTGATTGTGATTCCTCAAAAACGTATGGTTATAAATAAAAAATGTGTTCAGAACATTTGTGTGTTTTCCCAGAAACATTTTGTTTCGTGAATCTGGTTAGCGCAGGAGGCAAATTAAACTCTACAGTTAATAATAATAATTCGAACTCGCGAAATTCAATTAGAGTTGATATAGAACGCAAAACATTTCTTATCTGAGTTTACTCACCCATTGACATACGCGTGCAGGATATATTTTGCTACTGATATAAACTACTACATTACAATTAATCTCAATACATTAACCTAATGCACTGCACATACTCAGTAGCTCAAGTTCCGATAGGTAAACGAAGTAGCTAGGGTTGCAACGTTGTTCTTAGAATACCCCGGGATTGCTCCGTAAGCGCCGAAGAAGGCCACCACGGGGTTTAGCTGGTAGTGTCGGGTGTACATAGGGATTAGGGACTCGGCACAACGACTTACCGGACGCAAAAAGGGGTTGCTACGTTGTGTTTATGTATCTACGGTTTTTTTATCCTGGCACGGCGAAGTTACACTACACCTGATGGTAAGCGCAGTGCCGTCCAATTAGAGTATCAAGTAGCGAGAGCCACTATCCCTCGCTGCTCAACAGAATCATACCGGCCTGCTGTAACTTCTTCACACTACGCCATGGGCAAGAAGGTGTAGAAGCGGTCGAGGGTCTAGTGTCAGAGTACTCAGAAGGCCGCAATACGGCCAAATATCGCACCTCAACTGTAGACCACATCAAGACATTGATTAAAAGCAGCATTAGTTTAATGGTACAACGACTACATCGAGGTCATGTGTTCCATTCCTCGGCATCGGGGCAAACACTTTAGTATATTTTTTTTCGTGCCTCGATAGGCAGACGAGCAGACGGGCCACCTGATGGTTAGTAGTCACCGCCGCCCATAGACTTCTGCAATGCCCGGGCACAGCAAAGCCGCTGCCTACCGTCGCAGGACTACTTTTCTTAAGCCTCGTTTAAAGAAAGACATGTCATAGCGCTCAGGGAACACCGCTGTAAAAATGAACGCTGGAAACGAACCGTGCTAGACGGATTCCAGGTGGTATGGATGACCTCTGTTGCGGTGTCGGGTGGTGCGATGATTAAATGGTGATGTAGACACCATTTTTAACAGTTCCTCGGAGCACTCCCCGTGGAACAACCGATAGAACAAGCAGAGATACTTGAAGTCTCTCCGCAGCCCCAACGGTTCCAGGCTATCCGTGATATCAGGATCTCTGACAATTCGAACGGCCCGCCTCTGTAAAGAGTCAAGTTACGTGTGTATTCATTGTTGATTTCTGGCTAACGGTGAAGAAGAACATTTCGAATGTGTGTGTGTACGAAGCTGCTTCAGACCAGCATAGACTAGACCTGATGCCTCTCATTAGTAGAGGAAGTCTGTTGAGTAGGATAGGCTTATACTAATACTAGTTGTTGCCCGCCGCTCTCCCCACGTGGTAGTTATTTTTGAAAGAATAGGTATAAAATCCATGGAGTCATCTTAAGCCGTTAGATCTCTATCTATTTTTTGCTATCCTACAGGAACCGTGAATTTTTCCGTGATAAAAAGTAGCCTATGTCATTCTCTGATCCCTCACTATGCAATAAATCATGCCGATCCCTTGCGAAACGGCTGAACGAATTAAATGAAATTTGGCACACATATAGTTTATTAGCTTTTGGTTCTTTATAAATTCACTATAAGGCATATACGTAATAGCTATAGATGCCTCCATAAATTGTATACAATTTCTTTCAACAATAATTTCCACGCGGGCGGAGCCAACGGCAGCAGCTAGTTGAATAATAAATATAGTGTAGAAAACACGTATCATTGAGGATAGTATGTAATAAGCCTTATTAAGGAAAATGCGATGTTATTATTACGCAGCAAATATCTGTAACCTTCGCCTCTAATTATAGATTATATTGTAACAGGACAATTAAACTTTGAAGGGTAATTTACGCATTATTCCTTCTTACCTATATTCAATTTGGTATCCTCTTCACATACATATCTTTCAGAGCATACATAGCTGAGGTTGTTATATTGAAGAGTTAAGTTACCCTTTTGGCAAGAAAATTATAAAGTCATTAGCTGTTTGGGACACTTTCCCTCATTATTATAATTAGTAACTTCTTCTTCAGGTGCCTCTACAATGAATGGAGGTTGGCTATCAACTCCGAATATTTGTCTTTGTCCTTTGCAAGGGGGAACAACTCTGCAGCACTTGTGACTCTAGTCCACTCCCGAATATTCCTGAGCCACGACTTTTTCTTCGGCCAACACCTCGATTCCCAGCTACTTTACCCATCATAATAATTTGCAGTAGGTCGTACCTCTCATGTCAAAAAACATGTCCAAAGTAAATTAGTAACTGAAATGTATTTATTAAATAAATAAATACACCCAACAGTCACACACATAGTTCTGACACCACACTAGGTAAAACCTGTATCGTGGGTGTTAAGAACTACGTTCCTACAACACCTAGACTCGAAACAATTATTTAAGAACATTTATATAATGGTTTCTTATGTTTACGCGAATATTATATATTGAGATAAAACGACTTTTATCGTTTTTATTTTTGTCCGTTGTTTGATGAACTCGTGGCCTTGGCACCACAGAGGCGGTCTAGTCATAACTCATATGTTTTAACTATAATGGTTCTAGATGCATTACACGTTGAAGAGTGCCCGGTGACCGTGAAAGCTGTAAACTTACGAAATATCGGAACTAATAGGTTTTCCAAGGGGACAGTATGGGGTTCTTCAAGAAGAGTAAATAGGTTTATGATGGGTCGGCAACGCTTGTTTGACATTATATTTGATTACATTATATTATATGATTAATTAATTTAATTTGATAAGATTAATAACATTAAAGAACATAAGTAATAATAAAATGATTCATTCATACATCGTACTCGCAAAACCTCAGGCATTCTAACAAAAATAATCGTGTATCACACGTAAATATGTCACTCTGGTTTTGAGTCCAGGAATCTGTTCAGCATGTTAAGAGTGCGAGGCAGCGGAGACGTTGATCTAGCAACCGTTCTACCGTGCGGTACTGAGAATAACGAATGGTTTCGAGTTCTGCAGTAATTATTGGGTACAAAAATGCGCAAAAGCTGATTGTGTAGGTCTGGAGCATTTATTTTATTCTGGATGGTTTTATAAACAATCAAGATTTGTTGCATTTGACGCGGAACCTGAAGAGAATTGTATCCTAGAGAGCCAAGTAGTAACAGAGTTGCATACAGGTATGGATAGTATCAGTATTTAGTTTTTTTAAAGCTATTGTGTAGTGAATTTGTTTCTCTAGCATTCTTTGACCTGATTAGGGTATGTCATGCTCGCTTAAGGGTCTATGTTTGCAGAGGCATTATTTGCCCCGTTGGTCACTTCCCTGTATCATGGTTGAGGAGGCCGATGGCTGGTACATGCGTCATACTCGTGAAAGGGTGCTGCTTGTGTGGACTAATAACAGGTTGTATAGACTCGTTTACGAATCTGCCTTGTATTGACATGTATACCGGTAAGAAACAGCATATTTTATCTCGTGTAAATATGACTTGTTTAAAGAATGTATGTATTTTTTAAGATAATTATTTTAATATAATGCACAAGCATACATATATGTATGTACACTCACGCCTATAACCCCTGAAGGGGTAGACAGAGGTGCCAAGAGTACACCCACTTTTCGCAGAATTTATCTCGTTCCCATAATGTCATAGGGGGCGTGCCTATCGCCATACTCGGCACAAATTCCAGACTCCGACTGAGAATTTCTAGATAGAAAAACCCAATATCACTTTACCCGACCCGGGGATCGAACCAGAGACCCCAGCATAGCAGTGTAACTCATACGCAATTAGAACTGCGCCACCGAGGCAGTATATAATGTACCTAATGACAAATTACAAAAGACCTACGGCTGACTTTCTTCTCAGACCAGTGGGCATTTCTGAAGCACCAGTAGACTTCAACATCATTATAACATTCAAAAAGTGCCCCTGGTGGCCTAATTTACTATATAAATGATTTGATTTGATCAATATTCTAACACTAGTACAAGTCCTATCACAGTCAAATGTATGTCCGATTTTCACAAATAAAACGCAAAATATATTTTTACTACCACATTACTTTCAGCTAGTTGGTTGGGGTACGGACTGTCAAGACGAAAGTCGTAGGTTCGAAACCCAAGTGGCATACACCTCTGACTTTTCTAAAGTTATGTGTGTATTAAAATGTTAATTATCGCTTGCTTTAACGGTGAAGGAAAACATCGTGAGGAAACGTGCATATCTGAGAGTTTTTCGAAGGTATGAGAAGTCTGCCAACCCGCATTAGGCCAGCGTGGTGGACTAAGGCCTAACCCCTCTCATTAGTAGAGGAGGCCCGTGCCCAGCAGTGGGACTATGTTTAATACAGTGCTAGTATTATAGTATTATATTACTTTCTGAAAGGCGTGTTGTAATGACACTACCGACCATACCGCATATCTTATTAGGGTTCGAAGTGTCAGTTCCAAATATTAATACCGACTAAAGCGATTACTCAATGACTGCCTCGGTGGTGCAGTTGTAATTGCGCATACCCTACGACTGTTGTGCTGAGGTCTCGGGTTCGATCCCCGGGTCGGGTAAAGTTACCGTAATAATTCGGCGAAAAGTGGGTGTACTGGTTACACCTCTACCTGCCCCTTCACGGATTTCAGGCGTGAGTGTATATATATTCATCCCTCCTTCCTATGATCCTGGGTCCTTTAGGCGTAGTGTGAAGAAGCTAAACAGCAGGCCGGCATGATTGTGTTGAGTAGCGAGGGATAGACTGTCTCTTGCTACTTGATACTCTATCTGGACGGCACTGCGCTTACTATCAGGTGCAGTGTGGTCACTTTGCCGCGCCAGAATAAAAATATATATATGCCGGATCGTGATGAATACGGATACTGAATTGAACTTGCAATTAACTTTATTTATTGTAAACTGTGGGGTACCGCCATTTGTATTGCTATTTTGAAGGTGGTTTCGACTTGTTTATCGAGTGATCTCACTCGCAGAGGAGTGGGTCACAACGAAAATCACAATATAATAGAGCACCTCGTATTTGGTGCGGCATTCGTGAATTATCATTGAAACAGTTAGTAACTTGTCGGTCGTAATGCCGATATATTGTTAAAGTAGTAAGTTAACGCGATGTGAAAGTGTTATTGTGTACCGCATATTGTAACGTAAACTGTGATGTGTTTAAAAGAGCAACCATGAGGGTTTTATTGCCAGCTCTTCCCCATGGATAACTGCATTCCGAACTGGTGGTAGCTTAAATAGACTCTGAAGTGTTAATCTCGTGTTTTATTACCGAACTATCATACGCTATCCATCCTGACCATACCTGGAGATCAGAGAGGGTCGTATAAGCCCTCTCACTGCCTCGGCCGATGACCGGTCGACCCGTCATATATATATTACTCAATGAATTTCAAAATTCTTCTTTCAAATGGCAATGATTTCTTCTTCCATGCTTTCTTGTTATCGATATAAAATGGATCGGCATGATAGTATCAATTCCTTTGAGTATGAATCCTAATATCAGTGAATTACTATGAGTAAGTATTTCCCGTCGTTACTTGATATTTTTGGCTTGAGAGGTGATCATCGGATGTGTTATGCATTAAAATCTGACAGACTCGATAATAGAGTAAGACTTTTTATTTGAGTAAAAGTAATTATTTAAGTAAATATTCTGTTTTATAGTTTACTAGCTGTTGCTCGCGGCTCCGCCCGCGTGGTGGTCATGTTTGGGAGAAAAAGTATACAATACAAAATACCAATATTCATGCGTTTAACTTAAAAATGACGGATTTTCATACAAACTTTCATTCCCTATTTTACCCCCTTAGGGGCGGAATTTCCAAAAATCCTGAAACATATATTTTTTATTTTTAACTAAAATGCCAAATACTAATTTTCATGAATTTATCTTCAAAAATGACGGAGTTTCATACAAACTTTCATCCCCTATTTTACCCCCTTAGGGGTGGTATTTCCAAAAACCCTTCCTTAGTGGATGCCTACGTGATAAAAGGTACCTACTGTCAAAATTTCAAGTCTCTAACCCCAGCCGTTTAGGCTGTGCGTTGATCGATCAGTCAGTCAGTCAGTCAGTCAGTCAGTCAGTCAGTCAGTCAGTTTCTTCTTTTATATATACAGATAAATAAATACACCCAACAGTCACACACATAGTCTTGACACCACACTAGGTAATACCTGTATCATGGGTATCAAGAACTACGAGAGACTACGGTCCCACAACACCCAGACCCGAAACAAATATCTGTCTGTCACACAAATATGGTCTTAGTGCGGGAATCGAACCCACGGCCTCTCGATTCACAGCCGGCTACTCGCCCGCTGCGCCACGGAGGCTGTCGGTGGTGTGTTAAGAATTCTTAACCAAGAAAGAATCGTTGTAGTATTGCTAGGCAAAGCATTAGCAATGATTCCGATGCTTGAATAACGAAATGACTTAATCAAGTATTTTGCTTGAGACGAAGTAATGTCTTGTTCAGAAATATGAGTGCATACATACATACATACACTCACGCCTGTAATCCCCGAAGGGGTAGGCAGAGGTGTAACGAGTACACCCACTTTTCGCCGAATTTCGGTCCCATAATGTGATAGGGGGCGAGCGTATCGCCATACCGGGCACAAATTCCAGACTCCGGGCTAATACTGAGGAATTTCTAGATAGAAAAACCCAATATCACTTTACCCGACCCGGGGATCGAACCCGAGACCTCAGCGCAGCAGTCGTAACGCATGCGCAATTACCACTGCGCCACCGAGAGAAATATGAGTGGTCACAATTATTCATCCAAATGCATTGTGCTCTTAAGTGAGGAACTAAAAGGCAAAAAAAACAAAAACCGTGACCATGAATACTAATGGGGTTAATAAAGTAATATAAAAATCTGTGAAAATTTGTTTTATTTCAATTGAATGAGCTTGATACTTTGAATAGTATTTAAACGTTATCAAGATCTATGTGCACAGCTGGGTGTAGACCCGGAAGATGTAACGAAGGTCAAATGGTGTGATGCGAGTGTAAGAAACAAAAAAACACTGTGGAATGATTTAATATATGTGTCAAAAAATGCATATATTTACATATATACCTATCTAATACAATAACAAAATGAATAATTATACTTATAAGGTATGTTAAAACTAGCTGTTTCTCGCGGCTCCGCCCGCCTGGAGGTCATGTTTGGGAGAAAAAGTATACAATACAAAATAAATAAATAACACCCAACAGTCACACACATAGCCCCGATCCCGCACTAAGATACGAGTCTTGTGTTGTGGGTATCAGGGACTACGAGAGACTTTCGGTCTCACAACGCCCAGACCCCGGACACAAATGTCTGTCTGTCAGTTTCTTCTTTTATGTAGTTATACATATGCAATTAGTTCAGGCTAATTAATGCTTGAGAACGCAAAACGTTTTTAAAAGATTATGTCGTCTCAATTGTGTCTGTTTTTTTCTAATACTAATTTACACCACGCCATTGTAGCATGTTCCAAAACTAGTTGTCGGAAGAAAAAAGACAACAAAACTCAAAATGAGCTAAATTATAATAATATTTTTATACTCTATCTTTACACAAAGGAACAGCCGTGTGTGACTGAACTAATCTATATAAATAGGTAGGCAGCGGCTGTGCTGTACCCTGGCATTGCAGAAGTCTACGGGCGGCGGTGACTACTTACCATCAGGTGGCCCGTCTGCTCGTCTGCCTATCCAGAAACTAAAAAAAAACAATGTGAGTATGTTTGTCCTCTACGGACTCCTAATCTATTCATCTAATTATGATGAAATTTTGGTGAGTTGTTCTTCATACGCCAGCGCCTTATTATTTGGTTCCTGGCCTAAAATAAAGAACTCGCTAGATGGCGCTGCAGAACATCAACTTCAATACCGTTCAACCGATCGCAATTAACCAAATTTACTAGACGTGGCATTGCAACGGATGACGGATGCAGCTAATTATCAAATAAATATCTATAAAGCCGTTCGCAACGTAACTGATGAACTGTCAACCACTTCAGAGATTACGACTCTCCACACTAACCGAAAATGGACGTGAAATATGTACATTCGAATTTTTATAAGTATGTAATTTTGAAAGTGGGCTAACTTAGAAACAGGACCATCTTAGAAGCAGGTACCTTATTCCTCTGTAGCGGACGGGCCACCTCCACTAATGAACGGGGTTAGGCTTAAGCCATCACGCTGGCCTATTGCGGATAGACTTCATATACCCAAATTCTTATGGAGAATTCCTCATAATATGCGATAATTTGCGAGTTTGACGACCGAATATTCGATATCAATACTATAATTCGATCTCTGCTCAGCGTACCGAAGGGTTTTCGGCCAATCAGCGTTTGTTTTATCCACCTGGCTCAATGTTTGCAGATTCGCTACCGCCAGAGGATCGGTAAACTGGCCCTTTTCAAATATTGGAATTGTATTTATAAATCAATATTGATATAGATTCATTTGTAGGAAGCCCTTAGGGTAGGTTCGACCGTGTCTGACAGATTACCTCACCGTTGGAATTGACATAATAATGGGACCCTGTTAAGCAGAAAAGATCCAACCAATATTTTTTATGAAATCGAGTTAAATACTGCCTCGGTGGCCCAGTTGTGATTGCGCATGCGTTACGACTGCTGTTGTGCTGAGTTCTCGGGTTTGATCCCCGGGTCGGGTAAGGTGATATTGGATTTTTCTATCTTGAAATTCTTAGTATCAGCCCGGAGTCTGGAAACTGTGCCCGGTATGGCGATAGGCTCGCCCCCTATCACATTAAGGGATCGAAATTCTGCGAAAAGTGTGTGTACTGGCTACACCTCTGCCTACTCCTTCGGGGATTACAGGTGTGAGTGTGTGTGTAAGTTAAATACATAGCCATAATCTCCTAATAAATTTTCATATGTGCACAAAAGATCCAGACACAGTTTGATGACATTAATCTAAATAAAGTTGTCATGTTTTATTACCCAACTAATTTTCAATTAGTTACAGCATAGTACTATTTTAAATTCGCTATCAAACTTTAAACTGCATTAACTCAAAAGTATGTAAACGTCAGTTGGATCTCTTCTGCTAAACAGGGTCCAATTCTGGTTGGTTTGATAGAGTAGGTACACTTTGCATACATTTTTTTTTATTCTGACGCGGCAAAGTGATCACACTGCACCTGATGGTAAGCGCAGTGCCGTCCAGGTAAAGTATCAAGTAGCGAGAGACAGTCTATCCCTCGCTACTCAACACAATCATGCCGGCCTGCTGTGTAGCATCTTCACATTACGCCTATAGGACCCAGGATCATAGGAGGGAGGGATTTCGTCTTTGTTCTTTTGTTTGATTTCCAGGGAAAGCGGTTGATCGCTATAACCGATCACAGGGATAGTTAGGTTTTGTTGGGCTCATTAATCTTACATCAACGTGTTAGAACAAGAAAAATTGGACGTCTCTAAAGATATACCATAACTTTTTTATTCTGGCTCGGCTAAGTGACCACTGCACCTGATGGCAAGCGCCGTCCAATTAGAGTAAATATAATTTGCTGTTCTAGGATATTCATATTTTCCCGGATAGCGACCACCGTAAACAGGGTGTTAAACCCGCCATAGTGACAAACGCGAGTGAGTCGCGTTCTGGGATCAGCCGTGTACATACGGTTTATGTCAGGGGTCTAGAGTTGAGGTACGATGTTTGCCCGTTTTGCGGCCTTCTGAGTACTCTGACACACTAGACCCTCAAACGCTTTTTCACCTTCTTGCCCATGGCGTAGTGTGAAGAAGCAAGCCGGCATGATTGTGTTGAGTAGCTGGGGATAGGTCGTCTCTCGCTACTTGATATTCTAATTGGACGTCTCTGCCTTACCCTCAGGTGTAGTGTAGTCACTTTATCGTTCCAGGATAAAAAAACCGACCAAAGTCCTGCGATGGCTGACTTTGGCACATTAGGGATATGGGTTTACCGAGGCGAATAGCGCCCTAACTGTTGTCAAGACTATCTGTCGGTGATGTCACTTAGTCTTTATATTTTGATTCAGAAACCTTCAAATTACACCCTTATTTAAACACAAGACTTAAGGAAGCTCTTGCTTCTATTTTAGGCGCGTATTAATTCATTCATTTTTTACTGCCTGAATAGACAAAGAAGCAGATAAGCCACCTGATGGTAAGTAGACCCCGCCGCCAATTGGCTTCTGCAATGCCAGGGCACAGCAAAGTCGCTACCTATCTTTGCAAAGCCGCTGCCTACCGTTTTAATCACAAACCTACACCCGTATTTAAACTCGTTGCTATGGTTATATTTTAGGCGTGTATTGGTTCATTTTAAACTCAAAACAAAATCGCTAAACTCGTATACAGAAAACAATTCATAGCGAAGTTTTCTTATTACACGCTTTTTATTAGTTTCACCTGTATGTATGTCTATATATGTTTGTGTGTACGGAATCATTCAACGTAATTTTCACCCATGGACCCATGACAATACAATATTTTTGTATTGTAATAGGAGCACCAAGACAATAAAAAATAGAAAAAATTTAGATCATTTTATTTCATCTGGTCTTAATTTAAAGTCAAGTATTTTATTTATAAGTATGCTTTTGATACTGTTATGAGATTAAAAACAAGAAAATAAATAAAGTTTTAAAAACTAGATCCGCTGGAGGTAGGATATTCATATCTGCCCGGATAGCGACCACCGTACACAGTGTATAAGACCCGCCATAGTGGCACACGCAAGTGTGTCGCGTTCCGGGATTATCCGGTGTACTCAATACTGTATCCGGTTTTTGTCGGGGGTCTAGAGTTGGGCTACGATGTTTGGCCATGTTGCGGCCTTCTGAGTACGCTGATACTAAACCCTCGACCGCTTCTTCACCTCTTTGCCCCATGGCGTAGTGTGAAGAAGCTACACAGCAGGCAGGCATGGCTGCGAGTAGCACGGGATAAGTGACTCTCGCTACTTGCTACTCTAAATGGACGACACTGGTCTTACCATCCGGTGCAACGGTCACTTTGCCGTGCCAGGAAAAAAATTACTCTCATGGATTATTCTGTATTTCTTACTGTGAAAAATGTCTTGAAATTTATTAATTTACGTGATTTAATAAAAAAGTTATGGTATAATAAATTCTTTATACTGTTATATTATTACAGATAATAATATAACACCAGCACTGTATTATATAATCCCAATGCAGGGCACGGGCTTCCTTTATTAATAGATGAAGCATATTTTATACCCCTATATAATTTTATATTTAGCTCCGTGGCGTAGCGGGCGATTTGCCAGACGTGAAACGGAAAGCCGCAGGCTCGATTCCCGAACTGAATAAATTTTTTATTTGTTTGTATAACAGATGGTGGTTTCGGGTCTGGGTGTTGTGAGACCTTAGTATCTTGTCGTTTTGGATATCTACGATACAGGTTTGAGCTAGTGTGGGGGTCAGACTATGTGTGTGACTGTTGGGTGTATTTATTTATGTGTTATTCTTGGAATAAAACACACTAAATAAAACAGCTAGATATACTCGATAGTAAAACACAGGATAAATTATAATTTGTATTTATATAACTTGTGTGTAATATTCCTCTTTGTGTGTAATATTGACGCTGCTAGTTCCTGGCTTTGTAATAATATCTCAGTACCAGGCAATGTGGGACTGCTTTTCAATTTGACAAATAATAACACGTGTGTCGATGATATTGTAACATTGGGATAGTATTATTCCTACATTTCAAGAAGGAAATGAGTGTAAACGCGGCCAAGCTAAACAATAAGATACTTTTTCTTCTCATAAAGTAGGAATATTTGACTTTCGCACTGTTACTGTACTTACGAAGCGGATTTTAACGTTCATATTACTAAACTGCAAGGCAGTATAGCTGTTGTCAAGCCATAAAACTGCTTTGCCATCTTGTATACATAGTATGTAATGCAGCTACGAGAAAAACAGTTCTAGAATTTTATGATAGACTGTTCAATCATCTCAAGAGAAGCGAAAGTTGTTATAAAAGTGGTACAAATATACGAATTATTGGTGCTTTTATAGATAGTAGATAGATGGACTGCCTCGGTGGCGCAGCTGTAATTGCGCGTGCATTACGACTGCTTTGCTGAGGTCTTGGGCTCGATCTCCGGTGGGGTAAAATGATATTGTGTTTTTCTATTTAAAAATATCCAGTATTAGCCTTGAGTCTGGAATTGAGCCCGGAATGGCGATAGGGTCGCCGCATATCACATTGTGGAACCGTAATAAATTCGGCGTATAATGGGTTTACTTGTTACATATCTGCCTGCCCCTTCGGGGATTACAGACGTGACTGTATATATGTATGTAATTGATAGATGTGAACGTTACTATGCACGTCTGTCGTTTGACCCGTTGATCATAGTATCGAGCACGAACAGTTTTCGAATCGAGTACGTAACATTCTGATTGTGTTGAGTAGCGAGGGATAGATTGTCTCTCGCTACTCGATACTCCAACTGGACGGCACTGCGCCTACCACCAGGAGCAGTGTGGTTTGCTGTGCCAGGATAAAAAAAAGTCTTTGTAATTCCAATTTCTTAACGTTTTCACACAGACGATGGGGTTGGCATGTCCATAATGGATAAAAATGCCAAAATAAAAGTTTGATTAAAAAAACGTTTTCACACGGATGCTTTTTTTTTATACCACGTTGGTGGCAAACAAGCTTACGGCCCGCCTGATGGTAAGCGGTTACCGTAGCCTATGGACGCCTGCAACACCAGGAGTATCACATGCGCGTTGCCGACCCTTCAAAAACCTATTTACTCCCTTCTTGAAGAACTCCATACTGTAGTCCCCTTCGAAAACCTTGGCAGGGAGCTCATTCCACATTCGGAGTGTTCGCGGGAGGAAATTCCTCTGAAACCGCGCTGTGCGGCGACCATTTAGGTTCCAAAGTGTGAGGATGAACTCCCTGTCGATGGCGAGCGGTGCGATGGTAAAAAGTGGCCGTGGGCATCATGTCAAACAATTCCTCGGAATACAAACGGTAGAACACACGCAAGGAGGCTAATGCTAATGCTTTTTCGCAAGTGAAGCTTGCGTTATAATAAATCGTCTGAATTCTTCGTGTTTTATTAATATAACTTTAATATTAATAACAGGGTTTCATTAATAATCGATACCAGCATATTTGTAAATACTGTCCCAGAATTTTAAGAAATCTCCAGCTTCCTTCTCAATAGTGAGAGTGTCTGTGATGTTGACGTGGTCTTTATTCTGGGAATCGTATTCGGGCCACGTGATGCCAAGAGAAGAGTCTGGCGTTGGTGTTCTGGAAATTATAAATAATAATAAACCTTTGGACTGGGGAATAGTGATAAAGTGTCACATACATCACACATACACTCACGCCTGTAATCCCTGAAGGGGTAGGCAGAGGTGTAACGAGTACACCCACTTTTTGCCGAATTTCGGATAAAGTGTGTGTATCATAAAGCCCATTATGATCATAAAGTATACCGACGTTAATAAAAAACACATTATGTGTAACATTAAAATGTTGCCCTCGATTTTTCTGAGATCTCATCATCTGATCCTGCCAATGGGACCTAGGAAGTATATCCTTTTAAACAAAAAATAATTTCTCGAGTCGGTCCAGGCATCTTTCAGTAATCGGGGAACATACATAAAAAAGGTTCCGACGAATTGAAAACCTCCTCCTTTTTTTGAAGTCGGTTAAAAAAAGAATAATAGAGGAAGCTTATAATGTTAATTATCGCTTGCTTTAACGGTGAAGGAAAACATCGTGAGGAAACCTGCATATCTGAGAATTTTTCGAAGGTATGAGAAGTCTGCCAACCCGCATTAGGCCAGCGTGCTAGATTGAGGCCTAACCCCTCTCATTAGTAGAGGAGGCCCGTGCCCAGCAGTGGGACAATGTTTAATACAGGGCTAGTATTATTATTTTATTATTAGAGGAAGCTATCACTTCCTCTATTATAATATACATGCATTGACAGCGGTTGACGAGCGCCAGAATCTAATGGTAATTATACAGCTTTTGCTTAGTTCTTATTTTATAGCCCGCGACTTCGTCCGCGTTTAATGAGTTTAAATATTCATTTTCAATAACGATCCACCCCGTAGAGAATATATGACACAAAATTACGAAAAATTAATAAAAAAAAAACTGTTGATCCAAACTTCAAATTCTTCTTCTGATCAGAGGCAGGGCTGATCAGAAGATTGCCTGAAAATTTCATTAAAACCGCTCCAATGGTTACGGAGTCCATACTATACCATGGGAAATTTTACGGATATCAAAGTCGAAGCTGAAAGGTATGTCCAGCCTCACTGGTAAACCGCCCTACGGCTTTAATCCCGTGGTTTCCCGCTCTCTCTCATATCGAAGGTCACGTGGTACCAGTTGCATACCTTCATGGGACTTAACCTTTGTACATGGCTAGTCACAGTCTGTAGAATTAACCCCGTAGACGAAGAAAGAAAAGCGCGGGTGGCACACATTAAGTAACTATTTTAGAGGCAGCAGGTCGGTCTTTATTTACTTTCTAGTCTGTCTACTTCTCCGCTGTCTCTATTACGGATATTACATAATGAGAATATTTCGAACTGTTCCCGTTCTCGGCCACGACTAGCACTTTAGTCAAGACCGATAAATAATTGCCGACGGCCGGAGTCAGTGACGCGTCACCAGGCGAAACAAGCGGCCAATGTGTGAGAGAGTTCTACACAACGACCGCACCCTGAAGTGGGCAAACCTAAGAGCACATTTTACTTACCCAAATTTGGCGAAGTTTGCAAAAACTGTGCAAATTAAATTTATAAGCTTATCTTCTTTGCTTCCTTTTTCATATTTCAATCCATAGACCTTTGCGTCGAACAAATACATCAGATCGTCCAAATGAGAAGCACCGACGATGCCGTGGTCTGCACCAACGTTTCCATAAACATTCCTTTTGGATACAGAGGAAAGTTTATACATATATCTCTTTACATTTTCGGTTTTTGGTAGGAGACACATGAATTTATGAATTGGGTAAACAAATAGTTCGTGATTAATAAACGTGATGAATTCTCGCAATGTATCCTTATTAACGGGCTTATTACCAAAGTAATAGTCTTTAATTTTCTCAGCTATTTCTATAATTACGTTTGTTGGGGATTTTATTAATATTTCTTTAGGCGCAAACATATCAGCGTATTTATTGTAGGTATCGAAAAATATGTTTTCAATTTTATTTATTTCCATAACCATTTCGTCATTGGTGTGACCTATAAAAACATCTACTTCATTTGTTTTTCCATTTTTAAGTGCTTCTACTGGTTCTTCAACCAAGAAGTGTTCTAAACCAAAATATTTTTCTACAACTGGTGTGAAGTAAAATGATTTGATCATAATATTTACTATTTCATCAGATGTAAATAGAATTGGATTAACATTGATAAATTTTTCAACAGGAACACTCTGAAGATATTCAAGTAACAAGTCAGGATTCTTTGTGTCGATTCCTAATTGTTTGCCTAAGACAAATGCTCGTCTTCGCGGTTCACTAGCAATAGACCAGCCACATAAAGGCACACCACTCATAGAAATAGCCCGTTTAAATAAACCCCTTGACATTGGTGATATCACATGATAGGCAGTGGACGCCCCACCAGCGCTTTCCCCGAAGACAGTTATGTTGTTAGGGTCGCCTCCAAAGTTCGCAATATTTTCATTAACCCATTTCAAAGCTGCTACTTGGTCTTTCATACCTGCGTTGCCCGGTACTTCAGGCGTGTCTAAGCATAGAAATCCCAGCACTTCTAATCTGTAATTGATGGTGACGAGAACAACACCATGGCGGACCAGGAAATCTGGTCCATAGTGGTCTACGTTCCCTGAACCACTTTTGTAAGCCCCTCCGTGTATGAAGAACATGACTGGAAGTGGTTTTGTGGCTTTGTTTCTGGTGTATACACGTTGAGGAAGAGGCAGTCTTCACTTCCCTTTATGTACTCATCGGAGAATATGTCTATTTGTGGGCACACGTTGCCGTGCTCCTTGGCTGATCTTACTCCATCCCACGGTAGAGGAGGACGAGGGGCCTGGAATTTAATTTATATTATCAGATTGGTCCATGTCGTTTGGAAAAACCTAGTACATACTAGTATCGTAGTATTTATTTATTCTTCGTAAACGGTAGGTAGCGGACTGTGTCTCTGGCATTGCCAGTATCCACAAACATCAATGTCTGCTTGCCATCAGATAGGCGACTTGTTCCTCTGCCTAGATTACTAATAAAAACACGAAAAAGATAGTTACCATACACATGGTGAATGCCCTCCATTTTCATTCCAGGAGTCTCGTTTCGGGCTTAGTCAGTGTGTATTCAACTGATTACAGAAGGACGGCGTAATTTCGCGAGGTCTATCGATTGTCGACATAATATATAAAAGTGAGCTGCACATACTACCTTATAAAGTAGCTCCTGTGTCACGCCAGTATAAACATTCATTGAAACTTCGTTAACGGTTATCTATCCTTTTTAAAGAAGACAGTATTAGTTTAATTTTGTGAAGGTGTAATCACTGAACGGATTTTAAAAAGTCTATCGCTAGTAGAAATCTTCATCGTCCCTCATTAACATAAGTTTACTTCATATGATCTTAGGTAGACAATGTAAAATCTCATGAATTTGATTAAATACTTATAACTAAATAACTTAACTTTAATATTGTAAACAGACATGTTTATTTCAAACGTCTTAAGAACAAAAGAGTGCCTCAAATTCTCACAGACTATATTTTATATGGTTTATAGCGATGGGTACAAATTTTATCAAGATCTGATTGCCCTGCGATAGAAACTAAGAAAACTCGATGATTACAACTGACATGATTACGTTTTAAAGTAGGTTCTTAAGGTTTAAATAAGACTTATAGTATTCAAATAGAATCTATAATAATTCTATTTTTTTTAGTGACTCGATAGGCAGACGAGCAGACGGGCCACCTGATGGTAAGTAGTCACCGCCGCCCATAGACTTCTGCAATGCCAGGGCACAGCAAAGCCGCTGCCTAATTATTTGTCTAATTAAGCTTAGCACTTTGCTGCTTTCATAATTTGACTACGCTACCTTAAGACCATAAATTCTAAACGCAACAATAATTTGAAACGAACTGTGTTACCTTGAACCGTAGCTTGCCGACTGGGGGTTCTGCATATGGGATGCCTTTGAAGCTGTAGTAGGAACAGTCTCCGGTGACTGACTCCAGCTTCTCGCCCTCGAGCCATCCTTGCGCCACTTGCACCTTCGTCATGTCAGATTGTGAAGACACTATCCTAGAATAAGTATTTGAAGCATTAGAATGGCTATCATATTTTTTTATTCTACTTTGTAGCCTGGTTTTCCACATTTTATTTGACGAGGGGTTTTTGATGAGTCGAATACATTGTTTTATAGATGATTCTGTATGACTGTATAACCTTTTATATCACTTCTTTAAGAAATTGTTAAACCAAACATTGACTCCTTTTTACCCGACTGCCAAGAAAAGGTTATGTTTTCGCGCGTATCTTGTATACATACAAGTATGTTTATAAATTTCTTTGTTACCTCGTATATGCCAAATGGTTGGATGCATTTCGACAGTTAAGTTATCCTCATATTCGTCTTCAAGACCCAAGTTTCCTCAGATAGGTGTTTCAAAAAAAAACTAAATGGCGGATTTTTGGCAGGAAATAGTAAAAAAAGATATATTACCAAACCTATTGAGTAGAGTATCCACATAAAGAAAATCAAAAGGGGAATACAGAAATATATATAAGTTATATTATATTTCGGTATAAGTTTTCGCTTAAACTTAAACAAGTAACGAATTATATTCACCAATAGAGAATCATAACAGTGTGCCGGGACACTAAAATGTCTAAAATAAAATAATGAATTAAAAAAACCAGACTGCAAAAATAACAATTTAAAAGTAATGCACTAAAAAGACCGAACCAAGATTGAGAATAGAAAACAAAATTAAAATAAACTATAAACAAGGTAAACTCTATTTCAGTTTAAAAGACTATATTATGTTTAGTAGCAGGCGGAACCCGATTGCAAATTATAAACCGAAAGAAAATTAATAGGTTCCGCTAGCAACTATATACTTGGCTATATACTTATTTCTTCTAGGATGGTTTACTAATGAATAGAATAGTAGAATAAATACTTACTTGTTAGAACTCTGCTGTTCGTTAGCACTGTAATTTGACAATGTTATTTTATAAGCAACAGCGAATACTATGCGATAGATTTGCAAATTGTTACGTGGTTAGCGCAAGTACTAGTTTAGTAGGTGATATACGGCACAGGCTTCATGGACGATCGTGTGCACTGCGTACCGATTGGTACGCCGATGGTACCGATGCCGTACGATTAGACTGGCCCCCATACCTACACGCACCGTTATAGAAAACCGGTTTGATCGTCAGCGCGGCGCGGCTCCTATGCGGAAGGATATTATAAATTTATATTGCATATTTATTACATTAAATTTATTAAAATAAATAAATTTTAATATTTTAATTAATTATATAATTAAAATTGCAAATAGAACATTAATTAATATGTTAAATTTAAATATATCCTACTAATATTATAAATGCGAAAGTTTGGATGGAAGGATGGATGGATGGATGTTTGTTACTCAATCACGCTACAGCGGCTGGACGGATCTGGTTGAAATTTGGTACAGAGATAGATTATAGTCTGGAATAGCATTTAGGCTACTTTTTATCCCGGAATAATGTATAGTTCCCGTATGATAGTTTAAGTTTTTCACATAGCAAGGGATCGACATGATTTTTTGCATAGTGGTAGTTTAGGAATCAGAAAATGACATAAGCTTCTTTTTATCCCGGAAAAATGCACGCATCTTATGGGATAGCAAAATATAGAAAGGTGTAATAGCTTAACATACCTTCGTGGATTGTATACCTTTCCTTCCAAAAATAACCTCCACGCGGGCAGAGCCGCGAGCAACATCTAGTAACGTAATATGTGTAAAAGGTATTAAACTAGCTTTTGGCTTTAAGCTAGCTTAAGGCCATTTATCCCGCAAATCATGAAAATTACTTCGATTTCCAAGAAATTTCTAAGAAGTCTGCTGATCTAATTGCCATATAAAAACATAATATGTTAAATGTGGCTTCATTACGAAACTTCTGTATCAACAGAATTTCTAAGTGTTTTCAAATTATTAATAAAAATTCTTATAAGTAGATGGTAACTTTAATGCTAATTGTCTGGAAGTCTACAAAGTGTCTATATACTAAAATAAGTGTCAGCATCTTGAAAACAGTTTGGATCATATTTGGCTTTCCTAACTAAAAAAAAAGTCCAAATAACGCTGCATCTCGGTCGCCGGAAACATCTGCTTCAACCGGTGCTTGTATGGGGCTTTTAGCGTTCCAATCATAAGGCCTTTCGCGTGCGGTATTGTCCTAAAAGACTGCTACGGAAAATTTCGTCTTGTACACGCTCTCATTTACATACATTTAAGATTTTCAACTTTTATTTTTATTTGAGATAATTTTTTATACAATAATTTCACTATTTAATGAATCATTTGGGTTTGATCAGTAACAAACATTGATAAATTTAATACATTTATTATTACAACGTAAATAGGTACTGCCGATGGTCAATGCATCATTAAAGATAACTTGCATGATTGTTGATTGCTGAGATTAGTATGCACAATAGTAATTAACTCACAATTACTTGTTATCCTCATTCCAATATTTTATAATACAAAGACGAGTATAATGGTGCTGGCATAGCGCCGCAAATATTGAGTAGACCGGCAGGAAAACTGCTATTATTAAGAGTAATATCATGTACACTACCTGCCGATCCTGATAAGGAATTGTTATTTAAGGCAACTCTTATTATTTCCAGCTTGTTAGGGAATACTATTGTATTACAAACGATATTGTCATAGTTCTTTACTATAATAGTTTCTTATTGTGTAATACCAGCATACTCAAAAATACTATCCCAAAATGTTAAAGAATCTCCACATTCACGTTCAATTGTAAGAGTATCAGCGATGTTGACGTAGTTTTTAATTTTGGGGTCATATTCTGGCCACGTGATGCCGAGGGTCGAGTCTGGTGTTGGTGTACTGCAAATAGAAAAAAAACAAATTATAATACTTGCTTGCTGGTGTTAGGATATTCATATCCGCCCGAATAGCGACCATCGTACACAGGGTGTAAAACCCGCCATAGTGGCACACGCAAGTGTGACGCGTGCCGGGATCAGCCAGAGTATATACGGTTTTATCGGGGGTCTAGAGTTGGGAAGTCTGACACTAGACCCTCGACAGCTTCTTCACCTTCTGAAGTGTGAAGAAGCATGCAGGCATGATTGTGTTGAGTTCCAGGGGAAAGAATGTCTTTCTCTACTTCATACTCTAATTGGACGCGCTTACCATCAGGTGCAGTGTGATCACGTTGCAAGGATAAAAAACCGTGTTAAATAGTTAGGGAGATCTGAAGTTAGTATTGTTTTGGAGACTATAGCTGGACTGGAAAGAGGGAAGTGTAAGTGTAAAAGAGGGTGGAGTAGATGGCAGGTGAAATAATAATAATAACACCCAACAGTCACACACATAGCCCCGATCCCACACTAACATACTAGTCTTGTGTTGTGGGTATCAGGGACTACGAGAGACTTTCGGTCTCACAACACCCAGACCCCGGACACAAATATCTGTCAGTCACACAAACATTTGTCCCGATGTAGGAATCGAACCCACGGCCCCTTGTTTTACAGCTTGAAATGACTAACTTGTGTCTAATGTTTCTGATGGGCTAATCAATGGGTCAAGTGGGATGGGTCAATTAACAATCGTTTGATATCCAGACAGTATGCGATGTAAAAAAATAAATAGAATATTCTATCTATTAAGAGGTCGGTGAGATTGTTATATTTAATTTTGTTGTTTTTATAGTCACTTTAAATACATTTTTAAATTTTACCCGTACGCCGTCATCAGGAAACAAATTTATAAATAAAATATCCATCGAGGGTAGTACGGAAACAGTCATTAAACATTTGGTGGGGTAAATCATGCAATCTAACTGTTACCGACTCCTTTTTCAGGCGAATGAAACATTATAAATATAGTATATTTGCATGTGAAACTCTTTAGTAAAATAAAATATAACATGTTGTCTCTCATTATAATAAAACGAAATTTACGGATTCTATCGCGGTTTATTTTACTTTTTTAACCCGACGTTTCGAAGGCTTTACAGCCTTCATGGTCACGGGGGAGACTGAGTTGTATTTCGTCACGAAAGTATAGTGCAATGTTTCTACCCTCCATATAGTTGATATTTAATTTTTATTTTGTTGTAGTCCGATCTACGCAGAAAGAGCTCACAATGTCTTGAGGTCTGGCAGTTGGTCTTTTGGGTTCTGATTTAATTAAATGTATAATTGGATCCCAGGCTGGTGCTAGCTTCCAACCATCTTCTCTATTGAAATTTGGATGTTTTTTAATTTCAATAGCCTCGCGAATCATCCTAGGCAGGAATCGGTGTTCTTTGGCAAGGATTTGTGGTTTGTCAAATCGAAGATAATGCTTGGAGCCTTCCTCTGAATGTTCAGCAACTGCAGACTTCGTAGAGCGTCGGTGTTTTACGTCAGCTATATGTTCTTTTACGCGGGTCCCTATATTTCTTTTTGTTTGACCAATATAAGAGAGTCCACAGTCACAATCTATTTTATAGATGCCCGGTTCTTGTAGAGGTATATGACACTTAACAGGTGGTAGGAATTGACTTATCTTCTTGGGCGGCTTATAATAGGTTTTAATAGAAGCACGCTTCAGTACATAGCCAATCTTGTCAGTGACGCCTCTGATGTATGGTAAAGTAACCGGGACACGCTCGACTGTGGCTGGTTTCACTCGGTTTCTGTGATGACGGCGAGGAATTTGGAGCTTGTTGTCTTGCAGTACTTGCTTGACATGTTGCAGCTCAGCGGCCAGATGTTTCTCATCACAGATTCCTTGTGCTCTCTGAAACAAAGATTTACCCACGGTAGCTAACTGTTTTGGATGGTGGTGAGATTCACCATTAAGGTATTTATCAGTATGGGTCTTTTTTCTATATACAGTGTGGCTTAAAGACTGATCAGGATTACGGATAACTAAGACATCTAAGAATGCAAGAGAATTATTTTTTTCTAACTCCATAGTAAATTGAATTTTATTATTAACTGAGTTAAGGTGATCTAAAAATGCAGTTACTTTATCCGATGGTAAAATTGTGAATGTGTCATCTACATACAGCTTGTAAAACCTTATTGGAACAGGGGTTGTGCTTAGGGCTGTCTCCTCAAAGTCCTCCATGAAGATATCGGCGACTACTGGAGACACGGGTGAGCCCATAGCTACTCCATCCACTTGCATGTAGAATTGACTATTCCACAACATGTAGCCAGATGTAAGGCAATGGTTGAGCATTTCTGCATATGCTAGGGGCATGCTGTTCTCGGCTAACTTCTTAGAGACACATAGATCACAATTTTACCATCGGATAAAGTAACTGCATTTTTAGATCACCTTAACTCAGTTAATAATAAAATTCAATTTACTATGGAGTTAGAAAAAAATAATTCTCTTGCATTCTTAGATGTCTTAGTTATCCGTAATCCTGATCAGTCTTTAAGCCACACTGTATATAGAAAAAAGACCCATACTGATAAATACCTTAATGGTGAATCTCACCACCATCCAAAACAGTTAGCTACCGTGGGTAAATCTTTGTTTCAGAGAGCACAAGGAATCTGTGATGAGAAACATCTGGCCGCTGAGCTGCAACATGTCAAGCAAGTACTGCAAGACAACAAGCTCCAAATTCCTCGCCGTCATCACAGAAACCGAGTGAAACCAGCCACAGTCGAGCGTGTCCCGGTTACTTTACCATACATCAGAGGCGTCACTGACAAGATTGGCTATGTACTGAAGCGTGCTTCTATTAAAACCTATTATAAGCCGCCCAAGAAGATAAGTCAATTCCTACCACCTGTTAAGTGTCATATACCTCTACAAGAACCGGGCATCTATAAAATAGATTGTGACTGTGGACTCTCTTATATTGGTCAAACAAAAAGAAATATAGGGACCCGCGTAAAAGAACATATAGCTGACGTAAAACACCGACGCTCTACGAAGTCTGCAGTTGCTGAACATTCAGAGGAAGGCTCCAAGCATTATCTTCGATTTGACAAACCACAAATCCTTGCCAAAGAACACCGATTCCTGCCTAGGATGATTCGCGAGGCTATTGAAATTAAAAAACATCCAAATTTCAATAGAGAAGATGGTTGGAAGCTAGCACCAGCCTGGGATCCAATTATACATTTAATTAAATCAGAACCCAAAAGACCAACTGCCAGACCTCAAGACATTGTGAGCTCTTTCTGCGTAGATCGGACTACAACAAAATAAAAATTAAATATCAACTATATGGAGGGTAGAAACATTGCACTATACTTTCGTGACGACATACAACTCAGTCTCCCCCGTGACCATGAAGGCTGTAAAGCCTTCGAAACGTCGGGTTAAAAAAGTAAAATAAACCGCGATAGAATCCGTAAATTTCGTTTTATTATAATGTATAATATTCGCGTAAACATAAGAAACCATTATGTTGTCTCTCGCTACTTTATACTCTAACTGGACGGCAGTGCGCTTAACAGGAGCGTGGTTACATTGCCGTGCCAGGAAAAAGGTTTTGAATGTAGGTTTTACACAACTAATTAAAAATGTCTTACCCATATTTAGCAAAGTTGGTAAACACAGTACAAGCCAGATTAACCAACTTATCTTCTTTGCTTCCTTTTTCATATTTTAAGCTGTGAATCTTTGCGTCGAATAAATACATCAGATCGTCCAAATGAGAAGCACCGACGATGCCGTACTTTGCACCAACGCTTCCATAAACATTTCTTTCAGATACAGCGGAGAATTTGTACATGTATCTCTTTTCGTTACCCACTTTTGGTAGGAGGCCCATAAATTTATAAATAGGGTGTATAAATATTAGATCGTTGGCATAAGATATCATTTCTCGCATGGTGCTATTATTAATGTGTTTACTGCCAAAGTAATAGTGTTTGATCTTATCAGCTAGCAGAAAGATAGTCTCTGATGGTGATTTAATCAATATTTCTCTAGGCACAAACATTTCAGTATATCGATCGTACGTTTTGATCAGTGTATTTTCAAATTTTGGCACCCCGATTACTGTTTCTTCACTAGTGTGACCGATAAGGACATCTACTTCATTTAACTTTCCATTCTTAAGCGCCTGCATTGTTTCTTCAGTAATAAAATGATCTAAGCCAAAGTCCTTTTCAAAGACTGGTGTGAAATGATACATTTTTAGAATATTGTTTGTTATTTCTTCTGATGTTACGATACACGGGTCAGTGTTAATTATTTTATCTACAGGAACATTCTGAAGAAACTCCAATAATTCATTAGGATCATTTGTGTCGATTCCTAATTGTTTGCCTAAGACAAAAGCGCGTCTTCGTGGCTGATGTGGAAGTGACCAACCACACAACGGTACTCCACTCATAGGTATAGCTCGTTTAAATAGACCCCTTGACATTGGTGAAATCACATGATAAGCAGTGGACGCCCCACCAGCACTTTCCCCGAAGACAGTTATGTTGTTAGGATCGCCTCCAAAATTAGCAATATTTTCTCTGACCCATTTCAAAGCGGCTACTTGGTCTTTCATACCTGCGTTGCCCGGTACTTCAGGCGTGTCTAAGCATAGGAATCCCAGCACTTCCAATCTGTAATTGATGGTGACGAGCACAACACCATGGCGGACCAGGAAATCTGGTCCATAGTGGTCTACATTCCCCGAACCACTTTTGTAGCCCCCTCCGTGTATGAAAAACATGACTGGAAGTGGTTTTTGTGGCTTTGTTTCTGGTGTGTACACGTTGAGGAAGAGGCAGTCTTCGTCTCCTGGAATCACTTGGTCGGTGAATATATCCTGTTGAGGGCATACGTTCCCATGCTCCTTAGCGGGCCTCACTCCATCCCATGGCAGTGGCGATCGAGGAGCCTGGAAATTACCAGTCACATATATCAATTTCGTTCTTTATTATGTTAACCAGATATAACGAAACAGCAAAAATAATAATCACCAATTTATTTGAGGTAACAATCCAAAGGGGAGTTAAGGATAAACCGTAAACATCACTTTGAGTTACAAGAATTTTCTAATCAACCCTTTGACTGTCATGTAGAAAATATATAATATTTATACCTAAGAGTCACACACATAGTCTTGATCCAACACTTGGTCAAACCTGTGTCGTGGGTATCAAGAACTACGAGGGAATATGGTCCCACAGCACCCTGATCCGAAACAAATATTTGTCTGACACACAAACATTAGTTTTGGTGCAGGTTTCCAATCCTGGAAAACAGGAGGTTTGCATGAGCAGATTTATCTGAATAAAAAACACACAAAATATACCCGAGCAATTCAGAACCATCTTTAGTTTTAAATGTATCGTCTACCTTGAACCTTAACTTGCCGACTGGGGGTTCTGCATACGGGATGCCTTTGAAGCTGTAGTAGGAACAGTCTCCAGCGACTGACTCCAGCTTCTCGCCCTCAAGCCATCCTTGCGCCACTTGCACCTTCGTCATGTCCAAGTGTAAAACAAATGCAAATGAACTGGAAATAAAAGGAATATAATTAATTGCTTGCCACTTCTGCGGGTCGCAACTTGATGTCAGATATTTTGGTTACCTACTCTAAGCAGATAACACATAACTTTTAGTCTGTCCATACTAATACTATAAATGCGAAAGAAACTCTGTTTGTTTGTTTGTTTGTCAGTCCGTCAGTCCGTCCGTCCGTTTGTTTGTTTGTTACCTTTTCACGACTACACATGCGGCTGACCGGATTGTGATGAAATTTGGCAAGGAGATAGATTTTATCCTGTAGAAGTACATAGGCTATCTTTTTTCTCAAAACACAATTCTGAAAGGGGTCAAGTATCATTCCTCAAGTTAGGGATCTGAAAATTCATAATAAGGCTTTTCGTAGGAAATAGAGAAATACGTGTTTCACCGTTTTTGAAAAATCATCCCTGAAAGGGGCAAAGTGAGGTTAAACTTATGAGGTATTCTTTAGATGCAATCTCAAGATTCAGGCACAACTACTGAGAGGCTGGACAATCGCTACAGGTGCCTCAGTGCAGAGGACAACTCCTTGGATTGTATACTTCTGCTCCCGAAAATAACCTCCACGCGGGCGGAGCCGCGAGCAACAGCTAGTACTAATATATAAAGAGGTTAAATTAAATTTGTTCGGGGTAATCCCCGGTACTATTGATCCGATTTTGAAAATCATTTCACTGTTAAAAAGGTATACTATCCCTAACTGCTATAGACTACTTTTTGTAAATATATATTTGGTAAAAAAGTAACCTCCACGTGGGCGGAGCGCATAACAGTTAGTACTAGATAAATCCCAGTTCTTGTCATTAGTGGTTCGGACATTGAGAGGGTGATAGGTGTTCAACGAAACATATACACAATGCGAGTGTCGATGGAAAAGTTGTCAGAGGACATCCACACCGATATAATCTCGGAAAAATGTTTGACTGACTCGGTGGCTCAGTTGAGATTGCATGCGTTACGACTGATGTGCTGAAGTTTCGGGTTCGATCCCCGGGTCGGGTAAAGTGATATTGGGTTTTTCTATCTAGAAATTCTCAGTATTACACTGGAGTCTGGAATTTAGACCAGTATGGCGATAGGCCCGCCCCCTATCACATTATGGGACCGTAATAAATTCGCCGAAAAGTAGGTGTACTGATTACACCTCTGCCTACCCCATCAGGGATTACAGGCGTGAGTGTATATGTATGTATGTATATAAAAATTAGCGACAATATTAGTAAAGGACCGGCTAGGAGTACTTACTCTAAATTGACATGAATACTTGAAGATATTGATAAAAGTAGATGTAGCTAAATTGTTGTGTAAGGACTGTGCAATGTGGAAATGGGTTTCTGCCTACCCCTATGACATAAAGGCGTAATAATAGGTATATGTGTATGTCTCTTCTATCTAGATTGCTTCTTCTATCTATAATAATTACGTTCGTACTTACACATTTAACCACCTAAAGGGTAGGCAGAGGTGTAACTTGATAAGAGGTGAGCCTTACCTTATAACACTTAAATTATATTTGAGAACTTAGAGAGCATGTTTTTCCGTGTCCAACTATTTTATAGGCAGTCGGGTTTCTTGGCAACGTAGTTTTTTATTATACAAAACAACACAATGAATATTGCGTAGCACAATTACTTTTCCAACAGGTTTGTGTTATCTGGTTTGGCGTCTAAAATAATTTTACAAGGATATATTTATTTTTGTACAATTAACCAATGGTTTATCTTGTCGGTTGGTTAGTTTCACTTTCACTCAACAAAGTGATGCCTATTTTTAACCGACTTCAAAAAAGGAGGAGGTTAACAATTTGTCGGAATCTTTTTTTTATGTATGTAACCCGATTACTAGAAGACGCCTGGACCGATTCGAGAAATTCTTTTTTTGTTTAAAAGGGTATACTTCCCAGGTGGTCCCATTGGCACCAAGTCAGGATCTGATGATGGGATCTCACAAATCAAGGGCAACCCTCAAATTTTATAGTGACGCATAATTTGTTTTTTATTGAAGTCGGTGTAAATAAAAAAACTTTTACTTATTTGTAAGTACAATATAAAATAACCTACCTATGCGATGTTCTCAATCATCGTCATGTATAGGTGTTTTTTTTTGTTTCATGTGAATGTGACTTGTTTAAGGATGTATGTATTTTATATGTAAATTATTTTATAATGTAAATTGTAATGAGAAATTACAAAAGACCTACGGCTGAGTTTCTTGGTGCTTCTTCTCAGACCAGTGGGCATTTCCGAAGCACCAGTAGACTTTAACATTATTATGACATGTAAAAAGTGCCCATAGTGGCCTAATTTACAAAATAAATGATTTGATTTGATTTGAAAAAAATAGATCTCGATAATAGCGCCACCAATTGGATTTAAAACTATCATCCTATCTTTTAAGTTGGATCCAGCCATGCACATTCATAAAATTAAATTAAAAATGGTTGAATGGTTTCAGAATCCATCCCGGACCAACAGCGTGACATGGGAATTTTATATATTATTATACAATGTCTATAACTTGTATAACTAAAAAAAAAGAATTAAAATTTTGAAGTCAGAAAATTATTTTCTTTATTTGGTAATATTCATATTTGATTTTATTTATAATTGTCTCTCGCTACATCATACTCTAACTGGGCGGCACTACACTTACCATCAGGTGCAGTGTGGTCACTTTGCCGTGCCATGAAAACAAGAAAAAAAAAAACATATTTACGGTATTAAAAGGCTCTACAGTATATTTCTAAAATGTATATCTACTTACATGAATAGTTGACAACAAAAATCTCTTGTCGAAGTAATATAGTGTACATATAAATCCGTATGATAGATGTGACGGCTCTTGCTGTTCGTGTAAACACAATCGTCCAGCACCACTAACTGACTGCATAAGTGCCCAAGCACCAAGCATCCGTAGATAAGATACAGATTCACGATAGACAAGGCTGCATGGTAGAGAACCTTTGCCTTCATTTTTATAAAGAGAATGTAAAAAAACAACAAAGATATAGTTACATAACACTTGTACTCTGTAAATGGACAATTTATATTTCTAACTCCTTTAATTCTATTTGATTAATTTCGTTGCGGGTTAAAAGACAGCATTCCTAGAGACTCGCCGAGTTTCATTACTCGGTGTCGAAAATGCGGCATTGTTGATACTGGCTAAACAGGAGTTACAATGGCGGGTGTGTGGGCGGGATAGTCTTTAAAAATACTTGTACTCTTTTCTAAGCAAATGTGTAAAATGATTAATATTCTCCGCGGCGGGTTTGTAGCTGGCTGTGCCGAGAGGTCGTGGGTTCGATTCCCAGCTAAATGCTTGTGTGATCCTACAAATTGTTGCGGGTCTGAGTGTGGTGGAACTATAGTCCCTCGTATTTCTTGATACCCACTATTTATGTTTCACCCAGTGTGGGGTCTAGAGTATGTGTGTGATGGCTATATTTTTTTGTTTAATGTGTGTATGAGTAAAGTGGTTAATTATGATTTAATTCACAAAAAAAATAATTTATTCATAAAAAGTACACCGACTTTAATAAAAAAACAAGTTAGGCGTCCCTTTAAAAGTTGAGGGTTGCCCTCAATTTTTCTGAGATCCCATCATCAGATCCTGACTTGGTGCCAATGGGACCGCCTGGAAAGTATACGCTTTAAAAACAAAAATCTCAAATCGGTCCAGGAGTCTTCGAGTAATCGGTGAAAATACATAAAAAAAAGATACTGACGAATTGACAACTTCCTCCTTTTTTGAAGTCGGTTAAAAATACTTAGAAACTTGCTACTGGGCTTTTTATCAGACACGAAAATTGATGAGTTTTGACGACAGTCTCGGTGGTGCAGTGAGTAAGTGCCTATGAAACCAGAGGCCGCAGGATCCCCGGACCGGGACAAATGTTCGTGTGATACACGAATATTCTTGTCTGGGCGTTGTTAGACCGAAAATCGAAGTTCCTGATAGAACGATACAGGTAACTGTGTTATTCATTATTGTTATTAGCCATCATCTATCAAACACAAACTAAACTGAAAACAACTGTACGCACACTGATTAAAACCGAGCTTCACTTCCGCTAGTTTCGTATAGACTGCACCCGCGAGCGTTGATGCTTTCCTTTTTATAACAAACCTTCCCCACCGAGTATCCAATCTACCCACAAATATTTCGTAAGTGACCCCCAATATTTCCATAAAAATCTAAAGTACCTTACATTGTTATATTCGAATTAGTTCATCATCTTGAATTCAAAATTCTATTCCATTTAACAAGGACGTCAAAACAGAAAATAAATATGAATTAACGCTGTAATCTAATCAATTTTAAATTAGTACATTGAATAATTTACATAAATTAGTTTACTTACACGTACAAATTTATAGGTTCGTTTAGAAGCTAATTATGTTTTATGCTTATGATTTTTATTAACTTAGTTTTAATTTTCATAAAATGTTTTTTAATTTTGTTCTTATAGCATAAGTACATACATATACACTCACGCCCGTATCCCATGGGGGTAGGCAGAGACTATTGAGTGCCACAAGCTACGATACTGACACACTTCTTTCGCCTCTTCCACATTCATACATCTTCTCATACATTTACGACGGTTGGAGGTACTTCTGATTTGCCCTTTTAGGAGAAGATCGTTTATCTGATTCGTAAACGTTCTCCTTGGGCTCCCTCTACCCACTCTTCCAGTCACATTTGCACGATAAATAGCTTTCGTAAATCGCCTTTCATCCATCCTCTCCATGTGGCCAAACCATCTCAGCATACCTCTTTCTATCTTAGTCACCACATCATTCTTCAACTCACAACGATCTCTTATCACACTATTCCTCATGCGATCAGCAAGGGTGACTCCACACATACTCCGTAAGGAACGCATCTCCACCGCATTAACTCCACTTTCATGCTTCTTCTGCCACACCCAACTTTCACTTCCATACATAAGTGTCGGTACCAGCACACCATTATGAACAGCCATTCGCGCCTTTTGTGACACCGCCTGGCTGCTCATTATCGCGTGCAAGGCACCATTCACTTTATTACCTGCCATCACTCTCCTTTCAATATCCCTCTATATTATAGCATAAGATTATCAAATATAGCATAAGCAACGATGGCCTAGTTGGTTGCGGTACGGACTGTCAAGACGAAAATCGTATGTTCGAAACCCAAATGGCATACACCTCTGACTTTTCTAATGCTACGTGTATATTCATAGTAAATTATCGCTTGCTTTAACGGTGAAGGAAACACTGTGAGGAAACCTACCTGAGAATTTTCGTACGAATTTCAAATGTGTGCGAAGTCTACCAACTCGCATTAGGCCAGCGTGGTGGACTTAGGCTAACCCCTGTCATTATTAGAGGAGGCCCGCAGTGGGACAATGTTTAATGCAGGGCTATTATTACTATTATAGTATAGTTCTAAATTGTATTTAAAGAAGTCTTATCTAAGTAACTTACCTTATGGAAATTGTTTCAATACGGGCACACTTCCAAATGTGCGATATCGCGAAAACATATTTATCAAAAATTGTCAGATACTATATTTCATATCAGATTATCACAGATTATGCCCACTTGATGCCCATTTATGTTTTAAACCGTGACTATTACAACTGGCTTTTTTTATTTTATTTTTATCCTGGCATGGCAAAGTGACCACATTGCACCTGATGGTAACCGTAGTGCGGTCCAATTGACAACATTTCAAAATCTAAACTAGCTAACTAAAATAAAAATACCGTTTCTTATGTTTTCTATTCTTAGTTCAATATATATTTTTTTAATACTTTAGTTTCGAAGAAAAAAATTTAAAACCGAAAACTGCTTGATGACGTCATACATACGGTCGAATGAAATAGTTTCTTGGCTCACCATACTATTTATTTTAAAAACCAATACGTTGTCATTTGTTAGATGTCAATGTCACACTGCGTCAATAACTCGCCAATCAAATGGTTATATATAATAAAAAACAGAAGTTTGAGTTGTGTGCAACTCACATCTGTCACTTGTCAGTTTTTTTTGCAAAGCAAAGGTTATTACATCTTGAGCCGTATATATGACGTCATTTGGTACTTACGACGATTTAGAATAAAACAAAATTCAAAGTGAAAATCATGAATGAAAATACCTGTGTATTGAAAAAAGAAAAATATGGGTCTCATAATTTTAGTTCAAGTTTCATATAGTATACAAATTGGAGTATGTTAGAAAAATGAATTGTTGTCAATTAGAGTATCGAGTAGCGCGTGACGATCTACTCCCCGCTACTCATCACAATCATGCCGGCCTGCTTCTTCACACTACGCCATGGGCAAGAAGGTGAAGAAGCGGTCGAGGGTCTAGTGTCAGAGTACTCAGAAGGCCGCGAAACGGCCAAACATCGTACCCCATCTCTAGACCGCCGACAAAAACCGGATGTACACTGGTTGATCCCGGAACGCGACACACTTGCGTGTGCCACTATGTCTGGTTTTACACACTGTGTATGGTTGTCGCTATCCGGGCGGATATGAATATCCTACCACCAGCAAGCTGACCCGTGCGAATATTTCGCACCGATAGTTCTCATACATTTACGCCTGTAATCCCCGTGAGGGTAGGCGGAGGTATAACCAGTACACCCACAGCTTGATGGTGCGGCAATAATACGAGTTTGCGAACATATTGGTTCGGGCCAGGATAGAAGATGTCTCTGCAAATCAGCAGGTACGCGTGGTTCTGATGTGGAAGGGAGAGGATGGGATACGAGTAAACAATTAAAGGCCGGCAACGCATTTGCAATCCTTCTGGTGTTGCAGATGTTCAGGGGCGGCAGGAGCCCGTTAGCTCGAAAATAAACCATTTGCCGTGATACAGACGGTAGAATACACTCGGAGCCGAATCAAATACTTGTGGGTCACACAACATTACATGTGGAAGTGGTAGAGCCACGCTGTAGACATATTTGTCTACAGCATGAACGGGCTGGCTCGACCGGGGTAGTACCACTGTCTCACAGAAAACCAACGTAAAGTGACAGTTTACTGTCACGTTTCGTATGGTAAGTGAGATAACCGGAGGCCCAGATTCCCCCTTCCCTTCCCTAATCCCTATTCATGTCCTTTAAGGCCGACAACGCATACATGATACTTTCGGTATTGTGGATGTTCATGAGCGGTGGAGATCACTTAACATCAGGTGACCCGCTGGCTCGTTTGTCGGACTAAACTATATATAAAAAAATTACAGTTACATCTTAATATATATTTCTTCTGTACGTGTGTTTGTCACCTAACTTCTGATCAGCTGGACCGATTTGGATGAAATTTTGTGTGTACACTTTGGTTGATACAGTCATGATATTTGATTTGCTGGATTTGTGGGAGAAATGCCGAAGATTTTGATGATGTTCTTGGTGGTGATCATGATGTGATCTTTAAAATATTATATTTTACGTGGCGCTGCTTTTCCGGTCAGGACGCCGTCTGTCGGGCTTGCTAGTTTCATTATAATTTTTATAGAAGGTTTGTTTACTTATATTTTTATTGAAACTAGTCAGAAAACAGTATAGTCTATGTGCCGTCACAGTAATGTCCATTAATTTACCATTACGTATTACCAATTGAACATGTATTTATTGTTCATACAGTCGTGTTTTTGTATTATTAGCAAAGAATATAAGAGGTTTAAATGTTTTAGTCATGTGATTATATAGTACAAGTACATTTGAATAGAGTTTGGCCTTGTTTTAAGCATTGTATTGTTAATACTAACCTAGAATGATGCGCTCTATTCATTTACAAACTACTTTATTTAGCGTGAAATAAGATTTAAAATTGAGTGGCAGCGCGTGTTTTAAAAGATCTCATTATATTGATAGTACTCGTGTATTTTACATCATTGTTCCGTCAGTATCGTTTAAAGGTTGAGACAACAATGGGGTCCTGGGTTGGAATCCCAGCGGCAATCATATTTTGTGCAGAGTTTTTGATGCAGATATTAATCATGAATTGCCCAGGATTTAAATTTGTGTCCCGTTTGGGGGTAGGGTTGCCTATTTCAGTATGGGTCGAAAGCTCTTTATATCATGGATGTAATAGTTGCACCTCTGTTTATCCCTTTAGGGATACAGGCGTTAGCTTATGTATGTAGATCAGTTAAGTTTTAGACGTTTTATTATATTTTGACTGCCTCGGTGGCGAATTCCGCATACACTATGACTGCTGCTGTGCTGAGGTCTCGGGTTCGATCCCCTGGTCGGGTAAAGTGATATTGGGGTTTTCTATCTAGAAATTTCTCAGTATTAGCCCGGCATCTGGGATCTGTGACCGGTATGGCGATAGGCTCGCCCCCTATCACATTATGGGACAGAAATTCTGCGAAATGTAGTTGTACTGGTTAGGTACACCTCTGCCTACCCCTTCGGGGATTACAGGCGTTAGCGTATGTGTGTAGATATGCATATGCTCCAACACATCAAAATGCTGCAATTCAGGCGCTCGTAACCTCGTCTTCAACCGGTGTTTGTATGGGCTGTCGGTATAGTTATTTTTAGCAAAAACAAAGTATTTGCAACGACACGGTGTAATAATAGAGTGATTACAAACCATTACGAAGGTTATGCTATTTATCAGAATGACAAAGTAGTTTTTTTTGTTACAGGTAATAAGTGGAACGTTTGCTTGCCACCAGGCTCAATTAAAGATTTCCTTCACCAGGTAAATTAGAAGAAAATAGATAGTTATAAGTTATTTTTACTAATGCTTTATTGTCAACATGGTAGCAATACGATTGTATGCCAAAATGTTTATATAAATTTCCTAGTTATATTTTTTAAAAGCAAAGGCAATTATTTTGTTAAATAAATATATCAGTATTGCAATAGTCACCATAATAATAAAATACACTCAATAGTCCTGACCCCACGCGAGATCAAACCCATATTGTGGTTATAAAGAACTACGAGGGAATGTCTCAACAAGCCGACCCGGAACCTATTACATAAACATTTAAGTCGGTGCCGGAATCGAACCCGCGGCCTATTGGTTCACATATAGCAACTCCGGGCGAGTTTCGTATAATTACAGACGCACACTTCGCCAAAGTGCAATGGCTCAATATATCTGTTACATCGAGCGAATTGGCTCGCACCGATGACATTTGCTCCGTGTGACAGGCTTTGTTTTATAGGGTAGTTTCCTCTCTTTCATTTTGTACATTCTTTCATATGTAGCAGAATATAATACGTAAACCCATAAGAAACCCTTTTCCGAAAACAGAAACAAAATTGCTTGAATATAGAGGTCACAATATTTATTTTAAATATTGGTCGGAGTAAAATACCAATAAAGTATGGTTGCGTAGTGGGAACATCTCACTATCTCCCTCCCACAACGGCACAGTAATGGCCAATCTGACAATTACACCTTCCAGCAGATTTTTTTTGTTCGGATTTATAAAATTCTTTCGATAATAGGTTTTAGGTAATGTAACTTGTTTATTAAATCAATTGAAAAAAACGTGTTAACTACCTTATTACCGACTATGTATAACGTCTATTAAGGAGACGTTACCCCGTCAAGCCATGAACAGTTTACCGGCCCACGTATTCCCTTCTTCCTATAATCCTGAGTCCTTTAATCGTAGCGTGAAGAAAATATTCAGCAGGCATGATGTGTCGAGTAGCAAGGGATGGTTCTCTCGCTGGTTGATACTCTACCTGGACGACGCTTAACATTAGGTGCAGTGTGGTCACTTTGCGGTGCCATAAATCGAGCGAGTGTTATATCTGCAGTTCTGACTGTTCGATAATTTTCACTGGATTAAGATAAGGACGGTGATGAAATAAATAAACACAAAATGTTATGCGGTTTTTATTCACGTTTAGAGAACTACTTCCGGAAGGTTTATAAAGTCGGTGTTTTATTAAGATGTAGAAACGATTTTCAGCTGCTTCCAGGGCCTACACACACTCAACCTTTTTGATGCATTAAAATCGTTTAAAAAAAAATTATAGATACTAAAAAGGCCTTTAGAAACATCCACTGTGGTATGTTTTTCTCCTAAGGTTGACTGGATAACAGTAAAAAGCCGGGGAGACCGCTAGTAAAATGATACGATGGTATTCATGTGCTAGTCGTCTACTATAAAATGACGAGCTTCAACAATTCTCATACAACCATAGACATAGAATTGACTGAGCGTCTCTATTTAGCTATTAAGTTAATAGGGACAGAAAAATGTGATAGAGATAAAGGTGTGGAAAGCAGTTGTCTTTTTTCTAGAATTTTGATTGGTCTGTGTCACAGGCTTGCAGAAGCGAAAAGAAATAGGTATTGGCCGCTTTGTATCTTTCTACAAAGTGGTCGATTTTGTCGAAATTATCGTCGATTCTCCGTCTGTATGCGCGTAACTTAATAGTTTAGTTTACTATGCAACCAAAAATAATAATATAATCAAAATGAAGTAAAAAATCACGCCGCAATCATTATTTTAAATATTCATATGAGAAAAAGCGTGTGGGACCATGTCACTATCTCCCTTGCGCAGTTGTATCGTAATGACAAGAGGTGACGTCATAACCAATGTCGTGTATTCTTTTTTTGAATGAGTTTTAAGTTACATATTTTTAACGGATTTGTAAAATTCTTTCAATAGTTGTTTTAAATTACGTAATTTACTTGATTAAGATAATAAAAAATCAATGTTTTTAGACTCTCGCGATTTGAATACATATTATAAAATTAGGAACGGGTCTTAATCGCGCAATATTTTAATGGTATAAATACCACAATTATTAACCAGTTACCGATACTCCCACCACACGAAAGCCCACCTTACGAAGACGGCACTAAATTCTCACTCAGTCAGCCCGTGACCACGGCCGATGCAACTCGGTGGAAACGTCGGGAAATAATTGTGGTATTTATACCATTAAAATATTGCGCGATTAAGACCCGTTCCTAATTTTATAATAAAAAATCAGCTCTATTTTGTGTTTAAAAAGATTCAAAGTTGAGTGGCAGCGAGCGTCATCATTAATAAACTTGTTGATGCAGACTGTCCAGAAGTGGAAAGAGGTCCTCGCATCTTCTCTGATACATGACGTATAGTTCCGGGCGGTCGTGCTGTCGCTTGCAGTTCAGCATGCATTTATTAGCGTAGGTTTTGAAATCACTGCCACACACTGGGTGGTAGATTTGTGGGCAATCACAATGTCCATACGCTTGCACTTGTAAGAGAGTTGACAAGACGAAGATGCTACCTGTGAATGATGGTATTATAAGATTAGGATGTGGTCAAGCTTAAGGGGACTTGAGTAGTGACATTAATGATAATATTAGCCCTGTTTTGTGCACTGTCTCACTGGACACCCCTTCGTCACGGTATATCATATTTTCTTCCCGCTCCCTATCATTATTGCGTCATAAATGATAGATCCCCCAAAGTACCCCAAAGAAAAGTCAGAGGTGTATGCCACTTGGGTTTCGAACATACGACTTTCGTCTTACAGTACAGCTTCACAGTATTGATTGATGTATTACATAAGTCAACGATATTGCTAGTAGTAGGATATTCATATCCGCCCGGATAGCGGCCACCGTACCCAGGGTGTAAAGCCTAACTATGGCACACGCAAGTGTCTCGCGTTCCGGGATCATACCTTAATTGGACTGCACTGCGCTTACCATCAGGTGCAGTGTGGGGTCACTAAGCTGAAAGTGGGCGGAATGAAAAATAACAATTCCATTATATTTTGTTGAGTGACGAGAAAATTGACGCTTTTAAATCTTGTTGAATACAATTTGGTATAAATTATCAATACTTTTATACACTCCATTAGCGTCGCATCAATTATGCAGAAATAACTCATATTCAGTTCCCATGAGCTTTAAACAATTACCTTTGGTGCCTTCAAAATGAAATGGATAGTTAGGCTCAACAGTCACACACATAGTCGTGACCCTATAGTCCTGATAGTACATATGTCAAACCTGTTTGTGGTATCAAGAACTACGAGGGACTACGGTTCCTCAACACCCAGACCCGAATCAAATATTTATGGATCGCACAAACATTCGTCTTATGTGGGAATCGAACGCGTGATCGCTCGTTTCACATCCGGCTACTCCTCACCTGTGACATGGAGGCTGTCAAGTAATGGTAATTGACATGGAGTAACTTAAAGGTATACTATATTAGGTCTTATGCCCGAATTTTGTGAGTGATATCAAGCGTCTTGTCGGGATGGAAGTTAGATTATGATAAATTATATATTTATTGTCCTTTAAAAGACTCCTAAAATAAGGAGATTTCTAATTTCCCTATAATTTTTATACATGAGTTAAAAAAATGAGCAAATCCCACGACTGATGGCAGTCATTGCGCCTATCCACGAACTATAGCAACATCATTTAAAAGTTTAAAAATCAAAATTAAATATTTATTGAATCCATGAAATGCTTTACATTATTTAGATTCAGTCAACCTTTTTTACTCCGCCAGTTCGGAATGCAGTTTCGCTAGAGAAGAACAAGCAAGAAACTCTAGCGTTGCTGTTTATGAACACCAGTAAGTAATATTATGTAATAAAATTTTTAGAGAATTCCTGTAAACCTCTGGAGAAACCTAGGTATATTAATATATCAGTGTTGCTCGACCTGGGGATCGAACCCAAGAGATCAAGGAATTTAGGACGGTTTATACGCTCTCGTCCTGGGAACCCGGGGCCGTCGTTTATGCGCCGACGAGGGCCACCGTGGGGTTTCAGTTGGTATTGCCAGTATAGGGTGTATATAGTATTAGGGACTCGGCCCAGCGGTCGTCCGGATGTCAACATCTCTCCCGGACGGCTTAACGTTGGGTCGTAAGGCCGGCGAGCCCAACATAACCGTCCCGCCTCCCCCCCGGCGGGGCGGTAGTAATAAATCGCTTTTCCGCGCGACAACATAACATATTGCTCGCATAAACATGATGGTCGCGGCTCCGCCTGCGTGGAGGTCATGTTTGGGAAAAAAAAGTATATAATACAAAATACGTTTTTTCATGCGTTTAATTTAAAAAATGAAGGATTTTCATATAAACTTTCATCCTCTTTTTTAACCCCTTAGTGATGATTTTGAAATAAATGTGAAACATGTATTTCTTTATTTCCTACTAAAAGCCTAAATATGAATTTCCAGATCCCCAAGTCGAGGAATTATGGATTTCCCATACAAATTTAGAACTCCTATTTGACCCCTTTCAAGGTTGTTTTTTGAAAAAAAAAGATAGCATATGTCCTTCTCCAGGATATAATCTATCTCCTTGCCAAATTTTATCACAATCTGGTCAGCCGTTTAGTCGTGAAAAGGTAACAAACAAAGAAACAGAGTTACTTTCGCATTTATAGTATTAGTATGAATTATCTAGTTATTAACCCTACAGTAGCCACTAGATATATTGCCTCATTTATTATTTAATATATAAAAATCACGCGTCACGATGTTTATATCTGCTTATCTCGGAAACTGCCCAACCGATTTCAATGACATAGTTGGTTCCACTGGGGTTAGAGTTGTCAACCGTCCTGTTTTCCCAGGACATGTCCTAGTTTTTAGAGTGTCCTGGGATGTCCTGGATAGTGTTTAAGCAGCGTCCTGGGTTTTAAAGCGCCCTGATAAGGTCCTGTATTTTAAAATTCGCACACAACTTTTGCAATACTTACTTTAGATGCGGCGTCTCGGCTCGCAAGTGTTTACGCTATTTCAAAACAAAGATGCGTACTGTTTTTAAACTGAATTGTCCTGGTTTTTCTAACTTCAAATTATGGTATTTGAATTTCGGGGTTGGTAATCCTACCTAGGTTGAAAGATATGATAGTTTTGGATCCGTAGATGGCGCTGTTGAGTCTCCGTCTAAAGACGGATACACAAGCAACAGATAGAATAGAATATTTTTGCATTTATAAATAACTATGTACACATTAATGAGTATTATGAAATTAAAAAAACTAAATTTTTCACACAAGATTGACGTCAACCTCTCACTTGACGTATATCATGTGCGTGGACCGACCACGTGGTCAGTCGTAAAAATACGTCAAATTCTATCCAATAAAAGAATATTGTTTGGTAATGACCAACAATTTTGAACTGGAAGCAGTTGATCTGATGGTTTTTATTTCTTTGTTGCTTTAGCCAGGTGTATCTTGGATAGGACATTCCATACACATTAGGATATATCCTTTACACCTTGTTTTATAGAAGTGGGTTCTGTAGAAAAGGGTGTTTCTTTTCCTTAGTATTAGAGCCGATAAAATTATAAGGAGTCCACCTGCAATAAACACCTAGAACATGAGATTAACGGTAGGCAGCGGCTTTGCTGTGCCTTGGCATTACATAAGTCTATGGGCGGCGGTGACTACTTACCATCAGGTGGCCCGTCTGCTCGTTTTCCTATCGAGGCACTAAAAAAGATTGTTTTCTTTGGAGATTAGCCAATCGTCTGCTAAAGAAATCACCTACTTATTTCAAACTGATCTTGGACTCATATGTTTAAACATTAACAAAAGTACAGTTTCAGGGTCAGAGAAAACACCACTACAATGAGATTTGCTTGCATGCCTTTGTTTTAATCTTAGTACTCAGCTACAGTTCTAGGCAACTATCCCCATATGTAAGATATTCTTGGAACTTGGCAGGCTCACCAGCAGCAATCTACGTGTTAAATCTAACACAGCTAATCCTCAAGTAGTTCTGTTTACCGAATATTGGATCCAAGAATCCATGATTTATGTCAAACTAGCTTTTTGATTCGCCCGCGTGGTAGTTATTTTTAAAAGAAAATGTAAGGGTACTTTAGATTTTTATGGAAATATTGCGGGTCACTTACAAAGTATTTGTGGGTAGATTGGATAGGTTGTGGACTCGGTGAGGAAGATTTGTTATAAAAAGGAAAGCCTCAGCGCTCGCGGGGCAGTCTATACGAAACTAGCGGGAGTGTAACTCGGTTTTAAGCAGTGTGCGTACAGTTGTTTTCAGTTTAGTTTATGTTTAATCGATGATTGCTAATAAAAAGGTATAAAATTCATGGAGCCATCTTAATGAGTTATTTCATTAAGACATAACAACAAAGCTATCCCACGGGGACCGTACATTTTTCCAGGATAAAAAGTGACCTATGTGCTATTCCAGACTATAATCTATCTCTGTGCCAAATTTCAACCAGATTCATCCAGCCGTTGTAGCGTGATTGAGTAACAAACATTCATCCAAACATTCGCATTTATAATATTAGTAGCATAAATAGGATGAACGATACTCAAACCACCCAGTCTGAGTAATTTCAAAACATTTGTAACTAAAAGACCAAGGTTAAAATAAAGAATAACACTAACAAAAAACTGTTACCTTGATGTTAATAAACACTAATTAAATATTGAAATACATGGGATTTTTAATGTTTAGGATACTAATTATTACTTTGTATAGCATCCATACTAATACTATAAATGCGAAAGTAACTCTGTTTGTTTGTTTGTTTGTTTGTTACCTCTTCACGTCTAAACGGCTGAACGGATTGTAATGAAATTTGGTAAGGGAATAGATTATATCCTGGAAAAGGACATAGGCTATCTTTTTTTCTCAAAAAACAACCTTGAAAGGGGTATTGAACTTGAATAGGAGTTCAAAATTTGCATGGGATATCCATAATTCCTCGACTTAGGGATCTGTAAATTCATATTTAGGCTTTTGGGAGGAAATAAGGAAATACGTGTTTCAACGTTTTTGAAAAATCATCCCTAAAAGGGGCAAAGTGAGGTTAAACTTATGGGGTATTCTTTAGATGCAATCTCAAGATTCAGGCACAACACCTGAGAGGCTGGACAATCGCTACAGATGCCTCAGTGCAGAAAATTACTTCTTGGATTGTATACTTCTGCTCCCGAATATAACCTCCACGCAGGCGGAGCCGCGAGCAACAGCTAGTATATTATACATGTGTATAACATTTGCTGGAAATTTAGATTAACTTATCAGCTGGGTGAAAGAATAAATACCGTACAACTGCCTATTTGTCAGTAAATTATCAATATTTGTAGCAATTTATCAGGTATTTAAATCAATTACCACGTGATAAACGATCGTGAAATAAGAGTTTTGTTTGCAGAGTGCACTGCAATTCAACAAGGGTGTTTAAGGGTTCAGCTTCCATGTAATCGAAGCGTATCAACCGCACTTGCCAGGGAATATCGCACCGACCAAACTTCACTTGATTTTATTTTTTATCCTGGCAAGACAAAGTGACCACACTGCACCTGATGGTAAGCGCAGTGCCGTCCAGATAGAGAACCAAGTGGCGAGAAATAATCTATCCCTCGCCACTCCACACAATCATGCCGGCCCTCTGTTCAGCTTCTTCACACTACGCCTAAAGGGCCCAGGATCATAGGAAGGAGGAACACGGTAGCATTTAGCTAAAGTAAACTTTACTTTAGCTAAAAAAACGTTTTAGTTGTACTCGTATAGAGAGAAATTATAATTACGTAGTCCAATGACTTTGACGATTCGACCTTCAAAAAGCTAGCCGTGCCAGTCTCAGATAGATGGCTACAATGCCATATATATACAGATGGTATACCTATAAGTAAACTTTACTTTATCTAAATGTATTTATAATCGATGTGTTTTACAGTCTTACAATGAGATTAGTTGTGCGTGTCGAAGAAGTGAGGACAAAAAGTGTGTCAGACACAGATGAACTTTTATTTTATTTTGACATGGCATTTTTTTTACCTGGCACCACGGCAAAGTGACCACAATGCACCTGATGGAAGTACAGTGCCGTCCAGTTAAAGTATCAAGAAGCGAGAGACAATCTATCCCCCGGTACTCAACACAATCATGCAGGCCTGCTGTGTAGCTTCTTCACACTAAGTCGAAAGAACTAACTAATACAATTATCATGTTATTTCCCTCTACCATTAACATTATTATCGCCACTCATTTATATGCATAGCCTACGGTGAGCCAATAAGAACAATAAAGTTAAACAATGTGTTTTTTTTTATTATTCTGGCGCGGCAAAGTGACCACACTGCACCTGATGGTAAGCGCAGTGCCAGATAGAGTATCAAGTAGCAAGAGACAGTCTATCCTTCGCTACTCAACACAATCATGCCGGCCTGCTGTTTAGCTTCTTCACACTACGCCTAAAGGACCCAGGATCATAGGAAGGAACAGAGAGAAAAGAAATATTAGAGTATAGTGTTTAAATTAGATTTCTGAAAATGTTAATTTTCAGAAATCTATCTTCGTTATTCTATTTTCCAAAATTATTAATAATATTAATTTATTAGTGACATAAGATACTCAATCACTGGCAACAGAATGAGGCGTGATGGACGCCATTTTGTTTTTTTTTGACGGAAAATTGGTAGAAAGCAGCGATCTATATGTACTTCGTACTAGATGCGGCGACTAGAACAAACATTATGTTCCACCAAGTTGCGGTGTATACTCCGCACCGACGTTAGTTTGCTTCATGCCACCTAAGCATGCACACCACCTTCCATCTTTCAGAACAAATCTGCCTTAAATTGATTTACAGAGAAACTGTTAATAGTATATAAAGTAAATAACATAATTTCATAACGTTTAGAACGTAATATCAATAAATATTAATTAATTTCAATTCTGAATACGGGAAGTCTATATTTCACAACAAAATTCATTATATAGAATGTCCCGTTTTGGCGCGCGAAAAGTGCCGTTCGAGAGAAAGTGACGGAAGTTATCACGATTCTATCTTCCAAATAGTTCTTAGTAAAATGAATAGATGACGTTAGTGGGCGGACAAGGTTTTTGGAACATATAGTTTCTTCGACAGTTCGTGTCTATAGAATATAAGTCAATGGTAGAAAGTGTGAAACTGTGAACCTTGTAAAAGGACGAATTGAATAACATGAAATGTGCAGTTATGATTGACAAGTTGCTGATAAAAAATAGAAATTAACACGTGTGGAGTATTTATTTACTGCTTTGGTAGGAGTCTTATACTATGTAGATTGTGGGTAAAGTCGATTCCCAAATAACACCAGATGTTTGCTGAAATTTATACTTAACTATTCATTCAATATCTAATTAAGCGAGAAATGACAAGTAAGGAAACCAGTCATTGATACATATATCATTAGGCTTAAACAGAAAGCATTAAAACACCGTTCCGGTAGAATCGAAAATATTTTCGAAGAATGTGACCGAATCACCGAGGTAGTTGTTTCCAATGATTAGAGTATCATTGGCGATGTTCACGTATTTCTTATCTTTAACGTCATATTCAGGCCACCTCATGTTAAGTGAACAGTCCGGGGTTGGGTTCCTGAAAGGATAACGAGGTACAGTTTAATAACTTATTTTCAAAATTCATAACAAGTTATCAATTTGAGAAATAAAATTGTTTGGTTTTAAATTAATATATTTTTTAGTGCCTGGATAGGCACACCAGCAGACGTAAGTAGTCACCGCCGCCCATAGACTTCTGCAATGCCAGGGCCCGGCAAAGACGCTGCCTACCGTTAAAAACCGTTATTCGCAGCTTTTTGGGGAAAACCCTTGCTTGTAATATTGTCTCATCTAAAACTGACATTCCTGACTATTCCACGGTTTTTCAAACATTATTTGTTTAGTTTCAAGCTTTCATAACACCTAGTTGAAATCAATGTGGTTAAATTTCTATGTTTGTTGTCCAATATCTATGTTCAGTCTTCGTGGAGCAGTGGGCGAGTAGCCTCGAAACGAGAGGCCGTAGGTTCAATTCCCGCACCGTGACAAATGTTTGAGTGACAGACAGATATTTGTTTCGGGTCTGGGTGTTGTGAGACCGAAGTGTCTCGTAGTTCTTAATACCCACGATACAGGTTTTACGTTGTGTGGGGTCAAAACTGTGTGTGTTGGGTGTATTTAAGTAATTTTCCTGACACGGCTATGTGACCACATCGCACTTGATGGTAAACGCAGTGCCGTGCAATTAAAGTAACAAGTAGCGACAGACAATCTATCCCCCACTTCTGAACACTACACTATGGCTAAGAAGGTGAAGAAGCAGTTGAGGATCCAATGTCAAAGTACTCAGAAGGGCGCACAACGGCCAAACATGGTGCCCCAACTAGACTTCATAAGATTTACTAAACTAAATTTAGATTACGGCTACGGTGCTATATACACACTCACACAACACATTATTTTATATCTACTAAATAGCCTGAGAATTAATATCGTGGCACGGCAAAGTGACCACACTGTACCTGATGGTAAGTGCAGTGCCGTCCAGTTATAGTATCAAGTAGCGAGTGATAATCTATCCCTCGCTACTCAATACAATCATTCCGGCCTGCTGTGTAGCTTCTTCACACTACGCCTAAAGGACCCAGGATCATAGGAAGGAGGGAACACGGTAACTGGCAAACTATTCCACAGTTTGATGGTGCGGCAAAAGTACGAGTTTGCGAACCTCTTAGTTCGGGCCGGGGTAGTAGACACCACAAAGCTGTGGCTCCGCAATCCAGTACGCGTGGTTCTGGTATGGAAGGGAGAGGATGGGGTAAGATCAAACAATTCTTCAGAGCATTTGCCATGATACAGATGGTAGAACACGCTAGGCGAGAAAATATCCCTACACAGCTGTAGCGGCTCCAGGCTGTAACTCACGTCTGCATCATTCACAATGCGGATGGCCCGCCGCTGCAACCCATCCAAGGCATCGAGGAGGTATTTTGCGGAACCGTCCCAGAGGTGCGAGCAGTATTCTATTCCCGGTCGCACTTGTGCTTTATATAAGCGATAGAGCTGACCGGGCGTGAAAAACCGCCGCACCCTGTTCAGGATTCCGACCCTGCGGGAAGTGGCGGATATTACGCCCTCGATGTGACTCCTTGGATTAAGATCGTGCGGATATCCATACCTAGGACACTAAGGTCATTCCGCATTGCGAGTGGAACACCCCGAAGATCGGGGATGAGAGAAAACGGGGATTTCTTGCACGAAAACGCGCACACCTGGGTTTTCTTGCCATAAAAGTCAACCCGATTCCTGGTACCCCATGATGATATGAGATCCAAGGCCTGGTTGAGCTCCATGACAAGATCCACGCGTCTCCTCTCAGTATCCGCCCGGCAACCAGGAGGCTTGCTGCAATAACGCCCATGAACCGTGCTGTCGTCTGCAGAGCAATGAATGTTGCCAAGCGACAACATATCATTAATATGCAGAAGAAACAAGGTGGGCGAAATCACAGAACCTTGTGGTACTCCGGCATTTACTGACATGAGCTGCGAAGCGTGTCCGTCAACGAGGACACGCATTCTACGCTCATGCAGAAAGCCGGAAATCCACTTGCACAGGTTGTCGGGCAGACCGTATGCCGGGAGCTTGGAGAGAAGGCCACAATGCCAGACCCTATCAAACGCCTTGGCTATGTCGAGACTTACAGCCAGAGCCTCGCCATGCCTCTCAATCGCCTAGCCCCAGTGATGCAATACAAACTCTAGAAGATCACCCGTTGATCGGTTATAACGGAAACCATATTGTCTGTCACTGATCAACGAGTGATCCTCCAGGTAGCGAACTAATTGGCTGTTAATTAGTTGCTCCATGACTTTACAGATCACTGAGGTGATGGCGATTGGGCGGTAATTGTTAGGGTCTGACCGATCACCCTTTTTGGGGATCGGCTGCACATTGGCCTCCCTCCACGATTCAGTCACAACACCTGAGAGGTAGGACGATCGGTATAGGCGCGTCAGTGCAGGTGACAACTCCGCTGCACACTTTTTAAGTACAAGCGCTGGGATACCATCCGGACCACTGGCCTTCCGGACGTCGAGAGACTGCAGCTCACGCCGCACATCACAATGCCTGATACGGATATCAGGCATTGTGTGACCGCAACCGGGCAGCGTAGGTGGTAAATGAGCATTGCAGTCCTCGAGTCTCGAATTAGCCGCGAAGAGGTTTGCCAGTAAATCGGCCTTCTCTTGCGAGCTATGGGCCATGTTCCATTACGATATCTCAGCGGTGACAGCGAAGGGCGACAGAAATTAGATTGGACCACCTTAGCCAAGCTCCAATAAGCACGACTGCTTGTCGGGTGATCGGCCAAAGCACATCCAATCTTGGAGAAGCGCTGGGCATCCGCTCTAACATACTCCCTCTTGCAAGCCTTGGCAGCACGGTTGTAGGCTGCTTTGAGGGACTTGAGATTGGGGTCCTTCTTAGCGCGACCCCTGATCCAAGCGCGATACGCCGTTTGTTTTTTACCAACAGCATCGGCGCATGCACGATTGAACCAGGAGCATCCTCGACCGTTGCCCGCGATCTCAGAGGAAGGAATGTAATATTCCATTCCTAGTCTGATCTCGCAGGCAACGGCGTCGGCACTCGCAGAAGGATCCTTTCCCTCAAAGCAGCGCTGCTGCCGAGGGATGGATGCGAAATGACGTCCCAATCAGACAGTGATCGGAGGTCCCCAGAGGAGCACCAACCGACACCGTATACCCGGTCGGGTGACTCTTCAACAGTAGGTCCAGCAGAGAGGGCGCATGACTCGCCACATCTGGGATCCTGGTAGGCTGGTTCACCAGCTGTGTCAAGCCATGAGTCAAGGCGAATGCATGAGCAGTTCTGCCAGCATGGTCAGTTCTGGAGGAGCCCAACCACAACTCATGGTGTGCGTTGAAGTCCCCCAGAACAACCAATTCCGCTGTTGGGAACTGCTCCTGCGCGTCGTCTGTCGCCTGGATAATGTAATCAAATAGCCGAGTTGTCTCCACGTCCCCGTCGTGTGACCTGTAAAGGCACACGTAAACCCGACTCTGAAAGCAGAGGTCGACGTGTACCTACAGAGTTGAGAAGGAGGGGTCCTCCATGCAGCGACAGCAGACGTCTGACAGAACATACAGACATACCCCGGCCCTTGGCCTGTAGCTTTCTTCAAGTGAGTAGCCGGGGTAAAGCAAGTATGAAGTATCGGTCGGACTACAAATCTGCCTCTCCGTCAGGAAGAGAAGAGCAGGCCGGGCCGTCTCAAGATGGTGGTAGACGGCATTAAGGTTCAAATGGAGTCCGCGAATTTTAGCGAACTCCATTGTGAAAGCGGTGGTGGGGTTACGCACCGCTGTAGGTCCTGGTCTCTATATAGGCACTGTCATGGAGTTATGGGGGGAAGAGGTGAAGAAGCGGTTGAGGGTCTAGTGTCAGAGTAATCCGAAGGCCGCAACAAGCGCCGGTCCACTAAAAGAGCCGAGAGGAGGTGAGCTGATCCGCCGGACGGAAGGGCCCCCGTACCCTCCCGGGATAGGCCGCCGGGACCCCGCATCCGGTCACCAACCAGCACGACGGACCCACCCAATATTATGCGCGGCATGGTGGGGCAGCCTCTCGTGGTGGTGTTACGTTGTAACAAGATAATACATAAAAATAAAAAATGTTAAAATAATTACAAACATAAAGACAAAATAATTAAGTTGTTACTACGGAGCGAAACCACGCGAAATGATCTAGCAATAGCGTATAGAACCAATCAGGGTAATCCTTCTGTCTGAAGCACGAATCCTCACTAAAAAATATCAATTATCACGCACACAAGGAAAAAACCCTTCCTTTAAATACAAGGCGCGGGACACAAAACGTCAGTTGATTCCAAAACGCACGGGAAACAGGTCGGCTTATAAGTAAATACCACCATTTAAAATAAAGTAGTAAAATCAGTGCTTACTCATAATCCCCCTTGGAATCTGGGGGACCACCGTACGGGTTGCAGCTGGGAGGTACCAACTCCCGTACCGTCCAACACTGACTCGACTACGGCTCCGAGCCGGGAAGGAGTGCGACCGCGGCAGAACATAGTCGCCGACCTCTGCTGACCTCTGCGCCCGGCACGCCGCTGCATCGCGAGCCACGCGGCGCCCCCGGTCCCTACCGCGCCGGCAGACATTGGAGCGTAGTTAAGTCCCCAGCGCACATTGCCCGTCGACCATCACCAAACGGAACTTTCTCTGTGCCGAGAGCTCACGCCCTGAGCGGTTCTCCTCTACCTCAGTAATTGTTTTTTTTTTAATAAAAGTATTTTTTTATTCTTCGGTAACTTGTTTTTTTTTTTGTGCCCCGCCGTCAGGCGGACCGTAACAAAATGGCGCTCAACTATTAAAAGCAAGCACAGAGAAGTTTTCGTTTGGTACTATTGTGGTGTCGGTATTTTTTTTTCTCAACCAGGTGGTAAGCCTATGCGGACGAGGCTGAACGGGGAGGCACCACCGACCCGTTTTCTCTTTATAGAGGAACGGGTAGCCGAAATTTTGTCTTCTGGTTCCGCAGGGTAATCAAATACTATCTATGGTTACCCACACACATACGCGTGAACTGCAAGTGGCATAACATCATAATTTTAATTTTTCTCATAACATTGCATTCTGATTTTTGTGCATTTACATGTTTCTTGTTTAGCAATCGTTCTTGCATTTATGTATGTGCGTAGTTAAACATTTCCTTTCAGAGTTTTTTTGTTTGGTGCATTTCTGCATTGATATTTTTTGTTGCAATCATTATTGTTTTGCAAATTTTATTTTATACTCTGAAAAGATAATGATAGTAACGTACATTATTTTACATCGTACTTAATATTTTATTAACATTGCCACTTTCGTGTCACATTTCGTCGCGTATTGTTAAATTTTTTTAACTTCAAATATTTTTTTCGGACTTAAAATTTTTTTTAACTTCGAATAAAAAAAAAAATTTTTTTTTCGTTTTTTTTTTTAACATCGATTAAAATTTCTTTTTATCTTCGACTTAGCTGACCAATAAAATTAGATTGATCATTTCGGTTCTTTCCGGTTCGTTTCGGTTCGTTCTTTTCGGTTCGTGGGTTCGATTCTTTCGGTTCGGTTCGTTTCTTTTCGGTTCATTTCGTTTCATTTCTTTTCGGTTCTTTTCGGTTCCTTTCGGTTCATTTCGGTTCCTTTTGGTTCTTTTCGGTTCGTGGGTTTGATTCTTTCGGTTCGGTTCGTATCAAGTCAATTTTTTATTTTTTTTTAAATGGACCGTACTATTAAATATCTACATCTAACTAAACCGGAGCTTAGGTATGAAGTAGCCATACGCGGTTTAGAACCTGAGAATAGGGTTGACGATTTTAGGATACCAAAAGATAGTCACACCGGCATTTCTAGCGTACGGTGGGAAAACTTATACCATGCGGGTCGCATCATATTATAGATGTAGACCCAAGTGACCGAGTGCTCTCACCGCACGATGAATGTACGGATTTTCTCGGAATTTCATCGGTATTTTATCGGAATTTACCAGAATTTTATCGGAATTTTCCCGGAATTTCTCGGATTCTCTCCTTCGTAAAGATTTTTTTTTTTTGGTGTGTTGTCACACTTTTATAGTTATCAGGTGAATTATACACGATAGATAACCTCATCAATTTTGTCCTGTTTCATAGGAATTTTTTTAGGATTGTTAAACAATTCTATAATATGTTAACATTCGTTTATTATCCGTCCTTTAGCGAGTTAAATAAGCCTACACGAATTTTTTTGTGTGTATTGACTTCTATATAGGTCTACACACGTTTTATTGTTTTGCGTTTTGCAAAATTTTAGCGGAGTATGACAGTTTCTTGGTATAGGTCTACTCGTCTGCTGGTTTTTTCTTCTCTCCGTTACAGCGGGTCGTGACTGTAACAAATTCGCTAAAGAATAGACATACTCGCAATGTCGTTTAGCTATTTTATTTAGCTTGATCAAATGATCGTTTATCATCGAAGTCATTACCGTTAACAGTTCAATTCAGGTTTCCTTGATTCATAGTGTTCGGAAAATGGAATATTTTTTTTCTTGTCTACAATTATTAAAAATTGTAACGTTTTGGTCTCTGTCCACATTGTCTTTGATGAATTAAAATAAGCCTACACGATTTTTTTGTGTGTATTGACTTCCTTATAGGTCTACACACTTTTTGTTTTTGCGTTTTGCAAAATTTTAGCGGAGCATGACAGTTTCTTGGTATAGGTCTGCTCGTCTGCTGTTTTTCGTTACAGCGGGGTTTTCGTGACTGTAACAAATTCATCAAAGACCAATGTATTTCACAGTGCCGATTCGTCAGAATGTTCACGTTGCAGTATTCTTCTTCTTAGACGCTCCTTGTCATGCAGTACTGTTCTCGAGTCCAATTCGTTAATAGAATTGTACTCTAGTTATACGGAAGTCTGTTGATTTTAAATTTCACCAGACAACTATGAAAGGTCGGATGCTAGGTCGCATGGTAGGTATTTGTTAGTGGAAGTATGAATGTGAGACAGTACTGGGCGGTTCTAGCGATACTTAGGCGCTTACCGCAGCGGATTTTACTACGTAAAATCCTTTCTCTGGGAGAGGGGGTATTGTTACGTTGTAACAAGATAATACATAAAAATAAAAAATGTTAAAATAATTACAAACATAAAGACAAAATAATTAAGTTGTTACTACGGCGCGAAATGATCTAGCAATAGCGTATAGAACCAATCAGGGTAATCCTTCTGTCTGAAGCACGAATCCTCACTAAAAAATATCAATTATCACGCACACAAGGAAAAAACCCTTCCTTTAAATACAAGGCGCGGGACACAAAACGTCAGTTGATTCCAAAACGCACGGGAAACAGGTCGGCTTATAAGTAAATACCACCATTTAAAATAAAGTAGTAAAATCAGTGCTTACTCATAATCCCCCTTGGAATCTGGGGGACCACCGTACGGGTTGCAGCTGGGAGGTACCAACTCCCGTACCGTCCAACACTGACTCGACTACGGCTCCGAGCCGGGAAGGAGTGCGAACGCGGCAGAACATAGTCGCCGACCTCTGCTGACCTCTGCGCCCGGCACGCCGCTGCATCGCGAGCCACGCGGCGCCCCCGGTCCCTACCGCGCCGGCAGACATTGGAGCGTAGTTAAGTCCCCAGCGCACATTGCCCGTCGACCATCACCAAACGGAACTTTCTCTGTGCCGAGAGCTCACGCCCTGAGCGGTTCTCCTCTACCTCAGTAATTGTTTTTTTTTTAATAAAAGTATTTTTTTATTCTTCGGTAACTTGTTTTTTTTTGTGCCCCGCCGTCAGGCGGACCGTAACAGTGGTTAGCCACGATTGGGCCCCTGTACTGTACCGCGGGCGACCAGCGGTACAACCGTTTTTACAGGTCTCCCTACCCTACGGATCAACACGCTTCCAACCGACTGTGAACCGGCTAATACCGGCACGGCCAAACATCGTACCCCAACTCTAGCCCCCCGACGATAACCGGAAATACACTGGCTGATCCTGGAACGCGACACACTTGCGTGTGCCACTATGGCGGGTTTTTCGCCGTGTGTACGGTGGTCGCTATCCGGGCGGATACGAATATCACCTATATATATACCACCAGCAATATTCTATCTACTTACCCATACTTTATAAAGTTGGAAAAGACTGTTGAAGCCAGATTTACAAATGAATACTCTGTGCTGTTTAACTCAATAGGCATGCTAGGAGAGTGGGGCTGGAATAAATAATGCAAGTCGTCAGTATGTCCTGCAGCATATATCCCGTATGGGACACCCTGAAGTCCGTAGTAGTTTCTGCTGGAGAAACTCGAGAACACGTATGAATATCTATGACAACTAGACGGTGGCAAGTAGCTGAAAAACCTTTCGACAGAGAATGCTATGTATGTCTCACTTGCGAATTGAACAAACGTCTGCATATTCCCCGCAGATATTGATCCATTTCCGAAATAGCGTTCGCGAATCCTTTCTGAGATATTAAATGCTGTGTCAGGTGTGGAACTATATAATATTTTTTTCGGCACTAACATCTCCGGGAAGCTCGCTGTTATATTTATGATAGAGTTAAGAAAATACGGTATCCCCATGACACCTTCTTCGTTTGTGACGCCGAACATAACGTCGGCTTCGTGGACTTCACCCTTCATGTACGCTTCTAGAGGATCTACTGTGAGGAAGTGCTCGCCCCCGAAATCTTGTTCTATCACCGGGACGAAGTTATAATAATTTAGAACTGTTCGTAGCTTCTAAACCCAATATACATGCGTCTGCATCTAGCAAGCTCATAGCGGGGACGCTTTGAAGGAATTTTAGGAGTTCAGTTGCGTTCTTAGTATCCTTACCAAGGATGAGACTGAGCTTGAACGCTCGCATACTTGGCTTGTACGTGATCGCAAATTCTGAAGTTGGCGATCCACTCATACATATAGCTCTTTGGAAAAGGCCTTTGCTCATTGGTGATATGAGATGTAACGACACGGAATCACTGCCTGCGCTCTGACCCATAATCGTGACACTGTCAGGGTTGCCACCGAAATATTTTATATTGTTGTACACCCATTTCAGAGCCAAGACTTGGTCTTTCAAACCCATGTTACCTGGAACTATTTCGTTGTCAAGGCACAGGAAGCCCAGCGCGTCAAGTCTGTAGTTTATTGTTACTACAACGACATTCTTCTCAATGAAAAAGTCAGGTCCGTAACTACTCGTATCACCTGATCCGGTTTTGAAGCCTCCTCCATGGATGAAAAATACCACTGGATATTGAATTTGTGATTCAGAGTTAGGAGTGTAGACATTGAGGAAGAGACAGTCTTCGGAGCTATTGATGTATTTTCCTGAGAATGTGTCATATTGGGGGCATACAGATCCGTGTTCTGTTGCGTTTCTGATCCCCTCCCACGGTTCAGCTGCCTGAGGTGGCTGCAATAGATAAATTAATCGGTAAAGTATATTTAGAAGTGGCAGACCCATATTACGGACAGTTTTTTTGCACAATATGACTTAACTAATGTGACCAAAATAGTACGTCTCCGAAGTAGCAGTCTACTCTTACATTTCAGATGGTGAGTAAGATTAAATGTTTATATGCGTAGGTACCCTAAAAGTTATAGCACTTTATGATTGCTTTGTTTTTCTAAAACAATTTATTTTAAATTTTTTTTTTTTAATAAACACAAAAATATATGATGGCAATAGAATAAAAAGTACTACTCACCATGAATCTAAGATCACCGACAGGCGGTTGCGCATAAGGTATACCTTTAAAACTGTAGTAGGTAATGTTTGAAGGGACAGTTTGTAGTGTGGCACCTTCGAGTGTGCCCTCATTTACTCTCACTTGCACTGCATTACCGATGGTTATACTGTGGAAACATGGTCAGTTTTTAGTATTGATATAGCAATGACTGGCAAACGTGGCAGTGTGATTTGTAAGAGATGAACTCCCACCTCTTTTGAGGGTGAAAGTGAAGAGTGTCTTATATATGACGATAGTCAAACTCACTGTTTAACTTATTTATTACTTGGTCAGTTCATTGTGCCGAAGCATGTTCAACATGGTTGAGCCCTATTCTGTCCCTCTACACGAAGTCATTTTCAAATACTTCGAGCTTTACCCTCAAGAAAGTACTAGAAGTGTTGTATGCGGTTCGGTGCATAACATTGGAAGCTGCTGCATAAGAAAAGTAACCATATCACTTTAGACCCGTTCAAGAACTCGGAGTTAACGATCACGAACTACGGGATGTTTTTTAGCTGGGATAAGTCACGAAAAAAATAATCTATTTATGAGGATGTTCAATGTGCTTGTCTTGGTGGCCTAGTAGTAATAGCATTCGCGGTATGACTGCTGTGTTGAGGTCTCGGGTTCGATGCCCGGGTCGGGTAAAGTGATATTGGGGTTTTTGGAAATGGTCAGTATTAGCCCGAAATCTGGAATTGTACCCGGTATGGCGACAGGCTCGACCCCTATCACATCATGGGACGGTAATAAGCTCGGCGAAATGTGGGTGTACTAGGTTTACCTTTGCTTACCCCTTTGGGGATTACAGACGTTAGTATATTTGTATAGTTGTATCTTTAATGTACACAATGAACATTGGTTGAGTAGTGAAAATCCTATGTTATGCAATAGGATGCTTATCTAAACTGGATATTATCAATGTGTGGGTAGGTATAGTAAACAATTGTCTGCTAGGTGTATATTGTAATTGTAATCCAAACTCAATTTTAATTATAACACACAAGTTATTACAAGCCTTTAATTTGAAATAACTACAAATTATTCCACTTGACTTAATGATTTATATAAGTTCAAGCAGAGATTCGACAGTAGTACAAAAACCGTCTATTGCACAGAATGATTTTGAAATGGCGCGTGCGTTTGCTCGAGCTCTTTTCACGCTTCAACATCTACTATGACTTCACGTAGACCATTTTTTTATCCTGTAGTAAGCGCAGTGCCGTCCAATTATAGTACCGAGTAGCGAGAGACAGTCTATCCCTCGCTACTCAAAACAATCATGCCGGCCTACTTCTTCGCACTACGCCATGGGCAAGAAGGCGAAGAAGCGGTCGAGAGTCTAGTGTCAGAGTACTCAGAAGACCGCAAAGCGCCAAACATCGTACCCCAACTCTAGACCCTTGAAAAAAACCATGCCTCCTATACTAGTTTCGCCCTTCTATATACACAGTCAGGTCATAAGTATTGTCACACAGTAAAAACTTTTATTTTAGAATGCTGGCCACAAAAAAGTTTATTGAATTCGAATTTCAAATTGTTCATGAAAATAAAAATGTATACTTTTTAGAATTTTACTCATTTTTAAATATGGAGTGGACGCTTAAAGAAACCGTGTTGCAGTAATTGCGTTGCATCGTTGCGGTTACGCGCCAATTCAAATTTTTGACATACTGAAAAATTTGAATATAACCAAAAGATTCGTTTATCGTACCATCAAACGATACAATGAAGACTCTAGTGTAGATGACAGGTCAAGAAGTGGTCGCCCTCGGTCTGTTAGGACTCCAGCAGTGATAAAAGCTGTGAAGGCGCGAATTCAAAGAAATCCCAAACGTAAGCAGAAACTGTTGGCCCTTCAGATGGGGTTAAGCAGAACCACGGTGAAAAGGGTGTTAAATGAAGACTTAGGGCTTCGGGCATATCGAAGAAAAACAGGACATCGTTTGAATGCTCGTCTAATGGACCTGAGACTGAAGAGATGCCGCGCTTTGTTGAAGCGGTACGCGGGAAAAAAATATCGGGAAATTCTTTTTTCAGATGAAAAAATTTTACCGTAGAAGAGAGCTACAACAAACAAAATGATAAGGTACGCACACAGTAGTGAAGAAGCGAGCAACCGTATTCCGCGTGTCCAACGAGGTCATTTTCCATCCTCGCTCATGGTATGGTTAGGAGTTTCTTATTGGGGCTTAACAGAGGTACATTTTTGTGAGAAAGGTGTAAAAACGAATGCAGTTGTGTATCAAAATACAGTCCTGACGAACCTTGTGGAACCTGCTTCTCATACCATGTTCAATAACAGGCACTGGGTATTCCAACAAGATTCGGCGCCAGCTCATAGAGCGAAGAGCACACAAGACTGGCTGGTGGCGCGTGAAATCGACTTCATCCGGCACGAAGACTGGCCCTCCTCCAGTCCAGATTTGAATCCGTTAGATTACAAGATATGGCAACACTTGGAGGAAAAGGCGTGCTTAAAGCCTCATCCCAATTTGGAGTCACTCAAGACATCCTTGATTAAGGCAGCCGCCGATATTGACATGGACCTCGTTCGTGCTGCGATAGACAACTGGCCGCGCAGATTGAAGGCGTGTATTCAAAATCACGGAGGTCATTTTGAATAAACTTTAGTGTCATAAGAATCTATGTTTTGTTAAGTTCATTTTGATATATAAATGGTTACATAATGAATAAACTTGTTTCAATTATTTTATATTAAACATGTGACAGAATTTATGACCTGACTAGGTATAAATTTCAATTTAAATGAAATAAACTCACCAACACACGAAGCCACATATTATAGTCTCCTTCAGTAGCATTGTCGAGGAGCTGTGTCTACGAATTGTCGAAATTCCATCGCATATATTTACTCGTATGCGGCGATGATTAGGGTTCAATAATAAATTGTTTTTTTTTTATTTTATCGACCCTCGCCGTCTCATATTCACTGTGAGTCAACCTTAGGTGTTAGTCACATGCACAAACGGTATGCAGCGGCTTTGCTGTGCCCTGGCATTGCAGAAGTCTATGGGCGGCGGTGACTACTTTCCATCTGGTGGCCCGTCTGCTCGTCAAGAGGTCTGGCTTCTGGCAACGGTCGCGTTTCTTGGTTGATCACAGTTCATAGCACTTTTGTCTATTAATGTGATCTGAGTTACTCGTTGTCAGTTGTTTGTAAATATCTGTGGTTAGATTGTGGGGGTAAGACTCATTTATCAGACATAATGGCGGTATTTCATAAATATCTGTGGGTAGATTGATTGACACCAACCGAGTGGGGGTGAAGATTTGCAATAAAATACAGCTCTCGAGAGCTCCGGAATACAGTCCATTCTGGGACTGTGCACAGTACGGATGTATGATGTGCAATCAGTTCTTATCGTCCTATACCACTATTGGTCTGGCAGCATAGCAAAGCAGTTCAGCATACAGAGTTATGCTGACCGTGCGCACTTGGGACTAATTGGTATTTGGTTCATCCTGACATGGAATTACAATGGGCACTGAGGTGCGTAACCGTGATCATTAAATTGATCAATACAGTGGTGATCATAGTTTATGTGCCATTTAAGGTACCCACCTTAAATAGCACTTTGATGTGTTTCTAATTATACATTATTTCGACATATCGCATAAGTTTTAACCAGCGTTAGAAACGTAAGTGTCCGAAAATATAGTTTACTGGCTGACCTGTGTGAATAAGTCGCACCGATTGGCAGTTACGTAATATAATAAAGTTGATATAAGTAAATGTAAACATTAATTTATTTTAAATATATATTTACATAATAGTAAATAGATATACAATAGATGGCGCTTCCTAAAATCATCACCATCATAATCAACAGCAATATCCCAAATCAAGTAATTTTCCTGTGAGAGTGGTTCCTAATTCGAGCAATTCATACCGTGAACCGAAGTGTGTACAGAGTGACTCTACCAGATTAAAATAGAGTGATCCTGGACAAATTCTAAATAGTGTGTGTGATGTACAGTTTTTGTCTTTTAAGTTAGAAAGTACGGAACTCTAATCTAGTGATGTGTACACACTTGTCGTTTAACGTCTTCGACACACGGAATATAAGCTGTTCAAATATCGATGCACAGACGCTTGTATAATATTTCGTTCAAATATTTATTTTTCTATCATTAAAACACTTCAATGCTACCTAAATTACTTTAAAAAAATGCAAATGTCTTATTGTTTCAAACCTAGTCAAGTTAATACTATAGTGAGTCTTTTTTTCTTAGTCAAAATGGCGAATTGGCGGTAGAGCAATAAAAGATCGTAATAATCTAAATAGTTAAGATGGCTATCGCAGTGTTGGACGACCCTTGGAACTGGAAACTGCTGGATGCAGGCTGCGTCCGACAGTTTGGTCTGGAAATCTTTAGGGGAGGCCTACGTTCAGCAATGGATGTCCAAAGGCTGACGAAGAATGTATAGAATTTCAGGATTGAATACATATTTTGATTTGGCTGTTGAATGAATCTATTAATCACAAGCATTTGCTCGCTGATTAACCCGCGTAAAATGTATAGATTGCAGAGTTAAGGAGATTTAAAAAAAGGAATCTATGTCCGTCCTCCAGGTTATAGGTATTCTCATAATAAATCTTTTTTTTTTTTTTTTATTCTGTCGCGGCATAGTGACCACACTGCGCCTGATGGTAAGCGCAGTGCCGTCCAGATAGAGTATCAAGTAGCGAGAGACAGTCTATCCCCCGCTACTCAACACAATCATGCCGGCCTGCTGTTTAGCTTCTTCACATTACGCCTAAAGGACCCAGGATCATAGGAAGGAGGGAACACGGTAGCTGGCAAACTGTTCCACAGCTTGATGGTGCGGCAAAAATACGAGTTTGCGAACCTCTTGGTTCGGGCCGGGGTAGTAGATACCACGAAGCTGTGGCTCCGCAATCCAGTACGCGTGGTTCTGGTATGGAAGGGAGAGGATGGGGTAAGATCAAACAATTCTTCAGAGCATTCGCCATGATACAGACGGTAGAACACGCTAAGCGAGGAAATATCCCTACGCAGCTGTAGCGGCTCCGGGCTGTTACTCACGTCTGCATCATTCACAATGCGGATGGCCCGCCGCTGCAACCCATCCAAGGCATCGAGAAGGTACCTTGCAGAACCGTCCCAGAGGTGCGAGCAGTATTCCATTCTCGGCCACACCTGCGCTTTATATAAGCGGTAGAGCTGACCAGGCGTGAAAAACCGCCGCACCCTGTTCAGGATTCCGACCCTGCGTGAAGTGGCGGATATTACGCCCTCGATGTGACTCCTTGGATTAAGATCGCAGCGGATATCCATACCTAGGACACTAAGGTCATTCCGCATTGCGAGTGGAACACCCTGAAGAACGGGGATGGGAGAAAACGGAGACTTCTTGCACGAGGACGCGCACACCTGGGTTTTCTTGGCATTAAACTCAACCCGATTCCTGGTACCCCATGATGAGATGAGATCCAAGGTCTGGTTGAGCTCAACGACAAGATCCTCGCGTCTCCTCTCAGTATCCGCCCGGCAACCAGGCGGCTTGCTGCTATAACGCCCATGAACCGTGATGTCGTCTGCATAGCAATGAATGTTGCCAAGCGACAACATATCATTGATATGCAGAAGAAACAAGGTGGGCGAAATCACAGAACCTTGTGGTACTCCGGCATTTACTGACATGAGCTGCGAAGCGTGTCCATCAACGAGGACACGTATTCTACGCTCATGCAGAAAGCCGGAAATCCACTTGCACAGGTTGTCGGGCAGACCGTATGCCGGGAGCTTGTCAAAATTGGTTTATCGGTTTATCCGTGAAAACGTAACATGCAAAATCTATCGACCCCTAATTCACCTACTTAAGGGTTCAATTTTGAAAAACGCCGATACACGTGTACATTACACTTATATCTTACGTATACGAAATTTAGTATTTCTCACTTTGAAAATGACGAACTTTCGGACCACCGTTTTTCCCTTATTTTTCTCCTTAGAGGTAAAATTTTCGAAAATCCTTTCTTAGTGGATGCTTGCAACATAAAGAGCATCAACTGGTAAAATTTCAAGTTTGTAACAACAGCGGTTTGTGAATCAGTCAATCGGGGCAAGTAATTGTATATTGTAATAAAACGAAATATACGGATTCTATCGCGGTTTATTTTACTTTTTTAACCCGACGTTTGAAGGCTATACAGCCTTCATGGTCACGGGGGAGACTGAGTTGTATGTCGTCGCGAAAGTATAGTGCAATGTTTCTGAAACAATGTTAGTGAATCGTCGGGTTAAAAAAGTAAAATAAACCGCGATAGAATCCGTAAATTTCGTTTTATAAAATGTATAATATTCGCGTAAACATAAGAAACCATTAAGTAATTGTATATTAAGATTTATGATCAGTTCAGATTCAGTTTTGAATACAGATTTCCATTCTTCATGAAATATCAAGTTCCTACATTTTAAAGAAACATTTTCAACTCTAGACTTGATTTTAAAACTAAACCGTAAAGTTATTCCTAACACAGTCCTATTATTAGATAAGTCGCAAAAAGTCTGCTACTTTTTAACAGTATTTCAAAGCTTAAAAATGTTACTAAAGCTCCAGCGCTGACACTTGCATTTAAATATAGACCTTAAATCACAAGAATAAAGAACTAAAATCAATTAATACAGTGTTCCAGCAAGATTGAAAATATTTTCGAAGAATGTGACCGAATCGCCGAGGTAGTTGTTTCCAATGATTAGAGTATCATTGGCGATGTTCACATATTTCTTATTCTTCGCGTCATACTCTGGCCACGTCATGTTAAGTGAACAGTCCGGGGTTGGGTTCCTGAAATAATTGCGAAGTATGAGGGTTATCGATTTGGAAATTTAATCTTTCTTGTTTTGGCTTCATTTTATTCCCATTTATTTGGAATAAATAAACATTCATACATATACACAGTCACGCCTATAAACCCCGAGGCCAAACGTACCACTGTTTTATTCCAACTACTGGAGGCATGGCTATAAAACGGACTAGTGTTGCTTGCCATAGTAAAATTGTAAAAAAAAATTATAATTTTTTCTTTTGACACAATTTTGTTTGGTTTTCGTTATTAATAATTTATAGGTATCAAGTGTCATACTAGTTCATAATATTTGTCTTTGTGCATAAGCAGGTGACGTCGCAGCAGTTTTACTATGTAGTATGTCATTTTTTGCACAAAGCAGCTAACTTGAGCAAGCGTCCAGCGTGACATGTACGTACTCTAATTTATTTATTTCCTAAACTAATTCAGATTCCTTTCTGCATTTTTTATGGCATAATTTATAAACATATAGCTTTATTTTGCAGTAAAAATAAAAATACCTCGATGGCGTAGTTGTAATTGCGCATGCGTTACGATTGCTGTGCTGAGGTCTCTGGTTCGATCCCCGGGTCGGGTAAAGTGATATTGCGTGTTTCTACCTAGAAATACTCAGTATTAACCCGGAGTCTGGAATGGTGCCCGGTGTGGCGATAGGCTCGCCCCCTATCACATTATGGGACCGAAATTCGGCGAAAAGTGGGTGTACTGGTTACACCTCTGCCTACCCCTTCAGGGATTACAGGCGTGAGTGTATATGTATGTAAAAATAAATATATTTAAAATGGTTGAAGTTATTAAAAAAATAATTGAAACATTTACGTCCGGTTTATAACTAGAAAAAAACAAATTTAGAATCCGAGCCCAAAATCAAAAAGAACAGCAAGTTTTCTATAAAAACTACTACATTTATTATAATTTATTTCGATTTGATTTGATTTGACTAAACCTCAAATGAAAAAAAATATAATGTGTACACGTTCATATGAACTCGATGTATAAATATGCCCAATATGAAAGAACTTCAGAACTTCACTTTTTCTCGTTGTCCGCTTCATGTGTAATGCCCTTATTGTAATTGCATTTTAAATTACTCAATGCTTCCATTGTACTGCGTTTCATAGTGCAAGTATGAAAGTCAATCATTTAAATTTTGATTAATGGATTGATGTAGGGACACATCCCTACAGTTATTTTCTAAAACACCTTCGATATTTCTAATAAATAGGAACTACCCTAACAGGTATGAATACCTATTTATTTCCCGACGTGTCAACGAAGTTGCATTGGCTGTGGACACGGGTTGACTTCAGTATTGCGCGATAAGGTCTAAAAACCACCACCTAGTTGTAATCAATGTGGTTAAATTTCTACGTAAATGTACCTAATAAGGAGATTTGTACTTTTTTTGTTGTCGCGGGGAAAGCGTTTTATTATTGACACCCGCTCCGAGATTTGTACCTAACTTCACGATTACGGTTACTCTATATCTACTTAATAACATAAGAATAAATGATAATATATTAGGTCTACTTACCCATACTTTATGAAGTTGGAAAAAACTGTTGAAGTCAGATTCACAAATGAATACTCAGTGCTGTTTAACTCAATAGGCATGCTAGGAGAGTGGGGCTGGAATAAATAACGCAGGTCGTCAGTATGTCCTGCAGCATATATCCCGTATGGGACACCCTGAAGTCCGTAGTAGTTTCTGTTGGAGAAACTCGAGAACAAGTATGAATATCTATGACAACTATATGATGACAAGTAGCTGAAAAACCTTTCGACAGAAACTGCTATGTAAGTCTCACTTGCGAATTTAACAAACGTCTGCATATTCCTCGCAGATATTGATCCATTTCCGAAATAACGTTCCCGAATCCTTTCAGCGATATCAAATGTTGTGTCAGGTGTGCAATTATATAATATTTTTTTCGGCACTAACATCTCCGGGTAGCTCGCTGTTATATTAATTGTCGAGTTAAGAAAATACTGTATTCCCAAGACACCTTCTGCGTTTGTGACGCCGAACATAACATCGACTTCATGGACTTCACCCTTCATGTACGCTTCTAGAGGATCTACTGTGAGGAAGTGTTCGCCCCCGAAATCTTGCTCTTTCACCGGAACGAAGTTGTAATATTTTAGAACATTGGAACTGTCCGTAGCTTCAGAACTCAGCAGAAAGGCGTCTGCATTTACCAAGTTCATAGCAGGGACGCTTTGAAGGAGTTTTAGGAGTTCAGTTGCGTTTTTAGTATCCTTACCAAGGATGAGACCGAGTTTGAACGCTCGCATACTTGGCTTGTACGTGATTGCAAATTCTGAAGTTGGCGATCCACTCATACATATAGCCCTTTGGAAAAGGCCTTTGCTCATTGGTGATATGAGATGTAAAGCCACCGAAACACTGCCGGAGCTCTGACCCATAATCGTGACACTGTCAGGGTTGCCACCGAAATATTTTATATTGTTGTTAACCCATTTCAGAGCCAAAACTTGGTCTTTCAAACCCATGTTACCTGGAACTATTTCGTTGTCAAGGCACAGGAAGCCTAGCGCGTCAAGTCTGTAGTTTATTGTTACTACAACGACATTCTTCTCAATGAAAAAGTCTGGTCCGTAATTACTCATATCACCTGATCCGGTTTTGAAGCCCCCTCCATGGATGAAAAATACCACTGGATATTGAATTTGTGATTCAAAGTTAGGAGTATAGACGTTGAGGAAGAGACAGTCTTCGGAGCTAGCGATGTATTTTCCTGAGAATGTGTCATATTGGGGGCATACAGATCCATGTTCTGTTGCGTTTATTATACCCTTCCATGGTGCAGCTGCCTGAGGTGGCTGCAATGAATAAATTAATCGATAAAGTTATTTAGTATTTAAGTTTATTTATTTTTATTTATATTCATATTACGGACAGTTTTTTGCAAAATATGAATTAACTAATGCGACCGAAATAGTACGTCTCTCAAGTAGCAGACTACTCTTACATTTCAGACGGTGAGTAAGATTTCTGGAGAATTAAATTTTTATATACGTACTCTGAAAGTTATAGCACTTTATGATTGCCATATTTTTTTAAACCATTTATTTGAATGTTTTTATACTTAATAGGGATTAATTTTATATTTTTTTACACATAAAAATTTATAAGATGGCGATAGAATAAAAAATACTACTTACCATGAATCTAAGATCCCCGACAGGCGGTTGCGCATAAGGTATACCTTTAAAACTGTAGTAGGTAATGTTTGAAGGGACAGTTTGTAGTGTGGCACCTTCGAGTGTGCCCTCATTTACTCTCACTTGCACTGCATTACCGATGGATATACTGTGGAAACATTGTCATTTTGTAATATTTTAATAGAAATAAACTTTGCCTGAAAAAGACAAACCACCCATTGTGATGTGTAAGATATTAATGCTGGAGGTAGGATATTCATATCCGCCCGGATAGCGACCACCGTATACAGGGTGTAAAACCCACCATAGTGGCACACGCAACTGTTCCGGGATCAGCCAGTGTTCATCGGGTTTTTGTCATTGGTCTAGAGTTGAGGTACAATTTTTGGCCATTTTGTGGCCTTCTGAGTACTCTTGACACTGAAACCTCGATGGCTTCACCTTATTTCCCCATGGCGTAGTGTGAAGAAGCAGGCCGGCATGATTGTGTTGAGTAGCGGGGGATAGATCGTCTCTGGCTACTCGATACTTTAATAAGACGACACTGCGCTTACACTTGGTCACATAACCGTGCCAGGATAAAAAAATGTAAACAATGAATATTGTTTGAGTAGTGAAAATTCCTTTGTTGTGCGATAGGACGCTTATCTACACCGGTTATTATCAATGTGTGGGTAGGTAAACAATTGTCTGCTAGGTGTATATTGTAATTTTAAGGCAAAATCAATTTTAATCATAACACAAATTATTATGAGCCTTTCATTTTAAATAACTACAAAATTATTACACTTATGAAATGGTTTTTATATATTCAAGCAATACGTCACTAGTATAAAAACCGTCTAACGGACCGAATGATTTTGAAATGGCGCGTGCTCGAGCTCTTATCACGCTTCAACAACTACTGTGACTTGACGTAGACCATTTTATCCTGGCACGGCAAAGTGACCACACTGCACCTGATGGTAAGCGCAGTGCTGTCCAAATAGAGTATCGAGTAGCCAGAGACAATCTATCCCCCTATGCCAGAAGTATCTTCGCATTACGCCATGGGCAAGAAGGTGAAGACACGGTCGAGGGTCTTGTATCTGAGAACCCAGAAGGCCGCAAACGGCTAAATATCTTACCCCAACTCTAGACCCACGACAAAAACCATTCTTCCTTAGAAACTAGTTTAAGTTGAACTGAAATAAACTCACCAACACACGAAGACACATATTATTTTCTCTTTCAGTAACATTGTCGAGGAGCTGTGTCTACGAATTGCCGAAATTCCATCGCATATATACTCGTATGCGGCGATGATTAGGGTTCAATATTAAATTGTTTTATTTATATTTTATCGACCCGCGCCGTTTCTCACATTCACTGTGAGTCAACCTTAGGTGTTAGTCACATGCACAAACGGTAGGTAGCGGCTTTGCTGTGCCCTGGCATTGCAGAAATTTATGGGCGGCGGTGACTACTTTCCATCTGGTGGCCCGTCTGCTCGTCTGCTAGCACTAAAAAAACAACCTGGAAAATATAAATGCAAAATGGACTTTTCTTGGCATTTTTTCTTTTGCTTTTTTTCTTTTTATTACTTTTTTATTTGGTATATATATAATCACGTAATATTCATAATACAGTTAGGAATAAATTTATAGCCATGAATAAGTCGCACTGATTGGCAGTTACGTAATATAATAAAGTTGATATAAGTAAATGTAAACATTAATTTATTTTAAAAATATATCTACATAATAGTAAAGACGTTAGTCTTATATGACAATAGATGGCGCTTCCTAAAATCATCACCATCATAAGCAACAGCAATATCCCAAATCAAGTCATTTTCCTGTGAGAGAGTGGTTCATAATTCGAGCAATTCATACCGTGAACCGATGTGTGTACAGAGTGAATCTACCAGATTAAAATAGAATGATCCTGGGCAAATTCTAAACAGTCTCTGGGATGTGCAGTTATTTGATTTAAATTGTATGTAATTAATTGATGTAAATATGACCAATTATTTTTTGCTTTTTAGACACAACGTCTGGGTTTTTTGAAGACGTTTTTATTTTTATTTAAAAAGTAATAATTTTTTTCTTCTTTTTTTCAAAGTTGTGAACTGGCGGTAGAGTAATAAAAGATCGAATAAATCTAAATAATGAAGATGGCGACTGTAGCGTTGGACGGTCCCCGGAACCGGAAACCGCTAGAAGGCCGCTTCTGACAGGTTGGTCTGGAAATCTTTAGGGGAAGCATAGGCATCCTGAACATACGTTCAGCAGTGAACGTTCAAAGGCTGTAAGAGAAGTAGAAAAAGAAGAATGTATAGAATTTCAGGATTCAATACATATATTGGGAGTTCCAAATGATCCCATCCCGGTCGTTGTCGAGGCAGCACTATCCCTGCCCAATCGCAATCACAGTTGTGCTCTGAACGCACGTCGACGTAGGACTTACCGGCGAGTCCAAGGAGCCCGGCCGAGGCTCAGATTTTCGATACACTAGTATATCGAGACGGCCCTAAACCTATTCCAGGCGACACGATGGTTTAATTGAAGCCCTTTTAGGAAGCGTCTTTGAGCTTAGCCGTTGACAAATTTTACGTTTTCGGGCTGGAGCGCCATACGCGCCGGCCACAAGGTTAGGTGCAGCTGCAAAAGCTACTATGAGCTAACAGCACATATCCATACGGAAAAAACCTCTTGAGTGAATTTATTAATTACAAGCATTAGCTTGCGGCTGCGCCCGCGTAAAATTTATAGATTGGAGAGTATAGGAGATTTAAAAAAAAGTAACCCATGTCTGTCCTCGAGGTATAGTTATTCTCTTACTTAATCTTATAAAAATTCGTTTATCCGTGAAAACGTAACAGGCAAAATCTATCGACTCCTAATTCACACACTTAAGGGTTCAATTTCGAAAAACGCCGATACACGTGTAGTTACATCTATATCTTACGTATACGAAATTTGGTATTTCTCACTTTGAAAATGACGAACTTTCGGACCACCGTTTTTCCTTTAATTTTCTCCTTAGAGGTAAAATTTTCGAAAATCCTTTCTTAGTGTATGCTTAAACATAACGAGCATCAACTGGTAAAATTTCAAGTTTGTAAGAACAGCGGTTTAGGCTCTTCATTGATGAATCAGTCAATCAGGGAGTAATTGTATATTATGATTTATGATCAGCAGTTCAGATTCAGTTTTGAATACAGATTTCCGTTCTTCATGAAATATCAAGTACCTACATTTTAAACTCTAGACCTGTTTTTAAAACTAAAGCGTAAAATTTATTCCTAACACAGTCCTATTATTAGATAAGTCGCAAAAAGTCTGCTACTTTTTAACAGTATTAAAATACTGTTAATAAGCTTAAAAATGTTACTAAAACTCCAGCGCTGACACTTGCATTTAAATATAAACCTTAAATCACAGAAATAAAGTACTAAAATCCACAGTTGATGTATATTTTTTCAACTAGAGCCGCTATCATGGTGAACTAGAATTTGCCCGTATTTAGCAAAGTTTGTGACAGAGTTACCGTTTGTTTTATCATTGAACACGATTTATGTTTTTTATACTCGTCACTTTTAAATCGAGGATTAATTCGTGTATACAATTAGTATTTAGAAAATTCCCAGATTCACCCTTCCCTTTCCTAATAGGAATTAGTACTCCTGTCCTTTAAGGCTGACAGCGCATACATGATACTTTCGGTATTGTGGATGTTCATGGGCGGTGGAGATCACTTAACATCAGGTGACCCACTGGCTCGTTTAGCAGACTGATATTGATTTAAGCGCCATTTTTCAATCAAAAAGTTCTTTTTGGTTTACGCGAAAAAATTCACTATAAAAAAAACTCTTGTGATTTTGTAGAATTAACATATTACTTGTGTAAGCACGTACTGCTTCTGTATGACTTATATTCATGCATTTGTGAGCCTGTTGTACCGGTCGAAAAAAGTACACAATAATATGCAGATTCCGAATTTGTATATAATATCCTTAGAGTATGTTAAATACTCTAAGATAATATCGGAAAAAATGACACTTAAATCAAATAGCCCACCAACCGTCGATATCTTCAATATAATACATATACACTCATGCCTGTAATACCCGAAGGGGTTAGCAGAGGTGTAACCAGTACACTCACTCATCGCCGTACTAGTTACATCTCTTCCTACTCCTTTGGGGATAACAGGCATGTATGATTTATTAGTAACTTTTGATACCAAAATTACTGGCAACACAGTCATGAATATAATTAACAAAATGAGGTCTGTGATAGACGACATTTTAAGTATACATTTATTTATTTCCATTCTTACAACTACTTTTACAGGGTATCTACCCTAATGCAGTAACGTCGACTATTAACATACAATTTAATAAAATAATTAATGCAGGAAACCGGACTCCCAGACATGTCTTATGAGTCTTAAACAAGAAACATTAATACAGTGTTTCAGCAAGATTGAAAATATTTTCGAAGAATGTGACCGAATCGCCGAGGTAGTTGTTTCCAATGATTAGAGTATCATTGGCGATGTCCACGTATTCCTTATTCTTCGCGTCATACTCTGGCCACGTCATGTTAAGTGAACAGTCCGGGGTTGGGTTCCTGAAATAATTGCGAGGTATGGGAGTTATCGATTTGGAAATTTAAACTTTCTTGTTTTGGCTTCATTTTATTCCCATTTATTTGAAATAAATAAACATTCATACATATACACAGTCACGCCTATAAACCCCGAGGCCAAACGTACCACTGTTTTATTCCAACTACTGGAGGCATAGCTATAAAACGGACTAGTGTTGCTTGCCATAGTAAAATTGTAAAAAAAAATTATAATTTTTTCTTTTGACACAATTTTGTTTGGTTTTCGTTATTAATAATATATAGGTATCAAGTGTAAAACTAGTTCATAATATTTGTCTGTGTGCATAAGCAGGTGACGTCGCAGCAGTTTTACTATGTAGTATGTCATTTTTTGCACAAAGCAGCTAACTTGAGCAAGCGTCCAGCGTGACATGTACGTACTCTAATTTATTTATTTCCTAAACTAATTCAGATTCCTTTCTGCAATTTTTATGGCATAATTTATAAACATATAGCTTTATTTTATAGTAAAAATAAATATAATTAAAATGGTTGATCAATATTAAAAAAATATTGAAACATTTACATCCGGTTTATAACTAGAAAAAAACAAATTTAGAATCCGAGTCCAAAATCAAAAAGAACAGCAAGTTTTCTATAAAAACTACTACTTTTATTATAATTTATTTCAATAGTAAAATAAAATTCCAAAAAACCCTTCCGTCATGTAGATCAATTCTCTAAAATACCATAATATCTTAACAGCTAAACCTCAAATGAAAAAAAATATTATGTGTACACGTTCATATGACCTCGATGTATAAATATGCCCAATATGAACGAATTTCAGAACTTCACTTTTTCTCGTTGTCCGCTTCATGTGTAATTCCCCTATTGTAATTGCATTTTAAATTATTCAATGATTCCATTGTACTGCGTTTCATAGTGCAAGTATTAAAGTTAATTACTTAAAATTTGATTAAAGTGTCCTTACAGTTATTTTCTAAAACACCTTCGATATTTCTAATAAATAATACCCTAACAGGTATGAATACCTATTTATTTCCCGACGTTTCAAGAGAGTTGCATTGGCTGTGGACACGGGTTGACTTCAGTATTGCGCGATAACAACCTGTTCCCTAATCTAATAAATTAAGAAGATAAGGCCCACCTAGTTGTAACCAATGTGGTTAAATTTCTACGTAAATGTACCTAATAAGGAGTTTGTACCAAACTTCACCATTACGGTTGCTCCATATCTACTTAATAGCATAAGAATGAATGATAATATATTCGGTCTACTTACCCATACTTTATGAAGTTGGAAAAAACTGTTGAAGTCAGATTCACAAATGAATACTCTGTGCTGTTTAGCTCAATGCTAGGCATGTTAGGAGAGTGGGGCTGGAATAAATAACGCAAGTCGTCATTATGTCCTGCTGCATATATCCCGTACGGGACACCTTCAACTCCGTAGTAGTTTCTGTTGGAGAAACTCGAGAACACGTATGAAAATATATGACAAGTAGACGATGGCAAGTAGCTGAAAAACCTTTCGACAGAAACTGCTATGTATGTCTCACTTGCGAATTTTACAAACGTCTGCATATTTCCAGCCGATATTGATCCATTTCCGAAATAACGTTCGCGAATCCTTTCAGAGATATCAAATGCTGTGTCAGGTGTGCAATTATATAATATTTTTTTCGGCACTAACATCTCCGGGTAGCCTGCTGTTACATCTATTACGGAGTTTAGAAAGTACGGTATTCCTGTGACAGCTTCTTCGTTCGTGACGCCGAACATAACGTCGGCATCGTGGACTTCACCCTTCATGTACGCTTCTAGAGGATCTACAGTGAGGAAGTGTTCGCCCCCGAAATCTTGTTCTATCACCGGAACGAAGTTGTAATATTTTAGAACATTGGAACTGTCCGTAGCTTCAGAACCCAATAGAAAGGCGTCTGCATTTATTAAGCTCATAGCGGGGACGCTTTGAAGGAATTTCAGGAGTTCAGTTGCGTTCTTAGTATCCTTACCAAGGATGAGACCGAGCTTGAACGCTCGCATACTTGGCTTGTACGTGATCACAAATTCTGAAGTTGGCGATCCACTCATACATATAGCCCTTTGGAAAAGGCCTTTGCTCATTGGTGATATGCGATGTAACGCCACTGAAACACTGCCGGCACTCTGACCCATAATCGTGACACTGTCAGGGTTGCCACCGAAATATTTTATATTGTTGTTAACCCATTTCAGAGCCAAAACTTGGTCTTTCAAACCCATGTTACCTGGAACTATTTCGTTGTCAAGGCAGAGTAAGCCTAGCGCATCAAGTCTGTAGTTTATTGTTACTACAACGACATTCTTCTCAATGAAAAAATCAGGTCCGAAGACGTTTGTATCACCTGACCCGCTTTTGAAGCCGCCTCCATGGATGAAAAATACCACTGGATATTCTATTTGTGAGTCAGGATTAGGAGTATAGACGTTGAGGAAGAGACAGTCTTCGGAGCCATTGACGTAATTCCCCGAGAATATGTCAAATTGGGGGCATACAGATCCATGTTCTGTAGCGTTTCTTATCCCCTCCCAGGGTTTAGCTGCCTGAGGTGGCTGCAATAGATAAATTAATTAGTAAAGTAGTTCATATTTAGAAGGGGCAGACCCATATCATAGACAGTTTTTTGCACATCATTAATTAATTGCTTCGACCGAGATAGTACGTCTATAATTCTTTAGCAGTCTACTTTACTCTTCCCACATCTTCTCTCACATTTCATACGATGAGTAGTGTTTCTGGAGAAGTAAATAATGTATGGGTCGGTACTCTAAAACTTATAACCCTACATTAATTTCTAAAAAAAAACGTATTTCTATTGTTTTATATATTTAAGTCATCCCGGTCTTGGGTAGCCCGCATCCACCCGCTACCCGCCACCTTCTTCAAGTCGTCGGAACAAGACCGGGATGGTTGGCGTTCACTTGAGGAGGCCTACGTCCAACAGTGGACGGCAACAGGCTGATTATATAAGTGATATTTTTTTTAATGTATTTATAAGATGATTACATGGAAGGTGCACTCACCATGAATCTAAGATCCCCGACAGGCGGTTGCGCATAAGGCTAAGATCCCCGACAGGCGGTTGCGCATAAGGTATACCTTTAAAACTGTAGTACGTAATGTTTGAAGGGACAGTTTGTAGTGTGGCACCTTCGAGTGTGCCCTCATTCACCGTCACTTGAACTGCATTACAGATGGACATACTGTGGATACATGGATTTTGTAATATTGTTATAGCATTGACTGCAAACGAGCGATTGTGATGTGTAAGAGACACACGCAAAATCATAAGAATCGTGGATACCCACGATTCTTCAGTCCCATTTTTCTTCTTTAATGCCGGCGTGGGCTTGAGAATGGAAGTTGGATTTGGCCACTGGAAATCTCACTCACTACATGAAACGCAAGTTGTTACTTCACACATTGAAATTTTCGGATACTTCATTTACGGATGTTATCGCGGAAATTTTTTTTTAGTCCCAATATTTCGAAAGCTTCCAGCCTTCATGGTCACGAGGCATATAATTTTTTTTTAGTGCACTCCAATTTTTTTATTTTTTTTATTCCCATAAACTTTTGTACAAACAAGGTCCCCTGACTCCCAAACTAGGCATTAGCCTGTATTTTGGGCGTCAGTGTTCCTCCACAAAATAATAATCAGTGACATAATTTGGGATATAACATGTAGTAGTAACTATAAGTAAGTGTTATTTTACATGGTTCAGGCTCTAGGAGTTTGATTTTATTTGATATAATGTATTTGTAACACTTATTACACTTAAATTTTTGTTTAAAATTAAGTAAACTTACCAGCACACGAGGCCACATATTATCGTTGTTTTCGGTGACATTGTCGAGGCTTTGACGTATGTTTAACAATTTTCAGTGCATATATAAAGTGATAATTAGGGTTCAATATTAAATTAAAGATTCGTTCAAGTTAAAGCGTCTGAAAATATAGTTTAATGAGACAATTCATAATAGACTTTTCTTTACATTTTATAAAAATTGTTAGCAAAACGACTAAACACTGCACTGAGGAACTTTCTTAGAACTTTCTTAGAGACCTCCAGATATTTTAAGTAAACAGGGTCTACCCTAATAATAAAATGTGTGTATATAAATATATTTTTGTATACATGCTTAGGTCTCAGTATTGTGATATCGAAAGTTTCCCGTAGTCCCTGTATTAGGGTATTTACTATTATTAGAAATACCGAAGGTATAACGGAGGTAATAATGATAACCAAAGTGGCTTCCGCGCTCCGGGGTTCAGTTCAGAAGACTAGTGGTGTAGCAGTGCGTTGGTAGTGAGAACATTCGCGGTTCGTTCGCGGGGCTGTAAGTAATTGTAAACGGTTCAATGGCATTGTTCAGTTTAAAAGGGTAATGCTGGTAAATTAATTATAAAGAGAAGCCATAAGTGAATCCTGACATGCGTGTGTGTTAATATTAAGCACTGAGATGTGTAACAGTGTCGTGTAAATCAATCAATAAATTATAAACATTGTATTTGTGCCTTTTAAATATCCATCTTGTATAGTTTTGTTGATGTTATTTATTTTATTTTTTATTTATTTATTCTTTATTCAACACACACACAGTTATTACAGGTTATACCTAATTCAACTGGCGGGACTATAAAACAAATCTAGAGAAAAAAAGTAATAACAAAAACCTACAACTATCATTACATCCATACTAATACTATAAATGCGAAAGTAACTCTGTTTGTTTGTTTGTCAGTCCGTCAGTCCGTCAGTCCGTCAGTCCGTCAGTCCGTCAGTCCGTCAGTCCGTCAGTCCGTCAGTCCGTCAGTCCGTCAGTCCGTCAGTCCGTCAGTCCGTCAGTCCGTCAGTCCGTCAGTCCGTCAGTCCGTCAGTCCGTCAGTCCGTCAGTCCGTCAGTCCGTCAGTCCGTCAGTCCGTCAGTCCGTCAGTCCGTCAGTCCGTCAGTCCGTCAGTCCGTCAGTCCGTCAGTCCGTCAGTCCGTCAGTCCGTCAGTCCGTCAGTCCGTCAGTCCGTCAGTCCGTCAGTCCGTCAGTCCGTCAGTCCGTCAGTCCGTCAGTCCGTCAGTCCGTCAGTCCGTCAGTCCGTCAGTCCGTCAGTCCGTCAGTCCGTCCGTCCGTCAGTCCGTCAGTCCGTCAGTCCGTCAGTCCGTCCGTCCGTCCGTCCATCCGTCCGTTTGTTTGTTTGTTACCTTTTCACGACTAAACAAACGGCTGACCGGATTGTGATGAAATTTGGCAAGGAGATAGATTATATCCTGTAGAAGGACATATGCTGTCTTTTTTCTCAAAACATAACTTTGAAAGGGGTTAAATAAGAGTTCAATATTTGTATGGGAAATCTATCATTCCTCAAGTTAGGGATCTGAAAATTCATATTAAGGCTTTTGGTAGAAAATAGAAAAATACGTATTATAAAATTAGGAACGGGTCTTAATCGCTCAATATTTTAATGGTATAAATACCACAATTATTTCCCGACGTTTCGACCGAGTTGCATCGGCCGTGGTCACGGGCTGACTGGGTCAGACCCGTTCCTAATTTTATAATATGTATTCAAATCGCGAGAGTCTAAAAACAAAAGTTTTTGAAAAATCATCCCTGAAAGGGGCAAAGTGAGGTTAAAATTTTGAGGTATTCTTTAGATGCAATCTCAAGATTCAGGCACAACACCTGAGAGGCTGGACAATCGCTACAGGTGCCTCAGTGCAGAGGACAACTCCTTGGATTGTATACTTCTGCTCCCGAAAATAACCTCCACGCGGGCGAAGCCGCGAGCAACAGCTGGTACAACATAAATTAAACTAAGTGTAACAAATAACATATAACAAAATTTTTGCGAGCTCACTCCTGTTACATTTCAAAACATCCGTTTTAAGATGGACAACATTTATAGTTTTAACAGCTCGGGTGAGAGGCGTCTTGGCCAAGAGGTTAGTCCTGGCCGTCGGCACCGCCAGCAGCGGCGGGTGGCGCCGCCTCAGGCGGCGTTCCTAACACCTGTAGCTCAACCATGAGTTTGTGTCAAAAAAAAGGTTTTTTAACCGACTTCTAAAAAGGAGGAGGTTCTCAATTCGTCGGAATCTTTTTTTATGTATGTTCCCCGATTACTCGAAGACGCCTGGACCGATTCCATAAATTATTTTTTTGTTTAAAAGGGTATACTTCCCAGGTGGTCCCAATGGCACCTAGTCAGGATCTGATGATGGGATCTCAGACAAATCAAGGGCTACCTTTAAATTTTATAGGGACGCATTATTTGTTTTTTTTATTGAAGTTGATGTACTTTTTTAAAAAAAGAGGAGGAATCCTAAACTAATTATCTATAATAAATAAGTATAGTGTCGAATGTATTATGTAAAAAATTCAAAGGGGATTAAATATTAATTAATTGTATATAATTAGTGAGGAATAAAAATAGTTTATCGTTATTAGTTTTAGAGTATTTATTAGTATTTAAAGTCAGTGTTTATTTATAATTGGATGTTTAGATTATTGCAGTAAATTTTTTTTATGTTAAAAGGGGCAAACAGGCAGGAGGCTCACCTGATGGAAAGCAATCACCGTCGCCCATGAACATCTGGAACACCAGAGGGCTTGCAAATGCGTTGCCGGCCTTTTGATTATGTAAATGAAGTCAATAATTTTTTGCTTTTTATTTTCTGGGTGCTTTCCGAATTTGTTTTTTAGTTTCTGGTGGTTTTATGAAGGCGGTTTTTTTATTTAATGGTCTTTCAACCAAGTAGGTACGGAACTCTTAATCAAATGATTGTACACACTTGCCGTTTAACTTCGGCAAATCATTAGCACACAGAATATCATTTGCTCAAATATTGGTGCACAGATGCTCTCATAATACGTACATGCGTAATCCATGAAAAATTATGTTACTAAGGCTTTATTAAATTTAATGATTTCTTAAGTTTATGCGAATATTACATATTGGAAGTAAAACCCGACGCACGCTTTAAAAGCTTTACAGCCTTCGTGGTCACGGAACGGACTGAGTTGAATGTCGTTAAGAAAGTATAGTGCAATGTTTTCTACCCTCCATATAGTTGATTTTTAATTTTTATTTGTTGAAGTCCGATCTACAAAGAAAGAGCTCACAGTGTCATGAGGTCTGGCAGCGGGCCTTTTGGGTTCCGATTTAATTAAATGTATAAGTGGATCCCAGGCCGACGTTAGCTTGCAGCCTTCTTCTCTGTTGAAATTTTGATGGTTTTTAATTTCAATAGTCTTGCGTATCATACTAGGTAGGAATCGGTGTACTCTGGCAAGGATTTGTGATTTGGTAAATCGAAGAAAATGTTTGGAGCCTTCTTCTAAATGTTCAGCAACTGCAGCCTTCGTAGAGCGTCTGTGTTTCACGTCAGCCATGTGTTCTTTTACGCGGGTCCCTATATATATCTTTGTTTGACCGATATAAGAGTCCACAGTCACAGTCAATTTATATATGCCCGGTTCTTGCAGAGGTATATGACACTTAACAGTTGGTAAAAATTGACTAATCTTCTGCGGCGGCGGCGGCTTAAAATAATTTTTGATTGAAGCAGGCTTTAGTACATAGCCAATCTTGTCAGTGACACCTCATGTATGGTAAAGTAACCGAAACACGTTCGACTGTGGCTGGTTTCAATCGGTTTTTGTGATGACTGCGAGAAATTTGGAGCTTGTTGTCTTGAACTTGCTCGACATGTTGCAATTCAGCGGCCAGATATTCCTCATCACAGATTCCTTGTGCTCTCTGAAACAAAGATTTACCCACGGAAAATCAAAATTGAAATCAAAAGTCTAACTCCATAGTAAATTTGATTTTATTGTTAATGGAGTTACGCTGTTCTAAATATTTAGTTACTTTGTCTGATGGTTAAATTGTAAAAGTATCATCTACGTACCGTTTCTTAAATCGTCGTGGCAAGGGGGCTGTGCTTAGAGCTGTCTCATCGAAGTCTTCCATGAAAATATCGGCGACTACTGGAGACATGGGTGAGCCACAACAAGACTAGATCAGGGTATAGGCCTACGTGAACTAAACAAACCACTAACACTCCGACTAGACGACTCCACTGCTCATAATATTTATAATAACTAGTGGGCCCGGCAGACGTCGTCCTGCCCGTAAATGCAGCGCCACACGGACTGCAGCGCCATCTGCCGGGCTGATTTTTGAATCTAAACCATCCAGGGCGCTACCCAAACGCATACAAAAAAAATCATTCAAATCGGTCGTAATAGCCGTTTAGGAGGAGTTCAGTGACATACACGCGTACAGTAGAATTATATATATAAAGATAATACTAGCCCTGTATTAAACATTGGCCTACTGCTGGGCACGGGCCTCCTCTACTAATGAGAGGGATTAGGCCTTAGTCCACTCCAATGCTCACAAACTGGTAATGAACTGAACACCGGTACGCCGCGGGCGGTATTTTTTATTTCATTACTAACCTTCACACCGCTCAAGTTATTTTCTAAAATACTTCCCGATATTATTAGGATAGGTTCTTTTATTAGAAATACCGAAGGTATAACTGAGGTATTTAGGAGACTAGTTGAGGGTAGTTAATAATGACAACCAAAGTGGGAGTAGTAAATGTTTAATATAAAACAGAGTGCCTTCCGCGCTCCGGGGTTCAGTTCAGTTTTGTTGAGTGGAAGACGAGACGATAGCCAGTATATTTGTGGTTCGGTGTAGTAAGTGTAAATGGCAATTATAATGGTAATCAGTTCAATGGCGTTGTTCAGTTTAAAAGGGTAATGCTGGTAGATTAATTATAAAGAGAAGCCTTAAAGTGAATCCTGACATGTGTGTGTGTTGATATTAAGCACTGAGATGTGTAACAAGGTAACAGTGTCGAGTAACTAAATCAATAAATTATAAACATTGTATTTGTGCCTTTTAAATATCCATCTTTCATAGTTTTGTTGATGTTCCTAACAATATACCTTCGGTATTTATAATAAATGTGAACTACCCTAACAGGATTTTATTTTATTTTAGGGGATTAAAGTGTATGGAATTTCAGAAACTGCGAAATTCAGAATATCATTAGGGATACTTATTTAATCAAACTCTTAGCAGGCTCGCCCCTTTTATCCCTTATTGTAATAAGGGATAAAATTGTCACTGAACCGATTCTCATAAAATGTTGTATTAAGATATAAAAGATACAATTTAATTTTCAATTAATTTCCGTTTTATTTTAACTACTTGGCGGTTGTAAAGTTAGTGGTTTGTCTTTTAGAAAACATCCTTGGTTATTTCCTCGTGATAAATATTTTAAACACTGTGATAATAAAATAAATGAAAATTACAGCCTTCCTAAATACACCTTCAAATGATCATAAAAAAGACTGTAAAATTTTAATGTTTTTTCTAATTTCCTTTTCTTACACACACATACACTCACGCCTGTTATCCCCGAAGGGGTAGGCATAGGTGTAACCAGTACACCCACTTTTCGCAGAATTTCGGTCCCATGATGTGATAGGGGGCGAGCCTATCGCCATACCGGGCACAGATTCCAGACTCCGGGCTAATACTAAGAATTTCTAGATGGAAAAACCCAATATCACTTTACTCGACCCGGGGATCGAACCCGAGACCTCAGTACAGCAGTCGTAACGCTTGCGCAATTACAACTGCGGCACCGAGGCAGCGTTTTCTTACACCTGTATTTAAATAAGGGTTTTTCTGTACAGGTACCAATATATAAATCTGTATTAGTGTCTGTCTGTACATTTGAGTAATTTACCCGATGTTGCGTGAAATATTAATTTTATGGCTCATTGCCCCGAAAGTGTATTTTTTTTTTTTTGTGTCTGTCTGTTTGTATGTCCGGTTTTAACTCAAAAACGGGCAATCATCCTGAAAGGACATGGTCGAAAATGACCCCAAATCCGTTAAACATAACACTTGCACTATAATTATTTATCTATTTTATTATATTGAAGGTGAATATCTGTATCAAACAGACACTCTGCTTTTCAAAACAAATATTTTTAAAGCATTGTAACTACTAAATAATCAACGTAGCCGACATCTTTACCGAATTGTCATTTTTCAGCGTTCTATTGAATGGTTAGAGATGCACAACTTAATCCTATATATCTATCGATTATACTCAAATGTAATCGATTAATGAATTGAATTAATCGAATATATTCAAAATATTGTCGATTAATTCAATTGTTGCTATTATATTTTACATATTGATTTTAATAATAACGATATCAAATTAAGAGTGACCACACAAAAAATATGATTGAATGGGAGGAAACATATTTTCCACAATAGTCAATTGTGATTTTTTTATTATTCGGTCGTGAGTTATTAAATAAGTTATTGCTGTTTTTTACTATATGTCATTAATTTATTATACGGTATGTTAGTTTATGTACCTACTTACTTACCATATTTTGAAATATAAATACATAGATAGATAGCATAATTTTGAAAATAACTACCCTTTTCATCAGTGTAGTTATTTTTCTAGGCATCTAAGTGTCGTGTTAGCAACATCAACAAACCTATCCAAGATGGATATTTAAAAGGTACAAATACAATGTTTATGATTTTATTGATTGATTTACACGACACTGTTACACATCTCAGTGCTTAATATTAACACAAACGCATGTCAGGATTCACTTAAGGCTTCACTTTATAATTAATCTACCAGCATTATCCTCTAAGCTGAACTACGCGGCCATTGAACTGTTTACGCACTGATACACTTACTAACCCGCGAACGAACCACGAATATCCTGGCTATCACCTAGTCTACTTCACAAAACAACTGAACCGAACACCGGAGCGCGGAAGGCACTCTGTTTTATATTAAACATTTACTACTCCCACTTAGGTTGTTATTATTAATGTACCCCCAACTAGTCTCCTAAATACCTCCGTTATACCTTCGGTATTTCTAATAATAGGAAATACTCTAATAGTTGTAAAAAATAAATAACGTTGACAATCCAGTTCTATACTTAATTTATTTATACTCGATATTAGGAGAAATCGATTTTCGTATAAGCAATCGATATCGATTCAGAATCTACTCGTGTAGCATCCTAACTCCTTTTACTAATATAGGCAAGTAGTAGGTATCTATTAGCTATCTATACGTAGATTGTTTGTCTTAGCTTTATTAGAGCAAGTAAATAAATAAATAAAGTACTTATTGACTTATAATTAGTACCACGATATCTATAAATATGTATCTGAAATCCACTGGGCGTTGAAAATTAATAATAGGTATAGACTTAGGGTTGCCAGATAGAAACTTATCTAGGATAACGGTGTCGGGCCGTGGCAATAGTAAAAAATGTATAGGTAGATATCTAATTACATATCGAATATGTATTTATAAAGGAAAATGCCATTTATTTTAAAGTATGTACTTATATTTTTATTATTTAGGTATGTATGAGTTAAACTACTAAGTAGGTAATTAACGCCAGTTAAAAAAGCTTTGAAAACTAGTAGGTTTTCGGAATCCGGGACAATAAGGTCTACTTACTGGTCATGGGACAAGACGTAAAAATTCCAGGACATTCCCGGATTTCCCGGCCATCTGGCCAGCTTATATAGATTCAATTATAACCTCAAAATCTTATACATTTTTGTAATAATGGGATTATATCAAGTGTCTGTTTTATAAATAATATATGAAGATAATTTATGGACAATTCTAAATATTATAATCATTTTTTCATTGCTTTCGATTCTGGGGCGAATTATGTATGGATGCAGAGAAATGTCCTTTGAATACAATTAGATCATTCGACCGCGCATATTATAAGTTACTTTTATCCCGGAAAAATGTACCTCTCCCACGGGAAAATATATGAAGATCTAATAGCTTAAAATGGATTTTATACTTTTTCTTTCAAAAATAACTACAACGCGGGCGGAGCCGCGCGCAAGAGCTAGTTATCATATATATAGATATTGCGTTTTGTAGTCTGAACATAGTTTCATAGCAGACCATAACAGCTTGTTTGATAATGTGGTTCACAATCGTCGTTCTGTTTTTGGTAAGAAATATTATTATAATAATATAAGTGAAATTAATAAATGCGGTAGTTTCTTGTGTTTAATTTTGTACATAGAATATGTAACTGAATATAGGTACTATGCAAAAGGAACCATTTTTATTAACCGACTTCAAAAAAGGAGAAGGTTAACAATTCGTCGGAATCTTTTTTTTTTATGTGTGTTACCCGATTACTCGAAGACGCCTGGACCGATTCAAGAAATTATTTTTTTGTTTAAAAGGGTATACTTCCCAGGTGGTCCCATTGGCACCAAGTAAGAATCTGATGATGGGATCTCAGAAAAATCGAGGGCAACCTTCAAATTTTGTAGGCATAATTTGTATTTTATTGAAGTCGGTGTACTTTTTATGTAAAAACAGAATCAAAGTTGCTTCAAATATGAGTTCACAATATTTATTTTAAATATTGTTATGAGCAAAACTGGGTGCATAGTAATGGCCATTCTGAGAGGTGACGTCACGGCTTATCACGCATCCTTTTACTGTCATTTGACGATTACTTCTACCAGCAGATTTTAATGGCGTCTAATTTACTTATTTTTGTTAGGATCCATGAAATTCTTTCGATAATAGGTTTTAGATAATGTAACTTGTTAATTAAAATAATTGAATAATAGGTATATTAAAGTTAATTTAATTCGTGTTTGTTAATATGTTGGATACAAAAATACCTACTTCTACCAATATATGGTAAACTAGATGTTGCTCGCGGCTCCGTCCGCGTTGAGGCTATTTTTGGAAGGAAAGGTATACAATCCATGGAGGCATCTTTATCTATTACACCTTTCTATATTTGGCTATCCCATAGGATGCGTTCATTTTTCCGGGATCAAAAGTGGCATATGTCTTTTTCTGATCCCTAAACTACCACTATGCAAATAATCATGTCGATCCCCTGCTCTGGGAAAACTAAACTATCCCACGGGAACTATACATTTTTCCGGTATAAAAAGTAGCCTATGTGCTATTCCAGACTAGCTATCTACCTCTGTGCCAAATTTCAACCAGATCCGTCCAGCCGTTTGCAGCGTGATTGAGTAACAGACATCCATCCATCCAAACTTTCGCATTTATAATATTAGTAGGATTAATTACAACATTGACAATGTTACGCAATTTGACACACATTTGTAATTCGATACACAGTTGTTATTTTTTATAATTGTTCTGCTTGGCATAAGAGCTATTTCATTGCCAACATGATCAATAAATTAAATTTTCATTTAAGTATATATAAATAATAATATTTTTTTAATTTGCCATATATCAGACGTCTTCGAGAGATATAAATTATATATCTTATAACTTTCAACAATTTTTTACTCATGGTAAAATGGCACCAATACGTAGTAATTCCGACTGCTGAGACGAATGTCGTAGGTTCGAATCCCGCTCAAATAGAATACACTCGTGACCTATCTGAAGTTACGTGTGTATTCATTGTTAATTATAGCATACATTAATGGTGATGGAAAATATCTGCATACCTGAGAATTGTCATACGAACTTCAAAGGTATGTGAAGTCTATCAAACCACATTAGGCCAGCGTGGTCGACTAAGGTCTAACGCCTCTCCTTAGTTGAGAAAAGCCATATTCAGCAGTAGGAAAATGTTTAATAACGGGCTATTATTATTAAGTAGGTACTCCCATGTATCTCTGCCGTAGGGGGTAAAGGTGGTTTTTTTTAATATAATATAATACTAGCCCTGTATTAAACATTGTCCCACTGCTGGGCACGGGCCTCCTCTACTAATGAGAGGGGTAGGCTTTAGTCCACCACGCTGGCCTAATGCGGATTGGCAGACTTCTCATACCTTCGAAAAAATCTCAGATATGCAGGTTTCCTCACGATGTTTTCCTTCACCGTTAAAGCAAGCGATAATTAACATTTTAATACACACATAACTTTAGAAAAGTCAGAGGTGTATGCCACTTGGGTTTCGAACCTACGACTTTCGTCTTGGCAGTCCGTACCGCAACCAACTAGGCTATCGCTGCTCATCAATATGGTTTTTTTAATAAAAACTTTTAATGCAAAAAATGTCAAGTCAGCGTGTAATTGCTTGGGTCGAATTATTTATGGCCAGGTATTATAAAGGAATATTGACATAAATCCGTAGGGTAGTTGACACGATTTTTTTTATTAATTTAATCAACAAGTTACATTGCCTATTATCGAAAGAGTTTTATAAATCCGAACAAAAATAAGTTAATTACACGGCATTCAAATCTGCCGGCAGGGGTAGACAGTAAAAGGATGCAAGATATGACCCGTGACGTCATGGTTCTCAGAATGGCCATTACTGTGCCGTTGTGCGAGGGAGATAGTGATATTTTCCCACTACGCAACCATGTTTGCTCATACCAATATTTAAAATAAATATGAACTCAATTTTCAATCAATTTCCTTTTCTGTTTCCGCAAAAGGGTTTCTTTTGCGTATTATATTTGAACACAGGAAACTAATCTATTGCTTCGATGATAATCTGTGACATTTTATTTAAATTCCAGTATTGCAAAAGTATAGATATGGTAAGGGTACAAGTTGAGGAGGGAGTTTTAGAAGGTGAAATTTTAGTAGCGGTGACTGGTGACAAGAAATATTACAGTTTCAAAGGTATTCCATATGCTGAACCTCCTGTTGGAAAACTTAGGTTTTTGGTAAGCGATTTAAATGTAACTTTGTTATTTATCAATAAACTTCAAAATACAGTAATGTTATAGACTGTTTTGTGTCATCAGAATTTAAATAAATAACACAGTCACACATATCGCCCCGATCGCACACTAAGATAGGAGTCTTGTGTTGTGGGTATCAGGGACTACCAGAGACTCTCAGTCTCACAACACCCAAACCCCGGCCACAAATATCTGTCTGTCACAGAAACATTTGTCCCGGTGTGGGAATCGAACCCACGACCTCTCGTGTCACAGTCGGGTACTCTCCGAATACGCCACGGATGCTGTCAATTTTGTATGCTACTGAGCAATTAAGTTTATGTACGGCATTTGCAGGCTCCGCAGCCGCTGCGTCGTTGGAGAGGCGTAAGGTCTGCAAAACAACACGGTCCCATATGTGTCCAAAACCCTACATTTACATTCGACAAGAACCTTGGTACTGAAGATTGTCTATACCTCAACGTCTACACGCCAGATATAACGCCAAAGTGCGCGCTCCCCGTCATGGTTTACATCTTCGGAGGGGGCTTCGTGTTTGGCTCAGGAAACTCTAATGTATACGGACCCGATTTCCTTATAAGAAACGATGTTATCGTAGTAACGATGAACTACAGACTGGGGATTTTGGGGTTTTTGAGCCTAGGTATTAAAGAGGTTCCAGGGAACACTGGGTTGAAAGACCAAGTTGCTGCTTTAAGGTGGATAAAAAAGAATATTAAAAGATTTGGAGGAGATCCTGATAATATAACAATTTTTGGGCATAGCTCTGGAGCAGCTTGTGTATCGCTTCATCTCTTCTCTCCAATAACTAAAGGCTTATTCAAAAGAGCCATTGTGTTAAGCAGTGGGTTACTTAATGATGTATTCAGACCATTTGAGCAATGGAGGCGAGGATTTACCGTAGCCAAACAATTAGGTTTAGATTCAGTGAATGCCACAGAGGTCTTTGAATTTCTCCAAAGAACGCCCGTCGAAAAATTAAGAGTCCTTACTCCGAATATTCTTTTATCAGAAAGTGCTATGTACGATATTAGGATTCTAACTTACTTCACTCCAGTAGTTGAGACAGATTTTGGTGATGAACACTTCTTGATAACAGACCCTGTGAAGAACCTGCAGTTTGGTGATTTTGATTGTGTGGATCTGATTATCGGGCATACAAACAAAGAAGGGCTGGACACTGTAGTATCACATCAATCAGCGATGTTCAAGTACTATCCTCAGTATCCAGAATTACTTGTTCCTTTGAAGATATCACGCGAGTCATCGCCAGAGAAAGTTCTACATTTGTCTCAATTAGTCCATCAGTACTATTTCGGGAATAATTCAATAGATCTTTCGACTATTGACCAATTAACTGAATTCTATTCTTACTACAATTATGTGTTTGACATACATCGGTTCCTGAAGAGTTGGTCCGATAAATGTGGGAACACTTACTCATACCATTTCACGGGATACACAGACCGGAATTACTTTGGGAAGAAGGCTGCTAAGTTCAATGTAACTGGTGCTTCACATAGAGATGAGATACTTTATTTATTCAACGCAAATATGTTTCATTTGCCACTAAACAAAAATAGTGACGGTTTTAAGATAATAGAGAATTTTTGTACGTTGTTGACTAATTTTGCGAAATGTTCGTAAGTATATTTTGTTGTAACCTATCATAGTTTTAATCAATTAGAACGTTGCCTTAGCAGCAGTAGAACAGTTGGTTGCGGTACGGACTGACAATACGAAAGTGTATGTTCGAAACCCAAATAGCGTACACCTCTGACTTTTCTAAAGTAACGTGTATATGAAATGTTAATTATCGCTTGCTTTAACGGTGAAGGAAAACATCGTGAGGAAACCTTCATAGAATTCTTCCTAAGAATTCTTATACGAATTTCAAAGGTATGCGAGGTCTACCAACCCGCATTAGGCCAGCGTGGTGGACTAAGGCCTAACCCCTCTCATTAGTAGAGGAGGCCCGTGCCCACCTGTGGGACAATGTTTAATACAGGGCTAGTATTATTATTATTATTAGAACGTCGACTAACAAAAGCTAATTTTCATGACAGTTTTGGTTATAATGCACATAATAATTGTGTAATATTAGAGAGCATAATATGTTTTCCGTTTACATATTTAGTCCTAAAGCTGATTCCTTAATATCATAAATTAGTTCAGTATCCATGAAAGAGTAGGCAAATTTGCAAATAGTATAAACATCCACAATTACGGTACGCGTACGACACTATTGCGGTAATTTTAATGAAATCCCGTATTTCTTTCTGCACTTATCGTTTTGAATATTCAATAACTTGCATATCTTTAACGCATCATTGTCGTAAGTGTAATCTTTTTCATTTTTTCTAGAAATCCAACTCCAGACAACTCACTCGGAAAAATCTGGCCTCCACACAATCAAAACCGCAGTTATTTGCGGATCGACAAGCAGTTATCGACGTGCGTAGATACTTTCACCGGCCAGTTGGGATTCTGGAAAAATCTTCTTGAAACGGCTGGAATCGAATTTTAGAATATTCGTTGAATTTAAAATTTCAATGAAATGAGATTTACTTTTGATAGCTCAATGAATAAGAGAAATAAATGTACATATCACCCAAATTAACCTTCTATTCTCCTTTGTTACATTCCTCATCAAGTCCCTTAGCCTCAATAATCTGATGGCAGATTGTCGTAATGAGAATGTTTTATGGAATACTGCCAGGTGTACACATTATCTCAAATACACAGGCCCGTATAAGAGTCCCTCGTTTTCTTATTTTCCTCTTTGTGATTTCGTATATGTTGAATTGATATTTAATGACGTGTTTAAGTCCTGAATAATGTTTTCAAGTTTAAATGTTCACCATTCGCGATGTTGATGTTTTTAACTTGACTGAATTTCATTTGTATGTAAACAATTTTGTCTACAGCATAAATGAGTTTTCCTTAAAGGTTGGCAGCGTGCTTATAATTCTTCTTCTTTTTCTTGGCACGGCAATGTGACCATAATGCACCAGATGGTAAGCCTAGTGCCATCCAGTTAGAGTATGAAGTAACGAGAGAATTATTCCTTGCTACTTGACACAGTAATGCCAATCTGCTGAGTAGTTTCTTGACACGACGCATAAAGAACCCAGATTCATAGGAAGGAGGGACATGGTCGCTGGAAAACTTTTCCAATGCTTGATGGTGCGGCAAAAATACGAATTTGTGAACCTCTTGCGTGTATTCCATTCTCTGCCGCACCTGCGCTTTATATAAGCGATAGAGCCCACCGGGCGTGACAAACCGCCGCACTCTGTTCGGGATTCCGAAATTCTGAAAAACGATCTGATTCTTCTGGTATATTCGATGTTACGGGGTTCGAGATCACTATACCATTGACCTGTTTGTTCTTTAAAAAGAAAGTTAAAAAAGTAATCGCAAATTATGGTAAAAAAAAATTTGTTCTAATTGATATTTTCTAGATTTGAGAATAGGTCTGCTCTGTGGATTGGGGGCTCTGAAGCACTCTACCACGGTATACCCTGCCTGTCGTAAGAGGCGACTAAAAAGGGTTGTGGCTGCACAGTCGGGGATCTGTGGCCTTTACAAATATACTTATACTTAACGGTAGGCAGCGGTTTTGCTGTGCCCTGGTATTGCAGAAGTCTATGGGTGGCGGTGACCACTTACCATCAGGTGGCCCGTCTGCTCGTCTGCCTATTGAGGCACTAAAAAAAAAAAAAAAACTTATGTTCGTGGTGGGACCCCGAGTCGGGTGGCGGAAGTATCGCGCTGCTATATAATGTGGAGGGCAACTAGCCCTAGAAGATAAAATAAAATAAAATAAAAATCTTTATTCATCATGTAGGCATATAAAAAGCACTTATGACAGGTCAAAATACAAATGGGAATTCTCCATACGGAATGAGTAATCATGGTTAATAGCGTAGGACCTTGGAATCCACCGTCAAGGGCTGATAGGCAGGGATACAACGACGAGGATAGGACTGGAAAAGGAAAAAAGAGGATGATCGGAAAATTAAAGGAATCCTAATCTTCGGTAATGGAAGTGACGGGAGATGATGATCAGGAGAAGGGACAGGAACGGGAGAGGAGAAGTTGAAAGGAGACTGGACGGATTTGGAAGGAAAGTAATCCCTAGTCTAGCTAACACCAGCCTTTCACTAACTATCTAAGCGATGACGACCCGAAGAAGAAAGGCAGAAAGAAACTCCGGGCTTATTTTTTTCGTCATCAATTGTTATAACTTATTTTTCTCTCATTTTAATAAAAAAATTTATACATATTGTATCAATATATGGATTAATGCATACATAGCACCGCTAAAACACAAACTTTGATGATAGTATATAAAAAATCAAATTAAGGGGTGTATCATTGCATTAAATCCACATTTACAATGACCATTCATTGGCATACACCTACGATAAGACAATTTACATATAAAAGATAATTTAAAGGCAGACACTTTATAAACTGAACGATCGATCGGTCGTCTATTTTAATTAATTATCGTCACAGAAAGAAAAAATGTCAAAACAGAAAAATTATAGGTATATACAAATATGTATATATAGTTAAGGACCTTTAAGATTCATTGATTATAATTATAGGTATTGTAGTAATGTTATACATTCAAATATATGCCACAGTATCTTGGTGCAGTGTGCAGGACCGATTCCAAACATCCCTATCTGCTAAGAGAGAGCAAGAGACGAGCCGTAAGGCACCGCGCAGGGATTGTTCCGGCAGCAATCCAGAGTACACTCAGGATCCCCCAGGACCGTCCCACATGAGCTGCAGAAAGCTACCGTGGGGTTTTTAATCGGCACACCGACGTAGGAAAATAGGTTAGGGCCCCAATCCAGTAGTCCCCCGGATGAACTGGGTCGGAAGGTCGGTGAGTCAGGCATTACCATCTTTCCTCCCCTGAGGTCCTGAGGTCTGGAAGGTCCGAAAGGTATATTTGAGAATACGTATATTTTTTAATAGGAAAGTGACTATACCGCATATAGTTTTAAATGTGTTTTTTAACGCAAGCCCTGTCGATAGAAACCGTATGACCCCTGATAGCGACACCTCGGAACCACTATGGCACGTTTTTAGACTCGTTTCTTAAGTCCTTGTAATGTCACTATGAGATGACATAGTATTTTAAAATTTATTCCATGTTTCGTAAAATTTAATATTTTTATTTTATATTTTAAGGCTGTAAGTTTTAATTAGATTCAATCGTATTTATACAAGTGCTAAATATATTATAATGTTATTTACATTTTAGACCTACATTGCCCATCTGAATATCAGCTAAAGCAGAGATATGGTGATAAAATTTAAAAATAAGTAAGTAACAATAAAAATAAATGGTGTAGGTAAAGTTTGTGATAATCCACAATCCTCCGCCGTTCCATTAAAACGGTTTCTAATTGCTCAGACCGTACATACTGCGATTTTAATCCGTATGGTGTATGTTATCAACTTTCCACGTTTATTGTGTCAGAGCCTAACAAACAAGTAAAGTATATTGTGTAAGCATTACAGCTTCACAGCCTGTAAGGTTTTATAATCTTTTAGCATGCTTTTTTAGCATGCATTTTTTATATTTAATATTTAAATATAGAATGCTATGAGAAAAATAGGGCCTGTGCTCCGTGTCAACAAAGACTTGGGTGTCTGGATGTGCCCTTTGCTCTACAACAGAAAACAGATTTGTGTCGTAAAGATGAAGGGACATTGTATAATTAAGAAAATATAAAGAATATTGCTATACTTTTTAATTGATTTGGAAAATATCCAACAATTGCCATCAGAAAATCTTAATATAATAACGAAAAATTTTAAAACAAGAACGAACCAAAAACTATACCTATACTTACAACTATACTTTCAACGGTAGGCAGCGGCTTTGCTGTGCCCTGGTATTGCAGAAGTCTATGGGCGGCGGTGACTACTTACCATCAGGTGGCCCGTCTGCTCGTCTGCCTACCAAGGCACTAAAAAAACACAAACACCACACTAATGACGTATTGGCACACGCTCGCATCTGGCGTAACAGAACATAATTTGATTCTTTCTTTGGCAAAATAAACTCAATAACTTATCAACTTAAATTTAATATATTATATTCGAATTCAGGCCATAATTAATTATTAAAAAATATCGCAACTCCGCTCATCGTTTAACAATTGCACCATCCACTTACTGTCACCGGTTTTAGCATACTAATAGCAATATTCCGTTTAACGTTAGTTATAACGAGGTTTCGGCTGGATCGACGCGACATTAAATATACTCCAGTGGTCAGTGGGCTCCATAGCTTTTTATTGTTCCTTGTCTACCGTTAAATTTAACTATTGGTCATTAAATACTAGACCAGTTTAAATACTAGTTTTTGGCGTAGAGTTTATTTATTTATGGGTACACCAACAGTATATATACTATATATAGTAAAGATCAATGGTTCCCAAAGTTGACTGAATAGTGTTCCACCTAAAAAAAAGTTCCGAACTCATCACTCGGTTGTCATGGTTGGTTGTCATGAATAAAAAGAGCATAACTAGATGACTGGAATGTTAAAATAAAAAAAAACTGAAAAATCTATATTCCTAGGCAGGAATAGAACTCGTAGATTTATAAAAAAACACTGTATTATTACACCATTCCATAGCGTGGCTAATAAGGAACGAATTCTGTGAAGCAATGATATACGGAAACTTAAGGAAAGAGCTAATTTTTAACAAAGTCTCTATTATAATTCGTATTTTTGCCGCACCATCAAGCTGTGGAACAGTTTGCCAGCTATCGTGTTCCCTCCCTCCTATGATCCTGGGTCCCTTAGGCGTAATGTGAAGAAGCTAAACCGCAGGCCGGCATGATTGTGTTGAGTAGCGGGGGATAGACTGTCTCTCACTACTTGATACTCTATCTGGACGGCACTGCGCTTACCATCAGGTGCAGTGTGGTCACATTGCCGGGCCATAATAAAAAAAAAAGTTTTTTAATACGTTACCTACCTATTAAACCTTAACTGTATGTACGGTGAAGGAAAACATCGTGAGGAAACGGTAAACGGTAGGCAGCGGCATTGCTGTGCTCTGGCATTGCAGAAGTCTATGGGCGGCGGTGACTACTTACCATCAGGTGGCCAGTCTGCTCGTCTGCCTATCCAAACACTAAAAAAAAAAAAAAAAAGGAAACCTGCATATCTAAGAATTCTTATAAGAATTTCGAAGGTATATGAAGTCTACCAACCCGCATTTGGCCAGCGTGGTAGACTAAGACCTAGTTCTTGGTGCTTCTTCTCAGACCAGTGGCCATTTCCGAAGCACCGGTAGACTTAGATTTTAACATTACTATGACATGTAAAAATTGCCCCTAGTGGCCTAATGTACGAAATAAACGATTTGATTTGATTTGATTTGATTTGAATCCCTGTCATTATTAGAGGAAGCCCGTGCCCAGCAGTGGGACAATGTCTATACAGGGCTAGTATTATTTTATTATTATATAATTATATGTGCGTTATTCCTGTTCCTATAAAGGTACCCCAATGAAACAAAGTATTTGAACGATTATTTGTAAGAACCTTTATTTCCCTTGCGTATTGTTTTAGTATTTTAATCAAAGCAAACGCCCTGTAATAGCTTTATTCTGCATGTTTATATAGGTCTGGAGCGCGTTTTTAGGTTACCAATTAATGTAATTAAATTCTTTCATACAGATGTGATCAAAGATGTTACTTTACAAATTGAGGGTTCTTTTGTGCGAGTCTTTATCTAATTTAGGGTACATTTAGAATTGAATGTACGTGTTTATTTCGCACAACCTCCGTGGCGCAACGGACGAGTAGCAGGTTGCGAAACGAGAAGCCGTGGGTTCGATTCCCGCAGCAAGACAAGTGTTTGCGTGACATATAGATGTTTGGTTCTGGTGTTGTGGGACCGTATTCCCTGGATCTTCTTGATACCCATTGACCTAGTGTGGGGTCAAGACTATGTGTGGGACTGTTGAGTGTAGTTATTTATTTTATGTAGTCTACTTTGTTTCTATACTACTTTTAAGTACATTACCACTAGAACTATAAAGGGCAGTTAAAAAGTTGTATTTATTTTTACTGTCATTCACAAAATTCTAAACTTTAACACAAATTTATCTAGATCTTTTTACGTTTTAAGATTTAACTATTAGCCTAATAGTTACGAAAAAAACAAAATTAATGTAGTTTGTTACTATTTGCAATAATTATTGTATAATATTGCGAAACTTAATCTATTTTTATCTTTCCAGGCAAAGGTCTGCAGAGTGGTGAGTACTCCTAAAACAAACTTATTTCAGTAAGGTGCTTAGTAGAGAACTTTTTTAATTTAACCCTCCGTCAGAATTTCACTTGGAGATTAGCTGTTTGCGATAATGAGCTCGGAATCGAACATACTTCCTTTTCCCCCCTATTGTTCGATTCTTCTCTTTCACACATTAGGTTAGAACGCAGAAATGAAATTGTCGTAAATGCATGTCTGATTATTAGCACCATATTATATATTGATGATCAGTGTAACAAATTTACGTTTCCACATTTGTGATTATTTTGTGTTTCTATTCGTAATTTTGTGTTAATATTACGAAGCTTTGATTATTTTTAGAAGCTTATTTAAATAGTTTTTAATGCGTGCATTTTTAGTCTTTTTTGAGGAACATTTGTAGGCTACATCACAATATGATCTACAGAAGCGGAGCAAATGCCTGTCATGGGGCGATCCCGTGAGGTAGATCTAGTCTTATCATATAAACCAGAAGAAAATTAGTTAATATCATAACACTGACATGTATCTATACAATAACCAACGTTGACGAGTAATAAATCGAGTGGACCTAGGCGTTGTCTAGACTAGTGGATTGCTTTTTTATTGCACGATCCACTTAGAAAAGATTGTCAAGAGTGCTTACGTCAAAGGGAATTGTCCCTTGAGTTTCATCTAGACAGAAAAAAAGAAATATAGTAACGCTTTGTGGTGTAGATATTAGATATTGGCTGAGTGTTTTGATTCCTTTGCCTCTTTATTACAAAGGACATTGAAAAACGAATAAAAATATTTTATTTTTAGTTGGAAGTTTTTATTTTGAGTAAAGAAATTTAGAACTCAGTGTTTTCTAATTGGCATTACAATTAGAATATTTTGACATTAAAGATCTTTAAAACAAAGCATAAGTTATCTGTATATATAAAAGAAGAAACTGACTGACTGACTGATCGATCAACGCACAGCCTAAACGGCTGGGGTTAGAGATTTGAAATTTTGACAGTAGGTACCTTTTATCACGTAGGCATCCACTAAGGAAATAGTCAAATAGGGGATGAAAGTTTGTATGAAAATCCGTCATTTTTGAAGTTAAATTCATGAAAATTTGTATTTGGCATTTTAGTTAAAAATAAAAAATATGTGTTTCAGGATTTTTGGAAATTCCGCCCCTAAGGGGGTAAAATAAGGAATGAAAGTTTGTATGAAAATCCGTCACTTTTAAGTTAAACGCATGAATATTGGTATTTTGTATTGTATACTTTTTCTCCCAAACATGAACTCCACGCGGGCGGAGCCGCGAGCAACAACTAGTTAATTATATCAAAAGACCTGTTAAATAAAAGTAAACATGTGTAATCAACGTTGTTGACAGATTAATTAAATTTTTATCACTCTCACGACGGTCATGTGCGGCACTAGGTCTTGTAATGAGTTCTATTTCACAATATTTCAATAAGGCAACTTAACATACATTGAGCTGCTCTAATCTAAGGTAATTAAACTTAAATCGTATATATTATATGACCTATGATTATAATTATATGACCAAATATTGTTAACCGGTGTGAAAAGAGCAACGCTATAGTTTCTTGCCCGTTCTTCTCTAGCGAGACTGCATTCCGAACTTGCGGTAGAGTGAAAAAATTTACTGAATCTAAATGATGTATAACATTTTATGGATTCAATAAATATTTGATTTGATATATCCCTGGAAACTAACTTTTCTATACTGCCTAAACGCCCGGGACCTTACGTAATTAATTAATTAGGAGCACGTATTCTAATGATCAGACGGCATTGGATGCTCCACCAAGGCTCTGTGACGCGCGGTCAATGGCGGTCATCCTATACGTGACCAGCATCAAAACCACACTACCATTTATGATAAAACAAAGAGTAATAAACTAACTATCATACTATAAATTGAACCGGTTGCATCCAATCAGCATCATTCAGTGAACAACCATCAAAGATGAAATTCCTAGTATTTTGTGCCGTGATCGCTACATCCTGCGCTGAACTACCTCGCTTCAGACCAGCGAGGTTCAGATCCCAGCGGCAGGAGTTGGCGCCAACCACCACGGACTCTCCCACGGAACCCACCACGGAGTCAGGACCTTACCCGCCATCTGGATGGAAGCCTACAGGCGCGCCTTTCACTTTACCAAACGAAGTCCCAGATCAGTCTTACGGACCGCCTCAAGAGGCTCAGAGCGGACCGTACCCGCCTTCAGGGTGGAAGCCCGATGGTCCAGCTTTCGATCTGCCCCAGCAGCAGTTGCCACCTGCGACCAGCTATGGCGTTCCTGATAACACTTATGGAGCCCCTACTACGGATGCACCGACGACGGAAAACCCTCAAGCTGAGAAGTTAGAGGGTCCAATAGAGATTGCGAAGAGTGTTGGGACTTACTACGTTCTGTTGCCGAATGGTCAGCTACAAAAGGTGGACTTTGCAACGGAGAATGACATCCAGAATATGAGGTACACGGCGAAGCTGCAGTACAGGGAGCGAGCGCCACTTCTTATATTCAAACATTGAATGATCTTTATTGTGTATAGAAAATGCTTAACCAAAGAATATATTGATTGAAGAATAATTGTATTTTACTTATTAATGTTTTTGTGGGGTATAGTGTATTATTATAATCCTAACAAAATTGAACTTCTCACATTATTATTCTAGTGTACAATAAAGAGTATAAATAATAAATAAATAAACAACTATTTTCTTATGATAATTTTGCATAATAAATAATTATTCAAAAATTTTACTTGACCTAACTTGATGAATATTAAATAGCCAGGCATGTCATTTTTTTTAGTGCCTCGATAGGCAGACGAGCAGACGGGCCACCTGATGGTAAGTAGTCACCGCCGCCCATAGACTTCTGCAATACCAGGGCACAGCAAAGCCGCTGCCTACCGTTAATTTATAAATATATATATAAATTAAATTTTAGTAGTAATTTGCATCAAATTACATAAGTAAATGCGTAATAATTATTCAATTTGGTATGGTTGGCGCACTAGTGTAAGTCCTTCATTACTCTAAACCACCTTTTTTATATACACAGCAAAGTGACCACACTGCACCTGATGGTAAGTGCAGTGCCTTCAATTAGTATCAAGTAGAGTATCAAGTAGCGAGAGACAACCTATACCCCAGCTAAAACCCCGCGGTGGCCTTCTTCGGCGCTTACGGAGCGATCCCGGGGTATTTTAAGGAGGGCTAGAATTGCTGCCGGAACCGCCCCTGCGCGGTGCTGCGTTGCAGCCCATCTCCATGGAACCTATACCCCGCTACTCAACACAATAATGCCGGCCTGCTGTGTAGCTTCTTCACACTACGCCTAAAGGACCCAGGATCATAGGAAGGAGGGAACACGTAAGCTGGCTAACTGTTCCACAGTTTGATGGTGCGGCTAAAATACAATTTGCGAACCCCTGACGTAAATGCTTGAAGAGATTAATAAAAACAAATGAAGCTAAAGTGGTGTGTCAGAATCTTGGAAGTGGAAATCTGTAATCTCTGCCTATCCCTATGTGATATAGGCGTGATAACATGCATGTAAAGAGGATTCCGCAGTCCGCAGAATGTCTTTTTGCGCTAACAAAAAGCTACTCCGAGAAGTGTTGGGACCATTTTACAGCAAACCTTGCTTCTGTAGGATAAATCAAGCTTCATTAGCGAACGTCAGTGACTATTGCCGCGTTTATGAAGACCAGGTCTAATTGCTTACCAGATATTCACCTTCGTGGAGTTTTTGTGTTACAATTTCCGAATAGTGTCGTTCTTGCTGCGATGAAAAGAGTCATTTAAAAAGTTATTTTGTTTATATGTTCTAGTTAGATCAAATGTTCTTACCTAGTTTTTGTCTGTGTCTTTTTTTTTTTTTTTTTTTTTTTTTTTTTTTATTGCATAGTCCGACAAACGAGCATGTGGGTCACCTGATGTTAAGTGATCTCCACCGCCCATGAACATCCACAATACCGAAAGTATCATGTATGCGCTGTCGGCCTTAAAGGACAGGAATAGGGATTAGGGAAGGGAAGGGGGAATCTGGGCCTCCGGATATCTCACTTACCATACGAAACGCGACAGTAAACTGTCACTTTACGTTGGTTTTCTGTGAGACAGTGGTACTACGCCGGTCGAGCCGGCCCATTCATGCTGCAGACAAATATGTCTACAGCGTGGCTCTACCACTATAAACCACTGTCTTGGTGAATAACTTAATATTTAGGTAAAAATGTTATCTAATTTCAAATAAATAAAATGTAATGTGAATGAATGAATGTAAGCAGATGAGTAATGTGATCTAATTCACCGCCACTGGCATTTAGGTCTCCATTTTAGCGTGAGACATAGATTGATAGTGGCTGAAGTGGAAGTTTCGGGCGCTTTATGAAACGTTTTTATTGTTTTTATTTGTTACAAGTACGGCTGTGATAAAAAATTGTTAGCATAAATAATTAAAGAAATCATTGCATGTGCATCAGTGCATTACGTTTTTGCAGTCGGGTTTTTCATTTCTTTAATTATTTACTTTATTTTAGACTTTATAGTGTCCCGGCACACTCTTATGATACTATATTGATGGATATAATGCGTTACGTGTTGGAGTTTAAGCGAAAACCGATACCCAAGTGAAAAAACCGATACCCAAATGAAAATTAATTTAAACATATAACTTATATATGTATATATTTGTAATCCCCTTTTAATTTCCTTTACTTTGATACCCTACTCGATACGTTTGGTCATTTTTTTTACGATACCTTAACTGTCGAAATCCATCCAGGCGTTTGGAAGATACGAGGTAATAAAGAAATTTACAAAAATACATACAAGATACGCGCGAAAAACATAACCCTTCCTTGGCAGTTGGGTAAAAATATGACACAAAATTACCAAAAAGCTAAAAAAACCTGATAATCCGATCACTAAATTCACAGGATCCACCCGCTGAGCTAACCTGAAAATTGCCTGATTTCATCAACTAACGTTTGCAAATAGTTTTAATTTGTTATATGGAAAATTACATTGCTATTTCAAAAATCTAATTTAAAATAATATTACATTATTAGTGGGAGGGTGATATTATATATTTATATGGTACTCAGGCTGGCATGATTGACACGAGTAGCGAGGAATAGCAAGGGTGCCTCGGTGGCGCAGTTGTAATTGCGCATGCTGTGCTGAGGTCTCGGGTTCGATCCCCGGGTCGGGTAAAGTGATGTTGGGTTTTCTATCGAGAAATTCTCAGTATTATGTCGGAGTCTGGAATTTGTGCCCGGTATGGCGATAGGGTCGCCTCCAATCACATTATGGGACCGAAATAAATTCGGCGAAAAGTGGGTGTACTGGTAACACCCCTTCGGGGATTACAGGCGTGAGTGTATATGTATGTACAGGGGTGATATTCTTATTTTTTTATTATTAAACAGATAAACGATCGAAACGTGAACTTCTTGATGTCAGCTTGTGTTTTGAATGTTGTGTTTGAAGACGACCTGGAAATAGAAATAAATGTTACATAAGATTATGCCTATGCTCCCAAAAAGGATAGCAATGTAGCAGAGATACTAAATTTATCCAGCTTCTTTGAGCGTAACTCGAAATGCAATGATCGTGATACAACTATACCTCGCTACCAACACAATCATGCCGGCCTACTGTGTAGTTTCTTCACACTACAACATAGGGCAAGGAAGTGAAGAAGCGAGGTGTATACGGTGGTCGCTATCCAGACGGATATGAATATCCTACCACCAGCAGTGTGTAAAAAAAACACAAATTTGAAATGCCTGACCTGGAAATCCAGTCCAGGACCCCACTGGTTTTACGTTTAAACTAAACTATTACCAAACCAGTAAAGCAAAGTAGTCAATAATATTCAACTCACAATGTGGACAGTTTATATTTCCAACTCCTCCCTATATTTCTATTTGATTAATTTTGTTGCGGGATAAAAGACAGTTTTTAAGCATTCCCAGGGACTCGTCGGGTTGCATTACTCGGTGTCGAAAAATGCTTATCATTGTTGATCCTGGCTAAACAGTGTGTGGGCGGGATAGTCTCTAAAAAAAACTCACGGTAATAAGCCAGTCCTTCATAATAATTATCTTTGACGATCCAGAAGTTGATGATCCATTGAACGACCCCTCTTAAACTTATGTATGCCAGCAGCACTGCTATCCAGGAGGTGTCCTCATCATCATGGACTAGTAGGGGAGAGATCTTGGTGATGGAGTGGATGTAGTTATTGTCAGTGTTGATGTACCGGAGGATAGAGACTGGGAAAATAAATAAATACACCTAATAGTCACACACATAGTTCTTTTTCCCGCGGGAAAAAACATCTTACGGATACCTTCTCGGGGGAGGAGAGATGGTTATGCCGGACCACCGACCTTCCCACCCAGTTTACCCGAGGGACAAACAGATCGGAGCCCTAACCAATTTTCCTACGCCGGTGTACCGACTAAAAAGCCCGCGGTGGCTTTTTGCGGCGCATGCAGGACGGTCCTGGGATCCTAAGAATACATAGTTCTGACCACATATTAGATAAAACAGTTATCGTGTTTATCAACTATTATCAAGAACTACTTTTTTTGGTTGGATTTATAAAATTCCTTCGATTTTAGGTAATGTACCTTGTTGATTTAAATAATAAAGAAAATCGTGTCTACTTCCCTATTCTCCGTACCAGAATATAATAATTTTGTGATTAAATCTGTTATATTTAATTACGCAGCTTGTTTCTGATTCCCTTCACTCTTATGTAGTCCAGCGTAGCACTCTACCATCCTCAAATAAACGAATTTTATAGACTCATGTATCTACTGTCGTAAAAAATCAGCCAGAGAATAAGGGCTACAAGCCTCAGGGCCCTTATAACAGAGTATGTTGAAGTTATTTCAGCGGTATGATTATCGGAAACCATCGTAAATTCGACAAAGACGATCCCCATTTTCAGCGTTACCAGAACGCATGAGTTTGTATTAATTCTATTGGGTTTCAAGATACCTTTTTACGAACAAGTGGTTATGAATACACGTATGGAGTGTAAATCGCTATGGAGTTGGAGATAAATTTAGAATTGTAATATTTTAAAACGATTGTTTGAACAAGGGATAATCCTCTATTTAAGTTCCCCCAATTAATCCCCTCTTTAACTGTTCTATTGGCTGTTTAATACTCGGCAATGGAACTATAAAAGTAGCAGGCCGGCATGATTGTGTCGAGATATAGTTGTCTCTCGCTACTTGATGGTCTAACTGGATGGCACTGCGCTTTATCAGGTGCAGTGTGGTCACTTTGCCGTGCTAGGATAAAAAAAATAGGGCCACAAAGATTTTGCCCGTAACTTCGTATGAGTGATTACATTAATCGGTACCGTAGAAGACTGAAATCCCATAAAATACTTTCAGTTTCCGGATTTTTTCTGAAAACCTTATTAAGACTGTTACGAATATAAAATTGCCAAAGGACAATGGGTCAAGTGTCCCCACCCGTCAACAGGTTTGAAATTGGTCTCAATCGATTAATCTTAGCAAGGTGATGATTTTTTGGTATGATGACAACAACGAAAAGTATTGAGTTTTTTTTTAATTCACATTTTTGTTTTATATAGAAAATTAAATTTTTGCTGATTTTACTATATTACGCCGTGCTATAACATAGTATATAGGTGGTAGAGCTACATTATAATGATTTTTTACAGCTTGAATGGCCTACCTCAATGGTATGTTACCGCTGTCTTACATAAAACCGTCAAGGTTGCAGTTTTGCGGTAGCGACTCGCGTTCTCAACGAGACTACGGGGGACCTAACGAATGCTTCGTCAACTTTTTTTTAATGCTGGCGCGGCAAAGTGACCACACTTCACCTCCAGATAGAGTAGCAAGAGACAGTCTATCCATCGCTACTCAACATAATCATGCCAGCCTGTTGTTTAGCTTCTTCACACTACGCCTAAAGGACCCAGGATCATAGGAAGGAGGGAACACGGTAGCTGCCAAACTATTCCACAGCTTGATGGTGCGGCAAAAATACGAGTTTGCGAACCTCTTGGTTCGGGCCGGGGTAGTAGATACCACGAAGCTGTGGCTCCGCAATATTACGCTTATTTCAGGTTTATTTTTGTTACTAGGTTATATTTAATACTGGCTAGTTTTTAAGAGTTTTTATTTTGTTTTTATTTTGTATAACATGTGTACGTCAGTGGTTGAGTTCTATCGAAAACCAGCGCTGCAGTATGGGTTAGCCTGTACTGCAGCATGCAGCTTCCGACAATAAAAAATCTTTTCTTTCTTTCAATCCAGTACGCGTGGTTCTGGTATGGAAGGGAGAGGATGGGATAAGATCAAACAATTCTTTAGAGCATTCGCCATGATACAGACTGTAGAACACGCTAAGCGAGGAAATATCCCTACGCAGCTGTAGCGGCTCCAGACTGTTACTCACGTCTGATCATTCACAATGCGGATGGCCTGCCGCTGCAACCCACCCAAGGCATCAAGAAGGTATTTTGCGGAACCGTCCCAGAGGTGACCTTTATATAAGCGATAGAGCTGACTGGGCGTGAAAAACCGCCGCACCCTGTTCAGGATTCCGACCCTGTGGGAGGTGGCGGATATTACGCCCTCGATGTGACTCCTTGGATTAAGATCGCAGCGGATATCCATACCTAGGACACTGAGGTCATTCCGCATTGCGAGTGGAACACCCTGAAGAACGGGGATGGGAGAAAACGGGGATTTCTTGCACGAAAACGCGACCATGGAGTTTCTGGACAGTTCTTCTCCATAGGATAACTGCATTCGGAACTGTCAGTAGTTTAATAAACTCTGAAGTTATTACAAGTTATTTAACTCTGTTAAATAACTTGTGTTATTTCTACTGAACTATCACACGATTGCATTGTGATACTATATCTGATGATCGGAGAGGGCCACCCCTCTCCGATCATCAGATAGCTCTCTCGACAGCCTCGACATGATAATTATCATTTGTATATTTTTCCCGAAGGTTTAAATGTATACCTAATACTTACATATTATATTTGTAGAATGTACAGTAAAGTCAACGTTTGATAATCGTATCGTCTAATTATATTTTCGGGTGATTACATTACTGTCTCTCGCTACTTGATACTCTATCTGGACGGCACTGCACTTACCATCAGGAGCAGTGTGGTCACATTGTCGCGCCAAAAAAAAAACTTACTCCGGCTAAACCATAAGGGTTAATCAAAATAATGCACTATGATTTTAAAATGATCTAGAAAGAGTTCACATTGATTGTACCTGTCTCCAAAGGTTGACTGACAACAATCGTGCAAACCCGGCGGGTCGTTAGTAAATATTATAATAAAATACTATTATGTTTTTAATTCGCCTGATATCATTATTTTAAAAATATATGCAAAAAATAAGAAAAATCATAAATGAATAGTTTTTCATAAGACAATCTTTATTTTAAATCTCTTTTGATATTTGTAACAACAAAGTACTAAAAAGTATTCATGCCATCCATGCTATGAATGGCGGTCGTGTTGCACCACGTATGTAGGGTGTTTCTGTTATTGCTTAGGTTTTTAAACGTTTATGTCCAAACGGGACGTTTTTAACTAATGTAGTTCACGAGCTCCGATAATATTTTTGCTATTGCTATCATCTGTTGTGGAAAGATTTTAACTTCTGCAATTACACAGAGTACCTACTAAACATATACGAGCAAACAAGACGTCTCCAACTATTACATTTTCCAAGATCCAGTTTATCTTTCCTTTCCCTACCATCATCAGATTTTGTACTATAAATATGCCAAAGGTTCTAAGCTCAAATATCCAAACAGGCTGTTTTAGCTATTGGTAGTTCCTAGGGTTTAGTTACTTGGCGAACAGTTTCTGGTGAAATTGCCTATCAAATGTAACAAAATGTTACGCGACCATATTTCTTTATATATAGTAAAAAAATGCAATAAAATAGCAGTGTTTACTAAGAACATTTTTAATTAATGTTTTTTTTATTTTGTAAGGAATCTCCATTGATTTATTAAATTTAAATGATGTGGTAAGAGTTTTTATAGTACACTTAATAATAATGTATATGTATGGTGTCTGTTGGTGGGTGGGGACAGGGCTCATACAAATTCGCCCATTGTCCTTTATTTACGTTCATAAGTCAAGCGCTTACAAACGAATAGCATTAATTTTATTCATACAAATATGAGAAATCAATTTATTTTTCATTGAATTTTGGCTAACGTTTAAAGAAAGGGTGTGAGATGTATTACTAGTCCTAGTTTGTTACCTATAGTCTACAAACTGCGAAAATGGAAGTCACGGGTGCATCATAATCATCATCATCATAACTTGACATACATTGAGCTACTCTTATATAATGTAAATATACTTAAATTGTATTACCAAATATTGTTAACCGATGTTCTAAAGGAGCAACGCTAGAGTTTCTTGCCCGTTTTTTTATAGCGAAACTGCATTCCGAACTGGCGGTAGTGTAAACAAATTGACTGAATCTAAATAATGTATAACATTTCATGGATTCAATTAATATTTGATTTTCACCTCTAACTTTCCGTAACTAACGTGTGTAGGTATTAATTTATCGTTATACATTTTATCCGTTTCTGGATGTAGACCTCTCCTAATGTTCACTAATGTGATCACTTTATTGAAACGTCCTGAGAATTTTGAAGATATAAAGTATACTAGCCCACAGTATAGCGCGGTAGAAGCTTTTATTGAGCCCCGTATAATAAGGGATCAATCTGGCAGTAGAACCATAACTAATACATTACTTTTTATAACAATACTCTCTACTGCTTGGCTCGGGCCTCCTCTACTAATGAGAAGGGTTAGGCCTTAATCCTCCACGCTGGCGTAATGCAGACTTCACATACCTTTCAAATTCGTATAAGAATACCTAGGTACGCAGGTTTACTAACGATATTTTCCTTCACCGTTAAAGGAAGCGATAATTAACAACGAATATACACGTAACTTTCAGAAAAGTAAGAGGTGTATGCCATTTTGGTATCAAACATACGACTTTCGCCTTGACAGTCGGTACCGCAACCAACTAGGCTATCGCTGCTTCATGGCATCATAAGCTCTAATGTTTATCTCTGAAGGACGAGAGTGCAGTGTTATGCAGGACTTTGTAAATTTAAGTTTTAGGTGAACATTTTACCAAGCTTGGTAGTAGTATACCCTCAGGCGAGCTATCATCTCGTCCCGTCATTAAGGCGTAAAGGAAAATTCTAGAAAATATTTGTACAAAAAACAGACAACTGAATGAAGTTTAAGTGTATCCAATTAGGTATTGAAGGAACTTCGGGAGTGCTTTCCACCAGCAAGGGAACCAGCAAGGCTTAAATTTGAGATCTAGAAATAACATTGGAATAAGGTGTCGGAAACAAATTGAAAAGTTACATAGATGTCATATTTTTATTTATATTTTCTACTAAAGTTGGACAAGTCGTAGAATCAAATATTGTTGATATTCAATTTTTTTTATTAGAATTGCATTGTATTTAGTATTGAATTGATAGGGCATTTAAAAGTCTTTAGGATGTAACAATAATTCTTCTAGTATACGATTTATCATATATTTTTTTGTGAACCATATCTAATGTGAAGTATTTTACTGTTTTAAATTTCGATGGAGATCTTATGTAGTCAGCATAGCATTTTATACTTGAAAAAGTTTTTTAATTCATAAAAAGTACACCGACTTCAATAAAAAAACAAATGATGATTGAAATGATTCTTCTGAGATTCCATCATCAGATCCCGATTCGGTGCCAATTGGACCACCAGTGTATACCTTTTTAAACAAAAAAGAATTTCTCGAATCGGTCCAGGCGTCTTCGAGTAATCGGGGAACATACATAAAAAAGTTTCCTCCTTTTTTTGAATATTTTAAAAGAAACCCACCTTCATTTCCAGTATATCTGGCATCAATGAGAAACAGCACAGTGTACACCACATCTATGATCAACATGGACAAGCCAGTCAACGTAAAAGGAACGAGTGTAGCGTAGAACCCACAGGGTCGTGAACCTTGGCCCATGTTCATCACTCCCAGTGTCGTCCATACCAGGTGGAAAGCGAGCCATATGCGGATTTTGCTGGAACATAGAATAATGAATACACCCAACATTCACTCACATAGTCCTGATCCCATACTAAGTAAACCTGTATGGTAGGTATCAATCAATACGAGGAACTACGGTTCTACAATACCCAGACCTGAACCAAATATATTTCTGTCACACAAACATTTATCTCAGTACGGGAATGGAACCCATCGTCTTTCGTTACACAGTGGGCTACTCGCCCATAAAGGCACATAAAGGCTATCATACAATTATAATACATTTTCTATTCTAAGAAATGGAGGAGATAGATGCAGTCTACGTTCTGAATGTTTTATAGTAGATACTGGAAAAGAAAGGGTCACCTGACGATAAATAATACCGACTAGCCATGACCATTCATAATACAAAAAGAAGAGAAGAAGAAGAGAAGTCTTGGGTGTATTACCGACCTAACAGGAAAGGAGTTGCGTTAAGGAAAAGAGGATTGGGCCATCTAAATCTCACTTTCAGAAGGAAACCTTAACAGCAAGTTCATGTAGCTTTCTGCGAGACATCACCAAGATCGTGTTGGCTCATTGATACCACGGGTCAACATGAAATTTGACTTTGATTGCAAAGCATTAAATTTCGGTAGTTTAGGTCGTAATAAGACGGAAAAAAAATATATGGCATGAAAAACTTTGCTTTTGTGCTTAGAAGACTGATTGAACGAAATTTTTAAAGATCTCGGATTTTAATTTTTGATTGAAAATAAAACTAATGAAATAAAAATGTTTATTATTTTTATTAAGTTTTACTATCAAGTGGAAAATAACTTAAAAGTGCACACTTTTACTTTTTCTTTTATGTTCATAGCTACTTTCTCTCAATAAACCCCAAATATAGTCGCCCATCATGTTTTCATTGTATTGGCCTTGATAGCGTTGTTCAAAATTCATGATGTCCTGATGGAAACCTCTCTCCTTGCTCTTCGGAATAGACTCCCATATTGTTTTTAAATTTATCCAAATGAGCATGCAGCATATGTACTTTTAATGACATCCTGCAGCCCATGGCCTTAAAATTTGTAAGTATATCCTCAACCAACTTTCCGTAGTTTTCAGCTTTATTATTTCCTAAAAATCCAGAAACTACTGCTTTAAAACTTGCTTTTTGAGTACGATTCAGCAACCTTGGAAATTTTTCATCGGCGAAAATCTGTCTTATTTGCGGACCAACAAAAACCCCAGCTTTAACCTTTGCTTCCGATAACTTCGGAATTTTTTTTTTAAGTATCCAAAAGCTTCTGAAGTTTTATCCAGTTTTTTAACAAATTGTTTCATCAACCCTAACTTAATGTGCAAAGGCGGCATTAACACTTTTTCCGCTTCAACAATCGGCTCAAAGGACAATGGGCGAATTTGTATGAGCCCTGTCCCCACACACCAACAGACACCATACATATACATTATTATTAAGTGTACTATAAAAACTCTTACCACATCATTTAAATTTAATAAATCAATGGAGATTCCTTACAAAATAAAAAAAAATGTTATTTGTAAACACTGCTATTTTATTGCATTTTTTTACTATTTTGACATACTTTTAATAAATACATAAAGAAATATGGCTGCGTAACATTTTGTTACATTTGATAGGGAATTCACCAGGAACTGTTCGCCAAGTAACTAAACCTTAGCAACTACCAATAGCTAAAACATCCTGTTTGGATATTTGAGCTTAGAACTTTGGCATATTTATAGTACAAAATCTGATGCTGATCTGATGATGGTAGGGAAAGGAAAGATAAACTGGATCTTGGAAAATGTAATAGTTGGAGACGTCTTGTTTGCTCGTATATGTTTAGTACTCTGTGTAATTGCAGAAGTTAAAATCTTTCCATAACAGATGATAGCAATAGCAAAAATATTATCGGAGCTCGTGAACTACATTAGTTAAAAACGTCCCGTTTGGACATAAACGTTTAAAAACCTAGGCAATTACAGAAACACAACACGCAACACGACCGCAATTCATAGCATGGATGGCATGAATACTTTTTAGTACTTTGTTTTTACAAATATCAAAAGAGATTTAAAATAAAGATTGTCTTATGAAAAACTATTCATTTATGGTTGTTCTTATTTTTTGCATATATTTTTAAAATAATGATATCAGACGAATTAAAAACATAATACTATTTTATTATAATATTTACTAACGACCCCCCGGGTTTGCACGATTGTTGTCAACCTTTGGAGACAGGTACATGTCAATTTGAACTCTTTCTAGACCATTTTAAAATCATAGTGCATTATTTTGATTTAGCCCTTATGGTTTAGCCGGAGGAAGTCTTTTTTATGGCGCGGCAATGTGACCACACTGCACCTGATGGTAAGCGCAGTGCCGTCCGGATAGAGTATCAAGTAGCGAGCGACAGTAATGTAATCACCCGAAAATATAATTAGACGATACGATTATCAAACGTTGACTTTACTGTACATTCTACAAATATAATATGTAAGTATTACGTATACATTTAAACCTTCGGGAAAAATATACAAATGATAATTATCATGTCCAGGCTGTCGAGAGGGCTTATATATCCCTCTCCGATCTTCAGATATAGTATCACAATGCAATCGTGTGATAGTTCAGTAGAAATAACACAAGTTATTTAACAGAGTTAACAGAGTTAAATAACTTGTAATTACTTCAGAGTTTATTAAACTACTGCCAGTTCCGAATGCAGTTATCTTATGGAGAAGAACTGGCCAGAAACTCCATGGTAGCGTTTTCGTGCAGGAAATCCCTGTTTTCTCCCATCCCCGTTCTTCAGGGTGTTCCACTCGCAATGCGGAATGACCTTAGTGTCCTAGGTATGGATATCCGCTGCGATCTTAATCCAAGGAGTCACATCAAGGGCGTAATATCCGCCACCTCCCGCAGGGTCGGAATCCTGAACAGGGTGCGGCGGTTTTTCACGCCCGGTCAGCTCTACCGCTTATATAAAGCGCAGGTGCGGCCAGGAATGGAATACTGCTCGCACCTCTGGGACGGTTCCGCAAAATACCTTCTTAATGCCTTGGGTGGGTTGCAGCGGCGGCCCATCCGCATTTTGAATGATGCAGACGTGAGTAACAGTCTGGAGCCGCTACAGCTGCGTAGGGATATTTCCTCGCTTAGCGTGTTCTACCGTCTGTATCATGGCGAATGCACTGAAGAATTGTTTGATCTTATCCCATCCTCTCCCTTCCATACCAGAACCACGCGTACTGTATTGAAAGAAAGAAAAGATTTTTTATTGTCGGAACTTTAAAACACATTAAAAAAAATGCAAAAATTACAATAATAACAATTGATCCGACAATGGGGGTCCCTATTCAGCTGCATGCTGCAGTACAGGCTAACCCATACTGCAGCGCTGGTTTTCGATAGAACTCAACCAGTGACGTACACATGTTATACAAAATAAAAACTCTTAAAAACTAGACAGTATTAAATATAACCTAGTAACAAAAAAAAACCTGAATTAAGCGTAATATTGCGGAGCCACAGCTTCGTGGTATCTACTACCCCAGCACGAACCAAGAGGTTCGCACACTCGTATTTATGCCGCACCATCAAGCTGTGGAACAGTTTGCCAGCTACCGTGTTCCCTCCTTCCTATGATCCTGGGTCCTTTAGGCGTAGTGTGAAGAAGCTAAACAGCAGGCTGGCATAATTATGTTGAGTAGCGATGGATAGACTGTCTCTTGCTACTCTATCTAGAGGTGAAGTGTGGTAACTTTGCCGCGCCAGCATAAAAAAAGTTGACGAAGCAATCGTTAGGTCCCCCGTAGTCTCGTTGAGAACGCGAGCCGCTACCGCAAAACTGCAACCTTGTCGGTTTTATGTAAGACAGCGGTAACATACCAGTTGAGGTAGGCCATTCAAGCTGTAGAAAAAAATGATTATAATGTAGCTCTGCCACCTATATACTATGTTATAACACGGCGTAATATAGTAAAATCAGCAAAAATTAAATTTTCTATATAAAGCAAAAATGTGAAATAAAAAAAAACTCAATACTTTTCGTTGTTGTCGTCATACCAAAAAATCATCACCTTGCAAAGATTAATCGATTGAGACCAATTTCAAACCTGTTGACGGGTGGGGACACTTGACCCATTGTCCTTTGACGTTCTGTTTTCCGACACACAATTCTGTTCTTACAGGCCATGACCGTTGAATATAGTGTTTAGAATCCGCTCTGCTATCCCACAAGCACAAATAACACGGATACTTTGTATATCCACCCTGTAGCCCCATTAAAAATCCCACCATTTTAAAATCTCCAATCAGCTCCCAGTTATACTCACGATACTTTACAGATTCAAGCAAAATTTTGACACTTTCATAATTTTCTTTAAGATGTACTGAGTGAGCAATTGGAAGAGACGGAAATTTATTTCCGTTGTGCAATAGAACTGCTTTTAAACTTTTTGTAGAGCTGTCAATGAATAAACGCCATTCGCTAGGGACACAGGGTATGCCAATTGCTTCAAACATAACTTTAATGTCATTACAAAAACAAAGTCCATCTTCCTTCGTGAAAAACGTTGCAAACATTTCATGCCTAGTCCGCTGATCCGTGATCTTAACATCATCAAGCAAATTCCACTGTTTTAACCGAGAGCCTAGAAGCTCTGCTTTATTTTGTTGGCAAATTTAAATCTCTAATTAGATCGTTAAAATCTTCTGAAGTAATGAGATAGTGTTTTGGTTGTTCAGGTGTAGGCAAAAACTCCTTATCGGAATTACTTTTATAAGAACTAAAAGATGAGCTACTTTTCTGCGATAATTTTTTTGGTGGCTCAGGTACTGGTCGTGTCAGGTCGTGAGCAATTGGAGCAGAAGAAGATTCGAGGTCAGGATATTTAATAGGTTTTGCATTTTTACCTCTACGTCTTTTACTCGGATTCACCATACAAAAGTAGCAGTCAGTCATATGGTCTTTTGGTTCTCGCCAAATCCTTGGTATTGCAAATTTCATAGACCTTTTCTCACCTCGATACCAACCTAAAAATATAAAAATAAAAATTAATATGTCTATTATTTTGGATTCATCGCTTAATTAAATAAAAATTGCTTACCTTCCAAACACCTTTTACAATAACTACAAGCAACATGTGGAGCCCATGGTTTATCTTGATTCCGTACAGGACAGTCAAAATATGCTTCATAGGCTTCACAGAGAACGTGAGATGTCTTTAGTTCATATTTCACGTCTCGAACTTTAATAAATTGACCACATATAAAACAAAATGCATCAGCATCGTATTTGCACTTTCGTGACGACATTTTAAGTTATTCTGGGCTTGTAAATAACACCTGATGGTTGTTTATCACTCGGGTGCCATCTAGCGGCACAGTGTAAACGTTAATACCCCACTCTCACCGCGCGGTCTTTTTAAAAATATTAAAATCAATTAAAATTTATGAAAAAATTGAAAAATGAGTATTATTATTATAACTATCACAAAAGCAAACTTTATACCGAAAAAAGGTATTTTCTTTTCGTTTTTGTGCATAACTAACTGGAAAATAATAGTATAAACTTTAGGACAAAGAACGAAAATTTTTTTGTAGAGTCGTGTACTCAATACAAAACTCTGCAGCGTACACTAGAACTAGTATGTGTAGTACACTTTTGCATTTTTGAATAGAAAATCGATGTAATACAGTATAGCATTGTGAGCCATTATCAAACAAATAAAAATGCTTGGACGGTTACCTTCTGCTCAAATACTTATCAATAATGATCATATTATCGAATTCTTTGTGCATAATAAAAAAATGCTAAAAATCCAAAATGAACAAACTTACCTTCTAAATTTAGAAGCAATTTCATTCTTCACAGGCCAAATTACATTGGTGTACATTTTCCCCTCAATTTTGAAAGTGGTGTTGTAGAAATGGAGTCTACCACACGTGACAGGGTCGTATAAATACAAGAGTTTTATGAGTGTCACTTCGTGCAGTTCTTGAGATGTTGGAGACAGTCTGCAGTCGAGCGTTAGCCAGCTGATGATGATGCAGAAGATTGCTTGAAAATGTTAATGCTATAAATAGGGTTGCTGGTGGTAGGATATCATATCCGCCCGGATAGCGACCACCGTACACAGGATGTAAAACCCGCCATAGTGGCACACTCAAGTGTGTCGCATTTTAGAGTTGGGGTACGATATTTGGCCATTTTGCGGCCTACTGAGTACTCTGCCAATAGAGCCTCGATCGCTTCTTCACCTTCTTGCCCATGGCGTAGTGTGAAGAAGCAGGCCGGCATAATTGTGTTGGGTAGCAGGGGATAGATCTCGGTGCTCGATACTCTAATTTGACCGCACTTACCATCACGTGCAGTGACGTAACATGGCCGTGGCAAGATTAAAAAAAAGTTGTAATAACAGTCAAGTACACTTTAATGCCTTTGCGATTTTATGCAGTCTGATGACCTGTGTTTTTCCGGGATAAAAGTGGCATATGTTATTTTCTGATCCCTAAACTACTAGCTATGCAAAAAATCATGTCGATACCTTGCTCTGTGAAAAACTAAGCTATCCCACGGGAACTATACATTTATTCGGGATAATAAGTAGCCTATGTGCTATTCCAGACTATAATCTATCTCTGTGCCAAATTTCAACCATATCCGTCCAGCCGTTGTAGCGTGATTGAGTAACAAACATCCATCCAAACTTTCGCATTTATAATATTAGTAGGAAGTAAGATTACCGCTTATCTCATTGGCTAGGTTAGGTGAGCTTACCCTTCTCTTAGGCTGAATAAAATTTAAATAGCAACCAAGCAGGTCAATAGCACATGCACACGTATAGTGGTAACAGAAGTAACCACGATGCTGTAACTAGGCAGTGGATATATTATTAAAAACACTACATTCCAGATCATATACCACAGGAAAGGCATATATATTGTACGTATACTTACTTTGAAGAAAGATTGCAAAAACACTCCAAACACCTAATGAACTCATTTTACCCGAAATAAATCACATAGAATAAATTGACTTGAATTTCGGTAGTAAACTGCCAAAGATCGGGAATCGAGTGGGCCGTGAACCAATTTGACGTTACAGGGTTGACCCGCCGTTCTGATTACGGTCTAAGTCCCAAATTAATGTCTTCGAAACGAGGTGTTAATGAAAAATTTAATGGCACCCTTCGTAAATTGAATTTCTCAAAGGGCATTTAGTAATATCTACGTCGATAAATTATTTATAGACTTGTTATTAAGGAATAAAGCTGTTTGACAACCGTTAATAGGACAAGTAGAAGACCACTTAATTATTTTGGAAACAAACCGAACAGTCATGACTTAAATTAAATAAATATAATATAGGTAAAAGAAGGTAGTAGGTAAAAGACAAAAATAATTACAATATAAAAAAAATTTATAAAAAGAAATTAGAAATTGTTTACGAAACTGTCACTTGGACAGATATTTATTATGTGCTATGGAAATTGAAAACGTGTTTAATTATGATAATGGAGTCAATATAAACATAAAGGGTTTTTACTTTATTTGACATAAATTATTAACATTAACCTCAATAAAATAATCTATGAATAAAATCCTTTTTAATATACGGCATGCTCTCTCCAGTTCTATAATAAAGTACCTTTTCATCGTCAGGTTCACTAATCCGTGGCTCTGGTATCGGCTGGTTACTTACAAACTTGATCCTTTTCCCAACTTCCTTCTTCTTGATCTTTTTACGTAAATTATAGATGATCTTACAAATATAAATATTCAATCCTAGGATGACGATGCCTCTCATCCAGCATATAGAGGCACAGATAGGAAGCCAGCCAGCGAAGTCATCGTAGGTCTGGAGTTTGAGTTCCACGCTCCAGCCACTGTATCGCAAGACCATGCCTTTAGTGAGACTCTGCTTAATATGGGAGACATAGACAATTGCCATGGATAGATCAAATATTATGATGAAGGCAGACGCGTAGAAGAACACTGCAATACTTATTTTAGTGAAGCGGATTTTCGTGGCGTTGTTGGTGAAGAAATGAAAAGCGAAGGTAATCAACATCCATATAACGTGCATAGTCAGGCTCAATTCGATGTAGCTGTTGACAAAATAGCGAATATTAAAATAATGATGTATGCAGTCTATCTTCTGATGCGTGATTAATTGTGTTGAGTAACGAGCGATAGATTGTCTCTCGCTACTTTATACTGTAACTGCAGAGGACCACTCTTTGCCGTGCCAGAATAAAAAAAAACTTACAATATATTATTTGCTCATTAGTCATTTAGCAGTGCCAGTTGCAGAGAGTAGACGTATCGATCGCTTGCTCATGCATTTCCTAGCTGTAGATGTCTTTTTTATTAACCGACTTCAAAAAAAGGAGGAGGTTCTCAATTCGACTGTATGTTGCTTTTTTTTTTTTTTTTTTTTTTTATGTTTGTTACCTCGTTTCTCTGTACTGTGTGAACCGATTTCGACCATTCTTTCTTTGATTGAAAGCTGGTGCTTGTCATTTGGTCCCATAAAATTATGGTGAAGATCTGATGAATATCTTCGGAGCTGGAGAGGGTAACTCCTTAAAATTAAGTAGTATTCCAGTGGTTCTTTTTGCATTACGTTCATTATAAAAGTTAAGTTTCAGTGAGAGAGGGTAAAAGGGGTGGGGGTGAGGGAGGGGGGTGATAAAATTAAAATACACGTAAATTCTAATATCTTCAGCAGCTTTTAACCGATTTTATATAATTTACCACTAAAAAGCAAAAAATAAATTATTACTTTTTAAATAAAAATTAAACCGCCTTCAAAAAAACCCAGACACAACTAAAAAGCAAAAAATAATTGGTTACATTTAAATCAATTAGTTATATGCAATTTAAATCAATTATTTGGAGTCGGTGCCAGCCAAAACATGGAAAAAACAGAATAATCAGGCATACAAAAAAATATAAAATAGATCCAGACTTGGTTTATATAAATCTAAAAGTAAAGAAAACAACACCGGCACCGACTCCAAAAATAATTGATTTAAATTGCATATAACTAATTGATTTAAATGTAACCAATTATTTTTTGCTTTTTAGTTGTGTCTGGGTTTTTTTGAAGGCGGTTTAATTTTTATTTAAAAAGTAATAATTTATAGTAAAACTAGCTGTTGCTCGCGGCTCCGCCCGCGTGGAGGTCATGTTTGAGACAAAAAGTATAGACTAAAAAATACCAATTTTCATGCGTTTAACTGCAAAAATGACAGATTTTCATACAAACTTTCTTCCCCTATTTTACTCCCTTAGGGGCGGAATTTCCAAAAACCCTGAAACATATATTTTTTATTTTTAACTAAAATGCCAAATCCTAATTTTCATGAATTTATCTTCAAAAATGACGGAGTTTCATACAAACTTTCATCCCCTATTTTACCCCCTTAGGGGTGGTATTTCCAAAAACCCTTCCTTAGTGGATGCCTACGTCATAAAAGGTACCTACTGTCAAAATTTCAAGTCTCTAACCCCAGCCGTTTTGGCTGTGCGTTGATCGATCAGTCAGTCAGTCAGTCAGTCAGTTTCTTCTTTTATATATACAGATATCTTTCTTTGTTCTGTTTATAGTTATAATATCCAAGTGAAAGTACAGCTGTGATATTTACAATAAAAAAGACTAACCATAGTCATATCTTGACTTCGGTGGAAACAAAGGGTCTAACAACACTGAATACCAAAACAATAGAAAACACTAACATCCTTGTCTTCGCCGACAGCCTAGTAGTCACAGTGATCAGAGCCGGCTTCCACTTTATAGGCAGCACATTCAAACCCCTCGTATCATTGCTGAACTGAAGGTTGCCAACGGTCTCCGCGACGTGAAGCTTGTACCCACAGGCTTGTGAGTCGTACAGATACATGATGCGGGCTAACTTGTCAAAGTCCAAGGTTGCGTAGTCCGGAGACCAGACACAGTTCAGGATTGACGCCGACCCTATATATACAAGGATACCTGAAATCGATATTATGTAGTCAAGTTTTTGAGTCACTACGATAGGTAATAATTTTAAGGTTAGACTTCTGCTCAAAACATAGCCAAAATAGTTCTTACAGCCGATTTGACACCATACGTATTGACTTGTTGATATTAATATGGCTCATGCAGTGTACAAATACTCAGCATCAGCCCGGAGCCTGGACTTGTGTCCGGTATGGCGATAAGCTCGCTCCCTATCACATTATGGGACCGTAATAAATTCGGCGAAAAGTGGGTGTACTGGTTACACCACTGCCTACCCTTACGGGATTACAGGCGTGAGTGTATATGTATGTATGGCTCGTGCAGATATCAACATTTTTTTTATACAACTTAATACAAAAAGATCGCCCTTCTGGTGGTAAACCGAACTATCCAGAACCTCGATTAATATAATATAGCCCAGCAAACTAGCAAGCGGTACACCTGATAAAATGGTTAAGATTAAACTAATAGAGATTTAACAGGTACAATTTTCTGGTATCTATACAAAATTTGTAACCTAAACTTACATTGTATATACACAGCCTTCGCAGTCCAAGCACATTTGTTTCTATCTTTAGTCATCCAAGTAACTACAGGTTTACTTATTATAGATTTGCGATTCATTATGACACAACTCTTATAAGATCATGACCACTTTCAATTTAATCTAATATCTTCTTCTTGGTAGCTTGGAGCTTTTCAAGCTTAATCTATTTCTCTTTATAGAGAGTAATATGTTCCTTGGTTTAATATATTTTTCTATTAATATATAATTTATCAACCGTATTATAATATTCTTTCTTTATCTTTTAGGTATTATTTAGACTCCATTTTTATACTATCCCGTTCTATCCTTTATGATAATTGTGACAGTTCATCTAATTATGTAAAATAGTTTTTATTGAAATGATTAATCTAGTGTTGTATATTGATTTTGTCGATTAATAAGAATAATAATAAATAACACCCAACAGCCACAATCATAGCCCCCACCCCACACTAAGATACGAGTCTTGTGTTGTGGGTATCAGGGACTACGAGAGACTTTCGGTCTCACAACACCCAGACCCCGGACGCAAATATCTGTTTGTCTCACAAATATTTGTCCCGTTGTGGGAATCGAACCCACGGCCTTTCACAGCCGGCTACTCGCCAACTGTGCCATGGAGGCTGTCAAGATTAATATTTTTGTGTTTCAGATTTGATTACAATATAAACCCAGTCAAATTCATTGTATAATACGTTTGTGTTTGGCGCCACCTCAAAACTTTGTAACTTTAAATGAAATTTGCTTTTCAAATGTATATTAGTAGAGAGTGAGAGCTCTTTCATATTCGCTAATTGATACAATTTCATTTGTATACTTGAACTCTATGGATGGGCTGGCTAGACCGGGTGGTACTACTATGTACATTTTGTATTTTGCTTTTACTTACTCGAGCGCTGTAATTACTCTTGTTTTGTACGACGCGACGGAGTAAACATTATTGAACTCTGTTAGGTATCTCAGTGATTCGATGCTGTGGAGATATTACTAATTCTTCAAGTAACTTTCTATCAATCATACTCTACTGCCGAAAAAACCGTGGGTACTCCTGAAAAATAAATAAATACACCCAACAGTCGCTCTGTTCTGATAGTACATAGTTCTGATCCCAAACTAGGTAAAACCTTTATCATGGGTATTAAGAACTACGAGGGACTATGGTGTCACAATCCCAGACCCGAAACGAATATATGTCTGTCACACATTAATTTCGGTGTGGGAATCGAACCCATGGCCTCTCGTTTCACAGCCGGCAATTCGCGCACGGCGCACAGGCTTTCATACCTATAAAACAGGGCTAGTATTATAAATATAAACATGTCCCGCGGATGTCACTGCGAATGTGTTTAACCTCCGTGGCGCAGAAGGCGAGTAGCCGGCTGTGAAACGAGAGGCCTTGGGTTCGGTTCCCACACCGGGACAAATGTTTGTGTGACAGACAGACATTTGTGTCCGGGGTCTGGGTGTTGTGAGACCGCGTGTCTCTCGTAGTCTCTGATTCCCACAACATAAGACTCGTATCTTAGTGTGGGATCGGGGCTATGTGTGTGACTGTTGGGTGATATTTATTTATTATTATGTATTTATCATACACATTTCGTATAGACTATTTATCAACAAATGGTAATTATATCATAATATGTATATGTAATGTATATCATACTCTCTGACATAGGGACATGTCTGATATTCAGACATGTCATAATTTACGCTAGATATGCATATTCTGTAATGAATAGCGTTACAAATTAGCTCCGGGCGAGAAATAATTTTGCTAATTGTTAATCATGGCGTAAATAAAATCATTCTTACTGTTGCTCGCGGCTACGCCCGCGTTGTAGTTATTTTTGAAACAAAAGGTATAAATCAAATCAACATTTTTATATATTTTTGATAGGAACCGTGCATTTTTTCGGGATATAAAGTAGCCTATGTAGCCCTGATTCCTAGACTATCACTATGCAAAAAATCATGTGGATTCTTCACACATCAAACAAATCTTTCCCGATATGAATAGTCAGAAATAGTTAAGTGATAGACAGTTGGCAAGGACTCAACTTAATGATCGTCTGGAAGGAAACATCTTATCCTGGGCGACTGGGCGAAAAGACCAAAATGTCCATCCTAAATTCTCCTAGAGTGGGATGGTAGAGATAATCTCGTCGGACAAATGGTTATAAAGTTCTTTACATTTCCCAACGGTCCATATAACAATAGGAAAAGAATAAGAAGACGATAACTTTTCTTCAATTAATGTTATATTATTCGATTTGAATACTGTTTAAAAGAACATATTAATTGTTAAAAACTCCTATTCTATTCAGAGACTCGTAAAGTTCTAGTAACGAGTACCTACCACAACTTTGATGTTTCAATACAAATAGATAACTTTGTTCTAATAATGTTTTATGAAGTTCAACAAGATTTGTGTCGAAAACAATTCCATTCACAAAGTGGCTTTTGCTTCATCCATGTGGAAATGTTGTTCTCATGAAGTTTCAGAAATGTTTAACATTAAATATGCTACGGTAAATGTGAAAATTTATATATCGATATTTATATTACCTATTACAACATTAGTAACATCAAAATAAGGCTGCTGGCAATTGTTTATGAACGCAATTCATTTTTTAATTTGATAATTAAACCTTCATGAGTTTACCAGTTTACTTTTCAAAAAGTAAAAAATATTATTTTCCTTGCATATATTATTGTGAACGACTTATTTTGGTAATCTCCCTCCAATACATTATTGTATAATACAGAAGCGGAACATAATATAACTAAATTATATTATTTATGTTTTATATACTAGTTAGCAGTATATTATAGCCTAGTTGGTTGCGGTACGGACTGTCAAGACGAAAGTCGTATGTTCGAAACATACACCTCTGACTTTTTTTTTATAACATAGTCCGACAAACGAGCCAGTGGGTCACCTGATGTTAAGTGATCTCCACCGCCCATGAACATCCACAATACCGAAAGTATCATGTATGCGCTGTCGGCCTTAAAGAACAGGAATAGGGATTAAGGAAGGGAAGGGGGAATTTGGGCCTCCGGATATCTCACTTACCATACGAAACGCGACAGTAAACTGTCACTTTACGTTGGTTTTCTGTGAGACAGTGGTACCACCCCGGTCGAGCCGGCCCATTCATGCTGTAGACAAATATGTCTACAGCGTGGCTCTACCACTTCAAGATACGTGTGTATTCATTGTTAATAATAGCTTGCTTTAACGATGAAGGAAAACGTCGTGAGGAAACCTGCATCCCGGAGAATTCTCATAAGTTTGGTATGTGAAGTCTACCGACCCGCATTACGCCAGCGTGGTGTACTAAGGCGCTAACCCCTCTCATTAGTATAGGAGGCTCGTGCCCAACAGTGGAACAATGTTTAATACAGGGCTAGTGTTATTATTATAGTATTATACTAGTTATCTTTGTATATATATAGCACATTTTGCTATCTCGCAAAGAAATTGTCCAACGTGAAGGAATTTCAGAATAGAAATAACTGCAAATTGTCCATACCTTATACATACTTAAAAGTGGTAGAGCCACGCTGTAGACACGTTTGTCTACAACATGAATGGGCCGGCTCGATCGGGGTAGTACCACTGTCTCACAGAAAACCAACGTAAAGTGACAGTTCACTGTCGCGTTTCGTATGGTAAGTGAGATATCCGGAGGCCCAGATTCCCCCTTCCTTCCCTAATCCCTATTCCTGTCCTTTAAGGCCGACAGCGCATACGTGATACTTTCGGTATTGTGGATGTTCATGGGCGGTGGAGATCACTTAACATCAGGTGACCCACTGGCTCGTTTGTCGGACTATGATATTAAAAAAAAAAAATACCACATGTCGCCTTTTACAACGTCAGGATATCTTTATTAAACTCAATTTGGGTTTGCAAGTCTAGGCACGTGCGTACTAACTTTATTTAGGTTTCCTGCAGCTTATTTAAAGATCGCTTATTAAGAAAAAGATAAAAATATAAAAGAACTTTCAGTATTGCTACGCCGTTAAGTAGTAGAGAGCCCAGAGGACCGATTGAGAAATTTAACATAATTTTTATCTTGGGAGTCATTTTGGGACTAATGTCCCGTCTTCCCTAGTTGATCATCCGACAGTTTGTCAAAAACGTGGCTTTGGTTATAATAATGTTAAATTCAAGTATTTTTCCCGATTTATGACATTCCGTGGCGCAGCTGGCGAGTAGCCGGCTGTAACGCAAGGCTGCGGGTTCGATTCCCGCGAGACAATTGTTTGTATGATCCACGAATATTTGTTTTGCGTCTGGGTGTTTTGGGACCGTAATCGCTCGTAATTCTTGATAAGCATGATACATGTTTGACATAGTGCGAGGTCAAGTACTTATAATGTGTCACTGTTAGTTGGTTTTTATTTATTTAATTATTATCTTCAAAACCCCCACCAAAAGGGGAGATGGTTTTGGTCAGCAATTTTTTAACCATAATATTTATCGTAGCCACCTTACTAAAAACTAAAATAACAAAATTAAACATTTTTCTACCAAGAAAATCGAGTGAAAGTCTATAATTTCAGCATCTAAAAAGTTCATCAAAGTACGTATTATACGAAGTAAACTCAAATATCTGCAATCAGATTATTCACATCTTACCGGCCTTTCGATTCGTTGAAAAAGTCGACACGTACATTACCTTATCTAATCAATCGTGATGGATTTTATGAGGTCAGACTAATTCCTGAGGCTTTGCGTACATTTAACCTCTATCGAGGTCAATTAGGATCAATTCAGTAAAATTATTGGCACGTTTGAAGGTTGTGGTAATCTGAAATGTCTATACGGAGTTAGGAAAGTTATTCTTAAAAGTAAAATGAGTAAGGAATGGGATAGATGATGATTTATATTATTTGAATCATTAAGTTATGTTACCTAAAATTTATTATTCGAAGAATTTCGTAAATCCGTTCAAAAATAAGCAAGCTAAAGGTATTAAAATCTGGTGGAAGGGATAGTTGTCAAATGACAGAAAAGGATGCATGATATGATTCATGACGTCATCGGAACAGCCATTACGTTGCAAATGTGTGAAGGAGATAGTTGTTCCCATGTATCCACTTCTGCTCATACGCTTATTTTTAAATAATTACCTGATGTTTGTATCCATTTTGATTCTGTTATCGCAAATTTCTTTTTCTACGATTTTACGCTTACGCAATAAACAATGTACAACATTAAATACAATAAACTGACCTATTCAGAAGAACCGAGCTCCTAGTTTAAAGATGGTGTTCATTTGTACGTAAACAATAACTCGTTAGTTAGCTAAAGCTCCATTTTGGTCTCACTAACTGTAATGGATTTAATCCAATTTCTTTATAAAGACCACAACCACACGATTAAACTTTATTGAATGGTTCTTCTACATGGAATATATTTATATTATTATGTCACGTGTTAAGGTTCTGTTAATTTGATTTGACACTCACGCTTGTAATCCCCGAAAGGGTAGGCAGAGGTGTAACCAGTACACCCAATTTTCGACGAATTTATAGGGTCCCATAATGTAATAGGGGGCTAGCCTATCGCCATACCGGGCACAATTCCAGAATCCGGGCTGACACTGAGTATTTCGAAATAGAAAAAAAAACAATATCATTTATCCCACCAGGGTATCAAACCTGAGACCTCACTGTGCCACCGAGACAGTCACAGTTGACATTTTAAAATAACCGTATGTTCTAAAGTTCCATCAGCAAAATCCAAATTGGTTTTTCCATAGGGTCTTTCCCATCTGGTTTAAGCAACACGGACAAATTATGTAAACATCACTTACGTTGATCCTTTCACAACAAAAGCAAAAAGAAAGTTCTGGAATTAACAAGTTATTCTCATGTTAATTTGCGTTGGTAACGGTAATAATGCGTTCTGTTTTAAGCGCTTTTGTATGTCAGTTTTAAAAAGTATTATTCATGTGTTATACCAAATGTGTTACTTAACTTTTGTTATGTTACTGCTTTAAGGCATATGAAGTATTGTCTAGATTAGGCTCTAATTTAACTGTTTTTTTTTATAAATAACACCAAACAGTCACACACATAGTCCTGACCCCGCCCAAAGATAGCCTTGTGTTGTGGGTATCAAGAACGAGGGACTACGGCCCCATAACACCCAGACCTGGGACAAATATCTGACTGTCACACAAACATTTATCTCAGTACAACCATATTATCTTATTGGTTTGTGAAATCGATTGTTGGTATTGACTCCGATAATATAAAGATTTATCAAAAGCAATTAAGAGTTTCAATCAGTTTGTACGTATTGTTTAGTTGATTGTTTGAAAATGCCATGATAGTATAATGACTCATACCTAAATATGGTCATGAAGGGGTAGAAAGTTATACAGATCATATACCTTTCAAATTTCTATAGCGTATTCTCACATACGTAGGTGCTGATGGAATGTGCAAAAAACAAAAATCAAAGAGAGGCTATAATTAGAAAATTCGGTCTAAATACACTTATTCAGAGTTTATTAGCTAACCCTAAATGCGACCTCTCAAAGCAAATTTGTAGTTTGGCAGAGTATCCTAAGCCTTAAAATTGTTCTTTAGCCTAGTATACACCATAGTTATTAGTTAATATTGTTTGTACATTTAGTGATAAGGTACGATGGGGTTGGCATATGCTTGTGGATAAAAACCCCAAATTAATAAAGATACGTAGGTTACCTCATGATGATTTCGTTTCGCAAGCGATAATCAACAATAAATACACATGTAACTTGGAAAAGTCAGTGTATACCATTTTGGACTAATTTTAAACCTGCTACCATTCCAACTAAGCTATTATACCCGTATAAGATAATATTAACTGTGTTACGGCATCGCGTAGCATAAAAATCGTCCACAAAGACGCGAAATAATACAAGGAATAAAGTAACGTATGTTTTATTGTCGGAATAAATTACATAAATATTTGGTATTACCCAAGCCCGGATTCGTGGAACACGAATCTCTAACACGTCTATCCCATTTTAAATTGCATTTTGTACACTATCCGTTCTAGAATAGCTGAACGTAAGCGGCGGACGGTTGGTAACGGGGCGCGGATGTGTACACGTAGATTGGAGCGCGATCTTCGTCTTTGTATTCCAAACGAGCAGTGTAAGCCATGTTCCTTACATCATTCTCTGTTTGGAACTGAACTCTCTGAAGCTGCGAATCAGGCAGAAGAATATAGTAAGAACCCTGGTTACTGACTACTTCAGCATCTTTCTTTGGCTCTTCTTGCAGCTTCTCTTTGATGCCTTCAACTTTAAGGTCCTCTTCGTCATCCTTTTCTTCATCATTTTTTGGTACACCATATTCTACTTCAGGTGCTTTCTCAGGTAAACCGTATTCCTTTTGCGGAGTCAAGTAGGTTTCAGCAGGAGCACCGTAGCTGTCATCAGGGACGCCGTAGGATGTGGATGGAGGTGAAACTTCTTGGCGGGAAGGGAGGTTGAATTCCTTCGCTGGTCTGAATCCAGCTGGAGCGTAGGGAGCCGCTCCATTATCAGATTCGACTTCTTGCCTCTGGAATTTGTAGTTCTGTCTGTACCGAGGGGGTTCAGCCACCACGACCGCAGCGATCAGGAGTACAATTGCGAACTTCATGTTGCTACTTCGACTGTTTGGAGACGAGTGATGCTGTTTGAAAAAAAACATCCGCTTTTATACGTCTGTGGAATGCATCAGTTTCCGTGGTTTTCTCCTCAATAATCTATATTCTGATTGAGTGGAACTCGACATTGGCCTCAGGCGGGTCGCGTTGCGTAACAACGATTAGCTTCTGCACCATTGTTATAGCTACGAGACCTGAATACTAATTTGGGCTTACGAAAACGAAAATCTCAATATTCATGAATGCGAGAGAAACTGTACTCTTGCCACTAATTAGTGAGTAGCTTAATTGCTCGATTAGGGAAGCGGATTGGCATCTGGCAACAGGTGTAATCAGATCCGGTGGTGCCCGTGTCGTGATGGTTATGCGTAATGTATGGCAGCCTTGTTTTATTATGGCGTGGTTGGGTCATGCAGCGGTCAGTGGTACGCGTGGGTCTTGACCGAATTCGACAGCATGATTCATGATTTGATTTGTTGACAGGAAAGTATTGATTTAAAATATCAATAGCGAGTTACTTTAAGGATTATTAATAAAAATATTCAAAATACAAGTTATTTTTAATTTTATTTTCTTCATGCGTGAATGGATTTCATCTTGGTATTAAGTTATCGTATAAAATATTTATTTGAACGAAGAAGAAACAATGAAATTAACGATATTTTAAAAGTTTTCTTTTATATCATTATATTATTCTTTAATTTTTTTTTATGGATTACTGTCTAGACTAGATTTAATTTGCGTAATTTGAATAAATCTGTTTGAAAAACATAATCAGTTAAGTATCTAATTTTCACTTGTTAGCCAGTTTTGTTTGCAAGCGACTGGGATTTAATGAGCTTGTACTTCTGTCTTATAGAAAAGTGAGGAAAATTAGCAGCTTCATTTTTATTTCGTTAGCCTCCATAGCGCAGCGGGCAAGTAGTCTAGCTTTAATTAGAGGCCGTGGGTTCGATCCTGCTCTGAGACAGTTTTTTGTGTGATTCTCAAATTAGTCACGGATCTGGGTGCTCTGGGACCGCATTTCCTACAATTAGTTTTTAATACAATCCACCTGAACTGCTGTAGGTCAGTACTATGAGTGTGTCAGTTGGGCATATTCTCTTATTATTTTATGAAGTCAGTTACATTTTTGGAGGTGCAATATATTTTATTTCTCTCCCATTCCTCAATTCTTAAATTGACTGACTAATTACTTAAATTGATTGATTAATTAATTATCTACTATAATATACTAGTTTGTTAGTCGTAATAATAACGTACTTTATCTTGCAATGTATGGCTATGTTATCTTGTAAAAGTAATAGAAACTACACATTTTTATTTTTTATCTGTTGAATTACTTACTTCAACGTGGCCGGCCATTACGTGGAAACTCAACATTCTAGCTACGTCCACCATTTAGCTAATGTGTTGTTAGCCCTTAAAATGTACGTTTAAATTACACCCTCGGCATACGGTAATGTGATCTTGTATTCCGGGCACGCAGTCTGTTTGCAAGCTGTAATTTTTGCCTTGAGTGCACAAAGGTTCAAAGAGATGGCGAATTCAATCAATCAACGATATTGGTGACTGATATGACTTGAACGGAACAAGTGCCTGGATGAAATGGGTAGTGTCCGACCGAAACAGGAATTTCTATAGAAACCGAAACTTTTTAGACATGTTAAAATCTATTGTTTAGTGAAATTAGGCTTATTTCATAAAAAATATATATTTGTTTGATATTGCCATTACTTTTACCCGACTACGGCGAAGCGAAAGTGAAGGTTACGTTTTTGACCGGTATGTGAGTGAAACTTGCCGAAACTGAAACCGAACCTTCGGTCGGACACTAGAAATGGGCAGACTTTAAAATGTTTTTATTTCTTTATCTATAAACTCAGTACTTCCGAATTATATCGACTTAACATTTAAATGTTCTCTCAACGATAATAAATTTGTCCTCAACTTACCCATATACTCAAGTTACGACCAACGTAATCTTAAAAAATAAACAGCCAATAACACATCCGCCAATAAAAAATAAAAATGTATTTGCGAGTCGTCCATGTGTTATGTTCAAAATGGCTGCTTGACATTTAATTACGCGGGCAAATGGCGTCGGGCGGGAAAATTGAGCGGGCTGCCTCGGTGCTGAAGTAAAAATTGAAATTTATAGTAATTATAGTAGACTCACGTCACTTATCTGTTGCTTTTGCATGTTTCAAGTGATATGTAGGTTGTAAAGTTTATTTATATAATAATATTTTGATGGAACCCGATATAGTAACGTACTGACCTGAATTGTATTATTTGCTTCAAATAGAATCTAAATGCAACTATATCCGATTTCAGATTCGAACATAGGCTTTGTTAAATTAGCCTCCGTTGCACAGAAACCCTTAAAATAGTCTGAGATTGCTAAAGGCAAGCAAGTTGGTTGTAGTACGGACTGTCAAGACGAAAGTTGTTTGTTCGAAACCAGCCCAAATGTCATACACCTGTGACTTTTCTAAAGTTACGTGTGTATTAAATGGTAAACATCGCTTGCTTTAATGGTAAAGGAAAGCATAGTGAGGAAACCTGCATACCTAAGAATTTCGAATGTATGTGAAGTCTATCAACCTGCATTAGGCCAGCGTGGTGGACTAACCCCTCTCGTCAGTAAAGGAGGCCCGTGGCTAGCAGTGGGACAATGTTTAATACAGGGCTAGTAATATTTTATTGTTATTATAAAGGGCGAAATTCTTTCTTCACTCTCTTCTTAAATTCCTATCCTCAACGGCGACAAAGCACCTATACTTTCTCAGATGACTCACTTGCTCATTAATCTTTTCTATTATAAATAAAACTCATTTCTCAACTGCGACGATGTTTCCAGGTTAAATATTGAAAAAGAGATATTGTTGATATAATCTGTTTACCGACTTTTTGGTACATAATGAAATTACACCAAAATATGGTTCCGACCCTTTTTGTTGAATACTTTTTGAGCGAATCGGGAAACTCTTTATTTAGGCGAAATTTGTTTTTTGTTATTGAGTTTCATATTTTGTTTGCACGTTTGGGAATAATTTAATGTTGGATGTTAATCTGGACGTATTCATTGTTTACAATGTTTGTACTGGTGTATGCTGACTCGGCCACTGCCGGGTTCTGTTCTCTGTTCTGTGCTCTGTTCTCGGTTGAGAGTCGTATTCAGTAATGTTTTATTATTCAAACTTTTTCATCCGACTTCATAAAAAGGAGGAGGTGCTCAATTCCTTGAAATCTTTTTATGTATGTTCCCTGACTACTCGAAGACGCCTGGACCGATTCAAGAAGTTCTTTTTTTGTTTAAAAGGATATACTTCCAAGGTGGTCCCATTGGCACCAAGTCAGGGTCTCATAAGGGGATCTCAGAAAAATTGCGGGTAACCCTGAAATGTTATAGCATAATGACTTTTTTATTGAAGTCGGTGTACTTTTGAGGCTATCATAATGGTTTTTGACTTACCAGTTCATATGAGAGGTTTAAGAGATGAATTCAACAACAAATAATCTCGTGATAGTCCCTTAGAGTAGGCAACCAAAACTCTAAGGATAGTCCTCAAAGAGTATTTACATACGGGTAATGATAAAGTCAGAGGTGTGTCATTATTGAACACATGTCATACGTCTCGGTCGTCTCGGTAATATATTCTCTTCTTCGTTAGACAATTGCTGCTTCTACAGATTATCTTGAAATAATTAACTTATATTAGTATTAACAAATTTTATATTCCCTTTCTCTACAAAGCAATGAATATTCTATTGAACAATTCGCATCGTGTAAAAGATTTAATAGAATTCGCAATCTCTATGCAAATGTAATCCGAAGACAGACAAAACAAAACCACTATTCCTTAATAACCTGTCACCATGTTTCTAGAATATTCGATTTTCTATGTTTTACATTACGAGTTGGAACACGTAAAGGTTGTGGTTTGAAGGTGCGTTTAGTTGTGGCTTCCTTTAAATTTCGCACGTGATAAGGTCGGCGTTTAATTCAAGAACTGCATTCATTATAATGTTCAAATTAGCCAAATTAGTTCGTGATGCCCTTGCTTCGACGTTCGAAGGTAAAATTGAGTGTTGATGACTCTAAATTGGTGAGTATGCAGTGGTGAAATTATAATGAGGTTATGAGGACAATTTTTATCCTGGCATGGCCATTATGCACGCTACCTGATGGTAAGCGCAAAGCCGTCCAGATACAGTATCAAGTAGCAAGAGACATCTATCCGTGCCGGCCTATATACTATAGTAGTAGTATTATGTAGTATAGGTTTTCGGTGTGTAGCTTATTGCTTAAAATAATAAATATACTATACTAAACAAGATCAAGCTAATTTAATTTTACTTTGTACCAATAAACTTGAAGGTATCAACTAACTGTAAGGTATTTCTAGAAAGTTGGCAAGGGTCTTGAGATAATTTGTCTAGATTGAGGGATATAGAAAACTGAGAATATGAGAGTGCTCTTGTAATAGATGAAGGTTTTTAGGTTGTACTGAATTGATACTTTATGTCCAATTTCTAGAAATTTCTTGATATCAGTTGTTTATTTCAAGCAACGGTTGACAAAAGAGCAAGTGAATCAGCCAATGGCTAGTGATCTTTACCGCCTATGAACAGAAGAGAAGAGAAGTCGGAAGAGTATGGTTGCTATGCCGGTTATAAGGAAAAGGAATGATTATTGGGAAGAAGAGCGGTATTTGGGCCTGTAGAGATCTCACTCATAGTACAAAATGGAACAACAGGCTATCACCCGGTCATAACCCGGGTGAACTACATATTTCATGTTGTCTGCAACGTGATTCTACGAGTGTTAATAATTTATTACTTTTTAATTTTTAGACACTGAGAAACCAATAAAACAAATAAAAAACGTCTTTGAATCCTTGATTAGATATAAGATATTAGGTATTCAAAGGAGTAGTATATTTTAGCGCTGAACAGTTATTGCGGCGAAAGAATAAAATTTTAAGTCAAAGCGATCCAATTAACTATTTCCTCAATAGTATCCTTACCGGCTACGGTATCAACACGGTCTAATATTTAGTATTTTATTAAGGTCAAATTAAAAGAAATAGAACAGATGTAACTTTATATGTAGCCGTTCCAGCTAGCTGAACATGTTTTATATTGTACATTAATTTAATATTAACAGATAACAATTGAAGTTGCATAAATAATAAGTACTTTATTCAAATTGCTTTTGCATTAACTGCATCAAAATTTTGGTAAAAGTATTCTACTACCATAAAACCATGCAAATATATTTTTAAAATGCCAATCGGTTCATATTATTTAAATATCATGGTCCAAATATTTTTGGTTGACAACAAAAAGCATTCGAATATGTTTTAAACTGTCATCCATATTTAACGTAGTTAGTTATTCCGCTCTCGTGGCCAGCCTATTGTTAATGGGTCAACGTTCATCTATACATACGTATATAACGCATATTGCGTTTAATATAAATACTAAATATTGATTCCAAACGTACGTTGCTCGTGAAATTACGCAATTTAATTCTAAATGATCGCAAATTGTGGTCAATTGGTTATTAATTTAGCGTCCTTTCACTTTGTACTTTAATTTTACTGTAATTTTGTTTCTCATATCAAAAGCCGGAAAACAATGATGCCTTTAGGCGTAGTGTAAAGAAAATACTCAGCAGGCCAGCATGATTGTGTCAAATAACGAGGGATAGTTGACTCTCGCTACTGGAAAGTCTAACTGGTCGGTACTGCGCTTACCATCATTTCTTATTTCATAGTCCGACAAACGAGCCAGTGGGTCACCTGATGTTAAGTGATCTCCACCGCCCATGAACATCCACAATACCGAAAGTATCATGTATGCGCTGTATGGTCTTAAAGGACAGGAATTGGGATTAGGGAAGGGAAGGGGGAATCTGGGCCTCCGGATATCTCACTTACCATACGAAAGGCGACAGTAAACTGTCACTTTACGTTGGTTTTCTGTAAGACAGTGGTACTACCCCGGTCGAGCCGGCCCATTCATGCTGTAGACAATAATATGTCTACAGCGTGGCATCAGATGCAGTATGGTCACTGCCATGCCACAATTTAAAAAACCAGCAAATAGGTCAATTGATGGTTAGTTATCTTTAGCTGTTAATATCAGGATCATTGTTAAGGAATGGGTATGGGGAGTGGCAGGGGAATTAGGGCTTTCGGAACTCGGACTTACCGTACAAAATGTAAAAGCAAGCTATTACTTTATATGCTGTATTCAAATCCTACAGCTTCGTCTATATCGTGGCGTTACCACTTCAAAACATTTGTGTCACTTTTAATGCAATCCAAAAATATAATATGCTGCCACAGATTTATAAATTGTCGTCGCTATGATGACGTGTTTATGACAAATAAATACTAAACGAATATACTATACAAAGTTTTTTTTTACCTAAATACGCTTGCGTTTGACCACTATCTCGCCTGATGGTAAGTGATGATGTGGTCTACGGTGGAGCACGCTTGCCTAGAAGATACCTATTCAATCTTGACTTAAAGTTTTTGACTTATGAGATCAATCACAATAAAGGGTAACTTGGAATATTTTAACATCAGCCCTATATACTGCTGGTGACTGTGTCATCTTCACTTCACGTGAGGTATTCATTCGCCACGCTGATCTAATGCAGATTGGTAGTTATAACACTCCTCCTAATTCTTATGGAGAATTCTCAAGAATGCAGGTTTCCTCAAAATGAGTTCTTTCCAATGTAAAAACGTGTGAAAGTTTATAATGAGTAATCCTACTAATATTATAAATGCGAATGGTTGGATGGACGGATGTTTGTTACTCAATCACGCTACAACACCTGGACGGATCTGGTTGAAATTTGGCACAGAGATAGATTATAGTCTGGAATAGCACATAGGCTACTTTTTATACCGGAAAAAATGTACAGTTCCAGTGGGATAGTTTCGTATTTCATAGAGCAAGGGATCGACATCATTTTTGCATAGTGGCAGTTTAGGGATCAGACAATGACATAGGCCACATTTTATCCCGAAAAGTTCCTTCCTATGGGATAGCATAATATAGAAAGGTGATTAGATTAAGATGCTTCTATGGAGTGTATACCTTTTCTTGCAAAAATAACCTCCACGCATACGGAGCTGCGGGCAACATCTAGTAATAATATATTTATTGGAACCATACAAAAAATGATACAAAAAACATTTAAAGTAGAAGACACTGAGTATTTAGAAAACAGACTAATAAAAGTGGTCATAAAACCGCATCTAATAAAAGTCAAGGACTTTAGGTGCAATTTAACAATTTGGAAGCCGATCAAATTGAGATTTCTACACGAAGTCACGGGCAAACGCTAGTAAATTTGGCCGATTATAGACAAGCCTTATCATTGATAACTGCTCCTGTGGTAGTAAATAATTAATTTAAATGACTGAATAAGTATTTGATTTGAGCTCCATTCATTCATTTTGTCATTTGTCCGTTGGCGCGTGCATTCATTATTCATTCACTCATAAATATGAATGATCATTCGGTCTTTTACTCGTTCATTAGCCTTTGTGCGTTTGGATAAAATGTTAACATTCTAGTTTATTTTTATAGTTACTGATTTTTATTTTACCATTATTATTTTGTGGGAATAATATGTAGTTGATAAGGTCATTAATAAGGAAAGTATGTCTAAGGTGTATCAATAAATAATAAATACACCCAACAGTCACACACATAGTTCTGACCCACACTAGATAAAAACCTGTATGGACTATGGTCCCACAATACCCAGACCCGAAACAAATATCTGTCTGTCACACAAACATTTGTCTCAGTGCGGGAATCGAACCCATATGTATCAATGTAATAAAATATTATACGGTATAAAATAAATATAAAATGTTATACTTGCACTAGCGGGCCCGGCAGACGTCATCCTGCCCGAAAAGCAGCGGCACACCGACTGCAGCGCCATCTGCCGGGCTGATTTGTGAATCTAAACCATCCAGGGGCCACCCAAACGCATACAATTCAAAAGTGGTAGAGCCACGCTGTAGACATATTTGTCTACAGCATGAATGGGCCGGCTCGACCGGGGTAGTACCACTGTCTCACAGAAAACCAACGTAAAGTGACAGTTCACTGTCGCGTTTCGTATGGTAAGTGAGATATCCGGAGGCCCAGATTCCCCCTTCCCTTCCCTAATCCCTATTCATGTCCTTTAAGGCCGACAGCGCATACGTGATACTTTAGGTATTGTGGATGTTCATGGGCGGTGGAGATCACTTAACATCAGGTGACCCACTGGCTCGTTTGTCGGACTATGATATAAAAAATAAATAAAAAAAAACGGTCCAGCCGTTTAGGAGGAGTTCAGTGACATACACACGTACAGTCGAATTATATATATAAAGATAGGTATAATTTACATATTTTTTTTTACTCTCGGATAGAGTATTGTTCAATTCACAGAATATATTTCATTAAATACAAGTTGTTTCAGCTCTATGACAGCCCTATGCTGTGATAAATAATACTTTTTAACCGACTTCAAAAAAAGGAGGAGGTTCTCAATTCGACTGTATGTTGCTTTTTTTTTTTATGTTTGTTACCTCGTTTCTCTGTACTGTGTGAACCGATTTCGACCATTCTTTCTTTGATTGAAAGCTGGTGCTTGTCATTTGGTCCCATAAAAATATGGTGAAGATCTGATGAATATCTTCGGAGCTGGAGAGGGTAACTCCTTAAAATTAAGTAGTATTCCAGTGGTTCTTTTTGCATTACGTTCATTATAAAAGTTAAGTTTCAGTGAGAGAGGGTAAAAGGGGTGTGGGTGAGGGAGGGGGGTGATAAAATTAAAATACACGTAAATTCTAATATCTTCAGCAGCTTTTAACCGATTTTATATAATTTACCACTAAAAAGCAAAAAATAAATTATTACTTTTTAAATAAAAATTAAACCGCCTTCAAAAAAACCCAGACACAACTAAAAAGCAAAAAATAATTGGTTACATTTAAATCAATTAGTTATATGCAATTTAAATCAATTATTTGGAGTCATACCATTAGTAAAAATACACAGGACATATAAAACCGAAACACATTATTACAAATCCGTTTGCACTCCCGCTAAGCCCATTTGGGTTACTTAACTCCTTTATTCGGCAAGTAGGTAATAATTTATACGGAACCCACCGCTGAATTTATTGCCTCATTTCCGAAAGCAAGAAATCAAATTAAATTGGCCTTAATGTATAGCAAATGGAATTTTGGAATTCAAAATATTAGGTAATCGAATTGGAAGGCAACTATATGTCTAAAATTCAACTAAACCCACATCTCTCCACTTAGCCTTTGTCTTATGTTGCGCAATGGGTCAGTCAGCTGAAAAACAAGAGATCGGATGTTCGGTCCCTGCACCGAGAGTTTTTGTATGATCGGCTATAGACAGGTCAAACCTGTACCGTGGGTGTCAAGAACTACGAAGAACTACAGTCCCAAAACCTAGGCCTTTACCTTTTTTTCCATGCACGGCAAAATGACGACACTGCATCTGATGATAAGTACAGTACCGCCTAATTGGAGTATTGATACTCCAATTAGGCGGTACTGTACTTATCATCTTGAGTAGCTACTTGAGTAGCGATAAACAATCTATCCCTCGCTACTCAACATAATCATGCCGATCTGCTATGTGGCTTGAAGAGGCGGTCAAGGGTCTAGTGTCAGCGTACTGGCCGCAAAATGGCCAAACATCGTACCCCAACTCTAGACCTCGACCTCTCGTTTCACAGCCGACTGCTAGACACCTGTGCCATATGAGCATTCACAATCCTAGAATATAGCTTATAAATAACCGTGAAAATGCGGCCTAATATTCCGGTCGTTGACTCCTTGCAATATGACATCACACATCTGCGGAGAGTTGGCCGGATACGACTATCGACCGCATAGACATTGTCGACCCCGATAAAAATTAGAACAGCCATGTACCCCTTATAACAGTGTCACTCGATTCAGCTAAAGAGAAACATACTGAGGTTTTTCTTGGCTAAAAACGAGCGCTAATCGACCCCTCATTTGTTTCAAAGAATGGATTTCAGGATGAATAATGAAATGACGAGTTTTTGATCTACAGACATACGTCTAAAGAGACGACACAAGTAAATACTAGCCCTGTATTAAACATTGTCCCACTGCTGGGCACGGGCCTCCTCTACTAATGAGAGGGGTTAGGCCTTAGTCCACCACGCTGGCCTAATGCGGGTTGGCAGACTTCTCATACCTTCGAAAAATTCTCAGATATGCAGGTTTCCTTACGATGTTTTCCTTCACCGTTAAAGCAAGCGATAATTAACATTTTAATACACACATAACTTTAGAAAAGTCAGAGGTGTATGCCACTTGGGTTTCAAACCTACGACTTTCGTCTTGGCCGTTCCGCAACCAACTAGGCTATCGCTGCTTACGACACAAGTACTATTTTTAAATTAATTATACTGGCCCGGCAAAGTTCTCACACTGCACCTGATGATTAGCGCAGTGCCGTCCAATTAGAGTATCAATTAGCAAGAGAATCTATCTCCCGCTAATCAACACAATCATGCCGGCCTGCTTCTTCACACTACGCCATGGGCAAGAAGGTGAAGAAGAGGTCGAGGGTCTTTTGTCAGAGTACTCAGAAGGCTGCAAAATAGCCAAACATCGTACCCCAAGTCTAGACCCTCGACAAAAACCGGATGTACACTGGCTGATCCCGGTATGCAACACACTTGCGTGTGCGACTATGGCGGGTATTACACCCTGTGTACGGTGGTCGCTATCCGGGCGGATACGAATATCCTACCACCTATCTATCTTAAAAGTAAGCACACCACCTTGCTGTGTTTACATATGGCGTTACAAAAACTATTTAGTAACAAGACACATTTGATTTTTTTCTTAAGAGTTTCTTGATACTGGTAAGGCATTTTTTTTGGCTGACATTTTACTGAGGTAACAATAGGTCTTCAAGTAAGTATCATCATAATTTTGCTCAGGATTTTGTTTCATTTTTCACAAGCGAAGAACATGAGCCGTCTATTAAATTTGGGTCTATGTATCGGTCATTCAATTGGCCATTTTGAAATTGCTTCAAAAGATATAAAGATGGTTTGATTGGGATTCCGACCCGATCCCGATACAATTCATTTAAAATTCAAAAAGGCCGGAAAATTTTCCATTGAGAGCCCAATATGTTTGTAAATGACAAGGATGCTATGTAAATGCTCCTTAAATAGATATTCGCTTGCAAATGTATCGATTGTCGATTTCATTACAGTCGTTTGATAGGCTTGCGTGTGTACGAATTTTATTTGTTCACATCGGTTGGGGTTTGAGGGTCTGTTTGACTGTATTTGAATGAGCGATGTTATGTAATGTATATTTTTCTTCTGTTTATTGAATTTCAAAAATGTTATTAATCAAGTCACGTAATTTTTTTTATATCTCATAGCCCTATTACAAAGCCCTATTATAATAAATTTAACTATAAGTTAATAAGTCGGCTTCGAACGTGAATCGCTGTGCTTTTGATTTTATTAATTAAGAGGGTAGTTTTCATCCTTTCCTGATTAGATTTTGTCCAAAAATATTAATATATGTCTAATGACCATCTTTGACACACGACGCAAGCTTCGTAACTTAGTTTGTGGCCAAGATTATGTGTGTGACTATTGCGCGTATATAAAAATACAGACAAATTGATACTCTTTTTAACGTCAAAACTACAATAATTTTTTTGAGATATCTGAGATAATGATTTCATTATCTTAGAAAAACATAGCATTATCACATCTTAATAAATAGTAATATTCACTTTGTCTACCCTTGGCCCTTTATTCAAATATAAACTTCTTAATATCCATTAATAAATCCCAATTGAATTCAGAGCAAGTTAAAAACATTAAACCTCCTTAATTAAATTATAAGTAGAGTCCACGAAGTTTAAACGGGTTTTTCTGCACTAACTCTGTTTATGGGGATAGTTTTTCTATTTTACTTTCAAAGTTATTTAATGTTAACATATAACTTTGCATTATTTAAATGTATATTGAAAGTTAAGCTGAAGTAAGTTGGGGAGTTTGTTTGTAAATTTTAAGTCTGTAACTATACCCATTACACCCAATAAGGGGTTATTTGTATTTTTTTTCTGAAACAGCAAAGTGACCACACTGCACTTGATGGTAAGTGCAGTGTCATCCAGTAAGAGTATCAAGTAGCGAGAGACAACTATACCTCGTTACTTAAAACAGTCATGCCGGCTTTTTTTTGTCTCGGGGAAAGTGTTTTATTACTGCCGCCCGCTCCGGGGGGAAGCGAAATAAGAATAAAACTGGTATGCTGGACTACCCGGTCTTACGACCCAGCATCCCCTTCGCCCGGATGATGGCTATCCGTGCTGTCGCTGGGCCGAGTCCCTACACATGTACACCCCACCCGACACTACCAGTTAACACCCCGCGGTGGCCTTCTTCGGTGCTTACGGACAATCATGCCGGCCTGCAGAGTAGCTTCTTCACACTGCGGTGTACATTGTGTACATATGCACTCACGTCCGTAATTCTTGAAGAGGTAGGCAAAGGTGTAACCAGTACACTCACATTTCGCCGAGATTGTTAGCATCCCATAATGTACAACACAGGCACAATTGACAGCCTCCGTGGCGCAGTTGGCGAGTAGCCGGCTGTGAAACGAGAGGCCGTGGGTTCGATTCCCACACCAGGACAAATGTTTGTGAGACAGGCAGATATTTGTGTCCTGGGTCTGGGTGTTGTGAGACCGAAAGTCTCTCGTAGTCCCTGATACCCACAACACAAGACTCGTATCTTAGTGTGGGGTCGGGGCTATGTGTGTGACTGTTGGGTGTTATTTATTTATTAATTCCAGACACGGTAGGCAGCGGGTTTGCTGTGCCCTGGCATTACATAAGTTTATGGGCGGCAGATACCATCAGATGGCCCGTCTGCTCGTCTGTCTATCCAGGCAGTAAAAAAAAAGTAAATCAAAAAGAAAAAAAAAAAAAAAAAAGAGAATCCGGGCTGATACCGAGCATTTCGTGGTAGCAAAACCCAATATCACTTTTAACCGATACCCCAGCACAGCAGTCGTACCTACGCAATTACAACTGCGCTACAAATTTTTAATCCTACACAGAATACCTGGCACCCTTTGAGCTCACTGATTGGATCTTTTAATTTGTCACGATCAGGACGCGTCCGGGTTGTCCGGCGCTGTCCGCCGTCCGCTCCGTAACTAATGGAGTGTCCGGATTCAGATTGGATTCGCAACAGTTTTGTGTTGTACAGAACATGTGAACAATAAATCGAATTTAGTACCCAGCGCTCGTTTCTTTAAATCTCAAAATGATTTCATATAGAGTTTATTCTCAGTGTTTCCATAAAACAAAGTCCATTCTAACACGGGCCTCATCTTAAACCTAGGATTAATTCCGGCTCATTTCTCTGATATGCTGGCGTCTTTTGACGTAAAGAACGTTCATGCTGTTTTAGTCTCCGAGTCTTGGCTTAAACCTTCTCTTCCTTCTATTTCTTACTCTCTTCCGGGTTTCAATCTGATTCGCAACGACAGAATAGGTAGTGGTGGTGGCGGGGTAGCTATTTATTTGCGTAATCACATTCCATACTCCATAATTAGTGCCTCAGCCCAACCGCCTTTGCCCAACGTCGGCGAGCATATATTTATTGAAGTGCTTTTATCCCACACTAAGGTTTTACTCGGAGTCTATTACAGCCCTTCTTTGCGCAACAACTACTTTCTATCATTTGAAAAGATCCTCGAAGATTTAATTCCTTCCTACAGTCATACCATAATTATGGGTGACTTTAATACATGTCTACTCAAACGTGATTATCGTTCCTCTTCCTTATGTAACATCACTAATTCGAGCAACATGCATATCCTTCCTCTCAGTGCTACGCATCATTTTCCAAACTCATCCCCTTCTCTTCTTGATCTTATCATTGTTTCCTCATTAGAGCATGTTGCCAAGCATGGCCAGTGTCCAGCTGATGCCTTTTCTTACCATGATTTAATCTTCTTGTCCTATAAAATTCGGCCTCCTAAATTTAAACCTACTATTCTTCTGCAACGCAATTTTAGTGGTATGAAGAACGAGGCATTTATAAATGATGCCAGATCTATGGATTGGACACCAGTTTTTACGGCCAATTCTATTGATGAACAGGTTGAAATTTTTAATTCCTCTATCATTAGGTTGTATGATGTCCATGCTCCACTAAGACCCGTTAAAATAAAACATGTACCCGCACCTTGGCTTACCAGTGAAATAAAAGATTTAAAAAACAAAAAGTGTGCTGCTAAGACAAAATATAAGCTGCGCCCAATCGAGGCGAATAAGGCGCGCTATATAAGGCTCCGGAATCGCTGCAATATGGTGTGTAGGGATGCCCAACGACGCCACATTCATGAGTCAGTTCAGGTTGGGGATCCAGCAAAAGTCTGGAAGTTTCTCAGGTCATTAGGAGTTGGAAAATCTCGTCAAGAGACTATTCCTAACGATATAAACATCAACTCACTCAATCAACATTTTTCCTCGTCAGCAAATATTGATGATTCTACCAAAGTTTCTACAATAAACTATCTTTCAAATATTTCCGCTCCTGACCACGTCTCGTTAGTTTTTCGTCAATTTACTGCTTGTGATGTTCGGAGGAGCATTTTATCAATTGCGTCTAATGCTGTTGGTATAGATGGCATTAGCCGCAATATGCTTATTCCTATTCTCGACTTTATACTTCCTGCCCTATGTCACATCTTTAACTTTTCAATTTCCTGTCCTGCGTTTCCCTGTTCATGGAAAGAAGCCCAGATTATTCCTTTACCCAAAAAATCTAATCCAAAATCCTTTTCCGAATATCGTCCAATTTCTATTCTTCCTTTCCTATCGAAAGTTCTTGAGCGCCTGGTTCATAACCAGTTAAGTTCTTTCCTTACCACACATGACCTTTTGAATCCTTTGCAATCTGGTTTTCGACCTGGACACAGCACAGTTACTGCGCTGATTAAAATCACCGACGATATTCGTTTCGGGATGGAGAACGGCCATTTAACTGTGTTGGCACTTCTTGATTTCAGTAATGCATTTAATACTATTGATTTTGACATTCTTCTCGCTATTCTTCGCTCCTTCAACATATCTACAACAGTGGTTGACTGGTTTCAAAGTTACCTGTACGGGCGCCGTCAGCGGGTTCGCCTCGGAGAATCGTATTCTTCGTGGTGCAACACGTCGGCTGGTGTACCTCAGGGTGGTGTCTTATCTCCTCTCCTTTTTTCAATTTTTATTAACTCTATATCACGAAGCCTTACTTCTTCCTACCACCTCTATGCGGACGATCTGCAGCTTTATTGTCAAGCTCCACTCGCTAAGCTTGGTGAAGCTATTCATTCCATGAATAGAGACCTAAGTTTAATATCCGAGTGGAGCAATGCTTATGGTCTTAGGCTCAATCCACTTAAGACGCAACTTATTGTTGTGGGTAGCCAAAGAACAATTTGCAAAGTGGACTGGACACTTCTGCCTAAGGTGATGATTGACGGTGTTCTTATACCTTTTAGCGACACTGTAAAAAACCTTGGCGTTATCATCGACAGCACTCTATCTTGGGTTCCTCAATTAATAGCCATCAGTCGTAAAATGTTTGCTGCTGCTGGTTCACTTCGTAGATTACGTAACTTTCTTCCAATATCCACTAAGATTGCGCTTGCACATTCTCTTCTGCTCCCTATTCTCGATTATGCCGACGCCAGCTACCTTGACCTTACCGAGGCCCAGCTGAATAAACTTGAGCGCCTTCAAAATTTTTGTATTAGGTTTATATTTGGTTTGCGTAAATATGACCATGTTTCTGAATATCGAGACAAGCTCAAGTGGCTTCCTATACGTCGTCGCCGGAATGTTCACATCTTGTCCCTCCTCTACAGTATTCTGTTCAATCCATCCTCCCCGCGCTATCTTCAGGAACATTTTAGTTTCCTACATACTTGTAGTTCTCATTCCCTTAGGTCATCAGAGAATCTAACGCTAAACTTTCCAGCACATAGGACTTCATTTTACGATCGGTCCTTTACTGTGGAAGCTGTAAGATTATGGAATGCATTGCCTATCCATATCAGGCTCTCGTCTACGCTGGAAACTTTTAAATCCCGGGTGAAGACATTCTATCTCTCGCAGTAACGCTACGCCTTTGTTGTATTTCTTTTGTATTATTGGTGTATGAATATGTATGTATGTATTATATATCTATTTAAATGTATGTAATACATGTAAGTTTATTATAATGTATATTTATTTGTAAGTCTATGTATTTGTATGTATTTTGTAAGTACCTAAGTATTTCTTGTTATATAAGTTTATTGACAGCACCGCCGTAATTTCAATTCATTTTATTCCTCTCCATGCATGGTTGTCTGGAAGAGATCGCTCTTAGCGATAAGACCGCCAATTTGTAACACCTAAATAAGTTGATACTGTAACCTGTTTTGTATGTTGTGGTGTAAGAATAAAGTGTTATATTATTATTATTATTATTAAGTCCATGATGCGGGTAGGTAGACTTCACAATGGTTTTTTTTTAAAGAAGGGGGCAAAAGGGCAGGAGGCTCACCTGATGGAAAGTGAACACCGCCGCCCATGAACATCTGCTACACCAGAGGGCTTGCAAATGCGTTGCCGGCCTTTCAGGAAAGAATATGCTCTCTTCTTGAAGGTTCCCAGGTCGTAGCCGTTCGGAAAGACCACCGGCGACAGCTGGTTTCACAGAGTGGTCGTGCGAGGCAGAAAATGCCGGAAGTTATCCATGTTTAGGAGAATTTTCAGATATACATGGCTCAGTGTTTAATTTTTTTCGGTGACGTCATAAATGAGTGATGAGTGTTTCATGTAACGTGACAAAATGCTTTATTTTTGCATATTTGTTTCTTGGAAATATTAAATAATCAAATATAAATTAACAAATTGGTTTCATTTTCGATATTTTTAGACTAAAATCTATTATATAAAAAAAATATATTAGGTTTTCACTTTCTTTCAACTACCCTATTATTGTTTTAGACATACTTATATAGCCAATTTATTTATTCAATTTATTATGGCTAGATGTAATATTCTTGTACATTTTACAGAACTAAAACCCATGTTTGTAGACGTAGCTCGTTTCCTCCTTTACATTGCAGGGCGCTTAAGCACGGCAAAGCAAGGATGTATAGGAAACGTTCAACGTACGCTTCTTTGAGCTTTTTGTATGTACGGATGAGAAAAAAGTTACGCGGGATTTGTAGCTTCATTGATAGCATGATATTGTCAAAGATTATGAAATTATTCAAGCATCAAGTCCTTATTAAGAGTCCTTTCGTGCCATATCAATCAACAATTTTATAAGTACCCGGTTGATACCAAATGACAGCAACTTTCAGATTAGTAAATAGCTGGTTTAAGACATTCATTCGTTACATATACACGCCTGTAATCCTCGAAGGGGTAGGCAGAGGTGTAGTCAGTACATCCACTTTTTGACGAATTTATTACGGTCCCATAATGAGATAGGGGGCGAGTCTATCGCCGTACCGGGCTCAATTCCAGACTCCGGGCTGATACTGAGTATTTCTAAATATCGGCTTATTCAGGAATGTGACTCTACGTGACTTTCCAGTCAATTATGTTTCTGGTACCAGGATGATGAGAATCAACAAAACTATCTTGCTGACCGTACGTATGTTCATTTTAAAAGACGGTTAATGTGGCGAGGAGCTTTTTTGTTCACCTGAATCGTGTCACACTCCTCGTTCGGCTTGTGTTTGTCTCTAGGCTGTTTGAGAATATATTACAAAATGCTATCCATGATTTTTTTGTGGAACGAACCAATATTTAACGATCTTATTTTGTTGATTTACATAATATTTTGTTGAATTTTAGATCGCTTAATTTCATGTAAATATAAGTGGCAGTTTTATTTGTAGCAGGAATGATCTTTTATCGTCTTTTGCTCCAGAATGATTTTACTGTCATTCATGTAAAAAAAAATGACAGAAGTTTAAAATATAACGTTACTTTTCAGTATTAAATTTGCGTCTTACTTGGGCATCAAGAATTTTGGGACATTTTAAATCCTAAACATCTATCTACTTATCATGCCAGTTTATACTAACTTACAAACAAAAAATATATAAAATAGATGGAAAAATAAGCAGATTTAAAGTAGTTAATGTGTTTAAAAATGCCGGGACCCAATTAAGCAGAGTTAGTCCAAGAAAGTAAAACAGTTTGTTAAGGAAGTTTGCTGATCTTTAAAAAGAAACTCTAGAGCAGTGACGCTTTAATTATAAAGAATTGGTTAAACGTTTTTAACTGGAATCGATAATCTATATTTTATGTCTTGAAAGTGGTACGAAAGAAAGTTATAAGGTGGTGATACTTTAAATTGGGATTGCTATAATATGTTTTGATTACAATATTATCACCAGAACGTGAATTTTAAAGATTTTTAGATATTTAGGTCGAAGACCCTAATTTTTTAATTCAGGTCTGGTGGATGGATGCTGATGAAATATCTGTATATTTTTCTTTAATACGTCGATAAAATTTGTTTCCATTTCCCAATGTTTATCAAGCATTGAAATTATATGAAAAACAATATCAAAAGAGTGTTATTCAAAATTGTTTCAATTGACGGTATCGATGCTTCACGATGCGTTGCATGCGTTCACGATATATTGAATTAGATTATCATTACCTTTTTGAACTTCCGATGTCCTTTTTTGCGATCACTTATTTCAATATTATTTGTCTATTCCAATTTCGCGTCGACGTTAACGAGAGCTTTAGTTGTAACGACATTGTCAAATAATTAATTCATGCCTTAGATAAGCCGGGCTCTTCGTTCGCAATTCAACCATGTTTGGCCTCTTGAAACATATCCACTGTTTTATTATCGTAGTGGAGTCACAGTGATAGCGGATTGATTCTCGCTAGGTTTGTTAAAGTCAAAGTGATTATGCCTAGTTGGGAGTGGAGTATGAAACGGCACGTATGCCATAAATTCACCAGCCCACAAGTGCCATACACCTTTGTTGACTTTTCTAAATTTACGCATGTATTTATTGTTAATTAAATGTTGAAGTAAAATATAGTATGGAAACCTGCATACCTGTGAATTCTCCTTAAGAATTTCAAAGGTATGTGAAGTCTACCACCTCGTATTAGTTATTGTTGTAGTCCAACCCCTACCGCTATCATTAGTAGAAGAGGCCTGTGCCCGTAATGCCTAGTAGTTTGACTAACTATAACATCTTTAAACCCAAAAGAAGCGGATGATTAGTGAAATTTTTATTAATCAGCACTTTACATTTACATTTACACCAGATTTAATCTTAGCGAAATCAAGTTGCAAGCGGTTTTATTGAATTACTCGTTGACACTAGCACGGTTCTATCTCTCCCAGACGTACCCGGTATCTGGTCGCTCGATAGAAACACGATCGGTTGTTTGATAGCCGTCCATCGAACAATTACTAACGTTTACACTGAATCAGCTTCTATTGTTCGAAACTTTGATATGAATGGTTCGTTGGTTGATGAGGTTTCCAGATTTAAAGGTGATAAAGCAATTCGCAATATAACATGTTTTTACAAGCAACCGGAGTGTTGTGAGTTAAAACCCAACAACTAGGGTATATTCCTCTGACTTTGAAGTTAAATGTGTATTCATTGTAAATTTCGTTCTTTTTAACGCTGAAGGTAAAAGACGTAAGGACTCTTTCCTACCTAAAAATATTGATACAATTAAACACAAACATTAGAATAAACCCAACGTGAAATAAACAAATGTTTGATAAAAGTACTCCATAAAGTCATTTGTAGCCTACCAATTCTGTTAACTGCTAGTAAAACTCACAACTTTAGCCATTCCATTGTATTATATGATATACGAGTAGGTCTTGAATAGTAAATACCAGGGTACATCAATGTTAGTTCATTAAGATAATGTTTGCAGAACAATACCACTGAGGACTAAATATTAAATTCTATGTACTGAAGCCATTACTCGGCAAGGCTTTGTAGGAGTCGTATTCTCTTTGTGATGTATTACGGAATCTTCACAAAAGTGCACTAGCTCAGTATTTTGCTTATATGCAGGAGCATGCATATGTAAAATTTAATGAACATTATGGGAATTTCAATTGCTACTTCTGAGAATGGAGTCAATGTTACATACTTTAAATGTAAATAAAAATACAGTAAAAGCAAAACATCGTTTTTCTACCAAACTTTAATTATCTATGCTTATAAGTGCTGTGTATACAGTGATTATATGAGGCCGTCAGCGCAAAAGTGGCCTAAGCTTGAGACAATGAGTATGAAAATAATGGGGTTTGTATATTCATGAATTTTAAATCAATTTATATAAATGCAATTTTTGCAATGCCATCTTGTTATCCATTATATTGGCAATTGGTGAAACTAGAGATAGGCCGGTTTTGCATAAAATTTTCGCACATTTTAAATCATTTGTAGTACATAGGTCAGATTATGAAAAATTGAGGGTTAGGCCACTTTTGCACTGACTGGCTCATATTGTTTTCAATTAAATAATACCCAACAGTCACACACATAGCCCCGTTCCTACACTAAGATAAGTAAGGGACAAAGTAAGGGACTTTCGGTCTCACAACACCTAGACCTGACACAATTGTCTGTCTGTCACACAAACATTTTACCCGATGTGGGAATCGAACCTACGATTATTTATTTAGACCATGTTCCGCTCTGTGTTTCTATTATATGTTATAGTTGTAGTTTGCCAGCCATTTTTTTATATTCTTCTCTTCTAAATCTTCATCAAGTGCTACATACTTTTCAGTGCCAGCCCTTCAACCAACACTAACCTTTCAATGTTCAGGAAATCAAAAAATCTATTTCATTAGTAAAACGTAAAACAAGAGCACTCCAGCTCCGCGCCAACATGAGGTTAATACGCTTTCATTTAGAGCGCGCCTTCTGAATTCAATGGGAATGAGGGAAAAACCTCATTTTAATCTTGGAGATTGAGGTAAAGCATGTTATCCATACAGAGTGTTTCTCTTGCATCTTTGTGACAGGTTCACGGCACTAGCCGTATTTCATGATGAGATTTCCTGAAAATGATTTTCAAAATGCATGCACAGTTGAATATCTATAACTTAAGTTGTGATAGGGTAGTGGGATAGGTTGTGAAAGTCGATCGATCACATCAAATTTTTCTAAAGTTACATGTTCAACCACGTGAATCCTGAATGCCTGAGAATTCTCATTAGAATTGCAGAGGTATGTGAAGTCTACCAACTCTCATTAGGCCAGCGTGGTGGCCTGAGGTCTTGCCCTTGTCATTTTTAGAGAAGGCACGTACCCAGCAATAGGACAGTGTTTAATACATAGCTGATAAATGTAAAGTTGGCAACTAACGTATGTGTTATATCGATCGACTGTGACCTTTCAAGGTTTCTGGTTTCGTTGAAATTGTTAACGTGACAGGATTAGTTACTTTAGTTGACTTAGTTTGTAGTTTAGCGCTGTATTATACGAGGCTTTTTGAAAATGCATGTTGAGTGTAGGATACCTAATGAAATCTGAATTTCCAAAATGTGACTGGTTGTGTGTGAATGGTTTTTGCTGTGTGTATGGACATAGCACCTTCAATTTCACCTAGCAACTGAAATTATCATTGGAATTCCTAGATTACCTCCTTACGATACCCAAAATCCTTCATCTCATCCTCTCCACTCATTTCAATGATGACCGATTCAATCATGCCCAACATATATTTATTGTGAAGAACATAAGACTTAACAACCCACTTCACTTAATCACAACTACTATTCCCAAGACGTTTCCACAGAGAGAAATTAATAAGAATATTTTCGAGTAAAAGAAATTCCTACATTATTCGCGCAAGCCGGAGCGGTTAATTAATGGATGCCGGCGCAAACAGCCTCATAAATCCACACGAACAATTCTCAAGATCGAACGCTTAGGTATTTAGGTCTTCTGAACTGGATTAATGGGGATTACAATTTTTGTGGTAGAGTCACACAGCAGACGCTTTTGTCTACATAATTATTGGATGATTGGGCCGCTTTGACCAGGGTGGAACCGTTAAACAAACACAGCAATGTATTGTATTGAGCAAGATTTTTGGACATTCAAATAACTCCTTCCTAACAAACTCGCTTAGAGATACATAAAAAACAAAGCTTCGGCGTTGATAAAAAATGATATAGTTTCTACACTGAGTGAGATTCATATTTTAATTAATATGTCGCAGGGCATGTTTATCGGCCTAGGTTGTGAGAGAGCTTACACATCCCTCTCCGATCTCAATATATTGTCAGGTTGTATGATAGTTCGGTAGAAAAACACGTGATTTATACTTTATAGTTTAATAAACTACCACCAGTTTGGAATGCAGTTATCCACGGGAAAGAATCTGGCAAGAAATACCATAGTTGCTCTTTTAAACACAGCACAATCTAAACTACTATAACTGATACTAATTACACTTTCCACATCACTTAACTTATTACTTTAAACAGTATTTCGGCATTACGACCTCTAAGGCTACGAGCTATTCAAGATTGAATGTAGAATTCTCCTAATAATAATATATAGTAACACCCAACAGTCACACACATAGCCCCGACCCCACACTATGATACGAGTCTTGTGTTGTGGGTATCAGGGACTACGAGAGACGCACGGTCTCACAACACCCAGACTCCGGACACAAATATCTGTCTGTCACACAAACATTGTTCCCGGTGTGGGAATCGAACCCACGGGCTCTCGTTTTACAGCCGGCTACTCGCCAACTGCGCCACGGAGGCTGTCATGACAAGGCGCACCCTTTTTATTGTGATATTTTTTATTGTGCTCCACTCTGTGCGCGAGATCACCCGATACACTACTCAAACCCACCCTCAAAATAGCAAAACAAGTGACGGTACATACATTTTACAATAAAATGAGTAATTTAAAAGTTCAATTGAGTATCCGTTTTCATGTTGCTCCGACAAATATGTACTGAAGAAAATATCCACTACAGGGCATTTAAGAAGCCCGCTGATATTTCGTCATATATTTTGGAATGCGGAGGCGTGATATCCCAAATATCCGAAGCTCGTGTTCCACGCGCAAGGTCTTCAGCCTATCTAATATTAAATGCCGTGGTATTTACTCGGGTTTCATTATGAAATAAACGTTTATTTTCTCATAGAAAATCACTTTTACATAAGCACACGTGTAAAGAGTTATAAAATACACTGTACCATATTATATGCAAGTATTTTATTCTTAAAAAATCCAAAAGTAGGTAAACCAATCTGTACACCTTAATTTATGAACACTCATAACTGTAGAGAATGGATAGAAGTTTTAAGACTAAGCCATCTCTTCATGTGACCATGCTTGGCTAAACTTTGTATCACTATACCACAGAAAACAGACTTGAATAATTCCGAAAAGCTCGCTGTTTAATTTTGTAACGTCAGTGGCATATCTGCAGACCCAAATCGCCTTCCTTAAGCCCGGTAACGCACCACGATTCTTCTGATATTGTAGGTGTTAATAGGTGGAGATTACATTCAGATCACCCATTTGTAAACTCGTCACTTCCATTATAAAAACACTTTCTTTTAGCTGTAATTTTACTAATAACTAATAACACGATGATGATTAATTACCCTTTCCGAAAAGCTTAAAAACTATTAAATGGAGTAGTGAAACCAACCATTAATTTTTTAACCATTAATTATTTCAGGCGATTTGATTCATTCTCAATTCATGTAATCCTTTCAACCTGAGAAATGTTATATTTATTTATAATTGTTGACCTGGAAATGTTTTATTACATCTCCGTTCGAATTCGCAGGAGAGCAACGGATTGTCTTCTCTTCCTGGGATAACTTAATAATTTTATCTTGAAATAAATGGAAATTCTTTTATGGAATGTAAATACGTCCTTAGAATTTACTTTATAGCAAACTAGATGTTTCTCGCGGCTCTGCCCGCGTGTGGGTAATTTTTGGAAGAAAAGTTATACAATCCATGGAGGCATCTTAAGCTATTACACCTTTCTATCCTTATTTTTTGCAATTAAAATAGCCTATATTAATCAGTGATAATGTAGCATTCAAATGGTTAAAGAATTTTTAAAATCGGTCCAGTACTTTTTGAGCTAATTCGTTACAAACATACATATATACAAATCTTTCCCCTTTATAATATTAGTATAGATATACCCAATAATATAAAATAGTACCCAACACTAAGGTATGGCTTATGTAGTATCAAAAACTACAAGAGATTTTAGGTTCCACAAAACTTATATCTAAAACAAATATTTGTGCGGCTAGACGAATTACTGGGCCTTTTGAGGCTTAAAAATTTATGAGTGCCTTAAAGGTCTTTGTAATTCAAAGCGCTGTGTGGTTCTTACTAAATACACTAATTCTTCTTATATATTATTCACTAGCTTTGACAGTAGATAAAATATCCTGAGTAACATGTATACTTAAGAATTTAACATATAAATTTAAATGTATCATAAGTTTATCAATTTCTTATTTGTTAAATTGCAGAATGTTTTATTCGATCTTTGATTATAGGTACTATAATATTTTATAGGATTGATTTACTGAAGACTATGGCTTTTTCACCATACGAGCATTCCAGAAATTGCCCTACATTAGCATAATTCTGCAAAGTGTCTGGACTTTAAAAGCGACAATAACCTGTGAGTATGTTTCGGAATTTCTTCTCAAGGATAATAAAAAATGGTGGAGTCATCTAGCTATATAATTTACATGTAAAAGTGATATTCAAATTATATACTAATTAAATGATTTTATTTGACTAAATCCAATCCATCCAATCTAAATCCATTGGTGGAAGAATAATATTGAATAGTGAGACAAATACAGGGCTGATGATTGACATTAATAATAATAATCTAGATAATGAAATGTAAATTGATCTAGACCTTGTAGTGTTATTATAATAACCAACTACTCCAGATGATGTTAATTGTGAATGTACATGTGTTAAAGCCTGACTAATGGATCTGCCGGGACCAGTGCTAATACCGTCTAGCAAAGCTCTGTGGTGCGACTCCTAATGGGTTCAGTAGTTGTGTTCATTCAAATTAGTTTTGTGAATATAGAGGTAGGAATTATGAAATCAAATGTGAGTTACAAAGTTGCAATTGATATGTAGCAGATAAAAGGGTACCTGATAATTATGGTCGGCTGTATAGCGACCAGAGTACACCTGGTGATTTCTCCATATTGGCTCGTGTCACGAAATCACATTCTGTAATCAGCTAGGTATAGTAAGTTGCTTTAGGACTGCATAATACTGTAAGATTCGAGAGAAGCTATGTATTTCAATGGTCGATGTTTTATTTGGACTGCTCTATGCCTATACTTAGATGCAATTAAGTCACATTTCCCCTGAATCCCTGAATTTTAAAATTGTTTAAAGTCATAAGTAACTGTTTAGACTTGTCTGAACTTTTTCACTCTTATCCGTGGTGTGTTGATAATGCTTTCAACTTCCAGAAATTTCCACGAGTTACTTACACTGAAGGTTACTTGCTTAACTTTCCTCCAGGGAAAACCCCCATGCCAAATTAATGTGATAAACGCTGACTATACAACTAAGTCAACAGTGACTCCAAATACACATAATTTCACAGAAGTGTTGAGTGGAGCGTCGGTTTGTTAAATAAAGTGCTGTTCAAGAATGCTTTCGTCGGTCCGGGACATTCGTCAAATTCATTACGGGCCCATTACAAAACCCTTCGCGAGTACCTCCCGGGAAACATACGGGGGGACGATGTGCGCGGGAAAACGCGATAGTCACTATTATTTTACACAGGAATAATGACTACAAGAAGCAATCATTTCAAATAGTTTATTAGTGTATATATACATATACACTCACGCCAATGTAACCAGTATACCCACTTTTCGCCGAATTTCGGTCCCATAATGTGCTAGGGAGCAAGCCTATCGCTATAGCGGGCACGGATTACAGGCTAATAATGAGAATTTCTAGATAGAAAAACCCAATAACTTTACTCGACCCTCAGCACAAACGCATGCGCAATTACAACTGCGCCACCGAGGCAGTTTATTAAGGTGTCTTGATACATTTTTTTTATCTAATAGAATATATTGGGTTTGTTTGTCACTTTAAGAAACACTATAAAATGTTTCATTGCATTCAATTACAAGGCTATTGAGTGAAATTATTTCAGACTGAGTATATTTTATTTGTATAATGAATTTATCTTTCAGATGTCTGTAGTCAAATTGGTAATAAATTGATTCTCTGAAATTGACAATATATACTTGATATTTATAAATGATCTGCGCAAACGCCAAACGCCACTACAAACAACGCAATGACCTCCCGTATGTATTCACTTAATTTGTCACAAGAAATGTACCGTGAATTATTCCTCCTTTATAACACTTGAAATTACAGAGCAAACCTTTTATTCAACACGACCGTGGTTTTTAATATATTTTTTTAACTTCTCCCCCTTTTGACCTCGTAAATTGCAAGAGACAAAAGGACTATGATATTCTAAAGAATGTGATTATGAGGAGTACCATTTCATTTTAACTGATTGATCATTATAATGTGTTTAGATTTTTTAACCAAGTTAACAAAGCAGATTCTGTAATTGTTTTTTTTTATTATCTTTAGCATACCAACATATTACATATAATTTAGTTAAAATTACATACATATAACTGCCGCCGTGGTGCAGTTGTGATTCCGTACGTGGGACGACTGCTGTGCTGAGGTTTTGGGTTCGATCCCGGGTTCGGGTAAACCTGATACTGGGTTTTTCTACCACAAAATATCAGCCTGGAGTCTGGATTTGTATGTTGTGCCCGGCATGGCGATAGGCTCGTTCCATCATGATATATACCTAGTCAGGTCATAAATTCTGTCACATGTTTAATATAAAATAATTGAAACAAGTTTATTCATTATGTAACCATTTATATACCAAAATGAACTTAAAAAAAACATAGATTCTTATGACACTAAAGTTTATTCAAAATTACCTCCGTGATTTTGAATACAGGCCTTCAATCTGCGCGGCCAGTTGTCTATCGCAGCACGAACGAGGTCCATGTCAATATCGGCGGCTGCCTTAATCAAGGATGTCTTGAGTGATTCCCAATTGGGATGAGGCTTTGAGCACGCCTTTTCCTCCAAGTGTTGCCATATCTTGTAATCTAACGGATTCAAATCTGGACTGGAGGAGGGCCAGTCTTCGTGCCGGATGAAGTCGATTTCACGCGCCGCCAGCCAGTCTTGTGTGCTCTTCGCTCTATGAGCTGGCGCCGAATCTTGTTGGAATACCCAGTGCCTGTTATTGAACATGGTATGAGAAACAGGTTCCACAAGGTTCGTCAGGACTGTATTTTGATACACATCTGACTGTGTATATTAAAGTATAAGTATGAGAGAAATGGTATGTGAGCAACAAGTGCTTGGATGAATGAAGTTACATTATGTTCATGATTTTCACAAAAACAACAAATCTGTAATTGATTTCAGTATCGCTTTACGTACTTCCAGAAAGGTTTTGATGTAATACATTAGATAATTCCAATCCCACACAACATTTTTAAAGTACGTACTTTAAACTGAGTTTTTTTCCCCAAAATGGTCTGGGTGTGGTTGATTTGGATCAGCGCCCTTCCTCGGTAAAGGTCTGTTCTAAACACATAAACTATCCTAATAAACGTTCTAAATTTTATTATTAATTTTTTACCCGCTTTTGCCCGCGGATTCACCCATAGGTGATTTTTGAAAGAAAGGTATAAAATCCATGGAGACAGCCATCTTAAGCTAAAATAAAAAGCATATACCATTCTCAGACCCCTCAACTAACACTATGCAAAAAATCATGTCTATCCCTTGCTCTGTGTAAAACAAAAATTATCCCACGGGATTCGTATATTTTTCCGGGATAAAAAGTAGCCTATATGCTATTCCAGACTATAACCTGTCTCTGTGCTATATTTCAACCAGATCTGTTCAGACGTTCTGGCGTGAATGAGTAACATACATCCATACAAACATTCCTATATAATAATAGTAAGATTTTATTTCATCTGGCGTTTTGACGGCAGTTCTGTGGGCCTACTCTTGAAATCAATTCCAATCTCGAACTCGATACAGTTTCAATTTCAATTTAGAAGATATTGGAATACGTAACTCACTCATATAAATGAAATAGAATATTTACGAACTAGCGATCATAAATACTCTTTATCATTTAGTTACTATAAATTCCGCCATATTCAGTAGAATCGTGCACTGGTGTTGCGTTCAAGAGTGCCAATAGTACCGTTTTCGAACCCAAACCCAATTTTAAATTAGAATCGAGTGTCAAGAGTAACCCCTCAGATCAACAAATTGCTATTTATTGAAGTATTTGCGTTCTAGCCAGAACTGTCTATGATAGTTTGAGAGATAACTATTCTGTGGTCACTAGCGGTATTTAATAACGTTATGTTTTGATTTCAGGAACTTCATCATAGCGACGGGGAAATCGGGTGAGTTGAACTATGTTCAGTTGTGTCAATTATCGGTTATTTTATCAAGTTTCACTTAATTATCTGACAATGGACGACAGTTTCGGCCTCGCAGCGTTTACCGTATAATTTATATGCGGAAATTGTTTTGGTTCGTGAGTGAAGTTAGCTTTTATAGCGTAGTTTAGCATCCGCAGTTGAGTAAGATAATCTCAGTGTGGCAACTTTATTTATTGTAGTTGATTTAAATCAGGATGGCAGATCTAAAGTTCTATGTCTCATTGATTTGCAATATATATAGGTTTTCAATTACTGCAATAGTATGCAAGGATTGTAAATCTTGCATTTTTAATAGGTACGGTAAGTAAATAAAAATACTTCTTGAAACGAAAATAATACGTTACAAGATCGATGTGATGTTTACGAGACACCTGATTGACGTCGGCCATTTTTTGCTATCGAACGTTTATCGTAGGTTTATAGAAGGGTCTGAGCTTCTAAAAATCAGACTAACTTTATAGGTGAGATAATGAGCGTTATATCTCTATTGAACCATTATATATTAACGGCCTTATAAAGCTCCGATAACTCATTATGAATAAGACCGTAAATGTATATTATAATAAGGTGGACTTAATGTCTGAGGCATTTTCTACTCTTTCTCTTCTCTTTCAACCTTTTGGTGATCTGGAGAATAATTCAGTTCGATAAGAAAGAAGAGGAAAGATGTTATACATGTTACAAAAGTAAAATATAAACCATACTGGATGATGATAAATATAATAAGTTCAAATGCACGTATAAATAAAATTATTTATACGTGCATTTGAACGATTCATACGTGCATTAGTGCAACGTATTTTTATACCTCAGTGCGTCTTAAATACTTAGATATGAACTTGGTTTTAAAGTTTAGTAAACAGAACTGTCAGGTTTGATCGTAAATAAATATAATAAAACTCTACTTTTTGAAATTATAACAATCGGATTAATAATTTTCCCAAATTTCGGAGCACGTAATATTTCAAGCAAAAAGTCCTAAATTAGATTAGATAAAAATGAGTACAATAAAAGGAGCATTCAGACGTATTTGCAGTTCCTTTTCCGTCACGAGTGCTTCGAGTGGCTCACACGGTACACGGTAGTCTTTGTCATTCAACGTATTCGAAAATATGTCAAAGTATTTTCAAGTATTAATTTTGTTGAATTGCTTCTGGCTTTTGGGACGTATTTTATACTCAATATTGTTTTTATTAGCAGCGATGTCCTAGTTGGTTGCGATCTAAGGTTGCGATACAAATGGCATACACCTCTGACTTTTCTAAAGTTACGTGTGTATTCATTGTTAATTATCACTTGCTTTAACGGTGAAAGAAAACATTGTAAGAAAACCTACATACCTGAGAACCTCATGAGAATTTCGAAGGTATGTGAAGTCTACCAACCAACAAAGCGGGGTGGACTAAGGTCTAACCTCTCCCATTAGTAGAGGAGACCCGTGCTCAGCAGTGGGACAATCTGTATATATAAAAGAAGAAACTGACTGACTGACTGACTGATCGATCAACGCACAGCCAAAACGGCTGAGGTTAGAGACTTGAAATTTTGACAGTAGGTACCTTTTATGACGTAGGCATCCACTAAGGAAGGGTTTTTGAAAATACCACCCCTAAGGGGGTGAAATAGGGGATGATATTTTGTATGAAAATCCGTCATTTTTGAAGTTAAACGCATGAATGTTAGTAGTTCGCCTTTTAGTTGAAAATGAAAAAAATATGTTACAGAATTTTTGGAAATTCCACCCCTAAGAGGGTAAAATAGAGGAAGAAAGTTTGTATGAAATCAGTCATGTTTGACGCATGAAAATTGGTATTTGTATTGTATACTTTTTCTCCCAAATATGACCTCCACGCGGACGGAGTCGCGAGCAACAGCTAGTGTTTAATACAGGCTATTATTAATAATAATGTTTTTATTACCAGAGGCTGCTAAACGAGCAAATGGGTGCCGATATAGGAGTTTTAAATCCTATATCTTTAGGGGTAGAAATGGGCATTAGAAAAGAGGGACTTGGACCTCGGGAAATCTTACTCATCAAAGAAAACTTAACAGCAAACTATTCATAGTGGTTTTCTAGGAGACAATGGTTTTAACTAGGTATTATTGGACCCATAAAGTAACCTTTGTGGTGCTTTACGTCTGGCTTCTCCAGATGTAAATGTCTTATGATAGAAGTTAGTACCTCTTTAGTTCATTATTTGTCTCCCTCTTTGGTATGGTAGGAAAATTTCCAACTCCTGCCTATATTTATATTTGATTAATTTCGTTTCTGAACAAAAGACAGTTCCCAGAGACTCACCGACTTGGCTAACTTGGCTCTACCGCATAAATAAAAAATCACAATCGAATTATTTATTGAATCTGTACTATGTTATACACTTAGATTCCGCTAGTATATCGCTAGAGAATGAACGAAAAACTCTAGTTTTGCTTCTTTCAAAAACTGGTTTGTAAAAATTGTGTTACATGTTATAAAATTCAATTTAAATGAGATTAGAGCAGCTCAATATATGTTAAGTAATATGTTAGTTACTCTACTAGATTCATTACTCATATTACAAACCGCGTTATCACCATACTGTCATGCAGTATGTCATCTCCCACTCCTGGCTGACGTCCAAATTTCCGGTCGTTATTCGCCAATATTTTGCCCAATATTACCCTGCGAAGGCTGTTTAAAAATTAAGCCCGATTTAAATATTCAAATAGGGTGTCACTCTGAGTTACTGCATTTTTAAATGTTTTGTAAAATGTATCTTCTATGAAGTGTATTCTAATTTTGAATTATAAACAGGAGTCGCCAGCGTTGTTGTAATGTTGATTTTGAAGTAGCTGGGAATATTACAAGAGACGGTAATATATATTTGTTTATAGCAGAGGCCAGGAAATTAGCAAGTGGTTCGCCTGACGGTAGTTTCTAAACCAGAACAAAATTCATAGATATGTTGATTGGACACGGTGATTTGGGCATCCAGATATCAGATATTTATCTTTCAGATATAATTAGATTAATGTTTTATTTAATCGCATCAGCAGCTTACTTACGTCAGTTTCTACAAAACAGTGATTCTAAACTGGCTGAGTCAGGCTATTTACTCTAGAAATTCTACAGCCATATCTATTTTTGCCGCCGCTTATTTAAGTTGATATTCTTAGTGATTGTGAGAACTTTATATACATACATCAACACTCACGCCTTTAATCCTCAAAAGGGTAGGCAGTGGTGTAACCATTACATCCAATTTTCGCCGTATTTATTCCGGTCCCATGATGTGGTAGTGACAAGTTTTAGCACTGTACCCCGTGGTATAGCATTCTTCATATATTCGGCTGAAGTCTTACCACCATGACTTCGAGAACAGACTAAATCAGACCTCTTATAATTGCCTGTAATTCCTTTTAGTGTGCGAAAAAAAATGCATGCATTTAACAAGTAGTGGGAGCGAGGCCAAACGAGCCGGAGTTACGTGATGATCTGTGGCTAATGACCTGACTGACTGAATAAATGACCTGACTTAAACTTACTATAGTTTATGTCCGTTTTCATGAAATTAAAGGCGTCCATTATAATTGGTATAGCCCTGTATATATATGGCTATTAGTTTTAATATATTTATACACTTAAGTGTTTTTATTATTCAGCGAAATGCAAAGTCCAATAGTATATTATTGACGGCTTCCATGGCACAGCAGACGAGTAGCCGGCTGTCAAATGAAAGGGCGTGGGTTCGATTCCCGCACTGAGACAAATGTTTGTGTGACAGACAGATAGTGGTGGGGCTGGGTGTTGTGGGACCGTAGTCCCTCGTAGTTCTTGATACCCACAATACAGGTTTGATCTAGTGTGGGAAAACTGCCACCGGATTCACTCGCGACTATACCTGAAAAGAATTCGCAAATAAGCAACGGGCTTGTTTTTAGTCTGGTTATTCTATTATAACAGACTAATTTAGTACACACTAGATTATTTTCGGTAGAAAAGGTATACAATCCATAGAGGCATCTTAAGCTATTACACCTTTCTATATTTTCATATCTATATATATATATCTATCGCTGTGCAAAATTTCAACCAGATTCGTCCAGCCGCTGTAGCGTGATTGAGTAACGAACATCCATCCAAACATTCGCATTTATAATATTAGTAAGATGTTCGATGTATTTACTATCGATCGTCTTGTTGATTTATTTGTTGTATTATTGTATACACCTAGTATTAAATATCACAAAGATGTAAGTGCGTACCCGCTTTTTTAGACTAATAATACTGAATTGAATGACAGCCTCCGTGGCGCAGTTGGCGAGTAGCTGGCTGTGAAACGAGAGGCCGTGGGTTCGATTCCCACACCGGGACAAATGTTTGTGTGACAGACAGATATTTGTGTCCGGGGTCTAGGTGTTGTGAGACCGAAAGTCTCTCGTAGTCCCTGATACCCACAACACAAGACTCGTATCTTAGTGTGGGGTCGGGGCTATGTGGACTGTTGGGTGTTATTTATTTATTTATTATTTAATTAAAGTAAAATAAAGCAACTTTATTCAACTTATTACGTTTATAAAGACAATTTATCCCCGAGGAGACGAATACACAGTTCACCAACCTTTGGGTAAGTAATAAATCCTTTCATAGCTTTAATATTCGTAATGTGAGTGCGTTTCTGTGTCGTTATATTGTGAAATAAGAGAATGGTGGAATATTATTTTGGTAAAATGGGAATTGAAGGATGTTTTAAGCAGTTAATTTAATTATAAAAAGTTTTTTACATCTCTGTTGACGCGACTGACTTATTTTTATCGAAGAATGGACAGTTAGTGAGAGGCAGCGGGCTTGAGCTGCTAGTTTAAAAAGGCCCCAAGTTCAAACCCCGCTATAGAATTTAAAGTTCCTTTTGATCCACATACATTGTTCTCAAGTCTAAGTGTTATGGGATCGAAAGTTCCTCGTAGTTCCTAATACGATAAGAGATCTAAATATAAAATTAATAGTACAGAAATTTAAATTAATAATATTTCTGAAAATTTAAGACTATAAAAAAAAAGTCGAAAGCAAGATCAAGTCAGATCGTTTATTAATTTTGCGTGTGGTGATGTCTGTGCAAATAAATACACTCAACATTCACACACATAGTCCTGACCCCACACTATGTTAAACTTGTATAATTGATATTAAGAACTACGAAGGACTACAGTCAACAACCAGACCCGAAACAAAAATCTGTCACAAAAACATTTGTCTCGCTGCGGGAATCGAACTCACAGCCGCCTGCTCGCCAACTGCACCACTGAGGCTGTCAATAGGGATAGGACGATTACTGACATGGACGCAAATCAAACGACGACTGACGAAACTGACGAATAGCAAAGAGGTCAGGCTGGATCGCGGTAGCTAAAATTACATGAAGCTTACCATAAATACAAGCTCCAAATATGAACGGTTGCAAGGGCCGCGGCCGGTCGGGCATAACACCCGCCTGACATCTCTCCCTTCGCTAGAGGAATATCATACGTTCCTCTACAAACTCAATACACGTCTTGTGGTAGATATTACAGCAATAATACTGAAGTATAATGATGGAAGCTTGATATACGCATGCATTTGGTTAATGGAGAATTTTATTACTCAATTCATACACGTCTCTTGGTTATTATGAAAATTCTGCTAAACAATACATTTGAGATTATATTTTGTATTTAGTGTTAAGATTTTTACTATATCTGTACTGTCTGCGTTATAAACAAATTATACGTTCGTATGGGCGTTACCTGATGATAAGTGAAATCTTTTTTTATGTTTTATTCTGGCGAAGTGACCACACTGCACTTATGGTAAGCGCAGTGCCGTCCAGTTAGAGTATCAAGTAGCGAAAGATAATTGATCTATCCCTCGCTACTCAACACAATCACATGTTTATGGGTGAGGAACGGAATATATTGCGAGCTAGGATTTAGACCTAGAGAAAAAGCTGTTATTTCACGTCAGTTTTCTGTGAAATAGTCATTTTAACTCGGCCATTCATCCCTAGGCTTTACCACTATAGTTTTCTTTTTTTTTTATACGGCAAAGTGACCACACTGCACCTGATGGTAACCGCAGTGCCATCCAGTTAGAGTGTAAAGTAGCAAGGAACAATCCCTTGCTACTCATCACAATCATACAGGCCTGCTGTGTAGCTTCTTCACAATACGCCATGGGGGAAAGAGGCGAAGAAGCGAGGGTCTAGTGTCAGAGTACTCAGAAAGCCGCATTACGGTCAAACATCGTATCCCATTTCTAGACCCCCGACAAAAACTGGATGTACACTGGCTGACCCCGGAACGTGAGACACTTGTGTGTGCCACTGTGGCGGGTATTACACCCTGTATACGGTGGTGGTTATCCTGGCGGATATGAGTATTCTGCCACCAGCATAATATATACTTATAAAAATATGTGTCTTAGGTTCGAACCCGCGCGTCACGTCAGTCCATCTCACTAGGATGTAGAATATTCAACACACAATCAATATGCTCACATTACCATAACGCTATACAAAAAAAAAACACTTTGAAACGTAAGTTTATATTGTGTACGGTTACTGTAGAAAATATGGAAAACAGTAAGAAAATAAAACCATTTTGTCACAATATTTCCCGAAACAATCTTATAATAATTTGTTTCGCGAAGGTTTTCCCTTATCTCATACTTTTCTCAAGAATAAAAAACTTTTTGAACTTTGATCATATTGTTTTATGTTTCAAATTGTTTCGATTCTTCCCAAGCGCCATATTGCGATGCATAATTTGGGGAATAAGTATGCCTAATGCTACGTTTACACGGGACCAACTGGTTTTACAGGCGAGTATTTTTAACTGACTTCAAAAAAGGAGGAGGTTAACAATTCGTCGGAACCTTTTTTTTATGTATGTTACCCGATTACTCGAAGACTCCTGGACCGATTCGAGAAATTCTTTTCGTGTTTAAAAGGGTATACTTTCCAGGTGGTCCCATTGCCACCAAGTCAGGATCTGATGATGGGTTCTCAGAAAAATCAAAGAAAAACAAATTTTATAGTAACGCATAATTTGTTTTTTGTTGAAGTCGGTGTACTTTTTACTAGTATGAAATTATGGTCTGTGGGTATAAACATTTTATCATATTCAATATTTAAAACCTGGAGTACAGTTTTTATTAGTACCAGTACAGTGGCGCAGTTGGCGAGGAGCCGGCTGTGAAACGAGAAGCCGTGGGTTCGATTCCCACACCGGGACAAATGTTTGCGTGACAGACAGATATTTGTGTCCAGGGTTTGGGTGTTGTGAGACCGAAAGTCTCTCTTAGTCCCCGATACCCAAAACACAAGACTCGTATCTTTGTGTGGGGTTGGGGCTATGTGTGTGACTGTTGCGTATTATCTATTATTTTATGACATCAATTATATTATTGATGGTTATAAGAAGTATAAAATATTATTTTAAAAGAATGGCTTAGTATGTGGGTGTGAGAATTAATACTGAGTATGAGAAGGAGCTCAATGCAATAGGCTTTTTCCAAGCACCAGTATAGGTAATCTTTATATGTAACAGTTGATGTTCAAAGCTGCACCCAGCAGCTAGCTATATATAGCTATAGTCTACTTGCTTAGTAAAAAATTTATTTGACATGAGATTTTTGTATATTTCAAGGTCGGCACAGGATAACCTGTTCTAAAATTTTCAGTATATTACATGAACAGAAATGCTAGAGAAGTCATGAAAGTGATAGAATAGTGGTTAAGAAAGTGGGGATATTTTGTTTCACCAACAGTAATTTTTAAATTTATAATTTTTCGATTTTGTGTTATACTGTTAATTATCATTGTAGACAGTTTTGACTACAGCATAGAAAGGTTGGTTTGACAGGAAACCAACACGAAATGCTGTTTGTTGCGTTTTCGTTGAGTGAGATAACTTGAGGCCTAGAATAAATAAATACAATAATTCAGAATAGTTCTGACCCCACACTAGGTCAAACCTGTGTCGTGGGTATCAACTACTACTACTCTACGGACCCCACAACACCCAGACCCGAATCAAATATATTTCTGTTACACAAACAATTGTCTCAGTGCGGGAATCGAAAACACGGCCTGTCGTTTCACAGCCGGGTTCTCGCCCGCTGCGCCATGGAGGCTGTCGAGCCAAGAAGCTAAGGATGTAAGTTAATCATCGGAATAATTCTGCAATAGCACTTGCCCACTATTTTTTTTTTTTTTAGTGCCTGGATAGGCAGACGAGCAGACGGGCCACCTGATGGAAAGTAGTCACCGCCGCCCAAGACTTCTGCAATGCCAGAGCACAGCAGAGCCGCTGCCTACCGTTAAATATTTCTCGTCTGCTTACTACCGAGTTTAGTTCTGACTTAATTTTGAATAATACTGACCGTATATGACGGATCATTTAGTTACTTCCACTATCCTCGTGTGAATCCACCTTTATACACCCGGAAACTGTTCAAATAACAGATAAAACCTTACATTCGTTTATAACAACATTATTGTTTTCGTAGAACTTCTTTCATAACGTCCCTAACTCGGTAACTAATGATAAATTCATGCACCTTTTCTAATATTTTGTTTGTTATATTGTCTTTATTTATGACGAACCAGTTTTATTGCGTTGTCATTTATTTTTACATTTCTTTATTCTACTGTTATTACAAATGTGAAAGTTTGTATGTTTGTTACTGTTAATTCTTTCGATAATAGGTGTTACGTAACTGAACCTATTTATTATAAAATTCGTGTCAAGTAGTCTATTTTATACATTTTTAAAGAATATGTTTCTGCATTTTTTTATCATAATACAATCGTCGAACGCAAACGTTATTTTGTAAATACATTTTTTTTTAGTGCCTCGATAGGCAGACTAGCAGATGGGCCACCTGATGGTAAGTAGTCACCGCCGCCCATAGACTTCTGCAATGGCACAGCAAAACCGCTGCCTACCGTTGAAGGACTACTCTTTTTAAGCCTCGTTTAAACACATAAATATACACTCACGCCTGTAATCCCCGAAGGGGTAGGCAGAGTGTACATCCACATTTCGCCGAGCTTATTACCGTCCCATAATGTGATAGGGGCGAGCCTATCGCCATACCGGGAACAGTTCCAGACTCCGGGCTGATACTGAGCATTTTGTGATAGAAAAACCCAATATCACTTTACCCGACCCGGGGATCGAACCCGAGACCTCAGCCCAACAGTCTTAACCGCGTACGGATTTACAAATGCGCCACCAAGGCAGTCTAGTTATTCTATAAATGGACTACTAAATATGATCTAATTTTATACCTGCATATCTTATACTGTCTAACTCTATTTAGGTGTGGGGTAAGGCCTTAGTCCACCCCACTGGCCTATTGAAGATTGATAGACTTCTGATTCTTAATTCTTATGGAAAATTATCAGGTATACAGGTTTCGTCCAGACGTTTCCGCTCACTATTAAACCGAGGGGTGATTAAATGAATACTCACAATATTTCGTAACGTCTCAGGGAGGGGATTGAAGTCATATCTGTGTCGGAGGTTCGTTCTTGTCTCAGCTAGGCGGTTTTTTTAACTAGCGATAGAGACATTAAGCCACCTGTTTCCTTTCCTACTCTATCTTTACTATGCTAATATACCAACCTATTTCTAACCTAACTCACTAGCTACTTTTATCTTTATTTATTATTTTAAATATTCTTAAATCTATTAGTTTTTCATTCTACTAGGCTGTTGTTACTTATAAGATATATTTACAGATATTAAAAATGATCCTATCAATTTATATGTTGTGTCTTAAAATAAACCGCGAATCGTTAACTGTTTCCCTAATTAATGTAGTTACATAATGTGTTCATTGTAACAAATAAAGGTTCAAACTAAACTTAACTACAGTTCAATCACTGTTCTTCACACACAAAAACGAAGCAAAAAACATTACCAAGCCCCTATGTTCGTAAGTTTCATAGGCGTTCGATTTTAACTACGTACGGCTAACATGTTGTTTGACGGTTACCTTTTTTGTTTAACGGTTCAGTTAAAGTTAACCGTGCCTGGTCGAGCGTGCAGACTGCATCGATCGCCTCCTTAACTATTCATGCCGGGGCTTTCCATTGACTCATTTGTATGGTGACCAAGTTGTAAAAATTACGGAAATTCCGCTGTTCGATAAGAAAATTGTGCTGTTAAAATAATTGAGTCAACTTGTTACCAAGTTTTTGTTCTATTTCATAATTGGGGTTTCACGTTGTACGAACAAGGGAGAATATTCAGTCCCTGTTTTCCTATTGTCTAACAGTTTGGGGTGGAGCCGCGCAAACGCATATGTTACAATTAGAGCGTGCGCAAAAAGCTGTACTAAAAGTAATGCTAAAGAAAAAACGCTATTTCCCAACTTCCACTCTATACGAAGAAGCGAAGGTACTGAGCGTGCGTAAATTGTTCAACTCTTAATAGCTTTATCTATGCATAAAATATACCTATATAATAATTAGTCCCGAGTATAATAATATGACTCAAAGAAGACGTTTTAAAGTACCACTTCCCTCTGTACGGTCAACGTTTGCTAAGCGTTTTCAACCATTTATTTCTACTTTTACGTATAATAATATATCAAAGCTACGTGACATCAAATTGACAACAGTTCTAGAAGCAAGACCAAAAATATATAATTTGGTAATAACTCTAACATATGAGGAAGCAGAGAAATTATTGCGTAACATATTGTAATGTTTACCTCACTTATACCTGTGTTTGACAGCGGCAGATCTAGTTGAAGATCTTTTTATGCTGGGACCCCTCGATACAGGCTAGCCTAGTGAGGGGACCACGTAAAAATCTATGTGTATAAGCAATAAGATTGCAAATGTGAATATTATTTTTCGCAACTCTTAATTCCATGTCATGCATTTAACATTTGTAATTTTTTTTAATAAATTATTTTCATGTTATATTTTCATTTTTATATAAATGATAGAGGTTCTAACGACAGTTTGGCCGAAGAAGATCGGTTCCAGCGTTGCTCTCTTCAAAATAAGTTATAATTATTGAGTATTATTGACTGCCTCGGTGGGGAGTTGTAATTGCGTATGCGTTAAGACTGCTGTGCTGAGTTCTCGGGTTCGATCCACGGGTCGGGTAACGTGATACTGGGTTTTTCTATTTAGAAATACTCAGTATCAGACCGGAGTCTGGAATTGAGCCCGGTATGGCGATAGGCCCCCTATCATATTATGGGATCATAATAAATTCGGCGAAAAGTGGGTGTAGTGGTCACCTTTGCCTACCCTTTCGGAGATTACGGGCGTTAGGGTATATGTGTAGTATTGAATTAGATTTGAATAACATACATAAGTGGTATACACCTCTGACTTTTCAGAGCTACCTTTGGGTTTTTAACTAATAATAATAATAATAATCTTAATTTCCCAAAAAAGTACATATGCCCATTAAAATTAAACAACGGATAATTATTAACTATCACTTGCTTTAATGGTGGAAGGAGACATCATAACGAGGCCTACCTGACAACTCTCTTTAAGACTTACAAATGTAGATGAAGTCTGCCTACACATATTAGGCCAGCGTCGTGGACCAAGGCCGCTCAATTTTCACTTACTCGATTTTATTAATTTCTTCATGCATTTTCGTTGGATCAGAGTATTCCGGAATATCGAGAGCTACCGGCTATTAAAGATTTCGCTGATATATCTGATGTTATAATAACACCCAACAGTCACACACATAGCCCCGATCCCACACTAAGATACGAGTCTTGTGTCGTCGGGGACTAGGAGAGACTACGGTTCCACACCTAGACCCTAAACAAATATCTGTCTGTCACACAAACATTTGTCTCTGTCGGGAATCGAACCCGCGGCTTTTGTTTTACAGCCGGCTACTCGCCTACTGCGCCACGTAGGCTGTCAAATCAGACAGTAATAACTCAAGCTAGCCCATTTATTAGACAGGACTGTCTACACCGTTATTTTATCATTAAGAATATTTTAGTTAATTTAATATGTTATTTTTTTTACAATGATCAATAATACAGAAATAATTCTTATTCATTATCCATGACGTTAAGATTTAATAAACAAATGACATTTATTACTTCTCATGACACTAAGTTAAGTATCGTAAGGTTTAGTAAAGAGACAACACAACGGTTCTTTCCGTTCGAGTATTAGCTGGAGTCCTTTTTAAACGGACTCCAGCAAACAAAATATCTAATAATATACGTTTCCATAATACGAGATACCCATAAAAGACTTTGTAAGTAAATTACGCGTCCGTTTATGTCCAAAGGTACACCTTTCATTAAGTTGGATGCGGGCGCCCCCAATCTGTTGGTTTAGGTACCTCCTGGTTTTATAAAGTTTATACGTTTTGCCAAATTATCCTGTGTGATGTCTAGTTGTGGTACGATTACGCTTTCATTGCTTCCATTTTGGCATTAAGGTTTTAATTTCTATTTTAGGTTGATCATTTTTGGTGTTAATAAATATGGTGTTCTAAGTTTAAAATTTATAAAAAAATCATAGACTTGTTTTCAATCGACGTTTGAACATTAGTTTCAAATGTTTGTAAAAAAATAATTTGATGTCTAGTGCAATCCTAAAGATAACTACTCGAGTACCAACTTCTATCGATACTTTATTCGATCGATTGTCATCACATCATTCACATCACTATCAGCCGACAGCTCCATTCCTCTTCGATTACCCGTCATCATTTACTCCCTTTTCAATTGCTGCCGTAAACGGTCACTATCCACACCATTGGTATGAGTTATAACCATGATTTAACTGGGATAGTGCCACACAATTGACAAGAAAACCTGATAAGAAAGTACATCGACGTAAATAAAAAATAAATTATACGTCCCTATAAAATTTGAGGGTTGCCCTCGATTTTTCTGAGATCCCATCATCAGATCCTGACTTGGTGCCAATGGGACCACCTGGGAAGTATTCCTTATTAAATAAAAAAAAAGAATTTCTCGAATCGGTCCAGGCGTCTTCGAGTAATCGGGGAAAAAGATTCCGACGAATCGAGTTCCTCCTCCTTTTTTTGAAGTTGGTTAAAAATGACAAGATAACAATGACGTCGAATAGTTCGTCTGATGATAGACGCCTGTCCATAAACAATACCAATTTCGAATCAAAAACACTGTATGCTAGTCAGTATAGGCTTATTCTCAAAATAAATAAATACACTCACCCTACACTAGATCAAACCTGTGTCGTGGGTATCAAGGACACCGAGGGATTACGGTCTCAAAACACATAAACCTGAAACAATTTTTTTTCTGTTACACAAAAGTTTCTCTCGGTGCGGGAACTGAACCCACGGCCTCCCGTTTCACAACCGGCTACTCATCCGCTACGCCACGGAGGCTATCATAATGAAAATAATGTTCCATAATTTCTCTTATTTCAATGTCCTTTAAACCGAAACACACTGCTGCTTATCAGCAAAAATTTATCGATAAAATCCCACATTTACATTATTCATGGTCACCCCATACACGAGCGGGAATCCGATAATGTCTCAGAATAACAAATGCTGTAATCGAAACACAATCCTGTTGTTTTTTGGAAAAATAAGTGTCGGAGAATCGTTAGCATATATTATTGTCTACACGTTATAGCTTTTTAGGAATTGCTTTGTAATGACATGCTAGTAATTATAATAATAATACTAGCCCTGTATCAAACATTGTCCCACTGCTGGGCACGGGCCTCCTCTACTAAATGAGAGGGGTTAAGCCTTAGTCCACCACGCTGGCCTAATGTGGGTTGGTAGACTTCACATACCTTCGAAATTCGTATAAGAATTCTCAGATATGCAGGTTTCCTCACGATGTTTTCCTTCACCGTTAAAGCAAGTAATTATATTCAGCTATTTAACAACAGAAGGTGATTTAAAATTGAATGCCGTTAATAAATGACACTCGTCAGTACTTAGAATTGTTAATCAATTTCAGAACAGAGAACTTTAATTCCAATTTTAAAATCAATAAATAATGGACTAGGGCCTAATCCCTCTTATTGGTAGCGGCGACCCATGACGAGCAGCGGGACAGTGTATTATATTTTTTTTATTATGGTACGGCAAAGTGACCACACTGCACCTGATGGTAAGTGCAGCGCCGTCCAGTTAGAGTATCAAGTGGCGAGAGACATCTATCTCTCGCTACTCAATAAAATCATGCCGGTCTGCTGTATAGCTTCTTCACACTACGCCTAAAAACCCAGGATCATAGGAAGGAGGGAACACGGTAGCTGGCAAACTGTTCCACAGCTTGATAAATATACCGCCACATCCTCTTCTAATGTGAGTGGCCTGTTCCATCTCTACTACAAATATTTGCAAAAATCCACCTCTTCAACACCGGGAAATGTTCAAATAAAAAAATGCATAATTCCGGTGCCCCGGTATTTCCGGACGTTCCGCGTATGAACACGATTCCCGGTTCCCGGTTATGAAAAATGAGCCTTATAACTTTGGCGGCCGCCATGATGGATAGGTGACGGCACGCGATGGGGGGAAATGAAGCTAAATAATTGATAAGTGGGGTCGATGCACCTTCGTTCATGGTGGACACGAAATAGATAACCATGTTTCTTTGTTCTACTTCAGTGGAAATGTGTCTGCATTTCTAAAATTCTCGGAAAATATCGTAGCGTTGTTCTGAGAAAAAAGTAATGCCAACAAAAACAAGACATTTAAATTAATATTACTATACTTATTCCTTTACATACATACATACTCAAGCCTGCAATCTCCAAACGGGTAGACAGAGGAGTAACTAGTACACACACTTTTCGCCGAATTTCGGTCCCATAATGTGATACGGGGCGCCATATCGCCCTACCGGGCACAATTCCAGACTCCGGGCTGATACTGACACGACCTTACACGACCCGGGGATCGAACCCGAGACCGCAGCATAGCATTCATAACGCGTGCACAAATACAACTGCGCCACCGAGGCAGTTTTATTCCTTTAATCTATAATATATGTAATGTAAATAAATTATATAATTAAGTAGGCAACCACATAATTATTATTTTTTTTTTATCCGTGGTTGTTAATAAGACAAGTCGTGCTGTAAATTGTTATATTATATTTAAATGAACATTACCATAATAATAAATTTACGTACTTCAAAGCTTAATAACGCAGTGCTCTTATTTGCGACTATGTATGTAACGTAATTGGAGCACACCACCTGCCAGCACATCACTTCACCTAATTTCACAACACATCACAAAGAGCAATGTCTCAGTTGGCTGACATCCAGAGCACTCAGAGGAAGCTTGAAGAGTCCTTCTCCAAAAGGATGACAGAACTCGAGGCACAGTTGCAATCAGGAGGATCAGCCAAGGACACAGTTGCGCGGGTAGCCGAGGAATTCCGTACGTTCAGGGAACTGATGTTCAGCATGCTTCGGCTGGTAAGACAGCAAATTACAGAATGTACCCGTACTATCGACGTTATGGAGACCAGGCACCGGCGGAAGGCGCTTCTTTTCCTCGGAGTTGAAGAAAATGTAAGAGAAGATTGTGCTACTTCAATTCTCAGCATTCTCAACAATACGCTGGCGCTGAAGGATATATCCGCTGCAAATTTTACATCATGCCACAGGATCGGCACTTCTAGCAATGATCACCCTAGGCCTATTCTGGTTCGGTTTACGGAACTCATGCATCGGTCTTCCGTCTGGAAAGCGAAATCGAAGCTAAAGGGCGAGTCCGTCCGTCCGTCAGTGAGAGAGTTTCTTACTCGACCCAGGCATATAGTTTTTGCCAGAGCCCGGCAGCATTTTGGTATACGGGCGTGCTGGACTCAAGACGGTGTAATAGTGGTAAAAATCGCAGATGAAAGCCGCCGGAAGGTTACAAGTACCGACGAGCTCAACGTCCTAATTGAGAAGTATCCCAAGGCGATAACAGCTTCTTCAGGGTTTGGTAACGGTGGCGGGACTGCAGGAAAATCTAGCTCAAATCCAAAATCTCGGAATCAGTGAAAACTGCATCAGAAATATTATCACTTTACACTCGTAGTCACTGTGTATAATGTTTATATCTAATCTATATCTAACTTGTTTACTTCTAATTTGTTAATTTTCTACTTTAATTGTATGTTGATATTCTGTGTACTCTTTAAACACTATTATGTCATCAGATTGTGTACCTTGACATAGTGATTATTTCTATGTACCCACATTCATATTTTTATTTTATTTTTATAGTCAATTGTCATTTAGATGTTTATCGAGTGATAACTGACGTGTACGTTCCAATCTTTGTTTTACTTACTCGGTGTTTTTCTATGTTATGTTGCTATTGTTAAAATATTATTGTGTTGTAGTGTGTATAACTGCTGGCGGGTGGTGCAGAGTACGTTTAGTTGCACCAACTTGATACGCTTAGGCATTTATTAGGATAGTTTATTATTTATATAACATATATATTTTTAATATATATATATATATTTATTATTATTTTTATTTAGGTATGATATCTGAGGATGAATCATTTCATTCGGCTAACGAATCTGCTACTCTATCCAGCGATGAGAGTTTCTGTTCGGTGACTGATGGGCTCGGAGATTTAATACGACAAACTTTTGTCACGAAAACTTATCACTCCTTCAACGTGTGTCATATCAATGCTCAGAGTATACCCAGTCATTATAGTGACCTGCTGGAAACGTTTGGTGACGCAAATTTTCATGCCATACTGGTTTCTGAGAGTTGGCTCAAACCTCATCTTCCTTCTGCTACTTACCCCCTCCCTGGTTACATTCTGGTTCGGAATGACCGAGCCGACAAAAGAGGCGGTGGCGTCGCTATCTATCTTCGTAGTGACTTTTCCTATAAAATAGTAGTATCTTCCTCTTCTTGTTCTGCACCATCTGCGGAGTATCTTTTCCTTGAGGTTGGAGTCAAAGGAGTTAAAACCATTCTTGGGGTTGTTTATTGTCCCCCTTGCATTGACTACTTCTCCAGTATCGAATCGGTACTGGAATCTTTAGGATCAGAATATGTACACCACATCATTATGGGCGACACTAATCTCCTCATTCCTAACTCTCCTCGCTCCGTTAATCTCTTTAATGTGATTAAATCAACCAGTCTCCACATTATGCCTTTGCAAGCTACCCATCATAACACAGATGGAAACGATACCTGGCTTGACCTAATCCTGACTTCTAATCCCTCCCTTGTTTCTAACCATGGACAATATCTAGCCCCTGGCTTCTCCCATCACGACCTTATTTTCTTATCATATGCTCTTAAACCTCCCAAAGCCCCTTCTAAGGTTCTGCACCTGCGTTGCTTCGGTCGCATGGATACAAACAAGTTGTGCGGGGATGCTGCAGCGTTAAATTGGGACGAATTGTTGGCAACGACTTCGGTGGACGAAAAAGTCCAAATCTTTAATGATACCATTATTGGACTCTACGATGTCCATGCTCCCGTCAGAAATGTTAAGCTGAAGCGTCCCCCAGCCCCTTGGTTGACGAACGGGGTTTGGATGGCGATGAGGCGAAGGAACCGGGCTTTTCATAAATTCAAAAGGGATCGATCGGAGGACAACTGGGTTTTATACAAAGCTGCTAGGAATCGGTGCAATCAGATGATACGTAATGCCAAACGCCGCCATATATTCCTTAATATCTCTAATTCTTCCCCTGCTAATATCTGGAAGTTCCTTGGGACTTTGGGTATTGGTAAGAAGAAACATTTAGACTTTCTGGGGACATTTGGTTTGGACGATATCAATGATCATTTCACAACTCCTGCCTCTCTAGATCCCCAAACCAAATGTCGTACTCTGAATTTCTTAGCTGGTCTTCCACAACTCCACATTGACAGTTTTCGTTTTTCTCCAGTTGAGACGGAAGAGATCAAAAAGACCATCCTTTCAATGAAATCCAATTCGACAGGCTATGATAACATTAGCCGCCGTATGGTTATTGCTATTCTCGACCAAGTTCTTACTATACTTTCCTATATCATAAACTTTTCTTTTAATTCGGGTGTTTTTCCGTCTTCATGGCGAAAAGCTCTTGTTATTCCTCTCCCAAAAAATTCTAACCCAACCCTTGTCAATCACTTCCGACCTATATCTCTTCTTCCTTTCCTATCCAAGGTGCTTGAGGCCTGTGCCCACAAACAACTGTCCAGGTTCGTACACCTGAACTGTCTGTTAAGTCCCTTACAGTCCGGTTTCAGGCCTGGTCACAGCACCATTTCAGCACTTCTCAAAGTGACTGACGATATTAGAGCCGGGATGCAGGACACCAAAGTTACCGGGTTGACTCTGGTAGACTTTTCTAACGCATTCAATAACGTCAGTCACGATATCCTGATATCTATCCTCTCCCTCTTAAGGATCTCTTCCGTAGCACTGGATTGGTTCTCAACGTATCTTCGAGGGCGTCAACAGTCGGTGCGTCTTGGCGATTCTTCGTCTAATTGGCGTAACATTGACTCTGGTGTCCCTCAAGGCGGTATACTTTCTCCATTATTATTTTCAATTTTTATTAATTCTATAACCTCAAATCTTCAGTGTGCGTATCATCTGTACGCCGATGACTTACAGATTTATGCTCAGGCTAGCGTCGAAAATGTGAATACTGCTATAGCCAAAATAAATAGAGATCTAGATCACATAAAAAACTGGTCAGACCGCTTCGGATTGGGAGTAAACGCAAATAAATGTCAGGGAATAATTGTGGGTAGCTCGCGGTTGATTAACAGATTGGACACAGCGACGCTTACTTCCATTCAATTCAATAATTCAGTCATCGCTCTGTGTCCCACTGTGAAAGATTTAGGCTTATACATAGACACTACCTTGAACTGGCAGGCCCAAACAGTATCTGTTTGCCAAAAAGTTACAGTTACCCTTCGTGCTCTCTATCGCTTAAAAAATTTCCTTTCGGTTAAAACTAAAACGATGCTTGTGCAGACCTTAATATTTCCTATCCTCGATTATGGTGATGTGTGCTATTTTGATCTGAATGCAGATCTGCTCAACAAACTCGACCGGCTTCTTAATAACTGCATTCGATTCATTTTCAATCTGCGTAAATATGACCATGTGTCTTCTTATCGGGCACAACCTAAGTGGTTACCTATCCGTCAACGCCGTAATCTGCGTGCACTTACTACTCTCTTTTCTATTCTTACTTCTCCTAATTCTCCCTCTTACTTAACCTCTAACTTTCAGTATTTAGGATCTAATCACGACAGAAACCTTCGCTCCTCAAGCAGTTTACTTCTACAGTCTCCTTCTCACCATTCTAATTTTATTCATTCGTCTTTTACTATTCAATCCATACTTCTTTGGAATGCGCTTCCTCTCGAAATCAGGGCGTCTACCAGCCGGTTCACTTTTAAGTTGAAAGTTCGGATGCTCTTCGCTGATGGTGTGGCATGATCACAACTTTAGCTGGTATCTACTTATTATATATGTATGCTTTATGTATAATACGTATAGTTTATTAGTATTCTATGTATATATACCTATATATATAATTATATGTAAATATATCGTAGTCCTACAGAAAGTAAATTTATGCATAAGAATCTTGTCTAGTACACTCTTGTTAATATTTTCTTTTCCGTGATTAATATACACCCACCCACATTGTTTCGTCTCTGCATCATCCACAGGTAGACTGGTAGAGAATGCCTACGGCATTAAGTCCGCCTTTACACATGTTGTGTGTATGAAGTTTTAAATAAAATAAATAAATAAATAATTCGTATAACAAGTCAGTAGATTAAAAAAGACAGAAAAATAACAATGTATACTCATCATCATCATTTTTATTATTCAAAGAAATACAAGTCAGTAACAATATTATTTTAAGTTTGATTTAACGCAGCCACAGAACACATTATCGTTACAATCCCAAATAGGTCAAATAAACACATAAAGTATGAGAAATAAAGTCGCCAGACGTCAGTTGATGGGACTTTTTCCCGAAAGTCTGAATAAACAGTGTGTCATCCGCAGTTTTTGTCGCCGACAGGCCAGAATGTGATTTTCCCCGTTATCAACTTGTAATGAATTCCCCGCAAACGTTGATAAATGAGTCTATTTGTAATGTGGTGGAAGTGTGTGCAATGATAGTATGGTGTTTAATGATTGTTTTATTATCCTGGCGCGGCAAAGTGACCACATTGCACCATTGATAATCATCAAGTAGCAAGAGAATATCATATTGTGTGATCTTATCCCATCCTCTCCCTTCCATACCAGAACCACGCGTACTGGCTTCCGGAGCCACAGCTTCGTGGTGTCTACTACCCGGCCCGAACCAAGAGGTTCGCAAATTCGTATTTTTGCCGCCTATCAAGCTGTGGAACAGTTTGCCAGCTACCAGTATATGATGTAGTCTTTAGATATAAAATATAGTATAAATATGTACATACATATACATATAAATATGACCCCGCTTGATAGATAGAGAAAAGTTGATTTATTACTTTGTATATAAAACTCAAATCTGACAAAATTTCACTTAACGGCTTTTTACAAAACTGGACGGCTGTGTTGTATCCACAGAACAGATTAAGAGAAACACCTCTTTCCATTTTCTGTGATTGTATCAATACTCTATTCTCTAATGTATAGACATAGTTTATAGTTAATACCGGATAATAATGTTAAATAATACCTACATATATCTCAGATGAAAGTTGATCACTCATTTGATTAATTTAAACTAGAATTGAATCAAAAGCAACAAAAAAATCGTACGTCAGCTCCCTCTTGGCGCTTAGGACATGATATTTTTCCTCTCATTGAATTTACGCGTAATTTATTTCCACTTCACACACAGAGTCCCTCGCGTTCGTCCGTTTGATGATTCTTCTCTCTCACTTGAAATGTTATTGCGTATATCAGACGATTTCTTACATTAGTTTTTCGTGATGAATTTTTTTGTGTAAATGTGATTATGAGCTTGGTAAGAGCTTGTTTGTTTCTTTCTTAATATAGAAGTAATCTAAATAAATATTATAAAATCAAAATCGAATATTTATTGAATCTATGAAATGCGGTATGCAGTGGCTTTGCTGTGCCTCAGCATTGCAGAAGTCTATGGGCGGTGTCTACTTACCATCAGGTGGCCCGTCTGTTCATCTGTCTATGCAAGCAATAAAAAATGCTACACATTATTTAGATTCAGTCCATGTTTTTACTATACCGCCAATTCGGAATGCAGTTTCGCTAGAGAAGAACGGATAAGAAACTATACAAGTAGCTCTGACCTCATATTAAAATACGAGTCTTGTGTCGTGGGCATCAAGAACTACGACTTTCGGTCTCACAACACCCAGACCCGAAATAAATATTTGTGAGTTACTCAAACATTAGTCTCAGTTTCTTTCCCATTTCATAGCCGGCTACTCGCTTTTTTTTATTTTATACCTATTTAACTCTCCTTACAATGACCTTTAAAGACGCATCTATAATAACTATGGGTACGGTAAAAAAAATTAAAGTCGCCACACGGACTGGCGATATTTAAAATCCAGGTTATTCTGAAATCTCTAGTGAAAAGTGTCCTCGTTGTAGGAACAAAGACAAAATTTAAGAAATTGCTGTTTTATATACCGAACACCGAGACGGGTTTTCCCGGTATTCAACATTAACATAAAATATTCAATGTAAGAGCTTGATCTCCAAACACTTTGCTATGGAGTAAAATGAACTAGTGGAACCCGCGGTATTTTTGTTCGAAATAGGATTGTTTTTTTATTTATTTAATCGAATAAGTATTTGCTGTGACGTTCTAAGAACTAGTTAGTGACATACATCGTTTTAAGTTATATATTGTTAGGAACAACAACAAAACTATGCAAGATGGATATTTAAAAGGCACAAATACAATATTTATAATTTATTAATTGATTTACACGACACTGTTACACATCTCAGTGCTTAATATTAACACACACGGATGTCAGGATTCACTTAAGGCTTCTCTTTATAATTAATCTACCAGCATTACCCTTTTAAACTGAACAACGCCATTGAACTGATTACCATTATGATTACCATTTACACTTATTACACCGAACCACGAATATACTGGCTATCGTCTCGTCTACTACTCAACTAAACTGAACTGAACACCGGAGCGCGGAAGGCACTCTGTTTTATATTAAACATTTACTACTCCCACTTTGGTTGTCATTATTAACTACCCCCAACTAGTCTCCTAAATACCTCAGTTATACCTTCGGTATTTCTAATAATAGTAAATACCCTAATAATATATAAGAGATGTATAAAAATTCAATTACTAGAATACTTTTAACATAATATTTATACATTTCGATACATTTCGGCGAGTGTGCCTTGGAATTACACAATTTAATTCCCCCAACCCCTTTCTATCATCGGACGACAAGAGACTCGGCGAAGCGTCATCGATACATGGTTGATATTCCACCAGTGCGCACGAAGCGTTTTGCTAGTACATTTATCATGCGCACCGCTAGAGAGTGGAACTCTTTGCCGGAGTCTATATTTCCCGAAAGTTATAATCTGGGTATCTTTAAGTCAAGAGTGAATAGGTATCTTCTAGGCAAGCGTGCTCCACCGTAGACCACATCATCACTTACCATCAGGCGAGATAGTGGTCAAACGCAAGCCTATATATAGTAATAAAAAAAAAAAAAATTTTTTTTGATAAATCCAGTATTTATTGCAGATGCTAAACATGAAATCTCTGGACGGAACGCACGCGCCCGTTTAATTTCCGTTTTAAAATCGATTGGGGGTTGAGTTTGTCAGCCAATTGAGAGACGAAATTCTATTTGTTCACTTGACTTTATCTATTTATGAAGATATTTCATTTCGAAGCTATTTTACTTGTCTCGATATTGATAACTTTTTTAATAACAAAGGTCGGCAAGCGGACAAGTGGGTCATTCCATAATACCAGTAGAATAAAGTCTAAGTTGGCGCAATTTAGTAGATATTTAGTATTTTATTTAATTTAACAATTTAGTATTTTAGTATCAGAGGGGTTTTTGGACCTCTGGAAATATCAGCAGCAGCTGGCTACGTCAATTTTTTGTGAGGCAATAGTATGGTTGAGCTGGTTATGTTTGACTGCTTCTGTGAGCGGCGCAGCAGGCAAGTAGCCAGTTGTGCAACGGTAGGCCGTGAGTTCGATTTCCGCACCGAGAAAAATGACTGTGCGACAGACAGATATTTGTTACGGGTCTGGGTGTACGGGACCCTCGTAGTTCTTGATATCTACGACACAGGTTTTAAGTGTGGGGTTAGAACTATGTGAGTGATTGTTGGGTATATTAATATTATTTAATCATACCTACTGTAGAATACTTCTTCTTCTTCAGCCTTTGGACGTCCACTGCTGAAAATAGGCCTTCCCTTAAGTTACATGATATATGTAGAATACAAAAAAATTCTAAAGCGTAGTTCTACCACTTTAAAACTGATCGAGTCTAAGTTGGCCCCACGCACGTCTTCTAAAAGCCTAGGACTCTGTAATAGCAGCCCGGTAATCTGACCCACTGCTGGCAAGGGCCTCTGCTACTAATGAGAGAGGTATGATAACCCTGAACTATTACGGTCTTGGAAGTTTCTAGTATACCGTGTCGAAGCTTGTACGCTGGAGTCATGCGGTCTTTGGCCCTGTACGGCAGTCATGTCTGAGCCAAGTCCCTGAGCGACCGGCGCATCTCTCTACTGAACCTGTGACAACTGCCTAACACGCATTAGACGAGTGTCCAGCATGAGATGAGGGGTGTGGTGCTCTCATTGCAGTTATCGGAGGAGACCTCTCGCTGCCGGCTTTGGTGTCGTCCATGTTCGACCGGAGGTCCTGGTGTGCGGTGGCCCACTTCTGTAAGAAGAAGACGAAAAAGAAGGAAGAATACGACAAACGAATCTAAAGGATGGGATGCTACTAAGTTATTAAGGTGGTGATGATAGTTTCGCAGTTGGGTGTTATATGAATTACCAGTACTTTCGGTACATAAGTATATGCTGCCAATGTGAATATTATAATTTACTGCTGGTCTGGACTTCCTCAAAATGATGGAGACCCAGATGTCCTCGGCACTGGTACGCCATTCACACCTTTCGACGACGGTCAAATTATTTCTCACCGCAATTAAAACTCCGCCACCTCTAGTTTGCGATGTTCGACAGTAGTCACGATCACGCCTCCATACTTGATATCTGCCGTCGAATAATTCACTATTATGGATACCTACATAATATGAAAAGCACCAAGAACAATAAGTGATGATGTAGGTAGTGGGCAAATACTCATAAAAAGATATCGAACACAGCAAAGCACTGTGTCTAGAAACACACAATTTTAAAATTAAGACAGTCAATAAGGTTTGAATAGAAACAATGCCAATGTCGCAAAAATGATTAGTCATTGCCGAGTAAGTAATGCACTGGAAATCGATACAATAGTCAATAATAATAAGATGAAATTTTGTGTGGTTTGAAATAATTAAAAAATAGTATTCTTTGCAATTTGCATTAACTAGCACAATAGACTGACACAACATTGGTTGGAAAACACAAGTAGTACTTCGAGTGTAACAGTTCTCTTTTTCATAGCGCCCGACTTTATATGATTGAACTTTAACAAAGGGTTTATAATAATCTATACATATAATATATTTGTAACTGATCGATGTCTGTACATGGAAGATATATGAGAAAAACTATGGTTGGGGGTCTTTATTAACGCAATAGAAGTCAAATCAAAGTATTTTTAGAATTTTTGTCTGTTTGTCTGTTTGTTGGTGCCGTTGTTCACACTAATCTCAGAAACGGCTAAACCGATTTGGTTGTGGTTTCACTATTGTATTGTGGTAAGCTTCACTGAGGACTTAGGGTATTTTTTATTCGAATCGGTTCATAAATAAAAAAGTTATATCAATTAAAATTCATTTTTTCGAAAAAAAAATGCTATAATTAGTATAAGATAAGATTGTACATATACGTTCACGCCTGTAATCCCCGAAGGGGTAGGCAGAGGTGTAACCAGTACACCCACTTTTCGCCGAATTTCGGTCCCATAATGTGATAGGGGGCGAGCCTATCGCCATACCGGGCACAGGTTCCAGACTCCGGGCTAACACTGAGAATTTCTAGATAAAAAAACCCAAAATCACTTTACCCGACCCGGGGATTGAACCCGAGACCTCAGCACCGCAGTCGTAATACATGCGCAATGACAACTTCGCCACCGAGGCAGTCGAAGATTGTCTCGGTAGCTCAGTTGTATCTGCATATGCGGTATGACTTCTGTGCGTGAGGTCACGGGTTCGATACGGTCGGGTAAAATTATATTAGATTTTTAATCTTTATACTCAGTATCAACCCGGCGTCTGAAATAGTACCCGGTGTGGCGATAGATTCGCTCCCATCACTTGCCAGGTGCCAGGATAACAAAGTCCGCCTATATACATTGTATATGAAGTGTATAAATAAATAAATAAAATCTAAATCGACATCTATCACATTATGGGACCATAATAACTTCGGCGACGATATACCTTTGCCTACCCCTTCGTGGATTACAGTCGTGAGTGTATATGTATATGTATGTACATTTAGATCTCGGTTGCAGGGCAAAATTAAATTTTAGGCTTTAGCTGTAAAATTAGCACTCGCCTGATGTGAATTGTTGTTTTCAATAGAGGACGCCACGCGTGCCCAGCAGTGGGTCGATGAATATGTACATAGTGTACGTATACATGACTACATTATTTTTATTTAACCGACTTCAAAAAAAGAGGAGGTTAACAATTCGTCGGAATCTTTTTTTTTATGTATGTTACCCGATTTCTCGAAGACGCCTAGACCAATTCGAGAAATTCTTTTCTGTTTAAAAGGGTATACTTCCCAGGTGGTCCCATTGGCACCAAGTCAGGATCTGATGATGGTAAATCAGAAAAATCGAGGGCAACCCTCAAATTTTCTAGGGACGCATAATTTGTTTTTTATTGAAGTCGGTGTACTTTTTATGAATTAAAAAACTTTTTATTATTATTAGGGTGCTTGCGTAATATTCAATGTTTTTTATTATAATTTGATGTACACAAGTATAACTAAAACTATTTTTTTATCCTGGCACGTCAAAGTGACCACATTGCATCCGATAGTAAGCGCAGTGCTGTCCAAGTACACTATCAAGTAGCAAGGACAAACATCCCTCGCAAAGTGACATAATCATTTCAGTCAGTCAGAAGCTTCTTTACAGTACGCTTAATAAACCCAGGAATACAGAAAGTAGGGAACACGTGCACTGGCAAACTTTTCCCTTCCATACCAGAACCACTGGCCCGAACTAACAGGTTCGCAAATTCGTATTTTTGCCGCACCATCAAGCTGTGGAACAGTTTGCCAGCCACCGTGTTCCCTCCCTCCTATGATCCTGGGTTCTTTAGGCGTAATGTGAAGAAGCTAAACAGCAGACCGGCATGATTGTGTTGAGTAACGGGGGATAGACTATCTCTCCCTACTTGATACTCTATCTGGACGGCACTGCGCTTACCATGAGGTGCAGTGTGGTCACTTTGCCACGCCAGAATAAAAAAAAACATGTTAAGCGAAGAAATGTCCCTGGGCTGCTGTAGCAGATCTAAGCTGTTGATCACGTCTGCATAATTCATAATGCAGATGGCCCGTCGCTGCGATACATGTCAACCATCGAGCAAGCAATTATCGGAACCATAACAGAGGTGGAAGCAGTATTCCATTCTCGGCTGTACCTGCGCTTTATATTAGCAGCTAATATACGCTGACCGGGCGTTAGAAATCGCCGCCGCAATATTAAATGGTTGTTTACGTAAATTCGACGGTTACCTGGTAAATTCAATTGCCCCGTAGTAAGTGGCGCTGTTTTGGAGACTAGCCTAGCAGCTGCTATAAAATCTTCCTTGACATAGCGATTACAAAAACTAACTATGATGGGCTTAGGTCTTATGGTCCTTTTCGCGGGTCGGTACCCTTGTGAGGAAGTTGATTTGCGTTTTTGATATCGGATAATTGATCTTAGTACCGATTTTAGCGATAATTTCGAAAAGGTTCTCATGGTTCGTTTGAGACAGTCCTTTTATTTCGATATTGTTTAATCTCGTCCACTGCTCCTTCGCGCAGGATTCCTGTTCTAGACTATCTAAGTGTGTTTGAATGTTATCAACTTGCACCTGGACTTTTTCTACCTGCGTGAGACGTGTTTCTATGTCCTTAAGTGTTTTAGTGTTGAACTCTTTTAGCTCCGCTTTTGTTTCACTCAACGAAGCCTTTAGTTCAGCGAATTCCTTGCGTAATATGGTAATATCTTCTTTCAAGGTATCTAGGGGTGCTAGTTTCTCAGAGAGAGCTCTTATCTCATTGAGGATGATATATTCTGACTCGGGTTTAGGTAATACGGATGGCTGCAGGGAACTTGATAGTTTGCACTTGGAGCAACGCCATGTGTGTTTTCTATCACCCAGCTTCCGATATCCTGCTTCAGCTATTCCCGCGCAGTGGAAGTGTAGCCCTCGGTTGCAGACTGTACAACGAGTACCGTCAGTTATAATTTCGCCGCAAGCGTTACAGTTACACGAATTCATAATAGGGATGTGATGGGCTTGGTATTTTTTTTTATGACACTGTGTTATGTGCTATGCCTGCACACACATTTATGATACATATATGATATAATGATACGGGAACGATTTATGAATGATAAAAACAACCGTTTAGATGAACGCTTTTATTGCAACTGAATTGACATGATATGTTTGTATAATGTAAAAGTGATATTTGCTTACGATGCTAAAATGAATCTATACTAATGTGCGGTAACACGTACATCTTGGCGACCGAAAGAATGAGAGGAATACATGAGAGCGAGTGATGATATTTAAACTAAATGATATAAATTTTCTTTTAAATGAAGATCATTAACAAGGTGAAAGGACATTTTATTTTTCTTAATACTAGTTATTGTCCTGTCCATATTGATCGTCACTATCACTAGGTATCTTAAACCGCACTGATACCATAGGCGAAGTGCCCTTATTTACACTCAACACACTGTGCGACCGCGGTATTTCTGACGCACGCACTCCACTATGTACATTATCATTGTCGCCGTTGGTGGTGTACAGAGATGCAGCGGCCGGGGCCGCGCTTGCTCCACCACACTTGCTTCTCAGTCTCACGCACGTGAAGATTGCTCCCGCGACAACGATGGTACCAACGATTATATACAACACGGTGTAATGATGTACGTCGGGTAAAGTGAGCGATCTATGCTGAGACTGTTCCTTTAATAAATTCAATTCATCCCTTATTTCTATAAACTGTCTTTCATGATTTTCTAGCTGAGGGGTTTCAAATGATGATGTAACATTCAATAATCGATTCAAGGCTGATATTTCGGGTACGTCTATGTGCCTATTGATAGTGATTTGACTCATAAACTGATTATGGGCATTAATGTGACATAGACTCCGTGCTGCAGCAGATCCCATCCGCTGGTCACCTCGCCAATGCGAATCCCAGATGTGGAGGATCATACACCTTCCCTGTTGGACCTTCTGCTGACCTCTCATCCGGAAGGCTACCTGGTATCCGTCGATCCTCCTCTTGGTTCGTCGGACCACTGTCTTGTCCGGAGTACAGTGCCAGTCACGCACTCAACACGGCCTCGCTTTGCGGGCTGCCGCCGCGTGTGGCACTATAGGTCAGCAGATTGGGACGGAATGCGGTCATTCTTTGCGTCCTACCCATGGGGGCAGATTTGCTTCTCGCCGGATGATCTTGACGTCGTTGCTGACTCTATCACTGATGTGGTACTTCAGGGTATGGAACTCTTTATTCCGTTCTCTGCAGAGGCAAATCCCAGCCTTGTTTTGGTCGCTCCTGCAAGACGGCATTACGCCGAAAGCGGGAATGCTACCAAGCCTGGGCTGACGCGTCGGCGTCTAGTGATGTAAATACCGGCGCATTTAAAAAGGAGTATAACTTTGCCTCTAGGTCCTTCAAAAGCGCCATTGCTAAGGCGATGTCGGAGCACATTGGCAGAATTGCCGAGAGACTGGCACGTCTCCCGTCGGGAACACGTGCGTTTTGGTCTCTCGCCAAGGCTGTCTTAGGAAATTTCTGTCAGCCATCTTTTCCACCCCTGCACACGGAGGATGACTCGCTGGCCCATGCCGCGAAGGTGAAAGCCGATCTTCTGGGCTCTCTCTTCGCGTCCAACTCGACTTTGGATGACCGAGGAAATTCACCACCGACAATCCCGCGGTGCGATGCAACGATGCCGGAGGTTATGTTCCGGCAAAGTGCAGTTCGCAAAGCACTCCTGTCCTTGGACATTCATAAGTCGAGTGGGCCCGATGGCATACCTCCGATCGTGTTGCAGACATGTGCTCCGGAGTTGGCACCGGTTTTAACGCGTCTTTTCCGGCACTCCTATACATTAGGCGTAGTCCCGAAATCCTGGAAGGCCACTTTAGTGCACCCGATCCCTAAAAAAGGCAACCGCTCGGACCCGTCCAATTACAGGCCTATAGCCATCACCTCCTTGTTCTCCAAGATAATGGAGTCCGTTATCAACTGCCAGCTCCTGCGGTACCTGGAGGAGCACTAGCTGATTAGCGACCGCCAGTACGGCTTTCGTCGGGGTCGCTCAGCCGGTGATCTTCTAGTTTACCTAACTCACAGATGGGCAAAAGCAGTTGAGACCAAGGGGGAGGCGCTTGCAGCCAGCCTGGACATAGCGAAGGCCTTTGATCGGGTATGGCACAAGGCGCTTCTTTCGAAGCTACCTTCCTATGGGCTTCCCGAGAAATTATGCAACTGGATCACCAGTTTTTTGGCAGATCGGAGCATCAAGGTCGTCGTCGACAGTGCATGCTCTGATCCTAAATTTGTCAATGCTGGTGTTCCACAAGGCTGTGTACTGTCTCCTACTCTGTTTCTTCTGCATATAAATGACATGCTGCAAATCAGCGACATTCATTGCTATGCAGACGATAGCACTGTAGATGTACTGTACACTGGCCGTGCTAATATTGCTCGGGAATACGTCGACGAGAGCCGGAACAAACTTGTGTCTGAAGTCGAGTCCTTGTTAACCAAAGTCTCGGACTGGGGTCGACTAAACTTAGTCCAATTCAACCCCAAAAAGACACAAGTCTGCGCGTTAACCGCTAAAAAGTCACCATTTGTCGTAACTCCTCATTTAGAGAACACTCCCCTGTCTGCCAAACCCAATATCGGAATACTTGGCGTCGACATTTCGAGCAACGTCCAGTTTCGCGGTCAATTGGAAGGAAAGGCCAAATTGGCCTCAAAGAAGCTTGGTGTGCTCAGTAAGGCGAGACGGTACTTCACGTCGGGTCAACGCCTAAATCTCTATAAGGCGCAAATTCGGCCCCACATGGAGTACTGTTCTCATCTCTGGGCGGGAGCCCCCTAGTACCAGCTACTTCCATTTGACCGCATGCAACGTAGGGCAGCTCGGGTTATCGACGATCAAGCTCTTTCCGATCGGCTTGATCCATTGGCTCTGCGTAGAGATGTTGGATCACTCTGCATCTTCTACCGCATTTATCATGGGGAATGTTCCGAGGAATTGTTTGGATTGATCCTGGCCGCTGAATTTCACCATCGGACATCGCGCCAAAACGTAAAATTCCATCCGCACCATCTCGATGTCCAGCGTTCCACAACAGTGCGATTTTTACGGCATTTTCTGCCACGCACAACCACTCTGTGGAACCAGCTGTCGCCGGCGGTCTTTCCGAACCGTTACGACCTGGGAACCTTCAAGAAGAGAGCATATTCTTTCCTGAAAGGCCGGCAACGCATTTGCAAGCCCTTTGGTGTTGCAGATGTTCATGGGCGGCGGTGATCACTTTCCATCAGGTGAGCCTCCTGCCCGTTTGCCCCCTTTTTCCATAAAAAAAAAATATATTGCCGCTTTTAAGGGTGCATCCTTGACCAATAGTAATTATGCCATTGCCAGATATTGTTTGTATTTTAATACCGGCTGTTCCACAAAGTACGCGAATTGTACATTCTTGACAACAGCTGAATAACCACGAATTCTGCCTGTGTAATATGATCCATTTATTGTGACATTTGGTCTGCACTAATTCGCAAGTCGACTCCGCTATTTCACTGTTTATTTTTATATCACAAATGGGGTTTTTCGATGATAAGTCATAAATCAAAGTATTTAGAGGGCACAAAAGAGTATTTTTTGATAATATTTGAAAACAGGATCGGAACTCTCCTTCAGAGAGTAACATACCGACATCTTTTATCAAATTGTATGCAATGTAAGATACTTTGGGTACGATATGATATGATTTTTGCTTAGTATCTGGCCTTCGCGGAATGTCAATAATTTTATTAAGTTCATACACATCTCTGCTGACTATGGGAATCTTGATTTCAATTATTAGGTAGTTGTTAATCACTCTGCCAGACGATTTTATCAGCTTATATAAATCCAATATATTATTTCTATTAACCGGTAAAGTAAGGTCCGTAGGCAAGTAATGAGATATGAAATTGATTTGTTTTTCTAATTGATCCGGTGATAAGAAGTTGGAGTCGATGTAACCATGACTGATGCTCATCACGGTGTCCATCAAGCTCTGTTGGATCCGTCTTAAATTTGCTAGGATCATACTCGCTGTGAGTGCAGATGATGTAATGTATAAACCTCTTTTGTTATCAAGTGTAACAGTATTCATTTCCATAGATAAATTGAGTAGACTTTTTTGAATGAATTGAAACTGTTTATTCATGTTTTCCTCGTTACGTTTTAATATATCATATTCTGTCTCCATAATTATTGTTTGGTTCTTAATCAGATTCTGTAAATGGTTTTCGTTCTGTGTTATTTCATTGATATCCTTCTCGTACTGTTGGGCGAATCGTTCGTCTAAAACACCAAATAAAGTGTTGGCTAAATACCCAACTCCGTTGATTAAGCCACGTTTAACTCTCGTGGGTGATTTATTTAGAATGATAGATGTATAATATTCGATTTCTTGAACTTCGTGTTCTAACTGTGATATCATATTACTGTACTCTGTATAGGTTTTACAAAGTTCTTTTAGATGCGTAACATAATGCTTAATATCTGATACTCCTTGCCAATATGTAGATATGTTATAGTATATGATAAGTTTCCACTCGTCTCTAATTATTTGTAAATCAGATATTTTATCGAAGAATAGTTCATGATTATTCCTCGGTAAACTTGAAATATTATAGAATGATTGTTCCTGTTGAACGCTTAACGTAAATAATGAAAAAGTTGTAAAAAGTAAAGTGATAAAGTAATTCTTGAAATTGTGTTTACGACGTGCATAAGCCCCGTACTTAATATCTAAGCGACCGTTCTCAGGTGGCTTGACAGTCGGCTGGCTTGTATCTCTTGATGATTTCGATGTACTACGATGATGAATGGGTAATGGACATAGTTTTGATACGGGGCGCTTTGTAATACGTGATGATGTTTTGATCGTAACTACACGAGTGTGACCATCCTTACCCGGATGTACTGCTATGACTCTACCCATCGCCCACCGTGTTAGAGGTAGTATTTCATCTTTTGGATATGGAATCTTTGTTGGATGATTTTAAAATTAACATCCTTAATCAGTTTGACCTTCACATCAATGAGGTATTGAGTCGGCTATCTCGAGTTGATGAGACTCTTAACTGTCTGCAAAACAATCAAGAACAAGTGCAAAAATATCCCGAATTGAAGGATAACCAGATAAGAAGCTTAGAAACGGAAACCTCGAACTCAAGAAAGATCTAACTAACCTCAGTAGCCGCCTCACCCAGTTGGAACAACATTCGCGAGCCAGTAACCTTCAGATACAATGCATACCAGAACACAGAGCTGAAAACTTGATCAAGACAGTTCAACAAATTGGTAACACAATCCATTATAACTTGAATGAAGCAGATATACACCTATGTACTCGTATATCCAACGTCAATCGGGCAAGCAGTCGTCCTCGCTCTGTGTTGGTGAAATTCAGTTGTCCAAGAATCAGAAACGACTTCTTCGCAGCCGCCATCACTTTCAACAAGAAGGCAGCCACCAAGACAGACAAATTAAACAGTTCTCACCTTGGAATAGCAGGAGAACGGCGTGCGGTGTACATAAACGAACATCTGTCTCCAACTATGAAAAGTGTACACGCAGCAGCCAGAACGAAAGCAAGAGAGCTCAATTACAAGTTTGTATGGATCAAGGACGGCTTAGTTTATATGCGTAAAAATGAGTCATCTGATTATAAACTAATTAAAACAATCGAAGCTTTGTCCAAAGTAGAGTATGTTTTAATATTTAATAGACTTAATCTCAATGTTACGTATTTTTTTTATGATTTTGTTAATCTTTATTTTGTTATCCGGTACTCATTAGCTGTAGTCCGCACTCACGTGTGCTTTTCCTTATATGATCTCAAATTATTTTAGTTTATCTTATTATTACCAGAATGTTAGAGGCCTTAGATTAAGTACTAGTGAACATTTAGTTCAGCAGAATATCTAAAAAATAACTTCGATATAATTGTATTTGTTGAAACGTGGCTTAATGACAGTATTTATAGCTTAGAATTATTCGACGACAGGTACGATGTGTACAGACGAGACAGGCAGAGTTCATCTTTATTTAATCATAGATCAAAGGGAGGAGGACTTTTAATTTCAATTAAACTGGTTATAAATCTGCTCCTTTCATATCCTACTCTGGAGTGCCTCAGGGCTCAAATCTGGGTCCTTTATTTTTTAATGTCTTCATAAATGACATCGCCAATGTTCTCAAAAACTCAAATTGTTATTTATTTGCAGATGACCTAAAACACGTTTTTCGTACCATACAAAGCACACATGACGCAAAACTGTTACAAGATGATTTGGATAGCTTATCATCCTGGTGTGTTTCCAATAAGATGAACTTAAACCCAGCTAAGTGTTTTCACATTAAATTTACTCTGAAACGTAATACAAATAACACAACAACTATTGCTAATTTACCCATTAAAGAAGTTACCGAATTTCATGATTTAGGCATATGAGTTGGGGGTAGTTAATAATGACAACCAAAGTGGGAGTAGTAAATGTTTAATATAAAACAGAGTGCCTTCCGTGCTCCGGTGTTCAGTTAGTTCAGTTCAGTTGAGTGGAAGACGAGACGATAGCCAGTATATTCGTGGTTCGGTGTAGTAAGTTTAAATGGTAATCAGTTCAATGGCGTTGTTCCGTTTAAAAGGGTAATGCTGGTAGATTAATTATAAAGTGAAACCTTAAAGTGAATCCTGACATGCGTGTGTGTTAATATTAAGCACTGAGATGTGTAACAGTGTCGTGTAAATCAATTAATAAATTATAAATATTGTATTTGTGCCTTTTAAATATCCATCTTGCATGGTTTTGTTGATGTTCCTAACATCAGAAGTGGGATTGGCTCCACAGTCTTATCATTGGCTTCTTGATTTGTAATTAAAAAAAAAATACCCACAGTGTGAATATTAGTAAACGCGATAAAATTGAACTGGTTACAATTGTGTTGTAAACGTTGTTATGCTAAAGCAACGTGTTGTAATAAAAAGAACGCGAAATTAAAGTCGTGGAATGTAGTGAAAAGAGCATTAGACCTTCGACGGAAATACAAAACCGTGGAGTAAAATTTACGGTTGGGGTAATGAATAATTTAGTACGAGTTGTGTTTGATGGCCTGTTCTCTGGTAAGGTAACATTGTGATATTATTAAAATGAGTAGTATTTAATAGCTCATTGTGTTTGACAAAAATATGTGATTATTAAAATCATTTGAGTTCGTTTCGATAAAATGTGGTGATAAAGTAATGTTCTGATATTATAAAAAAGAGTAATATAATAAAGTAACGTTGTGGTAGTATAAAAAAATATATAAGATATTTAAAATCATTTGAGTTGTTTTTGATAACGTGTGTTGATAAAGTAACAATGTGATATTTATATTGGAAATGAGTTATATTAAATAGCTCATTAAGTTGGTCAGAATAATCTTTGATTTTTAAAAATCATTCGAGAGTTCTATTTCAAAACCTGTGTTGATAAAGGCATCAAGGTGATCGTGTATTAAAAACTAGTGTAATATTTAAACAGCCCGTTGAGTTTCAGACAAATATCTTTGTTTGTTAAAATCATTTGAGACTAATGTTTAATAACCTGTGTTGATAAGGCAGCAAGGTGATATTGTATCAAAAACGAATGTAATATTTAATAGCTCGTAGGTTTTGAGAAAAAATATCATAGATTTTTAAAATCATTTGAGAATTACGTTTGATAACCTGTGTTGATAAAGGCAACAAGTATTAAAGATTAAAAACTATCTTTCTGTAAATTGAAGCTGGCTGTTTATAATCTGTATATATAAAAGAAGAAACTGACTGACTGACTGACTGACTGACTGACTGACTGACTGATCGATCAACGCACAGCCTAAACGGCTGGGGTTGGAGACTTGAAATTTTGACAGTAGGTACCTTTTATGACGTAGGCATCCACTAAGGAAGGGTTTTTGGAAATACCACTCCTAAGGGGGTAAAATAGGGGATGAAAGTTTGTATGAAAATCCGTCATTTTTGAAGTTAAATTGATGAAAATTAGGATTTGGCATTTTAGTTAAAAATAAAAAATATATGTTTCAGGATTTTTGGAAATTCCGCCCCTAAGGGCGTAAAATAAGGAATGAAAGTTTGTATGAAAATCCGTCATTTTTAAGTTAAACACATGAATATTGGTATTTTGTATTGTATACTTTTTCTCCCAAACATGACCTCCACGCGGGCGGAGCCGCGAGCAACAGCTATAGTTTTATATTTGAAATTATTTATTTGACAGTGTTCTTTTACTTGATGTGATTTGTTTTGCTATTCCGTTCTTGGTTGTCTAATAAACTACTACAATATGTTATAATGGTTTTAATGAACCTAACAATGGTTATGGGCCCAGAATAGTGAAATTCTGCGGATTGATATAACTGAAAGTAGTGCGGGAAGATGAATTCCATTATGAAATTCGAACCGCTAGGAAAAGACAACTATGATAGTTGGCGTATCCAAATGCAAGCGTTTTTGGTGAAAGACGGAGTTTGGAAATACGTAAACGGAAATGCTCAAAAACCTGGTGAGCTAATTGAGGCTGAAAAATGGGAAGAGGAAGACGAAAAAGCCAAGGCTGATCTAGTCCTATCGATCAGTGTTAGTGAGTTGCGGCACGTACGAGGGTGCACAACATCACAAGAAGTTTGGTTAAAATTAGAGTCTGTATATGCTTCAAAAGGTCCTGCTAAGAAGGCAACACTATTAAAGAGACTCATGTTGCACAAAATGAAAGAAGCTGAGGATATACGAAAACACATGGATACATTCTTTGATGCTGTTGATAAACTTGCAGATATGAATGTTGGAATTCATGATGATCTTTTATCAGTAATGTTGTTGTATAGTTTACCTGAGAGCTTAGAAAATTTTAGATGTGCTATTGAATCGAGAGATGAATTACCCAAACCTGAAAGTTTGAAGGTGAAAATCTTAGAAGAGTACGAGTCAAGAAGACACGGCGAAGTACGAGAAGGGATGATAGAAAGAGTAATGTATACAAATCGAAAAGAGAATCGAGCAAGTTCGAGCCAAACTGGAAGAAAAAGATTTCAGATGAAATGTTTTAAATGTCATCAAGTGGGACATAAGTTTTCAGAGTGTCCAAGAAATGCAAAAAATAAGTCTAATTACGTTAATGTTGATGAAACTCTAATAAGTCTTAATATTTCAGGCGCTGACACGGATGCGTGTAAGGTAATAAATATACAAAAAGACGATTGGGTTATCGACAGTGGGTGCACATCGCATCTATGTAATAACGCGAGTAAATTCGGCGACACTTTGACACAGTCTAATGGTATATTGAATTTAGCGACAAATGTAAGTACTAGCGTAACAGGTAAAGGTACCGTCAGATTATCGGCATGCAATGATCACACAAAAAGTGTAATTGAATTCCGTAATGCACTATATGTACCGGAATTGCGAACTAATCTTATTTCAGTATCTAAGATTACAGATAGCGGTTATGACGTCACTTTTACTAGGGATACCGCTAAAATTATAGGTAAAAATGGAAAAGTTAAGGTGACCGCTTATCGCAAAGGGAATTTATATTGTATGCGCGAATGTGAATCTGCATATACTATGAGCTCAGATTTTAATTTACAAATTTGGCATGAGCGATTGGGGCATCTAAACGGAAAAGATGTAGTTAAACTTCTCAACAAATTAGGTGCGAGTATAGATATAAATGAGGTACGAAAGTTACGTGATTGCAATATTTGTGCTAAAGGTAAGATGACTGCACTTCCATTTTCGAATTGTACTGAACTCTCTAATGAAAAATTAAAGATTATCTATTCTGATATAGTCGGCCCTATGAAGTGTGAATCTAGAGAAGGTTCAAAATATTTTATAACTTTTATAGATGACTGTACACGATGGTTCGAAGTATATTTTTTGTCATCAAAAAGTAAAGCTTTGGATGCATTTAAAATATACAAAAGTAATGTTGAGAAATTGACAGGTTTCAAAATCAAATACTTCCAGAGTGATAATGGTGGTGAATATTGCAATAAAGAGTTTGATGAATTCTTGCGTCAAGAAGGAATATCACGAAGGCTCACAGTTGCTTATACACCCCAGCAGAACGGAGTGGCGGAGAGAATGAACAGAACGCTGGTGGAAATGGTGCATGTTATTTAATTCTGATCTTTCCAAATGTTTCTGGGCAGAAGCGGTGGATACAGCATGTTATGTCAGAAACCGTAACCGAAACAATAAACTTGGAGGTTGTGTTCCGTATGAGAAATGGTTTGAGAAACCAGTTAATATCGAACATATTAGAAGATTCGGAGCCAGGGTACTTGTTCTAGACAAAGAGCCAAACAAGGATAAATTTGCTGCTAGAGGTATATCAGGTATGTTCATTGGTTATCCAAAAATGAATAAGGGATACAGAGTATGGATACCGGAGAAAAGAAAGTCACTGATTGCTAGAGATATTAAATTCCATGAAGATGTGCAATCAAAGACTGGAGCTCCAGAAGAACGTAGCTCGTCGGACAACATCAATGATAAAGAATTTATAGAAGTCATTTTTCTGAAAGAGAAAGAACACGATACATTGGAGAGAAGGCAAGAATTTCAAGAAGGAAATTTAGATAATTGCAGTGAAAATATAGGCGAAGAGAACCAAACAGAGATGTCACAAATTGAAGGACCCACAATATTGAAACGAGCTCAAGGTCGTCCAGGATTATTGCGTACTGGAAATGTCGGCCGTCCTAACAAAATGGTTGAAGTGGAGCCTATGCAAGTGCAAGCGGAACAACCGCGGCAATTAGAATTGAATCATGAGGCATGTGATATTGATTCTGAAAATTCCGAGGATTCTTTTGCGGATTGTACTGATTTTATAGGAATGACCGAAATTTCTCTAAAAGATGCTTTAAATGGTGAGGAAAAAGAAACATGGGAGGAAGCAATATTAACAGAAATAAGAAGCTTAATAGAAAAAGATACGTGGGAATTAGTAAAGAGGCCGAAAGGTATAAATGTCGTGGGTTGTCGATACATTTTGAGTAACAAGCTTCAGGTGGACAAAACAATAAAGAAAAAGGTAAGATTAGTGGCACAAGGATTTAGTCAACGATTTGGAGTAGATTATGAAAAAACTTTTGCACCAGTCGCCAGACTACAGTCAATTAGACTAATGGCTGCTTTGGCTGTTGAACTGGGAATGGAAATACACGGCGTATTTGAATGGTTTTTTAGATGAAGAAATCTACATGAAAACTCCGAAGCTGTTAAAAGAATGTCTAGTCAAGCTCACAAAGTTTGAAGGAGACGACAAAATGACTGTAAATCGAGCAAAGAAAATGTTAGAACAAATAGAAGACGGGTGTGATACTTGTCTGCTAAGAAAATCCTTATACGGATTAAAGCAGGCTGGCCGCCAATGGAATATTCGACTAGATGAAAAACTCAAAGAAATGGGGTTGATGCAGAGCCTGAACGAACCATGTCTTTATTTCAAGCAAAGGGATGGAAAACATCTATATGTATTAGTTTACGTCGACGATATTCTCATTGCTTCAGAAGAAAAATATTGGATATCAAATTTTAAAAATAATTTATCCAAGGAGTTCTGTCTAAAAGATTACGGGCAGGCAAAGTATATTCTTGGTATTGATTTCACTCGACTTGACAATGACAGTGTCATTCTTTTATCTCAAGAAAAATATATTCGTGATGTCTTACGCCGATATAATATGTTTTCGTGTTCACCATGTAAAACCCCAATGGAGATTAATAGTACAAAAACTAGTACGATGAAAATGAGTAGTAGTGACGAGACTCGGGAGAAATGGCCATTTAGGGAATTGATCGGTTCATTAATGTATATAAGTATTGGTACTCGACCAGATATAACCAATTCCGTCGCTAAGTTGGCCCAATTTACAACTTGTCCTGAAGTGTGTCATTGGAAAGCAGCTAAACGGATCTTACGTTACCTGAAAGGAACTTTAAACTATCGACTTATGTTTAGAAAAACAGGTAAACATATACAAGGTTACTCGGATGCAGACTGGGGAAATTGTTTGATAGACCGACGTTCATATTCTGGATATGCTTTTATTTTAGGAGGCACTTGTGTTTCTTGGCAATCTCGTAAACAACGAACAGTAGCTACTTCGAGTTGCGAAGCTGAATATGTCAGTTTGTCGGAGACTATGAAGGAAGCAGTTTCTATGAACAGTTTACTGAATGAAATAGGACTTTCAAGGTATAGTAAAGTGACTGTGCACGCCGATAATCAGGGTGCGATATTTTTGGCACAAGATCCCTTAAATCATGCTCGTAGTAAGCACATTGATATTAAACATCATTTTATAATAGCAGCGATAGCCTAGTATAGCAGCGATAGCCTAGTTGGTTGCGGTACGGACTGTCAAGACGAAAGTCGTAGGTTCGAAACCCAAGTGGCATACACCTCTGACTTTTCTAAAGTTATGTGTGTATTAAAATGTTAATTATCGCTTGCTTTAACGGTGAAGGAAAACATCGTGAGGAAACCTGCATATCTGAGAATTTTTCGAAGGTATGAGAAGTCTGCCAACCCGCATTAGGCCAGCGTGGTGGACTAAGGCCTAACCCCTCTCATTAGTAGAGGAGGCCGTGCCCAGCAGTGGGACAATGTTTAATACAGGGCTAGTATTATTATTATATTATTTTATTATTATAAGGGGCGTATTAAAAAATCACAATGACATAGAGCTGCTACATGTACCTACTGTCGATATGGTCGCTGATATATTGACTAAACCATTACCTCGAGTCAAACACGCTCAGTGTGTCAATGCGTTAGGTATTAAAGCTTCTTAATACTTGTAATTGAATTCTGTTTTAGTAGCTTCAATTTAAAGGGGCGTATTAAAGATTAAAAACTATCTTTCTGTAAATTGAAGCTGGCTGTTTATAATAGTTTTATATTTGAAATTATTTATTTGACAGTGTTCTTTTACTTGATGTGATTTGTTTTGCTATTCCGTTCTTGGTTGTCTAATAAACTACTACAATATGTTATAATGGTTTTAATGAACCTAACAACAAGGTGATCGTGTATTAAAAACTAGTGTAATATTTAAACAGCCCGTTGAGTTTCAGACAAATATCTTTGTTTGTTAAAATCATTTGAGAGTAATGTTTAAAAACCTGTGTTGATAAGGCAGCAAGGTGATATTGTATCAAAAACGAATGTAATATTTAATAGCTCGTAGGTTTTGAAAAAAAATATCATAGATTTTTTAAAAATCATCTGAGATGCACTAAACTAATCTAATTTGTGTTCTATTTTTGTTAACTGGATGGTCAAGTATTAAAACTAGATGAAAAATGTTCTTCTACCCACATTTAAGCAAGTGAGCTGACACAGGGTCACCCTAAGTCTAAAGGAGTGACTGTAATTTTTTGCCCTAGTGCCTACTATGGCAAAAAATTGGGAATGAACGAACTATTGTGCTAGTTAAGTTAGTTTACTCCTGGATTGTGACCATCTAGTTCAAAAAGGAAGTCCATTTATGGTTCTCTAGGATTTCCTAGGATCAAAGGAAAGTCTAAAAGAGTTCTATAAATTGACAATAGTTACAAATGCAGGATAGGCCGAGTGTTGTGTAAAAAAACCGGCGTGACTAATGAATAATCTGTTCCCAGATATAGATGAATAATAAAAAAACAGAGAGGAGAATGCTCAATGGAGAATGGTGAATATCAATAAGAAGCTCTAGTCAGCTGTTGAACGTGTTTTGGGTGCTGTCTGTTAAAAGAAAGTGTGCTCGGTCACATGTCAGGAGAGGCCGTATTAGGGTTTTTTTTTTAGTGCCTTGATAGGCAGACGAGCAGACGGGCCACCTGATGGTAAGTAGTCACCGCCGCCCATAGACTTCTGCAATGCCAGGGCACAGCAAAGCCGCTGCCTACCGTTGAAGGACTACTCTTTTTAAGCCTCGTTTAAAGAAGGACATGTGATAGCGCTCAGGGAACACCGCAGCAGGGAGTTCATTCCAGAGCTTGCACGTACGTGGTAAAAATGAACGCTGGAAACGAACCGTGCTAGACGGAATCGTTTCCAGGTGGTATGGATGAACTCTGTTGCGGTGTCGGGTGGTACGATGATAAAATGGAGATGTAGGCACCATTTTAAACAGTTCCTCGGAGCACTCCCCGTGGAACAAACGATAGAACAAGCAGAGAGACCCGAAGTCTCTCCGCAGCCCCAACGGTTCCAGGCTATCCGTGATATCAGGATCCCCGACAACTCGAACGGCCCGCCTCTGTAAGGAGTCGAGTGGGTCTAGCAAGTATTTCGGGGCTCCTGCCCAGAGATGAGAACAGTATTCCACGTGGGGCTGGACTTGCGCTTTATAAAGCGCCAATCTATGGCCCGACGTGAAATACCGCCTCGCTCTGTTCAGGATCCCCAATTTTTTGCTAGCCAATTTGGCTTTGTCCTCCACTTGACTCCTAAACTGGACCAAGCTCGATATATTGACGCCGAGGATCCCAATACCCTCGGAAAACCGGAGAGTGACTCCTTGGAACTGTGGCGCCATGACAAATGGGTCCTTCTTTGCGGTGAACGCGCAAACTTGTGTCTTCGTGGGGTTGAAGTGAACTAGGTTCCTTTCACCCCATTCAGAGGCCCGCCCTAGAGAGCTCTCGATTTCCGACACAAGTTCTAACCGTCTTTCTTCCAAAGTGCTCCGAGGGATACCCTGCTGGCCGGTGTATCGCACGTCGATGGTACTATCATCTGCATAACAATGCATGCTATCGATAGACGGCATGTCATTGATATGCAGAATGAATAGTGTCGGCGACAATACCGAGCCTTGTGGAACGCCAGCATTAATGGACAAAGCGTCGGAGCAGTAGCCGTCTACGACGACTTTAATGCTCCGACCATCCAAAAAGCTAGCGATCCACTTGCAGAGTCCCTCGGGGATTCCAAATGATGGTAGCTTCGATAGAAGGCCCCCATGCCATACCCGATCGAACGCCTTCGCGATGTCTAGACCGACGGCCATAGCCTCACCCTTGCTCTCTATAGCCTCCGCCCAGCGATGTGTGGAAGATCACCAGCCGAGCGACCGTGACGGAAACCGTACTGACGATCGCTAATCAGCTGGTGCTCCTCCAGATACCTCATAAGCTGGGCGTTAATTATTCTTTCCATGACTTTAGAGAGCAAGGATGTGATGGCTATCGGTCTATAACACGAAGGGTCCGACCGGTCACCTTTTTTAGGGATCGGATGGACATGGGCAACATTCCACGAAGCAGGAACCCTTTTGGAGTTTTACGAAAGACGATAAAGGCGCGTGAGAATGGGGGACAACTCAGGGGCGCACGTCTTAAGAACCACTGCGGGGATGCAGTCCGGCCCACTCGACTTTCGGATGTTAAGGAGCCTAAGCTCCCGCCTGACCGCACGCTGATTGATGCGGATTTCAGGCAGGGAGTACTCGCACCGGGGAAGTTTTGGTGGAGTAGCTCCCCCGTCATCCAAAGTCGAGTTCGAGGCAAAGGATTGGGCCAAGATATCGGCCTTTTCTTTGCACTATGGGCCAAACTGTCATCGGTCTTACGCAGTGGTGGGAGACTGGACAGGCAGAAGTTACCCTGGACAGCCTTGGCAAGCGACCAGAAAGCCCGACTGCCAGACGGATAACTCTCTAGCCGCTCGCCAATTCTGCCAATATGTCCTGCCTTGGCCTTGTTTGACTTTGTTGGACCTAGAAGCGGCATTAAATTTCCGCCTCTCCTCCTTTGCGTTTGGACCCTGATGCTTTTGGGCTTCGTTCCACGCCCCGTATGCGGACCGCTTAAGGCGTGCAGCTTCGGCACAGGTACTATTGTACCAGGGCCGGCTGCGCCGCCTGACAGGTACCCTGGAATTGGGGATGAACAGATCGACCCCAAGACCACCAGGTCCTTGACGCGTTCCGCACAAGCATCAGGATCTTCGGAGGAGAAGCAGAACCGCTTCCATGGGAAGGACGCGAAGAATTCACGCATCCCTTCCCAATCAGCTGACCCATACCGCCAAACCCTGCGGAACCCAGTCGCTGAAGAGCGATCGGGATAAACCGCAGGGGCTGAGGATCGAATAAGGCAGTGGTCTGATGACCCCAAAGGGGGGTCGACCACTACCCTATATCCCTCAGGATTGGTGGTCAGCAGAAGATCCAACAGAGAGGGCTCATGGGTCTCAACATCTGGAACTCGGGTGGGCTGAGTTACCAGTTGTGTGAGACCGTAAGCCAAAGCCATCTCATAAGCAGACCGACCCGCAGCGTTGGTGGTCCGAGAACCCAACCACTCAGCATGGTGAGCGTTGAAGTCTCCAAGGACCACCACCTCCGCGGATGGGTACTGCTCTAGAGATCGGTCAGTCCCCACTTGGACGTTCTCGAATAAATGATAAGACCCCGCTTCACCGGCATGGGACCTGTAAAGGCAAGCGTAGACTCGGGTACGACCCCCGTACTGTACGCATAGCCACAAGATTGACAGGTCCCGATGCTCGAGGCCCCGAAGGCGGTGACAACATATATCATCCCTGACGAAAACGCACACCCCGACCTTACGTAGAAACAAATATTCCAGCACGTAACCGGGGTAGTTGAGGTACGAGATATCGTCAGGGGTAGATATCTGCGTCTCAGTTAAAAAGAGCAGGGCAGGCCGCGTCGACTCTAGGTGGTAATGTACGGCGTCTAGGTTACTGTGCAGACCCCTTACATTGCAGAAGTCTACTGTTAAAGTGGATATGGTATCCGCCGAAGTACGTTTGCTCTTTTTAATTGCCTTCATATTTAAAATTTTAGATTTGGTAGTGGGGGAAAGGAGATGTGAGGGGGCAGTGAAATTTAGACGGCACTCGCAACATATAGTCGCAGAGCCAGGTGCAGGGTGGTCACGTGGGTAATGCGGGGAGCTGGTGCGAGGCACGGAAGGGCCCCCGATGCCCCCCCGTGTACAGTCGCCGGGATCCACTCCAGTCTCCCACACTGGCACGACGACCGGACTACGGGATTTTCGCCGATTGGTGGGACAGCTTCCCGGGGAGGGAATTTTTAAAAAGTGTATCCCCGGGTTCAGTTCCCCTACTGACCGGCAGGCGGCCGGCGGTGGCCGTTCCCATCGGGTCTCCCTGTACCCCACGTCAGCCCCCTACAGATGAGATCCACGCGACGACCGTCAGCCCCCTACAGATGAGATCCACGCGACGACCAACACCACAGCTCCACATATCACGGGTACCGTCCAAACTGTACCACCAGGGAAAGGAGAGGACAGAGGGAACGGCTTTCTAGCCCTTCCACCGGAACGCATTACTACTTCGCGGCAGAAATAGGCTAGACGGTGGTACCAATCCGTTCGGGCCCAACCATAAGTAAATAAAATTCACTTACAGTTGAGCCCTACCACCAGTAACGGGACGGGAAAGGGTGGAGGAGGACATCAGAGCCACGGGGGGAGTGATGGAACGCAGCGCTGACGGCTCGAGTGGCCGGGGTCGCAATCCAAAACCATTCTACGTGACAGACGGACAGACTGACACAAGAATGGCCACTGGCACTGTACACGGGTATTTACTATTATTAGAAATACCGAAGGTATAACAGAGATATTTAGGAGACTAGTTACGGGTAGTTAATAATGACAACCAAAGTGGGAGTAGTAAATGTTTAATATAAAACAGAGTGCCTTCCGCGCTCCGGTGTTCAGTTAGTTCAGTTCAGTTGAGTGGAAGACGAGACGATAGCCAGTATATTCGTGGTTCGGTGTAGTAAGTTTAAATGGTAATCAGATCAATGGCGTTGTTCAGTTTAAAAGGGTAATGCTGGTAGATTAATTATAAAGTGAAACCTTAAAGTGAATCCTGACATGCGTGTGTGTTAATATTAAGCACTGAGATGTGTAACAGTGTCGTGTAAATCAATTAATAAATTATAAATATTGTATTTGTGCCTTTTAAATATCCATCTTCCATAGTTTTGTTGATGTTCCTAACACGATGAAGATGAAGTCATTGAATATTTAAGCTCAAATTTTTATGACAAAAGGGTAACAAAACGGTCAGAATATTACACAGTCAGGTCATAAGTATTGTCACACAGTAAAAACTTTTATTTTAGAATGCTGGCCACAAAAAAGTTTATTGAATTCGAATTTCAAATTGTTCATGAAAATAAAAATGTATACTTTTTAGAATTTTACTCATTTTTAAATATGGAGTGGACGCTTAAAGAAGACCGTGTTGCAGTAATTGCGTTGCATCGTTGCGGTTACGCGCCAATTCAAATTTTTGACATACTAAAAAATTTGAATATAACCAAAAGATTCATTTATCGTACCATCAAACGATACAATGAAGACTCTAGTGTAGATGACAGGTCAAGAAGTGGTCGCCCTTGGTCTGTTAGGACTCCAGCAGTGATAAAAGCTGTGAAGGCGCGAATTCAAAGAAATCCCAAACGTAAGCAGAAACTGTTGGCCCTTCAGATGGGGTTAAGCAGAACCACGGTGAAAAGGGTGTTAAATGAAGACTGAGGGCTTCGGGCATATCGAAGAAAAACAGGACATCGTTTGAATGCTCGTCTAATGGACCTGAGACTGAAGAGATGCCGCGCTTTGTTGAAGCGGTACGCGGGAAAAAAATATCGGGAAATTCTTTTGTCAGATGAAAAAAATTTTACCGTAGAAGAGAGCTACAACAAACAAAATGATAAGGTGTACGCACACAGTAGTGAAGAAGCGAGCAACCGTATTCCACGTGTCCAACGAGGTCATTTTCCATCCCCGCTCATGGTATGGTTGGGAGTTTCTTATTGGGGCTTAACAGAGGTACATTTTTGTGAGAAAGGTGTAAAAACGAATGCAGTTGTGTATCAAAATACAGTCCTGACGAACCTTGTGGAACCTGTTTCTCAAACCATGTTCAATAACAGGCACTGGGTATTCCAAAAAGATTCGGCGCCAGCTCATAGAGCGAAGAGCACACAAGACTGGCTGGCGGCGCGTGAAACCGACTTCATCCGGCACGAAGACTGGCCCTCCTCCAGTCCAGATTTGAATCCGTTAGATTACAAGATATGGCAATTATTGGAGGAAAAGGCGTGCTCAAAGCCTCATCCCAATTTGGAGTCATTCAAGACATCCTTGATTAAGGCAGCCGCCGATATTGACATGGACCTCGTTCGTGCTGCGATAGACAACTGGCCGCGCAGATTGAAGGCCTGTATTCAAAGAATCTATGTTTTGTTAAGTTCATTTTGGTATATAAATGGTTACATAATGAATAAACTTGTTTCAATTATTTTATATTAAACATGTGACAGAATTTATGACCTGACTAGGTATAATACACATAAAGGGGCAATGTTGGAATTTTTCAACTATTTACATAAAAGCATATTATCATTAATCTTATTTATGAAATAGGGAGCACATAATCAAGGTTTCTTCTTCATTACACTGACTTTCTGAATTCAACAAATAAATATAACACGACAATCTTAAAACAAACAAATTAAGAAGTTATCATCCGTCATAGAATGAAGGACACACAAATACGCATCTCTATATAGTGTGCTGTAGTGTAAAAGAGACAGAAATATTGTTTCGTGTTTATGTATTTTCTTTCATCCTTGGACGGACTACAACAGATGTGCATCGACATTTCAGTGTTCCCAGCTAAAATAAAAGAAATGTCGGGTTAGCTAACCCAGCGTCAGTTTTTAGTGGTGCAAGGTGGAATGAGAGTTAACATTTTAACATTCTAACCTGGGTTAATAAACTCTAAATTTATTTATTTATCCCTAATTTGCGTGCAAGAGGGCCTTAGAGTGTTAAATACTTTAAGGGTACACTGAACATAATTATTATATGTGTTACGTTATATTTCAAAAATGTATTGTTTTTAGTAATAATGTTTTGTCTTGTGAAAATAAAATAGAATAGAATAGTATAGAATAGAATAGAATAGAATAGAATAGAATAGAATAGAATAGAATAGAATAGAATAGAATAGAATAGAATAGAATAGAATAGAATAGAATAGAATAGAATAGAATAGAATAGAATAGAATAGAATAGAATAGAATAGAATAGAATAGAATAGAATAGAATAGAATAGAATAGAATAGAATAGAATAGAATAGAATAGAATAGAATAGAATAGAATAGAATAGAATAGAATAGAATAGAATAGAATAGAATAGAATAGAATAGAATAGAATAGAATAGAATAGAATAGAATAGAATAGAATAGAATAGAATAGAATAGAATAGAATAGAATAGAATAGAATAGAATAGAATAGAATAGAATAGAATAGAATAGAATAGAATAGAATAGAATAGAATAGAATAGAATAGAATAGAATAGAATAGAATAGAATAGAATAGAATAGAATAGAATAGAATAGAATAGAATAGAATAGAATAGAATAGAATAGAATAGAATAGAATAGAATAGAATAGAATAGAATAGAATAGAATAGAATAGAATAGAATAGAATAGAATAGAATAGAATAGAATAGAATAGAATAGAATAGAATAGAATAGAATAGAATAGAATAGAATAGAATAGAATAGAATAGAATATGCAGTTCATCAATTGCATCCCAACGTGTTTGAAGATTACGCAGTTCATCTTCTAGTTCCCATTTTTGGCTAATTCTTCTACGTTGATGCTGTTGATAGTTCTACGAAGAGCCCTAAAATTAGTTTTCTGTGTAGACAAAAATTCGCTCAACTGACCACTAGGATCAGTACCCTTGTCCGTTTTGGAAGTACCGGCAATCGGTTCCGTAGTTTGATACTGTTTTTCATGTTCTTTGCTATATTTTAGGATCATATTACGTGTAGCATGATAAATTTTCATAGCAGTCTCGTAAATATTTTGAGAAAAATATTCTTCCTTACTGGCAATGGATTTATATTCACTCAAAAGATTATTGTTTTCGATAAATTCTACCCATAAATTTTCTAGTTTATTTAACCTTTGTTCCAGGTATTCCGGAGTTTTCCTAAGATCACTATCTTTCCCAAAGTTAATTTTAATTTTATTGATATTTTCAAAAAGATCAGCTTGACGCGCAATCAGTTTTTCCATTTTCAGAATATAGATAGTAAATCAGTGCTAAGGAAATAAAAGGAACAGTCTTACTTATTTTTGCTGATACTGCTGAATTTTCCACACGTGTACCTTACACACGCGGCAGGTGATGCTCAAATGCTGATGATATATTTGACTGCTGCAAAGACTATCAGCCTTCCAAAAATGATAACAGTCCTTTTAAGGGATAGACTTGAAATTCGGAAATATTCACGAAATTCTAACGCGAGGTCGTGATTTCGACTAACCGCGCGCTGGGTCAAAATCTCGAAGGACCAAAAAATGTTATGTGCTATGCCTGCACACACATTTATGATATGATATAATGATACGGGTACGATTTATGAATGATAAAAACAACCGTTTAGATGAGCGCTTTTATTGCAACTGATTTTAATATGTTTGTATAATGTAAAAGTGATATTTGCTTACGATACTAAATGAATCTATACTAATGTGCGGTAACCCGTACACACTGTATAAAGTTTGGGAGATGCTGGAAAACGAGGATAACGCAGTTGGTGCGAGTTTAGCCCACGACTCAACTGGCTTTGATTATGGCTATGATTCGTGAAGCGAATCAAAGCCTACGCCATCCTACGCCATTATTACTCTTTATGACTCTGATTTGCTCAATTGGTCTAAAACATGTGAAAATTTTCGGTCTACGTTTCATTTCAAATTTATCTTTCTTGTCATCACTTGAAATCATTTCATCGTCTTTTAATTTTTCTGCTTCACCGGAATTCTGTTCGTTTTCTTTTATTTTACCGCCTTCGGCGTTAATGGCATCAATTTTAGTTTCAATTTTTTTAACATCTTCAGATACGTCAACTTTTAGTTCTTCGTTGGCTTCATCAGCAAATGCGCAAGCAAAAACAGCTAACAAAAGAAAAAACTGGAAATTCATCTGAATCAAAATAAATTAATTAAGGTTACAACTAGTTTGTCGTTTTTATAATGTCTTTTCAATACTGAATGTAGGTCCCTTACCTTGGTTGTGTATTATGCTTGAGATAACCAGAAACTAACTATTTTTATACATGTGCTGTTATATATAGTTACACCAAATATGACTTGATTTTTTTCCACTGATAAAGGTTTTTCTAATTGGTTTAAATATTTAGATAACAGTGGCCTTAGCTCGAATGTACTATTTTATCGTAATTATATTTAATGGCAAGACAATTTAGTAGTTAGTTATTAAGCTATTTATATCTATTAATTTCTTATCTCACCTTCCACTACAAATTATGCTAGAAACTCATATATTAGACGCGCCTGTAGGAATTATAACTGTAAGCTTCAAGATGTTGATATTTTCTATCTGTCGTTAGATAGCTATAAGAAAAAAGTGGGTGATATTATATTTGATCGAAATTTATAATAATTGTTTGCCTGTTTCTTCACTGTTATTTATTTTTCATTATATGTATATATTTGTACATGTGTATGTGTGTGTTTGTATATATATATTTGGTTTCTATTTCCTTTGTATAAAAACTCAACCTTCTAAATTAGTTTGTATAATTTCATGGAACAATTTTGGTCTATTTGTATTTTCATTCGTATATTGTTTTTGTGTATGACTGTATGTTTCCTAAATAAATAAAAATAAAAATAAAATAAAAGATATAAATGTTAGAATTTATAATCAGGTATTATTCATATTATCGTTCCGATATGTTCTTCGTGAGTGAAATAAAATAGAACTTATATATGCCAAATACATTTATTATATTTTATGAGTTTTTTGTAGTAAGGATCAAATTCTACTCGGTTCGTAATTTAAAATCTTTATCTAATTTAAAATGTTTATAGGATTGTATGGGCGAATGGGTTTATGATTCCAAAGGCTCGGGGGTGCAAAACCAGAATCTATTTGTGGGTACGGGAGTGGATATGGGTACAAAGTCGGGACAATTTGATAATCGAAATCCCGTAATTTCGAAAAATCGTTGTCCTTTGATGGATCAATTGTCACTTTTTCTGCTTCAGCGTTAGACGCATCGCTTCCTTCTGTAACTTCAGTTTCAGTGTGGCTGGTCTTTTACAATCTTCATTGGTTTGTTATCTACTGTTATCACAGGTTTCCCATCAACGAGTTCATATTTATAGCTTGAACTCTGCTTCCACTGCACTGTGTTCCCCTTGCAGACGACAGCAACACACAAAATGAGTGATAACAACTTCATCTGAAAGTTCACATATTCTTAATCAGTTGAAACCGTAAAATTTATGAGAAGGTGTATGAATATGGAAGTTATAGTCCCTGCCCACCTACATGTTATGCAGGCGTGAGTATGTATGTATGTATAAACAGTATTCTGTTGTGAAATGTGTTATTTAAAATCTGATTTTCATATTTCAATATTAAATCTAAACTAAAAAACAACTATGTATAATTTTTGTGAATTGTAATGTAGGAAGGTTTAATAAAGGCCCGTCCTGTGGTTTGGGGGCTTTGAAGAAATCTACCACGTACCACCATCCAAAACAGTTAGCTACCGTGGGTAAATGTTTGTTTCAGAGAGCACAAGGTATCTGTGATGAGAAACATCTGGCCGCTGAGCTGCAACATGTCAAGCAAGTACTGCATGACAACAAGCTCCAAATTCCTCGCCTTCATCACAGAAACCGAGTGAAACCAGCCACAGTCGAGCGTGTCCCGGTTACTTTACCTTACATCAGAGGCGTCACTGACAAGATTGGCTATGTACTGAAGCGCGCTTCTATTAAAACCTATTATAAGCCGCCCAAGAAGATAAGTCAATTCTTACCACCTGTTAAGTGTCATATACCTCTACAAGAACCGGGCATCTATATAACAGATTGTGACTGTGGACTCTCTTATATTGGTCAAACAAAAAGAAATATAGGAACCCGCGTAAAAGAACATATAGCTGACGTAAAACACCGACGCTCTACGAAGTCTGCAGTTGCTGAACATTCAGAGGAAGGCTCCAAGCATTATCTTCGATTTGACAAGCCACTAATCCTTGCCAAAGAACACCGATTCCTACCTACCTTCCTTTTTGAAATTAAAAAACATCCAAATTTCAATAGAGAAGATGTTTGGAAGCTAGCACCAGCCTAGGATCCAATTATACATTTAATTAAATCGGAACCCAAAAGACCAACTGCCAGACCTCAAGACATTGTGAGCTCCTTCTGCGTAGATCGGACTACAACAAATAAAAATTAAATATCAACTATATGGAGGGTAGAAACATTGCACTATACTTTCGTGACGACATACAACTTAGTCTACCCGTGACCACGAAGGCTGTAAAGCCTTCGAAACGTCGGGTTAAAAAAGTAAAATAAACCACGAAATAATCCGTAAAATTCGTTTTATATCACTATTTTTTTATAATAGAATCCCAAACATAGATAACCTAACATCTTGTACAACTCAACAAAGTACGTTCTTTATGTGCGAACTACCAATGTTCTCTAATCTCTCAATTAACAAAAATAACATAGAACCCATCTCATTACTAAAGGCCCGTTCCCAGCAGTGGGACAATGTTTAATTAAGATTAATTAGTTCAATTTACTGTATTACATCACCTGATTTACGATAGTGAATATTGTCCTTTATCGCACTTCTGATGTCGGGACGTCGGAATAGCCGATGTGCTGCATCTTGCTTATTCGTGAACTTGTATCATGAAATTCCATTGTAGGCGTTAAACTTCAGGAAACGTTTAAATAAGTGGACCATAGCGTTGACTTTACAATATTTTAATAATACAGACATTTAAATAACTTAGACAATTAGGGATTACAATAATAATTAGCGATTTAGAGCCAATGGGTTTGCGAATTACCACAACGCACAACCGCTGTCAACCAGAGAACTAATAGACAAGACATTCGCACGCCATGACAGACGCAACTCCATTCGGGGTTACCCGCTCTTAATTACAAATAGTATTTAATCGAATACAAAACCATAATTCCTTAGAAATAATAAAGTTAATCGATAATTCTCAAAGAACAATGGCAGGTTCCCATACATGATTTTAGTTGACATAAATATGTAGCGTTTCGAAGTGAAAAAAAATGTTAAAAAATTTCAGCAGCAGTTCCTAAACAATAATGTATTAGTGATTACTGATGAAAAAGTCTAATACTAAAGATATTTCAATTTAAAGATTTTGAGGTTATGATCTATTTGACATTTCTGAATAAAATATTTTTATCTATGAATCCATACTAATACTATAAATGCGAAAGTAACTCTGTTTGTTTGTTTGTTACCTCTTCACGACTAAACGGCTGAACGGATTGTAATGAAATTTGGTAAGGGAATAGATTATATCCTGGAGAAGGACATAGGCTATCTTTTTTCTCAAAAAACAACCATGAAAGGGGTCAAATAGGAGTTCAAAATTTGTATGGGAAATCCATAATTCCTCGATTTAGGGATCTGTAAATTCATATTTAAGCTATTGGTAGGAAATAAAGAAATACGTGTTTCAACGTTTTTGAAATATCATCCATAAAAGGGGCAAAGTGAGGTTAAACTTATGGGGTATTCTTTAGATGCAATCTCAAGATTCAGGCACAACACCTGAGAGGCTGGACAATCGCTACAGGTGCCTCAGTACAGAAGACAACTCCTTGGATTGTATACTTCTGCTCCCGAATATAACCTCCACGCAGGCGGAGCCGCGAGCAACAGCTAGTCTGATATAAATGTTATTTGCCTATTGTCTAAAGAATATTATAATTCTACTGCTATTGTCACTTGTCAAGTGAAAAACAAACATGTACCTACTGAACTTGACTTATAGTTATAACTATAGTGAGGAAGGATGATCCGCCACACCGTACTTACAAACAAGTGCGCGCGGCATGCACGGTGCACCTCGGCCATACATGTTCATGTTCAAATATGAACATATTATACTTAACTATATAAAGGAATGATTTGTTTATTTTTTGGAAATCTATAAATCCTTTAAACTTATAAACTGCTGAATCGATTTTAATAATTCACCATTAGATTTATAGGTACCAAAAGTAACATAAGCCACATATAATTTATTTCAATACAAGATTGTATTGGAAGATTTTGGAATGGAAGAAACATAGTTTGTCAATAGTTGTGAACAAAATATCTTCAGACCCTAAATCCTGAAATTAAAATAGAAAATAACATCAAGTTCTAAATAAAAATAAAACACTGTTTCTTTTTAATGTTTATTTATCTTCATAATTATCCTATCTTAAATTATCTAAAAATGCTGCAGGGGCAGATTGATATGTCTTGATGTCTGGCCCGTCGCAAATACCAGATAACTGTCATGGTATGAGCGCAGCAGCCCACTGTACGACGCACAACCAAGCAACTACAACAGTATTCAATGCCAGGTCGGACCAAGTACATTATTTTCAATAATTAGTAATTAGACATAATACTGCTTATTTGAAACATGTTTTACCTCTCATTAATAAGGTATCTGAACGTTAAAAATTAAAAAACCTCGTAAATTAAATTCAGATGAACTAATTGTTTCTTTGCACACTTCAATTATAGAACTACCGTGGAAACTGGAAACGCACATGTCCACCAACTCCACCATAATAGAAATGTGCTTGTCGAATTTGGTACGTTTTCACGGCAAATATAGCATATTATATCGGACTGCAGCTATGCTTTGGAAATTAGCCGATCTCCAGAATACGTTTGTGGCCACAGTTTGCTAGATTTTCTAAGTGAAATCTTTCAAGTATTCGTGTATTTATATTATGTCAAAATGAAATGAGTAATAACGGAAGTAGCGGTGTTTTTTTTCTAAAATAAGATAAGCTATGGCCGTAACTATACAGCCAAATAACAGACGATCCAGTCGTTTACCAAGTTTATAAAAATTAAAGTTGATTTATTTTTGTTATTTGTAATTGTACGGACACACACACTTGTATTGATTATATAGTTAGCTATATATTTTTTTGACGGCTTATAGAATTCTTCTGAATAATATTTTTCTTTAGCCTAAAAGACCTTAAGCCATTCATTAAAAAAATCTTACGGCCATAACACGTTATGAATCAATTGTCATAAAAATCAATTGAGTTTTTTAATAAATTATACAACTTATTCATACTTATACAACTATTGTTAATATGCTGAAAAATCATGCAAAATAATAATATTGAGATTACCAAGTATGAAATCCCTAAACGCATAATTTTTTTGTAACTACGATTTCGCCATTGTCCTTTGACTGATTTTCATTATTCAATAATGTCGCGCGCCGTTATTATTATATGTATATATAATTTTTCTATTTTGTCATTTTTTCGATTATAACTGATCGATCGTTCAGTTTATAAAGTGTATGCCTTTGACTTATCTTTAAAATGTAAATTGTCTCAACGTAGGTATATGCTAAAGAATGGTCATTATAAATGTGGGTTTAATGCAATGATTCACCCCTTAATTTGTTTTTTTTTATATATATGTGTATTATCATCAAGATTTACGGTTTAGCGGTGCTATGTGTGCATTAATCCATATATTGATATAATATGTTAATAAATTTATTATAATTAGAAAAAAAAAAGTTGAAACAATTGACGACGAAAAAAATAAGCCCGGAGTTTCTTTCTGCCTTTCTTGTTCGGGTCGTCGTCGCTTAGATAGTTAGTGAAAGGCTGGTAGGTTAGCTAGACTAGGGATTACTTTGCTTCCAAATCCGTCCAGTTTCCTTTCAACTTCTCCCCTCCCATTCCTATCCTTCTCCTGATCATCATCTCCCGTCACTTCCTGTACCGAAGATCAGGATTCCTGTCATTTTCCGGTCATCCTCTTTTCCCTTTTTCCAGTCCTATCCTCGTCGTTGTATCCCTGCCTAACAGCCCTTGATGGTGGATTCCAAGTTCCTAGGCCATTAACCATAATTACTCATTATGGTTATGGTTCGCTTCACATTTTGTCCAAAAGAACATCCGATACGTTTCATTTCAAATTTATCTTTCTTGTCATCACTTGAAATCATTTCATCGTCTTTTAATTTTTCTGCTTCACCGGAATTCTGTTCGTTTTCTTTTATTTTACCGTCTTCGGCGTTAACGGCATCAATTTTAGTTAAGATTTTGTTAACATCTTCAGATACGTCAACTTTTAGTTCTTCGTTGGCTTCATCAGCAAACGCGCAAGCAAAAACAGCTAACAAAAAAGAAAAGGGTGTGTGTACTTATGTACGCGCGTGAGATGTTATACTTCTTTGGCCTCATTAAAAATTTAAAAATTATAATAATATATTATAGCGTGGGGGGATGCGGACTGCGGCGTGGACGTCGAATAATAGCGGAATGTAACGACGAATCTTATTTATTGTAAGAATAAATACAGAACGTACACACGTTGTAATAATAGCGGTGTCTTAGCTTTCAGCAAATAATCCCAACAAGGTGGAAGTTATTCACATGCCGCTTCGACTAGTAGTAGGGCGAAGGACCATTTACATTGGACGATAGGCGATTGACAAATAAACAAAATCTCAGTCAATAAACAAGATCTTATACAAAACTCTGAGAATCTTGACACTGCGATCTAATCTTATCTAACTTTGTTGCGGCGCCATCTGTTGCCGTATTTCTGAACTTCTGTTAAGTATGTGGTGTTACAATATAAATGTATATATATATATATATACATTTATATTGTAACACCACATATACATACCTATATATATATATAGGCGCGTGATTCATAACGCGCCTAAACAAGTATAACTTCAATGAAAATGCAAGGTTTATAAGACCTAGAAGTCACTAGCCAGTCATGTACCATAAGCTCAAACACTGGCCACTTTCGCCATTCTTACATGCTATTTTTAACTTTAATTTTATGGAAATAAATATGATTTTACTCCTTCCTTTATTTATTTTTAATTTCCTTCTGGACACGAGTGGCAAATCTCCTTACATTTCATGGGAGCCTGGTACATAAAGTGAAAAAATAATAACAACAAAATATTTTAATGGCCAGTACTTTTTACAGTATCATGAAAGACCTAAATAATATTACTGTATAGTACTAATTCGGTCTTTCATAATACCATAACGTACTGGCCATATCTATATTCCGAATTTAAATTCCGAAGCTTCTAGCTCTTAAGGAAGTCACTATTATATCAGTTATATAAAAACGGTATCCTTACATTTCTGCTAGCCTGGTACTCAGGAAAAATTGTACTACGAAACACGTGTTCTAAAATATAAAAATACTAGAATATACTTACAACTTGAACATAGTAACATATCGATTTTCATGCCACCTAGAACTAACTTTACGATGTTGCTGTCGGTGTGCGCGCGCATCGTAAAAATTCACTCTCATAATTTTTCTCCATGGCGCCAAAAGAAGTATAACTTCAAAATTGGAACTTCATCTGAAAATAAATTAATTAAGGTTACAACTAGTTTGTCGCTTTTATAATGTCTTTTCAATACTGAATGTAGGTCTAACAGTGCCTAACAGCCCTTGACGGTGGATTCAATGTTCCTACGCCATTAACCATAATTACTCATTCCTTATGGAGAATTTCCATTTGTGTTTTGACCTGTCATAAGTGCCTTTTATATGCCTACATGATGGATAAAAAAAAATATTTTTATTGTTTAAATGGACCTAATGAATAGCAGCGATAGCCTAGTTGGTTGCGGTACGGACTGCCAAGACGAAAGTCGTAGGTTCGAAACCCAAGTGGCATACACCTCTGCCTTTTCTAAAGTTATATGTGTATTAAAATGTTAATTATCGCTTGCTTTAACGGTGAAGGAAAACATCGTGAGGAAACCTGCATATCTGAGATTTTTTCGAAGGTATGAGAAGTCTGCCAACCCGCATTAGGCCAGCGTGGTGGACTAAGGCCTAACCCCTCTCATTAGTAGAGGAGGCCCGTGCCCAGCAGTGGGACAATGTTTAATACAGGGCTAGTATTAGTTCAGTATTAGTAGTAAATGGACCTCAGTGTACGGAACACATGATATCGACATCGTCGCGCCTATTGAACAAGATTGGCCAGAAAATTGATGACTTCATTAATGCCATGCATTCAGATGGATTTCCAATAAATCATGTTCCTAATTATATCCTTGACACAGAGCTTTCCCCTTCTTAATTTTTTTACAAAATTAATTTCACAATCTTCATTTATTTTTTTCGAATCCTATTTTATAATCTTCAAGATAGCCGGACAACACTCATGTTTTAGTTTGAAATAACTCTTAAATATGCCTATCTATTTGTTATTATATCTATGTTCAACGGTTACCTTGACTATTTATTTAGCCTATTTCTTATTTTATCCCCACCCGACACTACCAGCTAAAACCCCGCGGTGGCCTTCTTCGGCGCTAACAGAGCGATCCCGGGGTATCCTAAGGTGTACTAGAATTGCTTCCGGGACCGCCCCTGCGCGGTGCCGCTTAGCTGCCCATCTCTATGTGGGGGTGTTTGTGACCCCCTCGCACCGAAGGATACCCTCGGCGTCAACGACGTCGCTCTACTGAACCTGTGACAACTGCCTAACACGCATTAGAGGAGTGTCCAGCCTGGGACGAGGAGCGCAGCGTTCTCATAGCAGTTGTCGGAGGAGACCTCTTGCTGCTGGCCTTGGTGTCGTCCATCAAAGCCTGGTAAGTAAGGTAAGTAATCCACTTCTGTAAGAAGAAGAAGAAAAAAGAAGGAAGAATCAAGGAGTGTGCCGAAAAGGACCGGTAATCCGGTCCCTCCCACTGCCAGTCGAGACGTTAGAGACGCCGGGTGGACGACTAAGCGGCGTCTCCCGTTTTGTGGATTGGAGGATGATTGGAGAATTCCATCACAGTATCCTCTGCCTATCATAAGAAGCGATTCATAAAAGCCGCAGCGGCGGACTGTCGTAGCGCCCATATTGGTGTGCAATTTTGTCTATCAAATCAGATCACGAAAAGTATTGGCTAAGATATAGAAATATGCATGTATAACATAAGTTTACTATGGATAGGTTTAAAAGCAACATTAATGTTTTTATCGGGTGGTTTTAATCCGATTCCCAATGGACAGTGGCATCGATTTTTTAATACCATCCATTTGGATCAAGTTGTTTTCAGTCCGTGTTGAAATAAGATTATAAGTCGGCCCAATTTTTGTTGACGTAAACCGTACCATTGTATAATATGGTACCTATATTTTTTGTATTCCAAACATTTCACAATCGAATTTGTTTTGTAAATACTCTGATTAATTTAACTTAATTATGTAGGTACTACAAAAAGGCCGATTTATGTTGACAACAAATTGCAATGGAAGCAATTGATTACTGCTCGGTGAAATATTTAAATTTCGAATTTTCTGACTACATATATATATTTTTTATCATGGCACGGCAAATTGACCACACAATGTAGGACAGTGGACGGCACTGCGCTTACCATCAGGTGCAGTGTGGTCCTTTGCCGTGCCAGGACAAAACAAAAAAGGTTAGTACACAGAGCACAAATTCTACTACCGTGCAATTACGGATTCAGGTAAAACAAATGCAAACAAATATCCGGAGTTAGTGAACAAATTGCGACTGCATTTTCTTAACTACACCATTCGTGCCCCACTTCGCGGTATCACCCCAATTCCAATTATTTGTATAAATAAAAACAAAATAAAACGAATTGCGATGGTGTGGGTTGGGGTGAAACGTTTTTTTTTATCCTGGCACGGCAAAGTGACCACACTGCACCTGATAGTAAGCATAGTGCCGTCCAATTAGAGTATCGAGTAGCGAGAGTACAAATGAAACAAAGACATATTGATAAAGAAAGAAAAATATGGCATATGGACTGAGCATTATCCTCACAAAAGTGACCACTTGTAAGAAAGTTGAAAGAGATAAAGCGCCTGTGCGGCTTATACCTATTACTTTTTGCTCCTGCAAGTCTGTGATGTAGACCAATGAAAAATCTAGAAACAAGGAACTGGCCGCATGTTCGCTTTATCTCTCTTACATTTTTCTGCCCGTATTCACTTGTCTATGGTTTACACCAGTAAATAAACAGAAGCTTCAAGTTGTGTAGTGACTCGTACACATTTAATCACCTCAATAAAATTTGTTAGTTACCCCAATATTTACCTATCTACTTACCTATAATCCACAGGGGGTAAGTTCCTACTATGGGGTGAAAGCTATTTTATTATACAGCTAATGATAAAAATATTTTCAAACCATTTATAAGGACCGCTACAGGGTTCTGGTTCGTTATCTTGTGTAGGTTATTTGAAAGGGATTCGGCGCAGCGGTCGCCCGATGTTTTCCATTTCACTATAGGCAGTCAAACGTCCTTTATCCGTTCAAAATACCAGGGCATCATAAATACACACTAGATTTCTTTAAGTATTTTTTTTAAGTAAGACGTCACGGGACATATCCCGCATACTGTCATTTGACAATTACCTTCCAGAAGATTTGAATGGCGTCTAATTTACTTATTTTTGTTTGGATTTATAAAGTGGATGCCTCGGTGGCGCAGTTGGCTGCCTCGGTGGCGCAGTTGTAATTGCGCATGCGTTACGACTGCTGTGCTGAGAACTCTGGTTCGATCCCCGGGTCGGGTAAAGTCATATTGGGGTTTTCTATCTAGAAATTCCTCAGTATTAGCCCGGAGTCTGGAATCTGACTCCGGTATGGCGATAGGCTCGTCCTCTATCACATTATGGGACTGAAATTCGGCGAAATGTGGGTGTACTGGTTACACCTCTGCCCTCGGGGATTACAGGCGTGAGTGTATGTGTGTGATTTATAAAATCCTTTCGATAATCGTTTTAGGTAATGTAACTTGTTGATTAAATTAATAAAATCGTGTATAGTACGTACGTGTATAGTACCCTATTAAAACATGGTGAAAGATATATATTTATGTTTGTGTTATACACAAACTATGTTTTAATGCGTGCTTGTTAGAGATTGAGTGTTTAAAATAACATTTTGTTATTAAATTAAAAATAATTAAAGAACAATTTTCGTAATACGTTGGGTTTTTTTCACGGAATTATCTATAAATAATTAATGACAATGACTATTTGAATATAAATTAATTGTCATTTGATTGTTTAATAAATTAATTCTCATAATTTCCATTAGTTGGTATAAAAACGATATAGCTCTATGTTAAGATTAGTGTCTTATCGATATTACTGCTTAAGGTATGTTATTTTGCTATTTATTGGACTTAATGATTTTCTTTAAATATTTAATCTCAAATAACCCGGAATGCCTGGCGCAGTTGTAGCACACGCGGTATATGTGCTGCGCTGAGGTCTCGGGTTCCTGGGTCGGTTTATCTCGAAATACTCAGTAGCAGCCTGGAGTCTGGAATTGTGTGTGATATGGCGATAGGCTCACATGCACCATAGGAGGGTAATATGCTCGGCGAAATGTTTTCTAGTTACACTACTGCCTACCCCTACGGGGATTACAGGCGTGAGTGCTTATGTGTGAATTTAATCTTAATTATTATCAAAAAACAAAAGTGAATTGCTTCTTGTGTTTATTACATAATTTTATAATAAAAAAATAATAATAATAGCCCTGTATTAAACATTGACCCACTGCTGGGCACGGGCCTCTACTAATGAGAGGGGTTAGGCCTTAGTCCACCGCGCTGGTCTAATGCGGGTTAGTAGACTTCACATACCTTCGAAATTCTCAGGTATGCAGATTTCCTCACGATGTTTACCTTTAACATTAAAGCAAGCGATAATTAACATTTAATACACACGTAACTTTAGAAAAGTTAGAGGTGTATGCCATTTGGGTTTCGAACATACGACTTTCGTCTTGACAGTCCGTACCACAACCAATTACTAGGCTATCGCTGCATTTTATTAGTGTATATAGTTATGACATAATTTTATTAGTGTATATTTCACTTAAATATTAATTAATAATTTAATCACGTCATTTCACTTGTCATCTGCAGATATCTGTTTTATACACAATATCAGACTTCATTTTTGAAGTTTCATTAACGTTCTTTGTACAATTTTTCCTTTCGTCAAAAGAAATTATTTACTTTCAAAAAACATTTTGTTTGGACGTGCCTGAATTAGCAATAGACTACTTTTAAGGTCACGCTTCCGAGTCAGGCCGCTTGAATAATATTTGAATCGATATACATACATATACACTCACGCCTGTAATCCCCGAAGGGGTAGGCAGAGGTGTAGCCAGTACACCCACTTTTCGCCGAATATATTACGGTCCCATAATGTATAGAGGGCGAGACTATACTATATCGCCATACTGGGCTCAAGAGAGTCCGAGATGATACTGAGTATTTCGAAATAGAAAAACGCATTATCACTTTACCTGACAAAGAGATCGAACCCGAGACCTTAGCACAGCAATTGCAATCCATGCTCAATTACAACTTCGGCAACAAGCCAGTGATTAAAATCCATATTTCATTTATATTGAATCAAAGTGATCTAGAAAAGTCCAATTTAGATACACTGAGATATGCGATTGTGACAAAAGGCATTGGTATGTGACAGTGAAAGAATATAAAAAAACACATATCAAATAATTATAAATAAATAATTTAGTGTAGCCGGTCACACAGATCATCCTGACTCCACACTAGGTCAAACCTGTATCAAGAACTACGGCTTCACAACACCCAGACCCAAAACAAATATCTGTCTGTCACACAAACAATCGCAGACATCAATTGACCGAGACAAAGGCCGTAATTCAACGGCTACTTGCTCGCTGCGTCACACAGGCTGTCAATCAATGTAGAAAATTACCATATATAACTACTACTAATATATACTATTTTTGGAGTGAAATTAATATGGCGTAGTGTGAAGAAGCTAAACCGCAGGCCGGCATGATTGTGTTGAGTAGCGAGGGATAGACTGTCTCTTGCTACTTGATACTCTATCTGGACGGCACTGCGCTTACCATCAGGTGTAGTGTGGTCACTTTGCCGCGCCGGAATAAAAAAAAATCATCTTGGGAGGAAAAAAAATGAGTAGTCCGGGTTAGGTAATTCGCCTTTTAAGTTTATCCAAACATAAACAAATTTCAAGTGAGGTCCGCCAAGCCTGCAGGCCTTTCTTCTAAGTATCCTCACACCACACTGGCCAAGTGGCTGGCACAAGTGCTCTTTCAGATTCACTAATTAAACACCGCCCTTGTTTATTTTTAATTCTAGTAGGACAAAAACGTTAACACATGAAATAATGCTTACGCAACGTTTTTCCTTTTTTTCCCACGGGGAAAATGCATGTTACGGGTACCTTCTCAACCCCGGGGGAGGAGAGATGGTTATGCCGGACTTACTGACCAGTTTACCCGAGAGACTACTAGATCGGGGCCCAGGCCAGGGTCTAATCCAATTTTCCTACGCCGGTGTACCGACTAAAAATCTCGTGGTGGCCTTCTGCGGCGCATGCGGGACGGTCTCGAGGGACCCTAAGAATCTCTGGATTGCTGCCGCCACCATACCTTTGCGGTACCTTTATGGCCCGTCTGTTTTAGGGCTGGATGCCCACCACATTCTACAGCAACACGAGACTTCGCGCTGGCACCCGTCTCAGGGTCGCTACATGAAAATATTTATGAAAGCCGCACATCCCCCGCTGCGCAGCTGCGACCTCTGTGACCCCTTTTAGTCGCCTCTTACGACTGGCAGGGTATAACGTGGTAGATTTCTTCAAAGCCCCCAAACCACAGGACGGGACTTTATTTAACCTTCCTACATTAAAACAATTCACAATTAAATAAAAATAAAACCGTCTTCAAAAAAACCAGATACAACTAAAAAGCACAAAATAATTGGTTACATTTACATCAATTAATTACATACAATTTAAATCAATTATTTTTGGAGTCGGTGCCGGTGTTGTTTTCTTTACTTTTAGATTCATTAAAACCAAGCATTTTAAAATTTCACTCTCATCATTTTTTCATAACGCGCCTAAAGAAGTATAACTTCAAAAATATAAAATAGTTCCATACTTGGATTTTATGAATCTAAAAGTAAAGAAAACAACACCGGCACCGACTCCAAAAATAATTGATTTAAATTGTATGTAATTAATTAATTGATGAAAATGTAACCAATTATTTTTTGATTTTTAGTTGTGTCTGGTTTTTTTTGAAGACGGTTTTATTTTTATTTAATAAGTAATAATTATTTTTTTGCTTTTTAGTGGTACAAATATAAAATAGGTACGTTGGATAGAGTACCAAAAGAAAACACCACTGAAAAAGTCACAGAAAAGCAAAATTCGCAGTTTCATATATTCAGACAACATATTTTTTCAAGTTATTTTGGTTTTAAAACCAAACTACTAAACCGATTTTCATAAAAAATCTATGGGACCAATCTGGAAGCATATTCTCTGTATTAAAAGGAGAATTTTCCAAATCGGTCAATAAATGACGGAGTTATGAGGTAACAAACATAAAAAAACATACACGTCGAATTGAGAACCTCCTCCTTTTTTTTGAAGTCGGTTAAAAATTAAACATAGTTGTTTATTAGTTTAGATTTCATATTTGTAATGAAATTCGGATTTCAAATAACACATTTCACAACAGAATACTGTTTAAACATACATACATACTCACGCCTGCATAACATGTAGGTGGGCAGGGACTATAACTTCCATATTCATACACCTTCTCATAGAATTTACAGTTTCAACTGATTAAGAATATGTGAATTTTCAGATGAAGTTGTTATCACTCATTTTGTGTGTTGCTGTCGTCTGCAAGGGGAACACAGTGCAGTGGAAGCAGAGTTCAAGCTATAAATATGAACTCGTTGATGGAAAACCTGTTATAACAGTAGCTAACAAACCAATGAAGATTGTAAAAGACCAGCCACAAACTGAAACTGAAGTTATAAAAGAAAGCGATGCGTCTAACCCTGAAGCAGAAAAAGTGACAATTGACACAAAGGACATCGATTTTTCGAAGTTACGGAATTTCGATTATCAATTTGTCCCGACTTTGTACCCATATCCACTCCCGTACCCACAAATAGATCCTGGTTTTGCACCCCCGAGCCTTTGGAATCATAAACCCATTCGCCCCTACAATCCTATGAACGCAGATATAGATTTTAAATTACGAACCGAATAGAATTTGATTCTTACTACAGAGAGCCCATAAAATATAATAAATGTATTTAGCATATATAAGTTCCGTTTCATTTCACTCACGAAAAACATATCGAAACGACAATATGAATTTTACCGGATTATAAATTCTAACATTAATATCTTAATAGATATAAATAGCTTAATAGGTAACTACTAAATTGTCTTGCCATTAAATATAGTAACGATAAAATAGTACATTCGAGCTAAGGCCACTGTTATCTAAATATTTAAACCAATTAGAAAAACCTTTATCAGTGGAAAAAAATCAAGTCATATTTGGTGTAACTATATATAACAGCACATGTACAAAAATAGCCAGTTTCTGGTTACCTCTGAAGCATAATACAACCAAGGTAAGTGATCAACATTCAGTATTGAAAAGACATTATAAAACGACAAACTAGTTGTAACCTTAATTAATATATTTTCAGATGAAGTTCCAAATTTTTCTTTTATTAGCTGTTTTTGCTTGCGCGTTTGCTGATGAAGCCAACGAAGAACAAAAAGTTGACGTATCTGACGATGTTAACGAAATCGAAGCTGAAATTGATGCCATCAACGGCGAAGACGGTAAAATAAAGGAAAACAAACATAATTCCGGTGAAGCAAAAAAATTAAAAGACAAAATGATTTCAAGTGATGAAAAGGAAGAAGATGAATCACAAGACGACAAGAAGCCTATAATTTTTGAATGGACCTCATTGTACGGTACCCATGATATCGACGTCGTCGCGCCTATCGAACTAGATTGGCCAGAGAATTGGGTAGACTTCATTAATGCCATGCATTCAGATGGATTTCCTATAGATCATGTTCCTAATTATATCCTTGACATGGAGCTTTCCTATCCTTAATTGTTATTTAATAAATACATTCACAGTCTTTGTTGATTGTTTTTCGAATCCTATTTTATAATCTTCAAGATTGCCGGACACCACTCATATTTCAGTTTGAAATAACTCTTTAATATGCTTATCTATTTGGTATCTATGTTCATGTACGGTAACCATGACTATTTATTTAGCCTTTTTCGTATTTTATAGTTTTCATTAACGTGACATCGTTTGCTGTTAACCTTATTTTTGTTATCGCGTGAAAAGCGCGTTATTACTGCCGCCCGCTCCAGAGGAAAGCGGAATATGAATAACGGCTATGCTGGACTAGCCGGTTTTACGACCCAGCATCCCCCTCGCACGGATGATGGCTATCCGTGCTGCCACTGGGCCGAGTCCCTAATCCCTATGTACACCCCACCCGACACTACCAGCTAAAACCCCGCGGTGGCCTTCTTCGGCGCTTGCGGAGCGATTCCGGGGTATTCTAAGGAGTGCTAGAATTGCAGCCGGAATCGCCCCTGCGCGGTGCTGCGTAGCAGCCCATCTCCATGGAGGGCTAAGGAGCCCCCGCGCACCGAACAACGACAGCGAACGAGGGAGGCCTTACCACCCGCGCTGCCGTCCATCTCAGGGTCGCACGATGCCCCGAATTTGGGAGTGCATCGATACGGGCTGACAGCCCTCCGCTGCGCGCCCGCGACCCCCGATGACCCCAATTAGTCGCCTCGTACGACAGGCAGGGGTTACCGTGGTGAAATTCTCAAAACGCCCCCATTCCACAGGGCGGGAGACGCCGGTCAGTCGCCCCACCAGCGCCTCCTACGTCTCCTCTGCCTGCGGGAGGGATCAAATCGTTCGCGATCCCTCTCGGCACTCTCCTTCTGCGAGATGACGCTCTCGCAGAAGTGGACCACCGCACGCCAGGACATCCAGCTGGCGCCCATGGACGACACAACGGCCGACAGCGAGAGGTCTCCTCCGACGACTGCTCTAAGAGCGTTGCGCTCTTCGTTCCCGGCTGGGCACGACGTGTGTTGGACCGTGACCTAGGGTCGCAAAATTAAATTAAAATTTCTTACAAAGAAATATTATTTTGAGTTAACCGGAGATAGAGATCTGCCTCCAAAGAGTTTTATATAGGATTTTTTAAGAACTACAATTCACTACTAAATTATTTTGATGTATGTCTAATGGCTAAGCTTATGCAAGCCATGAAAGAAAATTTTTTGGTCATCTGGTTCCGAAATACTCGTATCAGCCCGGAGTCTGGCATTGCGCCCGGTATGGCGATAGGCTCGCCCCCTATCACATTATGGGACCATAATAAATCAGGCGAAAAGTCGGTGTACTGGTTACACCTTCGGGGATCACTGGCGTGAGTGTATATGTATATTAAATTATGATTATATAATATAGATATTATGTAAATATCTATATTATTTACACTTACGAAAATGTTATTAGTATGTAGGTACTATACAATATCAAACCTTCTGAAAAAAAATATCTTCATAATGCTGAAATTAGAAGGAGTTAGCGGATGAACAGGCAGATAGACGCGGAGGGCGACTTACTTTTATACTATGTATACGGGTAGATGCTATCAGCGATGGCAGATGACATACTTTGAATATGTACTATTGTACACCATAATTAATAGTGCTCAAATACATGTATCGAATTAAGATAATGATGTAACGTTGTTTTGTTATATACTTTTTTAATATGTACTGTATACCATATACATATACAGCAGACCATAGTTCCTCGTTGTCTTGACACCCACGATACAGGTTTTACCTAGTGTGGAGTCAGAACTATGTGTGTGACTGTTGGGTTTATTTATTTTAGGAATTAGATTAAATATATGACATACAATATCCTATATACTACTATGAAACTAACAGCAAATGACAAAATTCAAACTTAAGTATTTTAATTTTCAAAATCATTCTATTTAGGCTATTACTGCGATTTAAGAAAGAATAAACTACGGATATATTTATTAAATGTTCTTCGGTGTTCGGACTTCGGACTACCTCGATGGCGTAGTTGTAATTGCGCATGCATTACGACTGCGGTGCTGAGGTCTCAGGTTCGATCCCCGGGTCGAGTAAAGTGATATTGGGTTTTTCTATCTAGAAATTCTCAGTATTAGCCCGGAGTCTGGAACCTGTGCCCGGTATAGCGATAGGCTCGCCCCCTATCACATTATGAGACCAAAATTCGGAAAAAAGTGGGTGTACTGGTTACACCTCCCACTACCCCTTCGGGGATTAAAGGCGTCAGTGTATATGCATGTCTGTAATGTAATCTTATCCAATCCCTTCCACACCTGAACGACGCGTACTGGCTTACGGAGTCACAGGTTCGTGGTGTCTTCCCGGCCCAAAGAGGTTCGCAAATTCATATAATTGCCGCACCATCCAGCTGTGGCCGTTCTTCCTATGATCCTGGATCCTTCAGGCTTAGTGTGAAGAAGTTACACAGTAGGCCGGCATGATTGTGTCGAACGAGACAGTTGTCTCTCGCTACTTGTTACTCCAACTGGACGGCACTGCGCTTACCATCAGGTGCAGTGTGGTCTCTTTGCAGCGCCAGGATAAAAAAAAGTTTTGCGCCATAAATGAACCAATGGCATACATTTCTATTGAGAAATAAAGTTTTGTAATAATATTTTATTCCCATTCTTGCAAATTTTCATAACTTTTTTGTGTTTTTGGTGAAAAATGTACATATTATTTTAAGATGTAGTCCCACTCTTAGATACTTAGTGGGCATGTTTTTTTCCAGTATATTCGACAATCACCATCATATTTCTGTATATATAAAAGAAGAAACTGACTGACTGACTGACTGATCGATCAACGCACAGCCTAAACGGCTGAGGTTAGAGACTTGAAATTTTGACAGTAGGTACCTTTTATGACGTAGACATCCACTAAGGAAGGGTTTTTGGAAATACCACCCCTAAGGGGGTAAAATAGGGGATGATAGTTTGTATGAAAATCCGTCATTTTTGAAGTTAAGTTTATGATAATTAGTATTTGGCCTTTTAATTAAAAATGAAAAATATATATTTCAGGATTTTTGGAAATTCCACCCCGAAGAGGGTAAAATAGGGGAAGAAAGTTTGTATGAAAATCTGTCATTTTTGTAGTTAAACGCATGCAATTTGGTATTTGGCCTTACAGTTAAAAATTAAAAACATATGTTTCAGGGTTTTTGGAAATTCCACCTCTAAGGGCGTTAAATAGGGTAAGAAAGTTTATATGAAAATCCTTCATTTTTGAAGTTAAATGCATGAAAATTGGTATTTTGTAGTGTATACTTTTTGTCTCAAACATGACCTCCACGCGGGCGGAGCCGCGAGCAACAGCTAGTCAGCCAATATAGCACAAAATCTTAATGAATTATACACTTAAACCTTCCTTATAAATCACTCAGTCTATTAGTGAAAATCATATAAATAAATCTTTTCAGTAGTTTTTGAGTTTATCGCGTTCAGACAGACAGACATAGCTAGAAGACTTTGTTTTACCTATAATATGTATAAATAAATAGGACAGCAGCTATAGCCTAGTTGGCAGTGGTACGGACTGCCGAGACGAAAGTCGTAGGTTCGAAACCCAAACGGCATACACCTCTGAATTTCCTGATAAGAGTTACATTTATATTCATTGTTAATTATGGCTTGCTTTCACGGCGAAGGAAAACATCGTGAGGAAACCTGCATACCTCCGAATTCTCATACGAATTTCAAAGGTATGTGAAGTCTGCCAACCAGCATTGGGCTAGCGTGGTGGACTAAGGCCTAACCCCTCCCATTAGTAGAAGAGGCTCGTACGCAGCAGTGGGAAAATGTTTAATACAAGGCTAGTATGATTCTAGATACATTTAAATCGATTTACTAGACCTTCACACATAATTTTTAATAACTCGGACTGACTCGGTGGCGCAGTTCTAATTGCGTACGCGCCGATTGCTGTGTTGAGGTCTCAGGTTCGATCACCGGGTCAGCTAAAAGGTATATCTGGTTTTGCTATTACGAAATACTCAGTATCACCCTGGAGTCTGAATATGGCGATAGACTCGCTCCTATCACATGGGACATAAACGGACGGAATATCGCTAGGGAAAGTAAAAAACTTGGCAAAATTTCGGTGTACTAGTTACACCACTGCTTGATTGTTGAACACCATAATTGATTTTTCACATTAGATTTCATACTTTTAATCAAATTCGTATTTCAATTATCACAAATTTACAGATTAGACTGATTAAAATATGTGAATTTTCAGATGAAGTTCTTATTGCTCATTTTGGGTGTTGCTGTAATCTGCAAGGGGAATCCAGTTCAAAACAGAGAGCTTTGCAACGATTATCAATTCACTTATCCAACACCTCGTACAACATCATCTCCCAAAATACCTTATATATATTTTTCTACAACTTCAGTGCCCACAATACCCCATATATATGCTTCTACAACTTCAGTGCCCACAATACCCCATATATATGCTTCTACAACTTCAGTGCCCACAATACCCCATATATATGCTTCTACAACTCTATGGCCCTATTAATTAAATAAATAACACCACCCAACAGTCAATTCGAAACTTTTACCATGGCCCGCTAAATCCCTTGAATATGTAACTTATACAACGCCATGGCCCATATAACCACATGAATGCAGATAATGATTTTAAATTACGTACCGCATCATCAAATTTTAAAATTTCATTCTTACAAGAAAAACCAATAAAATAAAGTAAATGTGTTTAGCATATATAAGTACTGTTTTATTTTACACACAACGAACATCTAAGAACTGTAAGGTGACCAAGACTGTTTGTATTTAAAAAAAAACTATATTTCCACCAAATCTATGTTTCCACCACACTTCAGTTTATTGGAGAAAACTGACAGTACACACACAAAAGCTTGACTTCTGGATTTCTTAATTTAACGGGTCGTTAAAGGAGCGAGTCATTGACTTATATTCTATAGACACGAACTGTCGAAGTAACAATATGTTCCAAATACCTTGTCCGCCCACTAATGCCATCTATTCATTTTACTAAGAACTATTTGGTAGTTATAAGCGTGATAACTCCGTCACTTTTTCTCGAACGGGACTTTCCGTGCGCCAAAACGGGACAAACTATATAATGAATTTTGTTGCCAAATATAGACTTCCCATATTCAGAATTGAAATTAATTAATATTTATTAATATTACGTTCTAAACGTTATGAAATTATGTTATTTACCGTATATAGGTACTATTAACAATTTCACTGTCAATAGATTTGTTCGGAAATGTCGCTTCAAATAACTAAAATTAACTCGATACTGAAAGATGCAATGTGGTGTGCATACTTAGGTGGCATGAAGCAAACTAACGTCGGTGTGGTGTTTCCACCGCAACTCGGTGGAACATAATGTTTGTTCTGGTCGCCGCATCTAGAACGTAGTACATATGTATAGATCGCTGGAGCGAGTACCGCTAGTCGCGAATGCCAGAATGTAACTGATTTTAAAATGCTATAAATTAAACTTAAACATGGAAATGGCAATTCAGCATTTTGTATTTTATTTTGTTTTTTATTTTGTCAGTATAAGGTAAAGTAATATTTCTATTAACTTTCTGACGTTTCTTTATTTGTTAAGAGACTAGGGTTGTAACAGCTCTCCCTTTTTAACGGAGCTTCATACTTAATAAAATGAAGCAAAGTAAATAAAAATTTAATTAAAAGAAAATATAATAAATTAGGAAGTCAATTTACAAATAATAAAATCAAATTGAAACATAAAATGTAATATACTTGTTTAAACAAAACGCATAATGTACTTGCTTAGTAATAACTGAAACATCATCTTTCAATAACAATATATTTTTTATAAGTTAAATAAACATAGAAAGTAAACTGTCTTTATAGGACAATTTCTAAATAATTCATTATAAATTAGAAAACACAAAAAATATATATCCATTTAGCATTTAATTTCGTTTAATATTATAAATGTTAAAAATAGATTGAATATTAAATAGAATATATTGTAATTGAAATTTACAATTAAAAATTCAAATTCTTATTCGAGGAATGAGCAAAATAAACTTTATTAACATTGCCATACTTATTAAATTTAGTATGAATAATTGGCATTGATTTCACTTATTAATCATCATCAGATGTAGAAATTGCATTCATTTCAATTTACTGAGACACTCTTATATTATCTTTCTTAGGTTTTTTGTTATCACATTGATTAAAAATTTGTATGCAACATGCATTATTGTGCTTGTTCGTGAAACGACGACACACTTTATAAAGAACATAGCAAAAAATACATACAATTAGGAAATATGTGAAACTGGAATGATAGGTGCCGTATTTAATAAAATCGACTTGACCCTAACAACACAAACGACTCATACTATAACAACACGAGGGCAAAATATGCCGAAACCTTGAGCACTGCTTTGCTGGCCCTCGATCTCAAATCCGGTGAGATCAATACTGACTGGGAGTCCCTATCTTCTCATATTCTTGGAACCGCTACATTTACTTTGGGTCTGAGAGTCCGGAAACATGAGGACTGGTTTGATGAGAATGATGAGGTACTAACGGACGCGATTGATAAACACCGTCGACTTCTGAGGCGGCACAGCCGAATACAACGAGGTGAAAGTGTTACAGAGATACGTCGAAGTGACATGGAGCTGCGTAAACTCGCACGGAAAGCGAAAGAGAGATGGTGGCAGGAGAAGGCTCGTCGGATACAGTGGCTCACTGATACCAACCAGCTTGGTGAGTTTTACACTGAGGTGCGAAACCTGCTCGGTATATCCACCACGACAAAAGTCCTACTCAAGCCGACCAGAGGTGAAGGGCTTCTTAAAGGCAGGGAGGAAAATTCGAGCGATGGGCGGAGTATTTTAACAACCTACTTTACGTGGATCATTATGTCGACCTAGACCACGTTCGCTCCTTACCTCAACAATCTCATGCTGTAGGAAAATGGCGCAGGGTTCACAAATATGAAAAAAGTCCATACGTCCAAGTACACTTTACTTTCTTTAAAACAGCTTACACAACGCGTGAAATAGTCCATAAAAATCAACGTGTACATATTATACTATGAAACACGTGGTTTGAACGAAGGCGGCAGCGGGCAGCGAGCCGCGGTCCGCGAGCAGTAAGCACGCGCGCACTCCGTGACGTCATCACTGTATTTAGAGGGGCCGGGCGCCCCGCTACGCCACCTTCGTCCGCACACAACGATAATATAAGGACCGTTTTGCCTACATATGCCCTCGAGCTTGACGAGCCAGTGACACTTGACGAGGTTACAACAACAAAATAAACGAGCGGTTGGTGTAGACTCCATACCGGGTGAACTATTGAAGTACGGCGGTGAGGATTTATACTCAGCGATGTGGAAACTTTTTGTCGTTATGTGGGAACAAGAACTAGTCCCTAATATTGTTAAAGTATCTCTTATTCGGGCCCTATATAACGGCAAAGGAAACTGAGCTGATTGCAATTCTTACCGCGGTATTTTTCTACTCTCAGTGCCTGGAAAAATCTTCGCCAGAGTTCTCCTAAACCGCCTCAGGAATTTATCGGAAAAGATTTTGCCAGAATCCCAGTTTGGCTTCCGACCTGACCGTAGTACTTGTGAGGCGATTTTCTCATTGCGTCAACTGCAAGAAAAAAGCAGAGAACAGGGGCGCAATATATATCTCTCTTTTGTTGACCTTGAGAAAGTTTTTGATAGTGTACCGCGAGAAGCTATCTGGATAGTGCTGCAGAAACTTGGGTGCACGGAGAAGTTTGTAAGACTTCTAAGACTCCTGCATGACGACATGCAGAGCTACGTCATTGTAAACGCAGATCAGTCGGAGTCCTTACCTGTGGGGTAAAACAAGTGTGGGTCCTTGCACCCACACTGTTCGCGTTATACTTTGCAGTTGTAGTTCAGGAAGTATTACAGATAACCCCTGAAGGAATTCGCATCCGTTTCCGCAATGATGGCAATCTTTTTAACTTAGCCAGACTCAAGGCTCGTACTAAAGTGTCATACGCACTGATCACAGAGATCGTCTATACTGTACATACTAGGACTTTGGTGAGAACCAGAGTCAAAGACTTTGAGGATAATCGCTGCTCTGAACTAGATGCTCGACGCGATGAACTGAAAGCACACCCACCTTGTGCTATAACTTATAATTATTGCAACGGTGTGCTCACCTGCCCGCATTGTGCGAGAACTTTTACCAATAAGATCGGCTATGTTAGCCATACACGAGCACACCAACGACAGTTAGAACGGAGTTGAAGAGGTCGCCGTGGGCGAAAACGGTCGGAGGAGTATTTAATAAAATGAGATTCTTTCTGAAAATTATTTAGTTCATTTTGTAAATTATCAATGTCATGATTCGTGTATTTTAAAGAATCCAAAATTATTTCGCTCAGTGATATAGGTGTCAAGTGAGGCAAAGTTTAATTAAAATTTTCCTTTTTACAACGGTATTGTCATTTAGCCGCGCGAAATCGCCAAGCCACCATCAGTACCTTATGAACGGAATACCTCTTCAGAGGGTTACGGAGGTTAAGGGCTTAGGAGTGCGCTTTTCGGCTGATTTGAATTTTAGGCAACATATCACTAATGTTGTCAAAAAAGCATATCGTAATCTGGGTTTGCTACTGCGTCAGGCAAACCAATTTTCGAATGTTGGGGCTTTGAGAGCATTGTACGACGCCCTCGTCAGAAGCCATTTGGAATCGAATGCAGTTGTTTGGTCTCCACATGAAAACAAGTATAAATTAATGATGGAGCGTATTCAAAATAAATTTATTAGGTTTTTATATTTAAAACAGTATGGTGTATACCCGGGCTACCCATTGCTATTCCCTACGTTATTTATTCTTCTACTACAAATTGGAGGTACGAAGGGATGTAGCTTTTGCAAAATATTTGTTCAAAGTGATTCGTGGTAAAATACACAATCCCAGCGTCCTACAAACAGTTGATTTGTGTGTCCCGGATGGGTGGTTGGGGCGACGGCGGCGACTGCCATTGCTTTCTGTGCCACGAGCCCGCACCGACTTATTGCGGCATGCACCGCTGACGCGCGCGCTGGGTGTGCTCAATGCGGTGTCGAACCAGGTTGATCTGTTCTCGTACTCATTGACGGAGTTCACAATGGCCGCTTATGACTTAGTTAGTTTATAGATAGAATGTAAGTAGTATTATGTCCTACACTACTGTATTGGGTGTAACCTGTAAATAGTAGTATGTGGAAATAAAAAAAAAAAAACAGTCATCAACTGTTATGTTAAAATTGATAGCCAAAAGAGACTTTAATGTAAAGGAATAAGAACTAGTCAGTATTAGTTGAATTGTTTTCGAAAAAGCAATACAAATTTCTAATAACTTCGCAATACCTGTACCGACAATCGAGTAATCATATATATCATTACATTTTACAGCCAATTTATGCACATCCGATTGTATATAGGTCCATTTATTATTTTTAAATTTTTGCCATATATCAAGTTTACCATATAATATTTTAGAAATAACCGTGCTCGGGCGGTTCAGGCAGCAATTCTGCTCTTCTTAGGATATCCCGGGACCGCTCCATTAGTGCCGGACAAGGCCACCACGTGGTTTTAGCTGGTAGTGTCGGGTGGGGTGTACATAGAGGGTAGAGACTCAGCCCAGCGGCTGCCCGGATAGCCATAATCCGGGCGAGGGGGTGCTGGGTCGTAGTTCCCCGGGACAACATAAAAAAAGTAGAAAAAATAATACAGGAAATTTTAAGAGGAATAAAAATATGTCAAAAATAATATTTATTAATTTTAAACATTCTAATTTTATCCAGAAATTCTCAGTATTAGTCCGGAGTCTGGAATCTGTGCCCGGTATAGCGATAGGCGCGAACAATAAATACGGCGAAAAGTGTATGCACTGGTAACACCTCTGCCTACCCCTTCAGAGATTACAGGCGTGAACATATATTTATGTATGTACGAATAACTTCTTTCGGTTTTCATGAAAACTAACATATTATGTTTAGATGTCATGATTCCATCTGCTCCCATCAGTTCCTATTACTATTTTATAAACTCTATTTTATAAAAATTTTATTCCTGTATTTTGTTATTATTGTACTAACTATGGTGTAAATGATTTTTTATCCCAAATAAATAAAATTAAAAAAAAAATTATGTCGTAGCCCCACTCTTAGATTCCTATTGGGCATGATTTTTCCGACATCTTCAACAAACATCGTCATATTTCAGCCAATTTTCACAAAACTTTAATTAATTATACACTGGAACCTTCCCTCTAAATCACTCCTCATTGGTGAAAAATATATGAAAATCGTTTCAGTAGTTTTTGAGTTTATCGCGTTCAGACATACAGACATAGCCAGAGGACTTTGTTTTATAATATGTATAGATAAATTGGACAGCAGCGATAGCAATAACAATGTTTAATACAGGGCTAGTATTATTCTAGATAAATTTAAATATACACAAGGTCGATTTACTAGACCTTAACACGGACACACTACTAGATTGTCCACCATTTTTACTGAGTCTTATTGGTAGCTAATAAAGTAATATTTTTTCCAAAGAGGAAGTATCTGTATATATAAAAGAAGAAACTGACTGACTGACATATCAACGCACAGCCCAAACAAAAAGTATGGACGGCTGTGGTTAGAGACTTGAAATTTGGACAGTAGGTATATTTTATGACGTAGGCATCCACTAAGGAAGGGTTTTTGGAAATACCACCCATGAGGAGGTAAAATAGGCAATGAAAGTTTGTATGAAAATCCGTCATTTATGAAGTTAAACCTTAGAGTAATACTCTAAGAGTTAAACGCATGAAAATTGGTATTTTGCATTGTATACATTTTCTCCCAAACATGACTTCCACGCGGGCGGAGCCGCGAGCAACAGCTTGTATAATATAACGAGTGAATGTGGGAACACCTTAACACTTTATTTGGTTACCTACTCTAAGCACTAATGAAGCTCGAATAGCTTCATTAGTGTTATTCACGACATGTATTGTTAAGGAATATGATTACACTGAACTCATACATATACACTCACGCCTGTAATCCCCCAAGGGGTAGGCAGAGGTGTAACTAGTACACCCACTTTTCGCCGAATTTCGGTCTCATAATGTGATAGGGGGCGAGCCTATCGCCACACCGGTCACCATTCCAGACTCCGGGTTAATACTGAGTATTTCTAGGTAGAAAAACCCAATATCACTTTATCCGACCCGGGGATCGAAGCCGGACCTCAGCACAGCAGTCGTAACGTATGCGCAATAACAACTGCGCCACCGAGTCAGTCACTTTACACTGAACTATTTATATATAAGTAATCTGAATCATGGAACCTTAAAATAAAATTTAATCGACATTTAATCGTTTGGTTAATTTATTCATATTAAATTAGTGCCATTGGCTGGTATAAAACGGTATAGTTTTAGTTTTAGATCAATGTCTTCTGGTTATTACTCGTTAAGGTATGTCATTTGGTTATTTTATGGACTATTTGATAATCTTTATAACTATAATCTTCTTTAAGGACTGCCTAAACTATAATCTCTAAGGACTGCCTCGGTGGCACAGTTATAATTGCGTAAGCTCCGATTGCTGTGTTAAGGTCTCAGGTTTGATCGCCAGCTCGGCTAAAAGGTATATCGCTATATTTTGTATAATATATCGCTATATTTGTATCTGTATATTTTGCTATCACGAAATCCTCAATATCAGCCTGTGCCCGGTATGGCGATAGACTTGCCATACCGGACGCCATACTCGCTAGAGACGGTAAAAACTTGGCGAAAGGTCTGTTTACTAGTTACACTGATTGTTGAACAGCATAATTGATTTTTCACATTAGATTTCATATTTTAATCAAATTCGTGTTTCAATTATGACAAATTTACAGTTAAACTAACTAATTAAAATAAAATATGTGAATTTTCAGATGAAGTTCTTATTGCTCATTTTGGGTGTTGCTGTCGTCTGCAAGGGGAATCCAGTTCAAAACAGAGAGCAGAGTTCCAGTTATAAATATGAACTCGAACCTAATGTTAAAAAAGGAAGCAATGCGTCAAAGCCTGAAGTGACAAAAGTTGCAATTGAGTCATCAAAGGACAACGATTTGCCGAAATTCACTTATATAACACCTCGTACAACTCCATGGCCCACAATATTCCATAAATTTGTACCTTCTACAACTCCATGGCCTACAATATTCCATAAATTAATACGTTCTACAACTCCTTGGTCCACAATATCCCATAAATTAGTACCTTCTACAACACAATGGCCCTATAAATTTGCCCCTTCTACAACTCAATGGCCCTATAAATTTGCACCTTCTACAACTCAATGGCCCTGTAAATTTGCACCTTCTACAACTCAATGGCCCTATAAATTTGCCCCTTCTACAACTCAATGGCCCTATGAATTTGCACCTTCTACAACTCAATGGCCTTATAAATTTGCCCCTTCTACAACTCAATGGCCCTATAAATTTGCCCCTTCTACAACTCAATGGCCCTATAAATTTGCCCCTTCTACAACTCAATGGCCCTATAAATTTGCCCCTTCTACAACTCAATGGCCCTATAAATTTGCCCCTTCTACAACTCAATGGCCCTGTAAATTTGCACCTTCTACAACTCAATGGCCCTATAAATTTGCCCCTTCTACAACTCAATGGCCCTATGAATTTGCACCTTCTACAACTCAATGGCCTTATAAATTTGCCCCTTCTACAACTCAATGGCCCTATAAATTTGCCCCTTCTACAACTCAATGGCCCTATAAATTTGCCCCTTCTACAACTCAATGGCCCTATAAATTTGCACCTTCTACAACTCAATGGCCCTGTAAATTTGCACCTTCTACAACTCAATGGCCCTATGACTTTGCACCTTCTACAACTCAATGGCCCTATGACTTTGCACCTTCTACAACTCAATGGCCCTATGACTTTGCACCTTCTACAACTCAATGGCCCTATAAATTTGCCCCTTCTACAACTCAATGGCCCATATAACCACATGAATGCAGATAAAGATTTAAAATTACAAGTCGAATAAAATTTGATTCTTGGAACAAAAAGACTAATAAAATAAAAGAAATGTAAGCATATATAAGTACTGTTTTATTTCAGACACGACGAACGTATCAGAACGAACTTGTTCTGTTCTGTGATCATGCCTCTGAATAATAGTTGATTATAAAATGTATCCATTTACGTATATGTATCACGGAAACGGCTAAATTGTTTTGTAATTAAAAACATAACGACCGATAGTACATTCGAGCACAGGTCGATGATATCTAAATATTTAAACAAATTAGAAAATCTTTTATCAATGGAATAACCCACGTATATATTTGGTGTAACAACATGTAACATGATTAATGCACACTCTAAAAGTAATTTGTTCAGAATAAGCGACAGAATCAATATCAACAATTTTTAATAGCCGTTTTTTTTTCAAAAATAATTTACACTCAGGTAAATAATAGTCACCCTTTAATTTAACGTTCAAGACAAACGAAACTGAGACATAACTCGATGCGATAATCCTTTCTAAATGCAATAATAAACGAACGCTTTAAAAAACCAAATAATTAAAATTACAAACTTTATGTCGAAAATTAGTACAACTAATTTCATAAAAAACAATATTTGTATTCATCGCAGTCTAATTTCAATACGTGAATTATGATTGTAATCATATTTTTAAATTGGGGTGTCTGAGGAGGTGCATTATTTCCGCTACACGTAGTATATAACATTATATATTTATACAGCACATGCATATATAATCTGGTTATTTTAAAGCATAATGCGCAACTAATTAAAGAATAACACCCATCAGTCACACACATAGCCCCGACCCCACACTAAGATATAAGTCTTGTGTTGTGGGTATCAGGGACTACGAGTGACTTTCGAACAACACCCAGACCCCGGACACAAATATCTGTCTGTCACACAAACATTTGTCACGGTGCGGTAATCGAACCCACGGCCTCTCGCTTCACACCGGCTACTCGCCAACTGCGCCATGGAGGCTGTCAAAGAATCTACATTCAGTGTTGGAAAATATATAAAAAAAACGAATTGAGTAGTAACCTCAACTGATTTATTTTCAGAAGAAGCTCCACATTAATCTTCTATCAGCAAATTAATTTCACAATCTAAGCTTATTATTTTTGGAATCCTGTTTTATGATCTTCTAGATAGCCGGTCACCACTCATATTACAGTTAGAAATAACTCTAAATATGTCTATCTATTTTCTACTACTCTCGTCTATGTTTAACGGCTACCCTGACTGTTTACGTGCATTTGATAATTTTTATTAGCGTGACATCGTTGTTGTCATGATGGATTAACTAACTTAAGTGTTGGAATTCTTAAATCTTTACTAAATATTGAGTTAATTGTCCCGTGCCAAATCTGAGAGCGACGCTATGGGCCATAAAATACGGCTCCGCTCGCGTGGCGGTAATTTTTGGGAGAAAAAGTATACAATCCATGGAGGCATCTTAAGCTATTACACCTTTCTATAGTGCTATCCCATAGGAAGCGTGCATTTTTCCGGGATAAGAAGTAGCATATGTCATTTTCTGATCCCTAAACTGCCACTATGCAAAATCATGTCGATCCCTTACTCTGTGAAAAACTAAACTATCCACGGGAACTATACATTTTTCCGAGATAAAAAGTAGGCTATGTGCTATTCCAGACTCTATCTATCTATCTCTGTGCCAAATATCAACCAGATACGTCCAGCCGTTGTAGCGTGATAGAGTAACAAACATCCATCCATCTATCCAAACACTCGCATTTATAATATTAGTAGGATTGTTAGTGATTAGGCCACCTACCACCGGGTGAGCGACTTTGCTCTTCTTTTCATCCAAATGCATAAAATACCACGCCTATAATACTATTCGTATTTAGTTACTGATAAACACAAATAATGATACCATAATTTGTTTTTAAAATGTGATATGTACAATCTAGTACGTGTGTCTAACGATGATTTGACTTTATAAATAGATATATCGACTTCATTGTAGAGGAAATTTAACAAGGTACAGTTGATTTTCGTTAAAGTAATTATTATCTGTTTATTAACGTTTACGGAATGATGTATAAAATAATAGATTTTCAATACGAGCTGCTAGGAGCGCTCTACGATTTGCATACATTTTTAATTAATACGGATGACGCGACAACATCTAAAGCCATATAGGGGTACATCTGCATCGTGTCGTTCTTCTTAGGTAAACCAAAATGTAGACCATTTACCTATTTTGCGTTCCCTTTTATAGCAGATGCCGGTAAATCGGCGGCCGGGGATCACCTAATGGTAACTGATCTCCATGAGCATTAACAATACCTGAAGAATTTCGCTGGTGGTAGGATATTCATATCCACCCGGATAGCGATCACCGTACACAGGGCGAAAAACCCGTCATAGTGGCACACGCAAGTGTATCGCGTTCCGGGATCAGCCAGTGTACATCCGGTTTTTGTCGGGGGTGTGGAGTTGGGGTACAATGGCCATTTTGCGGCCTTCTTAGTACTCTGACACTAGACCCTCGACCCCTTCTTCACCTTCTTGCTCATGGCGTAGTGTGAAGAAGCAGGCCGGCATGAGTGTCGGATCGGAAAGGAGGTGTCCGCCGTGTGCCACCACTGTGGCAACTGCCGCGAGGACACGGCCCAACATACGTTGGAGGAGTGCCCAGCCTGGGACGAACAGCGCAGCGCTCTCAGAGCAGTCGTCGGAGGAGACCTCTCGCTGCCGGCCGTGGTGTCGTCCATGGTCACCAGCCGGAGGTCCTGGCGTGCGGTGGCCCACTTCTGCGAGAGCGTCATCTCGCAGAAGGAGAGTGCCGAGAGGGATCAGGAACGAAATGATCCCTCCCGCCGCCAGAGAAGACGTAGGAGGCGCCGGGTGGACGACTAACTGGCGTCTCCCGCCCTGTGGAATGGGGGCGTTTTGAGAATTTCACCACGGTAACCCCTGCCTGTCGTACGAGGCGACTAATTGGGGCCATCGGGGGTCGCGGGCGCGGAGCGGAGGGCTGTCAGCCTGTATCGATGCACTCCCAAATGAGGGGCATCGTGCGACCCCGAGATGGACGGCAGCGCATGTGGTAAGGCCTCGTTCGCTGTCGTTGTTTGGTGCGCGGGGGCTCCTTAGCCCTCCATGGAGATGGGCTGCTACGCAGCACCGCGCAGGGGCGATTCCGGCTGCAATTCTAGCACTCCTTAGAATACCCCGGAATCGCTCCGCAAGCGCCGAAGAAGGCCACCGCGGGGTTTTAGCTGGTAGTGTCGAGTGGGGTGTACATAGGGGTTAGGGACTCGGCCCAGTGGCAGCGCGGATAGCCATCATCCGTGCGAGGGCGATGCTGGGTCGTAAGACCGACTAGTCCAGCATACCCGTTTTATTCTTAATCCGCTTCCCTCCGGAGCGGGCGGCAGTAATAAAACGCTTTCCCCGCGACAAAAAAAAAACAAAAGGCCGGCATGAGTGTGTTGAGTAGCGGGGATAGATCGTCTCTCGCTACTCAGTACTCTATTTGGACCGCACTGCGCTTAGCATCAGGTACAGTGCGGTCACTTTGCCGTGCCAGGATAAAAAAAAAAAAAAAGAATGATGGGTGCGGTTGCCGGTTTTAAAGGACAGCCTTAACTATTTATAAGCCCTATATGTAATAAGACGTGCACAAATGAGCTGAATCATCCTTACCTTGTAATCATCTCCCTTTTACATCGTTCTTAATATTGCAGATGTCAAAATTAATGATCTTCATGTTCCTCGTTGCTCTAGCATCGGCTTCTGCCTAAGTGATAAAAAGAGTTGTTTACCAACCCCAGTACTATCCTGGGTACTAACTACTACGTCCCAGGAGATCTGTTTAGCGACCAGGCTTACATCAGATGGATTCCGGTATTGAAGTGAATGGTTTCAATAGAGACTAATGTATTGTCACTAGTTTTATTTTGTTGTCCTATTTTCAAACTGATCCTTTTTTTTATCCTGGCACGGTAAAGTGACCACACTGCACCTGATGCTAAGTGCAGTGCCGTCCAATTAGAGTATCGAGTAGCGAGAGACAATCAATCCTCCGCTACTCAGCACAATCATGCCGGCCTGCTTCTTCACACTACGCCATGGGCAAGATATGAATAGAACAATTCAAAATATACTCCAAAATTTGTCCGTAAATTTTTTTTAATAAATGATTATAAAAATTTGTCATTCATTTGTAAATATTGTTCTTGCTAACCTTTTTGCTATAATTGCCCATATATATTCCACAATTTTTAGTATAAAGTTTAGAAAATTATCGCTAATTTACAATGTTTTTTATTTGCATTGACAGCCTCCATAGTGTTAGTGCGAGTAAGTAGTCAGTAAAACGAAAGGCTGCCGGTTCGATTCCCGTGATTCATATTTACTTGGCTGGGCTCTGGGTGTTGTGGGACCATGACTATGGAGTCATCCCTTGGTTTGACCTGTGTGCGGTCCTCACTATGAACTGTGTGACAGTTGGGTTATTAATTATATTTATATAGAAAAAATATAATTAAGCAGCGATAGCCTAGTTGGTTGCGGTGCGGACTGCCAAGACGAAAGTCGTAGATTCGAAACCCAAGTGGCATACACCTCTGACTTTTCTAAAGTTATGTGTGTATAAAAATGTTAATTATCGCTGGCTTTAACGGTGAAGGAAAACATCGTGAGGAAACCTGCATACCTGAGAATTTTTCGAAGGTATGAGAAGTCTGCCAACCCGCATTAGGCCAGCGTGGTGGACTAACCCCTCTCATTAGTAGAGGAGGCCCGTGCCCAGCAGTGGGACAATGTTTAATACAGGGCTAGTATTATTATTATTATTATTATTATAGAAAAAATAAATAGCTTTTTTATAACTCTATATTTTTTAATCACTTCAGATACATTCCATAAGGACACATTTGACCATGTGTGTAGTAGGGGTAGTACTGTTGGTAGCTAGGGTACCCGTATGTATACCGGTACCGGTACCCTAAGGGTTGGAACAGTACTTGGGACCGCCGGAACTGTACAGTTGGCTTGGCGACGGCAGCAGCCACAATCGCCAGAAATAGTATGAGGATTGCTTTGTTCATCTGAAATGTTTAATAAGTTAAATAGCCAATTGAAGAATGAGTTATGGAAAAGTCAGCCGAGAAACGTGTGTGTATTCATGGTTGCTTTAACAATAACGGAATATATTAAAATACTTCTGAAGATATGTCAAGTCTGCATTAGGCAGCTGTGGTAGACTCTCAATCTCTCAGTAGGAGACGAAACGTATTTTCAGCAATGGGACCGTATAATACCGGATTAATAAATAACTTTAGCTGTATTACACATCGTCCCAATGCTGGCCAAACGGGACTCCTCTCACTCACTCAGGATGTTTTATTACGCCTATGGGCTGACGTAATTGACATCAAATAAAAAATAAAGAAACTTAAACAAATGTTGGACCATAAATATGGTTTGTAATCCTACTAATGTTTGGATGGATGGATGTTTGTTACTCAATGACGCTACAACGGCAGGACGGATCTGGTTGAAATTTGGCACAGAGATATATTATAGTCTGGAATAGCACATAGGCTACTATTGATCCCTGAAAATTTTTCAGTTCCCGTGGGATAGATAAGTTTTTCATAGAGCAAGGGATCGTCATTTTTTGCATTGTGGCAGTTTAGGGATCAGAACATGACAAAGGCCAATTTTTATCCTGGAAAAATGCACACTTCCTATGGGATAGCAACATATAGAAAGGTGTAATAGCTTAAGATCCATCGATTTTATAAATTTTCTTCCTAAAATAACCTCCATGCGGACGGAGCCGCGGGCAACATCTAGTAATTTTAATATAACTTTTATCCGCATTCATCACTTCCTTCCTTCCTATGCATCCATTTATATGGCATATTCAAAACCCTTACCTTGCAGCCGACTGGCTCTAATTACACTGTGACAGAAGACCGACGAAAACAAAGGCTAATGTTAAAGTAATTTTATAATTACGAATCACATTAACTTTCATTACAACTAAAATTATGACTAAGCAGTTGAATTGGAACTGATGATCATAGACATTAATAACTAGTTTTTATATCGTTAGGGAATTTCGTGAATCACTTGAACAGCTAATAGATGAGTTCAATTTGTGACTACTAGTGGAACCATCAAATATTTCAACTAGAGGCAGACTTCAGACAGAGAGACAGACTACAGGCTGGTGGTAGGATATTCATATCCGCCCGGATAGCGACCACTGTACACAGGGTGTAAAACCCGCCATAGTGGCACACGCCAGTGTACATCCGGTTTTTGTCGAGGGTCTGGAGTTGGGGTGCGATGTTTGGACGTGTTGCGTTCTTCACCTCCTTGCCCCATGGCGTAGTGTGAATAATCTACACAGGAGACCGGCATGATTGTGTTGAGTAGCAGGGGATAGACTGTCTCTCGCTACTTGATACTCTATCTGGACGGCACTGCGGTTACCATCAAGTGCAGTGTGGTCACTTTGCCGCGCCAGAATAAAAAAAAAGTGTGAGCCTCTTTAAAAAAAGGGTTTGTTGTAAATGTCATCATTCATCATAGTTATTAGCTGTGTAAGCTACGAAGAATACACATTTAATAAATAATAATGAAACGACATCTGACATCTCCATACTAAATTGCGTGCGTGAATATCTTCAATGAGATTTCATATAAATGTAACGCTGACGTGAAAATCCTGAACTTCTGAGTGCTACGAAGAAAGGCTACGCTGTAGACAGCTTAAATGGGCCCCACGATTTGATTAGTACCACTTTGTCAAAAAAAACCGACGATAAATTACACTTCACTCTTGCATTTAGAGGAAGAGATTTCCATACGCCAAATCCGCGACAACACATGTTCAGGTCATAGAATGAATTATTCTGGTATTGTGCGTATTCATTAGCATCAGGGTAACCCACTAGCGCATTTGTCACCCTTGGCTATAAGAATGTTTAAATAATAAATAAATACACCCAACAGTCACACGCATAGTTCTGATCCCACACTAGGTAAAACTGTATCGTGGGAATCATCTACGAGGGACTACGGCCCCACAACACCCAGACCCGAAACAATTATCTATCACACAAATATTTGTCTCGGTGCTAGAATAGAACCCATGGCCTCTCGTTTCACAGCCGGCTACTCGCCCGCTGTTTACGCATATTACGATGAAATATTCGTAATCGGATCCAAATGTTCAGCTTTAAGATTGATGACATCTTTGACAAGCGACAATAGTCCAACAATTACCAAAGAAAAGAGTTTTTGTGAAGCAGATGTTCCGAATGATTTATATCGAAGCGTTTTGAACGGTCCAAGGCGGGACGAAACTTCACAGACTGCCAATTGGAGTTCTGCGGGAATTTTACATAATGTAATCATCGGTACGACTTTACATTTGCAGCAGGTGGGAAAAACGTGGAATATTTTATTTTACATGATTTGCAAGATATTTAATGAACCTTAACATTTAGATTACTGAAGGACTTTGTTTAATGTTTTGTAATTTGAAAATTTTTTGAGCTTGATAGTTGAATATAAACAGTAATAGCCTAGTTGGGGGTTAGTATGAACTGCAGAGACGAAAGTCGCAGCATCGAAACCTGCCCAAATTGCATACTCCAATCTTTGTAAAGTTACATGTGTATTCATTGTGGCTTGCTTAAAAAAAGGAAATATCGTCAAGAATACGTGCATACTTGAAAATTTTTCATAATATTTTCAAAGATGTGCAAAGTCTACCATATTAAGCCAGTGTGGTGGCCTAAGACTTAAACCCTCTAATTAGTGGAGAACACCTGTGCCCAGCAGTGTGCAATACGAAGCTAGTACTATTTAATATTAGTATGACGCAAGGGGATATGGGTGGTGAAAGTGGGGATGAACGATGGAATATTTTCAAATATAACCAAGTGAAGATAGCACATAGGCTACTTTTATCCCGGAAAACTATACGGTTACCGTGGGATAGGTTTATATTTTCACAGAGCAAGGGATAGATAATTTTTGCATAGTGGTAGTTTAGGGGTCAGAGAATTACAAAGGCTACTTTTTATCCCGAAAAAATATACATTACAGCAATTTCAATTGACGCCCGTGCGGTTTGGTCAAAACGTGACCAAAGTTCCAGACGACATCCCTGAAATATATCTGAGGACTAATACAACCAATTAATATTTTCACCTCCATGATTCCACATTACCTCACAAAATCCCCTGAACGCGACGGGTAGAATATTAATCATCCGTAAGCGCTCGTTCATCCCTTATACCATCTTAATTTAGAAGGATTTAAAACAAATTACCGGCTAGTACTGCGCTGTTTGTCAGCATTATAGAAAGGTTCTGGAAGCTAGGTACGCTTGCTTGGCTATCGAGTCTTTGATAACTCTTGAGAATCCATTCTAGACTCAATTTTATGTAGATGTAGCATTTAAATTTAAAATAGGCAGCTTAATGCTTAGAATATTTCAAAATTGTTAAACATTTAATGTCATTCGAAATTGTTTGTTTAATGAAGTAGCAATCACTATGAAATGAAGTTCATGTATTTAAAGACTTTGAAATAAATACCATAACGTAATCTCAATTATACTAGTGATCCCGGGCAGAAGTTGTCCTGCCATTAACCGCTTTTCTGTGGACCGAATTTTCGTTGAAAAAATAAGAAATTCAGATCTCGACAACAGCGCCACCTATCGGATCTAAAATTATCCTATCTTTTAAGTTGGACCCGACTACACACATACAAAAAATTTAATTGAAACCGGTTGAGTAGTTTCAAACTCTATAACAGACATAGGTAGAAACAATTTTTGTGTTTTTACTCCAGATATAAAAGCACTGATACAAATAATCCAATTTGTAAAACCATTGCTAATTTAGTCTTAAATTGGAACCACAGAAGCGTATTAGGCACATTACAACGTATAACAACATCATAGTCTAAAAATTACACAGTCTGTCGACATGTTTGTAAAATGTTAATTGGTGGTAGGATAATCATATCCGGATGGCGACCACCGTACACAGGTTGTAAAACCCACGCACAAATGTGTCGCGTTCTGGGATCAGCCAGTGTCCATCCGGTTTCTGTCGAGGGTCTAGAGTTGGGGTACGATGTTTGGCCGTGTTGCAGCCTTCTGAGTTCTACTCTCTGACCCTAGACCCTCAACCGCTTCCTCACCTTATTGCCCCATGGCGTAGTGCGAAGAAGATACACGACCGGCGTGATTGTGTTGAGTAGCGAGGGATAGATTGTTTCTCGCTATTTGATACTCTAACTGGTTGGCACTGCGCTTACCATCAGGTGCAGTGAGGTCGCTTTGCCGTGCCAGGATAAAAACAAATTGTCAAAAGCAACACCTTAATTTTGTGTCTGCCGTCCGCATACAGTCCGTTTACTTAGAGACTGACTGTCACATTACAAAATAATACTGAATTATGGGTTTTTGCAAATCTTTAATTTCAGTTCACTGGTTCATTTCTTTGCCAAAAAAATAGAGCAATCATGTATACGGTAATCAACGCATAGCAAATGGCTCGCTTATGGGCTCTTGCGTACGGACGGTAATAAGACATTTATTTCCGTAAATACCATTAACGCACCCATGGTTCGTATATATGGATAGTTTGTCAGTCGTTTAAAATGAAAAATGTGAGACATTTTAGATAGAGATATTTTAGTTATTTTTACATAAAACGAACTTTGGACAATCTGTTTGATTTTTACACTGTGATACAAAGTCGTTACACAATACACCAGCTTTTGTATGTAAATAGGTCCGTGGGGTCGAAAATGCCAAGAAATCCTAATTCCTTCTGCAAACGATGCTTATATGTTTATGTAAATAGAGCTTAACCCTTGCTGAGGTCGGAAGGGCCCCCGAGGCCCTTGGCTCTGAAGTAGTTGAAGTCGGTATTCCGTTTGTTTGTTCATTGTTTTTCACTTTTCTTCAGTGGTAGAAGACACATCAGCTTTCTATAGAGTTCCAAAACACTCAAGACCATGTAATATTAAGTGGTCCATAACATTTGTTGGTGTGTTTTCAGTATTAGAGGAAAGGAGCAATGGCTTCTGTAGCTTACAATGAATAACTTACTTTTGAGGCTTACAATGTGGCTCTGAGTTTTTTGGTGCGTGGTGGTCATATGCCATCAGGCGCCTCCATTTACCGGGCTCTACTATAATTGTAAACGATGGAGATGCGATGTGCGGCTGAAGCAGGCCGTACACAGAGCGTCAGATGAAATGAAATGAAATGTGGCAAGCAAGGAGAACGGCGCGTAAACACTCGTATGGAAGCGATATATCAAGGAATGTGTGATTTGAAATTCCATACTATAATAATATGGCTTTCAGGTGCTTAATGGTTTTCGGTTTCAAAGGAAAACCTCCTTTGGATAATGTATCTCGTACGAATTCAAATTGATTTACATAGACCTTGTAGGTTCTCGAGGGTTTTGGGATTTCACCTGTATATATTTTAAGATTTTGTTGAGTTCGCTTTTGGTAGGAATCTAGACTTCTGATTATATCCATTTTAATCAACAGCAAAATTTCTTATATTTCCAAGTAAATTGGACCTATGAAATATATTCGAGATAAATTACCGATCAAGATTCGTCAACTTGGCTTGGCAATGACTTAAAAAAGTATTAAATATGATCATTAACCGACTTCAAAAAAGGAGGAGGTTCTTAATTCGACGTGTCTTTTTTTATGTTTGTTACCTCAGAACTCCGTCATTTATTGACCGATTTCTTTTATTAGAGAGAATATGCTTCCAGATTGGTCCCATATAATTTTCATCAAAATCGGTTGAGTAGTTTGGTTTTAAAACCAAAATAACTTGAAAAAATATGTTGTCCGAATATACGAAACTGCGAATTTTGCTTTTCTGTGACTTTTTTAGGGGTGTTTTCTTTTGGTACTCTATCCAACGTACCTATTTTATATTTGTACCACTAGAAAGCAAAAAATAAATTATTACTTTTTAAATAAAAATAAAACCGTCTAAACAGACACAACTAAAAAGCAAAAAATAATTGGTTACATTTATATCAATTAATTACATACAATTTAAATCAATTATTTTTGGAGTCGGTGCCAGCCAAAACATGGAAAAAACAGAATAATCAGGCATATAAACAATATAAAATAAATCCATACTTGGTATTTATGAATCTAAAATGTAAAGAAAACAACACCGGCAAAAATAATTGATTTAAATTGTATGTAATTAATTGATGTAAATGAAACCAATTATTTTTTGCTTTTTAGTTGTATCTGGGTTTTTTTAAGACGGTTTCATTTTTATTTAAAAGTAATCATTTTAATACATGTATTTGTAAGGAGGAAATTAATTTTGTATTTATGTTTTTAATTTAAAGTAAATATTTTACACTTTTTGAAGTCTTTATAGTTACAATTCTTTATTTCTCCAGTCTATAATTGATATATTCATTTTACGGATGACGTCCTGTTTGTAATCTCGATGACGTAAGCGAAGATCCAACTAGTGTATCTATGGACAAATATTTGATAGAGGACGACCGACGAACCTATTGTCATATCGTTCACAAATAACAATCAGAGATTACTCATCAATATTTCTCGAATTCATATCTCATATTTTTCTATTGACCGGTGTTATTAAGACAGGGTTTTTTATGAGGAAAAATAAACAATTACGCACATGTATTATTCTAAAAGTTAAATATTGTGAATGTATTACTCAACGTTATAAGCAAATTGAATGTAGACACAGATAATAGTTTTAAACTTTAGGATCCAGCAAGGGTAAACCTTAGTAATAAAGAAATAAGAATTATAAATCCAATTAAATCTAAATTATTGACTTGCCAAACGGCTGAAACACCAATGAAACTACACCAACACTAGACCAAAGGCAATACTAAGTTTCAATATAAAATTAATCATACACATAATAATAAACAGCATAGCAGTTTCGAACAATAACCAAGTTTGGTTTTTGAAAGGCAACAAATGTCACTGTTTCAACAACAAACTTTGGCAATGAGCTATAGTCAATCTCAGTTTTGCTATGGCGTGAGAGAAGAAACACTGTCAAGTATCATAATATTTATTTTAAAAGATGTTCTAGCTCAATCTCGATTGAATCAAAATATACCAAATGAAGATTTTCGTGCAAATTAAAAGACACGTATTTAAGAAGATGCTTATAGATGTAGAACAAAGTTACTATAATTTACCGATTCTTTATTTTGTTTTGTTTATTGCTTGGACAGAGTTCATTAATAGCTCCTTGTTGGAATCAATAAGCCCAATTTTAAAGCTGAACAATTCTAAAGACATTTTAAAAAATATTAGCATTGCAGTGACAGTTTTACTTAATTTTTTTCATATAAAACATAAATGTACAATCGTAAAATATCGTAAGAAAACCTGCATACCTGAAAATTGTTATGAGAATTTCAAAGGTATGTGAAGTTTACGAACCCGCATTAGGCCAGCGTGGTGGACTAAGGCCACACCCCTCTAATTGGTAGTGGTGGCCCGTGCCCAGCAGAGGGACATTGTTTAAAACAAATAGATATTATATACATTATTTTATTTTATTATTTTAATACATAACGTGAAATTATACTGTGATCAACTTAAACATTACGTATTTGAAATTATATTTCTAAAAACCTTTACTCCCTCCATATCAAATTCAGTGTCCTTGATTACGGATTTTGTTTACTGTTGCAATTAAGACCTTATCACCTGGGGTTTATGTTTCAATTTCGTTTGTTCACTATTTTCACTATTTCTATGGTCTGCGTTTATTAGTGCGTAAAAATGAGGAAATAATAATAAAAACACAAATCATATGAATATAAAGAAGTCATCATAAGAAATAAAGTGTTAATTGAAATGAAAACTGAAACACAGACTAAATAAGGAAAAAGAAAAGCGGAAAAAAATAATTAAATGCTAAAGCAAAACGAAAAACGAACTAATTAACAAGAAAGAAGAACATTATAAATTAAGATGATCATGCGGTGGTGAGGATTACCTCGACCAAAGTCAATAGTAATGAAAAACGTCATACGTATTTCATTGCAGAAAGGAACCACCCTAAAAAACGTTACGAAACAGTTTTGCCCGAAACGCGCCGACATATTTACGTGCAGACGATATAATAAAGCGTCTAGTCCCGTGTTCACGAGGATTATCGTGCGAGGCGTTATGAATGTTCACGCGACCCTCGCAACACTTTCGTGGATTATTGCCAGTACGGATAAACAATGTGTGGCCAGGAATACTACATGATTTATTAGAGGAACTGGTTTTAGTGTTCCTAAGAAGGGGAAGATCCGTCGATTCGTATACCTGTCCAACCATGGCTACTCTCTATCATTGTATGTAAGCACATATATCCATATACACTCACGCCTATAATTCCTGAAAGGGTAGCCAGTGGTGTAACTAATACACCCACTATTTGCCGAATTTATTACGGTCACATAATATGATAATAAATAAAATATATAAAAATCTTTATTGATCACGTAGGCATATAAAAGGCACTTATGACAGGACAAAAAACAAATGGAAATTCACCATACGGAAAAATAATTATGTCTGACGTCATGAGAACTTAGAAACCACCATCAAGGGCTGGTAGTCAAGGAAGGATACAACGAGGACGGGACTGGGAGAAAAGAGGGAGACCACAAAAAGGAACGAAGGTAATCGCGGTCTTCGGTAAAGGAAGTAACTGGAGATGATGATCACGGGAAGGCGAAAGAATGGGAGGGGAGAAGGCGAACGGAAACTAGACGGATATAGAAGGGATGAGTGTAAACCCTAGTCTAGCTAACCTACCAGGGGTAGGGATAGGGGGTGAGCCTATCGCCATACCAGACACAATTCCAAAGTCCAGGCTGATCCAGCATATTTCTAAATAGAAAAACCCAATATCACTTTACCCGACCCAGAGATCAAACCCGAGACTTCAGCACATCAGTCGTAATTACAAAAGGGCCACCGAGACAGTCTTGTATAAAGCCACCCTAATGCAAAATTACCGTGATTCTGGATTGATTGAAATTTGCATAATGTTCGTCGCCACAAAATAAAAATATATTCCTACATCGAAGATTACGCCGGTCTATTCAAAACTTTGGTTTTTAGTTCATTATTTGTCTCCCGCTTTGTTATGGTGGACTATTAATATTTCCATATATATTATATACTAGCTGTTGCTCGCGGCTCCACCCGCGTGGAGGTTATTTTCGGGAGCAGAAGTATACAATCCAAGGAGTTATTTTTTCTTGCAATTAAAATAGCCTGGTGTTTCTGTACCTATTTCTATAATTCTTTCTTTATTAAATTAAATAGGTAATAATGTTAACATTTATTAATTAGGGATGATTGAGAGTGTTATAAACGTAAGAGTAGACAAATATAATCAGAAATCTCCGAACTGCTAAGCTATCGGGAGTTACACGTGTTATTGTGAGTCAACCATAAAATATAGACATTTGCTGTCGTGGATTTTTTTTTATATAATTTTAAGGAGAACATTTCCGTCATACATGATTTCTGTGTAGCTTTAACTATTAAGGATGCACACGCGACGGAAGCTTAAAAAATGGAGTAAGTTCTCCTGTTTTCCCAACATTTCCCTTCACTGCTCTGCTCCTATTGATCGTAGCGTGATGAAAAGTATACTATAACCTGCCCAGGAGTATGAAGAACAATTGTACCAAGTTTTGTTGAAATCCGTCGAGTAGTTTTTGTTTCTATAACGAACATACAGACAGACAGACAGACAGACAGACAGACAAAAATTTTACTGATTGCATTTTTGGCGTCAGTATCGATCACTAATCACCCGCTGATAGTTATTTTGGAAATATATTTCATGTACAGAATTGACCTCTCTACAGATTTATTATAAGTATAGATTTGTTTAATTTCGTTACGCGCGTTCATTATTCGGTGATGAAAAATGCGTGCCATATTCGATCGTGGTTAATCAGGAATGACGTTTAACTGGTTACAGTGGCGGGTGTATAGGCGGGGTAGTCTCTATTTCAAACTTTGATAATTCCTTATTCTCTAGGATGTACATAATCAACATTATAAAATTAGGAACGGGTCTTAATCGCGCAATATTTTAATGGTATAAATACCACAATTATTTCCCTGGGAAATGTGGAAATGAATGGAAATTGAAATAATTGTGGTATTTATACCATTAAAATATTGCGCGATTAAGACCCGTTCCTAATTTTATAATATGTATTCAAATCGCGAGATTCTAAAAACATTTATAATCAACATTACATTGCAATAACCATAAGATGTAAAGGTAGGTTTAACTGTAGGCAGCGGCTTTGCTGTGCCCTGGCATTGCAGAAGTCTATGGGCGGCGGTGACTACTTACCATCAGGTGGCCCGTCTGCTCGTCTGCCTATCGAGGCACTAAAAAAAAAGATGTTGTTTAAATGCTTAAAACATATAGATAAACTTAGATACATTTTAACAGCGCATATCTTAGGTAAGCTCTTACTTGGCCAACTTTAGTGCAGACAGGTATCACACTCGTAAACTTACAAGGATGTGAGACGAAAGACTGTCTTAGTTGTGACTAAACGGGAAAAATATTTACGGTTCACACATTTGTGTCGGTGAAGGAAACCCGTGGCTATTTAAATCACAGCTGGCCATTGCCCACTACCCCACATAGACAGGCGAAAGTAGTTAAAATATAAACAAACAGTGGAACAGTTTGCCAGTTTGCGTATTCCCTCCTGCTTATGATCCTGGGTCCTTTAGGCGTAGTATGAAGAAGCTACACAGCGGGCATGATTGTGTTGAGTAGCGGGGAATAGACTGTCTCTCGCTTCTTGATAATCTAATTGGACGGCATTGCACTTACCATCAGGTTCAGTGAGCCGCTTTGCCAGAATAAAAAAGAAACAAATAAAATCGCTAATTCAGCGGCCGAACAAATAAATTCCCGTTCCATTAACTTACCGCATGGTCCAGCGAATTGTTTTCTCAAACCGCCTAGTCTACACACTCGTCACGACGTCACTCCGTCACGCTGTCAGGCCGAGTCTGCTTCGACGCCCTTGACACGCTGTCACGTGATCACGCATCACTTGTTTAGATGAATCATCCGAAAAGCTGGCTGGAATTGATTTATGACGTGATATTTCTTCCGAAGCTATTCGGAGATAACATTATTGTTTGTGTTTTTTTAACCGATTTCAAAAAAGGAGGAGGTTAACAATTTGTCGGAATCTTTTTTTTATGTATGTTCCCCGATTACTCGAAGACGCTTGGGGCGATTCGAAAAATTCTTTTTTTTTTTTAAAAGGGTATACTTCCCAGGTGGTCCAATTGGCACCAAGTCAGGATCTGATGATGGGATCTCAGAAAAATCGAGGCAACCCTCAAATTTTGTAGGGACGCATAATTTATTTTTTTATTGAAGTCGGTGTACTTTTTATTCGAGTTCATTTAAGAATATGTGTGTGACTGTTGGGTGTTATTTATTATTTTAACACGACATTTTTCGTCCACGAGATTCTTTCATCTTTCTGCATTAACGCTAATAAACTGTGATATTTATCCTGGAACGGGAAAGTGACCACACTGCACCAAAGACAATCTTCCTTTGCTTCTCGACACAAACATGCCTGCTTAGCCACTTCTTCACAGTAAGTTTAAAGGATACTACGAAATATTCTTTTAGGTAAATTTAATACGAAATTTATCATACCTAACGCCATCTCTCGCAAACCCAGGAAAACCTTAATAACTTTTTATGATAACAAACGACACTCTACATTCATGAAATAATAGATATTGTTCGCGAAACACGATTTATCTCCGCATTTATTAAAACTACAGCCGACCATAAATTTCAGCTGTGAAATCTTCAGGAGCTCATTTTGAGTTCATGAAATTCCAACGAAATTAACGCGCGCGCCGACTGTTTCTGTACGAATTTACTTACGTTCTGCAGGGTTACTCTTGACACTCGATTCCAATTTAAAATTGGGATTCGAAAACTGTACAATTGGCACTCTTGAGCGCATTACTAGCGCACGATTTAACTCAATACGGCGGAATTTTTAGTAACGAAATGAAATACGATCGCTAGTTCGTAAATAATCTATTTCATTTAGTTGAGTGAGTTAGAGTGCCAATATCTTCTAGATTGGAATTGAAACTGTATCGAGTTCGAGATTGGAATTGATTTCAAGAGTAGCCCTACTGGCCTACTGATGATATTTGTTTACTTATAGTATTTATTTAAATTAAACTATTTATAGATGGAATTCTAATAATGGTGATTCAAGATTAAATAACGTGGTTTAAGTGATATATCTAGTTAGAGAAATGTACATACATACATATACATATACACTTACGCCTAAATGTATATATCCCGTAAGGGATAGGTAGAGGTGTAACCAGTACACCCACTTTTCGCCGTGTTATTCAGTTTGATAGTGCAGGAAAAATACGAATTTGCGAACCTCTTGGTTCGGGCCGGGGTAGTAGACACCACGAAGCTGTGGCTTCGCAAGCCAGTACGCGTGGTTCTGCTGTAGAAGGGAGAGGATGGGATAAGATCAAACAATTTTACAGAGCATTCGCCATGATACAGACGGTAGAACACGCTAAGCGAGGAAATATCCCTACGCAGCTGTAGCGGCTCCAGCTGTTACTCACGTCTGTATCATTCACAATGCATCGCGTAGGTACTTAGCGGAACCGTCCCAGAGGTGAGAGCAGTATTCCATTCCCGGCCGCATCTGTGCTTTATATAAGCGGTAGAGCTGGCCGGGCGTGAAAAACCGCCGCAGCCTGTTGAATTTAGACAAATGTATCTTAATCTTCTACAGATCTTTTGAATAATTATATTGCCTTAATATATTGACTCGTCATAAGAATTCATGCATAGCTTAGCAAAGCCTTGTCTCGTAGCTATATCTGTCAATTTACTTCACGATGTTCGCCTGCAATCCATTACTTCGTAAATTTTAGATGTACACGTTTATTTACCGGGTACAACCGGGTATTTCCGGTTAACGCGAGCCGAGAGCCGCTCTTTACTGACTGCACTCGTAAACGCGCGACGTGACGACATTTCTACGTGACTGTAGAGTACAGACAAATGTTACTACAAGAGGCCATATTTATTGAAGTTATACTTCTTTTGGCGCGATGGAGAAAAATGATGAGAGTGAATTTTTACGATGCGCGCGCACACCGACAGCGACATCGTAAAGTTAGTTCTAGGTGGCATGAAAATCGATATGTAACTAACTATGTTCACGTTGTATATTCTAGTATTTTTTATTTTGTGGAAGACTAACAGGTTTAGCTAAGCTAGAATAATAACAGCTGTCAAAACAGACAGCCAATTACAAGTCTTCACTTATAGCAACGGTTTAAAACAAATGTGAACAATTTTTGTATGTTGAATTTACACGTCTATTTGCCTACACTTAATATTGTAATAAATTAATAATATTCCAGTTTCTGACTAAATAAATCAGTGAATAAAGAAAGTGGTCAAAAATGGTAGGCAGCGGCTCTGCCGTGCCTTGGCATTACAGAAGTCTATGGGCGGCGGTGACTACTTACCATCAAGTGGCCCGTCTGCTCGTCTGCCTATCGAGGCACGAGGGTCCAAATCGTGCTGTTTACAAATCTTATAAACAAAGTCTTACAAAGTTTGTGCTCGCTCTTAGAAGCGTATTAATTATAGTACTTAGAAGGCAAGTTTTGTATTTTTATGGAAGAAGGAGCAAACAAGCAGGAGAAATAATAATAATATTGTACGTTTTAATATAAAACTTAGTCTTCTTTTTATAAACGGAACGATGAGACGAGATGTCTACATTAGTACTTTATCAACAATTGATTACAAAATATGTTACATATAGTGTTATATATGGACTAATACATACATAGCACCACTAAAACAAAAATAATAGTAAAAAAATTAAGAGATGTACAATTATTGTATTAATTGGTTTATGTAAGGTACATAGATGAGGAACCTGTTGAACATGGCAAATTAATTGAAAGGGATAAGTAAGATAAGTTTTTTTTTATTAGAATAAAATAAAATTATATATCATTCATTTTGTTATTATCATGTTTTATAGCGTCCTAATACTTTTTTGTTAATGCTAGTAGTAGTAAATGCTTGAAGCGTCTGTACACTTACCGGTCTGTGCTGAGCACGTTGCGACGTCATGTTTGTATGTTATCATATGACACTTTATGTCTTTCTTAATCTGGACTTATTGGCTTATGGGGATAATATGAATTAATGTGTCTAGTTATGATTAACGTTGTATATTGCTGAGAAGTAACGGGGATAAAATGACAGTTTCCGATGACATTCACGGAGAAAATGCATATAAATTATATATATCCCACAGACAAGTGGGCACTCGTCGCTATCTGCCAAAGTTTAACGTACCCACATCGAGGACGAACATTTTAAAGCATTCGCCCGTGTCGCGCGCTATTCGATTGCTCAACATTGTATCAGAGCATATTGATATATAAGCCATCATCGATTAAACACAAACTACACTGAAAACGAATGTACGCACACTGATTAAAACCGAGCTACACTTCCGCTAGTTTCGTATAGACTGCCCCAGCGAGCGTTGATGCTTTCCTTTTTATAACAAATCTTCCCCACCGAGTATCCAATCTACCCACAAATATTTTGTAAGTGACCCCCAATTTTTCCATAAAAATCTAATGTACCCTTACAGATATATTTAATTGCACCTTGCCGAAATTCACAGAAGCAGCGCAAAATGTGGTGAACGGTGAAGTTTATATTATTAGTATTAAGTTTTATTTTTTATGTGTTATTTATTAGTAATATTTTTGTGATTATGATATGTTAGTAGTTAGTATAATCCCGCTTTGGCACCTGTTGTTAAGGGTTTATATTTTTAATAGTAAATAATTAAATATAACTCTGACGATCAATATGAATCTATCTATATAATATTTGAACACAAACAAATTACTTTCTTAGCAGATTTAGATTGAAGACATCATATCTAGCGTGCCAATGATCTTGTCGATTTGAACTCTGATCACCCTATACTAATACTAATAAGTAATTTTAAAGATAATTTGAGAACATTTATAGCAATTCTATTGAAAAAATGAGTTGCATAATTACACTATATTAAGTATATATTAATATACATGTTGTTAAACAGATTATAGGAATTTTTACAGATTACAGTTTTTAGTATTTGTGCAACGTATAGACTTAAATCTGTGTTATCCTATTTGAAATGAAATTGTTTATTAGTTATGTAGACAATTACAGAGATCTTCCAAGTCGGTACCTGAAAAAAGAAATTTAATTTAAGCATATCGGCTTATGTATACACAACATACATAGCATCATCAACACACCAGCAGTTTTTATTTATAATAATAATAATAAATAATACAAGCCCTGTATTAAACATTGTCCCACTGCTGGGCACGGGACTCCTCTACTAATGAGAGGGGTTAGGCCTTAGTCTACCACGCTGGCCTAATGCGGGTTGGTAGACTTCACATGCCTTCTAAATTCGTATAAGAATTCTCAGATAGCAGGTTTTCTCACGATGTTTTCCTTCACCGTTAAAGCAAGCGATAATTAACATTTAGTACACACATAACTTTAGAAAAGTCAGAGGTGTATGCCACTTGGGTTTCGAACATACGACTTTCGTCTTGACAGTTCGTACCGCAACCAACTAGGCTGTCGCTGCTACTAGCTGCAAATTTTTATTTATTTATAATTAATTAATTTATTATTCTTGTATCTGAACCGCAGCGTAGCTTTAGTTTTACCCCTTTATTGTAAATAGTTATCTTAGTCAGAATAATTTATCGAACCTGAAAGACCCGCAGATAGCACTTATCGGCTCTAGGATCAGAAATCAAAATAAACTACTGTAATTAGCAATTCAGTCGAGATCAGTATATCAAGATCACCCTAACTCTATTGGACAAAAGCCAAATAGTCAAAGTAAGCACTATTCCAAGTGACCTGAGAAGGCGTTGATTTACCCTTAGTGCTTGTTCACATAGAACACGCGGGCGCGGTCGCGGTAGCGGGTGCCGTGGTCTAAGCGAGCTCGTGTTCACATTGGCCGCCAGGCGTTTGCGCGAGTGTACCGCGTTGTCAGACGTTGTAAACATGAACCAAGATCCTTTTTAATCGAAAATTCTTACTTAATATAGGAGATGACCAAAATTAGATTTGGTGTGCATGAAATTAATAAATAAATCAATGTGATACGTTTGAAATGGCCGCACGCGCCCAGAACGCGCCAGTCGCTAGCTTGCCCGCTACTTCCACCGCACTAGCGTTTTGTACGTGAACACTTGCATATAATGCTTTGTGTATGATATTTCGCGACCGCGCCCGCCACCGCACCCGCGAGTTAACGTGAACGAGCACTTAGTTCTTTTATGCGTTTTTATCTCTTATTCTTGTCTAAATTACTTAAATACTTGTAAGATGTTGACAAATTCTTCGCTTTTGATGAAATTTTGATGATGATGAAGATTTCTAGCACAAATAAAACATAGGGATTGTACATCTGGTTAATGTCGGGCGGCTAGAGTCGGGGTACGATTTTGGGCCTTATTGCGGCCGTCTAAGTGCTCTGGCACTAGACCTAGTCGAGATTAATTTTTTTTATTTTTTTTAATGATACAAAGGCCGTATCGATGCACGGCTGCACGGCTACCTCAGTGTCAATGAGCCAGCCGTGACCACAAAGGCTGTAAAGTATTCGAAACATCAGAACGAAAAAGTAAATTAAACCATAATGAAATAAAATTAGTAAAAGAAAAAGTAAAATTTGTTTTGTTTAAATGTGTAATATTCGCGAAAACATATCTCTGAGGTAAAGAAAATAACCTCTCAAACTAATCATCCTCATCAAACATATTATGAAGTTAGATTATTTCAAAGTACTAGAGAATATTCTTGTACACTAAGAGTCGTCAATAAATAAGCTAATTTCTCGCGGACGGAGCCTCGAAAAGCTATAAATTAATAAATCTGAAATGTCGTATAAATAATGTAAATTTCCAATGAAGTCAACTCCAAAATCACGAATCGACTTTGAAAAAAATCACGATCATATTGTTTCTAAATATGAAGAAAATTCACAAAAGAAATCAACCCTGACACAAGTTTCGTCTTTATTACGGGATTTGTTATTTTGATGGATAAATTTGTTTGTCAGCAAATACATGGATTGAATGTAAAATATTTATTTTAGGAGATCATAGCTTCAGTAGAACGACTTAATCATTGAATAAAAATTATATTTGACTGTCTCGGTGGCGCAGTTGTTGAGCATGTTTACGACTGCTGTGCTGAGGTCTCGGTTCGATCCCCGGGTCGGGTAAAGGGATATGTGGTTTTTCTGTTTAGAAATACTCAGTATCAGCCCGGAGTTTACAATTGTACCTTGTATGGCGACAGGCTCGCCCTCTGTCACATTATGGGGCCGTAATAAATTCCGCGAAAAGTGTGTGTACTGGTTACACCTCTACCTACCCCTTCGGGGATTACAGGCGTGAGTAAGATATATGTATGTCGGAGAATCTTCATTCCCATCGACATCAGAAATCGTGGTTGCGGGTTTAGTGGGCGTCATTGGGGTAAAATGCGAGCACAAAACACAATGATCATAGTTTTGATTACTATTTTAATTTACATTAAACAATATTGTATTTAGTTAAGACAGAGCAACGGGTTCAAGGCACCGATCTTACTTGCTCCAACGATATAATGCTCTTATGCTCTTTGCCAACAATCCAACTCGATCCGTTGCTATCTCTCCATAATAATGCGTCAAAAACGTAAATTCTCTCTCAAAAGTAAACATGGCACCTCGACTCCGCTCGAGGCACGTGTCCGGCTCTGATTGGTCGTTATTTGAATTACAATATTCATAAATTTTATTAGATCAGTAAGGAGGATTTAAGTTATAGAAAAATGTAACAAATAAAATAATTAAACTGTAAACTAATAATATTGTGCATTGTGAATGCAAGCAGCAATCAACCCGGCTCGTGGCTCCCTCCGACATGTATATATAATAATAATATAAGCAAAATATTAAATAGTACCAATGGTGGGCACAGGTATTCTAGATATTTAAAGGAGGTTAGGAGGAGCTACACAAGCTGGCCTAATGCGAGTTGGTAGATTTCTCATACCTTCGAAATTCCTACGTAGAATTTCTAGTATATAGGTTACCTTACGATGTTTTTCTTCAACGTTAAAGCGGTTATTAAGAATGACACATCGAAATAGTCAGGGTATGTTTTTTATAAAGCAGAAGTCTCCAATGCATAAATTCCAGAACAATCCCAGGTGTTGTTGCCGCCATTTTAAGAAAAGAATTTCACTGTTCGTTTCATATGATGTTTTAATTTTTTTTTACTGCCTGGATAGACAGACGAGCAGATAGGCCACCTGATGGTAAGTAGACACCGCCGACCATAGACTTTGGCAAAGCCAGGGCAAAGCCAAGCCGTTGCCTACCGTTAATAATTAAATTTAAACTACACGTACTGCTTTAAAAATAAGTTCGGCATTGGGAAACATTGAGCCATTGATGTGGCCAAATTAAATATTTGACCTTAATTTTGTGTGTTGCTTTTACATCCACAGAAATAGTTCACATTTTATCCAGAATTTTTTAAGGTTACTTAATTCAGACAGTCGTATCCACGATGTCTCTTCTTTTATTTGTTCTCACAATTCGGTTCACAATAAGATCCCATTGATTTCCTATCTAATGCACAAAAGGCGAAAAACTTTTGATGTAAACATGAAAGATGGCAGTTGATTCCTCTTTTGTGGGAGTTTTGGAACATCGTTCATCATAATTAAGGGTCGTCGTGGCGTGAAATATGAATCCAAAGGGAATTGATCGTAATTTAGATATTTTGTATTGTTTTGGGCAAAAACTGGTGAATGTTTGCTCACAACTCGTTAAAGCTGTGTACACATAATTCTACGTGCTTATTGGGTCCACATAAGCTAAGGCTACACAGAATATTATGTGGACCAATTACCAATTTAAAATATTAAAGTATAAGTATAAAAGCTTTTTTTCTATGATGGTAAGCACAGTGCCGTCGAATTAGAGTATCAAGTCGCGAGAGTTCATCTATCCCCCGCTACTCAATACAATCATGCCGCCTGCTTCTTCACACTACGCCATGGGCAAAAAGTTGAAGAAGCGGTCGAGGGTCTAGTGTCAGAGTACTCAGAAGGCCGCAAAACGGCCAAACATCGTACCCCAACTCTAGACCCCCGGCAAAAACCGAATGTACACTGGCTGAACACGATACACTTGCGTGTGCCACTATGGCGGGTTTTACACCCTGTGTAGTGTATACGGTGGTTGCTATCCGGGCGGATATGAATATCCTACCACCATCAAATTACAAATACAAGAAAATGTTATTTATTTATTTAAAAAAAATGCTGAAATCGGTTTAGTAACCCATTCTTAACAAATTACTTAATGCTTGTAAGTTTACATCAAATGTTTTATATATACGTAGAAAGGCTTCACTATCAACGATATTGTATGTTTTATGAAAATTCCGGACATAAGTATCTAAATCAAGGGTATTCAAAATTCAACTTTAGACCTCGGAAATGGAGTTTAAAATTGAATATACAGGCTTATTTATATCAAGATTCGTCGCAGGCTATCAAACTACTTTGTTAGGGTGATTTTATGGCGTTTAAAATGGGTTATTCTTGTTGCTTTCTTTACTATTAAGTGGTCGTTGGATGTGAAATAAGTGTTATAGTACTATTGTAACCTTATGATGCGATAAGCATTACAATGTTATCGTTTGATTTTTACTACTTTTATATAGTAGAACCACTCATGAAAACCTGCAATATCAGAAGAATCGTAGTGTAATGAAGTTTTTTATCCTGCACCTGATGGTAAGTGCAGTGTCGTCCAGTTAGAGTATCAAGTAGCGAGAGACCATCTAGCTACTCGACACATTCATACCGGCGTAGCGTCTTCACACTACGCCTAAAGGGCCTAGGATCATAGGAAGGATCACGGTAGCTGGTAAACTGTCCCACAACTTGATGGCAAACATACATATACAGCTGGTGGTAGGATATTCATATCCACCCGGATAGCGACCACCGTACACAGGGTGCAAAACCCGTCATAGTGGCACTCGCAATTGTGTCGCGTTCGAAGATCAGCCGGTGTACATCCGGTTTTTGTCGGGGGTCTAGAGTTGGGGTTCGATGTTTGGCTCCGGCCTTCTAAATACTCTGACACTAGACCCTCTACCGCTTCTTCAGCTTCTTGCCCATGGTGTAGTGTGAAGAAGCATGCCGGCATGATTGTCTTGAGTAGCGGGAGATAGATTGTCTCTCTAATTGGACGGCACTGCGCTTTCCATCAGGTGCAGTGTGGTCACTTAGCCGTGCGACGATAAAAAAATATACGAATTTTCGAACCTCTTTTCTAAGTGATCAATACTTTTTATTTAATTGTTGCAGATATTGAGTCTGGGCCCGCGGCGCAGTAGTTTGATGGCTCGGTGACGCAGGATGCGCCGCACGCCGCTCGCCGCGCTGTTGCGGCTCCTTATAATAGCTGGTAAGATGGCATTTAATGTCATAATCCTACTTCCTACTAATACACTCATTTGCAAAAAAAACGGGCACCTAAGCAATGAACCATTTCAAATGTTACTATTGGTTTGTTTGATAATTATAGGTAGTTTTACTTTCACAATTTTGTAAATTAATAAGCAAATAATCGTTTTCGTCATACGTTCAATACGTTCCCACTCCGCGGTAATCACATTCTTCAGCTCTCTGATGGTCTGCGGAGCCGGTTGTACTGATCTCACGCGTCGTTTCAGAACGTCCCAGACATGCTCTATAGGATTGAGGTCGGGACTTCAAGCTGGCCAATCCAAACGACGAATGCCGACCTCTTGCACATACGCTTCCACATCGCCAGACTGGTGGGCGCGAGCGTTGTCGTCCATAAAAATTGAGTCTTCGCCTAAAGCAGCCAATGCGGGTTGTGCATGAGGAATTAGAACTTCCGTAATGTATCGATGTCCAGTCAGTGAGCCGTTTTCAATGAAGACTAACTCTGTACGATCCATTGAATTTATTCCTGTCCAAAACATAACAGAGCCCCCACCATAAGTTGTGATTTCTTCAAAACAAGCCTCTGCAAAGCGTTCTCCTCGTCTTCGTAGCACTCGCCGACGTCGATCTTCACCGAACAGAGATATCCTGGCTTCATCGGAGAACAATACCCTATTCAAGTCTTCTTGAGTCCATGACTCACAATTTCGAGCAAACCTAAGCCTGGCAACTCTGTGCTCACGGAGTAACTTAGGGCCGCGGGCCGGGCGTTGACTGCGTATATTGGCCGCGAGAAGCCTCCTCCTGACCGTCCATAGACTAATATGCACATTTCTTACTTCTTCGAGGTTGTTCTTAAGGTCCACATACGAAGACTTGCGATTTCTCAATGCGCGACTCACAAGAAAACGATCATCCCGTGGTTGGGTACATGGTTTTCTTCCAGAACCAGGCCTTCTCTCGACGGAACCGGTGTCTTGATACCGCTGCCAGGTCCTTTGAACCGTCGAGCGACTCACACTTAGCCTCTGAGCCACCAAGCATTGGCTGCAACCCTCTTCGAGCAGCGCAATAATTTTGGTAGCTTTTACCACTTTCTCTAACATTATTGAGACAGCTAAACAGCAATAAATAAAGCTTTGACAATTAAGAATATGAAATTTTACTTTATTTAAGAAAAAACAAACAAAAATCTTTGTTAACTTTTACTTCACGAGCATATGCACTACTAGCGAGCATACACTACTAGTGAACTTTAGCATTAAAACCCATAAATTTTATCAATATTTTATGATAATACTGACGAAAACGATTATTTGCTTATTAATTTACAAAATTGTGAAAGTAAAACTACCTATAATTATCAAACAAACCAATAGTAACATTTGAAATGGTTCATTGCTTAGGTGCCTGTTTTTTTTGCAAATGAGTTTATTATAAATGCGAATCTTTGCATGGATGGATGGATGTTTGTTACCCAATCACGCTACAACGGCTGGACGAATCTGGTTTAAATTTTGCACAGAGATAGATTACAGTCTGGAATAGCACATAGGCTTCTTTCTATCCCGGAAAAAAGTTCCTGTGGGATAGTTTAGGTTTCACAGAGCAAGGGATCGACATGATTTTTTACATACTGGCAGTTTAGGGATCAGAAAATGACATAGGCCACTTTTTATCCCGGAAAATGCACGCTTCCTATGGGATAGCAAAATATAGAAAGGTGTATTATCTTCATTGGATTGCATACCTATTCTTCCAAAAATAGCCTCCACGCGACAGGAGCCGCGGGCAACGTTTGGTAATAATATAATGTAATAATACCAGCCCTATGTTGAACATTATCCCACTGCTGGGCACGGGCCTCCTCTACTAATGAGAGGGGTTAGGCCTTAGTCCACCACGCTGGCCTAATGCGGGTTGGTAGACTTCACATATCATCGAAACTCTTATGAGATTTCTCAGGTATGTAGGTTTCCTCAGGATGTTTTCTTCATCGATAATTACTGATAAGTACACAAAATATTTTTATTCGAATATTACTGTAATTAAAAGATTTTTATCATCTGCTTAGGGCTCAAAAGTTCACTAAAATGTTTAATTATGTTATAAATATGTCTTTAGTAAACTTAAGTCAGCAGATTTTTCATAACTTTACTGGAATCGATTGAAATGAAAACTTGAAATTGAAATAATATATAAAAAAATTGTATAGAAAGAATTTAGTAAGTCAGTCAGTTATAGTAGTAAGGTCAATTTTTTAAATGATTGGACTTAAATAGTTTCTAACAATCCATAAAACTATTACTAAAAATGAATATTCATACGCCTTATTATTATGTCTAAATTAAAACGCATGCAGAAGAATCAGTAATATTTAAAACGGCCTCGAGTTTCGTTTAACACAATTTTACTTACATTTAATACAATGTATTAACGAAACAAAAGCTTAATTTGTACGAGGTTGTACACTGACGATAGTTAACAGTTCTAATTAATGTATCTCCGGGATAGGTAGAGCGGTGGCGAAGAGTCTGTTTTGACAATTGAAATTTAACTTTATCAAGTTTCATTTAAAGTTGAAATTAGTGTACCCTAAAACAAGACGGCTTAAAATAGTGCCTCTTATGTTGTACCAATATCAGTCTTATAATAAGGCATATAAGGACGAGTTTGTAAAAAAGTTTCAGAATAGGCCAGTAAAGGAGGAAGTGAGTTAGTCGTAAATGATCACAACGGCCATTACTGAACTGTGAAGAAACTCACTGGGTCTAATAAACCTAAGTTCATTTAAGTTTTGTATTAGACTGTGACCCAGTCGAGTCAACGAAATATACAAACAAAAGTAACAATAGTGTGTGTTCGACCTTATTTGCTTTCGCATGCGGTTGATATTCGAACAAAAAACTGTCGTAAGCGGAATGTATTTATTTTTATACAAGTTTAAGCCTTATGTAGAGGATATAAGGAATGCCTCGATGGCGCAGATGTGATTGTGCATGTGTTATGACTGCTGTGCTGAGGTCTCGGGTTCGATCCCCGGGTCGGGTAAAGGTCGGGTGGTATAGGGTTCTTCTATTTAGATTTTTTTTTTTTTATCCTGGCACGGTAAAGTGACTGCACTGCACCTGATGGTAAGCGCAGTGCGGTCCAATTAGAGTATCGAGTAGCGAGAGACGATCTATCCCCCGCTACTCAACACAATCATGCCGGCCTGCTTCTTCACACTACGCCGTGGGCAAGAAGGTGAAGAAGCGGTCGAGGGTCTATTGTCAGAGTACTCAGAAGGCCGCAAAATGGCCAAACATTGTACCCCAACTCTAAACCCCCGAGAAAAACCGGATGTACACTGGCTGATCCCGGAACGCGACACACTGGCGTGTGCCACTATGGCGGGTTTTACACCCTGTGTACGGTGGTCGCTATCCGGGCGGATATGAATATCCTACCACCAGCAGAAATACTCGGTATCAGCCCGGAGTCTGGAATTGTGCCCGGTATGGCGATAGGCTCGCCCCTATTATACAGGATGTCCCTGGAAGTATGGATCAAATCGAATAGGGGCATGGGCAAGGTCATTTCCAAATTTTTCCCCCTAAAAATGTTGGTGCAATTTTTTACGGTTCAAAAGTTATGACCAATTTTTGTATTTTTCGCAGTGCTCAAAGAAAAACATCATAAAAATTAACTATCAGAGCTACCAATGTAATTTTTTTTAGAACGTTGTTCAAGAGTGTGCCTGCCTGACGTAATACTTTTGCGCAGCTAGAAAACATGTGTTCAATAAGAAAAAATATTTACTGCAAGTTTCGCTCTGACACAAATTTAACTCAATTTCCGAGCGATTTTCATGGAAAATAGTTACACTAGCGAAAGATGACTACGTATTGAGAGACTAGTCCAAGTCATAAAGATTATTTGGAGGTATGAATCACTGGGATATTCTTATTAGTTTGAAAGTTATAGAATTTTATTTACAAGGACGTCGCATTTTTAACTTCGTCATAACTTTTGAACCGTAGAAAATTGCACCAACATTCTTAGGGTTAAACATTTGGAAATGACCTTGCCCATGCCCCTATCCGATTTGATCCTTACTTCCAGGGACACCTTGTATTATGGGATCGTAATAAATTCGGCGAAAAGTGGGTGTATCCCCTTCAGGGATTACAGGCGTGAGTGTAAATGTATGTATGTATAAAAAGGACATAGAAGACTTACATTTTTTATCCGTATAAATGTCGACTGTTTAGTTTGCGTCTCAACGGCCACAAGAATTATACTTGAAGTAACCGAATACACACGAACTTACCATAGACCATTCGCTGTAACAAGCCAATAATGGATTTTCACCAAGTAGAAGTTATCCATTCAGGTACAAATATGCCTATACAAGGTTAGTCAGTAAGGTACATAGCCGTGGCCATTTCAAAATATCGCAGATACTGATTATCTCATAGAAATAAATGTTAATATCAAATTTTTAATAAGAAATAAATATTCATTTTTTTTTAGTGCCTCGATAGGCGGAACAGTAGACAGGCCACCTGATGCGAAGTAGTCACCGCCGCCCATAGACTTCTGCAATGCCAGGGCAAAGCAAAACCGCTGCCTACCGTTTAAAATTATACATTCTTCATTTTAATTTTTAAACAAACTTAAAAAACATAAAACTGCGTAATGTTTGTGTTATACACGCACGCCATATTTTCGAGGTCAATGACTCTAGCTGAAAACACAGCTGATCACATACACACAAAAATTGTTTCTACCTATGTCCGTTATAGATTTTGAAACCACTCAACCTATCTCAATGAAATTTTGTGTATGTGTGTGGTTGGGTACAACTTAGAGGATAGGAGTTTTAGACTCGATAGGTGGCGCTGATTTCGAGATGAGAATCTTATTTTTTCATGAAAATTCAGTCCACACAGAAGGTGGTTTATGGCAAAACGACGTCTGCCCGGGACCACTAGTTTTCAATAAAATTTTTGAACAGCGATATCTCGGAACTAATGCATTCAAAGCAGCGATAGCCTAGTTGGTTGCGGTACGGACTGTTAAGACGAAAGTCGTATGTTCCAAAACGCAAATGGCATACACCTCTGACATTTCTAAAGTTACGTGTGTATTAAATGTAATTATCGCTTGCTTTAACGGTGAAGGAAAACACAAGGAAACCTGTATACCTGAGAATTCTCATACGAATTTCCAAGGTATGTGAAGTCTACCAACCCGCATTGCGCCAACAAGGTGGACTAAGGCCTAACCCCTCTTATTAGTAGAGGAGGCCCGTAGCCAGTAGGAGTAGTATTAAAATGCATTCAAAATATATAAGTACGAAAGTTGCTTAAAATCATGGGTACATTTATGTCCCTTCGGCTTAGTACTTCCCTTTCTAAGCTTATGTAGTTAACACCAACAAACTTTAATATGTACGTTGTGTTTAGATTTTATGCCTTTAGTCTTATGAAACCCGGTTTAAGGTGCGTTTTATTACTGACTTTAGCCGTTATTATGTCCAACGTTAAGACAAAGTCCATTTAAGTCTCGTACTGGAGGTAGTTTGAGATAAAGCTATTGCTTGCAATAAGATCGTGAAGTAAATTGTAGTCAAATATTTTTCATAATTGTTTCTTATGTTTATGTAAATATTACACAGTAAAATATTTAAAGAAGGCTTAAGAAGAGTAGTCCTTAAACGGTAGGTAGCAGCTCTGCTGTGCCCTGGCATTGCCGAAGTCTGGGTGGCGGTGACTACTTAACATCAGGTGGCTCGTCTGCTCGTCTGCCAATTCAGGCATTTAAAAAAAAAGCTTCGAATTTCGGTGGAAAAGGCCGCTCAATGCTCTAAAAATCTGTCTACATCGTGAATCCAGCATTCAATAATACTTCAATTCACAAGTCTGCTGTTACGACTGAAAATGAGGGTCATTCATAATTGGTGCATTACGAAAATATGAGCCCAAAAATTCTGAATTAAAAACGCCTTTAAGCTATCCCTAAACTCCCTGAATTTAAGTAAATCTTTAAGAGCGCTGTTTATTCACGCAGAAACTCCCGGCGTTTACTATTTAATAAATATAATTATAATTTTTCAACATTTTTACATTATCCTCTTAGCTTTTTATCGCTAAGCCTCATAATTTATGTAAACATTACTCAAGCACGGCCAGAGGAGTAAGGTCTCTCGGTTTCCTCATTAAATGAACAGTGTGAATGAGGTAAAAGGCCTCGGAGGGGTGAAGCAAGATTGGTTGCTACAAGCGCGCTAGACACATCAATTATACGTTGGTTTTGTTCTGGAAGCTGTGCGGCGAGAACGTTTTCTTCCGTGAAATTATATTTTATTCAATTCTTTTTAATGTTTAGTTTTAATTTCAGGTAAATATAAATATATTATTAAAATACTAATACGAATCAGAAACGAACTAGTTGGATTTACTCTTGCTATTTTATAAATAGTTAACGATCACTATGGAATGAAGCACGTATTCAAAGTTCTGAACAGTGTTCTAATGATTAAAGATATGCATGGCTTGGCATCAGTCAAACAGCTTATCTCAACATTCAATAATACATTGCCCCGGTTCAACTCTAATTAATCCCTGAAGTCCATACATTAAAATGGTGAGTTCTTCAGTCTATTTTAAAATTGCGTCTTCCTACTACTGTTTAATGAAAATTGGGATAGTAACATGAACTAGAGTTAAGCTTAGATCGAAGAAAAAAGTTGTTACTGTTTAGTTAACAGAAGAATAAGTCTCAAAAATAAAGAATCTAGCAATCGATATTAAGGACATAAATACACCCGTGTCTAAAGAAGCGTTCCTCTGGGAAATAGTGTATGAGAATATAGCTGCAGGAGATTGCGTTGTTTCCACTTAATTCTACGTCGGTGTAAACGAGGTCTTTATGTATGAGGCTGTTGGAAACTGTATAAGGATCGATGCTATCTGCACATGCATATACATCGTCCAGTTTGATGTATAGAGTGTTGAGTTAAAGGGTAAACGGTAACGATTATTGTTCTTGGATTTAAGCGATCTTTATTTCTGTTTCAATACTGAAAATCTCCAGCGCTTGTTGCGGCCTTCTGACTACTCTGACATTAGACCGTCGACCGCTTCTTCACCTCCCCCCAGGCGTAGTGTAAAGAACCTACACAACAGGCCGGGGTGATTTTTTTCAGTAGCGAGCGCTAGATTGTCTCTCGCTACTTCTCACTCAAACTGAACTGATAATGAAGTCTACGAACCTGCATTAGATCATGGTTGCGAAACCTAAACTCTATGATAGTATGTTTGTGCCCAGCAATGGAACATTATAATCCAGGGCTTATATAACCTTGAAAAGTTTTCAAAATCCGGTCAATTATAACCACACAATACTTAACAGCACTGGTAAGGATAACGCCATCGTTTTTTGAAATATGAAAAATACAGATTGGCGCTTTATAAAGCGCAAGTCCGGCCCCACGTGGTGTAATGTTCTCATCTCTGGGCAGGAGCCCTGAAATACTTGCTAGACCCACTTGACTTCTTACAGAGGCGGGCCGTTCGAATTGTCGGGGATCTTGATATCACGGATAGCCTGGAACCGTTAGGGCTGCGGAGAGACTTCGGGTCTCTCTGCTTGTTCTATCGGTTGTTCCACGGGGAGTGCTCCGAGGAACTGTTTAAAATAGTCCCATCATCACCTTTTTACCCGACGCCGTAACAGAGTTCATCCATACCACCTGGAAACGATTCCGTCTAGCACGGTTCGTTTCCAGCGTTGATTTTTACCACGTACTTCCAAGCTCTGGAATGAACTCTCTGCGGCGGTGTTCCCTGAGCGCTATGACATGTCCTTCTTTAAACGAGGATTAAGAAAAGTAGTCCTTAAACGGTAGACAGCGGCTCTGCTGTGCCCTGGCATTGCAGAAGTCTATGGGCGGTGGTGACTACTTACCATCAGGTGGCCCGTGTGCTCGTCTGCCTATTCAGGCATTAAAAAAAAATACAAATTAAATTATAAAACTAACAACCCTACCAACCAAACCAAACTTAAGTTAAATTTACCTTATCGCATTATACAGACGTGGCTGGCACTCCACTAACATGCCTTGGATCAGCGTGATAAATGATCGAAGTCGACTCGGTCCCAGATAGAGGAGGTCTTGTTCTACATCAACAAAGCTATAGAAAAACACTGAAAAAGTCACATTAAGAAAAATAAAATTACGGTTATTGATCATCACGTATAACAACAGTAAATAGTGTTAGGAACATCAACAAAACTATGCAAGATGGATATTTAAAAGGCACAAATACAATGTTTATAATTTTATTGATTGACTTACACAACACTTTTACACATCTCAGTGCTTAATATTAACACAAACGCATGTCAGGATTCACTTAAGGCTTCTCTTTATAATTAATCTACTAGCATTACCCTCTAAGCTGAACAACGCGGCCATTGAACTGTTTACACTTACTACCCCGCGAACGAACCACGAATATCCTGATTATCACCTAGTCTACTTCGCAAAACAACTGAACTGAACTGAACACCGGAGCGCGGAAGACACACCGTTTTATATTAAACATTTACTACTCCCACTTAGGTTGTCATTATTAACTACCCCCAACTAGTCTCCTAAATACCTCCGTTATACCTTCGGTATTACTAATAATAGGAAATACCCTAATAATAGTAGAACGTAGCAAAAACACAACACAATCAAAGGTTGTATCATGAGTTAAAGAAATGATTTTGGTTGTATAAAATTAATAAAACAACCCACGTTTATAACTTTTAAATTAATTCTTCAGGAAGAAAAATAATTACACTAGAGTTAAAATGCGTTTAGCATAAACTCAAAGTATGTGTATTACACTTGATATTGTAATTTAAGCGGCTCATTACACAGTGCATCACACAAAAGCCAGTAATTGGAGTTTTCAAGCATGAGTCGCTAAATCTCGCCTCGAAGTTACGAGCTCAGTATAATGTATGCAAATCGTCAAAAATATGCTGAGTAAATGCTTACTCAGTAAAGTCACTTATTTAGGATTCTGTTGTTTTTATCAAATACTACATGAATGTTTCAATGAAACTTAGTTACCGACGCCCTTGAAATAAGCAAACATTTGGAGACAACATTAGATTTTAGAAAAATTGAATTAAATTCCCCGAACGCAGTTTCGAGTTACGAAGCTGTGCCAGCTTATTTTACGAAAGAAGAATACTTGCTACCGTTGCTCAAATGGGTACATGCAATTTACTTTTACTGGCACGTTCATTCTCCTGTTGTGAATTATTTATCTTTTTATGTGAATCTTTTTTCACTTCTTTGGGTATTAGTATCAGTGACATGCAAGAAAGACAGTAATCAGCATCTGATAGAAGACCGATCCAGTGTAAAATTTTGGCTAACTTATTGAACCGACTTGATTGAAGTATGTCTGTCTCACAGAAAACCGACGTAAAATGATAGTTATTCTGCTGATTTTCATATTCAGCGAGGAAAGCCATATAAATCCACACAACCCTAAAACTCATACCTTTAAAGATAGGCATAGTACCCGTAAGTTTACGTGCATTGTGGATCGTGTACATGGATGATGGTACTCACTTACACCTTCCTATGATCCTGGGTCCTTAGGTGTAGTGTGAAGAAGCTAAACAGCAGGCCGGCATGATTGTGTTGAGTAGCGAGGGATAGACTATATCTCGCTACTTGATACTCTATCTGGACGGCACTGCGCTTACCATCAGGTGCAATGTAGTCACTTTGCCGTGCCAGAATAAAAAAAAAGTGACCTAAATGCTCGGGTGTTTCTTCTGACATAAAACTGTATTAAACTTACGCATTTAGTGATGCCCGACATGAATAAATTCAAATCTAATTATGCGGTTCAGAAAGGTGAGTTATTTAGAATTGTAACTTTAAAGACAATATTCTGACTCAATACTAGAGCGAACCTATATCGTAGGTTGCAATGAAACAAACTTTACGGATTCTATCGCGATTTATTAAACTTTTTTATCCCGACGTTTCGAAAGCTTTACAGCCTTCATGGTCACGGGGCGGACTGAGTTGTATGTCGTGACGCAAGTATAGTGCAATGTTTCTGCCCTCCATATAGTTGTTTTTTTTTATTGTAGTCTATCTACGCAGAAGGATCTCACAGTGTCTTAATAGACAGAATCCGTAAAATTTGTTTCATTTTAGTGTATAATATTCGCGTAAACATAAGAAACCGTTAAGTAAAAAAACCTTTTGAAAATAGCTTTGAAATTAAATATCTTCATAATATTAGGGTATTTCCTATTATTAGAAATAACGGAAGTATTTAGGAGACTAGTTGGGGGTAGTTAATAATGACAACCAAAGTGGGAGTAGTAAATATTTAATATAAAACGGTGTGCCTTCCGCGCTCAGGTGTTCAGTTCAATTCAGTTGTTTTGTGAAGTAGACTAGGTGATAGCCAAGATATTCGTGGTTCGTTCGCGGGGTAATAAGTGTATCAATGTGTAAACAGTTCAATGGTCGCGTAGTTCAGTTTAGAGGTAATGCTGGTAGATTAATTACAAAGAGAAGCCTTAAGTGAATCCTGACATGCGTGTGTGTTAATATTAAGCACTGAGATGTGTAACAGTGTGTTATAAATCAATCAATAAAATTATAAACATTGTATTTGTGTCTTTTGAATGTCCATCTTGCATAGTTTCGTTGATGTTTCTAACAATAAATAGATAAAGTCAAGGGAACAAATAGAATTTCATCTCCCAATTGGCTGACAAACTCAACCCCTAATCGATTTTAAAACGGTTTTTTTTATTTTATTTATTGCATATCGTAGGTATCAAGAACCACGAAAGATTTTTATAACCACAAACATTTGTCACAGTGTGGGGATCAAACCCGCAGCCTCTCGTTTAACAGAATCTCCGTGGCACCCGCTGTGCCACAGATGCGTTCAATATAGAACCTCTTTGTATATAAAGAAATATAACAACACGCTGAATAACACTCGTACATAGATTTTTTTACGTTTTCGGACAAACAAGATGGATCCAGAAGTGATTTGAATAAATCTCAGTGGATACTCAATCTGTAAAGGCGAAGATTGGCGGACCTGTCTGTATTGCTAGGAAACACCTCTTTACAAAGTAAACTATTGAGATGGACTTGGGAAGTAGATTCTTTTTATATTTACAAGCGTTTAGAGGTCTTAAAGGTTTACCTTGTTTCAAAGCCGAAGTAGATTTATAACTACTTAGAAATGTACTGTAAAACTACACTAACTAAAATATATCTGTGAAATCTGTTAAAATTCAGTTCGATATAATTAAGAGCAAAAGTGATACAAAAATTTGCAAAAGATCGGTAGAGCTGTAGTAACTTGTATAAGGCAAGGTTTTGAACAAAATCTAAGCGAAATAAATTATTGAAATATAAAAGTTAAATCTACCTTAACACGGCTTCCGAGCGAGTTTCATTTAATATTTTATGGAACACGATTGGTTATTGACTTTTATAATAACAAGACATTATTATATATTCATTATGGTTTTAAAACAGGATATCATTAGAGTTAAAATATTTATACATTTTCGTTCTTATGTCATGATTGCTTCTTAAGAAGGATTTCATTTAAATAATACACTATTGAGTATCAAGTATTTCGCATTAGCTTGATACATTTATAAACTGTATCCATTTTTGACGCAGTTATAATTTCTAAGATTATTTCTATTTAATCAAAGTGTACCAATGTAGTGTATCCGACACAAGTAAACCTTTTCATAGTCTTATATATTATAACTTCATTGTATTTTCCATTATAAACATTAATAACATTAAAAATTGCCCACAGGCGGCGTCACATTTATCAACCCATACGAGAGCGACCGGACTGATCTCAATCAAGTATGGGTAGAAATACCATCATCCCTGGTTGCTTTGGGCGGCGACGTACACGTCAGAGTCCATGGGGTTCTGGGCACCGGTCTTCGAGTCCGTCTCGCCCGAGAAGACGACGAAGGCCGGACGTTACTGGCAACTATGCCTCTAGCATTGGACGCTGAACGACGCATGACCATACCGTGCGGATATTTCTCAAGAGGAGGCATTTATTACTTGGAACTAATAGCTGACAAAGAAAATTTTATAAGCGAGGACTACAATTCAGAAAATTTTACTAACAACGTGCTAGATGATGCTGAATATAACAGACGTCAAGTGAATATTTTTGAAAAGAGAAATGCAGATGTAAATAATGTAAATAGTGATACAACTTCTGGTGTAAGTATGGAGACTAAGGACGTCAAAGAAATGTTTTCTAAAAGAAGTATTAATACAGAAATGACTGACTTTAATAATAAAACGCCAATAATACACGATGTAGTTGGTACTAAACTTAGTGATTTAAATAACAATAATACCAAAAATGACGAAATCCTTTTCATTTCTGAGATGCATGGGAATAAAGTAAAACGAGATCTAGATAATGAAGGAAGTGTGATGGAAACTGGAGACAGTATTATCAAATCTTGGCACTTCGACGTGTTATGGCCGACAGCAACCCTAGATGTGACCCCAGAACACATTCAAACGTATCCTGAAAGACAAGTGATGGCCATAATAGAATTCCCGAGGGTTGTGTGCACACCCATCGAATCTAGTGCAGATTTCTTCCTGGAGTTGCTATATTGTGGTCATTCAAGTGGAGGCGCAGTCCTTTGTGATGGAAAAAACAGTAGTTCACATACTCATGCGCTGTATTCAGAGGAGGTAACAGAATTTTGTATTCACTTACAGATTAGTTATAATATGTCATTGATAATAACTGCTGCAATGGTTGGTGTCTAGAACAGATTTATATTTTTTTTTATCTAAACATAGGTTTACTAATATTCTTGAAAGTTCTTTGGAGTTTTTATTGTGTGGGTTTCAATCCTTTTCTAGTGCCTAAACTTTAATGTCATTGACCAAGCATTTTCTTTTGAAATGCTGGTATTTTCGGACTCGATTTGTGTTATATTTAAATTTTGTCCTTTGTATGTAAATGCATTGTATGGAGCGAATTGTAATATAATAATAAATAACACAATTGTTATTTGAATTAAATTAATTTTACTAACAGTAATTTATCCAAGAATTAAAATTTTAGATTTTAAATTAAGTTCTTAATGGTTTCTTATGTTTACGCGAATATTGTAAAATTATTAAGTTCTATCTTTTTAGATGCATGGGTTCCCGGGTCGTAGAACTATGACTCTACGATGCGAATTCTTTGGACAGGCCGGAGACTATGCGTTGACACTTCGCCCAGCAGCTGCAGCTGGACCTCAGGACTCTGCAACGGCTTTTATCAGGGTTTGTAGTTTTAAGATTTGATAAATTTATGGTTGTTAATTTTGACTTATTTATTTAAGATAAAAAACATTTATACAATATATAATACAATGATAATATAGATATACAAGAGAAAATAATGCATAACTTACTACCTTCTCCAGTATATATATGAATATAGTATCAGGGTCAGATGAAACTAAGGATGCAAAAATTTAATTATGTATAAAACTTAGTTCAGATTCTAGGTGCTTTGTAGTTCTATCTATGTTAATCAGTATGCTTACAAAACTTTTATCTCTTTCCTTACATCCAATATGTTAAAAATATACAAAACATTAATTAGATAAAGGCAATACCGATTTATGTTAAAACTTCTCATGTGCACCTTCACTACCACCTTCAAAGTTCTAACTTGGTTTTATGACGGTTATCTTTAGCAGTCTGTGCCACATAATCCTTCAAACAACAGAAGGATATGAGTGTGTACTTATATTTAATATTCAAACTGGTATTACTTCGCACATAGTTTTATCCGCCGACTCTTACGCGGGCGGCAGCGGTTGATAAATAAAAAAAAGTATTATATCTGTTGTGGTTACAACCACTGTCTCTATTACCACTCTTCTCTTGTTCCATTTTTTTTTATAGGGAAAGATGTTATAACCGCATCAATATCTATATACACTCTCGCCTATAACCCCGGAAGGGGTAGACAGAGGTGTAACTAGTACACCCACTTTTCGCCGAATTTCGGTCCCATAATGTGATAGGGGGCTAGCCTATCGCCATCTTCTTCTTCAGCCTATATATCCACCCAATGCTGAGTGTAGGCCTCTTGCATTGCACGCCATTTAGTTCTATCTAGGGCAGACCTCATCCAGCTTCTTCCCGCCACGTGGACTAGGTCGTCGGTCCACCTCATCAAAGGCCTGCCCCGGTTTCTATGACCAGTTCTTGGTCTCCATTCCAGTACAGTTTTGCACCATCTGCCATCATTCCTGCGGCATATGTGGCCAGCCCACTTCCATTTCCGTCGAACTACAATAGTAACAATGTCGGTAAGTCCGGTTCGTCTCCGTATTTCGGTGTTACGAATTTTGTCTCGGAGAGAAATGCCTAACATTGTTCGCTCCATGGCTCTTTGGGTGACTTGCAGTTTGTGGATAAGACGTTGTGTGAGCGTCCAAGTCTCGGCCCCATATACCAGCACGGGGTGGACACATTGGTCGAAAGCTCTGCGCTTAAGGTTTTAAGGTAGGTCCCATGAACACGTCGGATAGCTTACCGAACGCACTCCATCCTAACCGAATACGGCGTTGGATTTCTTTCTCCTGGGCGTTCTTCTCCAAGCTCACTATTTGTCCCAGGTAGACATGACTCCTCTACTGCTTCTAAAGCGTGACCGTGTACAGTAATGTGGTTGGCATCGGTGTTGTTGCACATAATCTTAGTTTTGCTCATATTCATTTTTAAACCCACCATTACAGACACGTCGTAGAGCTCTTCGGTCATGGCTTTAAGGTCTTCCAGGTTTTCGGCAAAGAGTACGATATCATCTGCGAATAGTAGGTGAGTCAGGTAATGCCCATTGATGTTGATGCCTCTATTTGTCCAGTCGAGAAGCTTAAATATGTCCTCTAAGCATGTGGTAAATAGTTTGGGCGAAATTGTATCTCCCTGTCTCACTCCCTTTTTCACAGGTATCGGGTTTGTCAGCTCGTGCAACTTAATTTGTAGCGTAGCCTTGTTGTAGATGGCTTTGATGGCCTCTATGTATCTTGAATCCACTTGGCATCTTTGTAGAGAGTGTACTACAGCCCAATGTTCCACCGTATCAAACGCCTTTTCGTAGTCTATAAAGGCTACTACTAGGGGCTTATTGTATTCAGTACACTTTTCTATCACTTGCCGCACGGTGTGTATATGATCGATAGTTGAGAAGCCGCATCTAAAACCTGCCTGTTCTACGGGCTGGGCGGAATCTAATTTGTTGGTCAGTCTAAGAGTAATCACCTTGGTAAATAATTTGTATACGTGACTGAGTAATGAGATGGGTCTGTAATTCGAAAGCTCGGTGGTATCGCCTTTCCTATGTAGTAGAATGACAATTGCATTCCTCCAGGTGTCTGGCGTGACCCCCTCAAATAGAACCTTATTAAATAAAAGTTGCAGTTGCTTCAGCACAGGCCTACCTCCACGCTGCAGACTTTCATAGGTGATACGATCTTCACCAGGTGACTTCCCAGATTTCATAAGCTTAAGTGCACGCTTGATTTCATATAGGCTAATCTCTGGCAGATCTTCAGTGAGGTGCTTAGCCAGTGGTGCTCTATGGTCTTTAAGCCTTGTATGCTGTTGTTGAGACTTGTACAACTTGGAGTAATAGTTTTGAACAACTTCCAATATTTTTTCTCGGTCTGTTGTTAGGACTCCTTCTTCTGTTTTAAGCCTATGAATCTGCTGATTCCCTCTTTTCAGCTGCTTCCTAAATACTTTAGGCCCTTTGTGTTTTTCTATGGTATCGAGAATTATTTTGTGTTTTCTTTGTCTAAGTATTTTCCGAAGCAGGTGTCTAATTTTGGTGTTTATTTTGTTGGTGTTCTTGCTATCTGGCCCCGCCAGAGTTTTTCTGCGTTCTTCCAATACTTGACTGAGCTCTTGAGATACTAGGCTTGGGACATAGGTATTCTTTGGTCTTAATTCCTTTACAGTTTCATGGATAGCTTTAACTAATTGGTCATTTATAGCCTGTACATCCCAGTTCTCTTCCGCTGAAAGTTTCTGAGCTATTGCTTCCTGGTATAATTCTTTTTGCAGCTCGGTGTATTTGTTGACATCAGGTTGTCGCATAGTTTCGACCAGTTTTCGCCTTTCGAGTCTTAGGTTGATGGCCAATCTGGCTCGCAAGATTCGATGGTCACTTCCTGCACTCACTGCGTTGATGACGTCTACATCTTCGACTATATACCGTTTAGAACTCAGGATGTAATCTATCTGATTTTTCGTCTTTCCATCTGGGCTTCTCCAAGTCCAAAGCCTCTGTTGTTTCTTGTGGAGAAACGTATTCATAGCATATAAATTGTGTTGTTCAAGGTAATTAGCTAATGCATCTCCACTTGAGTTTCTCTCACCTAACCCAAACTTGCCCACATAATCCTCGCTTTCTTGGTGCCTACCTAATTTGGCGTTAAAATCTCCTAGCACGATGGTATAAAAACACGGATTCGAGGTTAAAGCGCTGCTGATATCTTCGTAGAATTGAGCCAATTCTTCGTCTGAGTGCGAGGAAGTTGGGGCGTAGACTTGAATCACTTTAAGGGTGTAGCGCCTATTCAAGTCAAATATAGCGTATATGACCCTTGGTGATACTGCACTGATATTTCGCCATTGAGGTGTTTATGACAAAACCAACTCCTCCTTGCGATTTATCCTCGTAGCCTTTGAAGTAGAACAGCTGGCCAGATGTTAATTTAATTAGATTTTCACCTCTTCGCCTTACCTCACTCAGACCAATGATGTCCCATTTAATTTTATTGAGTACTTCGGATTCCAATTCCTGGTAGCGTTCCTCTGTCAGTAGGGTTCTTACATTATACGTAGCCAAGTAGATGTGCTGGCAGCCGTATCCGTTCTCCCAGGGATTCTTCGCACCCTCTGTCCTGCCGGTTCCTCGACCGCTGCCGTAGCCGAGCCTAGCAGGACCGCTGGGAACTGAGGGCCTTTCTTTATTCTGGCTGTGCATTAAGGTAGTTGGCCTTAAAACGCCACGCTGGCCGTTGCGGGTTGGCGAGTCTACTCTTTTTGAGATTATTTCTCTCTCACGGCTTGTAGTAGCCGGCCTCGGTGTGAGCCGAGGGGGTCAGGTTAGTTACCGCCGCCTGATGTTCGGCGTTGCTGCTCGTTTAGCACCACCCGGAGGGCACGTGTAGGGTAACGAGGGTAATACCTACGGACGCGAGCAGCGGCCACCCTCCTATCGCCATACCGGGCACAATTCCTCCGGGCTGATACGGAGTATTTCTAAATAGAAAATCCCAATAACACTTTACCCAATCCGGGGATCGAACCCGAGACCTCAGCACAGCAGCATAAAAATATGTTTCATTAAAACACTTTTATTCCATCCACAGGCGGACTGGTCAGATCAATTTGTGCTTAACGTCCACGGAGGATCTGTATTCCCGTGCGGGGAGGGAGTTCGAGTCCTGTTCCAGTACCCAGAGTGCGCGATAGAAGGCGTTGATCGAGTGAGGGTGTTCGGAAGAGATGCAGACAAATTAAGATACGTTGTGGAAAGACGTGTACGAAGGTAAGTTTTAATTTCCATGCACAATTACCCAAAAAAAAAAAATTATATCGATAGTAAAATCCAAACCCAGCTACAGTAATAGCAAATTACCCGGTTGATCGATGCCTCATGAAATTAAACATCTTAATTTTAAAATTCTCGTATCACGAGGCTCTGCGATGAACTCTAAAACCACTGAACCGATTTCAATGTAATTTTGTGTATGGTTGGGACCAATTTCAAAAATAGGATAGTTTTAGATACGGAATATGGCACTGTTGTCTGTTTTTATTTTTTTCTACGAAAATTCAGTCTACAAAGAGTGCTTTGGGGCAGGACAATCGGGGCTAGTTCGTATATATTAAGTACATTCTTTTAAATGTTCAATAACATTTATAGAGTTCGTAAAAAGTTTTCAATACTGCATATACATTAATATCTGGGTTAGAGTACCGTTGTATCTTACAAGATACAAACATTCTATTACTTATCTTTTCTTTTCTTATCTTTCCGTGGTCTTGACTACAATAATAATATTTGAATTTATCTCTAGCTTTTTAAAAACTGTCGGTTTACAAGAGGTAAATAATGATGCTCATCTATCATCATATGCATTATGCACCTGATGATAATTTATCACTTTATAATGAACGTAGAGTATACATTTATTTAAACCGCAAATTAGAACCGTAGACCGCACGATGGCGAGTTGTGCTAATTAAAACAGGCCTGGTTGAGGAATTTTTCATTAATACTCCTGCGGTTTTCGATCTGCAGTGGTCTTGCGGTTTGTTCTTTGTTGTTATTGATCTTTAATCAAAATGTTGGTTTAATTGTTTCTTCATCATCACTAGTATTAATTATATCCTGGCACGGCATAGTCACTATACTGCATCTGATGGGACGTGCAGTGCAATCGTAGTATATAGTCCTTTAACTAGAGACGATGCATCCTTCATCGTCGTCAGAAAATCTTATTAGCTAAACAGTCTTTAAAACTACCGTCATTTTGAGTTGCTCTATGAGAAGAAAACATGGTCCAAACTAGAAAAACGTTTTAGTAAAATGGTGGAGAACGAAATCAGTTTGTCTACTTAGTTCTTCGAATTTAAGCACTGAATTTTGTTGTGGTTTTCGATCATTTGGTGATTTTTTTTCCGAAATGTTTATAATGTAGGTACGACAGATTTTAACTCAATTAATAAATAGTAGATATTTTGTCATTAAATCGTTAAAAAGATACAAACTTTTAGGGTTGAATATTTTTTATCATGGCTAGACAAAGTAACCAAACTGCACCTGATGGTAAGCGCAGTGTCATCCAGTTAGAGTACCAAGTAGCGAGATACACTCTATCCCTCTGCCGTGTAGCTTCTTCATGCTACGCCATGGGGCAAAGAAGTGAAGAAGCGGTCGAGGGTCTAGTGTCAGAGTATTCAGAAGGCCGCAACACGGCCAAATGTACGGTGTTCGCTATCCGGGCGGATATGAATATCCTACCACCAGCATATGCTTCGATGCTTAACCTTATGTGATTACTACATTATTTACTGATGATTTGTCTATGTTTGAATACAGAGGCCAGCATACGGCTTCGTTCGACTGCCGGTTGTTCAGCGAGCGGTATCCAGAGTACTGCTTCGTGTATGTATCGCAGGCAGTTACTGGAGCTGTGGCTGATGTCAGGATGGACTGCCTTCCGACCTTACCATTATCAGGTACTGATGATCTGAAAGCTGTTATAACATTTTATATTCTATGCCTAAAGCAATTAATATTGTTTAATAATACATCTAATATAATCTCTGAATTAAAATCGGTGACCTGACTGAAGGGTGGGGGCCTAATAACTAGAAATCTAAATAGAATTTTCATTGGGTTGTTCTTGCATTTCGATTTTCTTTATGAAAATGAAAGACTAATTTCTACTAGTGAATAAATATTTTGTTAATGTATATATTATGTTGTCCATGTGGACAAGTACCTTTAGCCATCCCATGTTGTTAATCTCCGGTTTGCATTGATTGATGTCTTTATTGTGTCCTAATGAGCGTCATCTGACCTTCCAGACGTGGTGCACCTTTAACATCAAAATTTCCGGATCAAAATTTAGCAAACCAGTTTTGCCACCGGGGTTCTATCATTATATTTTCTCCATATACATCGGATATTTTTTTCTTGCTTGAACGGCATTTTACCTTTTCCATATTAATAAAACTGAGATATCGACCGTATTCTGCCAATACCTTCTAACTAACAATTTTACCAAAATCTTATTTTTTGTGCTATCTGTTAGCTTATATCGTAATCTTACATGTGACAACTTGTCGTAACTGACAAAACACACTAAACGTACAAAAAACCGCTATAGAAATACCTTCTATCTACGACGACAAAATTTTGGGCCGCAATACCTCCTATCTACAGTTTGAAGTGTGATTTTGAATCAAGTAACGTGTTTTTTAGTATCCTCTTCAATAAGCGTAAGTATTTTATTTGTTTTTCTGTACATTAAGTTGAAATCTTATTTTGTACCTAATGATTATTAATAACACTTTCATTATTGCATATTTATTTGTGTTATATTAGTTTTATTCGTTACTAAAACTTAATTTTCCTGTTGCGATGTCACTTACGAGTTATTTACATTACATTGTTTTGTAAATTTTTGCAGATAGGAGTTATTGGTTCAAATGATGTACGTACTAATCTTCATTTTTTTGGTCTTTTTGTAGGAAAATGCGTAGAAGTCGAATAGATAGAATCATGCAATTGTGCCAAAGAGAAAATTGACTTGGTGAAAATGAAAATAATTATGAAAGAGTACCAAAAAATATGTCCACAAATAATTTTTACATCATCACGAAACGAAACGGCATAATCAACATTAGAGTCTTCATCAACGTCGGATGATTCAGATGCTAGTAGCTCTTATTTAACTGATTCAGGGTCTTCTTAGACGGGCAGGAACGTTTCAGTACTCACTGACTGTAACTGATGATGATGGAAACTCTAATGTGAAAATTATATGTAAAAATATGTTTTTAAATACTTTGTGCATCGGTGCATTTTCTGTTTGAGCGTGGGTAAAATCTAGCAAGCATGGAATGCAAGAATCAGAAGATAATGTGATATTATCTCGAACGCGGAATATTGATACTACAAAAATTTTACGAATAGCAAAGATGCACGAATTTTTCGATTCTTTGCCCAAAATGCCTTCGCATTATAATAGAATGAATACCAACAAACTGTTTTTAGAGCCAGTATACAGATCAATATCGGATTTATATCAAGTTTATAAAAAATATTGTTGTGAACTTGATGCACTTCCATTTTCCCTACAAGTATTTACCACTATGTTTAAAGAGAAATATCTGTCTATACATAAACTAAAAAAAAGACATGTGGGACACATGTGAGGGCTACAAAACGGGTAACATTAGCGAAGAAGCGTATAATGCACATATTAGAAGAAAGGAAAAAGCTAGAGATGAAAAGATCAAAGACAAAAAGACGCAGAAAATGGGAAATGTATAGTTTTGAATGCAGATCTACAAGCGGTCAAAGTGTGTCCATACGTAACGTACGTTTCTCCCATCCCCGTTCTTCAGGGTGTTCCACTCGCAATGCGGAATGACCTTAGTGTCCTAGGTATGAATATCCGCTGCGACCTTAATCCAAGGAGTCACATCGAAGGCGTTATATCCGCCACTTCCCGCAGGGTCGGAATCCTGAACAAGGTGCGGCGGTTTTTCACGCCCGGTCAGCTCTACCGCTTATATAAAGCGCGGGTGCGGGCGGGAATTGAATACTGCTCGCACCTCTGGGATGGTTCCGCAAGGTACCTTCTCAATGCCTTGGATGGGTTGCAGCGGCGGGCCATCCGCATTGTGAATGATGCAGAGTACGTGAGTAACAGCCTGGAGCCGCTACAGCTGCGTAGGGATATTTCCTCGCTTAGCGTGTTCTACCGTCTGTATCATGTCGAATGCTCTGAAGAATTGTTTGATCTTATCCCATTCTCTCCCTTCCATACCAGAACCACGCGTACTGGCTTGCGGAGCCACAGCTTCGTGGTGTCTACCCCGGCTCGAACCAAGAGGTTGGCAAATTCGTATTTTTGCCGCACCATCAAACTGTGGAACAGTTTGCCAGGTACCGTGTTCCCTCCTTCCTATGATCCTGGGTCCTTTAGGCGTAATGTGAAGAAGCTAAACAGCAGGCCGGCATGATTGTGTTGAGTAGCGGGGAATAGACTGTCTCTCGCTACTTGATACTCTATCTGGACGGCACTGAGCTTACCATCAGTTTGGTCACTTTGCCGCGCCAGAATAAATAAAATAAAAGCTAGTGCAATTTCCTAGAAAACAAAGCTGGCTCTGCATAATTACTCAGTGTACAATTTGACCAATCATCACGTCACCTGCTACTGGTTCTCTGAGGTTGATGCTGATCTTACAGCATCAACCATTGAGACCAAAATATTTATCAGTGAAAATAAAATTTGTATAGTTCTTATTTATATTTTTCTAATAAAAAAATATTAAAAATGTGCTATTTTCTTTCATTTAAAGGAACTAACATCAAGAAGAAACAACACCTAACTAATTTTTTTTACCAATTTTTTTTGTGGAAATACCTTCTAACTTACCCAGAGCCCTAAATGAATATTATTTGAATAATACCTAATTAGAAATAAAAAGCTTTCATAAAATTAATAAACTTGACTTTTTGGATCACAAATATTAACTGTATTTTTATAAATATTCGGTTTTTATGCTCTCCTGTAAACTTAATCTCTAAGCACTTAGGAGGTATTGGCAGCTTACGGTCGATATGCCGAAAATGTTGCTTTTCACTAAAATATACATAAATGAAACTCTTTACCTGTTATCTCATATTATGATTTAAGTAAAGCATTGACATTACACTTGTAGGAAGCACATCAATTGGCATAATACACAAGTTGATATTGTAATCAAACACTCTTTGTACCAGATGGTGGAGCCGGCGGATGGGGTCAGTGGTCGCCGTGGTCCGCATGCCCAGCCCCAGCACACTGCTCCACACGCACGCGCAGCAGGCATAGATTCTGCGACTCTCCACCACCCCCTTACGGCGCCAAGTATTGCGAGGTAAGACATGAATTGTAGTTTTACCTTCTTGCCTATGGCGTAGTATGAAGAAGCAGGCCGGCATGATTGTGTTGAGTAGCAAGGGATAGATTGTCTCTCGCTACTCGATACCCTAATCGGACGGCACTGCGCTTAACATCAGGTGCAGTGCCGAGTGAGATTGTGTTGAGTAGCGATAATACTTTTTATAGTATTACTTGTTAAATACAACATTAACTCTGTAATATACACTGTTCATCTATTGGACACGGATCTCCTTTTCTGATAAGAGGGGTTAAGATTTATCTACTACGCTGAGCTAATGCGGGTTTCCGGATTGCAGATAACTTCTAAATCGTTATATCGAATATCGGGTGTGCAACGTTTTTCATCCAGTTTCCTTACAATGTTTTCCTTCTTTAAATCGAATAATAATAATGTATCCCTTAAAAATGTACGACTATACCTACATAACTACCATATATACATAGCTTCACAAAGTCCTACCCTTAGTGATGGTTTGGACGCCGGCCGCGACTTTTTCGTACTCTTCGCTAGGCTACCGCTGCTTAATATTAGTTATCTCATTAAAAAAACTATGTTCAACCAACTACACTAAACGATCAAAATAAGTAACTTCATACAAAATAACTAATAAATATTTGTATGCACGAGCAATTAATGATAAAAAGTTTCGATAAAACTTCAACCTACTTGTTAGTCAGATACCAAACTATATCTATCAAACACAATAACGTTGCGTAGCAACCTTTGTTCTGTTGTGTCAATATTCGCGCAGACTGTCACAACACGCTTTTGTATCTTACGTTTTCTTTTATATTAAAATATGGCACCAAAAAAAGATAAAGGGAAAAATGAAAATGAAGGGCAGAAAGGAGGGGGAGGCGGATTTACAGAAGTTGAAAGAACATTCCTGGAACTCCAATTAACTGATTGCAACAGAAAAATTGCCAGACTGAGATCAGCCGTTGAAGAGTACGAGCTCAGAAATGAAGAACTACAGAAAGCTTATGATAAACTCGACGAGGATAGAGCTGATATTATTGCGTATCTCAAGAAGACACTTAACCTTAAAAGTGAAGAAAACAACGAGTTAAAAGACAAAGTCAAAGGTCTTGAAGAAACAAGAGAGATCGAAACAGCACAATTTAAGGAAACAGTTAACGAACTAGAAAGAAACTTTACCATCATGAAGGATCAGCTCACATCAGAAAATAAATTATTAGCAGGAAAACTTAACACTTTAGAAGAATTCAGAGCCATAAGAGATGATTTAATGCGTAAGTTTGAAAAACAGGAGCAGGCATTTAAAGACCAGGAGATAAAATATAAGAGAGTTATTTATGATGCTGAAAAGAAGTTTGTCATCGGAAAAGACAAGTTGAAAAAGGAAATGGAAGCGAGATTATTACAGTTAGCACAAGATTTTCAAGATGCTACTGAGCTTAGAATTGCAGCGTCTACACACAGAGTTATAAGAGAAAACATTGCTATTAATAATGAACTGGACAACATTTTATCCACACAAGCAAAGTTGGCTGAACAAAACGAAAAAAATAAAGACAGCGAGAGAGCAGCCCGTATAGCTATGGAATTGGCTGAAGAAGAAAGAGACAAAGCTATAAATAAAAATGTTGTTCAATTAAAAGTTATTAATCAGCTTACTACAGCTTTCCAAGAAATGAAGAAGGAAAAAGCTCTGTTTGAAAAAAGAAGTTTTGATATTGATTTATTGCAAGCTAAAATAGAAAAACTTACGACTGATAATGAAAATTTATGTTTGCAAGTACGTATATTAGAACAAAATCTGCATGCTAAGTTTAGCGAACAGAATAAATCAGCTGTTGAAGCATTGAAGGCAGCTAAAGAGGGCGCGAAATTGAAGAAGATATTAAAAGAGGCTGCTTTCGCTATACAAGCTGCGTTAAAACTTGATCAGTGGGCAACATCAGATCCTACGAGAGAGATCATGGACCGACAAGTTTTACTTTCTCGCTTGCTAGATATAATCACTCAGTATCAAGATATAGAGAGAGCGGAGTCTATGGAAACACTCGCTTCGATGGGCAGAGTCTACGAAGAAGGCGATTTAGGTTTTATACCGAAACCTGTTGCTAAGAAATCTACCGTATCCGCTGCTGTGTCTATGATTTCAAGAGAATTTTCTAGAGATGAAAGACATAGTTCCTGTATTGTGTCCGTTTCGACATCCACTCTTGGCAGCATCAAGACTATTCCTAGCGTAAATTTAGTCCCTCTTTCTACTGAACCCTATGTCGCTCCAAAAGAAAGCGTGCAATCATTTGTAACGTCAACAAAGTCTTCCGAGAGTGAAAGTGGAGATGAAGAAGATGAGATGGAAGGCATGACTGACATAGAAAAGCAGCTTGCTGCTAGCAAATTGGAAATTCAAAAGTCTATAATGAAAGACCTAGCATACTCTCAAATGGCACTGCAATCTCAAGCTAAATTTGACGACGAACAAAAGAAGCGAAGTTCGAAATCTGTTGTGATCTTAGAAACATTAGAAGATGAGGGTGTTGACGAAGGAAAAGCGACTGAGGAAATGAAAGAAAAAACTGAAGAGACCGAAGAAGGTGAAGAAACTACTGTTGAAGATGAAGAAGAAAAAGAAGACGAAGCTAAAGTAGGCGACGAGGATAAGACAGGAACAGAAGAATCTAAAGCAGAATAACAATATTTTTGTAGAAGTTTTATGTATTGTATTTTTGGGTAATGAAAATTTGTATTTTTAGATTGAGACATAATGTAACTCGTATTTTGTAACTTATTAAAGATTTTTACATAAATTAGTTTAATTTATTTTATTAACAATTATGTAACAATATAATATTATGTGTTGTTTAACTTGATATTGTTTTTTGCTATGTCACTTTGACATCATTCCGTGGTAACGAAGCATTCGCATTCTTAAGCCTATTCTTTCAACCGTAGTAATTCTTAACGATTGCTTTAATTTATTGTTCATAGTTAAATATAACGTGATTGAATATGTATAATCCCCGATAACTATAATCCTATAATCACACTAAACTGAGATTTGTTATTTAAGTAGAAAAGAGCACAGTTTTTATACCACGATGATGGCAAACAAACTTACGGCCCGCCTGATGTCAAGCGGTTACCGTAGCCTATATACGCTTGCAACACCAGGAGCATCACATGCGCGTTGCTGACCCTATTTACTCCTTTATTTTATATTTGAATCTCACAAATAATAATTGACTACGGATGTAATAACTCGACCTAAGTGTCGATAGAACGTAGCCAACCAATATAGCAATGTGCCACACAAAATATAGAATTTGTTTTTTATTTCTTAGGGTCAGGCAGTGGAACTGGCCGCTTGTGAGTGCAGTGCCCGCCCCTGGGCTGGCGACTCTTCTATGGTAGTTGCAGAGGTCGGCGCCAGGTGTCGGTGTGGGTGTGTCCTGCATCTCGCACCAGCTGCTCGTCTGCTAGCTGGATCTGCGAGAGCATGCCCGTCAAGGTCATTCTGGCTTTTACAGGTAATTTTAAACTATGACTATTGACTTGATTTTGAAAATTGATGATATATTTTTTTAGGGAATAAATACGATCCTGCCCACACACACGCCATTGTAAATCCTGTTTAACCAAATCGACAATGGCATATTTTTTATAAAATCACCGAGATATGAAACTCCTCGAGTCTCTTGACTGCCTCGGTGACGCAGTTGTAATTGCGCATGCATTACGATTGTTGTTCTGAGGTCTCGAGTTCGATCCCCGGGTCGGGTACAGTTATATTAGGTTTTTCTATTTAGAAATACTCAGTAAAAGCCCGGAGTCCTCAATTGTGCCCAGTATGGCGATAGGCTCGCCCCGTTTTTTTTTTAATGCCTGAATAGACAGACGAGCACACGGGCCACCTGATGGTAAGCAGTCACCGCCACCCAAAGAATTCTGCAATGCCAGGGCACAGCAGAGCCGCTGCCTACCGTTTAAGGACTACTCTTCTTAAGCCTCGTTTAAAGAAGGACATGTCATACCGCTCAGGGAATACCGCCGCAGGGAGTTCATTCCAGAGCTTACACGTACGTGGTAAAAATGAACGCTGGAAACGAACCGTGCTAGACGGAATCGTTTCCAGGTGGTATGGATGAACTCTGTCGCGGCGTCGGGTGGTGCGATGATAAAAAGGTGATGATGGGACCATTTTAAACAGTTCCTCGGAGCACTCCCCGTGGAACAACCGATAGAACAAGCAGAGAGACCCGAAGTCTCTCCGCATCCCCAACGGTTCCAGTCTATCCGTGATATCAGGATCCCCGAAAATTCGAACGGCCCGCCTCTGTAAGGAGTTAAGTGGGTCTAGCAAGTATTTCGGGGCTCCTGCCCAGAGATGAGAACAGTACTCCACGTGGGCCCGGACTTGCGCTTCATAAAGCGCCAATCTATGGCCCGACGTGAAATACCGCCTCGCTCTGTTCAGGATCCCCAATTTTTTGCTAGCCAATTTGGCTTTGTCCTCCACTTGACTCCTAAACTGGACCTTCCTCGATATATCGACGCCGAGAATCCCAATACCCTCGGAAACCCGGAGAGTGACTCCTTGAAACTGTGGCGCCATGACAAATGGGTCCTTCTTAGTAGTGAACGCGCAAACTTGTGTCTTCGTGGGGTTGAAGTGAACTAGGTTCCTTTCACCCCATTCAGAGGCCCGCCCCAGAGAACTCTCGATTTCAGACACCAGTTCGGACCATCTTTCTTCCAAAGTGCTTCGAGGGACGCGCTGCAGGCCGTTGTATTGATATACAGTATGAAAAGTGTCGGCGACAACACCGAGCCTTGTGGAACGCCAGCATTAATGGATAGAGCTTCGGAGCAGCAGCCGTCTACGACGACTTTAATGCTCCGACCATCCAAAAAGCTAGCGATCCAGTTGCAGAGTCCCTCGGGGATTCCATATGATGGTAGCTTCGACAGAAGGCCCCCATGCCATACCCGATCGAACGCCTTCGCGATGTCTAGACCGACGGCCATAGCCTCACCCTTGCTCTCTACAGCCTCCGCCCAGCGATGTGTGAGGTAAACAAGAAGATCACCAGCTGAGCGACCGTGTCGTGAAGCTGGGCGTTAATTATTCTTTCCATGACTTTAGAGAGCAAGGATGTGATGGCTATCGATCTATTACACGAAGGGTTCGACCGGTCACCTTTTTTAGGGATCCAACCTTCCACGAAGCAGGAACCCTTTTGGAGTTGTACGAAAGACGGTAAAGGCGCGTGAGAATGGGGGTCAACTCAGGGGCGCACGTCTTAAGAACCACTGCGGGGATGCAGTCCGGCCCACTCGACTTTCGGATGTTAAGGAGCCTGAGCTCCGCCTGGCCGCCTGACCGCACGTTGATTAATGCGGATTTCAGGCAGGGAGAACTCGCACCGCACCTTATCACATTATGGGACTGTAATAAATACGGCGAAAAGTTGGTGTACCTACTGGTTACACCTCTGCCTACTCCTTCGGGGATTACAGGCGTGAGTGTATATGTATGTTGAGTCTCTGGAAACGCTTAATCCCTGGAAATCAAAGGGGTAGGTGCAATGCAACCAGAATAACAACGAATTACCATGCTTATTCTGCCGTATGATGTGATATGATTTTTCAAAACGAAATATCATAAATTGCGATTTAGGATTTGATCTTATTTTTTTTTTCACTAAAACATTTATTACTATTACAAACATTTTAAATCTGGTCCTGCCGTTCTCCAGCGCTTATCAAAAACCAGTATTTCATTTTTATTTATATAGATAAATAGTCTTTCCATTCATACTGATTCAAGATTCGGAGCTAAAACCCCCATTCTCCTTCAAACATTATCCAAAACGTTTATCTGTTATCCAGTGCCATCAAACTTGTCACATGCATTAAACCCCTATTAACTAATAAATAATAGAGACACAACACCATTAGCGGTGGTTACACGCGTCAGACGGTATTTAACTATTCGCGTCCGCAGGAGAAATGAGAGGCAACTAAGTTATTCAACAATCTTGACGTCACTTGTGAGCGTCACACGAAATCACGTGATAAAATTTGGAACAATATTAACCTGGAATTGATACCCAGATTTAGTATTAGCCTAGTTGGAAGTGGTACTGCCCAGATGAAAGTCATAGATCCAAAACCAGCTGAAATAGCATACACCTTTGACTTTTCTAAAGTAACGTGTGTATTAATTATTTATTTTCGGTTTTAACGGTGAAACGGAAACGGTCGAAACATCGTGAGGAAATCTGCATACCTGAGAATTCTTATACGAATTTCAAAGATATGTGAAGTCTATCCATCCGCATCAAGCAAGACAGGTGGATTAAGGCTGTACCCCTCTCATTAGTAGAGGAGGTCTGTGCCACCGCTAAGCGACGCAAAAATTACAACGCGAAGAATCAATTCAAACACCACATAATTTCGCAACTTTTCTTGTCTTTCTTTTCGCATGCTAAAAATTGTTTTAATTCTTTTCGATAGTTAAGTATAAGGTGATTGTGTTACGTTAACAATTACGACATTTGTTTCCGTGCTTCCTTTCCGGGCATTATTTTTAATTTTTTCGTCCTTTAAACCGTTTTAGGACTATTCAGAATACTTACTATATATGTCCAATCATTCTTAGATGATATGCTCATTAACGAACATCATTCAATTTTTATTTTATTATTACTAATATTATGAAAATTATGAGGTATTTTAGCTAAAATGGTGACTACATTAAAATCAAATTTAACACTCTTTAATTTCTGTAAGTGGAATGTCCATTTAGATCTTTTTCTATCCTGGTACGGCAAAGTGACCACACTGCATCTAATGGTAAGCGCAGTGCCGTCCAATTAGAGTATCGAGTAGCGAGAAACAATCTATCCCCCGCTACTCAACACACTCATGCCCGCCTGCTTAGTAGTGAGGAAGCCCTCACACTACGCCATGGGCAAGAAGGTGAAGAAGCGGTCGAGGGTCTAGTGTCAGAGTACTCAAAAGGCCGCAAAACGGCCAAACATCGTACCCTTAACTCTAGACCCCCGACAAAAACCGGATGTACACTGGCTGATCCCGGAACGCGACACACTTGCGTGTGCCTCTGTGGCGGGTTTTACACCCTGTGGACGGTGGTTGCTATCCGGGCGGACATGAATATCCTACCACCAGCAAAAGTTTTACCAGTTCACCAGTTCTATGCGAAATAATGATGGAAGCTGATACTTCAATATTCTTTTTTCCTTTATTCTAAATACAACACCACCCTTTGAAGGGCCCTGATATTTACTCATAGTATGTACTCTCGATTCGGAATTATAATCCTAGTTCCCAAATTGTGTATTCTGTATAAGTTGTGTTAGTTTACTAAGTTTGTTATTGGATTAAAGGAATATCCCGTTCAATTTCCTTCAATGTTCCCTTTAGGGAACAGGGATAAGTTATATTATCATGTGTGTTAACTTAGGGAAAATCCTCTTAAGGATGTTCACGCATTTGTTAATACCTAACGCTTGCATGCATTGAAAAGTTCTTAGTTTTAATGCGCGCATTAAAACTACCCGATGTCCTGTAGTTAATGTAGCGCTGTTAGATGATTTGGTGGTGCTGATATGTCTAATAACCATGTGTGACTAACGCCAAATTAAATTGTGCCTGGTTGCAATAGTTTTGTAAGTATCTCAAATTGTAATATAATTATTTTTTGTAAAACACGCATCATTATTGCATTTTTAAAGTCTGATATGTTGTATTCAAAATTATATTTACAAGAAATGTGTGTGTGTGAAAAAATAAAATAATGTGATATACTAAACTACGTATACATTCTACAAATAAACTAACTATTTCAACGTTCTAAATAAAGAGTTAAAGTAATAGATAAAATCTATCAATCTCTCAGCAGCCATGATGTATTTTAGTTACACAAACTTGCATTGTAGCTTTTAATGAATTATCCGGATTGAAGGATCAAAAAGTTGTATGGTTTAGCCCGTACCTTTTAAAATGTAAGTGAAACACGGTAATTTTCATATAATGTGATAATTAATATATTGTGTTCACTTACGATAAAAATATTACTTTTTAAATAAAAATAAAACCGTCTTCAAAAGAACCCAGGCACAACAAAAAAGCGAAATATAATTGGTTACATTTACATCAATTAATTACATACAATTGAAATCAATTATTTTTGGAGTCGGTGCCGGTGTTGTTTTCTTTACTTTTTAATTAACCGACTTCAAAAAAGGAGGAAGTTAACAATTCGTCGGAATCTTTTTTTATGTATGTTACTCGATTACTCGAAGACGCCTGGACCGATTCGAGAAATTCTTTTTGGTTTAAAAGGGTATACTTCCCAGGTGGTCCCATTGGCAAATCAGGATCTGATGATGGGATCTCAGAAAAATCAAAGAAAAACAAATTTTATAGTGACGCATAATTTGTTTTTTGTTGAAGTCGGTGTACTTTTTATGAATAAAAAACTTTTAGATTCATAAAAACCAAGTATGGATCTATTTTTTTTTGTATGCCTGATTATTCTGTTTTTTCCATGTTTTGGCTGGCACCGACTCCAAATAATTTAACCAATTATTTTTTGCTTTTTAATTGTGTCTGGGTATTTTTGAAGACGGTTTTATTTTTATTTAAAAAGTAATAATTTATTATATGCTTTTTAGTGGTACAAATATAAAATAGGTACGTTGGATACCATACCAAAAAAAACATCACTGAAAAAATTATAGAAAAGCAAAATTCGCAGTTTCGTATATTCGGACAACATATTTTTTCAAGTTATTTTGGTTTTAAAACCAAACTACTCAACCGATTTTGATAAGAATTCTATGGGACCAATCTGGAAGCTTATTCTCTGTAATAAAAGAAGAATTTTCCAAATCGGTCATTAAATGACTGTCTTCTGAGGTAACAAACATTTTAAAAAAAATACACGTCGAATTGAGAACCTCCTCCTTTTATTTGAAGTCGGTTAATAAGCAAGCGATGGCCTAGTTGTTGTGGTACGGACTGTCAAGCCGAAAGTCATATGTTCGCAACCTAAATGGCATACACCTCTACTTTACTAAAAGTTACGTGTGTATTAAATGTTGATTACTTACCGCTTGCTTTAACGTTGATGGAAAACATCGTGAAGAAACCTGCATACCTGAGAATTCTCATAAGAATTTCGAAGGTATACAATTTTTGTTGTCGCGGGGAAAGCGTTTTATTACTACCGCCCGTTCCGGGGGGAAGCGGAATAAGAATAAAACGGTTATGCTGGACTAGCCGGTCTTACGACCCAGCATCCCCCTCGCCCGGATGATGGCTATCCGGGCAGCCGCTGGGCCGAGTCCCTACCCCCTATGTACACCCCACCCGACACTACGAGCTAAAACCCCGCGGTGGCCTTCTTCGGCGCTTACGGAGCGATCCCGGGGTATTCTTAGGAGTGCTAGAATTGCTGCCGGAACCGCCCTGCGCGGTGCTGCGTAGCAGCCCATCTCCATGGGAGGGCTTAGGAGCCCCCGCGCACCGAACAACGACAGCGAACGAGGCCTTACCACACGCGCTGCCGTCCATCTCGGGGTCGCACGATGCTCCGAAACTGGGAGTGCATCGATTCGGGCTGACAGCCCCCCGCTGCGAACCCGCGACCCCCGATGGCCCCAATTAGTCGCCTCGTACGACAGGCAGGGGTTACCGTGGTTTGGACGCAAAACTCCTCTCGTCCGCGTTCTTTTGGCGGGAGGAGGCGTCCAGTCGCCGTCAGGTGAGACTGGCCCCGAGGGAGATTGCGGCCCGATTTCGCAGAACCGCTGTGGAGGAGTGGCATACCAGGCTGGAAAGCCCAAGTGCGGGCTTGAGGACCGTCGCGGCAGTGCGTCCTGTCCTAAAGAGATGGCTAGACAGGCGCCACGGTGCGCCAACATTCCGGCTGACGCAGGTACTGACGAACCACGGATGTTTCGGTTCGTTCCTGTGTCGGATCGGAAAGGAGGTGTCTGCCGTGTGCCACCATTGTGGCAACTGCCACGAGGACACGGCCCAACATACGTTGGAGGAGTGCCCAGCCTGGGACGAAGAGCGCAGCGCTCTCAGAGCAGTCGTCGGAGGAGACCTCTCGCTGCCGGCCGTGGTGTCGTCCATGGTCGCCAGCCGGAGGTCCTGGCGTGCGGTGGCCCACTTCTGCGAGAGCGTCATCTCGCAGAAGGAGAGTGCCGAGAGGGATCGGGAACGAAATGATCCCTCCCGCCGCCAGAGAAGACGTAGGAGGCGCCGGGTGGACGACTGACCGGCGTCTCCCGCCCTGTGGAACGGGGGCGTTTGAATTCCACCACGGTAACCCCTGCCTGTCGTACGAGGCGACTAATAGGGGCCATCGGGGGTCGCGGGCTCGCAGCGGGGGGCTGTCAGCCCGAATCGATGCACTCCCAGTTTCGGAGCATCGTGCGACCCCGAGATGGACGGCAGCTCGTGTGGTAAGGCCTCGTTCGCTGTCGTTGTTCGGTGCGCGGGGGCTCCTAAGCCCTCCCATGGAGATGGGCTGCTATGCAGCACCGCGCAGGGGCGGTTCCGGCAGCAATTCTAGCACTCCTTAGAATACCCCGGGATCGCTCCGTAAGCGCCGAAGAAGGCCACCGCGGGGTTTTAGCTGGTAGTGTCGGGTGGGGTGTACATAGGGGGTAGGGACTCGGCCCAGCGGCTGCCCGGATAGCCATCATCCGGGCGAGGGGGATGCTGGGTCGTAAGACCGGCTAGTCCAGCATAACCGTTTTATTCTTATTCCGCTTCCCCCCGGAGCGGGCGTTAGTAATAAAACGCTTTCCCCGCGACAACAAAAAAAAAAGGGGTTACCGTGGTGGAATTCAAACGCCCCGTTCCACAGGGCGGGAGACGCCGGTCAGTCGTCCACCCGGCGCCTCCTACGTCTTCTCTGGCGGCGGGAGGGATCATTTCGTTCCCGATCCCTCTCGGCACTCTCCTTCTGCGAGATGACGCTCTCGCAGAAGTGGGCCACCGCACGCCAGGACCTCCGGCTGGCGACCATGGACGACACCACGGCCGGCAGCGAGAGGTCTCCTCCGACGACTGCTCTGAGAGCGCTGCGCTCTTCGTCCCAGGCTGGGCACTCCTCCAACGTGTGTTGGGCCGTGTCCTCACGGCAGTTGCCACAGTGGTGGCACACGGCAGACACCTCCTTCCCGATCCGACACAGGAACGAACCGAAACATCCGTGGTCCGTCAGTACCTGCGTCAGCCGGAAAGTTGGCGCACCGTGGCGCCTGTCTAGCCATCTCTTTAGGACAGGACGCACTGCCGCGACGGTCCTCAAGCCCGCACTGTGGTATAAGGCCTGACCCCTCTCATTAGTAGAGGAGACCCGTGCCCAGTAGTGGGACAATGTTTAATACAGGCCTAGTATTATTACGGGCGCGTTATGATGGCGAACTAACAACTATTACCACTGTATACGGTAATGATGTAAAATGCAGAGAGTAAACACTTGAACGGTTAGACCGTACAGTTATCAAAAACCGATAAGATCATTGACGAGTTTTTTTCCACCTTATAATTACCACTCCTCTGAAAGGGAGCCGGACATCCTTCTGCACGAAGTCGAAGCCGCAGTTGGCCGTCTCAAACATAAAGCGTGCGGTGGTGATGGAGTATCCGCTCAAATGCTAAAGTGGCTCGGTCCTGAGGGTGTGCAGCTCTTACACTGTATTTGCCAGAAGGTCTGGAGAACTGGTCAATGGCCTGAGGACTGGATGGACTCGATAGTGGTACCGATACATAAAAAAGGATCAACCAAGAAGTGTGAGAACTATCGGACCATATCCTTAATATCAAATGCGAGTAAGATACTGTTACACATTATCAACAGGAGACTGGAAAACTTCATAGGTGGGCAGATCGCTAAAGAGCAGGCAGGCTTCGTCAGGGGCAGAGGCACGCGTGAACAGATACTAAACATGAGGCAGCTAATCGAGAAAGCTAGAGAATTTAACGTTCCGATGGCACTGTGCTTTATCGATTACGCTAAGGCATTCGACTATATCAGCTGGAGGAAAATGTTTAGTGTCATGAGTGAAATGGGCATACCCGAACACCTGACTTTTCTCGTGCAAAACCTCTATCTCGACGGCAAATCTAGGGTCAGAATTGAAGAATCCGAGTCCGGCCACTATCAGACGGGCCATGGTGTTAGGCAGGGCTGTATCCTTTCGCCTCAACTTTTTAATCTCGTTGGAGAGCATATCATGCGGAGAGTCTTGGAGGGGTGGAATGGAGGCATGCGGGTCGGAGGACACCTCATCAATAATTTACGCTTTGCAGATGATACGACCATTATAGGCGCGAATGAATCTGAACTAGCCGAGCTTCTGCAAAGGGTCCAAAAAGTGAGTGAGGAATATGGTCTTCGTATCAACCGAGCCAAGACTAAACTAATGTTTGTAGACCGGGCTGGCACTCTCCAGCGAACGGGGGAGCTATCCGACCTTGATACCGTGCAGTCATTTATATATCTAGGATCCTTGATAGCGGCGGATGGTGACTGCGAAAGAGAAGTGATAAGAAGGGCGCAAATTGCAAAAACAGCGGTGAAGAGACTTGAGAAGATCTGGAGGAATAGAGGAATCAGTAAGAGCACTAAATGCAAACTGATGAGAACTTTGATCTTCTCTATATTCCTTTACGCTTCGGAAACCTGGACTCTGAAGGCACGCATTCGGAGCAGCTGGCGCAAAATGTTGGGTATTCCGTGGACAGCTCGCCGCACCAATGTGTCAATTCTTTCCGAATTGAAGATCAAGTGCCGCCTATCGACCATATGCCTCCAACGGGTCCTAAAGTACTTCGGACACGTAGTCAGACGAGAACCCGATAATCTTGAAAAACTTATTGTGGTAGGACACGTGGAAGGAAAGAGGAGCCGCGGAAGAGCACCGACCAGATGGACCGACACCGTGAAAGAAGTCTCGAAAAGCAATATACAGACTTCCATCCGGATGGCCGAAGACCGTGCGTCCTGGAGAGCCTTGGGGAAGAAAATGATGACCTCATATAGTCACGACCCTCAGCCATGAGGAGGCGACGAAGAAGAAGAATTACCACGTGTATAATGTTTAGTACTATTCTGTAATATGCAATTTTCCGTCGTGTTTAAGGGAATAAATCTGAAGTTTGTTCAAGCTGAGTAAGAGCCAACTTTACTGTATAAAGTGCTAAGTTTATGTTTCTTCCCTGACCTACTTGATCCAACTCGATCTTATCTGTTTGAGTTTCGTGTAATAACTACGACGATATTAATACTTTGTTTGAACACAATCTGAATGTCGTCCTGTCTCTGCAGAAGATCCCCCTACACGCACACATAACCGGCAAAGGATGGACCTACGTATCAAATAGCGAGGGTCCTAATCCTTTGGTCGGGCACACCCCACATTACATACACAACTCTATGCAGCGAAACAAAACAACACTTACACGTCAAAACACGAGAAAAAAAAACATATTTCTTGGACTATTTATTATATTATTACTGTTAGAAATATCTTCGCAAAACCGGTTCATCAAATAATAATGATTATAATAACACCCAACAGTCACACACATAGCTCTGATCTCACATGATACGAGTCTTGTGGCATGGGTATCAGGGACTACGAGAGACTTTCGGTCTTACAACACCCAGCCCCGGTCCCAAAATTTGTGAACGGGGCTGGGTGTTGTGAGACCGAAAGTCTCTCGTAATATCTGTCTGTCACACAATCATTTGTCCCGATGTAGTAATCGAACCCACGGCCCCTCTTTTCACAGCAGGTTACTCGCCTACTGCGCCACGGAGGCTGTCATGATGAGATAGATGTTTGTATTGACCACAAATATTTTTTTCAGGTTTGTCTTCAGGGTTTCCAGGGTTATCTTAGTGTGGGTCAGGAGTTTGTGTGTGATTTATTTATTAGATTATTATTTATTTTATTTATTTATTGAATAGAACGGTACAAACACCACTTACACTAATCACAGATATTACATTATATTTATTTAAGTTTAATTAATTTAATTATATTGATTAATAACATTAAAATACACAGTATTTAATAGTTAAACGTAACATTCATACATCGTACTCACAAAACCTCATTTCATTATTTAAGTGAAACTAAACATGTTTATGTTAATAGTATACCTATTGTTTCCTTCATTGAAATAAAGATTTTGTTGCAGGCTGAAGAAGGTCTGGTAGTAAGACTGCGCATGGAATCTGTGAAGTTGCCTTGCGCAGGACAAGCGCTACGAGCTCGTGATGGAGACTCCTTGGGATCTCCTCTATTGGCGTCGTGGGATGGCCCCGACAGCTCTGCTATGGTGAGTGAGGAAGCCAGTTCGCCAAGCTGGTTTAATTTGGCATAGGCATTTGGCAAACCTATCAAGATGAGAAAAATAATTGCAAGTCATTGTTAGTGGTAGAACTACGTTCGTTTTGGGCTGGTTTGTCTGAAGTGCTTTTATTGTCACAAATTTTTACAATGTAATAAGCCCCTCCACCTTTTATTCTTTTTCTGAAAGGCAATGTCTCCTTAATTTCTATTATGTTCAATTCTACTATGTTTTGAGTGGACATTATGTACACCATGATACTGTGGTGTACGATGTCTTTACTGTTAATTTCAACCCACCAGCTTGCACTACAAAATATAAGATTAGGTGATTAACTTTGTAATCGATCTTGTCAGAAGCAGAAACTGTTTATATTTATAATATCAGAATCATATTCTATGCTGTCTGTCTTTTAATAATAAGAAGTTTAAGGCTTTAGTCTACCTCGTGGGCGTCATACGATTTAGTAAACTTAATCTTACAAAAAGCAATTTGGAGAATTTTCAGGTATACAGGTTTTCGCAATATATTTTCCATCGCCGTTCAAACGAGCAATAATTTGTGAAAAGATTGAAATGTGTGCCTGAGATGAATCCCAGATCCCAGATCGAGTTGGACCTCGGTGAAGTCTGTTCGATTCCCTGATATCACATTTTTATTCAGTACTTTTGTAAAATTAATTAACAATTAAAATCTACGTCGGTACCAACATCTATTTCTAAATAATCAAGCTCGTTAAGCTGTGGGCGGCAAACATCTCAATTTGTGTTTCTACAGATTGTTTCTAACTAAGATCCAGAGAGTTGAACCGAGTTAGCCATTGCCTAAAATGATTAAATGTCAGTTACACTCGGGGTTTCGCTACTAGTTTGTATTTTGATTACTATCTATATTATGTTAGTTGGTGATTATTATTTATACATACTGAAAGTCCATAGTTTAGAATTATAGAATAATAACTCCATATCTATCTAAATATTGTTTTTGAGATCAATGCAACAGTAATACTAAGTTGTCCATAATGGTATAAAGTATCCTACGAATGATTAGTTGACATTAATAACTTTTAAACAACCTATACGATAATGTGTTCATGTGTTACGCGTATTTTTGCCCGGAATGGGGATAGGCTCGTCCCCTATCACATTATGAGACCGTAATGAATTTGGCGAAAATTGGTGGTGTGCTGGTTACACCTCTGCCTAGCATTTCGGGAATTACAGGCGTGAGTGTATGTATATTGCTATTGTGGAAGTCTACAACGATACCTAGCTGTTAAACAGTGGTGTAACCATGATATTTCGAAGGTTGGCGATGAGGAAACCACAACAGACAGCAGCGGTGTGATGGAGATAGCCGGTGGCAGGCACATCCTCGTGGAACTCAGATCTGGAGACACCAGCGAGCGGTGTGCTGGAGGGTTCCTGGCACATGCTACACAAATAGGTAAAGTTAAGCATGTTGATACTTGGTTTTAAGCAGATTTCAAACAAGGTGACAGTATAATAAAGTTTGTATTTGTAATTACATTAGAGCGGGACTATGGCGGTAAAGCTAAATTTATGTATTTACTATGTATTGTATAGATTTAACTTTATTATGAGAAAATGAAGTTCAATAATTCCATGTCATTAAGGGCGAATATCGGCTGTTTTGGTGCGGTGTTCATAAGTTCTTTTAATAAGTTCAAAAGGTCTCTCAATACCTCCCTATCATATTATGGAACTGTAATAAATTCGGCGAAAAGTGGGTGTACTGTTTACAACTGCCTACATCTTCCGGGATTACAGGCGTGTATATATAGGTATGTTTGAAAAGGTATTTCAACCATATATTTGAAGCTGTTTATAAGTCTTCTTGTATCCTTTTGTAAAGCCGTATTTGCGTTCTCAGAGCCAATACGCAACGCGTCTGCTGCCTGGGCATCAATGAGCGGGGGTGAATGGTGGCGCGGGGGTGGAGGGGCTCGAGGAGCAGCAGTGGCCCTTGCAGCAGCTGCAGCGCTGGCAGCACTGTGCCTTGCGCTGCATTCAGCACACCGCACCAGAGCGTACCAACGCGCTGCAGATAAGGAATCGCTTACAGACAGCGACGGTAAGAACGGCTACTGTAATAATACAGTGTGTCAGCTGCTAATAGATTATGTCGCGGTCGGTCTGTTTCTGAACGTCAAAACAGACTCGACAGACTATGTGATTTTTAGACATATGGTTATGATTTTAAATTAAGTTTGTTGATGACTTATTCAGTTAAATTATAAGAACAGTTAAACATACAGCTGATCCTAAATTAAAATCCCAGATACAAAGATAGAAGTATCAAAAAATTGGAAACTGCTTCGTTAATGCTAATTGGTGGCGCAGTCGTAGTTGCGCATGCGTTACGACTGCTGTGCTGAGGTCTCGGGTTCGATACCCGGGTCGAGTAAAGTAATATTGTTAGGTTATTATATAGTGGTTATATAATATATTTTATTATATATTATATTATTTATTTATTATATATATATTATTATATAACCTATACCCTATAGGTTTTTCTATTTAGAAATACTCAGTATCCTCCCGGAGTCTGGAATAGGCTCGCACCCTATCACATTATGGAAACGTAATAAATTCGGAGAAAAGTGGTTACAACTCTGCCGACCCCTACGGCGGTTATAGGCGTGAATGTATATGTATGTAATTAGGTAAATAGCCTTTTAAATGAGGCTTTTTGTTTTTTTTCAAATTATAAGTAATTTACACCTCTGACTTTTCTAAAGTTATGTGTGTATTAAAATGTTAATTATCGCTTGCTTTAACGGTGAAGGAAAACATCGTGAGGAAACCTGCATACCTGAGAATTTTTCGAAGGTATGAGAAGTCTGCCAACCCGCATTAGGCCAGCGTGGTGGACTAAGGCCTAACCCCTCTCATTAGTAGAGGAGGCCCGTGCCCAGCAGTGGGACAATGTTTAATACAGGGCTAGTATTATTTATTATTATTATAAGTAATTTTTACCTGATTGGTAGTTTTAACTCATACCTTCTGATACTAGCTTGCTCGGCATCTCTGGAGCTCGGTGTGGCGACAGCGGGTTCTCGCAGTACATTACTATCAGAAGTTGTCGGGGGGAGCGTCTCTCTTCGACGTCTCCTACCTTCTGGCAGGACCAAACACACCAGGCTAAGAGATTGCGACAGGACTTCGGAGACTGTCGAAAACAGGTAAAAATTTAACGTTTTTGTGTCTTTTTTATTTAACATCTTTAGCGGTAGGTTACACATATAAAAACTTCAATTAAAGATGTGTAAGTACTTATTCAGTATGCACTAAATAAAGATGAAAAAACTTTTCAGTGTACACATACTATGGCATTACATTACTTACAAGTTAATGCAAAAACAATATTAAGATGTTCCCACTACGCACTTTTATTTGCTACTCCATATCACAATCAACTTTATTTTTTTTTCTTGCACGGCAATGTGACCACACTACACCTGTCATGGTAATGATAAGCGCAGTCCCGTCCTATTAGAGTATCATGTAGCGAGAAACAATTTAGCCCCGCTACTCAACACAACCTGCTGGTGGTAGTATATTAATATCCGCCCGGATAGCGTCCACCGTACACAGGGTGAAACATCCGCCATAGCGGCACACGCAAGTATGTCGCATTCCGGGAGCAGCCAGTGTACATCCGGTTTTTGTCGGGGGTCTAGAGTTGGGGTACTATGTTTTGTTATTTGTGGCCTTCTGAGGACTCTGATACTAGGCCCTCAACCCCTTCTTCACCTTCTTGCCCATGGCGTAGTGTGAAGAAGCAGGCCGGCATGATTATCGCGACTCGATACTCTAATTGGACGGCACTGCGCTTACCATCAGGTGCAGTGTAGTCTCTTTGCAGTGCCAGGATAAAAAAAATTGTGAAGTGATATTTCTAATTGCCATTGCACCTACGGCATTAAACAAACGAACCCAAGGTAAAACTTCAATTGTATTAAACAATAAGTGGAGCGTTGTTTTAACTAAAAATGTACTAATTAACAAGCTTGATGGAACAAGTAGAGGGCGGTGAGAGACTGAAGCTTGTGCCATTGTGTGATCACGTATCGGCCGCAATCTGTGAGGGTGCTTTGTGTGTTTAACTTTTGAATGCTTTCGAGAGTTAAACAAGTGTGTTTTGAATCATTAGTTCAATCAACTGAGATTCAAAATACACTTATTTGGTGGATATATTGATGATTGATGTTATTTCACTCTCACAAACTATGATGTTTATAACATCATCAAACTTACATTATAAATAAGTTATCAGTATTATTATAAGCAAGTATTTTGAAAGTATTTTTAAATGATAATAGATTTAAATGATAAAACTGTGGATATTACAAAAATATGTACACGCGTGAGAAGTTATACTTCTTTGGCCTCATTAAAAAATATGATAATATATGTATATATTCATAACGCGCCTAAACAAGTATAACTTCAATGTAAATGCAAGGTTTATCTACCTAGAAGTCACTAGCCAGTCATGTACCATAAGCTCAAACACTGGCCACTTTCGCCATTCTTACATGCTATTTTTAACTTTAATGTTATGGAAATAAAAATGATTTTACTCCCTCCTTTATTTATTTTTAATTTCCTTCTGGACACGAGTGGCAAATCTCCTTACATTTCATGGGAGCCTGGTACATAAAGTGAAAAAAGAATAACAACAAAATATTTTAATGGCCAGTACTTTTTACAGTATCATGAAAGACCTACATAATATTACTGTATAGTACTAATTCGGTCTTTCATAATACCATAACGTACTGGCCATATCTATATTCCGAATTTAAATTCCGAAGCTTCTAGCTCTTAAGGAAGTCACTATTATATCAGTTGTATAAAAACAGTATCAAACGGTATCCTTACATTTCTGCTAGCCTGGTGCTCAGGAAAAATTGTACTGTTACGAAACACGTGTTCTAAATATAAAAATACTAGAATATACTTACAACTTGAACATAGTTACATATCGATTTTCATGCCACCTAGAACTAACTTTACGATGTCGCTGTCGGTGTGCGCGCGCATCGTAAAAATTCACTCTCATCATTTTTCTCCATCGCGCCAAAAGAAGTATAACTTCAAAAAAACAATCCAGCAAGCATGTCATTAGTTAATTTTTTGAATTTCTGTGGTGAGTTTTTAGGAATGTCGATACTGGAAAAGTGTGTATTATATGTTTCTACAAGTTGACGTAGAGTTTTCCCTACATTGTACCCACTCATCTCGATTCTAATCCTTTTGTAGCCATCTATTACGAGTCTAGGATGTCCTGCTACTTCTTCTGAGCTTTCCTGGATATTGTATAATGTCTCGTATTCACTCACATTCAAATATCCGGCAATACTAGGCACATAGCATAGCAACAAAATGTTGATTTTAAAACCTTACAGAGACGAAGAAGACCAAGCATCAGATGCAGAGAATGAAGCGGAGGACAATGAGAGCGTGGCCAGTGCGGACAGTGGAGCCAGTCAAGCTACTGTCACTCCTGAGACTGTGTCGGCGAGTAGTGCCCCCGCTGGGACGAAGACTGAGACGCTGTCGCCTCTGAGGCGGTGTCACACGATGTCATCTACTAATGTTTCTGGGGCGCAGGTGATTTATATTTTTACCCTAAACAACATTTTTTAAAGCGCAATTGATTGTAACTACTATGCAGTATAACATGGCAAACTATACAATTTTTTTTTTATTATTCTGGCGCGGCAGTGTGACCACACTGCACCTGATGGTAAGCGCAGTGCCGTCCAGATAGAGTATCAAGTAGCGAGAGACAGTCTATCCCCCGCTACTCAACACAATCATGCCGGCCTGCTGTTTAGCTTCTTCACATTACGCCTAAAGGACCCAGGATCATAGGAGGGAGGGAACACGGTAGCTGGCAGACTGTTCCACAGCTTGATGGTGCGGCAAAAATACGAATTTACGAACCTCTTGGTTCGGGCCGGGGTAGTAGACACCACGAAGCTGTGGCTCCGCAAGCCAGTACGGGTGGTTCTGGTATGGAAGGGAGAGGATGGATAAGATCAAACAATTCTTCAGAGCATTCGCCATGATACAGACGGTAGAACACGCTAAGCGAGGAAATATCCCTACGCAGCTGTAGCGGCTCCAGGCTGTTACTCACGTCTGCATCATTCACAATGCGAATGGCCCGCCGCTGCAACCCATCCAAGGCATCGAGGAGTTATTTTGCGGAACCGTCCCAGAGGTGCGAGCAGTATTCCATTCCCGGCCGCACCTGCGCTTTATATAAGCGGTAGAGCTGACCAGGCGTGAAAAACCGCCGCACCCTGTTCAGGATTCCGACCCTGCGTGAAGTGGCGGATATTACGCCCTCGATGTGACTCCTTGGATTAAGATCGCAGCGGATATCCATACCTAGGACACTAAGGTCATTCCGCATTGCGAGTGGAACACCCTGAAGAACGGGGATTGGAGAAAACGGAGACTTCTTGCACGAGAACGCGCACACCTGGGTTTTCTTGGCATTAAACTCAACCCGATTCCTGGTACCCCATGATGAGATGAGATCCAAGGTCTGGTTGAGCTCAACGACAAGATCCTCTCGTCTCCTTTAAGTATCCGCCCGGCAACCAGGAGGCTTGCTGCTATAACGCCCATGAACCGCGCTGTCGTCTGCATAGCAATGAATGTTGCCAAGCGACAACATATCGTTGATATGCAGAAGAAACAAGGTGGGCGAAATCACAGAACCTTGTGGTACTCCGGCATTTACTGACATGAGCTGCGAAGCGTGTCCATCAACGAGGACACGCATTCTACGCTCATGCAGAAAGCCGGAAATCCACTTGCACAGGTTGTCGGGCAGACCGTATGCCGGGAGCTTGGAGCGAAGGCCACGATGCCAGACCCTATCAAATGCCTTGGCTATGTCGAGACTCACAGCCAGAGCCTCGCCATGCTTGTCAATCGCTTCCCCCCAGTGATGTAATACGAACGCTAGAAGATCACCCGTTGATCGGTTATGACGGGAACCGTATTGGCGGTCATTGATCAACGAGTGATCCTCTAGGTAGCGAACTAATTGGCTGTTTATCAGTCGCTCCATGACTTTACACATCACTGAGGTTATGGCGATTGGGCGATAATTGCTAGGGTCTGACCTATCACCCTTTTTGGGGATCGGCTGCACATTAGCCTCCCTCCAAGATTCAGGCACAATACCTGAGAGGTAGGACGATCGGTATAGGCGCGTCAGTACAGGAGACAACTCCGCTGCACACTTTTTAAGTACAAGCGCTGGGATACCATCAGGACCACTAGCCTTCCGGACGCCGAGAGACTGCAACTCACGCCGCACATCACAATGCCTGATACGGATATCAGGCATTGTGTGACCGCAACCGGGCAGCGTAGTTGGTAAATGAGCATTGCAGTCCTCGAGTCTCGAATTAGCCGCGAAGAGGTTTGCCAGTAAATCGGTCTTCTCCTGCGAGCTATGGGCTAGTGTTCCATTTCGATATCTCAGCGGTGGCAGCGAAGGGCGACAGAAATTTGATTGGACGGCCTTAGCCAAGCTCCAATAAGCACGACTGCTTGTTGGGTTATCGGCCAAAGCACATCCAATCTTGGAGACGCGCTGGGCATCCGCTTTAACATACGCCCTCTTGCAGACCTTGGCAGCACGGTTATAGGCTGCTTTGAGTGACTTGAGTTGGGATCCTTCGTAGCGCGACCCCCGATCCAAGCACGATACGCCGCCTGTTTCTTGCCAACAGCATCGGCGCATGCACGATTGAACCAGGAGCGTCCTCGGCCCTTGCCTGCGATCTCAGAGGAAGGAATGTAATATTCCATTCCTATTCTGATCTCGCAAGCATGGCGTCGGCACTCGCTGAAGGATCCTTTCCATCAAAGCAGCGCTGCCGCCAAGGGATGGATGCGAAGTAATCCCGCATACCATCCCAATCTGCCGACGAGTAGTGCCAGACCCTGCGCTTGACCTTCACGGGACGTGGAGGCAAAGCGCAAGGAACCGACGTCCCAACCCAGGTACCCAGGGGAGCACCAATCGTCACTTTATACCCGGTTGGATGACTCGTCAGCAGTAGGTCCAGCAGAGAGGGCGCATGACTTGCCACATCTAGGATCCTGGTAGGCTGGTCCACCAGCTGCGTCAAGCCATTGGTCAAAGCTAATGCATGAGCAGTCCTGCCGGCATGGTCAGTTCTGGAGGAGCCCAACCACAACTCGTGGTGTGCGTTAAAGTCCCCCAGAACTACCAATTCCGAAACTGCTCCTGCGCGTCGTCTGTCGCCTGGCTAATATAATTAAATAGCCGAGTTGTCTCTAAGTCCCCGTCGTGTGACCTGTAAAGGCACACGTAAACCCGACTCCGACGTAAACGTCGACCCGACTCTGGGAGCCGAGGTCGACGTGTACCCACAGGGTGGAGAAGGAGGGGTCCTCCATGCAGCGCAGCCGGCGACAGCAGACGTCCGACCGAACATACAGGCATACCCCGGCCCTCGGCCTGAAGCATTCTTCAAGCGAGTATCGGGGGTAAAGCAAGTATGAAGTATCGGTCGGACTACAAATCTGCGTCTCCGTCAAGAAGAGCAGAGCAGGCCGGGCCGTCTCAAGATGGTGGTGGACGGCATTAAGATTAGAATGGAGTCCGCGGATGTTAGCGAACTCCATTGTGAAGGCGGTGGTGGGGTTACGCACCGCTGTAAAACCTGCTCTCTTTGTATGCACTGACACGGAGTTATGGGAGGAGGAGGTGAAGAAGCGGTCAAGGGTCTAGTGTCAGAGTAGTCAGAAGGCCGTAACAAGCGCCGGTCCACTAAAAGAGCCGAGAGGAGGTGAGCTGATCCGCCGGACGGAAGGGCCCCCGTACCCTCCCGGGATAGGCCGGCGGGACCCCACATCCGGTCACCAACCGGCACGACGGATGGTGGGGCAGCCTCTCGTGGTGGTTAACCACGATTGGGCCCCTGTACTGTACCGCGGGCGGCCAGCGGTACCACCGTTTCTACAGGTCTCCCTGGCCGACGGATCAACACGCCTCCAACCGACTGTGAACCGGCTTATACCCGCACGGCCAAACATCGTACCCCAACTCTAGCCCCCCGACAATAACCGGACATACGCTGGCTGATCCCGGAACGCGACACACTTGCGTGTGCCACTATGGTGGGTTTTTCGCCCTGTGTACGGTGGTCGCTATCCGGGCGGATACGAATATCCTACCACCACTATAGTTGATGTTAACATCTCGACCGTCGGAATTTGCTTTACAAGTAGTTTCTATACCTGCTTTCAACATGTTTTCATACATGTCATTGACTGACGGTCAAGAAGTTAAGTACAGTGCAGTCCTAATACCATTTTGACCATTGTGTGATGTGCTGTCGTTGCTGAAAAGAGTCTCAAGTATCGCTCGGACATGACAAAGTCTACCTTAAATCCTATCCGTCGCAATGTGTTTATCCCTTTGGAATAAGGTTTTATTCCCCTATGCTTATTTTTGTTTTCTTCAGGGTTTAATCGATAAACCCACGTCTCAGGTAACGTCACCACCTCAAACATCTAACTGTGAAACCGCCATTGTCGAGCTCAGCACTAGCGCCAGCAGTGTGAGCGAGAGAGATGATACTTGCAGCGAGAAGGACAGAGACAGCCTGTGGGAGAAAGACAGGACTGAGAGCAGGGCGTCTTCCACTTCAGCTGCTACGTTAACTAACGTGAGTATAATTATGAATTGCAACTTAAAACACAACTTCAAATGTATTTGAAATTTCTTTGAGTTTCTAATTCTTTTCTCGGTCTCTGAGACCTTAAACAATTTTATATGAGATCACTCTTGAGATAAAAAAAAATTACGCGGAAATTTCACGATACATAATATATCAGAAGTATCTACGCGTAGAATTAAAAACTTCTTTATTTTTTGAATACTGTTAAAAATGGAGATTTACTAGAATATATGATTAAATTACGCTAGATGTTATTATGCTCATTAAGTACATCCCAATGTATAGCCTTACTGAAGACGATGATCTGCATAATAATAAAATAATGGGCATGTTAAGGTTAAAAAAAGGTGCTTAACATCAGATATAGATCCTTTCTTTAAATGATTTTGTTGTTTATTTTGTTGTAGCAAATAAGTATTTTATGGATTAGTAAAGCTGTTTATATTCTAGGGTTGGTACTCTCCCGCTCTAAGCGGAGTATCCTCAGCAAAGATCCGCGACAATCCGAAACACACGAAAGAGACCTGCAACCGTCGACTCCTCAAATCTGATCTAAGTCTCACGTCTCATCCAGAAATGGAAATCGATTATTACGACTACGAGGTCAACAACGCTGGTAAGAGATGGTTTTATGTACTTTAAAATGAAGATTAAGTGAATGTAAATGCTAAGTGAATGTGAATGATAAGTGAATGTGTATGATTAGTGAATGTGAATGATAAGTGAATATGAACGATAAGTGAATATGAACGATAAGTGAATATGAACGATAAGTGAATATGAACGATAAGTGAATATGAACGATAAGTGAATATGAACGATAAGTGAATATGAACGATAAGTGAATATGAACGATAAGTGAATATGAACGATAAGTGAATGAAGACAAGGTATATTAAAGTCAATGAAATTACTGGCCACTAAGACTTCACACTTCATGTATTGGGTAAAGTGCTATTAAATATTTTGTAATCCAAAGGTTTGACAGTTGTTGCTATTGTTGATGAGTGTCGGTGTTAACCATCAGGCAGACTTGCTTATCTCTTCATATAGTTGTATGAAAATAGATCGAATAATTGTAACGCATTAACCCCATGAACTCTTATAATGTCCAGTTAATTGGAGGTGCGTTATCGACCTTTAATTAATCAAAAAGACCCAGGCTTGTCTATTCTCTGCTAAACGGAGTCCCTTCGAACTGACTCCTACTTTCAGAGATGTGTCCGTACCGATAACTGACCACCTAGAGATTCTTGGTGTAACTTTGTCTCCAACTCTCAGTTTTGGCTCCTACATTGAGCATAAAGCTCAATTGGCTGCCAAAAAGCTGGCTATCCTTGCGAAGGTGAGACGGTACTTCACGCCGGGACAGCTCCTTGATATGTATCAAGCGCAAGTCCGGTCGTGCATGGAGTACTGCTCTCATCTTTGGGATGGATCAGCCAAGTACCAGCTTGAGGCATTGGAGGCAATCGAGAGACGCGCCAAGAGACTCATAGGCAACGATTCCATAGTCGAGGCAAGGCTGCAAAGCCTTGAACACAGACATAAAGTTGCTAGTTTATCGGTATTTTACCGGATACATTTCGGCGAGTGTGCCAAGGCACACTCGCCGAAATGTATCTGGTAAAATTAAATTAAATTATGTAATTCCAAGGAATTACATAATTTAATTCCCCCAACCCCTTTCCATCATCGGACGACAAGAGACTCGGCGAAGCGTCATCGATACATGGTTGATATTCCACCAGTGCGCACGAAGCGTTTTGCTAGTACATTTATCATGCGCACCGCTAGAGAGTGGAACTCTTTGCCGGAGTCTATATTTCCCGAAAATTATGACCTGGGTATCTTCAAGTCAAGAGTGAATAGGTATCTTCTAGGCAAGCGTGCTACACCGTAGACTACATCATCACTTTCCATGAGGCGAGATACTGGTCAAACGCAAGCCTATTTCGATTAAAAAAAAACAAATATTTATTGAATCCAAAAATGTTATACATCATTTAGATTCAGTCAATTTTTTCACTTTACCGCTAGTTCGGAATGCAGTCTCGCTAGAGAAGAACGGGCAAGAAACTATAGCGTTGCTCTTTTCACACCGGTTAACAATATTTGGTCATATAATTATAATATGCGATTTAAGTTTAATTACCTTAGATTAGAGCACCTTAATGTATGTTATGTTGCCTTATTGAAATATTGTGAAATAGAACTCATTACAAGACCTAGTGCCGCACATGACCGTCGTGATATAATAATAATATATGGATTGGAGAATATGTGGGGTTGTGTCCATCCAGCAATTTCACTGACTGGTCCGAGGTCATGGACTGGTCTGACTAGATGAAATGGTTTTTTTATGTTGAAAAGTGAGATTATATCATAAAAGTATGATTTCTATATAACACATGGTCGTATAACAACGATCATCACTTGAGACTTTTGTTCTTAGGACAGATTTAGGTCGTGTAACTATAGATTTTTTTTATTTTTGTTAATCAGTATTTTTAACGATCTTATTACATAGAAATACAAATTATAGATACTGAATAAAGGTGAAAGTTATACGTATAGTTATTTGTATCCATCTGGGCCCTTGTATAGATGGTGAGAAAACACCAGCTCCAATTAGTGGCTCGTGCTGGGGTCAGCTAGTGTATCCAGTTTTTTGAGGCCGGCATAATTCTGCCAACTATCGAGAAATGCACCGTGTGCCGACAGCTTGTTTTATTTGGACTGCAGACTACTTTTCGCCCCGGTTAAAAAAAATAAAAAAAGCTGCGTTAGTTACCTTTCAATATTTTTGCTGTAAATATAGATCTACACGTTGTTGCAGGTTCGGTCCCAGGTTCGTATTTAGGCATGGATCCAGCTTTTTTGGTCTGGATACCACCACTTGAAGAAGGCGATATTCTGAAAGAAATTGATGACAACAGAAAACCAATTTATGAGGTGACACGCTTTCATTAAAGAAAGTTTTCTAACTTATGAGTCTTACTTGCCATAAAAACATGTTTATTTATGCATCATACATGCTACGCTGGAATTGTATCTTCAGTCTTACAAGATATAAGTTTCTCACTTCCATATATCTGGTCTGGATATATCTGGTTAAACAACGATTTGTACTAGTTATTTTTATTTCCATACTCATGATATGTTTTGTTTCATAGGAAATTCTCCCACTAGAACTACGACCTGACCCTGGCAGCAACACAGAATCTCCTGAAGAGCGTCCCACTTCAAGCACCCTGAAAAGAAATGTGAACAGACCAAACAGATCCACAGAATCGATCAAATCTATAAGAAAAGTAATGGAAAAGGGGAACATTATACATCCATTGAACTTCAGCATAAGTGATTTGCAAAATTCACCCAAGCTGCAACGGAGGAATAAAAAGAAGAAGGTCGAAAGTCCCGTGACGATACAGATGAATGAACTGACAATGAGCAAATCTCCAGTCAGAGTACATAGGAAGGATAATTCTGATGCTAATAATTCGACCTTGAAAAGAATAAATGATACAGTAAGGGAGACTGACTCGGATACTCTGAAAAGGTCAGATTTCGCTGACATTAAATTTGCCGACGAGAATTCTGATTCGTCAAACGACATAAAATATGCAGACGATTCGCCAGATAGTAATAAGATGATGAATAAATTTAACGTTAAAGTATAGACATCTATGTATCACTATAGCTATACAGTATGTGAACTGATTATGATCATTTTGAGTTATTATGGCCCGTATTGATAACTTTAGAATTGTTCTAACTTATCAATAATCACAATAATCAAAGCATTTTGGTTTTTGATTGTTGAAAATACGAAAATGGAAGGAATAAGAAGAGCAGATATTTAATCCAACACAGCTAATTGAATTGCACTCTATTATAAGTAGAATTCAGTCTAAAATACTATATCAACCATCGACTGACATAGGCTTACTTGACAATCAGCAGTAATAGACCGGCTTGAAGTCACAGGATTTACACCAGCTGATCATTGAAAATGAATCGCCGTATCAAGCCATTGTGATTGGTTTTTAGCATTTGTACAAGGGTTCCTATTCAGTTAAGCACAAATGTATACCCATCATCAGCAAAAAATAATTAATGAAAAATAATAATTTCCCATTGGCAGCAAGGTAAATCTTTTTCTGATTAAGACCAAAGATATAAGATTAAAGCAAAACAAAGATTTTTTGTTATGAAACATTATTTTAGCTATGCTCGTAGTCAAAAATGAACCTAGATATTTCCACTAACTCCTTCATAAAAAAACAGTTTGCGTACTGTATACAAATTACAAATAACATTATTCGTAAGTATTCTTTTAAAATGCTAAATTATTTAAAAAGAAATAATATTTTCTAAACCATAGAATTATTGCAGAAAATGATCCTAAACCTATCAGCTTTTATGCCTGATAACGATAAGCTGGATACGTTTTAGATCATCTAGTATTTAAACAGAATATACATTATCCGATACTATTTTCGTCCTTTATATTAGATTGCTCGCGGATCCGCCCGCGTGGAGGTCATGTTTGAGACAAAAAGTATACACTACAAAATACCAATTTTCATGCATTTAACTTCAAAAGTGAAGGATTTTCATAACAACTTTCTTACCCTATTTAACCCACTTAGGGGTGGAATTTCCAAAAACCCTGAAATATGTGTGTTTATTTTTTAACTGTAAGGCCAAATACTAATTTTCATAAACTTAACTTCAAAAATGACGGATTTTCATACAAACTATCATCCCCTATTTTACCCCCTTAGGGGTGGTATTTCCAAAAACCCTTCCTTAGTGGATGCCTACGTCATAAAAGGTACCTACTGTCAAAATTTCAAGTCTCTAACCCCAGCCGTTTTGGCTGTGCGTTGATCGATCAGTCAGTCAGTCAGTCAGTTTCTTCTTTTATATATACAGATGATGGGACGAAAATTAAGGCGAATCTATCGCTATATAACGAATTCCAATACATAGCAACTGAAATTTGATTTTCGAATGGAAGAACTCGCATAAGTTTTATCACTCCACGTTAATACGATATTAAACTCATTAGTTTCACACACACTCACACACACTTTTACTCACACACCAATCACGTAAAATATCAGTGTTTTTTTATCCTAGCACGGCAAAGTGTCCACACTGCACCTGATGGTAAGCTCAGTGCCGTCCAATTAGAGTATCGAGTAGCGAGAGGCAATTTATCTCTCGCTACTCAACACAATCATGCCGGCCTTTTTTTTTTGTTGTCGCGGGGAAAGCGTTTTATTACTGCCGCCCGCTCCAGGGGGAAGCGGAATAAGAATAAAACGGTTATGCTGGACTAGCCGGTCTTACGACCCAGCATCCCCCTCGCACGGATGATGGCTATCCGTGCTGCCGCTGGGCCGAGTCCCTACCCCCTATGTACACCCCACCCGACACTACCAGCTAAAACCCCGCGGTGGCCTTCTTCTGCGCTTACGGAGCGATCCCGGGGTATTCTAAGGAGTGCTAGAATTGCTGCCGGATCCGCCGCGCGGTGCCTTGTACGGGCTCATCTCCATGTGGGGCTTAGGAGCCCCCGCGCACCGAACAACGACAGCGAACGACGCCTTACCACCCGAGCTGCCGTCCATCTCGGGGTCGCACGATGCACCGAAACTGGAGTGCATCGATATGGACTGACAGCCCCCCGCTGCGCGCCCGCGACCCCCGATGGCCCCAATTAGTCGCCTCGTACGACAGGCAGGGGTTACCGTGGTGAAATTCTCAATACGCCCCCATTCCACAGGGCGGGAGACACCGGTCAGTCGTCCACCCGGCGCCTCCTACGTCTTCTCTGGCGGCGGGAGGGATTATATCGTTCCCGATCCCTCTCGGCACTCTCCTTCTGCGAGATGACGCTCTCGCAGAAGTGGGCCACCGCACGCCAGGACCTCCGGCTGGCGACCATGGACGACACCACGGCCGGCAGCTCCTCCGACGACTGCTCTGAGAGCGCTGCGCTCTTCGTCCCAGGCTGGGCACTCCTCCAACGTGTGTTGGGCCGTACCCTCACGGCAGTTGCCATAATGGTGGCACACGGCAGACACCTCCTTTCCGATCCGACACAGGAACGAACCGAAACACCCGTGGTCCGTCAGTACCTGCATCAGCCGGAACGTTGGCGCACCGTGGCGCCTGTCTAGCCATCTTTTTAGGACAGGACGCACTGCCGCGACGGTCTTCAAGCCCGCACTTGGGCTTTCCAGCCTGGTATGCCACTCCTCCACGGCGGTTCAATCATGCCGGCCTGCTTTTTCACACTACGCCACAGGCAAGAAGGTGAAGAAGTGGTCGAGTGTCTAGTGTGAGAGTACTCAGAAGACCGCAAAACGGTCGAACGTCGTACCCCAACTCTAGACCCCCGACAAAAACCGGATGTACACTGGCTGACCCCGGAACGCGACACACTTGCGTGTTCCACTATGGCGGGTATAATACAAATAAATTAGCATTTTACTAGTGCAGTAGTGACCCCCATTTTACCATTTGTACATAAGGACCAATCTGATACATTTATTTATTGTTAATATCATAAAATCATCATCGTGTATTTAACATACAATAATAATATATAACGTAGGTATTAGGCAACTTACAGATTTTTATAATCATTTTCACTAAATCGGCCTTTTGGTGAAACATTGTGATGTTTTTTATTAGAAGCTGACAAACGGTCGAGTGGGTCACCTGATGGTAATTGATCACTTGCCATGAATACCAGCTGATCAGATGTTGCCAGCCTTAAAATAAAGGAATGGGGATAAGAAAGGGGAAGGACATTTAACTTTCCATGTAATAGATGACCATCAAATTTTACTTTTTAAAAACAATGCTTAAACGTGAAAGCTAAAAAAATAATGTGTTTATAGTCTATGAAAAACACGTGTTTAAAAATAAAATGTTCAAAGGTAACGTATTAAAGTAACACAAAATATTTCAACGGGACGCTTTAGTGGTTTTCATAAAATTTCACCAAAAGGCCGAAATAATGTTAGGCTCAAACACGTAGAAACCTTCCTGCCACGTCTGTATTATAATAACGAGTTGTAATATCTTGTATTTAAAAAATTTATTATTTGGTCGCAAATTAAATTCATGTGACTATTTAAGTATGACAGTATTTTTCTGTACAACTTATAAGTAAAAGCTGTTGCTCGCGGCTCCTCCCTTATCTTATACTTTATCTTATTCTTGCAATTAAAATAGCCTATATTAATCAGTGAGAATGTAGCATTCAAATGGTGAAAGAATTTTTAAAATCGGTCCCGTACTTTTTGAGCCAATTCGTTACAAACATACTTACATACTAATCTTTCCTCTTTATAATATTAGTATAGATAAACAAGCCCATATGGAAATTCTATCTACATTCATTATGTTATATAGGGAATAGATATCAATATAACAAATATAGACAGGAAAGAGATGCACGATACTAATCGTGACGTCACCGCAACTCTGGTATGCGCGTGCGAGCAAGACAGTGCTACTTCGCAATCTGCAAGTTTTATTGAAAAATACTGTAAATATACTAATTATTTTTCCAATAGTTTTAAGAAGTATTTAAATAATGGGATATTAGCAAATGATTTTCTTTTTAGCTTTAACAGTGTATTATATTTCTCTATAATTAATTGACTTTTTTTATTATGTAATATTTTCAATGATTTCTAAAAACCATCGGAACAAAGGAGATATTGTTTGAATATCGGAATGTGAAATTTATTTTGTAGAAAACGCCAAAAATATTTATAGTAATGCTTTTTTTAATTAGAAGACTGAAAAAAGATCGGGCGGTGCAATAAAACTAGATTATTTGTGCGTTAATTATTTTCTGTGTTGATAATTAAATTTTCGGATATTGACGAGTTTAGGCGGAAAATCTGACAGTTATGTCCATCGCCTAAAGGACTCACTAAATTATTCCAAATTTAAATGTGTTTTGTATCAATAATATCGATGAATGCAATACATATATTTCGATTTAAAATTAAATTAAATTCTCTTTTTTTTTAAACAACTAAGCCACTGAAATTACCTGAGTAACCAAAAACACTCCAACTAGTAAATCGCCTAAACTCCAACAAAATGCTAGTCACTTCGTATTTAATAGTAGATTTAAATATAAGTAAGAACTGGTTTAATCTAAATAAAATAGTCGGTGTCACAAATATAGGCGAAAAGATCAATAATGATTTGTATAGAAAGGCTTAAAACTTAGAGAATGAGAAATGAAACAAGATGACTCTGAAATCGCAGAGGTTAATTGAAGATTAAAGTGTTCTTTAGAGGTTAAAATCAGCCTCTTTGTCAAAAAAACACCAATCAAATAGAAAAAGACAATCAAAATAAACTACGATTGAAGAGTAAATATAAAATGGTTTGTATGAGGAGGCAAATGAAATGTGATTAAAATAATTTTATATTATCTAGTCATATATGTAATAATACATTTTCTGATATATCGCATAAATATAAATGTTTATTTTTCTTGCAACACTGATAAATATGTCTTCATGTATTTTTAACCTGAAAGCATTTGTTTTAAGAAACTGGTGCCTGGCTTGGTTAGAAAAATAAAAACAATTCTAAATTTGAAATTCATTCTTCATTTATTGAGATACAAATTGACGATGAATTTTCTTTCATGTGGTGTTAAATATTTAAATGTTTTGAGTTACTAGAATCATTATTATGTAAACATTTTTGTCAATGAATTAATATTGCATTTAATAAACTTAAAGTTAGGCGTAAGAACCGAATAGTGTATTGTTTATTAATATTATTGTAAAGCATTTAGTGATGATATAATGTAAGGAAGAATGTTTTTTGTTTATTAATTAATTGCTCCAAATAAACGTTTTTATTTTGTATTTGATATTGTGGTTTTATTTACAGAATTCTAAGATAATTTAGGTTGCAACCTAATTATATGCCAAATTATACCTATAATATTGTTTCGATTTCACAGCCACCGTGACACCAGGAACAAGCTGTGAAATTAGAGAACATGGGTTCGACCCCCATATTAAGACAAATATTATGTGTTCCATAAGTAGTTTGGGGTCTGGGTGTTGTGGGACCACAGTGTAGTTCTTGATACCGACATAGGTTTGACTTAGGGTCAGGAGTATGTTGTAAAAGCTCAGAAGTAATATGCCGGCGGGAATCGGCATTCCCGCCATTTTTTTCATTGTTACTCGTGCCACCAAAAAGGCCCTCGGTAATTCTAAATATAAAATTATATCTATGCCCTATTAACATAATAATATAATACTATACCATGGGTTTCACATAAGATTAGGCAGTATGGTCGAAAGACTATTGCCAGTCCGTTTGGCAAAAAAGTGATATGAAAATAGTGGTGTCATCATAGAATAGAATGGACACAATTGACGAAGCTGTAAGGGCTGGAACCCTTTGCCTTCCCGTTACAAGGGAAAAAGGAAAAATGGACTTAGCACTCTTTATCGATCTTTTAAGTGAATACGGGCAGAAAAATGTGAGAGACATAAAGCGAACGTACGGCCAGCAATTGTCTTTTAGACTTTTGATTGAACTACGTCACAGACTTGCAGGAATGATAATAAAAATGTATTGGCCGCACAGTCGCTTTGCCTCGTTTTTTTTTTTAATCGAAATAGGCTTGCGTTTTACCACTATCTCGCCTGATGGAAAGTGATGATGTGGTCTACGGTGGAGCACGCTTGCCTAAAAGATACCTATTCACTCTTGACTTGAAGATACCCAGGTCATAATTTTCGGGAAATATAGACTCCGGCAAAGAGTTCCACTCTCTAGCGGTGCGCATGATAAATTTACTAGCAAAACTAGTCGGTCAGTCCATTCTCTACATCTATGGTCACGGAACCTGTTGTAATTAAGCTGACTCTTGGGTCTATTATTATTACAACAAAATCTATTTAGGGTTGATACGTGTTGGTTCAGAGGATTTAGTAGACAGACTGTAAGTTGACTGCCTCGGTGGCGCAGTTGTTATTGCGACTGCTGTGCTGAGGCCTCTTGTTCGATCCCCGGGTCAGGTAAATTGATATTAGGTTTTTCTATTTAGAAATACTCAGTATCGGCACGGAGTCTGGAATTGTGCCCGGTATGGCGCTAGGCTCGCCCCCTATCACATTATGGGACCGTAATTAATTCAGCGAACCTGGGTGTACTGGTTACACATCTGCCTACCCCATCGAGGATTACTGTGAGTGTATATGTATTGTATAACTTTCTCTAAGTGTTCACTACAAACTAGAACACGAAATTAATGTAAGCACCATGTTAGAATGTTTATGAATATCGCTACATCCATTCTAATTGACGCGAAATATTTCGAGGAAATTATCAAATGAGGAACACATCATGCGTAATTCGAGAAACAACTTGTAACGTTTATTAAATAATTCTCTCAAGCGTGATTAGGATAGTTTCTTGGGTTTAATATTATTTGATATACAACCGACAATACGAAAGGAAATCTTTAGCGAAAAGAGAATTAAAATAGACTGTCTTATACTCGTTTTTATAATCGAGAAAAACATTTTAATTGAGTAAAAGTAATTACTTGAGCAATGATTCTATTTTATAGTTAAGAATTCTTAACCAAGTGACAATCGTTTGACGTAAGATTTCTAGGCAAAGCATTAGCAGCGATGTCCGATGCTTGAGTAACGAAATGACTTACTTAAGTAATTGCTTGAGACAAAGTAATGTCTTGTTTATAAATACAGGTATTAGTGGTGCTTGTAATACGGTAGCAGTACGATTGCCGTACTGTCTCTTCGATCCCCGGGTGGAGTAAAAGGGATATTCGTTTTTATACAAATACTCAGTATCAGCCCCGAGTCTGGAACTATGGCTATAGGCTCGTCTCCTATCACATCATGGACGGTAAAAAACTCAGCGAAATGTGTACAGGTAATACCTCCGCCTACCCCTTTGGGAATTACAGTCGTTTAAATTTAATTGGTATGAGCAAAAGTTGGTGCGAAGAGGGAAAATCACACTATGTCCCTCACACAACTACACTGTAATGGTAATTTTTTTTTTATACTGGCACAGCAAAGTGACGTGCCACGCTACTCAACACAATCATGCCGACCTGCTGTGTAGCTTCTTCACACTAGGCCTAAAGGACCCAGGATCATAGGAAGGAGGGAGCACGGGGGTGAATGATTTGATAAGTAGTAATCAGGTGCAAGGCGTAGATAAATAAATAAAATAAAGGCCTTGCAACTGATTTGAAGTTCTAACTTACTTATTTTTAGCGGATTTATTATACTTTTTTGATAATAGGGATATTGTAGGGTCTATCGTATGTACTGTTGAGTGCAATTTATGAAAAATTATAAAAAAGGTTATCATGGTGTCTGGTCTACCGACAGAAGTGATAACTTAAAACTTTAGAATTACCCTGTTTTTTTTTAAACAGCAGCCATGAAGCATAACTTTTTATTACGATTATCAATATATTATAGCAGCGATAGCCTAGTTGGTTGCGGTACGGACTGCCAAGACGAAAGTCGTATGTTCGAAACCCAGGTGGCATACATCTCTGACTTTTCTAAAGTTATGTATTTATTTATGTGTTATTCATAATTACCGCTTGCTTGACCGGTGAAGGATAACATCGTGAGGAAACCTTGCATATCTGAGAGTTCTTATAAGAATTTCGGAGGTATGTAAAATCTACCAACCCGCATTAGGCCAGCGTGGTGGACTATAACCCCTCTCATTAGTAGAGGAGGCCCGTGCCCAGCAGTGGGACAATGTTTAATACAGGGCTAGTATTATTTATATTTATTTATTATTATATAAATAATTATAGAAATTCATAGGCATTTTTTTTTCCGCGGGGGAAAACGCTTTATCGCTACCGCTCCATCCTGGAGGGGAGGTGGAGTGGTTATGTTGGACTCACCGGTCTTACGACCCAGCGATAAGCCATCCAGTAGAGGTGGAAATTTCTGAACGGTCGTTGGGCCGAGTCCCTAACACTATTTACACCCTACACCGGACTACCAACCAAAACCCCGCGGTGGCCTTCTTCAGCGCATTATGGTTGGCCTCGGGTTCTTGAGGCTAAGGCGCCCCAACTTCTACCGGAACCTACTATGCGCAATGCCGCGTAACGGCTCATCTCTAAAGTGGGGCGGGGCTGTTCAGAAATCCCCGCACACCTAAGGACGCCCTTGGCGTCTACAGCAGCAATGAGGCTAGCCACGTATGCTGCTGTCCATCTCGGGGTCGCACGATGTACAAACGTTAGTACAAATGGCGCTATAACAGCCCCCCGCTGCGCGCCCACGACCCCTGATGGCCTCTTTAGTCGCCTCTTACGACAGGCAGAGGATACCGTGTCAGAATTCTTTAATGCCCCCTAGTCCACAGGGCGGAAGACGCTGGTTATTCGTGGCCGCGGCGCCTTCTACGCCTCCTCTGACGGCGAGAAGGATCAGAATGTTCCCGATCCCTCTCGGCGCTCTCCTTCTGCGAGATTACCCTCTCGCAAAAGTGGGCAACCGCACGCCAGGACCTCGGGCTGATGACCATAGCTGACATTATGGCCGGCAGCGAGAGGTCTCCTCCAACTATTGACACGAGAGCGCTGCGCTCGTCGTCCCAGGCTGGGCACACTTCTAGAGTGTGTTGTGCCGTGTCCTGCAGACAGTTGTCACAATGGTGACACACGGCCGACTGTTCTACGCCGACTATTCGACACAGGTACTCGCCAAAACATCCATGGCCCGTGAGAACCTGTGTCAGTCGGAACGTTGCCGCGCCGTGGCGCCTGTCTAGCCATTGGCCAAAGACAGCGCGCACTGCCGCTACGGTCCTCAGACCCGCTGTTGGGTTATCCAGTCTGAGACGCCAATAAAAAGTAATAAAATTACTTTACAACAATAATTAAAAATGAAATTATTCGAGAAAATTCTCCGTTCTTGAGCATCTGCGTCTATGTAACGAAACAGGAAGTTATTAAGGAATTTTGCATACATCGCTCTACTATGATGAATTCCTGGCAAACAAATTTTCCTTATTACATGTCATGCATATAGTAACAGGAAAATTGAATATGCCAGGAAAATATGTGTAACAATAGCTGGCTTATAGACAGTTTTTTTTTACTTTTATTCTGGAACAGTAGTAACTACACTACATCTGATGGTAAGCAGTGCCGTCCAGTTACAGTAGCAAGTAGCGAGACAAAAACCTATATTTATACATAGTATAAAATGAAGTGCCCTCCCTGTCTGTCTGTCTGTATATTCGCTAACTCCTTCTAAACCACGCAATGGATTTTAAAACGGCTTTCACCATCATGCAGATAATTTTTTCCGGATATTTTATATGTAGGTATAGTACATCCTAATGAAAATTTCGTGTGTATAAATAATAAAGTTATTTCTTTTTTTATTTTTTTTATTTCATAGTCCGACAAACGAGCCAGTGGGTCACCTGATGTTAAGTGATCTCCACCGCCCATGAACATCCACAATACCGAAAGTATCATGTATGCGCTGTCGGCCTTAAAGGACAGGAATAGGGATTAGGGAAGGGAATCTGGGCCTCCGGATATCTCACTTACCATAGGAAACGCGACAGTAAACTGTCACTTTACGTTGGTTTTCTGTGAGACAGTGGTCGAGCCGGCCCATTCATGCTGTAGACAAATATGTCTACAGCCTGGCTCTACCACTTACATATGGTATTTCGGAACCAAGTCGCCAAAAGATTTACTGTCATGCCGATGGTGGTTTCTATGGCAGCGTATCCTAACAGTCTCTTTTATATTGTAAAACTAGCGACCCGACCCGGCGTCACACAGGTGCAAATTAGATTTAAAAAAATTGTGTACTTGAAAGGAAAAAAATATATTTAGCACGCTTTTTTGCGTTAGCAAGAAGCCGTTTTGCTCTGACAATAGACCCTCGACCTCTTCTTCACCTTCTTGGCCATGGCGTAGTGTGAAGAAGCAGGCCGGCATGAATGTGTTGAGTAGCGAGGAATACATTGTTTATCGCTACTCGATACTCTAATTGGACAGCACTGCGCTTACCATGGGGTGCAGTGTGGTTACTTTGCCGTGCCAGTATAAAAAGGTGCGTCTCGGCTCGCAAAACATGCGTCCTGTTTTTATATTGAATTGTCCTGGTTTTTTTAACGTCAAAAAATAAAAATCCTGGTATTTGAATTTCGGGGCTGTCAACCCTACTCTAATCTAATGTTATAAAACTTAAATCGTATATTAATTGTATGACCAAATATTGTCAACCGATGTTCAAAAAGAGCAACGCTCTCTAGCGTTGCTCTTTACCGAGTTTCTTTAACAAGTTTCGCTAGAGAAGAATGGGCAAGAAACTCTTTTCTTGCCCATTTTTCTCTAGCGAAACTGCATTCCGAATTGGCGGTAGAGTAAAAAATAATGACTGAATCTAAATACTTTATAGCATTCCATGGATTAAATACATGTTTGTTTTCATTTGGATTGATTATAACGAAACAAACTATTGTCGTGTTAAGGACTTGTTTCTGTAGCTTAAGTTACACTTCAAGGCTTTAAGTTAAATTAACATTACACTGGTACATGTACACTATCCAAACTCCATTACTGAGCTCGGGAACACTTACACAATAAATATACAAGTGTCCAGGTGCCGGGCGACGTTATCCAATTAAATACTGGAATTGGTTCCACGTGCCGGCCTTTGCATAAAGTATTACTAGTTACACTCTCACGGAACGTGAGGTTTGATTCCCGAGTCTTTAAAACAAATAAAAAATAGTCTTATGCTATAATTATTATGAATACACACAATACACCCGACAGCCACACACATAGTTCTGACCCCACTAGGTAAAACCTGTATCGTGGGTATCAAGAACTACGAGGGACTACAGTCCCACAACACAGACCGGAAACAACCATATTCTGTCTATGACACAAACATTTGTCTCGGTGCGGGAATCAAACCCACGGCCCACTCGTTTCACAGCCGGCTACTCGCTCTCTGCGCCTCGGAGGCTATCATTCAATTCAATATAGAGAATACGCTTCGTCGTCGCAACATTGTACACATACATACATACGAACTTACACCTGTAATCCCCGAAGGAGTAGGTAGAGGTGTAACCAGTACACCCACATCTCGCCAAGCATATAACCGTTCCAAAATGTGATAGGGGAGCTTTTCGCCACACTGGGCTCAATACCAGACGCCGGGCTGATACTGAGTATTTCGTAATGGAAAATCCCAATAACATTTCACTCGACCTAGGAAATGAACCCGAGACCTGAGCACAGCATCACGCACGCAATTACAACTGCGCCCCATAACTTCTTCATCGTCACTCCCAAAATGATCATAATAATTTTATCTAAATGCTCTTTCACCGAATTATATCTTATAAAAACTCTTAAATCACCCACTCTACTTAACACCCCATTTGGCTGGAATGGAATGGCGCCGGCAGCCAGTGGGACCTCCAGTAATGTGCAAACTAAGGCCCAACGGTCCGAAAAGGGACAAAACGACTTATTTATCCACACTACGCTATTTCGGGAACCTCATCTATTTCTTTAAGAATGATTGGGATGTGTAGTAGATTGTGGTATTATTATACAATATAGTGTGTTTTTTTTTGTGCCTCTATAGGCAGATGAGCAGACGGGCCACCTGATGGTAAGTAGTCACCGCCGTCCATAGTCTTCTGCAAAGGGCACAGCAAAGCCGCTGCCTACCGTTTAAGAAATACTCAATATACGTAAATCAGTATTTAACAAAGCAGTATTACTTAATCTTTAATGTTGGGCAACATCGTGATCCAGTTAAATAATGTTACGCAACATAAAACTCATGTTGTCTCACATCGGCTTCGTTATCGCGTTTCATTTAAAACCTAATATTTAATCCCATAATAAGCCCTAAACTTTTTTCAATTCTCTTTTCAAAATCGCTGTTTCTTTTTTTAAAACAAAACAGAACTGGCCAGATATTCAAATCAATAAGGCTAAATCAGTTTTATAATCATTAAATGTAAACAGGCAGACGAAACATTACACTAGGCGTATTTTAAAGAAGCTCCTTGTCGTGCATATTCCAGAGACACAAATTACTTCCCGCAGGATGCAGGGCGTCTCAGGAAACGTTTAGAGACGGGGAGGGGCTAATTGCGTCCTTCATCCCGTAATTACAGGAGCAGGCGGGATTACGTCAGGCTATCCTGTATTTATGTATCTACATTAGATAAGGATAATATTATCTCATATTTAGTATAATGCTATGATGGTCATGGGTATCGAATTTGAGTTCAGTAGTAAATTGTTTTCTGTTTTGTCACTTGTATATTTTATGCTGGAACAGTTTGTCTTATGTCTCTCTTTTTACCCGACTTCAAAAAAAAAGGAGCAGGTTCTCAATTCGTCGGAATCTTTTTTTTATGTATGTTCCCCGATTACTCGAAGACGCCTGGACCGATTCGAGAATTTTTTTTTTTTAAAAGGGTATACTTCCCAGGTTCAGGATATGATGATGAGATATCAGAAAAATGAGGGCAGCCCTCAAATTTTATAGAGACGCATTATTTATTTTTTATGGAAGTCGGTGTACTTTTTATAAATTAAAAAACTTTTTTTCATTTATAACATCAATTAGTTTTGGTAATAGTAACAAAGAACAGTATCCTCGGAATTAAGCTTAGTGGCAATAACACTGAATCGGCTTTAGAATTGGCAGATGTTGGACAAACAGCGGGTCAACATACATCGAGCTGCTCATGCTGAGCTGAGGTTGTAATTACGGGAAAGATGAAAGAATTTAATTTTATAACTAACTAGCGGACCGCGCAGTCGTCGTCCTGCCCGTAAAAGCAGCGCCACACCGACTGCAGCGCCATCTGCCGGGCTGATTTGTGAATCTAAACCAACCAGGCCACACAAACGCATACAAAAAAAATCATTCAAATAGGTCCAGCCGTTTAGGAGTAGTTCAGTGACATACACACGTACAGTAGAATTATATATATAAAGATTACACAGACATCACCTTTATTAACAGAGGCGAATATAATTATTAAAAATATACTTCTATACTAAGCCTCCGTGGCGCAGGCGAGTAGCCGGATGTGAAACGAAAGGTCGTGGGTTAGATTCCCGCACCGAGACAAAAAATTGTGTGACAGATAGAAATTTGTTTCGAGTCTGGGTGTTGTGGGATCGTAGTCCCTCGTGGTTGTTGATACCCACGATACAGGTTTTACCTAGTGGGGTCAGAACTATGTGTTTGACTGTCGGGTGTATTTATTATTATCTATTTATAAGAAAATGCAATATAGATCAAATAAAAATTATGGTTACTTTTCTTGGTACATGTTTAAATAATACGTGTATTAAACATCACTGTTAGAAATCACTATAATTAATTACCTGAATGATTCTAGAACAGGTGTATTATTTGAGAAAATGCTGTTTTAATTGACAAATCAAATCAAATATTTATTGAAACCATGAAATGTATACATTATTTATATTCAGTCAATCTTTTTTAACTATACCGCCAGTTCCGAATTCAGTTTCGCTAGAGAAGAACGGGCAAGAAACTCTAGCGTTGCTCTTTTCGAACACCAGTTAACAATATTTGGTCAGACAATTAATATACGATTTAAGTGTAATAACATCAGATTAGAGCAGCTCAATGTATGTTATTTTTTTTGTGCAGGCAGACGAGCAGATGGGCCACCTGGGGGGTTACTCTTGACACTCGATTCGAATTTGAAATTGGGATTGGGTTCGAAAACTGTACAATTGGCACTCTTCAACGCAACACCAGCGCACGATTTAACTGAATACGGCGGAATTTTTAGTAACTAAATGAAATAGAGTATTTAAGACTGCTAGTTCGTGAATATTCTATTTTATTTAGTTTCATTGAGTTAAAGTTCCAATATCTTCTAGATTGGAAATGAAATTGTATCGAGTTCGAGATTGGAATTGATTTCAAGAGTAGGCCTACAGATGGTAAGTAGTCACCGTCGCCCGATTTCTGCAATGCCAGGGCACAGCAAAGCCGCTGCCTACCGTTGAAGGACTAATCTTCTTAAGCCGCGTTTTTAATTAAGTTGCCTTATTGTAATGACTGGCACAGACTCCAGAAAAGATCTCTACAAACGGTACATAAAGCTGTTACTGTGCATCTTATCTAATAATAAATAACACCCGACAGTCACACACATAGCCTGACCCCACACTAAGATACGAGTCTTGTGTTGTGGGTATCAGGGACTACGAGAGACTTTCGGTCTCACAACACCCAGACCACGGACACAAATATCTGTCTGTCACACAAACATTTGTCCCGGTGTGGGAATCGATCCCACGGCTTCTCGTTTCACAGACGGCTACTCGCCAACTGCGCCACGGAGGCTGTTATAAATAATATCTGTGATGAAACCGTGTCTTTACTATGCAAGCAATGCATGTCATATCCAATATAATTAATAAATCGATCGTACACACAGCTAGAGGTTTATAGACACACTGTAATATTTTCCAGGGGCGTATTCTAATTCTAGAGGGTAATTTTTAAGGGTCAATCACTGCCACACTAAGAATTTCCTTAAATGAGTCTTAAGTAAACATTTAAAGTTACTTTCACTATCACTAAAAGAGCGATAGCTTAGTTGAAACTACAGACTGCCGAGACAAAGGACGTCGGTTTGAAACCAGTCCAAAACAGCATACATCTCTGACTCTTACGTGTATCTTACTGATATTATAAATGCGAATGTTTGGATGGATGTTTGTTACTCAATCACACCAGAACGGCTGAACGGGTCGGGTTGAAATTTAGACCGTTATGATGTTGTTGAGCAGCGGGGATAGATAGAGTATCAAGTGCCGTCCAATTAGAGTATCGAGTAGCGAGATGTCTCTCGCTACTCGATACTCTAATTGGACGGCACTTGGCACTGCGATTATCATCAGGTGCAATTTGGTCACTTTGCCAGTATAAAAAAGCTCACTATAAACCGTCACTAAAATTTATTACGTTTTCCAATGATCAGACAAATTATTGAATTAGTGTGGGTCCTGATTCCAGACCACTTGCCTATTCCGTCTACTGTCGTATGCACAATGTCACAGTTGCAAAGTTTTCGTAACAAAGCTGAACTCGGCTCCGCAAGCGACGTCAATTTCGGACGATTTTAAACTTTCTACAACGGGTTTAATGAATGCAAAATGTGGGATAGTGTCATTTTGGGATCATTACAACTTCAAAAGTGCACTGTCTAGGCGCAGTTGTAATTGCGCATGCGTTATGACTGCTGTGCTGAGGTCTCTGGTTCGATTCCTGGGTCGCGAAAGGGATATTGGTTTGAGTTGGAGTATTATATGGGTTTTCCGTTTAGAAATACTCAGTATCAACTCGGAGTCTGGAATTGTGTCCGGTATGGAGATAGGCTCGCCCACTATTATGGGACCATAATAAATTAGGGGAAAGTGGGTGAACTGGTTACACCTCTGCCTACCCTTTCGGGGATTACAGGCTTGAATGTATATTGTATATGTATGTCAAAAATGCACGTTTGAGAGTTTTGTATGAGTATTGTGGGATTACTATTCCCAATCAAGGCAGCAATAAAACCTAAATCATTTAATCGTGGATGGAGGCTCTTAGAACACTGTTATAATATCATGGTAGAACTTTATATACTAAATTAAATCATTTATTTAGTAAATCAAGCCACAAGGGCACTTTATATAGGTCAGAATTATTATTAAAAACTAACCGAAGCTCCAGAAATGGTCTGAGAAGAAACACCATGAAACTCCGCCGCAGGTATTTTGTTATTACATTACATAATATTAATTTACAAATAACTAGTAAACTAGGTACGGTTAAATTTCATACAAAATTAACAGTTATGGAAGAGAAACAAATAAGAAGAAAACTGTTTAAGATTGATGTACGTGTAAGAGCATAGAGTTGTGAACGATTACAACCAAAAGACAATACAAATAGCAAAAATACTACTACTACTAGCCCTGAATTAAACATTGTCCCACTGCTGGGCACGGGCCTCCTCTACTAATGAGAGGGGTTAGGCCTTAGTCCACCACGCTGGCCTAATGCGGGTTGGCAGACTTCTCATACCTTCGAAAAACTCTCAGATATGCAGGTTTCCTCACGATGTTTTCCTTCACCGTTAAAGCAAGCGATAATTAACATTTTAATACACACATAACTTTAGAAAAGTCAGAGGTGTATGCCACTTGGGTTTCGAACCTACGACTTTCATCTTGACAGTCCGTACCGCAACCAACTAGGCTATCGCTGCTGTTTAGCAAAAATACTAAAAGAAATTCTGTTTAGTATTCAAATAGGGCAATGCAATGCACCAATGTAAAATATACACCAGTTTTTGAAAATAGCACCCTTAGAGTTCTTGCCAGTCTAGCGAAACTGCATTCCGAACTAGCGGTAGAGCAAAAAGATGGACGGAATTTAAATCAGTATAGATTTTATGGATTCAATATTTTTTAACTTAAGATAACAAAATAAGGCAAATCCCCAAAAGGCTATTAAGACGTCACGTCACACGGATGAATCCGGTGTTATCAACGTTACGATTGTTAATTACGATGTGTGATTTTACGGCCACGCGCAACTTTGCTCTGATATTTTAGCACGTGTTATACATTAGCGTCAAAATTTAAGTAAAATATGTGCATTAAAGACAATAATTAAAAATGTTAAAGTACGGACTGTCAAGACGAAAGTCGTAGGTTCGAAACAAATCCAAATGTATGCCATTTGGACTGATTTGGCCAATTTTCTTGAGTTACGTGTGTATTCACCGTTAATTATTGCTTGCTTTAACGGTGAAGAAAAACATCGTGAGTAAACTTGCATATCTAATTCCCATAAAAATTTCAAAGGTATGTAAAATCTACCAACCCACATTAGACTTGCGTGGTGTACTAAGGTCCCTCTCATTAGTTAAGGGGGTCTGTGCTCAGCAGTGGGACAATGTTTACAGGGCTGGTATTATAAGACCAGTAGGGGCTGGATTTACAGGATTCATTGTGGGTGATTATAGGAGACCACTTATAAGGTGACCCATTTTCGTCTTACCCGACTTTTGCTATAAAAAAAATTACTGCACTGTTCTTGTAGACATTTTGCCGTTCCAGAATAAAAATCCATTTACTCAGTGCCCCTATAGAGTTCCAAACAAGTAAATAGAGTACGGGTCGAACGATGTTTGGTGTTGAAATGCGACAAAGTCCCACGGGAACTGTCCGGGCGCTGCGGCAAGTTTCGGCAGATTGAGCGATCCCTATTCCGTAATGAAACGTTTAGTTTATCCTTTACTGGGGATCAAACGACTTTGTCAATGTTGAGACGTAATGGAAGGAGGAAAACGTAGTTATCAAACTTGAAACGCGCCGGATGAAATGGAGCGTGTAAATTTAAAATTAAAGTTAGCCGATACTTAAGAGCGAACACGGCGGGGTGCCTTGATTTAAGCGTTAAGCAGAAGTCAATGAAGAGAGATACGTTTCAGGAGCTTTTAAATTCATTCATACAGGAACATTGAAAATGTGGTGACTCATTTCAGACTCATTATGAAATGGGAGGCTGCAGAATCGAACCCCTGATGAAGCGTTTATTAGACGAAAAATATCTCGTAGTTTCTGTAACACACGACAGAAGATAATTGTTGTTATTTATTATATGGGCAGGATTACAAAGTATTCAGATATATATCAAATACAGTATAAGACAAAGAATTAAAAAACAATAACGCTATCAATAAATTCAATGCAGCTTTTTTAGAATTATTACTTCCTAATTTTGCTTTCTAACGCGTTATGTGTTTGATAAAAGGAATCAGACTGTGAAACAGGCCTTTACAGTAATAATTAGTTAATCATCATTAGATATCTTAAGTTACTTGACTTTATAATTCGACGGTTGGCGGGCTATTAGATTTAAGCAACATTTATGAAAAGTTTCAGGAGAGTTATAAAGATTTTAGTTTTTTGGAAAAAATCACAAAAAAATTATTGCTTGGATTTTAGTACAATTAATATATTACTTGCGTAAGCATGTAATGCATCTTTATGACTTATTTTTATGGATTTATTAGCATTCATTTCTAAAAAATCCCTGAATGAAATGAGCCCTGTTTTACCAGTAGAATGAAGCGCCAAAAAAAGCGCACATAAAAATTGATGGCTCAAGTATGTAGAAAATTTTGCTGATTACGAATATGTATATAACTCAATATCGAAACGTCGATATGATCCTCACTTCATCTATATCATATTAAGGGCGCAAAGTGAGTTTAACTTGTCTAATAAGTAGTTATACGTACCCTTTAAATATATATTGGAGGCCCGAGGAGAACTTATTGCAATCAAATAAACGATCTTCTCCTAAAAGGGCAAATTAGGAGTACCTCCAACCGTCGAAAATGTTTTTTTTTTTATCATCATATCAATGTATGAGAAGATGTATGAATGTGGAAGATGCGAAAGAAGTGTGTCAGGATCGTAGCTTGTGGCAGTCAATAGTCTCTGCCTACCCCCATGGGATGCGGGCGTGAGTGTATATGTATGTATGTATGCATGTATGTATGTATGTATCTAAATATATATCTATAAATATCTATGTGTGTTGGAGCGATGTTGATGACATTTTCAGGCAATTTTCAGATTACCCCAACGGGTGATTTTATGAAGTTTGGTATTGGATCAACAGGTTTTTTTTTGGCTTTTTGGAAATCTATGTCATATTTCCCCCGCGGGATGGGCCGCTGGCACCCAATAAATACAACTGCAAAATTTTAATAATTTTCACTGGAGCTTATTAACTCTGAACGTGTCAGTTACAATTTTAATTACAGCATGAAGTAACACGTAATTTCCTGTTCACGAAATGAGACAAACACTCCCCGTGATCAAACATCATCCAAGTAACGTGTACAGGTGTTTGCTTAGCTCTTACACGCAATAATTTGCATGTAGGTGCTTAATGAAGCCATAAATGTCGACAAACACGAATAATTTACTCCCTATGATGATAACATGTTCCGTAAGAGCATTTGTGCCAGCAACAGAAGCAAATTTGCAGAAGCTGACTTAATGCAGAAACATTGGATCATGAATTGTCTCAAGTTCAGCCTTTGTGGCGATTTTATGTAGCTGGCAGCGAAACAAAAGGTCTGGGTGTGGTGGGATCGTAGTCCCTAAAAGTTCTTGATACTTGATAGGTTTGACTTAGTGGTTAGTGTGAGATCAAGACTCGGTATGGGTGTACTATTAGTTATAATTAAATGCTATAGCTATTGTAATAAAACGAAATTTACGGATTCTATCGCGGTTTATTTTACTTTTTTAACCCGACTTTTCGAAGGCTTTACAGCCTTCATGGTCACGGGGGAGACTGAGTTGTATGTCGTCACGAAAGTATAGTGCAATGTTTCTACCCTCCATATAGTTGATATTTAATTTTTATTTTTTTGTAGTCCGATCTACGCAGAAAGAGCTCACAATGTCTTGAGGTCTGGCAGTTGGTCTTTTGGGTTCCGATTTAATTAAATGTATAATTGGATCCCAGGCTGGTGCTAGCTTCCAACCATCTTCTCTATTGAAATTTGGATGTTTAATTTATTACAATGTATAATATAATTTTTTATTACAATGTATAATATTCGCGTAAACATAAGAAACCATTATGCTATAGTTATGCTAAAAAATAAAAGCTTGGTATGAGCATGTGATGAGGAGGGATGAAAGGCATGTGACAAGACTGGTTGTCAGTATGAATGTGGATGGACGAAAGAGTCGTGGGAGACCAAAATGAGGTAGATGGATTGCGTGAATGAGGACATGCGCGTGAAAAGAGTGAATGCAGATTTGACGGATGATAGGGCTGCGTGGAGAGTTCAAAAAATTTGTGCCCTTAGTGTGGGATAAGGGCCGGTAGATGATGAGTTATAATTAAATGAGAATTTGTCTACTACATCTTTTTCTGGTACTTTAAAATTTATTACGCAAAAAGTAACCTACGGATTCACTCATGTATGATGAGTTTCAATTTGACACTATAATGTTTTACCTCTCTTTTCATATCGATTTCCAACAATCAATACAGTTACAGTTAAAAGTCGTAACAAAGACAGGCGTATTAACTTGACCATTTATTTATATAATATAGTGGATAAATAAATTATAACATTTTAGCTGAAATTTGCTTGATTAGACAATTTTGTAGTGACATGAAGATTTGTAACTCCTATGATCCCAGTATTTTTATCCTGGCACTGCAAATTGACTGCAGTAGTAGCGCGAGACAGCTATAGCTCGCTCGGCACAATCACATTGGTAGCTTCGTCACACTTCACTTATAGGACCCAGGATCAAAGGAGGGAGGGAACACAGTAGCTGGCAAACGATTCCACAGTTTGAATTTAAAGTTTATGTGAGTAATCTTATCGAAAACCTATATATTACATAAAACACACCATATTCATAAATTTCGTAATAATCTAAATTGTCTAGAGGAAGGCACCGCCGTGTCTGTTCTTAACTTCTAACTTGGTTTCATTACAAGCAATGTATAAACAAGGAGCAGGTTTATTAACAAGCGACATCACATGCTTCCATGCAATAGTCTTTAATCTTATTTAGCATTAGAGAAACTATTTGACTGTTGATTTAAACTTGTTTGTAGCAAATTAAAATATGGTGAAATCTATTGAAAACACGGCTTTCAAATAATCTTTCTATAAGGCAGACACTTGTAGGAAAGACATCATGTGGGTAAATACATACATATACACTCACGCCCGCAATCCCCGAAGGGGTACGCAGAGGCGTAACCAGTACACCCACTTTTTGCCGAGTTTATTACAGTCCCATAATGTGATAGGGGGCGAGCCTGTCGCCATACCGAGCACAATTCCGGACTCCGGGCTGATACTGAGTATTTCTAAATAGAAAAACCCAATATCACCCGACCCGGGGATCGAACCCGAGGCGAGACGAAAGTCGTTTGTTCTTTGTTAACGCTTGCTTTATCGGTGAAGGAAAACATCGTGAGGAAACCTGCATACCTGAGAATTCTCAAAAAGAATTTCGAAGGTATGTGAAGTCTACCAACCCGCAAAAGCCCAGTGTGGTGGATGAAGGCCTAACCCCTCTCATAAGTAGAGGAGGTCCGTGCCCAGCAGTGGGACAATGTTAAATACAGGGCTAGTATAATTATTATTAATTATTATACCACCCAACAGGCACACCTAGTGCTGATCTTACAGTAAGATACAGTTACCATAGGTAGGAACTTCGTGGGACTTATTTTTTTTTCTTTCAGCCGCTCGTTGCCACTGCACTATGGAGGCGGTCGAATATTACTAAACAATCAATGAGTCCTTGAAATGAAATAACAATCTTTACTCATTCATTTTATCATTTTACTTTTTATTAATTAAGCATGTATTCATTACATACAGTAATGTCTTATATATTAGGAGATCAATCGCTGTTTTCATCATCTTCTTCGCTTTCCTCCTCTTCAGATTCATCCTTGTTCCCTTTATATTTAACCGGTGCAGCCTTCTTGTCTTTATTTTTACCCCCATCACCTTTGGCGTTGTAAGATTCTAAATCTTTAACATATTTTTCCTTGGCTTTTGCTGCTATCTGCTCCCATTCAGTCTTGTCATTCATAGACCTCCATATTTCACCCGCTTTTACGGCAATTTCTGTAACCTTTAGGCCAGGGTTCTCGGCCTTGATTTGCTCCCGCACATTGTTGAACCACAGCATATAAGCAGTCATTGGACGCTTCGGCTTGTCCGTCATTTTGGTTTTGTTCTTAGTACAACGAAATTTGAGATTATTTTTGAACTATACAAGTCACAACCAAATTGTCGAAATTGAGGATGACGTTGATGTTGATAAGATACTATAGTATATTGTTGCTTGATAATGATATGCTTAGAATATTCTTTTTCTTCTTTGTTGTTAACTCTTTGACAAGTAAGACACACTTGACATTTGACATTGTTTTATTCTATTTTCGGCTAATTTATTCTTTTGCTAAATTTTAGAATCTTTCCGGAAAAGTTTGGTAGTAAACCCAGTGTATAAAATACATTGATAAAATATTGTCAAAATTCGTAGAAGATGGAAATAAGCAAAGAGCATTATAATACTACTGAAAGAAATAAGTCAGGCTAGACTCTACAAATAATAGTTACATTATCCCTGTCCTATCCTTTCTGTAAAAATAAAACACATGTCCGTATCTTGACACAAAATCCTCTGAAGACGTCTGAAGATCAGTTTGTTCTGTATTTGTGAGTGTTTGTAAGGGATCGCTTGAATGTGTTGTTAATTCTCACGTAAGACGGGTCGCCCTGAGGGTCGGAGGGACAGCAGTGAGGTTAAATACGGCATAGATAAAATTGGGTTGAATTATTTATAATACGTACGCGAGAATTCTGAATACAACTTTGGAAATTACATAGTTTGGTAATGTTAGGTATGTAGCTTTATTTTTCATTGGATTAATTAAATGGTAATTGTATTAGCTACATTTAAAGCGTAATCACAATGCCTTTACACGAAGAATATAGTACTCACCATCGGAAGACTACTCTTTCATGAGTCGTTTATTTCTTAGTAAAATTATTATACTTGAAGTAACTAATGTAGAAAGCGACGGAGTTACAATTATTAACGCCTATCTAAACGAAGCTTTTATTGTATGTAACAGGAAACTTATTAATTCTAAATAACATGTTAGTCACACACACAAAATATTTCGTCAGTTCAAAGGCAATTTCCAACAGTGCGAAAGTCAAATGCTCCTACATTAAAAGGGAGAAAATAAACGGTGTTTCATTCAAACAAAGATGCAATATCTGTGTGTTAAATGTAGTTTGAAATACAAGAAATTAATAATCAGGTACGTGTTTATACAAAAGTCGTAATCGCATGTCTGGAAAAAATTACAACTAGTTTATGCTATAAGGGTATGTTTTATTCAATTCACCTAAGTAGTCTTTCAAGTTCCTTGCGAATTACGACTACTGTTTATATCCAGTAATCTTGTCCTGCCACAGTATGCTAAGCCTACTGTTCTATTAAAACGATTTTGCGCTCTTCTGTATATATAAAAGAAGAAACTGACTGACTGACTGACTGATCGATCAACGCGCAGCCTAAACGGCTGGGGTTAGAGACTTGAAATTTTGACAGTAGGTTACCTTTTATCACGTAGGCATCCACTAAGGAAGGGTTTTTGGAAATACCACCCCTAAGGGGGTAAAATAGGGGATGAAAGTTTGTATGAAAATCCGTCATATTTGAAGTTAAATTCATGAAAATTAGTATTTGGCATTTTAGTTAAAAATAAAAAATATATGTTTCAGGATTTTTGGAAATGCCGCCCCTAAGGGGGTAAAATAGGGAATGAAAGTTTGTATGAAAATCTGTCATTTTTGCAGTTAAACGCATGAAATTTGGTATTTGGCCTTACAGTTAAAAATTAAAAACACATATTTCAGGGTTTTTGGAAATTCCACCCCTAAGGGGGTTAAATAGGGTAAGAAAGTTTGTATGAAAATCCTTCATTTTTGAAGTTAAATGCATGAAAATTGGTATTTTGTAGTGTATACTTTTTGTCTCAAACATGACCTCCACGCGGGCGGAGCCGCGAGCAACAGCTATCAAAAATAAATAGCATTGGAGATATTTAGTAATATACGAGTGTTGATTGTAGAACCTAGTCTGGTTTGGTATCAGAATATAATATATTTAATGAAGAAAAAACAAGAAAAATAACCATGTGTACTAATATGAAAGAAGAAGTTTTCTTGATTAGTAAACTATGAACAAGGATAATAAACTTATTTGGAGTCGTAATAACGTAACTTTTACTGGGATGGAATAAAATATGATGTGCCTTTGTGGTCCAGCGGATGAGAAACCGTTAGTTCAATTGCCATAGCCAGATAAAGTGAGATTTTCTAATTTGTTTCCGGTCTGAGTTTTGTGAGACCGAGAGTCTATTGTAGTTCCTGATACTAGAGACGCAAGATCTTAATAAGGGGTTGGAATTATGTATCGGTTTGTTGGGTGTATTTAATAAGTTTTAAGCGCTGCAAGTTTCATGCTTTTCATCGCTATTCGACCCCCACAAAATTTTAGCTTTACAACCACATTATCTGTTAAATTCAGAGCCTACGCTCTTGCGTCATTACGAGATAACCTTTTTGGGGTCTGACCTCTAATTATTCATACTTTATTAAAAGAAATTTAAATTCTTTGTTCACGTAGTGGAAACATTTACACATCTTTGTGATGAAAATTATAATATTTTTAGCTTCTTTTGTGTAACGATATAAAGTGACTGAAAAATAGCCGCAATATTTTTTATAATCTACTCAAAGAGGGTAATTTTGTGTTCGTGAATTGCGGGGTTATTAATGCGAAGAAGCTACTCAGGCAGCTAAGCAGGTTGGCATGAAAGAAAAAAGAAAAGAGAAACGATTAATTTACAACACGCAAATACCACAAAACAGACAAATAAATAACACCCAACAGTCACACACATAGCCCCGACCCCACACTAAGATACGAGTCTTGCGTTGTGGGTATCAGGGACTACGAGAGCCTTTCGGTCTCACAACACCCAGACCCCGGACACAAATATCTGTCTGTCACACAAACATTTGTCCTGGTGTGGGAATCGAACCCACGGTGTCTCGTTTCACAGCCGGCTACTCGCCAACTACGCCACGGAGGCTGTCAAAGGTGATCATTTTTTATTATAAAATAAATAAAATAAAAATCTTTATTGATCACGTAGGCATATAAAAGGCACTTATGACAGGTCAAAACACAGATGGAAATACACCATACGGAAAAATTATTACGTCTAACGTCATGGGAACTTAGAAACCACCATCAAGGGCTGGTAGGCAAGGAAGGATAGAACGAGGACGGGACTGGAAAGGGAGAAAACAGGGAGACCACAAAAAGGAAGGAAGGTAATCGCGGTCTTCGGTAAAGGAAGTGACTGGAGATGATGATCGAGAAGGCGCAGGAATGGGAGGGGAGTAGGCGAACGGAACTGGACGGATATTATTATAATTAATACTACAATGGCACTTGCTTTTCGCTGCTGTGACAGGTAGGTGACCACTCAGCGTACTGCTGTGCTGTGACACACAGTACATACCACAACACAGCGCTGGTTTTCAGTTTTATGTGTCGAGTAGCGGGGGATGCTTGACTCTCGCTACTTTATTCAATTAAATTAGTAGCTCACGTCTGTATCTCCCAATGCATCTGTATCCAATTGTTTCTATGCCATGATCTGTAGGTGACGACCCTATTGGTAGGACACTCCAATCCTGGGTAACTTATGTGTGTTAATCAAATCGAAAATTTAAACACAAATTGTGATTGCCCAACCTGGGATTTGAACCAAGGACCTCGCTGGTAATAAAATAAGGCTCCCTATTCAAACTACGTCATTGGACTGATGAGGTGAATTCAATTAATAATATAATCAATGAATCAAATCAAATTAAATATTTATACATTATTTAGATTCGGTCAATCTTTTTACTCTACCATCAGTTCGGAATGCAGTTTCGCTAGAGCAGAACGGGCAAGAAACTATAGTGTTGCTCTTTTCGAACATCTGTTAACAATATTTGGTCATACATTAGATTAGAGTAGCTCAATGTGTTTTTAATTAAGTTGCCTAGTATAGTTCATAGATATTTTTTTTCCTGGCACGGCAATGTGACCATACTAAATCTGATGGTAAGCGTTATTAGTGTGTGCAAATTAGAGTATCGAGTAGCAAGAGACGATCTATCCCTCGCTACTCAATACAATTATGCCGGCCTGCTTCTTCACACTACTCCATGGGCAAGATTGTGAAGAAGCGGTCGAGAGTCTAGTGTCAGAGTACTCAGAAGGCCGCAAAACAGCCAAACATCGTATCCCAACTCTAGACCCCCGACAAAAACCGGATGTACAGTGGCTGATCCCGGAACGCAACACACTTGCGTGTGCCACTATGGCGGGTTTTACACCCTGTATACGGTGGTCGCTATTCGGGCGGATATGAATATCCTACCACCACCTATTTTATTTAAAAGGAGAAATACTTTGGATTTTAATTTTCGCAATACATGTGCAAAAGCAAAATTTTGTTTCAATACAAACGTATGAGTGACATCCTAAAATAGGAAATCACGTTGACGTCATAACGGCTGAACCTGACAAGTTTAATTACATTTCTGTCGACCTGATGTTTTCTATTTTTCGACATTGTAGCCGCTTCGACGGAAATAATCGAAAATCACTTGCAGACTTTTAGAGGTCATAATAAAACTTAACATGCGCACATGGTTCTGAGCCCACAGAAGGGCATACCTGTATCGTAGGTATCAAGAACTATGAGGGACTACGGTCGCACAACACCCAGGCCCGAAACAAATATCTGTCTGTTACACAAACAATTGTCTAGGTGCGGGAATCATGATGTACAAGAAAAAAACATACAAAAATTTGATTATTTCTGTAATCTCTAGACTCAAAATAACGTGTTACCAAATATCCCATTTTTAAACCAGTTTTCGATAATATGCTAGTTGACTGTTTGGGCAACCGTTTTATATTATTCTTCATGGTCTATATTATTAAAATATTATCATTGAAAAGATAAGCTTTCAAGATTTAATTTGCATTTTTATAAACCAACTTTATTTTTCCCACCAAAATGCTACTAAGTGTCATGGCCTCTCGTGTAACGTGACCATCCGGTTTTCGATATCGATATTGTAATAAAATAATATATAAAATATTTCTTTTAATGAAGCTAATTGGTGTTTTATTATCTTTAAGGTAATAAATAAACTAATATGAAGATGTGCTCGGGCGCCAGACAGACTAGACTCTGCCAAAATAGGTCAATAACGAAAATATAAACAAAATATAATTACCGGGGATAGTCAGTAGGGCGCTTGGAACTTTTAATCGCAGTCGGGTGGTAACTTAAACACAAGTCATGAAGACACAGTATTTATTTCCGTCGGAACTCAACAAATATTTACATAATATAAACTGTCAGATACAAAATTGACTATGTTTAATACTAAGTGTAAATTATAAAGATTATATATTAAGATTCATTTTTAAATTGATCATTACTGCACTCTGGAGTGAAATTTATAAATAGGTTACCCATAACAAGCTAGTGAGCTGAAGGCTTTTCGCTACAAAAATTATAATTTTACATACCTCTATTTCGGATATAACTAACTTTACTAATGTTCCAGGGGGGTCTTCCAGACCGGCATCTACCGGAGCAGGTTATAGTAATGGAGCTTAGGGCATCCAGGCATCCATCAACAATTATCCCCAAAAAGGGTCTTCAATTCCAAACAAAACGTCAACGTGGCATCAAAAATGCATAAAAACGTTCCACCCAAAACGGTAAAACTAGGCGAAAACCAACGTCAAAAACAGACTAGAAATGAACTAGAGAAAACGGTAAAAAACGTTATGTAAAACGACCGCTTATTCAAGCTGAAACAAAATTAAACTAATTAGCACGTTGTGGTAATTTCCAAATTTTAACATTACGATTATTAAATCCAAAAATGACGTACCGGCCGTTATATATTTAAATCCTTCCCAAAAATAAGGTGCGGCAATATTTCGCCTTAAAAAGCTGAAACAAATTTAACAAACAATGAAATTTTACGTTCACAAAGGTGACGCCATTTTGTCACGCGCCCGCGCAAGCGACGCTGTTACAAATATTTTGGTGAAATATCACTTACCACCAAAACTGGATCTAATTGTAAACTTTCGCACCATGGCGATTAAATGTAAGCCATTTAGGGCTTATTTTACGATATAAAATACTATAGGTTATTACATATTGATCGACATTTCCGGTTCGACTCGCGAGAGAAAAGTGTCGTCCTGTCAAAACCAACGAATGCATATATTTTTTTTAACGGATGCCATAGAGAAATGGCAGACCACAAACAAAACTACGATCGACTATTCCCGTGACTAAAAATTAGTGGAAAAGTCGATTTTTAACCTGTGACATCTAAAACATGTTACAATATCGAAAACCGTTTACTGCTTTAGCAATTGCTTGAAATCGGAGAAGGAATGTATTGTATATCTAATAAAACAGCATAAATTAATTAATTACGAGTTTTATTTTTCTAGCACGTTACAGTTCCGAACCACAGGCAAGAGAGAGAGAAGGTGCGCGAGCGAGACAGCTAGTTCGGGGATACCACACTCTCCCACACCTTACTCAACTTAATGCTTGTATTAAGTTTACAAAAAAAAAAGAACCTTAAATTAATACCAATATATAATACTTAACCTTAATTACTAACTATTCATCTAATGTTTCTGAACAGGATAGTATCTGGTTAACATGGCGTTTCCATGGGCACCCATCTACATTTATTATATATGTTACACCTGGTACAGATTGTCCAACTATTAAACACTGAATCCATGGCTTATATCCTTTCCGATAATCTTTAACCATTACTTTTTGCCCTATTTCAAACTTTATGTCCCTATTCCCTTGACTCTAGTTTTGTAACTTGTACTCTACTTCTTCCCTCACTGGTCGTAGTAAACTGAATCTATTTCTCAGTTCCCTCCCTAGCATTAATCTCGCTGGTGTGATGCCAGACGTTCACAGAGAGACACAGGCAAGAGAGAGAGAAGGTGCGCGAGCGAGACAGCTAGTTCGGGGATACCACAGAATGTTTTATTGGATGTTGATGTTAAATTTTTGAGATAAATCCCGCGTTTTAAGTGGGAGTTGAGATAAATATTTGCTTGGAATGTGGGACGTTGGTGTTTGAATGCGTGGGACCGTGGATGTTATTAGTTAAATATGAAAATTAACTTGCCGTATTAACTAAATACTATAATAATATTAACCCCTCTCATTAGTAGAGGAGGCCCGTGCCCAGCAGTGGGACAATGTTTAATACAGGGCTAGTATTATTATTATTTTTATTAACAAAACTAACTATTATCTATTTAAATTTCAAAGTTTCTAAACTGAGTCGGTAAATCGCAATTCTCGACTCCCACCTAAATAGCAGGAGTTAACAAAAATTGCCAAATCAACATCCTTTAAAAAACCCTCCACCGAAACACTTACGGTCTTATTCATAATGAGTTATGGGAGGTTTAAAAGGCCGTTAAGATGAGCTTGTTAAAAAACGTTATTCATAATGGCTCAATAGAGCTAAAACGCTCCTTATCTCTCCGATAAAGTTAAGGAAGCGAAGACCCTTCTATAAACGTTCCATAGCAAAAAAAAAGGCCGACGTCGATCAGCTGTCTCGTGTTTGACGCTTATTTTCGATGTCACTTTTAATCAAGTAAAAACACATCGACCAAAGAGTATTTATTATACTATATAATATGAGATCGACCTTGTAGCGCATTTTATTTACTTACCTATTAAAAATGCAAGCCTTACAATCTCTGCATACCATTGCACTTATTGAAAATCTTTCGTCTAGGAAATTGTATAGGCAGAGATTCGATCCACTTTCTCTGGATGACAAGGAATTCCGTAAACGGTAACGTTTTTCGAAATAATCGGCTGCTGTTATTATTGATTTAATCCGCGAAGAGTTGCAGCTGAATCGTAAAGGTTGTGGCACATCACCAGAATTGCAAGTATTAACTGCAATAAGGTGTTAAGGTCGTCGTGAGGCAAGTTAATCCTTTTTGATATTTTTACTAACTTGTACATAATGATGCGCTACTGTTAAGACTATTATCTTTATGTTATAGATGCAAGAAGATGCTGGGGACCTCCATGGATTATCTCAAGCCGCTACCAGCCGCATATGTAGCAGAGTAGCGCGTGCGCTCGCACGACACGCTGCAAACTATATAAAGATGCCCACTTCTTTGCAACAACGTCAAAACAAATAGCAAGGCACTTCAATGAATGAAATTTTATCACTCAAAGGTAAATAATTAAACATCGTTTAAAATTCAGTTATCTATATTTTTATTCGTCATTTTGTTTTTTATTAAATTATTTTTTTCTTTTAGTAATGTTTCTTTCAAGTTTTAATTTTTAATTCTCTGGTGCTCACTTTCCATCTGCAGAGCATGGAGCTCTCTCATACGTTGCACTTCCACCGCTGCAATTTGTTCTGCGGCTGTGCGATGAACCTGAAATAATGCAGTGTATAAATATACAAAATAATGCAATACCTTTTCTTTGATATTTATGTTACAATTCTTGATGGGTGTGAATGTAGATTTAAGATTAGCTGGTTAATGTTAGATGTATAATTATTATATGTTTTTTATTGTTGGGTAAAGTTCATTATTAAACTGTATTAAGTTTATATACACACCCATATTTAATTATTAACCAAAACATTATATAACTTTTTATAACTATGGAAATATAAGTTTACTTACTGTAGGAATCTTTTTTTTGTGATTTACTGTTTTTTAAATAGTTGAATTGAAGCAATTGGTGGAGGTGGATCTGAACGCTCCACATATGTCATCTAAAAAATTAATTTTATTTAATAAAATAGTATCTACAGGATTTTAGCATAAAACTGAAATTACATAATGATGATTAGTAAATACCTGCTGTATGTTTCCAGGTGGAGATGGGTTTGGAGATTTTTTTGTTTGATTGGTTTGGTTTACTGCCTGAAAAATATAAAGTATTATTTATCTATATACCTACAACAGAATTCTACATGATTACAGCATAAAACTGATTTAATAATACCGTCTTTATATATTCAGGTGAAATCAGACCCTGAGGAGGCACAACTATCTGAAAAATAAATAGTTTTTTTGAAGTTTTGTTAAAAAAAGTTTTGTTTTGGCAAAGTAATAATTTCCTCTGGCTTCGTGGGTGTGTTCCTCTATGGTGATCTTTACATTACTTATTAAAAATGATTTGAGTTTAATTTTGACTTTTGATTTAACATACCTCTTGAATTATACAATTTTCTTGATCTTGTGAGGTGGATGGTTTTGACGAATATTAGTTCTGTAAATGTGAATTTTCATTACACAAAAGTATTCTCACCTCAAATATACCTATAGTTACAAGTACAAAAACTATGACTCAATTGTCAAATTATAAAAACAAGCAATAAAATATTACCTGATTTATTTGATCTGAATCAAATTCATTGTTGTCAGTACTGAATTCATTAGGCAGCCAGCTGCTAATGTCTTCACTACTGACTCTTATGATTGGTGGTGGGCCACCACTAGTCTTTAAAACCACCTTTCTCTTCTGCCTTAATTTTTTTTGCCTTAATTTTCAGAAGGCCCCACTGTGCCTTCAGCTGGTTTACTGTGCGTGGGGCCCCTTTACACATACAATTAAAGCTGGAATAAAAACGAAGTTTGTTTATATCGTTGTGCACATTGTTTGACATTAAAACAATGCAAGAATAACAATTAGATTTAAGTTGCACCTCTCTCTCAAATCGCTCCACGCCGCAACCTTTAAGGAATTGGAATTCGTGTCTGTATTTTTATTCTCGATGACATGAACCCGCTCCCCCACTAACTCCTTCAAGAAAAGCTTGTAAGCAAAAACCATGTTAGTAATGGGTACATAAATAGCGCAAAGAGGAATTTTGATAACCAGAAAATGGCTGCACCAACCTTGTCTTCCTCTAGCCAGTTTTCACCCCTCGGCCGCTTTGCAGATTGCTGCATTCTGACCAAATGAGACCTTTCTAGATTGCAAGGCAAATTAAATTTTCCATCAAGAGTCTTCTTCTTCATTTTTAAAAAATATATGGCTTTACGACAGTGATTACCCTCAAGAGTAAAGTTTGTTTACAAATGACAATGACAAGTTGTCGTTTTTTTTGATCTTTCCAGAGACAAAACCTCTATGAAATCAATTGAAATCACATTTTTTCTACGAAATGGCAACATTGTGTACGATAGGGACATTTTATTTATCGAAGCTTTATGAAACGATTATGAATAAAGAATTTTATGAAACGTTCCATAGGCTTATATGACGTTTTAACTAATATAGGTTTATACCTTCGATAAGCGTTTTATTATGAATAAGACCGTTATGCAAATGCAAAAGCACGGAAAATGAAGGGGTTTTAAAGAATATCAATTAGTATGTCAAATGTCATAGACGTCATGATTACACAGCATTTAAATAACTCCTAATTCATAACTAAACCTATTAAAATCTTGACATCGCGATTATGTAAAATTTAGAATTGAAAAGTGACATCTAGCGGCATTCATGTAAATCAAACATAACGTAAGATTTACTTATATGTAAAATGTTATGTGAATTTTAAAATGTGATAAAAATAGACTGTTATATATTATAATAGAGATATTTTCAATGTGGTAGCCCCGTATTCTAATGACGCACTTCAGCACTAAAAGCACTTATTTTTTGTGCAGTAAAACTCAAAATTGAGTGGCAGCTCACGAGGCTATATCATTCCACTCTCTTAACCTCAAACGTAGAACAGTATTTTAAGAATAATTTGGATTATTACGGCAAACGAAGATTTTTTATTGAAATCAGCGATATATATGTACTACGTACTAGATGCGGCGACCAGAATAAACATCATGTTTCACCGAGTTGCGGTTCTAATACCGCACTGACGTTGGTTTTATTCATGCTACCGAAGTAATCACACCATATTGCATGTTTCAGTGTCGAATTAATTTTAATTATTTGTAGCGACATTCACGAACAAATGTTCATCTTCATCATCTTTTCTCCTTTTCCAGTTCTATTCTCGTCGTTGTATGCCTGCCTGTCAGCCCTTGATGGTAGATTCCAAGTTCCTACGCCACTGACCATAATTACTCATTCCGTATGGAGAAATTCCATTTGTATTTTGACTTGTCATATGTGGCTTTTATATGCCTACATTATGAATAAAATTTTTTTTATTATTTTAAATCTGCCTTAAAGTTTAAAATAGCATATAAGAACGGCGAGTGTTGCCAGTATTAGTGGCGCGCCGGCATACCATTGATACCAGACTGGCTATCCCTTCGGGGATTACAGGCTTGAGTGTGTGTATGTGTGATATACAAATCGAACAAAATTGTTCCATCAAATTATAAATCTATAGGATATATTATATTATGTATATCCTAAAGACAACACTATCTTCAGCTTGGCATATTAGTTTTTAACATTTAGCTTGTCTAAGAAGCGCGTTTGGTCATGTGTATACTTAATTTTGGGCAACAAGTTGTATATATCACTTTGGAATGATTGGTGGATGCATTGTTATGAAGCGGCCGGTGTGTACATCATTATTGGTTGCGACTGTACATACATACATCAAGAAAGACTTTGCGCTGCCGTAGTAAGGTAAAAAATTAGTTACTACGACTTTGACGGTATATATCTCACAAACGGTACGCTTGACAAAAATATAATGTACCAAACCTTACCTTCATTTTAAAATCCCTGTTCAATGATATCACACCTGAAGAGGTAGGGCGAAAACAAATACTTTTTCTTGACTTCGTGCCCTTTAGAAGGTGATTTATTCAATTTAATGTGACGTCACATAGCCTATAACCAGCGGACAAACAATACGCTTCCGACGACACCTCATTTGTCAAATTATGATAAGTAGTTTAGAAGTTATGAGGGAACAGATGAACATTCATACATACATACTCAGATACCGGTCAAAAACATAACCCTTGCTTTTGCTTCGCCGTAGTCAGGTAAAAACTCAATAATCTCATGCATTAACAATATTATTTTAATAGAAAATATAATTTTTTTAGTTGAAAGCCAATAAGTAAATTTTGAATCAATGTGATTTTTAAATTAGATCATTAGAGGAACGATGTGATTCACGACGAATTCTAAAGATGACAACGTTCACATTTATAAAGTAAACAAAAAACAAAGAATAAACGCTTCGTAAATAAATCAGAAGTAAGATTATTACCTGTTTATACTTGGCGAATGATAACAGGAAATGAAACGGCTTAATAAAATGAAAATCTTAGAATTTAAAATGAAAGGGAAATTGAATTCTTACAAAGAAAGAAAAGAGTTTGCATGGAAATCTGTAAATTACGTTTTGGTAGTGCTAGGTTTTGAATTTCAACTAGTAGTAAGATATTTTAACGGTCTTAAAAAAGGTGATTCTTGATTCGTGTTTTTATGTATTTGGATTTTACGGTTTATGGCAGGTATATGGTTTTTTATTTGTTCGAAAGGGTTTGTGGTGATCTAATATTTATTTAGTAAGGTTATGAATACGTACTACCGTCGGGAAACCCATCGATAAATGTTGAACTATCCCACGGGAACTGTGCCTTTTTCCGGGATAAAAGCGTATTTGCTATTCCTGACTATAATCTATCTCTGTGCCAAATTTCAACCAGATCAGTCCAGCCGTTGTAGCGTGATTGAGTAACAAACCATCCATCATCATCTTACTTGTTGTTTTTAAAACATTTATACCACATACTCGAAATGTTCTAATGGAGGAGCACGTTTTAGAATTTAACAATTTAAATAACTTTATCTGAATATGTATCTAAAGTTAAATATGCCAGTGTGGAGTACGTGGCTGCACACTGGAATATTTATTCATCTCTCAGTTACACCTCTAATAAATTGCTTATCCTTATATCAATGAATATAGTGCTAATATAATTAATTTATGTTTTATCATATTATTAATAATTCAACTAGTGGTTTTTTTTGCGAACCTGAGCAGTACTTTTCAGTTGAGAATATCGTGAATATTGAGTATTAATCGGTGTTTTTTGTATACATATCGGCAGCATAATGAATGAGGGTTTATGTATTTTCGCCATTGACTTATATTCTATAGACACGAACTGTCGAACATAAAAGATGTTCCGATAACCTTGTCCGCCCACTAATGCCATCTATCATTTTACTAAGAACTATTTGGAAGTAAAACTCCCGTCACTATCTCTCGAACGAGACTTTCCGCGCGCTAAAACGGAACAAACTATATAATGTATTTTATTGTGAAAATGCTATCTATTCATTTTACTAAGAACTATCCCGCATTCAGAATTGAAATTAATTAATATTTATTGATATTACGTTCTAAACATTATGAAATTATGTTATTTACCTTATATAATATTAACAGTTTCACTGTAAATCAATTTAAGGCAGATTTGTTCGGGAATGTCGCTACAAATAACTCAAATTAAACTGGTGTGCATTCGTAGGTGGCATGAAGCATACTAACGTCGGTGTGGAGTATACACCTCAACGCGGTGGAACATAATGTATGTTCTGGTCGCCGCATCTAGTACGTAGTACATATAGATCGCTTATTTTCGCCTTGTATTTGTTCAGGCAATCATTTTATTCCTTTCTTTCATAAGAAAAATACATCTCAAAAGACGGTTCTACGTCTGAGGTTAAGAGTGAGACGATAAAGCCTAGATGCGTGCCGCCATTCAATTTTGAGTTTAATTATTGAGTGCTTAAGACATTTATGAAGTAAGTTATTAGAATAACGGGAGTACCACCCTTTAATTAATTTTACAATTGTGTAATAACCTGGTTTTTATCATTACAATTCACACAACATTTTGCAAGTAAATCTTCATTTGTGGTTGATTCAACCGAATGCCGCTAGATGTCACTGTACAATTTTTAAATTTTTCATCATCACGATGTCAAGATTCTAACAGGCTTAGTTAGGAGTTGTTTGAATTCATATTAACTTATAATTACATTTGATTGATGTATAATCGATGTCACGTAAACTTCCTCTTTTTTCCGTGCTTTAGCAATTGCTTAAAATCGGAGGAGGTTTGTTTTATTGGATGTTGATTTTAAATTTTTGAGAAAACTTCCGCATTTTAAGTGGGAGTTTTGAGGTATTTAATATCTTCAGTAGTATATATATAATTAGTGCCCGACCGAAAATACGTTATCGGTTTCGGAAGAAATTATTGTATCGGTCGGACACTAATTATAATGCTTTTAGTGAGATATATTTGGCATTTGCTTGGAATTAGTGGTGGCCGGTGGGTCTTTGGCGATTTTGACAACGAGATGGGTCATGGGACCGTTTATTTGAAGAATGAACTTACAACAATATTATGTAATTATTTGTAAACAATTACTAGACTAGATTTACATTTTTTTTGGAAATCTTCCCAGTTTTTAGTTCAGGCCTCCAAATGTACAGTTTTATATAAGATTATACGTCATCTATTTTCTTTGCTACGTAGTCCATACACTAATTCAGCCTCAACAAAACCTACCACTAACGGACTGGACTGCGTAATTTTCACACTGTTCCGTGTGCGGATAAAGTAGAGTTGCCAACCGTCCTGTTTTCCCAGGACATGTCCTGGTTTTTAGAGTGTCTTGAGGTTTCCTGGATAGTTTTTAAGCAGCTTCCTGGGTTTTTAAAGCGCACTGATAAGGTCCTGTATTTTAAAATTCGCACACCAGTTTTGCAATCCTTACTTTCGTGGCGTCTCGGCTTGCAAGTGTTTACGCTATTTTAAAACAAAGATGCGTCCTGTTTTTAAACTGAATTGTCTTGGTTTTTCTAACTTCAAATCCTAGTATTTGAATTCCGGGGTTGGTAACCCTAGGATAAAGTAGATTCGGTCGGATTCTGTTATATTCCGAGCTGTTATTTGTTTATATTTTCGTCCGATCGATTTTTGTTGAGTTATTAAGCCCCTAAATATTAATTCCTATTCGATACCTATGTGTTTTATTCACTATTAAATAATATAAAATAAGAAAAAGCTGTACATCAGCCGTTTCTTAAATTTATTTTTACAGTTTTCTACTTCTTTATAAGCACGTAACTAGTTTTGACCTATGTGAAGTTGGCAAGTGAGTGTGGAATAATAGAATTTAGCTATAGCTATTGGATTGTACCGGATTGTACCGATTTTTTATTTGTTTGTACCTCAAGGGGGGGAAAAATATGAAGTGGAGAAAATTTTGTCAGCTACAGCCAAAAGTTGACAGGTGTTTTTAAGTTTGGCCCAACCACATACACAAAATTTCATTTAAATCGGTTGAGTGGTTTCAAAGTCTTTAACGGATGTCCGTTAGAGACGAGGTAGAAACCATTTTTACGTTTCATAGTACTTAGTAGTAATGTTAGTCTTAGGTTAGTTTTTAATTAGTCTTATCAATTACCTAAACAACCGTTTTGGAAAAGCTGCCAGTCCTAAGCCCGGGAGTTAATGTAGCAGTTTTCACTTCTTCGATGAACAAAATATTACATGGTCTATTTTCATTTTTTAACCGACTTCAAAAAAAGAGGAGTTTCTCAATTCAACGTGTATTTTTTTTTTATGTTTGTTACCTCAGAACTCCGTCATTTATTGACCGATTTGGAAAATTCTTCTTTTATTGCAGAGAATATGCTTCCAGATTAGTTCCATAGAATTTTTATCAAAATCAGTTGAGTAGTTTGGTTTCCAAAATAACTTGAAAAAATATGTTGTCCGAATATACGAAACTGCGAATTCTGTTTTTCTGTGACTTTTTCAGTGGTGTTTTCTTTTGGTACTCTATCCAACGTACCTATTTAATATTTGTACCACTAAAAAGCAAAAAATAAATTATTGCTTATTAAATAAAAATAAAACCGTCTTCAAAAAAACTCAGATACAACTAAAACACAAAATAATTGGTCACATTTACATCAATTAATTACATACAATTGAAATCAATTATTTGGAGTCTAGATGTGCCAACTCGAGTTGGCACTTCTATACGAAAATCGAAATCCCAATTCTCAACTCCCACCAAAATAGCAGGAGTTTATAAAAATTGTAAAATCAACATCCTTTAAAATTAACCCTCCTCCAAACTTCTGCAATTACAAAAGAATGGATATTGAAGGGCTTTAAAGAACATTAATTCAGTGCTAATCATAATCCAACGATTTATGTAACTCCGAATTCTTAACTAAACCTATTAAAATCTTGACATCGCGATGATATAAAATTTTAAAATTGAAACGTGACATCTAGCGGCATTCATGTAAATCAAACATAACGTACGATTTACTTGTATGTAAAATGTTGTGTGAATTTTAAAATGTGATAAAAATAGTCTGTTATATATTATAACTAGCTGTTGCGCGCGGCTCCGCCCGCGTGAAAGTTATTTTTGGGAAAAGGTATACAACCTACGAAGGCATCCTAAGCTATTATTATCGTTCCAATTTTAGTATATGTACCATAGATCATACAGTAATACTAGTATAGATACGCCACTTTGCGTTCAAAAACAAATAAATTTTCCTCACGTCCTACAGACGGCGTTAAAGAGCATGCTAGCTTCCATATGCATCCGATAGATGGCAATCTTTAGTAGTCACTATTCTCCTAATAAAATTTAACAAAGTTAAGCGTTAAGAAAGAATAACTTGATTTAATATACTTCTGATTAAGTTTACCCACGTGATTTTCGTTTGTCAAAAAGTATTTTAAATCAAATGATTACTTCTTGACGCTGAAAGAAACCACGAAACATATTTTTCAAAATTTATTTATCAACTCTTTTCCTCTTATTAAAATATTCAAATGCTTGTAATTTAATTAGTTCATTCCTATCAAAATCTGATATCTTTCCATTCAATAATGTATTTACCCCAAGACACCAACTGTGTACAATAATTTTTATAGAAAGATCACAAATAAATTTAACTAAATCACATTTATGTTCATTACATGTAATAATAATAAAATCACAAGCACAATCAATAAAACAAACGAATTTTATGAATCAAATATTTTGATTGAGGATTATCACGAAGGCATGCAACAATCATATTAATAATATAATCTGTCTTACAGAAAACCAACGTAAAGTGACAGTTTACTGTCGCGTTTCGTATGGTAAGAGAGATATCCGGAGGCCCAGATTCCCCCTTCTCTTCCCTAATCCCTATTCCTGTCCTTTAAGGCCGACAGCGCATACGTGATACTTTCGGTATTGTGGATGTTCATGAGCGGTGGAGATTTGTCGGACTATGATATAAAAAAAACAAATAATAAATGTGGTTCATTAAATTAATGAACCTATCAGTTTGATGGAATAATGATTTCTTTGTATAATTTACTTCATAAATAAAAGAATCTAAATCAATTTCTGATCTACACAAATCATCAAAACAAATATTACAAGCCTTGAAAATTATAGATTTAGATATTTAATCACATATCCCGTAACATATTTTTTTGATTCGGCATGCAATAATGATTTATTTATTTTAATTTCGTGCATTACAATAAGCAAAGAATCAATTTTATATACAAAATCAGTTTCAGAATCATGGCGATTGGTTATAATCAAATGTGATAATGATGGCATACATGTATTATAATCTTCTTCACAATTTGCACCTGCAGAATGGGCTGAATTATAATTATTAATAATCAACGTTTTAAATGCATTCATAAATTGATTACAATCAGGATTTACATTTCTAAAACCATTACTTCTAATACTACTAAAGAAATTTACTAGGGGATCTTGATTAAAATATCTAGTGACTAAATTAACAACATTGTGATTTAATAATAAATATTGCCACATTTCCTTAAAAGTCTTTATATTGTGGATCCAATTTCTGATTGAAGGAATCGACTCATATTTTACCTGATCAATATTATTTCTACTGATTTTAACTTGATTGATTCTAAAATTGGGAGCAAATCAGCCCACAGTTGGAAGTGAGAGGAATTTCTTTTAACACAACATTTATATATTTTTGAATCATCTTAATAGGAATTACCATTAAAAGAATCAAATAATTTATCAAATTTTAATAAAAATCAGCAGTATCCTGACACTCCTTTGGTAAAATTCCACGTCCTGTAAAAAAAATATTCAATTAGGTTATTATCTATGAGATTTTTTAAATATGTACATATAGTTAGCCAGAATGATAGTCTATTTTTTGGGGAAAACACATTATATGACACTGTTTTTACGCAGACTAGGAGCAGTACTAGCCTAAAAAATATATTCGTATAACCCCTTTGATATCCTTTCTATGAAACTATTAACAGTTTAATTAGTCACAAAAATAAAAACGGACACTTTTCATTAATGCACCTGTGATATTACTTACATATTTAAATCATTTCACCTCTAATATGAAAATTAAGAGATACACATGTACAAATAGTGTGGTGCATTTTCCTAATGTTTCATCTTAGAAATTGTAGTGAGTAATTTTATTAAAAATTACCCTATGACTGCCTCGGTGGCGCAGTTGTAATTGCGCATGCGTTACGATTGCTGAGCTGAGGTCTCGGGTTCGATACCCGGGTCGGGTAGTGATATTGGATTTTTTTATCTAGAAATCCCGTATCTATGGCGTATGGCGATAGGCTCGCCCCCTATCACATTATGGGACCGAAATAAATTTGGTGAAAATACACTTACACACACTTACCTCTGCCTACACCTTCGTGGGTTACAGGCGTGAGTGTATATGTATGTATGTATTACCTTATGTCGATCTACCAAGTTATTTTTTTCAGCTTCATGTAATTTATCGTGTATTAAATATTACATGGTTATAAATTGTTGCTGAATTATATCAAATCGAATAAAATAACATCAGTCAAATGTAAGTATAATCTATTTATGCTTACTTGAATAAAATCTCATTGCAGAAGACACTCTTTGGCTAAATACCTGAGCGGCTAATATTACCACGGTACTTGCTAAAAGTGTTGAAGATTATAAATATATATACTAGTGACACAGAAAGCGTTTTCATTTCAGTATGTTATCAATAGCGCTAGCTATTACATTTCTAGACGCTGTTGATCACGTGATTAAAGCACTGAGAGCACCTTACCTCGAAAACGCCAGTGTCCTCAGTACAAAAATGGCGACGATTTATGACGTGATATATTTCCCTATGATACTGCGGCAGTATCCTGTCAGTCCATAACACATAAGAGCACTGAACAGCGCTCGCAGTGTATAACGGAACACGCCCTAGGTTAGATCCGCCGTAATCTGCTTCTAGAGAGCATATTATGAATATGTTTACACAAAAATACAATATTTCCGTCAAATGGTAGAATTTGTCACTGAAAACAGTTGTATGGTAAAATCACTCTACGACACACAATTGGAGCCAGGTTTGATAGATTTGCGTACTATATTTTCAATTTACATTACAAATTATTACGAGCAGGCGTATAAAATTGTTTACTTGAACAGCGCTACCTGGCGAAAAAAAGATTAGACAATAGACAAAATATACCCGCATATAATTTTATTATAATATGGTGTAAGGGAATTATTCGCAGATGTAACCTATAAGAAGGATAATCTTAAAAGACTGTTCTACGTCTGAGGTTAAGAGTGGGACGATATAGCCTCGCGTGCCGCCACTCAATTTTGAGTTTTAGTGCACAAAAAATAAGTGCTTTAAGTGCTACAGTGCGTCATTAGAATAACGGGGCTGTCACATTGAAAATAACTCTTTTATTATATAATAGCCTATTTATATCAAATTTTAATATTCACACAACATTTTACGTACAATGTAAATCATACGTTATGTTTAATTTACATAAATGCCGATAGATGTCACTGTTCAATTTTAAAATTTAACATAATCGCGATGTCAAGATTTTAATAGGTTTAGTAAAGAATTTAGTAGCTACACGACATTTACGTTTACAATGACATTTGACATACTAATTAACATTCTTTAAGGGCCCTCCATTTTCCGATCTTGTGCAATTGCATAAGTTTCGGAGGAGGGTTTTTTAAAGAATGTTGATTTGGCAATTTTTGAAAACTCCTGTTATTTTAGTGGGAGTTGAGATTTCGGGCTCTGTTATGTAACTTTGGAATTTATATAGATAATATTTATGTTAGTCCATTGAAATTAAGGCTCGACCGAGATCTCGGTCTCGGCATTCGCGGCTATAAATCCAACCGAGAAAACTGTCTCGGTTCTCGGCTAAAAATCGCCGAGATTCTCGGCCATGGCCGAGAACTTAGTAGATTTTAGTAAAGTTTTTTGCCACTAATTACTGCAAAACTGATCTCCATGTAAATGTGGGATCAGATTCTCGTGTGACGACATGTGCATCTTCAGCTAACTCGTCAATCATGGCTACAACAGATCGATCCAACCTATGGGCAGCTCATGATTCTATAGAGCTGGAAGACGAGCCAATGACCAACGACTAAAACAGTTCAAGTTCTGTGATCTAAATAGCGCTAGAAAGCTTTCTTACAGAGCCAAGGCTTCAAAGAAACGCTATAATATTTTCGAGTATTGGTATTTGTCACCTTATAAGGTGCTTGTGTAGGAAGTGAACAACTCTTTAGTAAAGCTGGACAATTGTACGATGAGAGGCGACACTCTTTAGAGGGTTGAAAATACCGAAAAATAGTTTTTCTTATGCTACAATATTATAAATAAACACACACACATAGTTCTGACCCCCACACAGAGAAAAACTGTATCGTGGGTGTCAACAACTACGAGGGACCATGGTCCCACAACTCCCAGAACCGAAACAAATATCTATCTGTCACACAAATATTTGTCTCGGTGTGGGAATCGAACCCACGGCCTCTCGTTTCACAACCGGCTGCGCCACGGAGGCTGTTATGTTATTTGACTTTGATTATTATTAAAGCAGTTAGTTTATACCGGTAGTATTAAAAAGATTTTCATATTTTTTTTGACAATTTGTCTATTCTCGGTCTCAGCCGAGATTTTATTTTATTCTCGGTCTCGGTCTCGGTTTCGGTCTCGGCCGAAAATGAAAAATCTGTCTCTGTCGAGCCTTAATTGAAATGTTACATGAGCTTTACATTTTTTAGAGGCCGCAATTTTATTTTTGGGACATGTGTCAATAGAAGCTTAACCCCAAGTTTGTGGGGTCGCCACCCTTGTCCCCCGACCGCCATCTTGGAAAAAGTGGTGCAAACACTTTTATCGCGATATTTCGGAAACTATGCGTCCTACAAAAAATTCGTAAAAACATAATTTATAGCAAATTGCTTTGCCTACCAATATGATCATATAACTTTTTGTCCTGAATTTAATATTAAAGAGGTTATAAGCAAAAAAGTGAGTGAGTGAGTGTATATGTAAATCATGAGTAGGTACATTCAACCGTCGAAAATGTATGAATGTGGAAGAGGCGAAAGAAGTGTGCTAGGATCGTAGCTTGTGGCACTCAATTGTCTCTGCCTACCCCCATAGGATATGGGCCTGATTATTATTCCAATTATATAAGTACCATAATTATTCCAACGTTCTGTAGTAAATCTACACTTGTAACATTTATCGCAAAATCTAGAACATTAGTATTTGTACAATGCTGGTTGGCTGCAGAAATACTTTTTGTTTTGTTTTTATCTAACTTGGTTGGTCAGAATGTTATTATGATATGCATACTGCTTGTAACAAATAAAATATATTTTATTTTATTGCATAGTCCGACAAACCAGCATGTGGGTCACCTGATGTTAAGTGATCTCCACCGCCCATGAGCATCCACAATACCGAAAGTATCATGTATGCGCTGTCGGCCTTAAAGGACAGGAATAAGGATTGGGGAAGGGAAGGGGGAATCTGGGCCTCCGGATATCTCACTTACCATACGAAACGCGACAGTAAACTGTCACTTTACGTTGGTTTTCTGTGAGACAGTTGTACTAAGCCGGTCGAGCCGGCCCATTCATGCTTTAGACAAATATGTCTACAGCGTGGCTCTAGATCTGTCATTATTGCATTGGAAAAATATAATAATAACAACCACCATATCCGTGTACGTATACCTTAGAAATTCGTTACGAAGAATATTCATAACTTCGAGAAGTTAAAGGTTTACTTGGGTTTTAAGCTGTTTTCGTGGTATCGGCCTGACAGTCCCTACCAATTCTGAATAGCTTTCAACCATTCTTACCAATTTTACAAATAGTTTTTACGTGGATACCATGTAAAAAAACGTGCCCATAGACTACCTCATAGGTGGCGGGGAAAAGAGTTAGCAATGAATAAGTAAGGTTGTAGGTAGGAATTTAACATTTTTTTTAAGAATGTATTTTGTTATGTTTTACAGAAACCTGGCTGAAGGCGCACCATATGAGCTTCAATGTGAATGGCTTCAGGGTCGCCAGCTCGTTCAATAGAGCGTCGGCAGAGGGTGGGCGAGCCCTAATATTAGTTAGAGATAATGTTAAATTTAAGGAAAGAAGGGATATCTCTCACCTTTCTGTTGAGCGGGTTTGTGAGGTCGCATGTGCAGAAACCGAATTATACATTATTTTATGCGTATATAGGCCTCCGTCATCTAACTTATTGAGATTTATGACAATAATGGCGGATATCCTTAAAAAATTTAATGACAATAAAAATATATTAGTGTGTGGAGACTTTAATGTTAACATTCTGGTTGATTGCTTGGATAAAAGTAAATTTATATCGTTGTTTGGCTCATTTAATTTAAAATGTTTGTTTTTAGAGCCAACTAGGGTAACATATGCATCGGCAACATGCATTGATAATATTATAACCATTTTTAATATAACAAATAAATGCGTAACAACAGGTGTTCGTTCAGATCACAAATGTCAGTTGGTCAAAATAAAAAATAATTCATGCAGTAAAAACAAATCTATTACATGCAGGCAATTGACAAAAAAGAATCTAGATAATTTTAGTAATAATTTGAAGTCTATATTATATTCTTATACCCCAAATTCTTCTAGGCCTAACGAACACAAGTAATCACCGGGCACGGGTGTTTCGGTGATTACTTGTGTAAGATAAGGCGAGAAGTGACGGCGAACTGTCACCACTGCGATGGCAGTAACGAGGATTCCGCAACACACACGCTTTTAGAGTGTACTGCGTGGGTAGCAGACCGGCAGACACTGATCAGCCGGATCGGGCATAACCTCTCCCTGACGTCTGTTTTGTCGGCGATGCTTACGGGAGGGCTATCCATTAAAGCTATTGAAGCGGTCATTGTAAATATTGCTCCTATTTTAGCAGATATATTTAACCTTTGTATAATTAATGGTATTTTTCTTGATCTAATGAAAACTAGTAAAATTATACCCATTTTTAAGAAAGGTTGTGTACATGACGCGGTTAATTACAGACCTATATCTATATTACCAACTCTTAGTAAGGTCTTCGAAAAAATCATGCTCAACCAAATGCTAGTTCATTTTAATAGGAATATGATATTGCATCCTAACCAGTTTGGGTTTACAAATGGTTGGTCTACTCAAGACGCTGGTTTAATTTTAATAAAAACTGTGTTGAAGGCCTGGGAGGGGTCTCAGGATGCTCTTGGAGTTTTCTGTGATCTTTCTAAAGCTTTTGACTGCGTCGACCACCGAACCCTCATTGTAAAACTCAAATATTATGGAATTTCTGGTTCATCTCTGGATCTTGTAATGTCCTATTTATCGGGTCGGGAACAAAAAGTTTCTATAGATGGCGTCACATCAATAGGATCTACAGTAAAAATAGGAGTTCCACAGGGTTCCATTCTGGGCCCATTTTTGTTTTTAGTATGTAGCGGATCCCCGCTATTCATCTTGCTGCGGTTGAGTTGTGCATGCGCACCACTCTATGATTCATGCCGTGGAATTCGCCGCTCGGAGATGGTCGGCGCACATCGTGCGACTTCGGCGTACACTCATGGCGCCGCGACGTGATACGTTAGTGCTGCGATCCGTCGTTGCACATCGTGTCTGTTCGGCGAAGGTCGGCACACGATGCTGGGCTGTGATACGTCGGTGCCGCGACCCGTCGCTGCATATCGGGTTTGTTCGGTGACTGTCGGCGCACATCGCCGTGCCGTTATTAATCGGCGCTCCAATCAGTTACCGCGACGCGAGTCGCGCCTGTTCGTTTCAGCTCGGCAAGGGTCGGCGTGCGGTGCTGCGCTGTCATTCGTCGACGCTCAAGGTCGTCGACATGCTTCGTGCCTGCTCGGCTTCATTCGGCTCTACTAACGCTGCTGGCACTCAAGGACACGTCGTGATTGGCCAGCACCACCCCACCTCGGCTCAGGCTCGCTGCGCCGGCGCTGCGGTCGTCGGGACAACTCGAGACACATTCCACTGGATCTTGCCTTCTGCAACACTCGCGCTTAGCTATTGCCTTTGTAACTCTTGTCTGGCTAATACAAGTATTATTCATAGTAAACGTGCATTATTTTATTGCAATAAGTAATCACTTTAATCATCGCTTCCGCTATACGCTTGCTTGCCCACCTGTGGCTACTGCTTAATGTGGGATAGTCATCAACACTCCCCACATTAAATTGGTGACCCCGACGTGATCTGAACATCAACCGGCGTAATCCATCATCTACCGACGTGATCAAAATCTAGCGACGTGGTCAAGATCTGCCGACGTGGTCAACTTCGACATCAATTCTACCGACGCGATCAGCCAAATCATCGTGGTATCGTTAGTGGACTTTGACCTTATAGCCTTACTCGGAGGTAAGCGGTTATTTTTTTTATTTTGGAAAATGTGCGAGCCGATCACTGTTCACGAGTGCCAAGAGGCGATACTACGTGTAGGAGTACGTGTACCTCCATTCTGGCCCGAAGAACCCGCACTATGGTTCGCACAGATGGAAGGTCAATTCATTCTGTCCAAGATTACTAATGACGAGACCAAATTTTACTATACTATGGCTCAATTAGAACCACGTTACGCCACCGAGATCAAAGATTTGATTGCAAACCCTCCTACGACGGGTAAATATGATAAACTCAAATCCGAACTTATAAAACGGCTCTCAGCATCCCGAGAGAAGCGGGTGAGGCAGCTGTTAATGCATGAGGAGCTTGGTGATCGCAAACCATCTCAGTTTTTGCGTCACTTATCTGGATTGGCTGGTCCGTCTTGTCCATCCGAATTTTTAACCACTATATGGTCTAGCCGTTTACCGCAGAGTGTACAAACTGTAATAGCCCCGCATATGGAGTTGCCTTTAGATAAACTTGCTGAACTAGCTGACAAGATTCATGAAATTGCACCTTCAGTTCCTCAGGTAGCCAGTACATCGTCCTTGGAAGCCGCGCGTTATGCTGATTTAGCTAAGCAAGTAAGCGAACTCACACGACAAGTCGCTTTACTCGCCACCTTGCATAACCAAAGAGGACGAACTCGTTCTCCTTCTAAGCCCAGGAAGTACCATCACTCACGTAGCAGATCCAGACCCAGGCAGCCACCTCCTGACCACCCGCATTGTTTTTATCATTATACCTACGGCTCGAAAGCAAATAAATGTAGGCAGCCATGTAGCTTCAACGAGTCGGTAAACTTTCAGGGCGGTCGCAAGTAGCGGCCAACGACTGCCCCTCACTAACAGGCCGTCTCTACGTTGTTGATCGAGTATCCAAAACGCAGTTCCTTGTGGACACTGGCTCAGACTTGTGTGTTTTTCCACGGTCAGCAGTTAAGACGCCCTGCGCAAGAACTAGCTATGACTTAGTATCTGCCAACAACACTGTAATACATACGTATGGACCAATAAAGTTCCACCTGAATCTAGGGCTCAGGCGTGTCTTTACCTGGAATTTCACCATAGCCGAAGTTTCCAAACCCATAATTGGAGTTGACTTTCTTAGTCATTATAACTTACTTGTGGATTGCAGAAACCAACGATTAATTGACGGAATTACGACACTTTCAGTAGCTGCCATCAATTCGCAATCAGCAGAAGACATCGCCTCTATCAAAGCTGTTACTGGTGAGACTGAGTTCCATGACCTCTTGCGCGAATACCCCGAGATCACAAGACCTGCAGGTATACATTCTGAAATTAAGCATAATACTGTTCACTACCTCAGAACTACTCCAGGACCTCCAGTTTCCTGCAAGCCTCGACGCTTAGATCCAGCACGGCTACAAGTAGCCAAGAAGGAATTCGAGGATATGTTAAGCTCAGGTATAGCTAGACGTTCAGAGAGTCCTTGGTCTTCCGCGTTGCATCTGGTGAAGAAAAAGGATAGTGGATGGAGACCATGTGGCGACTACAGAGCGCTTAACGCTAGGACTATACCCGACAGGTATCCTATTCGCCATATCCACGATTTTTCCCACCAGGTCTCAGGATGCTCAGTGTTTTCCGTCATTGACTTAGTAAAGGCTTACAACCAAATACCGATGAACCCTGACGACATACCAAAAACTGCTATTTCTACTCCGTTTGGTTTATTTGAATTCCGATACATGACCTTCGGTTTAAGAAATGCTGCACAGACCTTTCAAAGGTTCATTGACGAAGTTTTACTAGGTCTAGATTTTTGCTTCGGGTACATCGATGACGTTCTAATTTTTTCAAAATCTCCGGAGCAGCATCAAATTCACTTACGTCAATTATTTGAGCGCCTCAAGCATTACGGAATTTTAATAAATCCTGCCAAATGCGTCCTAGGGCAATCAGAAGTAAAATTTCTTGGTTACCTGATTTCAGCTGCTGGGACCAAACCCCTGGACGTGAAGGTTACTGCCATCAAAGAGTTTCCTGTTCCGAAAACAGTAAAGGAGCTTCGACGATTTTTGGGTATGATAAATTTTTATCGCCGATTTGTACCCCATGCTGCTCAACTACAAGCACCCCTGAACGATTTGCTGGCAGGAACGAATATAAAAAGTTCGCAACCTATAGAGATAACCTCTGATTTATTACAAGCTTTTGAGAGTTGTAAGGATTCTCTAGCGCAAGCAACTCTTCTGGCTCATCCAGATCCCTCTGCAGACCTTGCAATAGTGACAGATGCTTCCGACTCTGCTATTGGAGCTGTATTACAACAACGAGTAAAGGACAGTTGGCAACCACTTGCATTCTACTCGCACAAACTAAGCACATCTCAAAGGAAGTATAGTCCTTACGACCGAGAGTTACTTGCTGTATACGAGGCAATAAAATACTTCCGACATATGGTAGAAGCGCGGAATTTTACTATATATACTGATCATAAGCCGCTCATCTACGCATTTACTAGAAACAGAGAATCATTTACACCACGACAATTTCGACATCTCGATTACATAGCCCAGTTTACGACAGACCTACAATACATACCTGGAGAAGACAACCAAGTCGCAGACGCACTTTCCCGCGTTGATGAGGTAACGATTCCTGTAGACTATAAAGATCTTGCACAATCTCAGGCAGACGATCCGGAGCTGCAAGACTTGCTTCTACACGGCACGACGCTAAAACTACAGAAGATTTCACCTCTGGACAGCAATGTTCCCGTTTACTGCGACGTCTCAGTGCAACGACCGCGTCCCTACGTTACTGAAAAATTCAGAAAACAGGTTTTCGACATGTTGCACAATCTCCACCATCCTGGAAGGTCAGCTACAGTACGACTGGTCACTGAAAGGTTTGTCTGGCCAGGAATACGAAAAGACTGTAGAGAGTGGGCTAAACAATGCTTGCAATGCCAAAAAACGAAAGTTACTCGACATACTATTTCTCCTCTTTCTACTTATCACGTACCCTCTTCGAGATTTTGGCATATACATCTCGACATCGTAGGGCCACTAACTACTTCATCTCAGTACAGGTACTGCCTCACAGTCATTGACAGGTTTACGAGATGGCCAGAAGCATTTCCACTGCAGAACATTTCAGCAGAGTCCTGCGCTGCTGCTCTCGTGTCTGGCTGGATAGCCAGATTTGGATGTCCTGCACGCGTGACAACAGATCGTGGTCGACAGTTTGAGTGTCACCTTTTCAAGGCTCTTACCGCCTTGATTGGCGCTCATCATTTCCGTACTACGGCCTATCATCCAGCTGCAAATGGAATTATTGAGCGATTTCACCGACAGCTGAAATCAGCTATTATGTGCCATTCTTCTTCACAGTGGACTGAATCTCTACCATTGATTCTGCTTGGCATACGCAGTTCTTGGAAAGAAGATCTACAGGCTACTCCTGCTGAACTCGTCTACGGAGAAACTTTACGCTTGCCTGGTCAGTTTTTGTCTCCAAAAGACAATGTCAGTACCTCAGACATGACCGAGTATTCGACCCGCTTGAAGTCTTATATGAACCAGCTCACACCTAAGCAGACGGCATGGCACACAAGTGCATCACCATTTTATATACCCAGCGACCTACATACATCATCCCACGTATTCCTTCGCCAAGATCACGTGCGTTCTTCACTGGAACCACCTTACGCTGGTCCCTACAAAGTTGTTAAGCGTCAAGAAAAATTTTTCACCTTAGAAATTAAAGGTAAATTAGTTAACGTTTCTGTTGACAGACTTAAACCAGCTTACATGACGCGCGAGGTAAATGTTCCAGCGCCTACTACGTCACAAACCACTCAAGATCGGATTTCAAGAAGCGGCCGCCGCGTCAAGCTGCCTGATTATTATCGACCGTAGTTACGGTCTGGCCGGGGGGAATATGTAGCGGATCCCCGCTATTCATCTTGCTGCGGTTGAGTTGTGCATGCGCACCACTCTATGATTCATGCCGTGGAATTCGCCGCTCGGAGATGGTCGGCGCACATCGTGCGACTTCGGCGTACACTCATGGCGCCGCGACGTGATACGTTAGTGCTGCGATCCGTCGTTGCACATCGTGTCTGTTCGGCGAAGGTCGGCACACGATGCTGGGCTGTGATACGTCGGTGCCGCGACCCGTCGCTGCATATCGGGTTTGTTCGGTGACTGTCGGCGCACATCGCCGTGCCGTTATTAATCGGCGCTCCAATCAGTTACCGCGACGCGAGTCGCGCCTGTTCGTTTCAGCTCGGCAAGGGTCGGCGTGCGGTGCTGCGCTGTCATTCGTCGACGCTCAAGGTCGTCGACATGCTTCGTGCCTGCTCGGCTTCATTCGGCTCTACTAACGCTGCTGGCACTCAAGGACACGTCGTGATTGGCCAGCACCACCCCACCTCGGCTCAGGCTCGCTGCGCCGGCGCTGCGGTCGTCGGGACAACTCGAGACACATTCCACTGGATCTTGCCTTCTGCAACACTCGCGCTTAGCTATTGCCTTTGTAACTCTTGTCTGGCTAATACAAGTATTATTCATAGTAAACGTGCATTATTTTATTGCAATAAGTAATCACTTTAATCATCGCTTCCGCTATACGCTTGCTTGCCCACCTGTGGCTACTGCTTAATGTGGGATAGTCATCAACACTCCCCACAAGTATATATAAATGACCTTCCTTATATGGTAGAGAGGATTTCAAACATTGTCTTATTCGCTGACGACACATCTTTAATATTTAAAGTAAATCGTAAGGATAAAGACCTAGTTACGCCCAATAATGTTTTAAAATTAATATCAAGTTGGTTTTCTGCTAACAATCTCTTACTAAATGCAGGAAAAACAAAATGCATTCGGTTTGCATTACCTAATGTACCAAATATAAATTCGTGTATTAAATTAAACGGAGAATCACTAGATTCAGTCTCTTCAACTGTATTTTTAGGTATAACTCTAGATAGTAAATTGCAATGGGGTCCTCAAATAGAAAGGTTATCCGTTAAATTAAGTGCTGCAGCTTTTGCAGTCCGGAAAATAAAACGTCTAACAGATGTTTCAACGGCTAGGTTGGTATATTTCGCATACTTCCACAGTATTATGTCTTACGGCATTCTATTGTGGGGATCAGCTGCTGATATAAATACTATATTTATTTTACAAAAAAGAGCAGTCCGAGCTATATACGACCTAGTAGTACGACGTAGTCGGGATTCTTTACGATTAGTATTCAAGGATAGTAATATATTAACTGTGCGGTCTGAATACATCTATCAAAATATCATGTACGTTCGTAAAAATATAAGCAACTTCTATAAAAATAGTGATATTCACAACATTAATACAAGAAACAGAAACAAACTTACTGTACCCTCCTTTTGAGTAGTAAGATCTAAAAAGTCTTTTATGGGTAACTGTGTTAAATTTTATAACAAAATCCCCAATAACGTAATTGATTTGCCCAATAAAATGTTTAAGACTCATATTAAACGTGTTCTTATGGACAGGGGCTATTATAATGTTCAACAATATCTAGAGGATAGGGATGTCTGGCATTCGGTTCCTTCCTGCACACTGCGACCTGGCGCCCTGTAGCTTACACCATGTTAGTGTATACAGATAGTATAACAAAATAAAATAAAAACTATATTCATTAAATATTAATAAATGACATGTTGTTATATACACTATTTATTATTTTATTTTATACACCGATCGCGTATAAAATAAAATAATAAATTGGCAATGTAATTTGTGACAGGTCATCTACTAGAAATAATGAACCGTACCAAAAACAAGCCCGCTGAGATTGATTTGCTGGATTCTGTCAGGACTGGGTCGCGCCGCGTAGTATCCAGCGGTAATGTAAGCCCGCTGAGTTTGTTTCGCCGGGTCTTCTCAGGCGGGGTCGCGTTTGGATCCGGTGGTAGCTTTTAAAACTAGCGACGTCTCAGAAATACCCATGGTCCATATCAACGAGTACCGACTACCGAAGTACCGAGTAAACGACGAAGCTACAGGCGGAGTCGGACGAACCGAACAATCCCGAAGTCGCGCGAGTAGGTACGAACAGGACAGGACGATGTAAAAGTGAGAAGTAACTATAAACTTACGTAGTTTATGTACTAAAAAAATGACTGGACACTTAAACAATAGATTATGTTATTGCTTGAACGTAATAATTAGGTTAAGGTCGTAGTTCAGAAGGCACCCGTGAGGGGTGTATTAATTCCAGGAAATTTCTTAATTTTTTTGGTCATGCTTAACACTTAACGGTTTACAGATGCTGAGGTGCTCTTTGGTTTTCAGTTTTGAGTTCGTGTTTGAATCGATAGCCGCATTTTCGCGCGCTTGAAAGTTTTATAAGTAATAACTTTTAAGATATTTTGGACGCTTTATATTTAATTCCATATGAAAGTGTAAATAATAGGTAATATAGAATTCTAGTGTTATGTGTGTTAATAAATAAAAATAAAGTTCACTAAAATTGTATTGTAGTTAATAAATTGGCTAAAACTAACTAAACTACTTAACCAATAATGTTATTCAATGTTGCATACAATTTACAAACTTTGGTTATCCGATACCAGTCTGAAAGATAAACACTAATGATATGGAAATCAAGCTCCATAATCCATATCACCAATACCACCAATACATAGTTATTAAAATAAATAGTTTCAAAACCCACTAAAACTTCAATGTGGGGATTATCTTTTAACACATTAAAAGTCATCTACGGGGCTACTTACTTGAGCAGTATTTGTTATGGATCACCTGTATGGGCTGATAGGGCTACTATCGGTGCTGTGCGAAGAAAATTGCTCCAGAGTCAACGTTTGGCGTTGATATTCTTGTTTATGGCGTATAGACCCGTTAGTACTGAAGCTTTACCTGTCCTTGTGGGTGTACTTCCAGTCGATCTGGAGGCACAGCGTCGCGCCGCTATGTATTATTCCACGAGAGAGGATATGGACAAAAACATTCTTACGTCGTGCGAACTCTCGAGAATCGGTAGACTTTTTAAACAGCGTTCCGAAATATGCAACGAACTGCTAAACGAGTGGCAATGTCGATGGGATAATTCAATTAAAGGGCGGCATTTATATCAGTATTTTCCTTTGGTTCGCGATCGCCTAACAAAAATTGATCACTGTGTTTCACAATTTCTCACCGGTCATGGCAACTTTAAGAGCAAATCGCCTGCGTGCCCATGTTCTACACCAAACTGTGAGTACGAACAGTCCGCGCATCATGTTCTTTGTGAGTGTAGTCTCTGGCAAAATGAGCGCAACATTATGCTTGACAGTATGCAGATAACATCTGGAGTTGTATACTATATGGACCTTGTGGAGACTGGGAGGAATTTCCGTGCTTTTCGGCGTTTTTGCCATACCTAATATTGGAATCAAGCGTAACAGCTTACATGATAGGACCCGTTAAGTAACTTCCGTGGTGCTTTACGTCTGGCTTCTCCAGACGTAAATGTCCTTTATTGGAGGTTAATACCTTTTTAGTTCAGTATTTGTCTCCCGCTTTGCTATGGAGGGAAGTGGACAATTTATATTGCTAACTCCTCCCTATATTTTTATTTGATTAATTTCGTTGCGGGATAAAAGACAGTTATTAAGCATTCCCAGAGACTCGCCGAGTTTCATTACTCGGTGTCGAA